>CM026322.1:20811522-23311522 GCA_014843725.1 Amphicarpaea edgeworthii | reverse complement strand
CAGGGAAGCGCATTGAGAACAAGAGCTATTGTAGGAAGTCTAGATCAACACACAGTGTATCTAACTATAGGTAGATCGTTACAGTTTAAGCAAATTGATAGGTTGCAATGATTTTTTTCGTAATTCTTTGAATGCTGCTTCGGTAGATCTTATGTTCTTATAACGAATGTAACTTAAACGTGATTTTCACACACACAGACAACTACGGAAAGCGAGATTTTTCGAGGGCATTGGAAGAAAAGGAAAAGGAAAAGGAAACGCGATGCGAGTGAGTACCAGAGAAGCAGATAGCGGAAGGAGGAGAGAGAGAAAGGCGTGGACATCTACGGCGAAAGCGTAGAGAAGAAGTTGAGATGCTGCAATTTACACACACAGTGCTCATGCTCATGCTCATGGCGCTGACTAGAACTAAAAGGAGCTCTTAATGATAAATTTGAATTTAACTTCGTTTCCTTTCTCGTGATCATGTTGCTCCCCACCTACCATTATATACAATAGGCTTAACACAACTTCCATGATTTTATTTTATTAAATAAAATACAACAATAATTTTACTTCGCTGATGGCTGAACACAATCAAAATTAAACTGTTTTGAAATTTTATAAAAAAATTTTTTACATTCACCACTTAACTTAAATGAGAATCAAAATTTGATAAACGCATCTATATCATTTGATTAGCCTCACAATATATATACTTTCACACCTATATTTTTATATTTATTCAGAGTCTTTAATAAATGTCACTAAAAAAATTTTGTGTGATCATTTTATCTCATACTCCACCATCATTAAAAATTATTTTGAAATATCATTAAAAAAAAGCTTTGAAGAATTTATAAAAAAAAAATGTCATGAATAATTTTGTTAAATACTTGTTTAATAAAAAAAATTAACACGTTTTATTATTCCTCTCTCATAAATGAAATATCATGATTTAATTTCTTTATGTAAAAAAAACACGTTTTATTTGTTATAATTTATTAGTATAAATTACATAGTCATAGAAGAGATTCGATAATCGAAAACTATTTAATAGTAAATCTCTTGAAATTTTTAATGTAGTAACTAATATTTTCTCCTTTCTAAAACAAGTGACGTTTTAAGTTATTTTACCCTGATAAAAAAGAGAGCTAATATGTAGATAAACTCATAAAAGAAAATAATAATTTTATAAAATTAATTTTAGTATTAGTATTTAAAATTATGTTGAGAAGTTAGAATGATATTTATTACAGATATAAGCGA
The DNA here is from genome assembly GCA_014843725.1 of Amphicarpaea edgeworthii. NCBI lineage: Eukaryota > Viridiplantae > Streptophyta > Magnoliopsida > Fabales > Fabaceae > Amphicarpaea > Amphicarpaea edgeworthii. Next base: position 23,310,274 of record CM026322.1, on the reverse strand, counting down.
AAAGATATAACCAATGCTAAATAGGATATTTATTATGAGACGGAAACATCAATAATAAATACGTATAAAAAATAGTGTGATAAAAAGTGCATAAGAGAGTGTACACGAATTTGTATTTCTGTAAAAAGGAAACGCTTCACTATTTTGTCGTAGGTTTGGGAGTCCAAAACAAACAAATCAATTCAATTCAATCCAATCCAATCGGTGCATCCAAATGGCTCTCAGGATTCACGTTATTTCCCCTTTCTTCTCAATCTCCACCACCTCGCCCGCCGCTCTCTCCACTCACAAACTCACCACCCGACGGATCTCATGCAGCGGCGGCGACGGTGACGGCGGCATCAGTGACGCGGCGCTGGCATCGGAGTTGGCGGCGAGGTCCGCCAGAATAAACGCGCATTCGTTGAAGGCGGAGGAGGCCATGCGCAAGAGCAGAAAGCTCCTCTTCGGAGAGCTCTCGGAATATATGGGCCTCGACGAAGAGCAGGCCCAACAGAAATGGACCAGCATGGATGAAGAACAGAAATGGGTCCTGGTGAAAGCGTTTCTTAAAGAGTGGGGTTCCCATTTTCATCCCTTGTCCGCGAGGTCCACTAAAGAGATGTTGGAGGAATATCTACGACAGGGGAACGCACCTCCCAATGCTCCTTTCTTCTTTCAGGGACTCAACAGAATTATTGGTTTTCCATAGACAATTTTTCTTTTTACTCCATTTACTTGGTGTTGGTGTTTTTCAAACTTCATTTTGCATCTTTGTAATTTATTATTATTATTTTTTACAAAAAATAAGAAATGGGAAATGGAGCTATCAGCAGTCATAGAAGAAAACTCTGTCATCACATTTATTTTCAGTCTAGTTCATATTCATATTCATATACTATTATACTACCATGGCATCTATCTTCTAGCCTACATAAACTATTTATGTAAGCAATGAACAAGGAACCTGGCGTTACATGTGTACACAAACGTTCGCGTTTCAGTCCAGAAGGAAAAACCAATTTAAGAACAAAAAATGACTTGTGAACGCTACAAAAGATAGAATAGAGAGAAGTGTAGATAAAATAGACTATATGAAGTGATAAGAAAAAATAGGAAAAAAACAAAGTTATAGGTGATAACGAGACATTCGCAAAGAATTAGTGTTCTATCATTACTCTTCAGTCTTCAAGAACAAATAGTGTAAAACTACAGATACTAAGTTTGTCTTGGAGAAGTAATTTCTTTTTAAAAACTTGAGAGATCTTTTAAAAAATATATATATATTTCCTCATAATAGGCTAAAAGAAAAATGTTAACCCGCAAAATGGTAGGGGCATATCGATCGATCTAAGATCTAAATTCATTTACAATTACAGCAGAATGTTCTTGGTCAGCAAATAAGCAAAATAGTTCAAGCAGTGGCTGCTGTCGAGCTAATTGCCTAATTTCAAATTAGCAGAGTGAAATCCAATTATCTTAAGACAAATAAGCAAAATATCACGCGCAATCATATATATGCCATCATATCATACACCTGTATAATTATTTAGACAACGAATAGCAAGAACGGTAGAATGTACAGAACTCACGGCTATTGACAGGTTCTTTCAATTTTTATTTACTCGTTGGTCTTACCAAATGTAAAAGATTTTAGAATATTTATATACAACCAGAAAGCTGTAAATGTTGTATTGCACAAATGAAATGTATGGAAGAGTTAAGTACACAAACATCATCAGAAATACAGCTGTTTGCAGTTTCCAACAGTAGCTTCGGCTGGACAATACGGACACTTGAATGTTCTGGTGCTGTTTTTTGACAGCTTCATAATTGATTGCTTGCAAAGGACATGTAAGCATGGCAGCAGCATTGGAGGATTATCTTCACTTCCTTGATCCCTACTCACAGGGCAAACAAAAATCGAATGGAACTGAAATTCCTTACCCAATTCAACTGGCACCGGCAACTGCTTCATTTCCTGCCACTCCTGCTTCTTTGCTGCCATTACATTTGCCAGCTTTAACAGTGTAGGCAACCCCTCAACTCCTGCTGCGACCACTACACTCAGTGGATTCTCATAAGACTGCCCCAAGAGAGTGCAGAACTGCCGTGCAAGCTCTTCAGTTGTCATCTCCCAATGAATTGGGGACATCAACTCAGAATATGGAGAGCTCTCTAGCCTTCCTGCATACAAGAGGCAACCCATAAGCTTTGGGAACTCATCCTTGTTGAGGGAGGCAAAAGGAGCAAGGTAAGTTCGGGCGTATTTTAAGGCATCTGCTCGGGTTCCATTTTGCAGGACCTCTACAAACTGCAGTGTGTGAATCTTAAGCTCAAGATTGGAACCAATCTGGATAAGTTTCTCTCGATTGGCAGAGACCCATGTGAGAGCAGGCTGAAGGTTTCTCTCCCTCATAGCACCAACAATCTGATGCATTTCCAAAAATTGAGATCTAAGTGCAGCTGCATCAGGCTCTCCAGCCTCATTTATGATGCTATCTCCAAGATCAAATAAACCTTGACGGTAAAAGTGGTTTGCAATGATCTGATTGACAATATGAGAATCAAAGTCCACATTTCTGTATGCCTTTGATATGTCAGGGTTTAACAATTTCTCAATGAGTTTCTGATACTTGGTAAGACTTATGTTCAATTCCTTATTTGATCCTTCTAACTGTTGAAGTGGCCCAATAGCATTAAGCTTCAACTTGAGTTCTGTGAGAACAGATTTCTGGTCAACAGGAGATGAGGGGTTATGTGGTGACTGAATTGTTGCCAGTGCCTGCTCAATTTCACGCCCTACCTGGTCAACAACTTCTTGAGACTTGGAAGAGGATAATTTTTGCTTCTTGGCTACACGATCAAATGCATCTTTGATGCTGCTCAGCTCCATCTTTATACTCAGATCACAAACTCCTACAAAGAATGTTACAAAAAAAGTTAGTCCTGTTCAGAAAGACACAACGAACTGTTTTTCTAGTGTAAAAGCTAAGAACATGGCATTACACAAGAGGCACTACACCAGCACAGAGCTATACACTATAGTCCCCCATTAGCAATTGTTAGTAGTTACAACTTACAAGGCTTTATTAAGAACTACAGCCACAATCAATCCAAGAAGTTGAAACTATTTGCTTCTTAGCTGGTTTCTCCACCAGAGCTATACCTTAGCTCAATTGATATTTGAGGGGAACAATAATTTCAAGCTGGTTATAAAACATCAATACAAAGAAAATACACAGACACAACCTACAAAAGATGCTGAAGGCCCTATTTATTATTCAAAAATCACAAGAAGCTCAAAGCCATTGCATAAAGTTTGTACTCAGCCAAGTCTCATAATAACAATATCAGGGAATCTCAAGCTGAATACATTTTTCTCCTAAGTTGTGTAAAAAGGCCACTTAAACTGGTTGTAAGCTGAAATCTACTCATGATTGTCCATCTTTATTTATAATCCTGAATGAGGAAGACTGAGCTAAATGTTGCACAATCATCATCAGAAACACAGATGGATGACATCAATCAGCTTTTAATACCCGTTTATTTTGCTATATCTTCCTCAAACAACTTAGAAAAAAGAGATTTCATCCATACTGAATAATACATCCATGGGTGAGCTATATGCATGAGAAACCACAGTAGAATTGGAAATGAATTAGAAGCTAAATCCCACTATTTGTGGGATGTCCCAACTGACCAAGGAATACAATTAATAAATTAAAGGAGCCTAATGATAGAACCAACTGGTAAAAGAGAGAGAAAAGTGAAGAACACTCGAGAAACTGAAGAACTTCTATTATCTCAGCCCAGGTACTATTACTGAACAATTGAATACACTTCCTGAGGTTAATTCAAGAATACCTCAGCACCTCTCCACACTTCCTATTAACACAATGAATGACTTCCCCTCTTCACCCCTCTTTCAATTTATATACATGATAACCCACTTGACTCACTGACTAACTAGGAGTTGCCTACTTACCTACACATTCTCAAAAACATAGTCAGTTTGCTGATCTTTCAAGCATGGGTTCAGACACAATTTCAGACATGGGGTTCAGGTTTGGATACACTGATACAGACAGTCAGGATGACTAGGTGTTACAATTATCACTAGTGAACAACACCAGCTAGCAAAGACATGGGGGGTGGGGGGAATAGTGCACTGAAAAACAAATTGATTAGATATTTATATCTAAAATAGCATCAGCAGTAGATATAGGTGTTACTAAAACTGTATCAAGATAACACTCTAAACATTTGGACTATTGGCTTCTTATGTAAAAATGAAGGTTCATGGTGTTAGTTGCCAAATGTCTGCAAAAGATAATGGAATATTGTAATGGGTAAGTTTCAGGATCAACTACTAACCTAAAAGATCATTAATAAAATATACAAATCAGAGCCATTTTCCTCGACAATATTTTATCTCTTTTCTTATTTATGGCAATTATGTCACGTCTGTAATTTGCAAATTAATGGGTGGTTTCCCTGACATTATATGAATTTTCACTTTCCAATTCCTAAACAATACCTAAAATTTGTGATTCCTCACCTCACACTGTTCAACCGCTCACCCTCTTTCTATTGCCACCACCATTACCTACACTGCCACCGCCATTACAACCACCACTAGCATCCATATTAGTTACTACCACCACCCTGCCACCACTCCCACTGCTGCCAACCACTACCACCATCATTATCATAACTATTTTCAAACTTTAGATCTTATAATTACACCAATAAAATTGAAATTACATTTATAATTCTAATTCTATGTCTAATTCTTTGAAGAACCCATGCATACGATCTATAAAATTAGAGTTAAAATTATATTCTAAACTATAATTCCAATTCCATCATCCTAACATACTAATAGTAATAGTACTTAACACCTATTGATTTCAACAACCAATGAAAACAAAATAACTAAGCTATTTGCCTGCAGGATTTTCTGTACAATGACTTCACAAATTACTAGACAAACTACATACAAGCAAAACATATCTTTTCGAAAGAACCAATCCTTCCAATTCAACATTATATGTACATAACAATATTCACGAATCACGATGACTGACTGAAACTAAAAATTTGCAAAGCCCTCACTGCACAGTGCACAGCATCATTATCAAATCTACAATTTAGTAAGCAGGCTAAATAATAAATAAACAAAGCATAATCAATCTTTCCTACAAGACAGAATCAAAATGCTGAATGTAGATTGCATGCTCAAAATAACTGAATTTTCAAAGCATCCACTACAAAACACAATATTCAAATCTACAATTTACTATGCCAACTTAATACAAAAAAATATATTTATAAAGAATCAACTTTACCACGGATAGTATCAAAAATCGAAATGCTAAATGCAGGTACAATGTTCAAAGTAACCGAACGTTACAACAATCAACAGAGTTAACAAAAGAAATAACTCAAATAAGTGTACAAGACACTCCGTTGTCCAATAGAAAGCATAACAGGTCTCTTCAACGGCAGCAATCAAAATCACGGAACGAAATCAAGAGGTGTAAGCAGCAAAATAGTACATAACTCACTTTCTTTCTTTTCGATCACAATCCCTAGTTGCCAACAAATTACAGCAAAAAACGTTTCTATTCAAAATTCCACTTGTTAGGAACTGCGAGTTCAAAATTGTTAACATCAAAGAGAAGGCGGAGGCGAAGAAAACACAAATCAAAAGTCGCATAAACAAAAAAAATCAAAATAATATCTCAGTTATTTGTCATCGGTTTTCTCGAAGTAACTGCGAATCGATGAAGTAAAGTAACAGAAAGAAGAAAATGGAGAAGTTAAATGAGAGTGTTGTGTGTTCTGGAAAACAAAATGAAGAGATGTACATGGATTTGTGTTACCTGAGAAACAGTGAGAGAGAGAAAGCGAAAGCGTGTGCGATGTGAGGTAGACGAGACGAAGAAAGGAACTATGCGTGCGACTAAATCAGGGTGTCCACCAGACACACGTGCGAAAAAAAAAATCCTCTTCTGGACCAAATTTGCCCCTACTCTTGTATGAATTTACTTTGCAGCCCTTGCCTTACATAATTTTGTCGTAATGTTCAGAGTTCATTGTCTGAGACGTCTGAGTCTCTGAGAGATTGGTGTGGTGGTGACTGGTGAGTGAGAGGATTTTATTTTTCAGAGTATGATGGCACGTGGCTGATTTTTGCCGATTTAAAACAAACACGTACGACAACTGGCCCCCTCTCTTTAATTAGACTTACTCAACAAATTTTTGTGTTTTTTTTTTTTTCGATAACAAATTTTGTCCTTCTCATTTCATAATTCATATTTATATATCTATAGCCTATAGTATATTATTCCGTAAAAAAAAGCAAATAGTATATTTTATATATATATATATATATATATATATATTAACACTCTTTTTAATACTATTTATATGATTGATCAAATTTTAATAAAAAAATACTTTTTAATGGATTTCACTCTTAAATTATGAGAAAAAACAGTAAATAAAAAGAAAAAAAATTAACAAGTGTAAAAAAAATATATCACTAACATTTCTTGTAATAAAAATTATGATTGCCATAAATAGAACAACACTTGAGTTCTTTAATTAAAGACAAGTTCTTAATTTTGAATTTGAACCTAGTCATACAAATGTTTAATTATAATTTTGATTATTTTACTTTCTAGTTTATGATTTTAGTTTCTTTAATTTTAAAATGATAATTTTGGTTCCTTTAATTTTAAAAAATGATAATTTTGGTCCCATTATCAATTATTAATTAATAATTATGATTAATAGAGTTATTGAATTAATTACAAATTATTATAAAAATTGTAATAATTTTTTATACAGAGAAAAATAATTAAAAAATAAAAAAATATTTTTATCTTTAAAAAAATTGTTAATTACCGATCATAAAAAAATATTTTTAATATTAAAAAATAATAAAAATTAAAAAAAAATCATTTTTAACCCGTTTGAATAATTAATAATTTTTAATGAATTTATAATTAATTTAAGAACTTTACTAATTATAATTATTAATTAATAATTTACTTAAAAGATTAAAATTATTTATTTTTAAAATTAAAGAGACTAAAATCGATAATTTAAAATTAGAGGAAATCAACATCATGTATTTAAGAAATTATGAAAATCAAAATTACAATTTAGGTGACTAAAAATATCATTTACCTTGAAATTGACCAACCCAGTAAAAAATAATTATTTGGATGTCAAACACAAGCTTCAAATACGTTTTACTCACACAAAAATAATTATTATAAGACTAATAACAATTCTCTGCTTAATATTAAGTTTCCAATTTTCAGGATAAATCTATTTTAGTCTTGTAAATTGAACAAAATAATATTTAGTTTTTACAGTTTTAAAATGTTCATTTTTAGTCTTCAAAGATAGACGATATTAGCAAAAATATAATGTTCTTATCAACATTAGTCTCATGTATACTTTCATCGTATACGTCCATCTTGAAGTTGTATTATCAATTGATTATTTAAATTTTGTACTTAAAAAAAATGTGATTTGATTGAGTTAGGGTAACTCAAAAAATAACCTTTATCTTTATTTAAATACATCGAATCTAAATTCTTAAAACTCAACTCAGTCGAAATTTGGATTATGTCAAGCTAAAGATATTTTTAAAAGTTGAGACCACAAGATAAAGTTATTGTAATTATAAGTACCAAAGTGAGTAATTAAAGCTAACATATATATTTTAACGGGAATGGATTCATTGTGGTGACATGTATCTAACAATTTGTTAAATTTAATAATATAATAAAATAATTAAAAAAAAAAAAAACAAGGTAGGATTTGAGACTGGAGATCTATTTCCTATTTTAACACCAAAGAGATAATAAATGGTTAAGTTTAGGGGCTAATTTGACATCTAGAAATCTATTTAAATTTTTTCTAATTTTAGAAATTAATATGATAAGATAAGAGTCCTCAAATAGTGTTTTATCCTAAAGTTAAAAATTATCGTTTCTCGTGTTTAGTTTATTTAAAAAAAAACATTTATTGGATATAATATTTTTTTAAGCAATGTTTTTTAGCTATATTTCTCACAAAATTAAACTTATGAAGAGGTAAAAATTTAACCTTTTCGTGTTATTTTTTTTAATTATTAAGTTATTCTTATTAAATCATTGAATATAAATATAATGCACGTTACTATTTTATTTAAAAATAAAAACTATAAGTAACCAAACAAACTCTCAAACATGATTATTTTTTTCAACCAAATACACCTAAAATTACACCTTTGAATTATTCACCCGATATAATAATTTTAGGAGGCACGTTTTTCTCGATTGAATTTGCAAGAGTAAAAAAAAAAAAAAACCAATTGAGAATAATGGACACATAAAAAAAGAAAGAAAAGAGTGAATAAAAGGTGAGGGTGAGCCTGATTGGTGACCGAACACAAACACATTAGACGATACCATAGCCATGGGCTTCAATATTCTGAGAAGCACTACCACTTCCACTTCCACTTGCAGTCCTATCTGTTCCTCCAAATCCAGACCCATTTTCTCAACTCTCATTCGTTATTCTCCCACGTCTTTCTCCACCTCAAAGCCCGTTGCTCCCACCTCTCTTTTCATTTCCGCCACCCCCTTCTTCACTCTCCAACCCAAGCGCGGTTTTCGTGGTGGGATTGTGACCATGGCCGCAGCACCTGGCTCGCTCCGCAAATCCGAGGAAGAGTGGCGCGCAGTTCTCTCCCCTGAACAGTTTCGGATTCTCAGGCAAAAGGGCACCGAGTAAGAAACATTCTTTGTTATTAGTTAAGCTTCCAAAATGTTGATTTCATCGATTGGGTAATCTCCACCATGTCAAGTTTCTGCGATTTTTTATCTTCTTCTGTTCAATATTAAAAAATAGAATTAAGTCACGATTTGAGCTTTTTGCATAATGTTAAAATTAACTTATGTATCTAATTTTTACAGAAGCTCTTTAGGTGGAAGAAGCTCATTTTATTAGTGTTTTATATACAACTTTATCCAAACGGGACCTTAGTCATATCAAGGGAATGTTTGACTTCACAAATTCATTTACTTATGTACGTTGCTGAGTAATGACATGTGTTGAAGGCTACAAATAGACACTCGTAAGTGTGGTCAAGGTTTTAAACTAAGGCCGTGTCGTGATTTTTAATATTATGAAAATTTCGGATAAATGTGGCTTGCGGTTGCGCACCGTTTTTCTGAAACCATGATTGTGGTCATTACTCATTAGCTTTTATGATCACATCACAATAGTTTAGAGGCTATGTGTAATTTCTCGAAAGAGAGAATGATGAGTGGAAAGAGATTCATATTGCATTAAACTGATTTTTTTTTTTTTCTGAATTGCATTAAACTGATTTCATGTTACAGTAGTTGATCTTTTTATACCGAGAAAATCTGACAAAACTCAAGTTAAGAAACTTAACTAACAGTAACTGACTTTTTACTACCATTTCCTCTCCAAGTTTGTTGTGCTCCTTAGTTTGTGTGCTTGCACTAGAGACAAGTTGTGTGTTGTCTATATGCTTTTTTTTTTTTTTATCGGACATATGTTAGCTGTTAGTTTTTTTTTTATCAAACCCATGACCTCTCCCTCTTTCCCTATGCTTATAGTTGTGTATTGTGAATCATCCTCACAAGATGTACTGTGGCAAATTTTCCTAGTGTGATTCTTGGCACTTTGAATGCTTAGAGATGTTCAGAGAAAAACTGATGGGAGAGAATGATGTGTAAAGAGTTTAACAAGTAAGAGTAATTTTGAGTCTGGTCTGAATTTTGGTGGTTCTGGATTTTCTTAGTAACAAAATCTATGACAATAGAGTTAGTTTGAAGATGGTAACTAGTTTTATTCAAGATGGGAATTTGTTTTTCTGTTATAAGAAAATACTTTGGCATTGTGCAGGTTCCCTGGAACAGGAGAGTATGACAAGTTCTTTGATGAGGGAGTTTACAGCTGTGCTGGTTGTGGGACTCCTCTCTACAAGTCCATAACAAAATTCAATTCTGGTTGTGGCTGGCCAGCCTTCTATGAGGGGATTCCTGGAGCCATAAATCGCAATGTAAGTTCACTTTTTCTTATATAGTTTCATCTTAGTAGTCTTTTTAACAAGTGTATTCTTGTTAAGGAATAAAAAAGACTGAAAAGTATAGGATTTGATATAAAGACTAAACTTAGATGCAGTATCTTAGGTATTTTTATACCATTCTCCAATCAAAATTTAAGTTTTATTTTGGTGACATATGCTGGCTTTTAATGCAATTCTTTATTGAAACATCAATGTTGATTAGAGAATAGTAGTACTATTAGTACCTAAGGAACTGCGTCTATGTTTTTGTGCTTTTAATATGTTGGAAAAGCCGTACTTTTCATTTAGTGCTTTAATTTTATTTCGAATCCTTAACAAGTATTATCTGAAGGCACTGGTTGTGGTTTTTGACTGCATCAACTAGTGTATACAAATTTGATAACATTGTCATGTTCCAACAGCCGGACCCTGATGGGATGAGGACAGAAATAACGTGTACTGCTTGTGGGGGACATTTAGGTCATGTCTTCAAAGGAGAAGGATTTCCAACACCCACTAACGAACGCCATTGTGTCAATAGCATTTCACTGAAATTTGTGCCAGCCGATTCCAATTCTTCATAAAAATTGAGTCTGCTGTTTGTTTGGACGTGACTGCTTAAGTACCCAACTTCGGTAAAATATTATGCATATGTACTTATATTTTTTATGAATGAAGTTCATAAAATGATGACTGAATAACAATGTTAACTAAAGGGTGATGTTGATGATCTGAACCTTTATTTCTCTGTTCCCTTCTTCACTTGGTGCTAGATTCTACTATGTTCATTTGTGCTTGTTTTCGTACTTGGGTGTAATGTGATATAAATACCCAAGTAGATTGAAGGTGATAATGATATTATTATGAATACGCTCATGAAAATGGAACTGTTATGACTACCTGCTTCTCTCGTGTTCGTACAAAGCTCTGGTCCGTAATATAAAAGGATAAAACGACATATTTTTGTTATAGAATGTTAACTAATGTTGTAGCTTGTGTTATTTTATATAGTTAAATTTTATAATAAATACATATTTTTGAATATATAAATTATATTTTATTTAAAATTGATAATAAATAAATATTTCTGAATACATACATATATTTTAAATTGTGATTTAAGATTATTTTTAATTGTTAATAATTTATTTTAAGAAAATTATTGAAATATAATTTAAAAATTAATAGATTGAAAGTAGTAGATGATTAAGAAGATCAAGTATATAAATAAATAATGATAAAAGGAGAATAGTTTGAAATGATTACGAATTTTTTTAGCTAATTATTAAAGTAGCCTCTAAAAGAGAGAATATTAGGAATTTTTAATTAGAAGAACATGTGAAATATATAATCCATTTACCAAAAAAAGTATGTAGGGTAGATTTCATATCCAATAATTCATATGACAAATTAATTAACAGTTTACTACATCAATTGCTATATTTTTTTTTCCGGCTTCTCTCACTCTTTAAGCATGAAATTTGCATTTTCACTAGAAAATAGCTGCTAAATTAAACAAGTAAAAAACAAAAATAAAAAGTAAAAGAAGGTAGTGGATGTGACAAGGAATCCGAATTACAACAATGTGGCATAAAGAATCCGTATAGTAGCATATAATTATTTCCGAAGAAAGTCAAAAGAAGAAAAGGTTTACCGGATTCTTTTGAGCTTAGTGCTTACCGCTTTGTCCACCGGAAAATGCAAATTCCAATTAGGAAGAATGAGAATCAATTTACTGTTTGGTAAAAAGTGGGAGAGAAACAAAAAACTGACATAGCTTAAGAAGAAGGAAAGAGAAAGACCTCTGAAATTCGGTGAAGTGAAGTTAACTACCATTCAACGATATTCAATTTTATGGTATGGCACAAGATGACCACTCACAAGTAAAACCAAAGGCTTCCTCTCATCAGCTTGTGGATCCACGAATCTCCACTATGATTCCCACAGCTTCATGGTTTACACCCAAAAGGTAAAATGTAATGCACCTTTTCTGTTTCCCAGCAAGTAAAAGAGAGAAATATTCAGTCCTTTTATATTTTGGTCATTTGGGTGTGGGAAGCAACTTTTAAGCAATTATGGGTCTTTTTGAATTTTCGTTTTTTGAGCAAATCTTTGTTCTTATGAAGTGTTTTGTTTTGTGTTCTTTGGCTATGTTTTCTATTGTGATTACATTATCTCCTTTTTTATCTTGTTTCGTAGGCTACTTGCTATATTTTGTGTTGTTAACTTGTTAAACTATGTGGATCGAGGAGCCATAGCAAGCAATGGTGTTAATGGAAGCAAGGGAACGTGCACTGAGGGTGGTACCTGCACTTCTGGCTCTGGAATACAGTAAGATATACTCAGTATGCTGAAGTAAATTTTCAGCTATATAGTAGTTTTTGACGATATATTTTTCTCCTTTTGTGAAGGGGGGATTTTAACTTGAACAATTTTGAAGATGGAGTTTTATCATCTGCTTTTATGGTTGGACTTCTTGTGGCTTCTCCAATATTTGCATCTCTAGCAAAGAGGTAAAAACTGTTTGTGCTGCAATTAGTTGAAACCTATTCTTACTGCTGTACTTTATTTAGCTCAAGTATTCAACCCATTAATGTTTCAAAAGATGAATTGTAAATGAAGAATTCTGAAAGTCAAACATATCCATTGTAAGGTTGAGGGAGATTTTTATTTGGCTAGTTACACAAGTAGCTAGCATGTAAAATGCACGTCTAATCTAATATATATATAAAAAGAGAGAGAATATTGAGAATGTCTAATTGAGAGAGAGCAGAGAATGGAGGGTTTCCCTTTTTAATTTGTGTATTCTAATTTAGAAGGTGTTTGGAACAAATTGAATTTGCCCATTTCAGCAATTCTTTCCAGAAAAAACAACTTTCCTAAAAAATGTTATCCAAAAAATTGCACTCAAAATTTCCAACAGTTTTTCTTCCTATTCAACTTCATACATACAATTTTTCGTAATTTACTGTATAAAGGCTTATTTTTTTTGTTTATTCAAATAAAATTAATTATATTAAATTTGCTTTTCAACAAACTTACTCCATTGTATTGAATTTCAGATAGTCCTTCTTGATGTGCAATTTAATGTGTAGTTAAGACAATCTTCTTGGCTATGACTTTCAAATTTTGAAATCAATGGGATCATGTATCTATGTACTTTGCAGCATAAAATATCATAAAAGTTGGATTATCAATTTATTCAACCATTTGTCTGTTTAACTGGAATTCTTATTTTTGAAAGACATAATAATTGCAAAATAAGAATTTCTAAGCTATAATGCCTTTTTCATGTACCACATGGTTACTGTGATATGTAATTACTATCATTAGTTTGCATATTAATCCTTACACAACTCTTATATTTTGCAGTTTAAATCCATTTAGACTTATAGGTGTTGGATTATCAGTTTGGACTCTTGCAACCCTATGTTGTGGATTTTCTTTTAATTTCTGGTCCATTTCAATCTGTCGCATGTAAGTGGTCTAGTTCCTTTAATTTTCAAGTTATGCAGTTTTTGGTTGTGCAGTTAAACAGTACTAGTACAAAATATAATAATTTTCTTATTTTTCATATCCTTCCAATATTCTCTATAGGCTAGTTGGTGTTGGCGAGGCTTCATTTATAAGTCTTGCAGCACCTTTTATTGATGACAATGCCCCAGTTACTCAGGTTTGTTTCTTTCCCTTGGATGATATCCTCGGTCCTTTTATGATTGATTGTTTTTATTTTCCTGGTGGAACCTCTGTCTCACATCGGAGTATGTATCAGAAAGCAGCATGGCTTGCAATATTTTACATGTGTATACCATCGGGATATGCACTTGGCTACGTCTACGGTGGTTTGGTAAGTCTTCATCTTCTTTTTTTACCATTATTAGTAGTACTAACTAGATAAAAATCCATATATTCTTCGGGATATTTACACTAATAATCTTACATTCATATATTTTAATAAAATGTTTGTTAAACATTATTAGAAGTTTGAGTGAAATAAGGGTTCATAATGTAAGAGTAAATTATGTTCATGTGATTGTGTGATAAAATATTTGTTTCATCTTTTATTTTAAATATATCATCAAGAAGAATAAATAAAATGAACCATGAAATTTGTAGAGCAAAAAATAATTTTAATTTGGTAAATTACTTTCATCGCAACTAAATTATAACTGATATTACTTTTAATTTGGTAGATTACTTTCATTGAAATAAAATAAATTCGTTCTCTGATTTCATCTTTTCTGTATTTAATAACAGGTTGGAAGTTATTTTGGTTGGCGTTATGCATTCTGGGTAGAGTCTTTGTTGATGCTTCCATTTGCTATTTCAGGACTTTTTATGAAGCCTCTGCAATTGAGAGGTGTGCATTTGTCTTGCATTGATTTCTTGTGAACTCCTATTACTATTTTTCATCTCTAAACTACATGTGGATCCAGGTGTTGTTCCTGCTGATTCAAAAAAGGCACTGACACCTGAGACAGTTGTGTCAGAAGTTCAAGGTATCTAAGAATTATGCATTACCTAAACACAACACCTTTTTCAGAGTACAATTGCCCATCTAACTTTTGTAATTCAGAATAATTTCCGGTGCTTACTATAGAATATGTTTTTTTAGTATATTCATGGCAATTTCATAGATACAATTTATGCAATGATAGATGTTTGAAAAAAAAAATTAGGCATTCTTTATTACTTTTATGCTTATACTGTTTGTTTAGGAGGAATCTTTATCACTCCCAAAGGAAGTAATCTTCTTTTTAGGAGTGTAGAGTTGGTAGTATAGTACTCAGTTCTCATCTAGTATATTGCAATGCACTGAAAATTTAGGTTTTGGTTTTGTTGTTGGTAAATGGTTTCTGTAGTCTGGATACTCCAAAATAGTCAACGTACCGGTGTTGTATCCGTGTTGGACTTGGATACTTCTTGATACGTATCCTAGAAGTATCTGACTTTTTTATTAATTTTTTTTGATAAAAAAATGATGAACATGTCTTGGATATGATGCCAACATGGCTAAAGGTGAAAGAACACAGCTAGGACACGTCTTGGACACGTTCCAATACGCCTTGAGTCATTTTATAATATTTTAATATTTTATTTTTTTAATAATTTTTACTCTTTTTAAGAAAAAAAAGCATTACTCTTTATTCTCTTCACTTCATTACTCTTTTGTGTTTCTTCTTGCGGAGCAACACATTCGTTTGACAAAATTTTCATGGTAAATTTCAATTTGCATCATAAGAAACTTAGTTGTTCTCTTGAATATCTCATTTGACATAGCTATCAATGTAATTAAGAATTGGGTATTTCTTGGCATGTCATTCTTATAGTAATTTTCTTTTTAAGATTAGGATAAACATTAAACATTAGATAAAATTTTATCTTTAAAAACAAAAATTTGCATCATATATAATTTTTTACTAAGGTATCCAAGACATATCATATCCTTAATTTTAAATTTTTGCTGTATTCCCGCATCCATGTTGTACTCGTATTGTATCCCGTATCAAGGCTTCATTTGGTTTCTAATTCAAAATGTCTCTTTATTTTAGCTTTAACAAAATTCACTTGTTTGATTCAAAGTTATGGAGGCTTCAAATGGAAAAGATGAGTCACTGTCCTTACAGGCAGAGCTTAGAGATAAAAGCTCAAATGATCATTCCAAGTGAGAGCACTTACTCTGACATCCATCAACTAGTGGCTGATATATTAAAAATTCTAATTGACTGATTCTTATTTTAGGTCAAAATCTACAACCCAAATATTTGAGAAGTTCTCAAGATTTTTGAATGATATGAAAGAACTTTTGCTTGATAAGGTTTATGTTGTCAATGTTCTAGGTACTTCTTTCCCCCTAACTACAGTATGAATTGACTGCTTTTGTATTATTTACCTTATTTTGTTGGTAAATTCAGTTAAGAGGCTGCTATATGGATAGCTTACATCCCTGTGAACTCCCATTTCTTAATATCCTATATATATTTTATTTTTAGCAGTAATATTATTTTACTTTTTTTTTATCTAATTCCATTAATTGAATGTCTATTTGCAGGTTACATAACATACAACTTTGTCATAGGTGCTTACTCATATTGGGGGCCCAAAGCTGGCTATAATATATATCACATGGTGAGAATTTGCTTCATCCAATGACTCCTCATGCATATGATTGTACTACTGTAGTTGTTCCTTCTTTATTATATATCTTTTTTCTTGCATGGAATTTAAACATGCCTAGTCAGTAAATACACTTTCCATGTAAGATATAATATGCTATTATAATATTAAAGTTGGATTACTTTGGTAGACTGATGCAGATTTTATATTTGGAGGAATTACAATTGTATGTGGAATAGTGGGCACTTTAGCTGGAGGCTTTGTTCTGGATTATATGGGTAACACATTATCAAATGCATTTAAGGTTGGTATTTATATTCAGATAAACTTATTTATTATGTTTTTACCTGCACACTATTTACGTCTAGCATATTGTCCATTATTTTACCCTGCAAGTTTGCCTGTCAATCTCAGAAATGTCTACTTGAGTGTTCCTTACAAGTTACAATAATTTGAAACAGTTCGTATGCCATATGGTAGTAGACTACGAGTGCATGTACAATAATTAAAAAAGTATTGAATAGTGTAAGAGTGAATGTAATTTACAACCGTATAATTTGATTCCTCCGTGTTCTCTCCTACTAAACACGCTAAATTCTTTTGCAGCTTCTCTCAACGGCTACATTCATTGGTGCCGCATTTTGTTTTGGTGCCTTCTTATTCAGAAACATGTATGGCTTCCTTGCTCTTTTCTCTATCGGTGAACTTCTTGTTTTTGCCACTCAGGTACTTTCCTTTTATTCAAGTAATAATATCTCTTTATGTTTAATTGCTATATTGAAACACTATCCTTTTTACATGCTTATCATCTGTGAATACTTTAGCAACTCTGAATTTTTGTTTGTTAGCTAAGCTTTTGATCGTGATGTTGTCAAGTTAAATTCTTGATGTTTTAAGTAAAACACTTCTGCGTTTGGGAAATTAGATGAAAAATTGCTCTCCAAGAACTAAGAGTCATCCTATGGTTGGGTTGCCTTTTGAATTTTTATGCTTGTTTCAGGGGACAATGTTTTCTGTTTCTTTTTCCGTATCTATTAGCATGCAGAGTATATCTCTGCTTCTTTATATCAATTTGTCTTAATCATTTTATCCTGAAACTTGAAAATACTCATTTAGAAAATTCCTGACTTCTGCATTTTCTTCATGAGCTTAGATGGAATGTGATCATTAGAACTAATCTAAATTGTTGTTCCTTAGAAACCATTTCTGTAACCTGATCAGAAGTTGAAAGTTTTGCACTAAATGCTTGCTTGTAATTTTCTTTTCAGGGTCCTGTGAATTATGTGTGTCTACGTTGTGTTAAACCAAGTTTGAGGCCTCTATCTATGGCTATGTCTACTGTTGCTATTCATATCTTTGGAGATGTACCTTCCTCGCCTCTTGTTGGAGTTCTCCAGGTCAGCATTTATAGTTTTATTTGTTGCTATTCATAAATTTGCTTGTTATAAAAAAACTCGGTTTTAAGGCAAATGCTTATCATAAGAAATAATGCATTTATTGGAAACTTACTTTTTTTAAGCCCTTGGGGATGGGATGTGTTAGTAGAATATTTATGGAGATTTTAATACATCCAAAATGTCACATGCCTAACACAATTTACATTAATTGATAGCCATCACAAATGTTAAGAACATAGCTTAAAATGTATCCCCAAAGTTCTACTGTTCTCATTCAAATAACAGCATAAGTGTTGTGTCCATCACTTACCAGAGGGAGGGAAGTGGAGACTGAGAAAGTTACTGGTCACAGAAAGTATTATGTGAAATACAAGATTCTAATGGTTCATACATAATGATAATGCAGGATAACATTAACAACTGGAGAACGACAGCATTGATTCTAACATCAATATTGTTTCTAGCAGCTGGAATATGGTTTATTGGTAAGTCATCATGGAAATTGCTTGTCGATTTACTACAAAGAATAATCCTCGTTTGTAATTCTTTTTACATATACTTATTGTCAGAGCAAGAATATTTAATATTGAGAAGTGGCACTACTGGACATGAATAAAATAAATCACCCTTGAAATCTTTTCCAACCCAACTTAGATTAAAACAAAAGAAAATTACGATCTTTAAATAATACCTTTAAATTAAACATGGAAATTAGCTTGTAGTTATTTTCAAGAAGTAGTGTTGAAATTTCTATAATCATAGTCATATCATAAATGTCTAATTCTCAGAAAAGTTTGAAATTTTTTTGAACATGTGTTGTTATTCTTGTATATTATGTCAGGAATATTTTTGCATATTGTGGATAGATATGATGAAGACAGTGAACATCAAGTATCAAACGCTGAAAGGTCAAACACTATGCCGTTGCTTCAAGAGAAGACCGGAGAAACATCAGCATCTCCGGCTCAATCCCAAGAATGAGTTTTTTTTTTTTTTTTTTTTTTTTTTTTTATATGCCTGTCTAAACACAGTATTTCACAGTACAATGATAAGTGATAACCACTATGATGTAAATAACTTCTTTTTTTGTGTACATCTAATGTGAACTACTATGTATTAGCTTTAGGTTAATGGAAATTATTTCGCAAGAGTATATTTCAGTTTTATGCTTCATTTAGTGCTTAACGTATTTGCAATTTTATTTTTGCTAGTGGCTATTCTTCAAACCTTTTGCTAAACCCTCTTCATTTAAACATGGTCTCTGGTGATTTGAAAAAAACTCTGAACATTTTGATGGTATACGTTTGTTTTAGTCAGCAGTTTCCTGGTGTTGGAAATTGCCATTGTGGACTACTGAAAAAGGTTCATTGAAGAAGAAAAATGAATGTGCTTTATGTAACAATCATAAGAAATTACCATGCTCACAAAAAAAAAAAAAAAACATCATTTACTTATATCTGATACCATCCACTATTTATGTCTCGTTAAGTTTATCATTCAATTCTCTTACTGGTTTATCCCCGAAAACCAAGAATGCCAATAGTTTTAACCATCTGGAATTACTTCATTATATAGAGATATGAAAAAAGACAATAAAATGTAGAATACATAAGCAAGATGGATTTATTGAACTAACGCCTGGCCAAATGGACATTGATGTCAAAGTTATAACCGGGAAGCTCAACAGAAAAATTTACTACTTGATAAATAGAATTGTAGAAAATGCAAGCAATGGCATGAACAATACATCTCTACACAAGTGACAACTCTCCTGCAGGAATTGATCTCTTGACAAGTTTATTCCAGGACTCATTGGTCTCTGTGATAACCTTAAGCGCATAATCCTGTTCACCAAATACAAGTTTTAAGAGTTAAGAGTTGAGAATCAGCTGAGACAAATTGAGGGCATGACCGGAACAGCAATCAACAAACCATTTAAAAGAACATGTAAACTGCTAAACAACTCTGTCATGAGGTAGACAATCTGAGTAAAGAATTCCAGATGATACTTGACTCAAGAAATTCGTGCAGTAAAAATACCTTATTTGCTGCCTTGTTACCAAGTCCAAATTTATTAGCAGGCTTTCCATCAGGTATCTTGTAGTCTCTAAACCAGTCCCTAATTGCAGTTAGAGTTCCCTGAAGACAACCAAAGATTATGTAACACACAAAAGTTGCTGATCATGACACCAACTGAGCATCTAGCACAATTAACATCTTAGTGAAAGCAGCTTCAACACAGAATGCTGAATGCTCATAATCAGATCAAGGGGATGGGGGTGTTCAGAAGAACTTTCATGAAACTTATTTGGACTTATCTTCTCATATAAGCACTTAATCTGAAAATCCCTAATATCTACTGTACAACAAGTATTATTTGAATCGATTCAGCAGTCTTCTTAGTCAATTTTGCAGTAATAGTAAATAAGCTGACTGCCCAAAGTAGGTATTAGCTATCAAACCCTTCAAAAATCACCCTAGCTGTCCAACATAATCACAAACTAATAAATGAACGAACTTAGGAAATAAATTATCAACTAGTTAGGTGATAGAGCTTACTGGAAAATGCTTCTCAACATCACCAACATCATTCACAAATGATGCCTTCGGATCATCTAATGAAATTGCAACTATTTTCCAATCAAGTTCTCCTTCATCAATCATGGCCAATGCACCCAAGGGTTTGACCTTGAGAACTTCACCTACTTTCCTCTGTCTTTCACCAATCTCAACCACATCAACTACAGATTAACAAGAATTTTAGACATGTTTGTTGCATTCTTAAGATAACATTATGGAAAAGATGGGAGTCTAATACCATTATTAATGGAATACCTGGATCGTTATCTCCCAATGCTCCTTCAACTTCAGAGTTTGCAAGAGATGGATCTTCCCATGTTTGTGGAAGTAAGCCATAGTTCCAATGAATATTATAGCTGGAGAACAAGCATGAGATATGTTTCAGAATAGGCTAAATATGTAACCAAATCAATCTAGCTACATCAACCAAACCAAAAGAAAAGGACAAAGCCAAAGATTTGGTGAATGAGACGTCCAAAATGCTTCTATTGTAATTCTTATTGGTAAAATAGCATGAAGATGGCATCAAGGAAGGAAGGGTAATTATCAAAGGCCAGCAGTGGGTACTGAGGCTCCCAGGTAGATTTATGGTTATAAATAGACAAAAGAAGACATACCACAGGACATTTATATCAACAATGTACCATCAATAAAATAATGTAGTTAGAAAAACAATTTAGGTTAAAGTGAACTGCCAAAGATAACTAATGTAATTGAGAAAAAAAGAAAAGAACAGTATGAGCTTTGAAAGTGTATCTCACGGATAATATCGGAGCTTCCCCTTTTTTGTATCCTGTTTTATGGGAGTGAAAGCTTCATCAGTGGCAACCTCCATCTTTGCACTGGATTCTTTAGGAATCTCAACAATGAAGTTAAAGATATCATCACCTAACCGCAAGGGAATATCATGCCAGGGAGAAACCTACATATTTTACAAATTACTTTCATTAGGTACAAGTATAAAAGGATCTTAATCGTTACAGGTAGCTCACATAACAGGAAACTCATTCATTTAACATTACTTTAATTTTTCCTTGTTGAAAAGGCCAATATCTTATTGTAAACTGAATCTTATTACACACTGTAATTAGCTTCCAACATCTTAAGCAAATCTAATTCCTGACTCCCCAAAAAACATTGTAACATGCTGAAAGTATCAGCTCACTCCGCACCTGCCCTACATTCCTTTCATAAAAGCAGAAGAAATGTATAACAAAAAGGGAAAAATAACACACACACACACAGAAACGAAACAGAATATCTCACAATCAGCCTGTGAAGTATAACAAATATTCAAAATAAATTAGTTAACATCAGCCTGAACACTATCCATACCAACCTAGCGAGCTATTGATCCATCAAAGAAAACACAACGATTAAATCATACATTACTCTATTTAACACTTCAATCAAACAAATAACAAGCAAACACAGAGGAACTGAAGTACATTACGTTTCAATTCCACATTTCGATTAAATCAAATAAACAGATCAGACACCATCATCTTTCCACTGCAATGATACAAAAAGGAAGAAATTTTGAAGACCCAATATCACATTTTTCTAGTTGAAAGCAACCCCCCAAAAAAATCCAATGCTCGTTCAATAACAATTAAGAAAAAAATGAACCAATAAAAGAAAATGGTACCTTCTTGCCAGATTTGTCAACAAAGAAAACTCTATAATCGAGGGTTTCGGGTTGGCCATCTTCCTTGATCACAACCTGAGGATTGTAGATGGCTCTGCAGGTGTAAGACCTCCTAGTCCGACCAAATTTGAGGTTGTTGAGGGAAAGAGAAGTGCCACCCAAAAAGTGTTTCTTTGCAAGCAGAGAGCATGAGGAATTGCTGGCTATGGTTATCGCTCTGGTGGCCGCCATGGATGATACTGATAGCTCTTCCTTCCTCACAGACTCTGTTTGCTGATTGGCTTCTCGCACTTTGTGGCAGTGTCTCACTGAGTGTTGGGTTTTTATTATTATTATTATTTTTATTTTTTTTTCTGGTTCAAATTTTGTTATTGGATGCCCATTTACAAATTGCTCAATTCCACGTGTGGGTTCAAGCGCGTGAGGGACACTGTTCTGAAAAAGGTAGTATATGCTTATGTAAGTTGGAATCTGACCTACATTATTGGCTTCATCCATAGTCTATACTTTTTCCTTCATACATAATTAATTAGCTTTAAAAAATATTAATGCTGCTGTTTAGAAAAAAAATGAAAACATTATGCCCAACTTCAATGTTAAATCGTTGTTGGGAAATATATTTATATTTAGGTTACTTTGTTTTTTTTACTTTTGTTCTGTCAGTTTTGATATCCCGATTCATTGGGAAGGGCTTATTAAACCTTGACTATTACGAGAGTTTGAAGCCCACATAAGCCATTTGGTTTCAAAATAATAAGAATAAGAATGAGGCTATTGATACATATACCTCCTCTTGTTAAAAATATACCTCCCTTTTACATGTTTTATCCAAAAATACCCTATTTAGGTTTTCAACAATTTACAAATCTTTACCCCTTTTTTTCCAAAAGATTTCAAAGTGTTCATGCTCAATAATCAACGGATCACAATTTTGTATTGGTTGGGCATAGAATTGAAATGCAATTTAGTACTAAGTTATATGGTGGTTAATTGAAGGAGGGAAGTACTTATAATAGATGGCTGGAAAATAATAAACGGGCACAAATTGTTGTCGGCACTGATATTCAAAATTATGTGCGAACAAAGTTTGTAGCCAGTATGCCCATATACGGTTAAAACTTAGAAGCAGGTACCATGGCTATATGCATTGCCACGTAGAGGATCAATATTCAGCGGGTGGAACTACCAAAGATGCTTTTGTGGATTGCACAATGTCAAAAAGGAACAAAGTCATGGAAACAATGTTTGCAGACTTTCCTAAAACCTCACTTTCGTTTTACCAATCCACGATAGTAAAGAGAAACAATAAAATAAGCCACAAATTAATCAATATTTAACATTGTAGCAGTGAGCATGATGTGGCACTACCGAAAGGAGCACGAGACAATACTCATTTTTTACGAACATTTGAAAACCCAATAGGGGGAGGGTGGTAAGATTTGTACACTATCAAAAACCTAATAGGGGTATTTTTGAAAAATAAATATAAAAAGGGAGGTATATTTTTAATAAGAGGACGTATAATCAAGATTTTTCATGTTAGTAATGCACATAACTCTAGATCAAGAGTATCAGAGTAGTAGACATGTTTTTGAAGTTTTGCATTGATTGAAATTTAACTAGTAGTAGGTTGTGGACCATGTAATCGTAGCTTGGACTTGGTAGACATGTCATTGGCGTTTTGCATGTGGTGGAACGAATTTGCAGGGGATTTGATTCGACGGCATTAGTTATGATGTCAATTATCCCATATTTCTGGATCCAGTGAGGATTTGTATATTTACATACAACTACTAATCTTGATTTTCTATTCTATTTATATTTAACCCAATGATTAAACCTTCTATAATAATTAAATTAATCTAAATATATAATAAATTTCCTTAGTTTAGACCTCGAATGTGTCATTATAATTATTACTTTGAAATTATCAAGCTACTGTCATTTTCAACTAATTTTTGGCTTATTCAAAAAAACTAATTAACTTTTCGTTTTTAAGAGGTGGGAACCGCCGGATGAGAAAGCGAGAGTAATAACTAATAAGTCCACGTAATGCATGATTTCCAACACACAACATCACTATTTTTCTAAGCCAGCATGTCCAAAACTGGACTCAACCATTCCCACTGGAATCATGAGCATTGGCCAGCCACTCTGGCTCCGAGTTTCCAGGATTAACGTCAACTCAGTTCGAAAATTATTTGAAAACTAGATAAAAATCCGCAAGCAGGATAAATAAATAAATTATTTAAATTAAATTTTTTTTTTAAAACATGTTATTGTATTTTTTGTCTTTACATTAAAATAATATTTACATTAATAATCTCACATTCATATATTTTGATAAAGCGTTTTTTAAGTATTATTAAAAGTTTGAGTGCATCAATAGAATAAGAATCATAATGTAAGAGTAAATTATGTTTATGTGATTCTGTGCAATAAAATATTTGTTTTAATATTTATATTTTATTATAAATTTATCTTTTATTTTAATGCAAACTGGAAATAATATTTTAAATACATTATTAAGAAAATAAATAAAATGAACCATGAAATTTAGAGAGAAAGAAAAAAATAATCTCATATTTTCTAAAAATTTGAGGTGTCAATCTCAGTGTCTAGGATTTATATAAATATAAACAGATAGATTCTCACCACCACTATTATTTTATACCCTTTGATCATAACATTTGTACTATTTATTTGTCTAATTATTGGTTAACTTCTATTCACACTCCTTAGCAAACGACAAAAGTATAATCTCTACAGTTTTGAATATCCGTTTAATTATTGTGTGAACTCTTTAATATGCCGGTTCCAAGGCTCCACGCTATCACTCAACCTTGAGTTTTTCTCCTCCACACATGCCCTTTATCAATTGGCTAAAAAATTCTCTAGTCCATGGAAACGTTGATGTATTTCACAAAATAAATAAAAAATAGAACTGTTCTTTAAAACCAAGTTTTTCATTCGTATTTGGAAAATGACAACTTACCAACTGGTAATTAATTGATTGCAAACATCGACTTACAATTTATCACACATGCTTGCACTATTTTGTTAATTGCTAATGGGCTGTCTTAGAAGATCTTGCTTATTTGTTATGATTTTCAATAGTCTTTGACCCAGAGAATGAGTAATTAAATTGAAGAGGAAGGATCTAAGAATGTAACTTAGAAAATAATGAACAAAAGGGTAAAAATGAGTTGGGCAAATAATAATTACCTTTGAAGTTTAAGACGTAGCGAGAGGGACCACTTGCTGAGGAACTATCCTTTGATTTGCAAACCTATGATAAAAATTTCAATGTCTAGTTGGTGAAGAACACCGCCAAAGTCCACAAAACAACAAATCGGTGGAGGTATTTATTTGTCAGCATGAAGAAGGCTCTAAAATATAAAATGGGATAAGTCTATTATCCTTGGTTGAAAATAGGCTTCTATTGTTGTGTATAAGCCAATTTCACATCAACAACCCGTGAGCATCACAGTGCAACTGTGTTATTTGTTGGAATACAGTGAGGTAGGGTATACAAAAGGAATTGCAGCAACGAAATATATAATCAATCATCAGAAATCTGTCACATCTATTGATCAGTAAGCTTCTTATTCTCCATCTTAGAACAACATTATTTTTAAGATCTTTATAGTTATACTTATAGTATATGAATGCAAGTTCCGAAGAATTATTCTTACTTCGGTTGAGATCATATGATTGATAATTTAGTGCATGTACATGGGATGTTGTAGTTTGAGCATGTAGCTTTCCTTCTTCCATGATCTCAGCAAGCATTACTATTAATTAGCTAGATGAAATTTAAGTACCAAAACTAACCAGCTTTTGCTTCTGACTTCTCTTCCAGCTTGATAGCTTCAGCTGTTTTTCATTGCATGAGGGGTTCTCATATGGAGATCTCATCAATCAGAGGGTTACCTGAACTGGTAAGATACATATCTCTTACAAATAGTTATTCTTAATTGTGCCTATGGAAGTTGATGGTGGATCATTTATTACATTGACAGTGACTAACATATTTAATTCATGGAGATTAACATTTAGTTAGGAAATATGTAATAAATGAGTGAAACATGGATATACTTTATTCTTTCTGTCTAGAGGATATAAAGTTTTCTGATTTTGTAGGGGATAATCGAGGATCCTAACTTCCTCCACCAGTGGCAGTTAAACTCTATTGATACAACTAGTTTAACAGGTGCTGCTTTTGGAGAGATTTTGCAAAAGCACTCATTCTCTGATAATTCAAACTTCAACCCCAAAACATCCATGGAAACATCACCAACTGGAATTGAAAGACCTGCAAAACAGCTCAGAAATAACAGCTGGAATCACAACAAAAGTCATCAACAGACACCAGAGGCACAATTTACTTCATGCTCAAATCTTCTTTCATTTGTTAATTCGAATTACACAAGTGATCAATTGGGACTAGTGAAGCCTAAGGTGGAGATGGTGTGTCCTAAAATCGACAACAACACTCTTGCAGACATGTTGATCTCTCAAGGAGCCTTAGGAAATCAAAACTATCTTTTCAAGGCTAGCCAGGAGGCCAAAAAGATTGAAACACGTCCTAAACTTTCTCAACCTCAAGACCACATAATAGCTGAAAGGAAGCGAAGGGAGAAGCTCAGCCAACGGTTCATTGCTCTATCTGCCCTTGTTCCGGGCCTAAAGAAGGTACCAAACAATGTTGTTATTGCTCTTTCTGTCTTTCATAAAACTATATGCTGAACACATGTCAATCGGAGTTTCTAGACATAAAAAACCAGCTAAATATAAGTTTATCAAGACATTCATTTAACTAGTTGTGTAATACTGATTTCTTCTTGCTTCATGTTGACAAAACATATTTTGGAAGATTCTGATATCTTCGTTTGGTGTTTTTTCATCAGTTTGATTAGGATAAGTATCAGAAATCTTTTGAATGAAAGACAGCGAAGCTCTTGAATTAAATATGTAGTATTGTATGCTAGTAACAGCAATAGTTTTTGTTGCTGTTGTAGTTGTAGTTGTTATTAATTTTTGTCCATCTAGTTCCTATTTGTTTAGGGTATGTTTGAATAAAATTCTAAGTACTTAATTATGGGAGATGTATAAGTTGATTTTAACTTGTGCGAAAAGCTCAATTTACTTTACCTTCATATTTTTTTTCTTCCCTAATTAAGTACTTAAGAGAGAAATTTATCTAAACAAAGCCTTAATTGGGTTGTGACTCTTTTAACCTGAAACCATCTTTAAAGTCTCTCTATTGTTTTTTCAATTCCCTACTAACAGATGGACAAAGCTTCTGTTCTTGGAGAAGCTATAAAGTATTTGAAGCAAATGCAAGAGAAAGTGAGTGCTCTTGAGGAGGAACAGAACAGGAAGAGAACTGTGGAATCTGTGGTAATTGTGAAGAAATCTAAGTTATCTGATGATGCTGAAGACTCTTCTTCTTCAGAAACTGGTGGTACATTTGACGAGGCACTACCTGAAATTGAAGCACGATTATGTGAAAGAAATGTCCTGATAAGAATACACTGTGAGAAGAAAAAAGGAGTCATAGAGAAAACAATCAGCGAAATTGAGAAACTCCATCTAAAAGTCATCAATAGCAGTGCCTTGACATTTGGGAGTTTCATCCTTGATATAACCATCATTGCTCAGGTAATTTCTGCACTTATTCTATTGTATGAAAACTTACTTCACACAAACCAAGTCCAATCTATCTATCTATCTATTTATTTATATTAGTTTATTCCATTAAAATGATTTTGTTTAAATAAGGGAATTGTTTCTACAATTTGCAGATGGATGAGGAATTTTGCATGACAGTGAAGGATCTTGTGAGAAGCTTACGCTCAGCTTTTTCGTATTTCGTTTGAAGAAGTTTCATATTTAATTCACTACCACGTGCCCCAAAAGCTTCATGAAGAAATAGGAGTGCAACCAATATATATAGCTTTTCATATAAACTATTATCAAGTTTAAGTTCTTCAATAATAATCCTGTTTCCAAGGCCTGCTATCTACAGTCTACACCAACCATGTTTGCTCTGACCTCTGAGGTTCATTTTGCAGGAGGGTTTTTTCTAGGGATATTTTCTTTTTGCATGGTCAACTTTTTGACAATGTTATTGTCAGTTTGTCACCCTCCTGTTCCAAGAGCTTCTTAGGCATTTTTTGGCAGGAAGTTGAAAAGTTCAACTACCTGTTTTCCATCTATTTCCTACCTAAATCCTGACAAACAGGCCTTTATTGAGTGACTTGTGTATTTTTATTTTGTTTTTCAAGTATTCTTGAGTTACTTTTATTTATTTATTTTGAAACAAAATATGCTTGTAAGAGTTTGGTTGAAATTGGTAGTGATGGAATAGTGGTACTTTTTTATATCTTGTGTATATTGGGTTACAAGACACGACATATTGCATGGCCTCAACATGAAGTACATCCACATGTTTTACCCGAAGGAAGCATATTTACACAGAATATTATTTATTGCATTTATACACCACTATAAAACTTTACTAGACGTTCGTGTACAGAGTTATTTGGTAGCTAGTAGCTAGGATTTTATTTAGGCACGTGAGAGATCCTCAATATCCTCGTCTTTGAAGTTTGACACAATAGTAAAAGTCCCACAAAATATGCAGACTTGATTCAAGGAAAACACAGATATTGAGTTTTCAAGGTCCTTAATAATGACCTATGCTACCAAAACTATGTAACATTACGATATATATAGTTCAATTCAAATACTAATACTTTCTCTCTTTCTCTTTCCTTTTAATCAAATTCCAATTTGATACTTGCAAGTTGCAAGTGTTAACAAAATTTAAAACCTTTCGTAAGATCTCACCCTGCCACCTAACAATTTTTCACAGGAAAATTTAAATGACTTCAATTTTTCTATTTAATCTTTATATTATCTTTACGCTTAGTTAGTCAAACTAAAGTTTTTCTGACAGATTTGAATTTGATTCAAAACCCTTAATGGAATATATGATGTTTTCTTAATATGATGTCTTGAATATCAACCACCATTAGACATCGATAGCTTTAAGTATTCCACCCAACGTGTAACCAGAAAAAAGAAATAGCACTAGATGTCGTTGACGATGAATTTTAATTAAGATACTGCTCTTGAAAAATCTAAACTGATCCATATTTATTAGAATATTAATTAGTGCTTTACATCTTAAACTAGCCTTTTGAATTGTTCGTCATTACATTTGTTTTTTTGTGTTCGGGTGGGTTTATTAATCAGTACGTCATGCTTAAATATTTTTGTTGTATATACAGTGAGAGAGAGACAAAGAGAAGGAATATATGCAATTTTGCATATCATCTTAGAATATTAGTGCTTTGCATTGCACATAGTGGAAAGAATGAAATAACTTTACTTCAACACTTTCAATAGTAGGGTGTCGTGGTGTAGTTGGTTATCACGTCAGTCTAACACACTGAAGGTCTCCGGTTCGAATCCGGGCGACGCCAAAATTTTTGCAAAATCAGAGATGATGGGAAAACGTCGTCGTTTGGAGAGCAATTAGGTCCCGCGTTAGAGAAAAGAAGTTCAAAAATGAATAAAAAACAACGAAAGTATTCCACCCCCATTTCCCACGCCTCGACCTCCACGAAACGCCACCCAATCATATTCATTCAAAAATAACTTTCTCCATCCTCATTGGTCCACGTCATCATCCCAGAACCTTCAATCCCAAAAACCAAACCACTATATGAACCCAAACCAGAATGCAAAAACGCTCCAAACCGATTTCCAATTCCCATTTCCATCTCCTTCTTTTCGGTCACACAATGAAATCGCTTCTCCACTTCGGAATCGCATTCCTCCTTCTCCATTCCTCCCTCGCTTCCGACATTCCCTACTCCAAAGCCATTTCCGTACGTTCCATTCATTTAATTTAATCCCTCTTAAAAAAAAACCATTATCCTAATTCCTAGGTTCTGAATCTGATGTTTGGCGTTTATGTTTGTGTTTTTTTTTTAGGATTTAAAGGATACAATTGTGAAAGGATTTGGGTTTACGGCGGAAGATGATGTTAAGATTACGGGGTTCGATCCGAGAGACGCCGAAGTAGGGCATTCCGTGGAGTACCAATTCGACCTTGAAATCGATCACAAGGTTATCCCTTTCAAGCTCCTCGAAGACGTTAAACGTTGGGATTACGTTGATCTTCCCATTTTCCGGGCCCAGGCCCAAACTGGCTTGGTCCAGAAACGTCCTTCGGCTGATGGGCTTCCCGTTTTGGCTCCCTTCGTGCTCGCTGGGCCCATGGAACTCTGGATTCACGACGCCAACGACATGAGACTCTCTCTTCCCGTAAGCCCTAGTTTCCATTAATGATTAATGATTCAGTACTTAAACTTTTTTAGAATTTTAATTTTTAGTCATTAAACATTTTTCTATGAGGATTTTGGTTTAAACTCTTGTTTGACAGAAAAAAAAAATGGGTTCAAATTTTTGTTTATAGGAACTAAAAATTATTTTTTTAAAAAAATTTAGGATTTTGACTGGTAAAATGAAAGTTTATAAAAGTTTAAAAAATAAGAAACAAAAATTTTAACCGAAATTTTTTTGAGGACTATGATTAGTGAAATAAAAGAAAAAACCGATATTCAAAAAAGTTTAATACTAAAAACATACTTAATCCTGATGGTAATTAAAACATTTGATTTGGTTGTGCAGCATGAGGTGGATGCTGGTGTGTTGAAGAAAGTGGTATTGGCTGAGGGAGCGGCGGTTACCGTCAAAGGTGCAAGATCCGTTAGTCTTCGTCAACCGCTTGATTTCCCTCTTCCGTTAAACCGGACGGAGAATGGTTTTGCTAACGGTCTTTTGACTTTGGCTGAGCATCTTCGCCATGCTTCTAGAACCCAGGCTTCTCCGATACTCTCGCTGCGAATCGTTGGTCCCACATCGCTCGCAGCCGCGCCTTCTTCCGACACAACAACCTCAACCTCGTTGAAGCTGAAACGTCTTGCACCTGGTCTTGTGGAATTATCATCACCGATGAAGACCAAAGAGATTGAGCCATTCTCTAGTGTTGATCTTGAGAGTGAAGCCCCTACGGTTCTTAGTCCGACTCAGTTTGCGACATTGTGGCCTCTTGCTTCGCTTAATGGGTCGAATGCTAATTTGTTGGGCTTTGAGAAACTGTTGCATTCTGTGTTGGGGGAAAAGGCTGAGAAGAAAGGTTCATTTAGGTTGTTGAAGGCTGATGTTTCTGCTCAGACTTACGTGAAGATTGGTTTCAAGGCGGAGAAGAAGCTGAAGGAAGGGGAATTGGAGGGTTTCTACCCTGCGTGGAGGACTAAGCCTGAGACTGTGACGACGCATTTTGAGGTGCTGGCTAAGGTTGAAGGGGATAGAGTTGTGCCAGAGAAAGTTATGCCGGTGCAACCTGTTATTGCGGTTGATAATGCGGCGCCAAATGTGCTTTCTGGGAATGCGACCCTGTCGAAGACACAAGAAGTTCACCCTCCACCCAATCCCTTTTACTTGTAATAATTTTTGTGGAAAGGAAAAGGGATTGACTGATTTTGTAACTCTTGTTTCACTTTTGACCTTGGTATATACACAACAGTAAAGTAAGATACTTGTAAAATTGTAAGTAATGAGAAACTTGTTTTGTTTGTCCATCTGACTATTCAAATTAACTACTTAATACAACCTAGTTATATTTTGGAATGTTAGTATGCTTAATTTTGCACCGGGTGACATAATTGATTGTTTGGGATAAATGACAACTTGCGAGTCCTAATATAAAACATAGTTCAAGTTTTTCTGTAAATTTATAATTAAAATGAAACTTAGCTACTTATAAATGATAAATAGTGACCCAATGGTAAGGGAAAATATCAAAACTATGCATAGACAGCGTATAAATCTTACATTATGCAATTTAGTTGATAACAGTGACAATGGAAGAAAATGGAGCTAATTGGAACTTAAGCAAATATATGGAACTTGAGCAATACCGAGTCCCACACCTGTTAATAAAAGGAAGATCCAAACCTTCGTGCAATATACATCCCTAGACGTGAAAATTTAAGCAAGTTTCGTAATTAACTTAATTATTACCACCGTGACTAGACAGGTTTCTTCAGGTTGTTGAGGAAGATGTTTCTGCTATTAGATGCTTGTGAAGAATGAAGATTTGTTCAGGCTGAG
Source organism: Amphicarpaea edgeworthii (assembly GCA_014843725.1). Lineage (NCBI taxonomy): Eukaryota > Viridiplantae > Streptophyta > Magnoliopsida > Fabales > Fabaceae > Amphicarpaea > Amphicarpaea edgeworthii. The sequence continues at coordinate 23,278,257 of CM026322.1, read as the reverse complement.
AAGAATCGGGATTTGAAGTGTTACCCTGCATTGAGGACTAAGATGTACTTTAATTGACGTGCTGCTGAAACCTGTCATTGTAGTGGATACTGTATTCGGTGCTCAGTGTGGGAATGTGTCCATTTCAGAGACATACAGATACAGTTTACCCTCCGCCCCATCCCTTCGGACATGAAATAATTTGTGGAAAGGAAATGGGATTTTGATTGATTTTGTATGCAATATGCATTACCTAGAGAGGAATTGTAATAGGTAGAGAGAAAATAACATTTGATTTGGTATATACACGATAGTTAAGAAGTTTGTAAACAAGTAACTAATGAGAAACAAATTTTATTTGTGCATCATTGTTTTGCTTCTTAGACTATTCAAATTAACTACTTTAGCCAAACAGCTATCTTTAAAAATGTTGGATCTAATGCAATTACCTTTTTACTTGTAGTTGCAATGGTTTAGTTTTGTTCTTAGTATGTTAGTCTCCTTTTACATCTTTAGCATAGTAGCAAAGAAGTTCCACTGTGAGCAAAGGTGGTTGAATAGTGTTTGCCCTCACAGCATACAAGGGTTATAGCACTCAGTTATTGCTTTGGATCATATGCACAAATTGTACCAGCTTTCTTGAAAATCTCTGCAGCAATTGCAGCAATGGAATCCACCGTGTTGCTAATCAAGTTGGTAACTGCATTTGAATTCCTTGGCAAAGTGAGTACCTTCATAGTTGCAGGCTGCAGCACATATCATAAATAAAACTAGTCACTTATTAAGGGGGGGAAATCGTACCAAACAAAGACTTGGATCTGGCGTTTAAATTTTATTATTGAATAAAAATGCATAGACACATTCATGTTATTTTATACTTTGAGAAAGAAATATAAATATGATAGATAATGTAATTTGATAAAATAAGAGAAATAAAGAGAAAGATAGGATATTTAATAAGTATATATTTATATGGAATGTCAAAAAATTCACAAATCTTTATTATACATGCAACAAAAGTTTCACATTGGTTAATAAAATGAAGCTCCAAACTTTCATGCAATATATATATATATAGACTATGAAACTTTGGGTGGTGTAGATTGAACCTAAACTTTTCCCTTTTAGTCTTCGATGCCGAACTCCTATTTTGTATGGGGGAGGTGTGGGCCTTGATGATCCATTCGAGTACTTTTTTTGTTGTTTGGGAATGCACCATTTGTGTTAACTATATTTGAAACTGGTTGTACCCCCAATGATCTCATCCTCTACATCTCTTGTAAATTTTGGGTTAAGTAATCTGAAGGTAAAAGTTGCATTCAGTTTAACTTTTAATGAAGGGGTGTAAGCTGAGATTGTTGAGATGTAGGAAGAAGAGACGTTTTGGTGGATCTTGGGCTTTGTCACTTATTTATTTAATTTTCTTTAAGTAATTTTAAGTTTGTCTAAAAACTGTTATTAATTTCTTAGAGATTTCTTCTAAAATAAAAGTTTTGTTCATTTGGTCACAATTATAAAAAATATTTATATAAATCAGCAAAAAAAAATAATATATATATATATATATATATTTATATTTTAAGAAGTAATTATAATTTCAATTTTTTTGAAAAGCTATTCAAGTTAGTTTATCAAAATAAGAAATTTGATAACTTTCTAGAGTTGTGTTTTTTCTTTTCTTCAAAAACACAAATAAATACAGCTAAAAAATGTTTCTTTTAAAAAAGTCATTTTTCATAAAAGACAAACAAATGAATTGTGAGACAAATGGTCCTACAAACTCAATGAGGTTTGACTACGGTCTCAATATTCAGATATGACACTGATTGATCGGGAACAAAATTCCAACTCACATTTCCACTAAAAAAAAGTTCCAATTCACCGACCTTGAAGTCTTGAACGCTTATTTTCCCACAAGTAAAGCACGCACTGATTTCGTTTTTTTTTTTTCTAGTTCTTAAAGTAACAAAATTATTTAGGAAATTATCAAAAACTTATTTAAGTAATTCTATGAATATTGAAATTTCATCACTTTAATATCTAAATTAATATATTTTAGTAAATATTAAAGACTAATTTAAAAGTTTTTTTTTTAATGAATAATGTTATATATCTATACAATAAATTGTAAAAAAATATATAACAGTATGAGAGGAAAAAGGAAAGATTAATAAGTATAAGATGTGACCAAGAGAGTTAGAGAAAAAATATTATATATATATATATATATATATATATATATTATTCTTTTTATGAATTACTATATAATAATTATATTAATATTTTTCAGGCTAGTTAACCTGTTTTCTAATACTTCTCATATTACTTAAATAATTTTTCTTATTAGATACTAACTACTTGGAACAAATAGTAATTCTTAATTAATGAAATTGGTAGTTTACTCTCTTTTTTCCGATGCATGCACACATCATTATCAGAGGTGTGGAAATAGATCAATTGGAGTTGCCCAAAACAATACATTCATTACATTGTATGGACCATGGAGTGTCATTTAGACTCGAGCTTCGATTTTTTCTTTTCTTTCTTTTTTAAATAAATCATTAATTTTGTTTAGTTCAGGTTCAATGAAATATATTTATTTGAGATTATTTTTTTTTTATATTATTTTAGATGTTTATAACTTGATGTCAATTTTTTTCTGTAATCAACATACCAACATGAATCTGAATTCATACACTCGAGCAGAAACTAATGCAGCAGAACCTTCACAAATAATACACACATACAAAGAGAGAGAGGGAGAAAACAATTCAACTCATAAAAAATGAAAAGAAAAGAAAAATACTAAGAGAGAACTTAAAATTTATACCGTCATTCAAGTTCTGAATATTCAAATTTCCATGTCACTTCATGAGCCATATTTTTTCTAACAGGAAAATAACGATGATATATAAACAAGATTAAAAAGTTATAGACAATTCTCATTTATAGAAAGATAACAAATAAATAAATAAATAATTGAAGACCTGTTAAAATTTTACCTTTAATAGTTTTGGAGGTTAAAAAGAGGATGAATAACTATTAAAGGTTCCTGTATGAAGTCTGAAAATGTGATGCGTCAACATCACCTATGAGAAAATTTCAATATTTTGGTACAGTGACACCACGAGCTTAAACTATGATTAGCATATAATTCAAAGATGATAGACAATATGCATATCTGGAATCTATATATAACGTGTCGAGTGTCGAGTGTCGACCATGCATATATTTGATGTATCTATGATCTATCTGTTCGCAATATGGAATAATTAAATTAATAAAATCCAATGATGAAGAATTTACATACTATGCTTGTATTTTTCGTGATGGACTTCTCTGAACATGCTTTTACTGTTTCATTATGCAATCATTTTTATTGCAAATGACCTAAAAGCGTGGAAAAGTCTACAAGACGATTACAATTACTCTTCTTCATCTTCTTCTGCGCCCATTGTAATCCTTTTTGCTTTCATCTAAGGGATATAGTTAATCTAATCTTTCAAAGTTACTTTCATGACTAGAGTGTTGCTTGTTAGTGTACTCAATCACACTTATAGTAGTGAAGCATATATATATATATATATATGGAAATATAGCATCATTAGTTAGTCAATATTGATGAATAGTCTAAATTAGATAAACGTTACTTTCATCGATTTCCGCTTTCTTCTTCAATAGTTATATTCTTCTAACCGGAGCACGAAAAAAATAAATTAGATGAATAAAATACTTTTATATTTTAATAAAATAAAATAAGAAGCCACAAAATAATTTTATACAATTTTATTAAACAAAATACGGGTAACCATGGCCCAGCTAGTTACTCCCTGCTTTCTCCCATGCTTTTATGATACAGCAAGTAACAACACGTAATTGTTCACAATATATAAAGTTTTTAAAATACTAATATATTAAAATAAAATTCATAAAAAAAAATCTTGCGTTTATAGCTTTTATAATGAAATTATAAACTAAAATCTAAGCTATTGTTATTTTATTTATTTTTATTTCAGGAAGCCATTATAAGTATGCAACTAAAAAGTTAATGCAAGTACAAATAGTAAATAAACTTAGAATAAAATTATTAAAGTAAATGCAAACGTTCTTCCACGAAATTATTGTTGTAGAGGAACGTACCGAATATTAATGCTAGCAGTTTTAGCACCACTAACCTAAAAAAAAAAGGAATATTGTTGGCGTCGACTGATTGATCTGACCGACCAAATGAAATGGACCCAAAACGAAAAGGGCTGGCAGCGCGGAAAAGCCGGTGCTACGCAGTCAACTTCGGCGGCCACAGCTCACAAAGCTACAGCTACAGAACCTCACCATTTCTGCATTATATATTTTCTTTGTGAATGAAATAGATATACTACACCAATTGAAAGCATGTAAATTTTGTCCCACGTTAGTTGGTAGTACAAATTTGTTTATGAAATGGGGCGTGCGCTTAATTAAAAAGATCATGCAAATGGAGCCACATGATATGTCACAGACTGAAATCTTCCAACTCCAACCACGACAAGACCAAAGTAAGTCCCATGATAAGCAAGCACCGTCAATGTTGAAACCTTCTTTGTCCATATTTGTCCCATCAATTAGTTATTTCCATGCACGTGGATCATTTCTCTGTGTGAAACCAAACCCAAAATTCCAACTCACAATACCATTCATTCTGTTCTGTTCCATTCCATTCCCTCACGTTACTCTTAGTCTTACACTTACTCAACAGTGAACAGTAACACCAACCCCCCTTCGCCGCCGGCATGTTCGTCGGAGGAATTTTCCGGTACGGTTCTCCCACTACTCTGTTATTGTTATTCCTCTGCCTCGTTGCTTCCACCCTCTCAGATGAGCTTCCACCACTCATGAAGTTCAAGTCCTCTATCCATAGTTCCAATGCAAATGTTTTCAGTTCATGGACACAAGCAAATTCTCCCTGCCAATTCACCGGGATTGTATGCAATTCCAAAGGTTTTGTTTCAGAAATCAACCTTCGGGAGCAACACCTGGATGGTACTGTTCCTTTTGATTCACTCTGCGAGCTTCAATCGCTTGAGAAGATATCTTTGGGGTCCAACGTCTACTTGCATGGCAGCATCAGTGAGGGGTTGAGGAAGTGCACCAACTTGAAGCACTTGGACTTGGGTAACAATTCATTCACTGGAGCAGTGCCTGATTTGTCAAGTTTGCACAAGTTGGAGTTGTTGAATTTAAACTCCAGTGGAATTTCTGGGGCGTTTCCGTGGAAATCATTGGAAAATCTAACTAGTCTCGAGTTCCTTAGTCTTGGGGATAACCTATTGGAGGAATCTCCTTTCCCCTTGGAGGTCTTAAAGCTTGAAAATTTGTATTGGCTATACCTCACAAATTGCAGCATCACTGGGAATATTCCATTGGGGATTGGGAATCTCACTCGGCTTCGGAATCTTGAGCTTTCTGACAACCATTTGTCTGGTGAGATTCCAGCTGATATTGTAAAGCTTCAGAGGCTGTGGCAGCTTGAGTTATATGATAACTATTTGAGTGGGAAAATCCCAGTTGGATTTGGCAACCTTACAAGTCTTGTTAACTTTGATGCTTCTTATAATCATCTTGAAGGTGATCTTTCTGAACTAAGGTCCTTGACAAACCTTGCCTCCCTTCAGCTTTTTGGGAACAAGTTCTCAGGAGAAATTCCAAAGGAGATTGGAGATCTCAAGAATCTCACAGAACTTTCTCTTTATGATAACAACCTCACTGGCCATCTTCCTCAACGGCTTGGTTCATGGGTAGGCATGAAATACATTGATGTTTCAGACAATTCTCTTGCTGGTCCTATACCACCTCACTTGTGCAAGAACAACCGAATGGAAGAACTAGAACTCTTGAACAACAGCTTCAGTGGCACAATACCAGAAACATATGTAAAGTGCACATCTTTGGCTCGTATTCGCCTAAGCAGGAATTCACTTTCGGGTGTTGTTCCTTCGGGCATATGGGGCTTGCCGAATTTGGAACTTATTGATCTTGCAATGAACCAGTTTGAAGGTCCAGTGACATCTGATATTGCCAAAGCAAAATCTCTGGCTCAACTGTTGTTACCTAACAACAAGTTCTCAGGTGAGTTGCCATTGGAAATCACAGAAGCTTCTTCACTGGTGTCAATTCAGCTAAGTTCAAATCAATTTTCTGGTCACATCCCGGAAACCATTGGCAAGTTGAAGAAACTAAGTAGTCTTACTTTGAATGGGAACAATCTCTCTGGTTTTGTACCAGATTCCATTGGTTTTTGTACTTCTCTTAATGAGATAAACATTGCAGGTAACTCTCTTTCTGGAGCTATACCAGCTAGCATTGGTTCTCTTCCAACCCTCAATTCATTGAACTTGTCCTCAAACAGGCTTTCTGGTGTAATTCCATCTAGTTTATCATCTATGAGACTTAGCCTTCTTGACTTATCAAACAACCAGTTGTTTGGCTCCATACCAGAACCACTGGCTATTTCAGCCTTCAAAGATGGGTTCATGGGAAACCCTGGCTTATGCAGCCAGACTTTAAAAGGTTTCAGACCATGTCCCACGGAATCTAGCAGTTCCAGGCGACTCAGAAACCTATTAGTCTGTTTCACTGCTGTTGTAATGGTTCTGCTTGGAGCATGTTTCCTTTTCACAAAACTAAGGCAGAACAAGTTTGAGAAGCCACTGAAGACTACTTCCTGGAATGTCAAGCAGTACCATGTGCTAAACTTAAATGAGAATGAAATAGTTGATGGCATCAAGGTGGAGAATTTGATTGGAAAAGGAGGATCGGGGAATGTTTACAGGGTTGTGCTTAAAAGTGGGGCAGAATTTGCAGTGAAACATATATGGACTTCAAATCTAAGTGAGAGGGGAAGTTGTAGGAGCACCTCATCTATGCTAAGAAAGAGTTCAAGGTCACCTGAGTTTGATGCAGAAGTTGCCACTCTTAGCTCTATAAGGCATGTGAATGTGGTGAAGCTGTTTTGTAGCATCACAAGTGAAGATAGCAGTTTGCTTGTTTATGAGTTTCTACCAAATGGAAGCTTGTGGGACAGGTTACACACCTGTAAGAACAAGTCTGAGATGGGGTGGGAGGTTAGGTATGACATTGCATTGGGTGCTGCTAGAGGATTGGAGTACCTGCACCATGGCTGCGATAGACCTGTTATACATAGGGATGTCAAATCCAGTAACATATTGCTGGATGAGGAATGGAAGCCAAGGATTGCTGATTTTGGCCTTGCCAAGATTCTGCAGGGAGGAGCTGGCAATTGGACCAATGTAATTGCTGGAACACTTGGCTACATGCCTCCCGGTAAGCTTTAAATCACTACCTTATTTTGGATTAGGGAAAAAAAACGAAGTCATGTTAACTTCTAATTGTTAGTATTTGGCTTCAAGTAGTCGTTGTTTCATCACATCCATGATTTATTATATACTTGTAAAACTGGCAATTGATTTTGTTACCAATAACTTTAAAGTGAGTTGCTCAATTTAGAGGAGCTGATATAATGCTTTTTAGTGAAACAAAAAAGCACATACTTTTTTTGAGAGCAACTCACTTTAAAGGGTAAATTAGGTAATCTTAGTCATTGATGAGTAAATTAATGACTCATAATACACACATCTGCATGACAAATCATACATGTGTCATAATATCATCAACAATAAAATAGGAACATGAATAACTCCCTTTGGTATTTTACAAGTATGCTTACGCGAACCAATACGTACATTTTTACGCGAACCTGTTTTAGATATAGGTTTTGTCATATTTAATTATTAATTTCATAAAAATAAGTCCAAGATATATGGTATGGATATATCCATTTCGTGTCAAAAAAAGGGGATCCTTTATTAATTATTTTCTAACTAGAATTAATATTCGATTTTTCTATATTAATTATATTCTATTTCGATTAATATAAAATAAAATTTGAAATTTGAAATATTAATCATTTTTCTTATAAAAATTTGATATTTGATAGAATAATATATATATAATATATATCAATTTAGAAATTTGATAGAATAGTATATATAATATATAATAATAAGAGAAAATAGAAATTGATATATTCTATTTTTTATGTACTCGTAGTTTGGTGATTGAGATCAGTATTAAGTATTGCTAAAATAATTAGTTTGTTATAATTGTTTAAGGATTCTCCACTTGAAGATTGATCATGTTGATTTTTGTTGGGACAGAGTATGGCTACACTTGTAGGGTGACAGAGAAGAGTGATGTTTACAGCTTTGGGGTAGTGCTGATGGAGTTGGTAACGGGGAAGAGGCCTATGGAGCCAGAGTTCGGAGAGGACCATGACATTGTGCATTGGGTATGCAACAGAATTAGGTGCAGAGAAGATGCTCTTGAATTGGTGGATCCAACCATTGCAAAGCATTTCAAAGAGGATGCCATGAAGGTGTTGAAAATCGCAACACTATGCACGGGGAAAATTCCAACTTCAAGACCCTCAATGAGAATGTTGGTTCAAATGCTGGAAGAGGCAGATCCATTTACCACAACCAAAATTATTGTGACCATTGATGCTTAAATAAGTTGCTAAAAAAGAATGGACATTTTTTCTCTCAAACTGCAGACATTTGAGTTTTCCTCACTGCTAAGCTAAGCAGCACAAACAAAAAGTGAGGCTGAGAAGGGGTGACAAATATCAAAATATGCCTTGGTCTTGGGTCCAATTAGGTGGAATTTTGGCAAGGCAGTAACCTCTGCTTGAAACTTGAAAAATGTCTTGCAGTTAGAATGGGATTACCTCCCATCACCTGAAATTTTTGTTAAACAATAAAAATGCTCATGTATGATTATGAACTATCGATAAACCAAAAGAGTATTAGCTTGTATGTTGTAGGTTTGTAGCATGTGTAGTAGTAATAAAATTTTCCTTATAACAAATTGGTCGTATTGCCTTATAGGTGAGTCTAAATTAACTTTATGGCCAGGAATCAACAGATTGAGTGACATGAAATTGATTGTCTAACGTGCTGAAACCTTTTGATAGATGCATGCTGTTGGCATTATCCGTTACGGCAATTCAGAGAACTTCTTATTTGATTCAACTGAAACTGAATCTTGATTTACATTTCAAATCCTTATCTTAAATACTGTAACTGTTTCCTTATATTTCTATTCTCTAGTGAGTCAAAGCCATTTGGATTGTAACTGTTTCCTTATATCAGCTCACATTAATTAATGAAATCAGTTTGCCCCAAAGCTCAAATACTTCTTCTATACATGTCACATGTCAAAGTAATGCAGAGGTCATCCTGTGGCCATTTTTATCAGTTGATTATTAAACTGTATGACACTAGGTGATGAGATGAATTATGGATATTTACTAGTAAATTTATGTGATAAAAATATTACATAATTTTATTTTTTCTACTATTGTAATCAATCATCAAATGTATATGTACTCCCCCAAAAAAATCATCAAATGTATATTTAAAAACAATAATTATATAATTAAGAAATATTTATATATGTATCAAAATTAATTAATATGGAACTGGGTGTTTAATTTTGGCAAGGCAATAACTATATAATTCAATGAATATTTTTAAAATAAAATTTAACTTTATAATACTGTTAATTAAGTTAACTATTTTTTAAATTAGGTATTTATATCTTATCTTAGTACTAATAGCAATGAATAGCAATAAAGCGTAATTGCCTTGTTTGTATCGAGGCATGGGATTAAGTACAATTTAAAATTTAAAATGATTGTAACAAATAAAAGACACGACAAGATCACCAATTATGAGATGACACAAATTCAGTGCACATGATCTTTGCGTTGCCAAGTGCCAATTGGATAGTGATAATCATTCACAAGTTCATTCATAAGAATGAAGTTGGGTTTTGTTCCAAACACAACCCTCCCTTCCTCTTTCTCGTTACCTTCCCTAATTTTTAAACTTCCCATCTCATTTCCCTTCTCTCACCCAAAAACCACTTCTTCAGGTGTTCTCTCACTCTCTCTCTCCCCCTCACCCACACACACACTCACGACTTTTTGGATTTGTTTACTTAGTTCATGAATCATGTGATAGTACAATGATAGAGTTATGTGGGTTACTAGTTTCATCGAATGTTTGTGTTTTTGTTAGGTTATCTCCATGACCATGCCCTGTTGTTCTAATTTGGCTAACACTGTTGTTTCCTTTGCTCTTTTTTTTTTTTTTTTTTTTTTTTTCTGTTTAATCTGTTTCTGCGTTATTATATTGAACAAGCTTATACCTTCATGAGGGTCTGCTAAAAGTTGCATTCTTGCTGTGATGCGCAGGAAGAACGAGCGTAGTTTTTCGTGTGCAAAACATTGACAGTAGAATTGAACCAATACCTAGTTATTTGATGGCTTCAGGAAAGGAGTTACCGGAACTGAACAGAAATCTTTACTCTCAAATAGAACCCTACAGTACAGGACTTTTGAAGGTTTCAGATCTTCACACAATCTATTGGGAGCAATCAGGAAACCCCAGTGGCCATGTGAGTAGTAATTCCCCCCCCCCACAATGGCTTGAATATGTGTTTTTTTAAGTTTTTAACGTTTCTATGGTTTTAAGCCATGCTGTAGGCTTATATGTAATATATTAGTTGATCAAGACTGAAATGGGAGGCAATGGACTATTTTTTAGTGGTTCTTTATTGATGCAACTGAATGAACTTTAATGTTAAATTTTTCCATTGAGCCTCATGTAGAATTGAAGGTAGTCAATTCCCAGATCGTTTTTTTTTTAAATGGATATATATTTAGTTCTTCTGTTGGGTATCTTAGGTATGTTGGGGAAATACCTCAATTTTATGGGAGCCATTGGAAATATCCTACTCTCTAGTTCATGTTCACAATAACTTTTATGTGTCTTTGTAAATTTGTGGATTCGTTAATCCTAACAGCTTGTGAAAATACATCTAATTCCATTACTTCCTATACAGAATAGAAATCCATAAAAAAGAAATGGAAAATTAGAAGTCACTTTGGTCTGTCAGTAGGTTTATGGCCACTAAAACCTAGCCATGCATGTATGGTTTGTTGGATCTAAGCATTTATCTCTATTTGTGAATGCTAGATTCTACACATTAACACTTTGGTTTTTTACATTTATTTAACTTTGTTAAGAGGGGGGAAATGTAAAAAAAAGGTAAAAATAAAAATTGGGTCATCAGTTTCTAAGCATTTTTATGGCAGCCTGTTGTCTTCATTCATGGAGGTCCTGGAGGGGGAACTTCTCCAAGTAATCGGAGATTTTTTGATCCCGACTTTTACCGAATTGTTCTATTTGATCAGGTTAGTTTCTGAACTGTAGTGTGCAATAATGGTCTGCCCAGCTTTTGTGCAATGACAAATTGACAATTATTCTCTTTATCAGCGAGGTGCAGGGAAAAGCACACCGCATGCTTGCTTAGAGCAAAACACCACATGGGACCTCATTGATGACATTGAAAAGCTAAGAGAACACTTGGAGATTCCAGAATGGCAGGTCATTTTTCACCTCTGATGGTTTACCATTATACATTCTGTGATTCTTATGTAATGAGATATGATCTTCTGCCCCATATCATATGCAGGTATTTGGTGGATCATGGGGAAGCACACTTGCCCTTGCATACAGCCAATCTTGCCCAGACAAGGTGTATGACTTTGTTTTTTATTATGATTATGAATATATTGATTTCTTTTTTACTATGTCATAATGATGTCTCTTTTTTATTACTAATATTATTATATTTCTATTATTACTATTATTTTTTCCAGTACTGCTAAAGAGTATGTAATCTATAATTAAGGAGTTTGTTTCCATGGTATGTTGTTCACTTTTTAAAATATCTTATCATTTTGTTCCAAGGTTACTGGCATGGTCCTCAGGGGAATTTTCCTTTTAAGGAAGAAAGAAATTGATTGGTTTTACGAGGGAGGTGCTGCTGCTATATTCCCTGATGGTATAGAACTGTCTTTTCATCTGTTTTTCTGGTGAATTAAGTTTGAATATTTTCTATGCATAATAAGGTTTCATTTTACTGGTCTGAGGAGGTTTTGACTTATTTGATATATGGAATTTTGTTGCAGTATATTCTTTTATTGATTTGGTGTTTTCTATTGTAGCTTTGCATAGTCTCATTTGATTTGATAGTGTTCTCTGGCCTTCTTTAAGTGATTGATGTTTGTGCATTTTGTCTCATGTCAGCTTGGGAGCCATTTAGAGATCTTATTCCAGAGAGTGAGAGAGGATGCTTTGTTGATGCCTATAACAAGAGATTAAACTCTGATGATACCAAAACTCAGGTTAGTGTCTGTGGTTTTCTTTTCTCCGCTTGCCTTCCAAATGAGATCAACCGCTTTCTAGAAATTGTTTGAATGGATTCAAGAATTTTTGTTGTTTACTTACCTATGTCTTTGTTCTTAGTATGCAGCCGCTAGAGCGTGGACCAAATGGGAAATGATGACTGCTCATCTTCTTCCAAATGAAGACAATATAAAAAAAGGGGATGATGATTACTTTTCACTGGTGAGTTCATCAAGTGAAGAATAACATGAATTTTTTCTGGAAAATGTTTGCTAATCATTTTCCAAATTCTATCCCAACATGTTGTGTAACTTCCATAATTTGTAATGATGTGGTTGAAAATGATAGTTTAATGATATGATTCTTTTATTTGTACTTATAAGTGATGACAAATACTTGCATTTTTTTTTCTATCAGGCATTTGCAAGGATTGAAAACCACTATTTTGTGAACAAGGGATTCTTCTCCTCTGATTCATTCTTGTTGGACAGAATTGATAAAATAAGACATATCAATACCACAATCGTGCAGGTAAATAACTTTTATACTGCGTCCTTTAAAACATAGATTTTTAATGTTTTTTATTCCTAACTTTGTAGGGAAGATATGATGTTTGCTGTCCTATGATGTCAGCCTGGGATCTCCATAAAGCTTGGCCAGAGGCAGATTTTAGGGTGAGACTAGAATGTTGCTTCTGCTCATTTGTGTTGCATACGTTGGTTTTCTCTGCATGCTATGATAATTATGTATCAAGTTTCAGGATAGAGATCTTAAAGTTTCATTTTTTAAGATTTTGTTTCTTATCAAGAAACTCATACAAGTAGTTTCAAACAAAAGTTTTCCGTGTAATCTTGTGCAAAACATGGTCATGTTACTGAATCATACAATGGTTTCAGGTGGTTGCAGATGCAGGGCATTCAGCCAATGAACCAGGCATAACTGCTGAACTTGTGGCTGCAAATGAGAAATTGAAAAACATAATCCAGAACAAAGGGGACTGAAGTGAGTGAACAGGCAAATAGGAACAAAGGCTAAACAAATGGTGCAACATTCATCTACAAGCAAAATACCAGTGGCGGCCTTGTATCTAAAAAACACTGGAATACCGTGAACTCAAAGGTTGTTTGTCTTGATAAAAACACCAGATTTCTTGTTTGCGCATTTACAATAAGGGAAATGATCATTGTTATGAATTGCAACAAAATCATGCATGGGTTGATTTGCTCAGTTTTTTTTTTTTTTTTTTTAAAAGGTTAACAGGTACGTACAACTTTTTAATGAAAAAATTTAGTACATCAAATAGCACCAAAAAGAAATCATGTTATTACACAAATCGAAACTAAAGCCGATAAAAGACAATGAAAATAAATAAAATCAAATAGTAAAAATGATTCATCTCACTTACAAGTGACCGTGCAATTTAAAACATTAGTATGCTGTGTGTGGTAAACTCAAAGTTCTCTTCATGACTGTCATAATTAAAAACACCACGTCAACAAAATTTCATCTTGGCACATTTACAAATAAAAAAAAGAATAAAATTAAAACCGAAGCCAATACATACAGTCTACACAAAATCGCAAGTTACAACAACACACCTTTTACACAATCCAATTTCCCAAAGCTGCTAAAAATTCAATGATTATATTGAACAACTCCCCCTCCAAGCCCCCAGAAAACGTTCTCAAGTGTGTTTCCTCCCGGTGGTGCATCCCCCCTTTGGCACATGCAGACTCTGAAACTTTGGTTCTTTGGGAACAGTTAAAGCCCTCTTTTCCCGTGAACAAAGCCTATGAGTGGAATTCGCAGTTTTACTTCTAAGTGAAGAAGCTGCGTCATTTTTACATGGCTTTGCTCCCTTTGGCTTCACAATGTCTGATGGCTTTTCAATAATAACACTAAGTTTTGTTGCTATGACAACCTTTTCTTTCTTCCTTGGCAAGGCACTGCAATAAACACGCTTCCATTGTAAACAAAGATACTTATGCAAACACAATGTGTGTGACAATCTGATTATTACTTACCTTCGAGACCTCAGAACTTTACGTTGCATCATTTCAGATTTTCTTTTGAAATTGTTATCCACATCAATGGGTTTCTGAAGTTTAGGACCAGGAGGATTTCTATGAGTTGTAGCAGATAATTTACGTTGCACTGCCTTGCAGTTGGAGTTGTCAATTTGAATTCTGCCCTACATAACGTTTTGGGAAGTTCAGCCACTGTTTCTAAAATACTCTTTAAGCTGAAATATTTATAGGGATTCTATATTATTCTTCTGTGCATGAACTTACAGATTGGTTCTCTTGTGTTGTTTGGTTTGGTTTCTCATTACAAGTTTCACTTTTCTGAAAGGAAAATGAAAAGAAAGGTAAATATTCATTACTAATAATGAAAAAAGGTTCAGAATGGAACTGAACTCACTCGGTCTACATTCTGATGTTTTTTTCTCATTGGCTTGCCACCAACTTTAACTGTGGTTTCTTTTAAAGGCGAGGGAATTTTTCTATCCAAGTTTGCTTCTTTAAGAATTCCCCTTTCCTGCAGCATAAGAAAATAACATGAATCAACACTTGATTAAAATAACTCGTTTCTAAACAAATAAATCCCCTTACTTACATCAGTTCTCAGCTTAAAAGGCTTAGGATTTGTGGGCTTTAATTTTCTGTATTTCAAAACTTGAGAAGCAGTTGAGGTTAATGCAGATTTCTGTTTCAAGGTCAAAACCATAAAGGTTATAGTCAAATCATTGAATCAGGTGGGACTGAAAGTAACATCAATCTAAACTAGAGCAAACCTTTTGTGTTTTTCTCGAATCCTCATGCTTGCTCCCAAGAATAGCCTTTTTTTTGGGCACATCATCATTGGTACTCAGCTCTCTGCAGACACCAAGAATTCATTGATTTCACAAAGTTTAAGGAACACAGGAGAGATAGACATTTTGAGAGAAATCAAACTCCTTACATATTCTCATGAGCGGCTGAAACATTTTCCTTGTCATCATTCTCAGTGAGTTGCCTCTGATTTTCTTTGTCATCAGAAGCCAACAAATTTTCTTCAGCCTTTCTCTTCTTGGCTTCAGAAATTTTTCCCTTATCTGAAACTGAGTTCCTTCTCTCTTCATTTTCACTCCTTTCTGTAGTCTTGTTGTTCTCTTCATTGTTCAAACTTGACAGCGAGGTAGTGTCACCTCTAGAAGCTTCTGACAAAACTGGAACTGAACTCTCTCCTCTTGTTGATTCTTGAGATTTTTCATCCCTAAGATTTCCTGAAGTTCCTAATTTTTCTTCTATCTCCATATCACTAGAGTCATTTTCATGAGGCACAGCAACCTGGCGTATCTGCATGCCTTTTTTTACCTTGTTCTCCTTCAAACTTGACTTTGTGTTGGTTTCTGGTTCCTTGCGATTATTAGAATACAAGGAATCAAACACACGGCTTTTAACCTCTCTTCCCCTTAATTGCTTTTTGGAGGCAGCCACTGCCAATGAGTTGCTACCTCCTTCTCCATTCTTCTTCACTCCATTGAGTTCCAGCTTCTTCAATGCTGAACACAGTGCTCTCATTGGTGTTTTGAGTTCTATAGAACTCTTGATCTTTAGCACCTTCTTAGGTGAGTGAAAAACGAGAGCCTTTGACACCACTCTGCTCTTAGGCACACCAACAGTCAGAGCTTTCTTGCTCTGAACACTTCTAAATTGTTGTTCTACATTGGAAACCTTCTTCCGATGATTTCTTGGTGTAGTCAAGGCCTTGGCTACCGAAGGTGATTGATTCACCTTAGCTTTCGGGGTTGCAGCAACCTTACAAAGAGGTTTAACTTTCACGTTATTGTGTGACAACGAGGAAATAAAGTCCATCCTTGACACCCTTGATTTGGCAGGAGCTGTAAGGGGGCACTTCAATTTTGCACTGAAAAACAACCAAATTGAATCAAGCTTCTTGCAAGTAAAAATATAAGCTTATGCCATGTTTAGTTTCACGTTGAATTTTCCATATTTTAGATCAATTTTTACATATCTGATTTCTTATTAAGTAATTAATTCTGGGTTGAAATAAATTTAGAAACTTTTGGGTTGAATAAAAAAAGTTATACTTGATGGGTGTTTGGTTTTGCTTCATTGCCAAATGGACGTGCATTGCTTGAAGCCGGAAGAAGTAGCTTCTGAGTATTGTTCACCCATTTGATGTGAGTTTACAATAAGACATGCGTAAAAGACGCGTGATCAAACACACTATATAAGTTTTACTACTAATTAGCATTTTCCTTTTATAAAATTATCCAAACATTAATCACTTGAAAATCATGTTTAGTCAAAATTAACTTTGTTCACAGTTCACACTCAGCCAAACTTATGTTTGGATTGGGCTTAATCACACTTGAAATCCTCTTTACTTCCCAATAGTGTCTTTTGTGTGAATCAAACTAAGATCCTTTTCTACAAGCTCAATTGCGTCGTCAACTAAGCCACACCTTCACCTCTTAAATCTTACCTTAAAAAATTCTTACATTGTTTTATAGTTATAAAATTTACGTTAATCTAAAGTGAGTGTGTATATATATACTAGTTTATTGGTTGGGTGATGGCTACCTTGCTTCTCTTCTGTTCAAAGCTTTTCTCAGGCGTACATTGGGACTTCTAGCTGCCATAACCTGAAAATCCAAGATCCATTCATTCATTCATGTCCATAACCACAAGAGGAGAGAGTGAAAGCTAGTTGAAGAAGAAATGTAAAGTGAACGAACCCGAAGAACAAAACTCTTGTAAATTGCCTCAGAGTCGAACTCTTGCTCATGCTTTTGGTCACATCCTATTGGAAAAAGTGACATAATTGATATTATGAAGCTGACAATGAGTGAAAATTTTGAAAAAAAGAAAAATGTGAAGTAAGAAATTACCAGCGCGGAAGCAGAACCAGTGGCGGTCATCGCCGGGGCGGCGAGAATCAGGTGCGGTGAGGTCCACGAACTTGGGAGCTTCAATGTTCTCGTAGAAGTCGTCGTCTATCTCTATTTCCTCTTCGTCGATGATTGGTAAACAGCGAGTTTCCGCCATAACCACTTTCTCTTCGGAGCGTGTTGCTTTTGTCTTTTGCTTTCGTCGGATTAACGTAAGAGTTAAGACTTTGGCTTTCCAGCAGACATTTTTAAAACTAAATCCTCAGTAACTAGCCGTTATGATTCAACAGCCTGGTAACTGGTAAGAGAGAAACGGCATGCAAGGGGTCCTTTCGTCATTGTGCTTATTTTTGTCCGCACTGGGATTAGATCCGCCCACTATGTTGCCCAAGCCCACTATGCAAGCCCAAGCTTAGTTCTGAATACTTGAACAGTAATGAGTCTAAAGAATAGTTTATTCTAAATTAGTTCCTATCACACAATTGTGATTTCAAAATCTGCATCAGCATCACAGTATTTGTCTCAAACCTAATTTAATTTAGTTTTTAATTGTCAACTACTTTCTTCAGTTACAATTAATATAGGCGTAGGGCAACATTGTTGGCCGTTGCTCATTTAATGTTGAAGTTGCCACACTTTTTTCTCTGCCAAAAGACAATTAAAAAAGTGGTCCGATCCAGACGGATCTACTCGCCAAATTATGAATAATGGGATGAAAAATCATTCACGTTGAATTTGCCACATCCATAACCATAAGTACAAACCCTATCATTAACCATGGCCTTGACCATATCCTTAACCATAACCAATGAACCATGGACAATAACCCCAACCCATAACCCATATTCCTAGCATGAAGTCCTAAATTATAACACTTGTAATAACGTTAAACCTTGACACATAACCCTAACCATAAGCCTTAAACAATAGCCTTAAAACATAATCCTAATCCATAAATCATACACTTTAATCCTTAAATAATAACCCTAAATCCAATACAATAAATCATAAACCCTACCCTACCCCTACCATAGCCATAACTCTAAATTGTGAACCTAAACATTAACCCTAACCATAAACTCTAAAATAAACCCTAAAACCTTTAGGTTGTTTTATAAGTAATCGTTTTTAACAAATTCATACTACAAATAATTTTTTTTAAGTATTATAGAATTAGTAAAATTAAGTTAAAAGTACTCATTTTAACAACCTTATTATTTAAATAATTTTTTGTATGAAGTATTTAAACTCATGATATCATAAGATCCCAAAATAAGATAAATTATTCTTAACAATTATTCCACATGATTAATGTTTAGTGTTAAGTGTATGATTTAAGATTTAGCATTTAAAATTTAAGGTTTATTACAAGGCCGACCTTGAGCATAGCATAGAAGTGCAACTGCACCAGACCAATATTAGAAAAGGATCCCATTTTTTTTTTTTTTTTACCTTTAATATTCCAAAAGAAGATTTAGAATGTAAGTTACTCTCTCTAGTACTTATTATAAGACACTTTAAATATCAATTATACAAATTAATAAGAGTAATTAATATAGTTATTTTTAATGATTTTTTTAACAATTATACCAATTATACCCTTATTAATAATCATTATTAATAAAAACACAACTACTTCTAAGGAAAATAAATAATAAACACTTCTTGGAAATTCTAAAATGCCTTACAAAAATGATCAAGATTTTTTTTTAAATTATTTTCAGCATGAGGTCGTTGTTCTATTTCTTTGTTACATGGTAAATCTTTGAAATAAGTTTTGTCTTTTAGGATCAAAAGTTTTGTTTCTATATTAATATTTTTATAAATGCCCATATTTAAAAAAAAAAAAAAACAATTTTTTATATGAACTTTGAAGGATACTGAAAATTAGTAATCACACTCCATAGTTTATGATTTTTCAATGTAAAATAAAAAAAATTAACTCATTTTTAATATAAATTAATTTTTATATTAAAATTTTGAAGGACCCTTACATATTGTTTTGTCTTTGGTTACTAAAATCTCAAGACCGACCTTGGTTCATGGTTATGATTAAGTTTAGTGTTATCGCTGGGGTCATGGTTTATGTGTAGAGTTTAGGATTTAAGATTGTTGTTTAAGATTTTGTTCATGTTTAGGGTTTAGTGCTCATATAAATAACTTCATCTATATCATTTGTTTCAGTGGGTTAGGATTAATGGTTTAGACCTTTTCAGAAATCCAATAACATTTCTTGAGGCATATGCCTCTTTTGGTTAGTGGTTATAGATTGTATTAAGCTCATTAATATTTAGATGGTACAAGTTTGATGAATGATATATCTAGTACCTACCAGGATGGGTACGGATTGCTATCACCTGATCCACATTTATGACGTATCCAAAATCAGCTGATAGCTTGATAATAAACTAAAACAAAAATACTAAGGCTGGAATTCATAAACTACTAATTTTAAGAGATTTAGTTCGAATGATGAAAGGTTGGAATTCATAAAAATAATTCTAATTTAATAAAACAAGCTTTTCATCTAATAAAAAAAAATTAAAATTAAAAAGAAACTGAAAATATTTATCAAACATACTCTGAATGGAACCACATGTACTTGTTCTTGCTATGGTGAATTGGCTGTTAGTTGTGACGGTGGCAATAAGGCTGCAAGTGGTGGTGTTGTTAGCTAGGGACCCCACAATGGTTTTTCTTTGTGGATTTGGAGGTAATATTCTTGGGGGGATGTTCTGTAACTTTGAAGCTGAATTAAGAGGTTATAGGAAGATCAGGGTCGATTCGGACTCACAGATTGGTTTCATTTCAAAGGGTTGTTGCATGCAGTACATTCATATCAGATCGTTAAAATTTTTGTTTGTAATTACTGTAATTTTAAATTGACCCTTTGATCTTTAATACGTGGATTTAGTCCCTTCCATTTATGAAGACTGAATTCACTTGTTTTTCAAAGTTTGAAGACTAAAATGGTTAGTTTAAAAGTATATAAACCAAAATTATATTTTGCAGAAAGTACATAAATTAAAAGGCATATTTTACTATTTCCAAAAAAAATTAATAAACATTTTTTTTTTCTGATATTCATGACACTCGCGTGGAATATCCGCCCAGTTTGCATTTAAGTTGCACAGTTAACACGTCAAAGCTGGCACGTAAACGGGAGACTGGAAGACTTCAACTCTTTCATTCATCACCATCCTTCAATCCTCATTCATTGATTTTTCCTTTACTCTCCAAATTTAGTTCCACCAACAATCTATTGCAGATGGGTTATGAGTATATTTTGGGAGGGATTATTGCTTCTAGTTTGGTGCTTGTGTTTGTTCTATACGGTTCTGCAACAAAGACGAAGGCCAAAGGTTCAGTACATGCAGAAAGTACAATCATAAGAACATCATCAGAAAATGGAAACCACCACCAAGAAATCTCAGAAACTACGGATATCATCATTGTCGGTGCTGGAGTTGCTGGCGCAGCCCTTGCTTACACACTTGGCAAGGTATAAGAAACTTTTTTCTTGACACATTATCACCTTGTGAAATCTAATCCATCTGTGTTGAGGTAACAATATGTTTCAAGAGGTTGTTGGAACTTGGAAGAAAGAAGAGTATTCTACAAGTTAAATTTGCATAGAAATGTCGAAGAAGATATAATTTACAACCTTATATAGGCTTAGTAGAGTATTTATTTGTTCTAAAGATTATTTTTTCCATGAATATATTTTTCCTGCAACCAGACAAAAGCATAAAAGGTTAAAAAAAAAAAAAAGTGTGAAATGTCTAATATTTTTTCTTCCTTTGCATGATCTGTTCTTAGAACAACAACACAAGGTACATATATATGCGGTCAGATTCAGAATTGTAGTTATACACTAGTATAAGCTCTCTGGTAATTTATCGGATGGCCTAAATGATTTTTGGACAATGAATCAAATTTTATTGTTAGTTATAAATTAAAGGATGAATGAAGTTGGTCGTCTATGGTTGTTTGTTTGATTCAGGAAGGAAGGCGAGTGCATGTTATTGAAAGGGACTTGAGTGAACCAGACAGGATTGTGGGGGAATTGCTACAACCTGGGGGTTATCTCAAGTTAATTGAATTGGGTCTCCAAGGTAAGCAAGAAACGTGTCACATATTGTGTGAGAATTGAAGTAATCAATCTTAGGCTTGCCTCTGCTATTGCCTATTAATTGCAGATTGTGTGGGTGATGAGATTGATGCTCAGCAAGTCTTTGGCTATGCTCTTTACAAGGATGGCAAAAATACTAAGCTTTCTTACCCCTTGGAAAAATTTGCCTCTGATGTTTCTGGAAGAAGCTTTCACAATGGCCGTTTCATACAGGGGATGCGAGACAAGGCTTCATCTCTTCCAAAGTACAAACTCATATCATCTTTTCTTTTTTTTTTAATTAAATCCTTTCCTTCCTTTCTTCCTTTTCATTGTTCCAAATTTTGTGCAGTGTAAAATTAGAAGAAGGAACTGTGACATCTCTACTAGAAGAAAATGGAATCATCAAAGGGGTACACTACAAAACCAAGAGTGGACAAGAGGTCGCAGCTAAGGCTCCCCTCACCATAGTATGCGATGGCTGTTTTTCCAACTTGAGACGTTCTCTTTGCAACCCCAAGGTAAAGAATTGTTCAAGAATATATGTTTTATATTTATTTGACTATCTTATTATTATGCAGGTTGATGTACCATCTCATTTTATTGGTCTGGTCCTAGAGAACTGCAATCTTCCATATGCAAACCACGGGCACGTAATCTTGGGTGACCCTTCTCCCATATTGTTTTATCCCATTAGCAGCACTGAGATTCGGTGTTTGGTTGATGTGCCTGCTGGAGAAAAGTTACCTTCCCTTGCTAATGGCGACATGGCCCGCTATTTGAAAACAGTAGTAGCTCCCCAGGTTCCTCCAGAGTTGTGTGGTTCTTTTATAGCAGCGGTTGAGAAAGGAAATATGAGAAGCATGCCAAACAGAAGCATGCCAGCATCTCCTTATCCTACACCTGGTGCCCTTCTCATGGGAGATGCCTTCAACATGCGTCACCCTTTAACCGGAGGGGGAATGACTGTGGCTTTATCTGACATTGTTTTGCTTAGGAACCTTCTTAGACCCCTGCATAACCTGCATGATCCTAATGCTCTTTGCAAATATCTTGAATCCTTCTACACCCTCCGCAAGGTTAGTTAAATACGTAACTCAAGTAAACAATTTGTAATTGAATAAAACATCTTGATTGTGTGTTGCAGCCAGTGGCATCTACAATAAACACACTAGCTGGGGCATTATATAAGGTTTTTTGTGCGTCCCCTGACCCAGCTAGTAAGGAAATGCGTCAAGCATGTTTTGATTATTTAAGCCTTGGAGGTGTTTTCTCTGATGGACCAATAGCTTTACTCTCTGGTCTAAATCCTCGTCCATTAAGCTTGGTTCTCCACTTCTTTGCTGTGGCTATATATGGTGTTGGTCGCTTACTCATACCATTTCCTTCTATAAAACGCATGTGGATTGGAGCTAGATTGATTTCCGTGAGTATTTCTTGCATTTCTTTATAGACATAATCTTTGCTGCAACAATGCCGTATTACAATTTATGAACAATTCTTGCATTAGTAGAGTCTAGAGTGTTTAATATTCAAATAAATTCAAGAAGGTCTTTATACTTTGATTAATATTTAGTTTGTAAATGTTGTGGTCATACACGAATTACTCCCAAATTATTAGTTAATGGTTCAATAAAAATTATGATTTTGAATCAAAATTGTTAATGACATTTTTCAGGGTGCCTCTGCTATCATTTTCCCCATTATCAAGGCAGAAGGAATTAGACAAATGTTCTTCCCAGTAACCGTGCCAGCATATTACAGAACACCCCCAACCAATTTACAGGATTAAATTTAAGTTTAATTGTAATTTTCATATGATTATTTTTTCAAATTCATGATTTTGATAATTTTAATTTTAAAATAATAATTTTAGTCTCAAATTTAAAAAAATGATAATTTTAATCCTTTGATCAATTATTAGCTAATAATTATAATTAATAGAGTTATTGAGTTAATTAAAAATTATTATAAAAATTGTAATAATTTTTTATAAAAAAAATTAAAAACATAAAAAAAATCATTTTTAATATTAAAAAAAATTGTTAATTACTGACCATAAAAAAATGATTTTTAATTTTTTGAATAATTAATATTTTTTTAATGATTTTATAATTAATTTAATAATTCTATTGATTATAATTATTAATTAATAATTGATCTCAAAAATTAAAATTATTAATTTTTAAAACTTAAAAGACCAAAATTATCAATTTAAAACTAAGAATCAAAATTATATATTTGAGAAATTAAAGAGATTAAAATTATAATTTAACCTTAAATTTAAATACACAGCATCTTGTAAGGAAATGCATGAATACATAATCTGTGCCCGCCCGGATTATTTGTAACTATGATTAGTCCTACTACCAAAAGGAATAAGAGAGCCTAGAGGGGAATTTTGTGAGAAGGCTCCATATAATAGGGCACTGGTTTTCTAGGTGTACAATATATTTTTACTAATAAAAATAAAAATTTAAAACGTGTTGTCTAATTTAGGACAAAATTTAAGTTTCCAAGTCAATCATCCAAGCATCAGAGGTCAAAAATGAAGGCTTTATCTTAAATAAATGCCATCGTGTAAGTTGATGAACGAAGCAAAATGACTAGAAATATGACTTAGACAGGAAATAACTGGACTCCAACGAAAATGAGAAGACTTTGATTTTAAGTGGAGAAAAAGCATGGGGACAATAAATCGTGGGTAAGTAATACTCAACTTAGATGGGATTCAAAGTGGGAAGACTTCTCAAATACAATATACTCGGATTTATTTAAATATGAAAAAAAAGAAATATACAAAAAATATGTTCAGAAATATTTATTTATTATTAGTATGATAATAATAGGCGTATTTTTCATTTAAATCTATAACAGAAGTTACATTTTTCAGTGAGATTATAATTAAAAATGAAAAATATCAAAGATAATTATATTGATCAGAGCTTCGGATGTTGAGAAAGCGAATGCCCCTTCGATTTGAGCTCTTGTTGGGGGAGTCCAGTGATGTGATTCCACAGTTGCAGAGTCCATTAATTATTCTGCAATCATTTTTCTACTTATTGATTCAAACAAGAAGCAATTGGTAGACCACTGTATGTTTGATTTAGTTTTTTTGAAATAGATTCTGAGTAGTAATTTCTGTGTTAAAATCATTTTCAAACAAAATCATAAAAAAAAAAAAAAACTTGCGAAGTTGTTATCTTAACTCTTTGATTTCAACATGGAGATCATTGTGTCATTTTAAGAAAAAATAAAAGTGAGAATAAAAAGAAGTTAATTTGACATAGGGATAACAATGTAAGAAAACATGAAAGTGTTACTTTAATAAAAGTTTAAAATGTCCAAGACTTTTTTTAAGTTTATACTAAATTTATAATATTTCATTCTTATTTTCATTTATTTGAAAATAATTTGACAAACTTTTAAATATTTTTATTTCTATCTGCAAATTGAATTTCATTTTTTAAATTAAATAATTAAAAATAACTTTATATCACAATTTAAATTGTTCAATGTGAATTTAAAATATAATTTACAGATTCAAGTATATTTATTTATCATAAAATTTAATTATAAAATAATTTATATATAAAAACATTAATAATTATAATTTTCATAATTATATAAAATAAACATTTATTTTATAAATATATAAGCTAAAATAATAGTTTTGATCAAATAAAAAATAATTAATTTGTAATATACAAAATTCTAAAATTAATCTCCAATTAACTTTTATTGTGTTTTGGTTTTTAAAAGTTAGGTAGAAATAATCTCTGATGAGTAATTAAAAATGTATTAAAATTAAAAAGGCGCATAAATTTAACCCCAACTAGGGATTGGAATCGTCGCTGACACCTCCAGCCAAGAGAAAATTCGACCACCTCTTTCTCTCTCTCGGATCGCGACGCGCGGCACCACCGTCACTGATTCGACAAAGGAACCTGCCGCTCCAACGTTTCAATTCGTCACCACCCAAAATTGGTACTTTCTGCTGCATCCATCATAACATTGTTTTGTGCACTTTAGGAATCCAACGCTAATCGATAATTCTAGTGCTACCTTCTGTGCCCTAAACTAAAACCTTTTTGGGATTATGAATTTCGGATTCAATTTCAAATGGAGAAAGTTTTTCTGCAGGGTTTTTCACTCAACAGCATTTATAGGTTCTTTGATTAGTATTTTGCATTGATAGGACCTTGGGAACTTAGCAATGTCTGTAACATGTGAAGTCATAGTTTTGTTTTGGTTTAATTATTCATTTGATCCCTATATGTTTTGTTTGTGTTATTCATTCAATTAAAATCTGATTCCTATTGTTCTTTGTTTTGGGTAATATGGTCAGCCACCCAAAATGGATTTGGAGACTGAAAACAGATTAGCTGCTATGCTTATGAAGGAAGCAGCAGAGTTGCGGCGGCAGTCTGAGAGGGAAGGTGTTCTAGCATATCTTTGTAAGCCTAATGTACGGACTCGGCCAAATTCACGTTTCCTCACTGCAACTGTACGAGGAGTACAACAAGGTTATCTCTTGGTCACTTATTTTAGATAGAGCTTCTTTACTAGTTTCTATATTGTCTTATGTTTTATGGTTGTGCTTTTGAGAACGTTCTGTCATTTGTGTTTGAATTAAGAAGTAATATTTATATTACTGTTTCACAGTTGGATCTATCCTGATTGAATTAATAGTCCTTCCTGTCTTTTAATTAATCTATTTTGTGAATGCTGAGTATACCCATCAGTGTGAAACAATTGCTATTCAACTTTTCTTTTTCTTTTTTTTTGGGGGGGTGGGGGTGGGGGGTAGGAAGGAGTAGCTTGTTTATCAACGAGCCAGTATGACTCAAGCACAAGCAGTTCCATGCAAAACTTGATTTTTACTAAATGAAGCTCGTGACTACTTCACCCAAGTCGAATATTGAAATTTAACTTCATTTCTCAAATGTTGTATGTTGTGACAGGATCACCATCCTCCTCTGTTTGTGAATGGTGTTCAGTAAATAGGATGTCCATATGTAGAGCTGATAGTTTATATATATTAATTATACTGAATTGAATTTCTTTTGGTGTTTTCTACCAGCAAATCGAGCTGTGGAAGTGAATGAAATGTGGCGATTGCGGCAAAAAGAAGTGGAGCTGGATAAACGGATTAAAGAAAAATCAATAGACAGAAGCAGTAGAGATAGAAGCCATAGGGATGATAACTCGTCTAGAGGCACAGGAAAACATGCTGATATTGATAATAGTGCTAGAACCTCCTCCGCTTCATGGTCAAGTAAAAGAGAATATGAGCTGGATAAACGGGTTAAAGATACGCCAAAAGATAAAAGCAGTGGTGACAGAAGCAATAGGGATGAAAGCTCATCAAGAATCCCAGGAAGACATGGTGTAGTGGATAAAAGCACTAGTGCCTATACTTCAAGCTCAAGTGAAAGAGAATATGACCATGGTTTGGAAGGTTTGAAAGATGAAGAGCTGGAGGAGTTTCTACACTCAAGGTATTATATTTCTCTCATGTAATATCTCTTTCCCTCTACTGAATTATTTTAAAACTGAAAATACTCCATTTTGGGGCAGGACCAAGCGAGGCAGAGGTGCAGTTGGTCCGAGGATGGATGAGACTGGACCTTACCTTCCTCATTCAGACGGGGAGCTTAATACTAATCCCGATGTAAGTGAACGTCGTGTTATTTACGGTCCAGAGAAGCCTCTGTCATTGAGACCATATGAATCTTCTGATGAGGAGGAGCTTCATGAAGAAAGGCGGAAAAAGATTAAAAAGTCTCATTCTAAGAACTCAGACAAGGAGCGTTCTAAGAAGCACAGGTCCAAAGATAAATCTAAGCATAAGAAAAAGAAAAGAAGTAAACATCATCACTGAGTTTCTTCTGTAACTTGATATTCTCAGATGAAGGTTATGAAATTCATGTTTGTACTTTGTGCAGATAATTTTCTGTAACATCAAATGCAAATCCAACCATTGGCCTTTTGATGCAAAAGTATTTATTAATCTCAATTGACTTGTATTAAAGGGGATATTTTCCCACTTAAAAATTTACTTAATTATATTTTTTTAATAACAATTGTACTATTTTAATACCAATATTATTACTTACTATACATATTAAATTGGCATTGATTTAAAATTTTTAAATTGTTACAAATGATATTAAAAAAAATTGTTATGGTACATGATACCTCGTATGAATATAATTCAAATTAATTCTAAACAAGTTGACAATAAATTTTTATATCTACTTATTATAAAATTGTGATTGTGATTATAAAATTGTGATTGTGATGGTAATAAAGTAAGAGTAAAATGTTTATATTTTAAAATAATTTTATAAAAGTTAACTGTTTTATCATGAATGGAAGGTTGCGAAAAAAATGGTAACTTTTGATGTGGCGAATAATTTCACTAACTATCTTTTAGAAGATATATTGATTGATGAACAAAATCCATAGTATTTTACAAGCCTTAAAAGTATTTGGAAGAAAGTGTTATTAACATTTCTTCCATCGGTACACGAATCATCTTGAGACATAGAGTCTATCCATTAATTAAATCATATGTTGCTTTGCTGGTATGTCACAAATTTTCAAATAATACTTAGGGTTTTAAAAATAAAACATTAAATTAAAATCTTAAATATTTTGGGTTTTATTATTGGAATCATAAATTGAAACTTAAAATATTTAGGATTTCATGAAGAAATCCCTGAATATTTTAGGTTTTGAAAAATGAAACTCTAAATTGTAATTATAAATATTTAGGACTTTATAAATGAAATCTCAATTATTTAGGATTTATTAATGACAGCCTAAATAAAATTCTAAATAATTAAAGTTTCATTAACAAAAGCCTAAAGTGGAACCTTAAATAATTAAAGTTTCATTAATAACAAACTAAATTGAAACCCTAAATAATTAGAGTTACATAAATAAAACCCTAAATTTAAACCATATATATTTAGGGATTTATAAATAAAACCCTTAATTGCAAAAATAATAATGTGTTTCATAAATGAAACATTAAATCCAAATCCTAATTATTTAAAGTTTATTTAATGAAATCTTAAATTTAGGATTTCATTAAAAAGAACCTTAAAACTCACCATAAATTGAAACCTTTGATACCTAAGGTTCTGGAAACAAAATTCTAAATATTTAAGATTTTTTAAATTCAAAACATAAATATTTAAAATTTCATTGATTAAATCTTAAATTAAAACCCTAAATATTTAGGATTTCAAAAATAATGTCCTAAATATTCAACGTTTCATTATTGGAACCATAAATAGAAGTCCAAAATATTTAGGGTTTAATAAATAAACCCCAAAATATTTAGGATTTTCATAAATGAAATTTTAAATTACACTATAAATAATTAGGGTTTCATATATGAAACCTCTATTATTTAGGGTTTCTTTAATGATAGTCTAAATTGAAACCTTAAATAATTAAAGTTTCATTAATGACAAACTAAATTGAAACCCTAAATATTTAGGATTTCATAAATAAAGAACTTAATTGAAACCATTAATAAATTTTATTTCATAAATGAAACATTAAATCGAAACCATAATTATTTAGGATTTTTTTATTAATGAAACACTAATTATTTAAGGTTTAATTAATGAAACCTTAAATATTTAAGGGCTTGTTATTAGAACATAAATATCTAGGGTTTCATTATTGAAACCATAAATTGACACCCAAAATATTTAGGGTTTCATAAAGAAACCCCTAAATATTTAGGGTTTTGATAAATGAAATTCTAAATTGTAATCATAAATATTCAGGGTTTCAAACACGAAATCTCCATTATTTAGGGTTTCTTTGATGACATTCTAAATTGAAACCCAAAATAATTAAAGTTTTATTAATGACAGCTTAAATTGAAATCTTAAATAATTAGGGTTTTTTAAATAAAACCCTTAATCGAAACCATAATTATTTAGGATTTTTTTAATCAAACCCTAATTATTTTAGTTTCATTAATGAAACCATAAAACTCACCTTAAATTGAACTGTGAATATTGAAGGTTTCGTAAATAAAATCCTAAATACTAAGAGTTTCATAAATAAAATCCTAAATTGAAAAAATAAATTTTTAGGATTTCAATGATTAAATTCTAAATTTCATCTTAAATTGAAACCCTAAATATTTAGGATTTCAAAAATGAAATCTTAACAATTTACAGTTTCATTAAGGTTATGATAATTCAACCTTAAATTTCATCATAAATTGAAACCTTATATATTTATGAAACCTTAAATATTTAGGATTTCATAAATTAAACATTAAATCCAAATCCCAAATATTTATGGTTTCGTTAATGAATCACTAATTATTTAGGATTTCATTAATGAAATCATAAATTGAGACCTTAAATATTGATGGTTTCATCAATAAACCTCCAAATACTTGGGGTATTGATAAATGAAAGCCTAAAACTAAATCATAAATATTTAAGGTTTCATAAATAAAACCTCAATTATTTAGGGTTTCATTAATGACAGCCTATATAAAAATCTTAAATAATTAAAGTTTCATTAATGCAGCCTAAATTGAAACCATAAATAATTAAAGTTTCGTTAGTAATAAACTAAATCGAAACTAAAATAATTAGGGTTTTATAAAAAAAAAAAACCTTAAATTTAAACCCTATATATTTAAGGATTCATAAATAAAACCCTTAATTGAAACAAATAATAATTTGTGTTTCATAAATGAAACACTAAATATAAACCCTAATTATTTAAGGTTTCTTTATTCAAAACCTAATTTTA
Organism: Amphicarpaea edgeworthii; assembly: GCA_014843725.1. NCBI lineage: Eukaryota > Viridiplantae > Streptophyta > Magnoliopsida > Fabales > Fabaceae > Amphicarpaea > Amphicarpaea edgeworthii. The sequence continues at coordinate 23,248,160 of CM026322.1, read as the reverse complement.
GGGTTTCATTAAAGAAAACCTAAAACTCACCATAAATTGAAACCTTGGATACTTAATGTTTTTTAAACAAAATCCAAAAGATTTACGGTTTCATAAATTCAAAACATAAATATTTAGGGTTTCATCGATTAAATCTTAAATTTGATCCTAAATTGAAACCCTAAATATTTAGGATTTAAAAAAATGCCTTAAATATTTAGCGTTTCAATATTGGAACCATAAATTGAATCTCCTAAATATTTAGGATTTTGATAAATGAAATTATAAATTGAAACCATAAATATTTAGGGTTTCACACATGAAATCTCAATTATTTAAGATTTCTTTAATGACCGTTTAAATTGAAACCCTAAATATTCAAAGTTTCATTAGTAGTAGTTTAAATTGAAATCTTAAATAATTAGGGTTACTATTAAGGGTTTATTTGTGAAACTTTAATTATTTAAGATTTCAATTTAGGCAGTTATTGATGAAACTTTAATTATTTAGGGTTTAAATTTAATGTTACATTTATGAAACCCTAAATATTTAGGGTTTTGATTTAATGTTTCATTTTTGAAACCTTAAATAGTGAAGGTTTCATTTTGAAACCTTATTTTAGGGTTTCATTTATGAAATTCTTAATATTTAAGATTTTATTTATCAAACCTTAAATATTTATGGGTCAATTTAGGGTGAGTTTTAAGGTTTCTTTAATCAAACCCTAATTATTTTGGGTTTCATTGATTACTTTTTCAATTTCATTCAAAATTGAAACTTTAAATATTTTGGGTTTAAAAATGAAACCTTCACTATTTAAGATTAAAAAAATGAAACATTAAATGAAAACTCTAAATATTAAGGGTTTCATAAATGTAACATTAAATTTAAATCCTAAATATCTAGGGTTTCTTAATGGAACCTTAAATGGAAGCATTAAATATTTAAGGTTTTGATAAGGGAAACATGAAATTAAAACCATAAATATTTAAGGTTACGATAATTAAATCTGAAATTTCATCATAAATTGAAACCCTAAATATTGATGAAAACTTAAATATTTAGGGTTTCATAAATTAAACATTAAATTAAAATACTAAATATTTATGATTTCATTAATGAATCACTATATGTTTACGGTTTCCTGAATGAAACCTCCAATATTTAGGGTTTTGATAAATGAAATTATAAATTGCAACCATAAATATTTAGGGTTTCATACACGAAACCTCCATTATTTAGGGTTACATAGATGACAACCTAAATTGAAATTCTAAATATTTTATATTTCATAAATAAAACACTTAATTAAAACCATTAAATCAAACAATAATTATTTAGGGTTTTATTAATGAAACCTTAAATATTTAGTGTTTCGTTATTGGAACCCTAAATATTTAAGGTTTTTTTAGGGTTTTGATAAATGAAATTCTAAATTTTAATCATAAATATTTAGGATTTGATAAACAAAGCCTCTTATATTTAGGATTTCTTTAATGACAGTGTAAATTGAAACCCTAAATAATTAGGATTTCTTAAATAAAACCCTTAATCAAAACCCTAATTATTTTGGGTTTCATTAATGAAATCCCAAAAAACTCACCATAAATCGAACTTTGAATATTGATTGTTTTGTAAATAAAATTTTAAATAGTAAGGGTTTCATTTAAATTGAACACATAAATATTTAAGGTTTCATTGATTAAATTCTAAATTTTATTCTAAATTGAAACCCTAAATATTTAAGGTTTCAATAAGGAAACCTTACTATTTAGTGTTTCAAAAATGAAACATTAAATCGAAACCTTAAATATTTAAGAATTCATAAATGTAACACTAAATTTAAATCCTAAATATTTAGGGTTTCAGTAATGGAACCCTAAATGAAAACATAAAATATTTAGGGTTTCATAAAGAAACCCCTAAATATTTAAGATTTTTATAAGGAAAATCCTAAATTGAAATCATAAATATTTAAGGTTATGAGAATTAAACCTTAAATTTCATTCTAAATTGAAATTTTAAATATTCATTAAATCTTAAATATTTAGCGTTTTATAAATTAAAAATTAAATAAAAATCCTAAATATTTACGATTTCATTAATGAATCACTAATTATTTATGATTTAATTAACAAAATTGTAAATTGAAACCTTAAATATTGATGGTTTCATAAATAAACCCCAAAATATGTAGGGTTTTGATAAATGAAACCCTAAATTCAAACCATAAATATTTTGGGTTTCATAAACGAAATCTCAATTATTTAAGGTGTATTGATGACAGATTAAATTGAAAACCTAAATAATTAAGTTTCGTTAATTAAGGTTTCAAAAATAATGCAATAAATATTGAGGTTTTCATAAATAAAACATTAATTCGAAAACCTTGTTATTTAGGGTTTCATTAATGAAAACTTAACTATTTAGGGTTTCATTATTAGAACGATAAATTGAAATCCAAAATATTTAGAGCTTCAAAAAGAAAACCATCAATATTTAGGATTTTGATAAATGAAACCCTAAATTTAAATCATAAAATTAATAGTTTTACAAACGAAACATCAATTATTTATGTTTTCATAAATGCAACACTAAATCGAAACATTAATTATTTATGTTTTCATTAATGAAACCATAAATTGAGACCTTAAATATTGAGGGTTTCATAAATAAACCCCAAAATATTTACTATTTTTATAAATGAAATCCTAAATTTAAACCTAAATATTTACGATTCCATAAATGAAATCACAATTATTTAGGGTTTCATTAATGACAGCCTAAATTGAAACCTTAAATAATTAGGATTTCATAAATAAATTTCTAAATTTAAATCTTAAATATTTAGCCTTTCAAAAATAAAATACTTAATTGAAACCATTAATAACTTATGTTTCATAAATGAAAAATCAAAACACTAATTATTTAGGGTTTCATTAATGTCCTAAATATTTAAAGTTTAGATTTAATGTTAGATTTATGAAACCCCAAATAGTTAAGGCTTTGATTTAGTGCTTCATTTATGAATTCATATATATTTACAATTTTGTTGATGAAACCCTGAATATTTAGGTTTTTATTTTTGAAAACCTAAATATTTAGGGATTTGATTTATGATGAAATTTAGATTTATTCAATGAAACCCTAAATATTTATGCTTTCATTTATGAAACCCTAGTATTTAGGAATTTATTTACGAAATCCTAAATATTCAGGGTTTGTATTTAGGGTGAGTGTTATGGTTTTATTTGTCAAACCCCAATTATTTATGGTTTCAATTTGAGCTGTCAATAATTAAATACTAAATAATTGAAGTTTCAATTATGAAAACTTATTTATTTATGGTTGCAATTTAGGTTTCAGTCTTTAAAACCATAAATATTTTGAGGTTTCCTTATGAAATCCTTTTACGTGACATTAATTAAACCATAAATGAAATCATAAATATTTAGGGTTACTTTCATTAAACCCTAAGTTTCATCATAAATTGAAACGCTAATTATTTAGGATTTCATAAATAAAATAAAACCTTAGATATGTAGGGTTTCACAAATAAAACCCTAAATCATAGTGTTTAATAAATGAAACATTAAATTGAAATCCTTCATATTTATGATTTCATTAATTGAACCCAAAATTCTAACCCTAAATATTTAGGGTTTCAAAAATAAGTCATCCAATATTTAGGGTTTCATAAATCAATCCTTAAATATTTAGGATTTTGATAATAAATATTTAGGGATTCATAAACGAAACCTCAATTATTTAGGGTTTCATTAATGACAATCTAAATTGAAACCATTAATAATTAGGGTTTGATTAATTTAAATCCTAAATATTCAGGGTTTCATAAATAAAACAATTAATTGAAACCATTAATAACTCATGTTTCACAAATTAAACATTAAATTGGAACTTTAATTATTTAGAGTTGTAGTTATGAAACCCTAATTATTTAGAGTTTCATTAATGAAATACTACTTATTTAGGGTTTAAAAAATAAAACCCTAAATATTTAGGGATTCATAAATGAAACAATAAATCAAAACCTTAAATATTTATGGTTTCAATTTAGGGTTTGAAAAATAAAATCCTAAATATTTAAGGTTTCATAATTAATATCGAAAATATTTAAGGTTTCATAAATGAAACAATAAATCAAAACTCTAAATATTTATGGTTTTAATTTAGGGTTTCTTTTATCAAAACCTTAAATATTTAGGGGTTTCTTCATGAATCCTAAATATTTCGGGTTTCAAGGGTTTCATTAATGAAACACTAAATAATTTTGGTTTCATTAAAGATACTATAAATATTTAAGGCTAAAATTTAATCTTAAATTTATGAAACCTTAAGTATTTAAGGATTCAATTTAATGTTTCATTTATGAATTCCTAAATTTTAAGGGTTTTATTTATGAAACCTTAAATATTTAGGGATTCAATTTAAGATGAAATTAAGAATTTAATACCCTAAATATTTATGTTTTCATTTAAGGATTTTATTTATAAAACCTTTAATATTTAGGATTTTATTCATGAAACAATAAATATTCAAAGTTTGAATTTATGATGAGTTTTATAGTTATATTAATAAAACCCTAAATAATTAGGGTTTTGATTAATGATTTTATTTATAAAACCCTATATATTAAGGGTTTTATTTTTGAAACCTAGTTATTCATGGTTTCAATTTGAATTGTCATTAATGAAACCCTATATAATTAATGTTTCACTTATAAAATCCTAAATATTTATGATTACAATTTAATATTTCTTTTTTCAAAACCCTAAATATTTTGGGATTTCTTTATGAAACCCTACATTTTTTTGGGTTACATTAATTAAACCATAAATATTTATGGTTAATTTTATTAAACCCTAAATACTTGGGGTTTCATAAATAAAATTAAATTTTAAATATTTAGGGTTACATAAATAAAACACAAAATACATAGGGTTTCATAAATGAAACATTAAATTGAAACCTTAAATAGTTAAGGTTTCATTACACAACTTCTAATTATTTAGGATTTCATTAATGGAACCTAAAATTCTAACCCTAAATATTTAAGATTTCATAAATAAACCTTCAAATATTAGGGTTTTGATAAATGAAACCTTAAATTGAAAACATAAACATTTAAGGTTTCATAAACCAAACAATAATTATTTTGTATTTCATTAATGAAACCCTTAATTGCACTATAAATTTAAACATTGATCCTTAAATTTCTTTGGTTTGGTTAATGAAACCTAAAATATTTATGTATGGTTTAATTAATAAAACACCATATTTTACCAAAACTATTTAAAGTTTCATAAATGAAACCATAAATAATACCTATTAATATTTAGGGTTTCACATATGAAACACTTAATTGAAACCTTAAATATATAGGGTTTCATAAATAAAATCATAAATTTTTTTGGCTTTGTAATGAAACCCTAAATTTATACAAAATTGAAACCTTCAATATTTAAAGAAACATAAATAAAACTCAAAATATTTAGTGTTTCATAAATAAAACAATAAATCGAAACCTTAATTATTTAGAGTTTAATTAATAACCCCATAAAATATTTAGAGATTTGTAAATAAAATCTTAAATATTTATGGTTTCATAATAAAATTCAATATTAAAACCTTAAATTTTTAGGGTTTCATTAATAAATCCTTAATTATTCAAGGTTTCATTGATAAAATCCTAAATTTCATCCAAAATTAAAACCCTACGTAAGTATGGATTCATTAAAGAAACCCTAAATAATTAGAATTTTGATTGAGGATTTTATTTATGAAACTCCAAATATTTAGGAATTTTTTTTTATAAAACTCCAATTATTTACGATTTTAATTTCAGCTGTCATTAATTAAATCTTAAATAATTGAGGTTTCGCTTATGAAACCCAACTATTTATGGTTAATACTTAGGATTTCATTTTTCAAAACCCTAAATATTTTAGGTGAAATTAATTAAACCATGAATATTTAGGATTAATTAAATTAAATCCTAAATTTAATGCTAAATTGAAACACTAATTATTTAGGGTTTAATAAATAAAACGAAATCCTAAATCAAAGAATTTAATAAATAAAACACTAAATTGAAAGCCTAAAATATTAGGTATTTAACTAGTGAAACCATAATTATTTAGGGTTTCATTACTGGAACCCAAAATTGTAGTCCTAAATATTTAGGATTTCATAAATGAAATTTAATTATTTAGAGTTTCATTAATGACACCTTAATTTGAAACCCTTAATAATTAGGATTTCATAAATTTAAATCATAAATGTTTAGAGTTTTATAAATAAAACATTTAATTGAAACTATTACTGACTTATGCTTCATAAATGAAACACTAAATCCAAACCCTAATAATTTAGAGTTTCATTAATAAAACACTAATTATTTATGGTTTCATTAATGAAACCCTAAAACTCAGCATAAATTGAAACCCTGATTATTTAAGATTTTCATAAATAAAATCTTAAATATTTAAGGTTTCATAAACGAAACCCTAAATTGAAAACATAAATATTAAAGGTTTCACTGACTAAATCCTAATTGAAACCTTCAATATTTAGGGTTTCAAAAATAAAATCCTAAATATTTAGGGTTTCATAAATTACACCCTAAATATTTAAGGTTTCATAAATAAAACATTAAATCAAAATTATAATATTTAAGATTGGAATTAAAGGTTTCATTTATCAAAACTTTAAATATTTAGGGATTTCTTCATAAAACCCTAAATAATTTTTCTTTAATTAATAAAACCTTAAATATTTAGAGTTTACATTTAATGTTAGATTTATGAAACCCTAATTATTTAGAGTTTACATTTAATGTTTCATTTATGAATTCCTATTTATTAAGGGTTTTATTTATGAAACCCTAAATATTTAGGGTTTTATTTTTGAAAACATAAATATTTAAGGTTTAAATTTAGGATGAAATTTAGAATTTAATCAAATAAACCCTAAATGTTTTTATTTTCATTTAAGGATTTCATTTATGAAACCTTTAATATTTAGGATTTTATTCACGAAATCATAAATATTCAAGGTTTCAATTTAGGTTGAATTTTAAGCAGTCACTAATGAAACCCTAAATAATAAGATTTTGATTAATGGATTTAGTTATGAGACCTAAATATTTTGATTATTCATGGTTTGAATTTGAACTATCATTAATAAAATCCTAAATAATTGATGTTTCACTTATGAAACCCTAACTATTTATGATTGTAATTTAGGGTTTCAATTTTCAAAACCCTAAACATTATGCACTTTATTTATGAAACCCTAAATTTTTTGGGATACATTAATTAAACCATAAATAATTAGGGTTAATTTAATTAAACCTTAAATTTCATCCTAAATTGAAACGTTAAATAATCTAGGTTTCATAAATAAAATGAAACTTTAAATATTTAGGGTTTCAAAAATACAATCCTAAATACATAGGGTTTTACAAATGAAACACTAAATTGAAACCCTAAATAGTTAGGGTTTAATTAATCAAACCTTAATTATTTTATGTTTCATTAATGAAACCAAAAATTGTAACCTTAAATATTTAGGGTTTCATAAATAAAACCCCAAATATTTATGATTTTGATAAATGAAACCTTAAATTAAAAACATAAACATTAAGGGTTTCAAAAATGAAACCTCAATTATTTAATATTTCATTAATGAAATCCTAAATTTCACCATAAATTTAAACACTAAATATTTATGATTTGGTTAATGAAACCTTAAATATTTATTTATTTTTTCATTAATAAAACAACATATTTCACCTAAATTTTTATGGTTTTGTTAATGAAACCTTAAATATTTATTTATGGTTTCATTAATAAAACAACATATTTTACCAAATATATTTGAAGTTTCATAAATGAAACCATTAATAGATACCCATTAATATTTAAGGTTTCATATTTAGGGTTTTGTAAATAAAACCATAAATTTTTAGGATTTTATTAATGAAACCCTGAATTTGTCCTAAATGGAAACCTTAAATATTTAGGGATGCATAAATAAAACTCAAAATAATTGTTGTTTCATAAACGAAATAGTAAATCTAAATCCTAATTATTTAGGATTTAATTACTAAAACCCTTAAATATTTATAGATTTGTAAATAAAATCTTAAATATTTATGGTTTCATAATAAAATCCTAAATTGAAACCTTAAATTTCTAGGGTTTTATTAATGAAACCCTAATTTTTCATTGATGAAACCTTAAATTTCATCCAAAATTGAAACCCTACGTAATTATGGATTCATTAAAGAAGCCCTAAATAATTAGGGTTTCGATTAAGGGTTTTGTTTATAAAACCATAAATATTGAGGGTTTTATTTATGAAACCCCAATTATTTATGGTTTCAATTTAAGATACCATTAATTAAGTCAAATAATTGAAGCTTCACTTATGAAACCCTAACTATTTATGGTTTCATTTTCAAAACCCTAAATATTTGAAATTTCTTTATGAAACCTTAAATATATTGGGTGACATTAATTAAACTATAAATGGAACCATCAATATTTAGGATTACTTAAATTAAAATCTAAATTTAATCCTAAGTTGAAATGCTAATTATTTAGTGTTTCATAAATAAAATGAAACCTTAAATCATAGGATTTAATAAATGAAACATTAAATTGTAACCATAATTATTTAGGATTTCATTAATGAAACCATAATTATTTAAGGTTTCATAAATGGAACTCAAAATTATAACCTGGAATATTTAGGGTTTCATAAGTAAATGCTCAAATATTTAGGATTTTGATAAATTAAATTATTAATTGAAACCATAAATATTTAGGGTTTCATAAATGAAACTTCAATCACTTAGTTTCATTAATCACGGCTTAAAATAAAACCCTTAATAATTAGGGTTTCATAAATTTAAATTCTAAATATTGAGAGTTTCATATATAAAACACTTAATTGAAACCATTAATAACTTATGTTTCATAAATGAAACACTAAATTCAAACCCTAATTATTTAGAGTTTCATTAATGAAATACTAATTATTTAGGATCCTTAAAACTCACCCGAAATTGACCCTGAATATTTAAGATTTTCGTAAATAAAATTCTAAATATTTAGAGTTTGATGAACAAAACTTAAATTTAAAACATAAATATTAAGGGTTTCATTGATTAAATATTTAGGGTTTGAAAAGTAAAATCTTAGATATTTAGGGTTTCATAAATAAAACCCTAAATACATAGGGCTTCATGAATGAAAAATTAAATTGAAACCCTAAATAGTTAGAGTTTCATTAATGAAACTCTAATTTTTAGGGGTTCATTAATGGAACCCAAAATTGTAACCTTAAATATTTAGGTTCTATAAATAAATTGTCAAATATTTAGGATTTTGATAAATGAAACTGTAAATTTTGAAACCATACACATTTAGGGTTTCATAAACGAAACCTTAATTATTTAGGATTTCATTAATAAATTCTAAATTTTACCATAAATTTAAATACTAAATATTTAGGATTTTATTTATAGAACCTTAAATATTTATGGTTTTGTTAATGAAATTATAAATATTTATTTATGGTTTCATTAATAAAACATCAAATTTTATCAAAAATATTTAAAGTTTTATAAATGAAACCATAAATAGACACTCATTAATATATAGGATTTTGCATATGAAACATTAAACTGAAACCTTAAATATTTAATGTTTCGTAAATAAAATCATAAATTTTTAGGGTTTCACTAATGAAACCTTAAATTTATCTTAAATTGAAATCTTAACAATTTAGGGTTTCATAAATGAAACCTCAATTATATAAGGTTTCATAAATAAAACCCAAAATATTTAAGGTTTGATTAATGAAACCTTAAACCTTAAATATTTAAGGTTTAATAAATGAAAAAAAAATAATAGTAGTTTCTTGAAAATTTTAACAAAATTGAAAAAATAAGAGTAATAATTTTAAATTTTGAAAATCCTAAAAAATTTAAAAAATAAAAAAATAAAGTGCAATGTATTGAAAATTTAAAAAAAATTAAAATAGGATAAAAAAAAGATTATGAAAAATAAGAATAATGTATTGAAAATTCAAAAGAAAAATGAAAATTTTAAATAATATAAACAAACAAGAATAATATCTTAAAAAATTTAAAAGAAATTGATTTATTTTAAATATATAAAAAAACAAGAGGAATGTCTTCAAGTTTTAAAAAAATGAATTAAAAAATATTAAAAATAAGAATAATATCTTCAAAAAAATTTTAAAAAATGAAAAATTTTAAAAATATTAAAAAATAATAAGAATGTCTTAAAAATTTGTAATGATTTTTTAAATTATAATTGTATTAGATAATTTTTTAGGACTTAAATGTGTTTTTAATCTTTTGAGTCATTTTTTTTTATTTTAGTCCATTAAATTTATATTTATATTTTTTAGTGAATTTTTTAAAATGTTATTATTAATTTTTTTTAATTAATTGTTGTCGATTTAGATATACAAGTAGTTAACTTTTTACGAAATGAGAGATGAGAATGAAAAATTTACTAGATTAAGAGAGAAAAAAAAATTTGGACACAAAAAAACAAAATGACATAAATTGTAAGGATCAATAATATATTCAAATTTCTTTTAAAAAAATAATATATTCAAATCAATTTTCAATTCTTAAATTTTGAAACAAATATTTCACATATATTTTATTTATATATATTAATTTATTTATTTTAATTTCTCTATATTTACATAAAAATCACTCAACACGCACGCAGGTTAAAATATAGTTATATATGAATCTAATGCTAGACACCAAGATAAGTACGTGATACACGGCTAGCTGGTCGTATATATGGAAAGATCATTGTCTTTGACTGTTCAGACTTCAAAATGATGATGTGTCTCATCAAATATCTCTTCCTACACAGAAATATTGATGTCAATACAAGATTTCAAGAGCAAATAAAAAATTGTTTTGTTGAGAATGACTTTAATTAATGTAGTACCTGTAGAAGCTCTTCAATGACATCTTCCATTGTAATTATTCCAACAGCTTCTTCTTTTTCTGGTAGCTTTGGAAGTGAATTTCCATCTATTTCCAGAATATCTGAGTACATATTCTTTGACCATTTTCTGCTCTGAGGACTACCCTTCAAATTATTTGCGTTTGGAAAGCCTTTCCATTTATGGCGTGACATCTTGGTTTTCAAATTTTTCTCTCGGAGATCACCATCAACATCCACCTTCACATCTCTCGCTGAGTCTATTTCACAGGCATTGGGGGGAGAGAGAAAGAGACATTGAGCACTTATTGCAATGTAAAAGAAGTTTTCACTTTTAAAGAGAAAAAATCTAAATACAGTGTTAGCATAGTTTAACTTGATTACAGCATGTGCTTACCATAGGCATTAGTGTTTGAAGGTTGCTGTTCTGTCTTGTCACAGTGTTTTACAACAACAGCCATGTGGCTATGACCCTTTTGGAACTCATTCAAAATATCATACAGTGGCATCGTTTCTGGAACCCTATTAATATAATATGTAATATTTACATATGAATGTATGGTAATATAACATAATGCCATTAATTTCCGTGGTTATAATATGCCATCCATCCATTAAACTTGGAAAACATAAAACAAAATACCTTGGAATTCTGCGTATGGTCATACTTTTTACGTTTGCTTCATTTTCTGGGTCAATTGTCAATAAATTCTTGACCTGAAAGTAAGAAGTGTATATGCTTAGTTAAAGTTAAAGCAAATGTAATGAATGTACAATCATAAGAAATAATAATCCTCTTGGAAGAAGAAATGATGCAAAACTATATATTATTGATGGATTAAAGTAAAATAACAGACTGCATCATGCACACCAGGATAAGTCCAATAATATTTGTAGGCTGATCATAATAGACAGGGACTCTGCTATGCCCATTCTCCAATATCAGATTCATCAGATACCTGCTTAGTAATAATAACCCTTGATGACAGAAAACTGTAAAAATTACAAAAGCTAGAGCTGCATTTATGATTTTGCTGAGACACATTACCTATCAAGCTTTGAATGAATGTCAATACAAAATGTTTCAGTTATGAGAGTCATGGCATCACCGGCTGTCTTCGCAGCAAGTTCCAGTGCTCCACCAATGATTGTTGTTTCATGATGTGTCAGTTCCCCACCTTTCCCAGCCTAAAACAACACATCATTAGTATACAACATAAGGAAGCATAAGTTTCCAAAATGGAGTCTAAATAACCAGAAGAGAAGATGATGACATTATTCCCATTGAAAAGAAAAAGTAGTGAACTGCAGCATATATACTGTTGAAATAATTGAAAAAACTGAAGACAAGTCTTCAATTTCACACAAGAGTAAATGAGCAAACAAAATTATAAATTATAGATGCATGCTTTGTTTCAATCCAAAGCATCATGTAGCTCTGATACAGACCTCATGGCCATGCAGATTTACAAGTGTTTTCAACTCAGCTCTATGGAAAAGGGCTCTATGTCGTTGCCCCAGCAAAAAGTCCAACAACTGGATTACCAAACCAAATAAATGCATAAAAAGTCAAGAAGGAAAATAAAATTATGAAATAGAAAATTAAATTTGGTCCAGGTTACTCAAATAAAAAGTATCAATAAATTAAATTGTGCTGAATATATATATGTCACGTACCTTACTAATTGGATAAGCAACAGGAAAACATATCCATACAAGAGCACGGACAAGTGGAGCTACTGTTGCACCAATTGCTAAACCATAGCGAGAACAAATTGATTGGGGTATAATCTTCTCAGAAGTAAGCACATGTTAGACAATATTTTTTAAAAAGCTGAATAACTTGATGCCAAGATATTCCTATAAAATACAAAGTAAATATGTGCCAAAAAGAAGCAATCCAGCAGAGTTAGGTGCTTCTCACGATCTGATCTGAAATATTTTTACTGATGAATGAATCATGGTTGAAGATGAGTTTCTGACTTTCCCAATTACTTTGGTTTTAACATGTGATATGTATGCATTTGAATTAACATATTTATGAGAAAAAAAAAAAAAAAAAAACTTTCTCACCTCACCAAAGAGAAGAATTAATGTGACCGAAATCAAGATAGCAGCCCACCAAACAACAAGACTATCGAGAAAAATTGGAAGTGCCTGACAAAAGCAACAACACCATTATCCAACATACATCGATCTGATTAAGTACAAACTAGCTAAGACATGAATTTAGTTGTACCTCCATGGCTATTGCATTGCAAATTAGGAGGGTGCAAAGCAATAAATGTTGATTCCTGACAACAGGCAATATCTTTGCTGTAATGACAAAACATCACTAATTAAACTTATGTTATAGTTTCGGACAAGGAGAGAAATTAGTTACCGGCATGTTTTCGATCCTGAGGGGTTCCAGACTTAGCGAGGACCTCAAGATCAACGAGACTCAAGGACATTAGTCCTAAAGTTAGCCCTGACATCAATCCAGCGAACATCACTAGCACCACAACCATCACTATGCGTTTGAAAAATTCCATATCACAGCACCTATACTCCCCCGCCGCCATTCAAACACTGTCCTCGATGTTGTTGTTGTTGTTTTTGCCAAATGTATATTATGGTTATATGTTTTGGTTGGGAGAGTGATCATAGTCATAGTCATCGAATGGTATTTCTTGATTCTTATTCTGTTCCCCTTCGGTTAATCATATGAATGAATGAATCAATGTTATTCGCACCGCACGCACCACTACTTGTTCAAACAGACATTCCAAAGACACTACGTGTTTTTCTAGGATCATATCCAATGATACAATCAATTATCACATGAAATTAACAAGTTTTGTCTTCTGTGATTAAATTTCTCTCATGATGTTGTTACAAACATTAGTTTATATAATTAGCAACTGTCCTTATATACCGTCACTTAATTCAGTGGTTCAATTACTCTATCATGTATTTAAGAAACTCTCATAAAATATATTCTTATAATAACTGCATGTTTCTCAAATCAAATCCATCCCCTCTTTTGTATTTCACGCCCGGTGCTTCGCTCCCCTTTCAAATTCGTTTCTGGACGCACTCGTGTCTCCCAAGTTTGTTTCAATTACACATGTATTTCTTTTTTTTTTTTACTCATAAAATCCCATAACTTTTGATATCCTGTTATACTTACATCCCCTCTATTGAAAAATTCTGTTAACTTTTTATTGATGTGACTTACTTCACATGACTTTTATAATATTTTTTTTTTTTCAAAAATGTCATTATTTTCTTTTTATTTTTATGTTGTCATTGAGTTACGAAACGCAAATGAGATGGTCGCCATAGATAAAGTCATTGTTGGGTTGAAAGTTATCGTGAAAGTGATCGTCGAACACGAAACAGAGAATTCGTCTTTGAAAGAATAGTAACACACAAAACAAAAGTAGAGGATGAGGAACAGTTCTCTCCCTTAAAAAAAAAACAGTGGCATAAAATGAACAACTTTTCTCTCCTCTCTAGGAAAAGGATAATACAAAATAGAGTAACAGTTTTCTCCATTTTTTAATAAATAAAGCAAAGGGTGTCAAAATAATAATAAAAAAAGGATGAAATACATGTATAAATTGAATTCAATAGTTTTTTTTTTCTTTCAATAACTTGATATTTATAATTAGAAGCAATAAACACTGCGTACAAGTCATTGAAAACGTCATTTCTCACACAATAATTTTAAGAAAATGTGTAATTAAACATTTTTTAAAAAAGAAACTCAGCTGTCTCCCTTCGTCACCTTGATCACCACACGTAAAATATAATCACTTACCCAACGCTCATCCATTTCACATTCTGATTAAAGTCAAGCCAACCATGATTATCACCTAAAAATAAAAATAAAAATAAAAACCATGATTATCACTAAGGAAAAATCTTTTCAATTATTACGGAGGACGTGCCCAAATGTATTAATTCTCTCTCTGTCTCAAACCCTTTGGGTTCATACTCTACGCAAACTCAATCAATACAAGCAGCCTGTACATGTATGTTGCATACTGCATTGCTGGCATGCTCCTCTACCTTACAATAAAATACTGATGTTGATACACATAACATAAAGAAAAAGGAAAATCAAATTTGATGTGAACGTATTAACAAAATTATATTCTCCCCATGGATCATGGCTTGTTACGTTCCAATCACATTAATTTCACATGCCAGAACAGTTGTTCTGATTATCTAACACATAATTATCTACGAATCTAAACACCAAGATAATTAAGTACGTGGAAGACTAATTAATCTACCTAGTCATATAGAAAAAGATCATTGTCATGAGTCTTCAAACTGATGATCCGTCTCATCAAAGATCTCCTCCTACAAAGAAAAAAAAAATTAATATTGATGTCAACATAAGATTTCAAGGGCAAATAAGAATTGTTCAGCTTTAGTACTTGTAAAAGCTCTTCAATGACATCTTCCATTGTAATGATTCCAACAGCTTCTTCTTTTTCTGGCAGGTTTGGAAGTGAATTTCCATCTATTTCCAGAATATCCGAGTACATATTTTTGGACCATTTTCTGCTCCGAGACCCACCACCCCTATTCGAATTATTATTTGAGTTTGGAAAGCTTTTCCACTTTTGGAGTGACCTCTTGGTTTTCAACATATTCTCTTGGGGAGTCTTCTCCTTCTCCCCATCAATATCTACCTTCAAATCTCTCACTGAATCCATTTCACAGATATTAGAGCAGAGTCATGGAGCATTTTGTATCATGTGAAATAATTTCTCAATTTGAAAGACAATCTAAATAGAAAGTTAGCAGAAGATAAACCATTTAGCTCCTGATCAGAGAAATTGTTCATATTTATTAGTTTTGGAGGATATAATCACTGAAATTAGTAGCAGTATTTAATGTTTCTTTAATACAAGGCATACAAAAAATATTTAATGTTTATTTTTTAAGTAATTAAAAACATTTTATGTTACATAAAAATCTAAAGATAAATACTTGTTTAACACTTGAGTATGTTAAAATGTGTTTTTTAACATTTTCGATCTCTTTCAGCATATGCTTACTTACCATCGGCATTATTGTTGGAAGACTGTTGCCCTGTCTTGTCACCATGTCTGACAACAACAGCCATGTGGCTATGGCCTTTCTGGAATTCATTCAAAATGTCATAAAGTGGCAACGTTTCTGGAACCCTGTTAATATTTGTAATATTTAGATATGAATGTATGGTAATATAATACCCATTAATTTCTGTGATTATATTATATCATCCATAAGACTTGCAAATCATAAACAAAATAATACAGTACCTTGGAATTCTGCGGATGGTCACACTTTTCACGTGTACTTCTTCTTCTGGGTCAAGTGTTAATAAATTCTTGACCTAAGTAACAAGAGTGCATGCTTAAAGTTAAAGCAATTGCAATGTAAAATCTCAAGAAATAAATGATGTGGAGAAAAACAATTGATATGTAGTAGAGAAAAGGAAAATGAAATAAAGGTAATGTCACACGTCAATCAAGGCTAAATTTCAATTTAGGTTTCTTGAAAATTTGCTTAATAAGAGACTGTTACATACCAGGACAAGTCCAATAATATTTGTAGGCTGCTCGTAATAGACAGGGACTCTGCTATGCCCTTTCTCCAATATTACATTCATCAAATCCCTGATTAATAAAAGCATTATTCAGTTTGATGATGCAAAGTGCCGTATAAGATACAAAAACTAGTTTGCATTTTGTAATATTTTTTAGTCACATTGCGTCCTTAGTCCTTACCTATCAAGCTTTGAATTAATATC
The DNA here is from genome assembly GCA_014843725.1 of Amphicarpaea edgeworthii. Lineage (NCBI taxonomy): Eukaryota > Viridiplantae > Streptophyta > Magnoliopsida > Fabales > Fabaceae > Amphicarpaea > Amphicarpaea edgeworthii. The sequence goes on along the minus strand of CM026322.1, from coordinate 23,231,363 downwards.
AATAGAAAATATTTCAGTTATGGGAGTCATGGCATCACTGGCTGTCTTCTCAGAGAGTTCAAGTGCTCCAGCAATGATTGTGGTTTCATCATGTGTCAATTCTCCACCTTTTCCAGCCTAATATAAACACAATTCAATTCATCATGGAACAGCAACAACAACATAAGGAAACATGAGTGTCCAAGTGAAGGACTCAGTGACATTATTCACAATTTCACATTGGAAATGAAAAGGTAGTAAACTGCAACATCATAAAGCTCTGATACAGACCTCATTGCCATGCAGATTTACAAGTGTTTTCAACTCAGCTCTGCGGAAAAGGGCTTCATGTCGATGCCCCAGCAAATAGTCCAACAACTGGAACACCAAAAAAGAGGCAAGAAAAGAAAATCAAGAATTAAATTGAGTCCTGTTTATTTACAGAAATAAAAACTTCAAAAGTACTAACAATTGTATGTCACCTTGCTAATTGGATAAGCAACAGGAAAACATATCCATACAAGAACACGGACAACTGGAGCCACTGTTGAACCAATTGCTAAACCATATCGAGAACAAATTGATTGAGGTATAATCTACACAGAAGTAAAGAGATGTCAGAGAAATTTTACGCTGCAAGCTGAGTAACTGAGTCCAAAGATATTCCTATGAGAGATATAAATGAACATAAACAAAATCCGATTTACCAAACAAAACATCAACTGCTTCTTATGATCTGATCTGAATTTATTTTCAGTGTCCTCAGTTTTTAACTTGTGATATGCTTGTATTTATTTAACTTACTAGGAAAGAAAAAAAAAAAAAAAAAAAACTGACTCACCTCACCAAACAGAAGAATTAATGTAACTGAAATCAGGACAGCACCCCACGCCACGACAAGACTATCAAGGAAGATAGGAAGTGCCTAACAAAATCAGCCATATCCAATATTAGGGGGATGTTTTGGCATAACTATTTGATTAAATACACACTAATACATAGTTTTGGTTGAACCTCCATAGCTGCAGCATTACAAATTAGAAGGGTGCAAAGTAATAGATGTTGATTTCTGACAACAGGCAATATCTTCGCTGCAATGACAAAAACACAAGTTCAACAAACCACTTGAGATTCAATAACACACTCTGTCTAAGAGTAGCTTGGGAAGGGAAAGACTAAAATTGTAGTCACAAGAAATTCATGGATTAACACCCCCCACCCACTTGAGATTCAATAACACACTCTGTCTAATATGCTTTCAACTCCAACCTTAACAAAAAACAACCTTGTAATATATACTTTAAACAATAAACAAAAATGACAAGAACTGAGGCATGTTTAGTTAGAGAAAATACCGGCATGTTTGCGATCCTGAGGGGTGCCAGACTTGGCGAGAACCTCAAGATCAACAAGACTCAAGGACATGAGTCCTAAAGTGAGCCCTGACATCAATCCAGCAAACAACACAAGCAGCGCAATTATCAACAACCGTATGAAAAACTGAGTTTCACAACACTGATACTCCACCGCCATTAATTAATTAATTAAAAGTTAAAACAACTCCTTTCAATTTGTTCTTTTTTCTGAATCAATTCTAGCTAGAAGTAGCAGAGGTCCATTGCTGCTATAAAGGGTGTGTCCGAGTTACGTTGAAAAGATGGTTTTGTTTAATAAATGGAATGCGATAGTGTTCGGTTTGTTTGAGAGTGGCTATTAGCAGATGAAGACAGCGTTGCCAAATCTATATATGCTCATGCCTCTAATAACCAGTACTGTTTATTTGTTTAGGTCGGTCAGAGATCATAGTCATCTAATCGATAATGTAGCTTGCGGGGGGAAGGGACCCACCACAACTTGCCATTTTAATAAAGTTAATTGCCAAGTGTTCTTGCGTTGGATAATGCCCTTTACTGCTCATGCAAACACTACGATAATTCTTCTAGTTGTTCTGATTCTTTTTATTTTTTTAGGGAAGTTGTTCTGATTCTTATTCTCTTCCCTTTTGTTAAATTATATTTTTCCTTTTTTAACTTTTATATACATGCAGTCAGGGAGATCGACATCTTGAGATACTATTATCCATTTAAGTTTTCTAATACATATGTTTTATACACACATCAAAAGCCAAGAGTTTGTACAGTGGTTTAGCTAGCAGATTAATCTCCAATAGATTAGATCCGTATTCTCTTACTTAATAAAAAAAAAAAATCTTCAGTTTATATATATATATATATTGAACAAAGTCATTACTAATAATGTTATATAAAGAAAGTTACATTTTTTTTAACTCTATTAAAAAAAGTTATGCAATCTTCTTCTTTTTTTTTTTTTTATTTCTAAGAATCAAAAAGGGTACAGAAAATTTATGAAAATCTATAAAATGTAACATTCATCTCAGTCAACTAAACTAGATCATTTGTTTGTGTAATCTTATTTAAAAATTAATTAATGATTATATGACTATTTAGAAAAAAAAAAAGTTAATAGAGGAATTTAATTTTAACATATGATAAATATAAAATTAAGGCTAAAAGTTATTTTAATCTTTTATGTTTTAATTTTTAAAATATACAAGATTAAATTGAATCATTTTTAAAAATATAAAGAATCAAATTGAAAATTTTAAAATATAAAAGATCAAATAATAAAAATAAAACATAAATAATAAAAAATTACATTTAACCTAAAATTAATAAAGGACTCAATTTTAACATGATAAAATTAAGGAATAAAATGAATTAATTAAAAATATAAAAAACTAAAATTACACGAATGTAAAATTAAACCAAAATAAAGTTTTGGATAACTAGTGACCAGTGCACAAATAAACCAACCCAACAGGGAAATAATAAATAGAATAAAAGCAATAATAAAGAGTTATATTTATATTAGTTAATACATGAATCCGAATCCACCGCTGTGCGAGTCTCTTTCAGTCACAGACAGCAGAGTAAGAGGCACACTGCACAGAACAGATCTGAGTGGTGGTGACCGAAGCTAAAGGGATCTATCTACTTTGTTTCATTTCTCATCACTATTATCAGGTCACCCCTAACCTAACCCCGTCTCTGCTTACCCCACTTTGCTTCTGATGCATTCTATGTGCTCAAAGTTTACACTTTATTCTTCATTTCACAGCTATATCACTTGCTCAATTCGATCTGTGTCGTTTTTCTACTCGATTTTCTTTTACTTTTATGGTTTTACTTCTGAAACAGATCTTGTGTATTTGTGCTTTAGTTTACACTGTTGTTTGCTTAGGAGCACAGTTTTCTTAATAATAATACAAGAGCTTTTTCGAATAAATGAGTGATGGTGGCTTTGTTATATAGGATAGCAACTTCCCACGTTATGTGTTCTGTGGGAAGTGATATGAAAACTTAAAAAAAAAAATGTTTTGCCATACAACAGGGTTTGATGGAATTGTGAGATGAATTTCGCTGTGTAACTTTAGTGCTTGGCACTGCAGAGTATACTGTTTCCTAACCCTTGTGCTGATCGTACCGGCTTAATTGGAAACTGTGGAGAGATGGCACGAGATTCTTGTTACATTACAAGTATACAGTATCTTGTATTGTATTAATAACTGATCATGCTATGTGCAGCCTTTTAGCATTTATTATGCGGTTCTTGTTATTTATTTTTCAACTAATGTTAAATGGGTGGCCTTGGCTTCAAGAAAATAAATTATCTCTCGGATAAAAACTTAGGCGGCAGACACTTAGAGTCATTCAACTTTGGCACCAGAAACAATTTTATTTATTTGGAAAACCACAACTGAGTTTGTTGCCAAAACTTGTCATAGGTCTGAAGGCTCATTGCCATTATCATGTCAAGGAGGCCAGTAAATCCTTCGCGTCGGTTAGCGGATGGTGGAAGTATACCATTTGTTGCATCTATCCAGTCTAAATCTCAGAACTCTCCCCTACTATCTATTGGGCTTGTCATCGTGGTATGTTTTCTTCGAAATATGTATCTCAATACAGAAATAGTCTGACATCATTTGTTTTAATGTGCAATATTTATGTGGTTGTTTGATGTACCATGTCTGCACCAGACAGATCCTGCATTTGTGATATTTTCTACTTGTTCCTCCCTCTATTTCTAACTCAGTATACAGTTTCCTCAATTTACTTTATCTAGTATATTCATCAATGCTTGCCGTCAACACATTGTATTTAATAAATTGATATTTACAAATTTTCAGGGTGCAATCCTCCTGATTGGCTACTGTTACAGCAGTTCAGGTTTGTAACTAAGCTCTGTTAACTTGAAGTCTGGAGCTCTCATAAAGAATTTTATTTTAATCAAATAATAAATGATGGATTTTGAATGTCACCATTCAAATGTTGTGTTTCAAATACCAAATAGTGTCAACTTTGGACTCTAGATACAGTCTTTTAGACCTACAACTTTCTTGGGTTTAAGAAGTTTGAATCCAGACTATGTATATTAAGAGAATGCTACAGCAATGAACAAACAAACAGCACAGTGGAGTACCGAAAATGAATATGGTCAATGTAAGTAACTGAAAAAAATTAGCAATACAAATGAAAATATGTATAGCAACCCTGGCCTCAGGCTATACTCAAGGAGTGATAAAAAAAAGGTTGCCCATAAGCAGTAGCAGAGTTAGAGAAGTTTTCTTTTAGAGCTTTGCAGAGGCCATTCTTTAAAAGTAAAACAATTAACTAGGAAGATATTCTGGTTTGTGTGTTGTGAACTTACTATAAAATTCCATTGATACTGATCTTCAGTCTGATTTGTTTGGTCACATGGCAGGTGGAGCTAGCAGTGATATTAAGGATGTAAGTAAACTTGAAGGTAAATAAAACTATCTATTTTGTCATTTAAAAATCTTATGTTTACCGAACATTTTCCATGTAAGACATCATGTTTATATGAGAATATGGTAAACTGGTAAAGAATCATTGAAATTTCTCATTTCCTTTAAATTTTGTTAATGCTTTGTGTGTCTCCTTTTATATTTTAATTCATTGGTATGTCTTCCATCAGCATGCACATTTTGTTTTTTGAACTAGTGATTTCATCCCATAACTTGTTCTTGAGGGTGGATGGTATGATCTAAAGCTAGAAAGGTGTTGGTTGTTTTGGTATCATTATTGACATTCATGATTCATGTATAGATAGGATTATGCATCTTAGTTTACCTTCAAAATTTCAATTTATCAATAACTTCTGCTGGTTTATGCCTTTATGGTATATTTGATTGTGGGAAACATGTTCAATTATCATTTCCTTAAATTTGTATCTATTCAAGTTTTGTCAACATATAGAGGAAATAAAACCAACTAAGACCAAGGGCATGGAATTTATTTCCCCCATTTCCAATCCAATTTATAAAAAATTTATATAAAATTTTCTCTTAAACAGTTAAACCCAATAACATTAATTTTGTTAATATTTTCTTTATTTAATGAAAATGGAAACCAAAAATGCAGAAACCAAATAGGCACTTATTATTGTCCTAAACATATGAGCAAATAAAGATTAGGCTACTTGATGATGCTGTATTTTTATCTGTGTATGGCTGTTGTGTATACTCTTACTGGGAACTGGATGATACTGCATCATAATTTGTATGTTAGACATTATAAACATCTTTTTGTATATTCATTGATATTTAATATAGAATTGTTGATTTCAAATTTGATATAATTTTTAGCAATTCAAACAGCTCTAGTGTGCATATGCAGGTGGTGCATCATGCTCATTGGATGTCCTACAAGCATTGCCCATTTTGAAGAAAGCATATGGAGACGGTATGCACAAGGTTTTGCATGTTGGCCCTGACACTTGTTCTGTGGTATCTAGTTTGTTAGAAGAAGAGGATACTGAGGCTTGGGGAATAGAACCATACGAGTTAGATGATGGTGGTGCAAAGTGCAAAAGTCTTGTGCGCAAGGGCATTGTGCGTGTGGCTGATATAAAGTTTCCTCTACCCTATCGGGCAAAGTCATTTTCTCTGGTTATTGTGTCAGATGCATTGGATTACTTATCTCCAAGATACCTGAATAAAACCCTGCCAGAGTTGGCGAGGGTATCTGCTGATGGTGTTGTTGTCTTTGCAGGTACATTCCCCTGTGAAGCTTCTCTTCTATTAGTTTATGCTTTTGCACATTTGAATTTGAATTTAGTATAAAACTGGATTTATCTTAGGCATTTATTAGAGCATATTTATTTGGCTGCTTAGGATTCACCAAGACCTAGGAAATTCCAGTCATGATAAACTGATGATCTTGGCAGTTTTTGATTGTCTAACAATCATGATCTTTTATTTTTATTATTCACAAGACCACAACTCATGTTGGATGTGATAGAAAATTGAATTCTCCTGTGATTTCATTTTCATACACAGGTTATCCAGGTCAGCAGAAAACTAGAAGCGAAGAAGTGGCCAAATTTGGTCGTCCAGTAAGTGACTGTTTTTTATTGAATTTTGATGCTTTTTTTACAACATCATTTAAGCTACGTGCAATTACGTTGTTAATGACCGATGACTCCATCATCAACTAGATTGCAAATTCACCCATTGTGCATTTTTTTGGGAGAGATATATTGGTGTTTAGTTTAAAAAACTGGATGAAAGGGCTATAAAAGTAATTGACTTTGAAGGACAAAAGAAATGACCTACAAAATTGTAGTCCTAGATTGAAATAAAGGAAACTTAGATGAGCAGAAAAAGAATGATAAATTACCAGAATGCATCATCAGGAAGTCTTAGGAGAAGACTTTGAGATGATTTAAGTTCAAAAGAGGGAAGAGAGTGAGTTGGTTATAGATAGATAGGAGCATTGGGCATGGGCAATAATATCAAGTTAAGTTAATTTGTGGAAGAATATAAATATGAAATTCCTTGACAATTGACGTGATATTCATATTGTTTTTCTTAAAATGAATATGAATCCTTGGCAGTATTAAGTTAAGTACTTAAGTTACTTGATGAATAGCGACCAAATCATTTTGATGTTCACAAATAATAATTACTGTAGCCTAAACTTGGAAACAAAATATTGGTCAGTAATACACTCTTAAAAATATTGGCAAGGAACTAAGCATATTGCACATGTCATGGTAATAATGGGAAGTTGTTGACTAGTGTTAGGTATTACCCAAAATAATGTAATATTAATTCAGCTTCTCCCATTTTGGGATTTGATATTCTTTATGTGAAGGCCAAATTGCGCAGCTCATCTTGGTGGATAAGGTTGTTCGTTCAGATTAGTTTAGATGAAAATGAAATTGCTGGAAAGAAGTTTGAACAGGCTTCAGCCAAGAAGGCATACAAGCCAGCATGCCAAGTTTTTCACCTCAAATCATACCCTTGAAATCTCACTGTCTTATTTGTATACTCCACTGAATGGTTAGAAGTCATGCTGATGAGATTGGGCATCTTCAGCACCCGAAGGGTAAAGTTCCATACATTCTATTCAAATTATAGTTCGATTGTGATGACATATTTTAGATTCAATTATTAATGTATTTTATCCCACCCATTGTAAACTATTTTTGTCTTTATAGTGTTCCATATGTTTTGTATTCACAACTGCTCTTTGTTTGTTTAGGAAAGTATTTATTATTTAGAAAACTTTCCTATTTGACACATTTAATTCATAATAATATATGTATTGATAGTATACAAGTTTTTATACTGTTGTTTAATTATAGTTTTTTTTTTTTTGCTGAATAATTATAGATTGTTATGTATAGTATTTTTTTTTACTTATATAATAATTATCTTAAAAAATATATTACAATGTTTTTAATAAATTATAAATGATTTCTAATAAGTTAAAAGTATAAAAATTATATTACATTAACAATACTTATATATTAAAACTGTTGTTAATGATCACATATGTTCCCTTAAAGCTAGTCGTAAAACAGAAGTGACGGAAAAGTTTAACGAAGTTAACGGATTAACTTACGCCGCAAAAGATAGACCAGAGTCACTAGATGATGGAGGCTCAGATACTGAGAAAGAGCAATGAGTAGAAAATTAAAAAATTCACCCAAAAGCCAAGATTTAACTGACTTTTCCATCCTTTTAATATGGAAATCTATATTATTATTAGAATTTAATTTATATACACTTATAACATAAAAAGATTTTATATAATCTATGGATCTTTTTTTCCTAAGGTCGGAGTCTCGAAGGTCACGAGTGTTTCTTTACCTATTGAATCAGACGTCTTACACTATTGCTGCGTCAACCTTTTTAATTATATAATCTATCGATTAATTCATATATATGATTGATACACTGATTTGATATAAATATTTAAAACTTTATTGTATTCACGTGATAAAATTATTTATTTATTAAAAAATCCGTAATTAACTTTTTTTTTTTTAAATTCTTTTAGACTAATAATATTAAATTATTAAACTTTATATAACATCGAGTTAAATATATAAATATGTGATTACAATGTGATATTGTAATCTGTAGGTATTTGTATCTTTAATCATTTGATAAATAGTTATTATAAGAAAGTTAGGAAAAACAATCAAAAAATATTAAAGAACATTATAAGAGACAATCTTTGTTTTTTTATGCTAAAAAAAAAAAAAGAAAGACAATCATTCCATATCATTTCCCTATCCATTCTTGCGTATGTTCGAATCAGATCAATGAAAATTCATACAACATTTTAATATAATTGCCTCAAAGCTCAAGTCTAATCCAAATGCAAAAGGAGAACAAGAAAGTTCAACACACACGCCCTTGCAAATTTTCCCGTCTATGGCTAGAAGTCAAGGAGAAGTATGTGAAGTCTTGGGTCCCTCTATCCATAATAATATTGCTAGATTCATACCATGTAGTGACGACTTATCAATTACCTTTCTTTCATGTAGTGATATGTGATAGTCATATGCATGAGTTTATTGTTAAACATTTGCTTCAATAACTAAGCAATATATTTGTTATTATTAAAAATTTGCAAAATGTAGATTAATTATATGCAAGTATGCAACAAGATTTTTTTTAATTAAAAGGTAGCTGTTTAAGTTTATCGAATTTCATACAAGATTTTCAATTACTTAACAAAAATTGATCGCATAAAGGCTAAAACATTCATTTGAATTCTCGATTACCGAAAACACATGCACATTTATCGAAAATAATTTAAAATCTGAATGGCACTTTATATTCCTTTTCATCAATTACCCTGGGTAATTTTCTCGTCAAATGGATTCGTGCAGCAAGTATTAAACGGTACAGTAATAATTTTCATAAAATATTTAGAATCGTACACACAAATTTCCTTGCGTATATACAAATTAAATTTAGTGGAAAGATATGTTTTTTTTTTTTTTGAGAAAAGATATATGTTATCTAAATAATTAATAACTAGTAAAAAAACCCAGCTGCTACAGTGGAGTGTAAATAAAAGAGATAACTATAAGTGAATAATATATATAATGTTCTTAGTCATTCTTTGACAGTTTCACTTATGCCCATACAGAATGTCTGTACCGTGTATCTCTAATAATCTAATTTTATCCTTTACCTTTTCACCTTTTACTTTATTCAGCTGATTTTTTATTTTATTTTACATTTCATTTAATTAAAGTAATGAGAAGATCATCAGATAGGTATATTTCTTTATTTACTGTGTAGGTATTTTTTTTTCAGGTTGAATAAGTTTTAGGTAACTAAAAAATATCTATTTTTTTAGTTTAAATTCTTAAATTCACGTATCCAAGGCTTATTTAAATCCAATTTTTTATATAAATTTTTTAAATCAATTTTAAAATAACAAAGTAAAGTTAATACTTAATAGTCCAAGAAAGACAGGGAAGGGTACGAGTTGATTGATTAAAAAACATAATTTCTTGAGTTTTTACGTACGACCTCCGAAACACTAAACACTTGTATGGAAATGCACCTAACTCGTGTGATTTAGGCCTATGGCCTCAAATACTCCAACCTCGCTATAAATAAGTAGCTTAAAGCCTTAAACTACATCCCTTCATTCTTGAAAAGAAAAGAAACAAAAAAAATGATGTTCCCATGGCATGTGATCTTCTCCATTTTATTAATGTTGGCACCAGAGTCCCTAGCCCAGAACAGCCCTAAAGACTATCTTGACGTGCATAACGAGGCTCGTGCCGCGGTTGGGGTTGATCCACTCTCATGGAACAAAACCCTTGAAGCCTACGCTCAAAAGTACGCCAATAAGAGAATCTCTGACTGCGAACTGGAACACTCCATGGGACCCTACGGCGAGAACCTCGCCGGAGGGGGCGAGGAAATGACGGGTGCGGATGCTGTCAAGTTCTGGCTCACTGAGAAGCCTATCTATGACAAACAATCCCTCGCTTGTGTCCATGATGAGTGTGGCCATTACACTCAGATTGTGGCGCGTCGTACCCTTCATCTTGGATGTGCCAGAGCTAAGTGTAACAATGGCGGGGTCTTTATTATTTGCAGCTATTCCCCAGTGGGCAACATTGATGGGGAACCACCCTATTGATTCCATCTCCGATCCTTCTTAATTATATATGTCTTGAGTTATTATGTTGTTTATAAATCATCACCACGTGCAATTCATATATATTGAGCGTGAATGTATGATATTTCCATTATAATAATTTATAAATAAATTTCTTTGTGTGGAATAAAATCGAATTCGTTCAGTAAATTACTCTCCAGCTTTAAAAACTAGGTGTCTGTTGCCTGGCCAAATGCCCATCGGTATAACCGTATAGGTCTAAATTAGAGTTAGTTAATCAGGTTCACCTATCTTGGATCAAATAAATAGTACCAGCAAATAAAATAAAATAAATGAATTTTGATGAATGTCATAGGATAAGGATCAAGGAAAAAAAGCATTTAATGGAAAAACAAATATTCATTATAAAAGTAGAAAAAATACTTAATACTTATTTTAAATAATCAAAATAAATAATAAATGTATTAAATATTTTGCTTGGATTTATTTTGTTAGCATAGATAAGAGTTTATTATTGAGATTACAGTTGAACTTTTTTTTAATGGCCGATGTAATTTTTTATTTCTTGAAAAGAAAGTTCATACACTATAAAGTGAAAAGTTTTTATACTATCCCATTACAAAGTGACATATGTGAATTTATTAATTTGTACTATAATTAATTATTTTAAAATTTATATATACTTATCCTGATTTTTATCAGTTTTTTATATTGATAATATTTAAAAATTAAAGTTATTTTCCAATCCATGTCCTCCTAATTTCAATATCTTATCTCATTATATGATTTCGTGACACTAACAATATACTTATTATTATCATGTCTAATTTTAGTTAACATGGAAATGAAATTATTTTTAAATCCTATTGATGATTTCAATAGCTTATTTTATTACGTGTCAAGAAAATTATTTAATTAATTAATCATTAAAGTCGATTTTGTAGTAGGAGATTTGAATCACAAAGTGTGATATACCTCTAAAAATATAGATGGTAAGAAATATACCTTTTTAGCCCGATCCATTTAAACGGATCTTCCCGCAGGCTTCACAAATAAATTATTTAAGTGGTATAGTTACTAATTTAAGAGTGTTGGTTAGTAAAATGCTTTTATCAGTTTTTGCCATGTATGAGATTTGTCTTTCGTAGAACACTTATTAATTTCCAGTTTCCGGTGAAAGATTCTTCAATGGTGGGTGGAGTGGAGGTGAGGAAGATAGGGATAAAGTCGTCACTTTACTTTAATTTTTTTGTTGAAAGAAAAATCTAATTTTAATCTCAATCTTTAAATATTTTAATAATAAATCAAACGGCTGAGAATGGTGATCCACCCATACACCATTTGATGAAGTAGTCCACCATAGAATTTACCTTGCTATTTTCCTTCCTGGCTTTGTGCAAACCCTAAATTTCTAAAGTAAAAGCCTTGCCTCCTGAGGAGTTCCGAGAAGCCACCGCCACCGCCGCTCGTCGCCGCCGATCAACCCTGGTAAGTGGTAACTCGACTGTTCTGTAATGGTTTGGAAATTAGATGTTCTGTATTGTTTTTGTGATACTGGATATTTGTCCTGAGTTAGTTGAATGGGGTTCTTATGCAGAAGTCTTGACTGGAGCAGAGAAGAAGATTAATTAATTTCTGAGTCTTCAATTCATTCATTGAATTGGAGCAAGCAGAAGAAGATTAGTTTGGTTCATGCTTGCTGTCTTACCAGAGCAGCAGTGTGCATTTCTGTAAGCACCGCACTCGATCATGCACTAATTAAGTGGACGACGGGGAAATACTGCGATACCGTTAAGAATGCGGGCTTAACGGACTGGGGTTGCGGGTTTCGTGGGCCGGTTTGTCCGTTTGCCCAGCTCTTGATAAGAAAATTAATAATCGATATGCTTTGACTCTGTTCTGACCACCACTGCTTCTTCAGTTTTTATTTTATTTCCTGTCATAATGTGTTTCTATACATAAAATCAGTCAATGGCAAGGATTTTTCTTTATTCGGTGCTGCTGCTGCTGATGATGAAATCAATGTTTTGAATTTCTCAAAATAAAATAAATTTTCATTTGTTTTGAATGTGTGTATGTATGTTGAATTCCATGATTCCTTATCTGCTATGTGTTTTATGCTGTGAATAATGTAGGCAAATTCTCTGTGCTTCATGACAGGGGTAAGAAGCTGGCAATAGCTGCAGCATCTGAATAGGAGAAATGGATTATATGTGTCTTTTTGTCACCTCCACTGCTATTGCGGTCTTAGGGTTTGTCTTTGTAGTGTTTTTTGAAGCATATAAAAGAAGAAACAACCATCAGTATGCTCTTATTCTTACTCATCTAATATTTGTTCAAAATGTTATGTGTATATTGATTGGGATTAGTTTAATGTTTCCATTTTGATTTTCAAAAGGCATATTGAAGTACCGGCTATTTTTGAGGATCCTAGCTCATTGAAACAGGTAAATGTAGATAAGCAAGATTTTGTGAGCATTCTTTATTTATTTACTTATTTTGGGGCATGCTTTAAGAAGTCTAATTTAGTGAAATAAGTCTGGAGTCTGACTATAGGAGTCCACTTTTCAACCTATCACCTCTTTTTCAATGGCATTTTTTTTTCTCTCCAAAGGATTGACAAGTGAATTTGGTAATGCAAATTTGTGACTTTGTTGCTGCAAGGGTTTAGGAAAATTGTAATTGTACTACTTGAAGATTGCATGTCTGGAGGAAACATGTTTAGCTATGTTTCATCATAGCTCTATGAAGATAGCTCACTGTTATGAATTGGTTTTGATTGATACTCTTGCAAATTTAGGTTCCTTGCTCACATATTGTTGATCCAGCCACAAAGTATATTTCTTTGATCATCCCTGCATTTAATGAGGAGCATAGGCTTCCAGGAGCTCTTGAGGAAACCATGAAGTAAGTGAAAGTGCATTGTTTTTAACTAGGTTTATGCTTTCAATGTTAATATCAATAAAAGGATTTGGGTTCAGTTACAACTGAGTCAGTCTACTTTGGCCGCTCTGTTATGTAGTTTTTATTGTGTGTGTATAATATCTATATCAATTGCAATAAGTCTATTTCATCATCAATATCAACATGTTTAACTTCTTCTCTTGTGCTTAGAGCTTAACCGCTTGTCTTGTGCGTAGCTTAGCATTTATTGTTTAAGGTTGTTAATATGACTGTAATTCTGTTTATGCCGTAATTTGTAGTTATCTTCAACAACGTACTTCAAAGGATCCTTCATTTACTTATGAGGTACTTCTAGTTCCTTTTATTTGACTGTATATGCTTTTTTTTTTTTATCTATATAACCCTGTTTTAATTCCATTCTCTTGGAACTGTGTTTTAGATTCTAGCTTATTTATTGTTTTTGAAATATTAATATAGATTTTAGAAGAATTGTAAAGAAAATTCTATATTACATGATGATGGTATCTGCTGGACATAAAAAAAGCTTTATTTCACTCATGAACTTTACTAACGTGAAGTGAAAGTACTTTCTATATTCATTAAAATTAGTTTGCTCTAACATAGCATATCTGAATCTCCTTCTCAAATCTCAACTTACTTTCTTCTTAATGCATTTGTAACTTTCTGTGGATACACTTCTACATTCTATTCACAATGGACACTTGAGCAGGTTGTAATTATTGATGATGGAAGTGCTGATGAGACAAAAAGAATAGCTTTTGAATTTGTGCGGAAATACACAGTAGACACGGTAAGGGTCATCCTTCTAGGAAGAAATCATGGCAAAGGAGAAGCAATCAGAAAAGTGAGTCTCATTTAAACTATAGTATCTTAAAATCTATTTTTGTCGAAAGTCAAATGCCCCTGTATTACACCATGCTTGTTGATAATTAATTAAGGCTTTCCTCTTTCCTTGAAAGCATTGTATTACAGGGAATGTTGCATTCACGTGGTGAATTACTTCTTATGCTTGATGCTGATGGAGCAACTAAGGTCACTGACCTAGAAAAGCTTGAAAATCAGGTTAATGGAATGCTACAATGGCAGTTTTCATAGATCTTATACTCAAATCTTAGTATAAATTTCTGGTGCCAAATATTGATATGCATTGTCTAATGTTCTGCTATCAGATTCAAGCTGTTGCCAAAAGGGAATATCACCATGGAGATTCAAGTGATAGTGATCCTAGATTTAGAATATCTGATATCCCAGTTGCTGTATTTGGTTCAAGAGCCCATCTAGAGGAGAAAGCTTTAGCTACAGTTAAGTGTGGCTTTCTTCATTCTTTGTTTTATTATTGCCATATGTGTAGATCATCCAGGTTGAATAACTTAGATTAATGCTTTCAGAGAAAGTGGTACCGCAATTTTTTGATGAAGGGCTTCCATCTTGTGGTTCTCTTGGCTGCTGGTCCTGGAGTTCGTGATACACAGGCAATTTCCTTCTTCATTAATTTTTGGGCTTGCATTTTGATTTGACACTCTCGTGACTGGTACACAGCTTATGTGTACATAGTGACCAAAGCCTCACCGGACATGGTAGTTGTGTCATGACTCATGATTCATGAATGCCTGTTGACATTAGAATGATTTATCTTTTCAGCACTTCTCTGATTCTGCAATGCTTGTGCTTGATCATGTATATCTGATGTTGGTTTTGATTCTCTGATATTGACCTTGTACTTCCACAGTGTGGTTTCAAGATGTTTACTCGGGCCGCAGCCAGGAAGCTTTTTTCAAATGTACGCTTAAAAAGGTGATTGCTCTTAGATCTCCATAGAATGCAATAATTTCTTAAATTTTGAAAGGAAATTACTTCATAATTCTGCATATTTATACTTGTTCTGTATTGCCCACATATATGGTGAAAACTTTGTAATTTTCTATAATAGCCTTTGCCATTCTCTGCAGGTGGTGCTTTGATGTTGAATTAGTCTTTCTGTGCAAATGGTTTAGGATCCCAATTTCAGAAGTTTCTGTGAATTGGTCTGAGATTCCAGGATCCAAGGTGAATCTTCTGAGTATACCTAACATGCTTTGGGAGCTTGTGCTCATGTCTATGGGGTACAGAACTGGTATGTGGAGAATTTCTAATTCTACCTGAGCGAGCGTCCATGATCAACTTAACTAGGAAGAGATGTGACATTTTCCTATCTTTAGAAAGAGAATTGATATTGCTTCACATTCATGTTATTATCTTATCAAACGCCTATCCTTATAAGTTTTTTAAACACATTTCAACCTCACTTCAAAGCACTACGCTTGCTTGGGTGTATGGGCGTATTTAACTGCTGGGTCCATTGAAACAGGTTTTGAAGGTCTATTTCAAACAGAGTGTCGGGTGGGTTAACTTTACTAATGCATGCAGGTAGGATAATTGAGGATGCTGATCCCTCCGTTTTTATTTTAATTTATCCTTTCAAATTGTTATGTAATATGTAAATAACAAATAGGTTAAGACATCAATTAGTAAATAACAACAATGTTAATTTCCATGTTAAAATCCCAAAACACTTCTCAAACTTGTGCCTCATAATAGTGCTCCATGTGCCCCAAAGCAGCTTGTGGGCCTTATGTGTTTCCACTAAAAAAATTGCATTCGTTGCCTTTTCACGTGATTGAGAAATGTCTTGCTTATTTTTGTGAATTGTTAAATCAAAATCAAAATTGAAATAGAAAAAATAATTAATAATAATAACTTGTATGTAAATTGATTGAACACGAGATATTTCCATGACCCAAAGCTGTGAGACAATTATTGACAAAGTAGAATATCAACCCACACGTATTGTTCATCTATATAATAAAAGAGTTACAAGCATAAAAGTATAGTTGTTAAATTTGGATAGATTCGTCGACCTGTTGGATCGAGACTTAAGTACCTAACCGTTCCAAATAACCAATTGGACTGAAAATGCATTCAATCTGGTTTGAACTGGTTCAACTCAACATAACTTCGTTGAACGGGTTATGCATTTTTTTTTTTATATTTAAACAAAATTATTTATGAGATAAATCAATTTATATTTTACGCTTGATATTTAGATTTTTTTATTTTAAAATTAAAAATGATAAAATTATTGTCACATTCCATTTTAGTTTATTTTCTTTGACTTATATAGTTATTTATGAAAAGAATTTGTATTTATTTCATCTTAAATAGAGTATACTTGTTAGTTTAAAAATTATTATTTTTTTATGAGAAAAATTATTATTTTTTTATGAGAAATAATGAGATAAATGAAAAAATTGTATTGACTTAAATAAAATAAGTTTTGTTAAATCTTCTAACTTTAATGAATTTGTTACTCATATAAATATAATATATTTTAAATTGTCAGTTTGTCGGTATATATTGAATTTTGAAAATATATGTATTTCAAACAAAATTTAATCAATCATAATTATATTTCTAAATTTGTTGAATTGTGTTAAACATTAAATATTAATCTATATAAGTTTACATATTATAAATTTTTATTTTTTTTAAGTATAGATCAAATCATATAAATCAATTAGTGATTCGTTGAACCAATCCCTAACTCAATGATCCAATACTTCAATCGAGTTGGTGATACATGCACTCTGATATCACTTGCATAAATGTGCAACATGGGAATAAAAAGCATAGTTTGGATATATAGTAATAAGGTGCCTAACCAAAATGTATTATCACTATTAGTGATCTAGTGACCCGTTCCTATTATTAAAGCACTTCTGTTACATTATAGTCATCGATCGGTCCACGCATTATTGTTGCAATGACGAGATAGCCAACTACGACTACTATTCCAATTCCTGTAATTAATGGCGGGAAGTGTGACCACAATGGAGGCTCAGGCACTTTCATCACTTGCAACTATGCCCCTGCCTGCCTTCAATTATTAAGCGGAATAGAACATGTGTGGTGCTTCTTGATTTGTTGTTGGCAGTTTATTCATGCATAAAACACGTGGCACGCCTTGATTGAAGCAGAGTGAGTTTCTGAGAGAATTGAATACAATTAGTGTGACAAGATCAAGTACTCCCGCTTTCAAGGTCCAATTAGTGTAAGTTTTAAGTTTTCTTTCAACTAACTTAAATTTTCTTACACGGCAGTACGATCGTAGCCGCCGCCGGAGAAGGGATGGATCACGTGATGGAGATAAAATATACGTACACACAGGAACAAATTAAATTAAATGCATGCGAAGTATAAAGAAAAAAAGAATGTTAACATATATTTGAATTTTCTTTTGTTAATTAATTATTAAAATACTTCAGCTAAATAACAAAATTGTATAATATTATATAAATAAAACATAAATCTTTCTTCTCCAGTCAAGTTTTCTTATAAATATAGATTTTTCAAACATATTTTATTCACTGATTTTTGTAAATTTTTAATTAATTAACAAAAATGTATCATACTATATAGGAATAATATTGATGTAAAACTCCAATTTTGACCGAAAAACAACACTAAAAACACCTATGATACTAAATTGTATACAGATATTGATAGATGGAATGTATTCAAAAAATCATATTATGGATTTTAACTAACTTAGTAGAAATGTAATGAATTTTAGTATTTTTTTTAAAATACTTATATGATTAAGATTATGCATATTAGATTTTAATGATATATTATAATAAAAAAATCTCATAAAATTCATTAAAATTCATTTATAGAAAAAAAATCAACAAAATTTAAGTATTTTTTAATATTAGATATAAAAATGTTTGATGGAATACCAACAAATTTTTTTTATACTATTTAAAAGTTTTGATAGTTTTGATTGAATATAAAAAATCTTTTAAAATCTTGAATGAATCCTCAGATATTTCTTTTTTTTTTTATGAATCCTCGATACTTTTATATATATATATATAAAATATTTCATATGATTTTGAATATTCTACGATTCTTGCCCACGAACTTTTCCCTATAAATACCTCAGAAGATCTCCAACCTTATTGATCAAACAACACCTCCCTTCTAGTATTAATGAAAATGGGGTTGTGCAATAGGGTTTCATTTTGTGTATTGTGTGTGTTAGGGTTGGTGATTGTGGGCTACGCTCAAGACTCACCAACAGACTACGTGAATGCACACAACGCAGCAAGGTCAGAGGTGGGTGTTCAAAACTTGGCTTGGGATGATACCGTTGCTGCTTTTGCACAGAGTTATGCTGATCAACGTAAAGGTGATTGCCAACTGATCCATTCTGGTGGTGGTGGCCAATACGGGGAAAATCTCGCAATGAGCACTGCTGACTTTAGTGGCACAAATGCAGTGAAATTATGGGTTGATGAGAAACCTAATTATGACTACAATTCAAACTCGTGTGTTGGTGGGGAGTGCTTGCACTACACTCAGGTTGTTTGGAGAGACTCAGTACGTCTTGGATGTGCCAAAGTAAGATGCGATAATGGAGGCACTTTCATTACTTGCAACTATGCTCCTCCTGGCAACTACGATGGCCAAAAACCCTACTAATTAATACTACTTGTTTCATTTCAGATATATATATATATATATATATATATATATATATATATATATATATATATATATTAAGTAATAACATATCATGAATTTATATAAATTCATCTTATGATATTTTAATTTCCAATGTATTGGAATACACATGTGAGCTTCATATATAACTTACTTAATAATAATGTTAATCATGAAACGTTGTGATGTGCATTTGATGTTCTATATATATGTTGCCATTTGTTTTATAATTTCTTTCTTCTTTGAATTTAATTAATGTCATTCACGGTAAAGAATGTTTGGAACAACAGATTAAGGAAATGGGAAAAAATCCATATATAGCAGATTTTTTTTAATGTGGAGGTGCACTTCAATTCCTGGATTGAAATAAGAGAAAAGTGAAAATAAACGCATTTTTGTGTTCACGTCTATTTTATTTTTCCTATCTAAAATGACAAGCAAGAGAGAAATGCATGGGAGGAAATCCCGTAATAACAAAAATATTATATTTTTAGACTTAAATAATTTGTTCTACGATAAATTTGTAAATTTTATTTTGGGTCTTTGTAAAAAAAAATTCATTACTTTAAATCCTTGATAAAAGAAAATATTTTTGATCTGTGCCCTAAGTTAATTAATAATGTGACTGTTAAAAATTTTAAAATGTAATTTTGGATGACTAAAAAATTGTTATTATGTTTTTCAAAATTTAAATTACATACAGTTAAAAACCGTAAAACCAATTAAAGAAGAAGAAAAATATATCTAAGTGTAACTCAGCCTAGCCTGCAGCATTCTCTCTTAGACATTTACACAAATAGCTTGCAATCATCATCAAAACACGAAAATGATAACAAATTATCCCCACCAAACCAATTCCAACACCAGTTTCACAAACCAGGGCAAAACACGACCAAGACTCCCAGAGTACAGCTGAAACCATTGACCGGTCAAAGCTACCTAATTTCTTTGATATATGTCTGACACTAAACCATCTTTAAGACAACTTAAAATATAATCTGATTTTTTCTTTCTTTCTCTTAATTTCATTCATGTTTAATTTCTTATCTCTCTTAATCTAAGTACTTTAAAAATCTATCATTTAAAAAAAAAAATCTCTTCTCTACATCTTTCAATCATAGTTATTTCTTTCTTCTCATTTTTTTTTTATTGAAAATTATACTAATTTGTTTGACAAATTACTTGTCGTTTGCATTATTTGGAAACTTTGTTCATAATATTGGAGGTTATCGATCAATTCAAAGCTCTCGAATCTCGATCAATTGATATTATTATACATATACATTGTACTCTTCCCCATGACTATGACTCTTCTCATTGAATTTTCTCAGCACGGTTTTTAATGAAACATTATTCAATAGCGCATGTGAAATACTCTTTATTCTTCTCTAAATTTTTGTCCTATAGGATTTTTCCATGCAATATTCTTAAGTTAGGAATAGACATATAGCGTGTTATGAATATCGTTATTATATGAATAAAAACTCATATATATATATATATATATATATATATATATATAAGATTATACTTATTATAATACTTTAACTGAATTTTGTTATATTTTATAAGATCATCAATGTGTTTTAATATTGTATTTGTGTATCTTACAGTAAATAGTAAATTTTATTTAATCATAGATTATATTTGAAGTATAATTTTTCTGGAAGCTAATTAAAGTGTGTATTATGTATTTACTTATTAGTTTAAATTAAATTATTGAGTTTTAAAATCAGTAAACACGTATTCCACGAAGTATATCCATTTTCCGGTGGAATATAAAATACAGTAAAAAAGACGTTGCATGCACATCCATTGACCAAGAAAAGAAACCACGTACGACGGTTGTGGCCTTTGTTCATTTTCTTTCCATGGAAACATATGACCCGCCATGATTGAAGCCAGTGACAAAGGCATGGCTCCTTCCTTCCAAGAGAAGAAAATTCAGTGCAAATAAGTCAAGTTTCTGCAATTATAATTAACTTTCCATAAAAAATAATTATTAATCTATGGCTAAAGACTTTGGTACATCCAAGCAAGTACCAATTACCAACTAGAAGAGATGCATCTTAATTAGAATAACTTTTTCTTCTATTTAATTACCTTATTTTACACGGCGCGAGGTATGAACGATCGTATGGGCAAGGGGCCAAGGGCAGTGGTGACTAAGTCTTTCGAGATTATGTCATTCGATCGTTCAAATTCAAATCCCACATTTACTGGAAGGAGTGACGAATATGTAAACAAAATTGTGATAGCTGTGTGGTTATTTAGATTTCATAAACTAATCGATCTTAGTTTATTGAATATATTTTTTTTAAACAAATTAATGGATTTGGATATGTTATATTCTCTATAACCTATAAATATAATTTGATCAAATAAAATAATTCGCACTCGTAAATCGTAATTCGATGTTAATCTCTTAACACTCACTACCAATTTCATTTAGACTAAAAATGTGGAACCATTGCATGATCCAACGATAGAAAAATACGTATAGGCAACATAAGTCTTGATGACTTGATAAAACTTCTCTCTCTCTAAATTTTTTTTTTCTTATAATTTTTTGTAATAGGTTCTCTAACATAGAAATATTGTTCAAATTATTACATAACCACAACATAATTCAGTTAAAACCCCGATACAAAAACTTCATCATAATCAAACTTGGAAAACTAATACAAATCAGGAAATTACAAAAAGCTTGTGGAAGTTATATAGGCTCAACACCACTAAAATAGGCACTAATTAAACATAGTTGACTTTAAGAGGGCCTCATATTGTTTAGAAACAGTGTAACAAAACCACATGCACACACATGATTAATTTGATACTCTCTTCATTTTCTATTTATAAGATTTATTTATTTATATTATTAGAATTCAAGTACAAATGTGAAAAGACAAGAAGTCATGAAATTGATTTAAGGTGCTATGAGAACGTGTGTATATAAATTTCACCCAATCAAGCCACCATTAATAATTGATTTAAGGTGCTATTAAAAAAATAACTGAATCAAATTAAAAGTTTTTGTTACAAAACTTTAAATCAAATTAAAGCCTTGTTAACGTTAAACAATTTAAAGCAAATAAAGCAATAATATTATTACCATAAAAACAATTTTAAAGCTTATATATGGTACACACTTTATAACCAACTTAAAAGCTTTCAATGTTAATAAATTTAAAATCAAATTAAAAGCTTTTAATTTTAGTTATAAAACAAAAATTAAAATTCAATTTAAAATAACTTTAACAAGCATTTACACTAATTAATTTTTTTTCAAAACTACTATTGCTATTTATACTCAAGAAATATTATGCATTGAACCTTATAAACATTACTTCTGATTTAGTTCTTATAAATATTATAAGCATGAACGAATGGAGTAATAAATGTTAAAACGTCTTAAATTTCTCTTTGCATAAATATTTATAATATATAAATAAAATAATTTTTAAAAAATTAATTAAATTATACATAAATTAAAATATATTTTTTAGAGAAGTTAAATAATTTTAGTTTTTTTTTTCAAAAAGCTAATTTAATTTATGTGCAAACTAATTTTAATTTATGGAATTTTTTCTTATTTTTCTTCTCTCTCTAAGCTTGGGGTTAGCTAGATTAATTTATCTACATATGAACTTCGATCTGGTATCTCTCTCTTTCATCCCATTTTAAATTTGTAATTTATATATTTTCATTTTCAACTCATTTTGTTTTTCTTCCTATCTTATTTATCGTCTTCGCAGAGTTTATACACCTTAATCCATGGTGTTAAACAGTTTTTCTTCCAAAGTTTAATCCATTAAGAATTACGTAAGGTAGACAGCAACCTCACCAGCAAGCAATCAAGTGTTTTAGTCATCCACGCATTATCATTTTGAAAATTCTACATATGTACTATTAGTGCTTACACTGAGTCTTCCTAACCAAAAAAATTCCATGCTAAAATCTCTATAAATACCTCACAAGAGCTCCAACCTTATTCATCAAATTAAACACCTCCGTTTTACTACTATTAATCAATCAAATCAAAATGGGTTTGTGCAATAGGGTTTCAATAATTTCTGCATTGTGTGTGTTAGGATTGGTGATTGTGATGAGTAACGTGGACGTTGCCTACGCTCAAGACTCACCAGCAGACTACGTGAACGCACACAACGCAGCAAGATCACAAGTGGGTGTTTCAAATATAGTTTGGGATAACACAGTTGCTGCTTTTGCACAGAACTATGCTAACCAACGCAAAGGTGACTGCAACCTTGTCCACTCTGGTGGTGGTGGCCAATACGGGGAGAATCTTGCAGGAAGCAGCGGTAACCTAAGTGGCAAAGATGCAGTGCAATTATGGGTCAATGAGAAATCCAAATATAACTACAACTCTAACTCCTGTGTTGGTGGAGAGTGCAGACACTACACTCAGGTTGTATGGAAGAACTCCGTACGCCTTGGATGTGCCAAAGTCAGATGTAACAATGGAGGCACTTTCATAGGTTGTAACTATGCTCCCCCTGGCAACTATATTGGCCAAAGACCCTACTAAGTTTTTCATCCATGTATTAAGAATAAATCATGAATTTAGGCGACGACTTTCAATTCATGCATGTTGTAATACTTTTCAATGTATTGAAATAATAATAAAATAATGTTCGACTTCACACTTCATATATATACACTATTCTATAATTTATTAGAACACAAACATTCAGATTTCATTCGTTTCTTGAATTTTCTTTTGCCATGTGCCACGTTTTTAACAAATACTTCTCCAATTATTTTATATATCTTATCGTTTATACTAACTTTTACTTAAATATTCTTATATAATTTTGAATATTTTAAATATTTTCATTCAAAATGTAAGTACTCTTATCAATTTTTTTTTCCTTTACATGAATACTAGGGCGAGCCAATTAGTATGGTCTAGAATACCATATATGAGTATTATTAGCTGATGACATTATTTTTGAAAAAAGAAAATAATTTAATGTTATAGGTAAGTTTTCCTTAAATTTTTCACTCATTTATTTATGATTTTGAAATAATAAAATTCATTTTTCTCATTATACGTGTTGATGGTTAGGTTATATTCGTAGTTACGCAAAAGTTATTGGTAGGGGTGGTGGTGGAGGTGGCAGTAAAAGGAGTGGTAATGACGACAACGACTGTGACAACGACGGTAGTAGTATAGTGACAATAATTTTTTTCAAATCAAAATAAAAATTTTAAATTTGGATGATTAGTCCAAAAAATTTTAATTTTTTTAAGTTATATTTATAAAATATTAAAATTATAAATTATAAAAAATACACATATAATTAATATAATTATTGATGTATGAAAAAAATATAATAAATAGTAAAAAGGATGTATAAATCACTTTGTCAACATCATCGTCCATACTTCGCCCTCATAGTTAATTATTTATTATTATATTTAATGGTTAAAAAATATATCTCACTAGTGGATCACCTAATTGACTACTTCATCGTAGCCTACACGAAAACATAGGTGTCTTTTATTTTAAAATGTAAATTGGAAAAGACTTTAAGATTTTTTAAAGTAATTTGTTCACTATATTAATCTAACTATTCTTTTAAATATAACGTTGTCAATGCAATAATGTCAAGTTCCGGTTAACAGTATAAAGTTTTAAAGAATAAAAAATAGAAAGCTCGTTCTCGTATACTATCACACTATCACGTAGGAATGAGTTGTAGAAAGCTCGTTTGATTGGTTACCCTCGAGTGATCTTACAAGGCAGTTATCTGGAGCACTAAAACCACTATAATAAAAATAAAATGATAAGCAGAAACAATGACATTAATTAATAATTTTCATAGAAAAACTTTGGCTCTGATTACAGATATTATTCTTAATACATATAATGCCAAAATAAAGCAGTAATTAATGTTCTGCTTATGTGAAAATTCAGATTGAACTTCTTGTAGGAAATTGCTGTGGATCTTGATTCGGTTTATTTAGTAACAAAAAAACGAAAACTATGACACAGTCAAAGTCTTCGATATTCCATCACAACAAACAACTGACTATAGGAAAAAAATAAAAAACTAATTCAACCCATTCCCGTGTTGTTTTTGAGATGCATGTCATGATATTGATAACCTTGCCTACGATTAATTCTTACTTTCCCACAGTACCAGTTAAATAATTCTTTATTCTTTGATCTTTGATCTTTGAGATTTCAATAGAGGCAAATTACCTCAGAAAGTGGAAACTTAAAGATGAACTATTTTTCAGTTTGTCCATTTTCACTAGTTTCGTAATTGTACCCCTATATGTCTACAAAAATGAAGCCTACCACAAGAAATTATAATGTTCTCCCTATTTTCTTGGGGTCATTATTCTGTCTCTTTATGGCGGGTTTGGGTGCTGAAAGTGACGTCTATTGCTTGCAAACCATCAAGAAATTGGATCAGTTTAATCACTTATCTAGCTGGTATTTCGAGAGCAACACTGAAGGTGACATATGTAGATTTAGCGGTGTTGAATGCTGGAATCACGTGCAAGCTGGTAGAGTAATCAGTCTCAGCCTATCTAACAAGGGGCTGAAGGGCCAGTTTCCTAGTTGCGTTGAAAATTTCACATGGTTGCAGATTCTGAACCTCTCACACAACCAGTTTTCTGGATATATTCCATCTGATATATCAACCAGGCTCTCATATCTGACCTCACTCGATCTCTCAAATAACAACTTCTATGGTGAAATTCCAAAGGGTATTGCTGATTTGTCACGCTTAATTACCCTTCGACTTGATAGCAATCAATTAAGTGGCCAAATCCCACAAGAACTTGGGTTGCTTCCCTGGCTTAGAGATTTTAGTGTTGCTAACAACTTGTTAGAAGGGCCAGTAGTGCCTGTTTTTGTCAGTAAAGTAGTTAATGTGAGTTTGAGCTATGCCAATAATAGTGGACTCTGTGGAGAAGCACTAGGAAGCTGTGATGAAAGCTTGTTTGGTATATCGTTTTGGTATAGTTTTATTATTGGTTTCGTTTCTTCAGCAACTTCTGTCCTAGTATCTTTCGTGTTCTATTATGCACCTTGGACAAAATTCAAGAAGATCAGGAGGAGTAACGCTATTCATCCCTTAATGAAAAATCAGAACCATCAAAAGAACACTAGACAAGAAGCTGAACTGCTACCACTGGCCATGCAAGAGCAAGGAAGCAAAGAGGTTCTCTCTCTCTCTCCTCAATTGTGAGCACATGATAATATTTGAGATAAAACAGTACTGTGTCATTAGTCGTTCATTACTTTATTTTATCTTTGGGAGGCATTAATTAGCTGTGTCACAGTACTTTTCGTATATTAGGAAAATCTAATTAATATAATCTCAGTCTGTATACCATATTAAGGTCATGTTAGTACATATTTTATTTTCAAATTTTACTGTTCATGATGTATCAAGATTGTGACATTAATTTCATTTACAGCTGTCAAGATTGTTGGAGAGATTGATTTCTAGAATGAACTTCATGGAATTATGCAAGGCAACTGATTACTTTAGCACAAATAACGTGTTGGGGGTAGGAACGACAGGGATTACGTACAAGGCAAAGATATCAAATAATTGTTTTCTGGCGGTTAAGAGGCTATATGATGCTGATGAGTACAAGAGGGAATTCTTACTTGAAACAATGATTCCGGGGAGACACAGGCACAAAAATATAGCTCCACTGCTTGGATTCTGCATAGAAAAAAGAGAAAGGATTTTGGTGTATAAGTACATGTCGAATGGAAGGCTCAGTGATTGGCTACAATGTTCTGATGAGGATCATCATCTAACAATAAAATTAGAATGGCCAGAGAGGATTCACATTGCACTTGGTATTGCCTGTGGTTTATCTTGGCTCCACAAAAGGTGCAAGATATTCCATCTTAATTTAGATTCAGAGTGTGTCTTCCTGGACAAGAACTTTGAGCCAAAAATTTCGAATTTTGGCAAGGCAAAATTCCTGAACCAAACAGTTGAAGATCATGTGAGGATGAAATTGTTTTTGATTGATGAACTTGGGGTGAAGGGTTCTGTTGAGAAGGATGTGTATGACTTTGGAATAATCCTTTTTGAGCTTATAACAGGGAAAAGATTAAGTTCAACGACTGATTCTTCTGACAGTGTTAATGGCAAGTTGATGAACTATATAAGCAATAACTTGTTCACTGGCCCTGAGGATTTTTATGATTCCATTGACGAATGTATCATTGGGAAGGGTTTTGATGATAAAATCCTTCGTCTCCTCGAAGTTGCATGTGACTGTACTGTTAAGGGACGTTCTTTAAAGCAAAGGCCAAAGATGGTTGATATACACAAAACTATAAGAGCCATGTGGGAGAGCTGGTTTGATTCTGAAAGGCTGAACCTGTCTATGGGTTGTCCTGACCATAGAACATGCATTAGTGAAATAGAATGTATTTGTTGAAACGTAAGACCTGTTTTGTATGTGTAAAAGTTCGGCTTATCGCACAGTTTAGGACAATGAATGTCTATTTATCTATTTTAATATATAAAATACTGTTCAAGTTGTGTAAATTGTAATACTAATACATTACGCTTCGTTCTCGTGGATGTTGAAAGTTGCAATACCAATCCTCAGGTACAAATATTATTTATTATGAGATTTTTTTTATTTTAAATAATTCATTTTAATTAAAAATTTATTTAGAATGTAGTATAATTTTTTTACATTATATCTAATTACAAATTGTTATATATAATTAATTTATTGTTATATATGATTTCTTATTAGTTAAAAGTGTAAAATTATTTATATTTAGAATATATAAAAATTAAACTTTTATTAAAAACTAATTAATATCTTTCTTAGTCTCTGGTCAACCATTAAAGCATATGCATTAGGCCACAATGATTCCCTTTCTTTCAATGTCCATCAATATATTGCTACTGATTAATAATTAAATCCCCTTTTAAAGTGCATTATATGAAGTAAAATATCTTGCCAACATGTGCTAGAAATTTATAATATAGTTGGGTAAATACTTAATAAATAAGCCGGAGCATGCAGAATAGGTGAAAAGCATATATAAATAAGAGAGTGGGTTTAAAATAGTGTTATTATATTAGCATTGGTCTGTTTCAAAACTTTAAATTCACGTATATATGATAAGATCTCCTCTTTAATATCCTAGTACGTAGTTGACTAAGAAAAGTCATGAGTCACTGCTAACATGGTCAATTGATCCAATGTAATCCACTTGATAAAACCTAATCGACGAAAGAGGATACATAGCAGCCTCTGTCCCACCGAGCGTATGCATTAGTTATAGTTAAATGTATATATCCATTTCCATCATGTCACTCCCGAAGTTCTTATTATAAATAGAGATCGAGAGGCTTCTTCTAATATCATTCATTGATATCTAAAAGTATCCAACATGCTTTCTCTCACAGTCATAGCTATCAGCCTCTTAGCCATATCATCAGTACTATCACAGATTTCTGATGCACAAAACTCACCCCAAGACTACCTGAACGCTCACAACAGTGCCCGTTCCCAAGTTGGGGTAGGGGCAATAAGATGGGATGCAAGCGTTGCCTCTTATGCAGAAAAATACGTGAACAAACTGAAGGGAAACTGCAAGATGGTGCACTCTGGAGGTCCTTATGGGGAGAACCTTGCGTGGAGCAGTGGTGACCTTAGTGGCGTCGCTGCTGTGAACTTGTGGGTCGGAGAGAAGCCAAAGTACGACTACAACTCCAACAAGTGCGTTGGTGGAGAGTGCAGGCACTATACTCAGGTGGTTTGGCGTAAATCAGTGCGTCTCGGGTGTGCCAAGGTGCGTTGCAACGATGCTCGTAGCACCATCATCAGCTGCAACTATGACCCACCAGGGAACTATATTGATCAGAGGCCTTTCGACATTACTCCCTATGTGGATGATAATTAATTAACTAAGACATGTTCTGCTATGTACATGTACGGTTGGAATAAAATAAATACTCTATGTGCCAGTTGATCTGCATATATATGTTTGTATGTATGCCATGCCTGCCACCATCAATTATATATGCTCAAAAATGTGCTTTTGTTGTGGTTAAGTTAATGAATTTTCAAGCCTATGTGTGAGTTTTTCCAAATGAATTTATGATGAACAAATAGTAAATTTAATGAGTTTACCAAGTCGATCGTCTCGAACAAACTTGATCGACCGATCACTCGAGTCTCTTTGTAAGATCCCAACATTTTTCACAAAGGTCTAAAATAAACTTAACAAACCAATAAGTAAATGACAACGGAGACAGAGTAAAAGAAAAGTTTAGCATACAGTATAAATACAAATACATCCCCATCAACATCAACATCTGTCGTTAAAACAAATTAATTCCATAGAATAAGTAATGAAAATTGAATTAAATAATCACCATTTGCACATTCTTGGCGTTCTATAGAATAGCGACAGGAGTTAGAAAAACATCAAATCGGCCGCCGAGACTATACTTACAATTAATTAGAATAAAGATTTGTATGCAATTCGTATGTGTTTGTTAGTTGAGTTTAATATTCTAGTACAGTTAGTAGGATTGATTAATTATAATTTAGAATTTTTAAAATAATTTTAAAAAATTTATTTATTTATTTATTATAAATAAAATTATAATTAATTAAGAGGTAAACTAATATATCATAATTTTTCTCTTATTTATTATTTTTAAGTATTGAAAAATCAAAACTCATATCATTAATAAATATTCTTGCCAATTAAGCAGCAGTAACACAAAGTAAGGCTGGCTAGCTAGCTATATCCCTAACTTCAAACGACGGTTATAGCTGGGCATTGGGCAGTATGACTATTCAAAAGGACTCACCAGTTGGAAGAGTATATAGTCATTAGAATAAATTAAAACTGGCACTCGTGGTACGTACGTACGACATGAAACAATTAATTAGTTCCATATGAACTCACCCATCGATAACACACGAACATGCTTTATTTATTTTTATCAAGTTACGTCATTGAAATATGTATTACATGAATTTGAAGTGTATATACACCTCACCTAAATTCATGGTGTTATTATTGCTGCATGTCATTTATTCATAATATATATGGTAGCTAGAAGCTACAGTGTATAGGGTCTTTCACCAACAAAGTTGCCAGGGGGGTCATAGTTGCAAGTGATGAAAGTGCCTCCATTATCACATCTCACTTTGGCACATCCAAGACGCACCGAATTATCCCAAACGACCTGAGTGTAGTGCAGGCACTCTCCGCCAACACAAGAGTTAGAATCGTAGTCATAGTTGACTTTCTCATCAACCCACATTTTCACTGCATCTGTGCCACTTAGTTCACCAGTGCTCATTGCAATATTCTCGCCATATTGACCACCAGAGTGGATCAGTGCACAGTCTTTACGTTCATTAGCATAGCTCTCTGCAAAAGCAGCAACAGTATCATCCCAAACCAAGTTTTGAACAATCACTGTTGCTCTTGGTGATTCAGCACTCACCTCTGATCGTGCCGCGTTGTGTGCATTCACATAGTCTTCAGCTGAGTCTTGAGCATAGGCAACATCACCCACAGTCACCAACCCCAACACACACAATACACAAAACGAAACCCTAATCAACAACCCCATTATATTATAAGTTATATATATGTGGTTAATATCAAATTCTTCAACTATATAACTAGAAATTAATACTAAAAGAAAGCTAGATGTTTGATGAATAAGGTTGGAGCTCCTTTGAGGTATTTATAGAGGTTTTCAACATGGAATGAAAGGTGGTGAGGTGCCAAGTACGGACAATCATCTTTGACGGAAAACTGAGATCAACCGTGACTTTTCTTTGTTGTTGTTGTTGTAAATTGTCCAAGTCTTTAATATTTTTTAAATGACCACTATTAATTTTAGCATGTGTATGGTAATATAGAATAGTAAGGAAATTAAACCACTAGTAAAATGATAATTAAGCAGCCCCAATGACACAAATAATTAATTTTAATAAAACAAGTTTCGCTCTGATTACAAATATTATATTAATATCAAATTATAGCAGTAGGTGATGTTCTAGCCATATAGTGGCGCGGGTGGTGAAGATTCAAATTGAACTGTTAGGAAATTGGTATGCGTACGTCTTTATCCATTTGTTATTTTGTAATGAAAAACGAAAACTATGACACATTCAAGGCCTTTGGATCAAGTTTTTGCGTCACAATCTACTATAATATTTACAATATATATACAACACCTTCAAAAGTGAAAACCAACCCATGTCATTCCTGTGCGTTTAATTATACATGCATGCTATAGCCTATAATATTAATTATAACGACCTTGCCAGTGATCATTCTTACCTAATTCATTGTGCTTTGAGATTTCAATCTCAAGTGAATTAATCTTAAAGATGACCCGTGTTTCAATTTGTCCATTTAGGTTCGAGTAAGTACAAAATTTTGCAATCCAGGCTAGACTAGCCCAAAATTTGATAACCATGGACTATTTAAAGATATATATAGGGGTACGGGTGTTTCAAGTGAGAACAGATTTTATATGAGAATATGAAAATAAATAATAATAATCTTTGAATTAAAATTAAAAATAATAAACGCATCAGATTAAATTCTCAAATTTAAGTACATTACCATGAGATCATATTTCTCCTTCTTCCTCTCAGTTTTTTTTTTCTGCATTTTTTTTCAACACCACAAACACAAAGGCAAAATAATCACAATTGAATCATTCAATTTCCTTTCACAATTGTAAATATGATTCAATTTCCTTTCACAATTGTAAATATGATTATCACTGCCATTACTACCACTAACATGATCATCATAGTCGTTTTTGTCATCACCAGGATCATTGTCACCGCCACCATTATGGTCGTCGTTGTCATCCCCCGTTGTTGCCGCCACCACCATCGCCTTAGGGTTTAGGGTTTAGGGATGGTGGTGGCACCAACGAGGACGACGACTATGATGATGGTCCTGACGATATAAGAACGATGATGGTAACCATGTTGATTGTGATGACGATGATTATAGTAATGATGAAAACTCTTGAATAAGATCCCATAGTGGTGATGGTTATTATTTGTATTGTTAGAAAAAATGCAAAAAAAAAAAAAAAATTTAACTGAGAAAGAGAGAGGGAGGAATAGGATATATACTTAAAATTAAGGTTTTAATTTTATACGTTTATTATTTTTAATTTTAATCTAGGGTTATTATTGTTTATTTTCGTTATTTATATAATATATATATATATATATATATATATATATATATATATATGAAATAAAATAAAATGTTCAAAACTGATGTGAGAAAAAAGAAGTGATAAGTCAATAAAATATCCTATGTGTAATTACCAAAAAAAAAAAAAAAGTGCAACATGCAGAGAGAATTGATCAAATCAACTTCATCAAAACTGGTAGCGCAAACCAGTTATTATTAATAATCATGGTTAATAATGTGGATAGAGTTTGAGCAGAACTTCAATACCTCGTAAAAAAAAAACAACTCGATCATGGTAACGAGACATTGAGACTCATATTCACTTTGATATTATTATAATTAATTAAATCCGTTATAATTTTATCCCATGCAATTTTAATATGTCACTTTTTTGGGAATATAAGTGGGTTCGAATCAACTCACAATTTTATAACCTATAAAAAAAAAAAAACACTCACAAGCTTAGTTATCTCGATCCAATTTTTTTAAAAAAATAATATATATATATATATATATATATCAATGCAGTTTGGTTTTAGAAATGTTGAACTCACTCGAACATTAATGGACAACTTCAAATTTATTTAAATGATCACTTTTTGAGATTTAAATCTCAAATAAGCAGTAGCGTTAAGGAAAGAATCACTGGCAAGGTTATAAATATTATGGCATATATGTATAACACAGGAATGAGTTAAATTGGTTTTCACTTTTGAACGTGTTGTGCATTGTAATTTCTGATCAGCTAGTTAACAGCGAAGGTTTCCAATTGCATTGATCATGGGTTACAGTTTTCGTTTCTGATTACTAAATATACAATTTGGATAAAGACGCCTACCAATAATCTAGAAGATCAATCTGAATTTTCACACGATCGAGCATTAATTATAATACGGTAATTCGGCTAGAACATCACCTACTGCTATACTTATTTTGCTTTTTTTTTTTGCTGAAGATAATTTGTAATCAGAGTCAAAGTTGTTTCATTAAAATTACTTATTTGTGTCATTGGGGCTGCTTAATTATCATTTTACTAGTGGTTTAGTTAATTTCCTTACTATTCTATACCATACGCATGCTAAAATTAATAGTGGTCATTTAAAAAATATTAAAGACTTGTACAATTTACAACAACAAAAGAAAAAGTCATGGATGGATCGATCTCAGTTTTCCGTCAAAGTGTCTGTACTTCGCATCTCACCACCTTCCATTCCATGTTAAAAAAACCCTATAAATACCTCACAGGAGCCTCAGCCTAATTCATCAAACACCTAGCTAAAGAAATTGATATCAACCAAAATTAATATATAATGGGGTTGTGCATTAAGGTTTCGTTTTGTGTAATGTGTGTGTTGGGGTTAGTGATTGTGGGCGATGTTGCCTATGCTCAAGATTCAGCTGAAGACTATGTGAATGCACACAACGCGGCACGGTCAGAGGTAGGTGCTGAATCACCAAGAGCAACAGTGATTGTTCAAAACTTGGTTTGGGATGATACTGTTGCTGCTTTTGCAGAGAGCTATGCTAATGAACGTAAAGACTGTGCACTGATCCACTCTGGTGGTCAATATGGCGAGAATATTGCAATGAGCACTGGTGAACTAAGTGGCACAGATGCAGTGAAAATGTGGGTTGATGAGAAAGTCAACTATGACTACGATTCTAACTCTTGTGTTGGTGGAGAGTGCCTGCACTACACTCAGGTCGTTTGGGATAATTCGGTGCGTCTTGGATGTGCCAAAGTGAGATGTGATAATGGAGGCACTTTCATCACTTGCAACTATGACCCCCCTGGCAACTTTGTTGGTGAAAGACCCTACACACTGTAGCCTGTAGCTGCTCTATATAGCTAGCTACCACTTTACATATTATATGAATAAATGAATGCTGCAGTAATAACACCATGAATTTAGGTTAGGTGTATACACTCATCAAATTCATGTAATAATACATATCTCAATGTATTGAAATAACACTTAATAAAATAAAGTATGTTTGTGTGTTTTACTTATTACTTATTATCGAGTGATCAAGTTTATATATAACTCCTACTTTTATTTTTATTTTATATTGAGAAAAGGGCTTAATTAAAAGGTCATTCCTAACTAATATACAGAGAACATGTATAGTACAGATTAGATAAAAAAAATAAAATTATATGATCAAACTCCTACTGATTAAGTATACTTTTTTGGGGGGCCCAAAAGTGGATGAATTGGTTTAGTACTATTGGATTGGGCTTCTTTGCTTAAGCAGATTGGGCTTCTCTGTATACATCTATGTGTTTTTAACTAATGCTTCACCCGCCAGAATAGAACATACTTGCTGATTTTTCTCTTTAGTGCATATCTCAAAATAATAAACACAAAGCCCTTAAATAGAGAGAGACAAACAAATAAATAAATAACAATGAAGACAGAATAAGAGAAAAGTTGACCAACACAAATGCATCTCCACTCCTCCTAAAACATCGATCTTTCCAAAAAAAACAAATCCCACAGAAGAAGTAATGAAAATTGAATTAAATAATCAGCAGTTGCACATTCTTGACATTCTAAAAGAAATAGCTGCCAGAGTTAGAAAAACATCAAAAGGGCCGTCGAGACAGCAAGAGTCATGCCAATTATTAATGTTGTGCAAGAACAAGGCCTCCAAGTCCAAGCAGCTGTACCACAAACCAACCAAGGATACATTAAAATAGATTCCCTTATTATAGTATTATATGACAAGGAAGTGAGTATTGTAAATCTACCCATATTAATATTTTTAATTTCAAATTAGTAGGATATATAATTAACGGTTATAGTTGGGCAATAGCTTGAAGACAAAAACTTAGATACAGTTTTTTTTTTTTTTTTTTTAATGTTGTTCTTAAATAAGAATGGAAGTTTTATCTCAGTAATAAAAGTTTGCATTGAAAGTCAACGTATTGGAAAACAATACAACAAAAAAAAAAACATAAGAAACTGCATCTAAATCTTGTCTTAAGTCGAATTGGGATAAAAAGAAAAAAGTAACCAAGAAAGTATGAAAGGAGGACTGACCACTTAGTAGAGTAGAGGTGGCATTAGAATAAAACTCATAGTCATTGTACCACATGAAGCAATTAGATCCATAAATTTCCCATCTTCTTTTGTTTCCAATCACAGTTCTGAAGTTTTCCAACTGAGAATCCAAGCACCTTCTGCAGTCCAACCTGGTGATATCTCTGGTGCATTGAGCCATGCCATACCTCTTCTGCCCACTTTGACTTGTGTTCAGTACTGCTGTTTGGAACATGAATGACTTCTCTGCAGCCTCAGCTGCTATTCTACTCATGAATGGAAGCCCTTCAGAAACCACAGTTGGGTCATCAAAATCAGTTTCATTTGTGATTGCCACTGCTGCTTGTTGCATATTCCCAAAGAAGCTCTCATTTGAATACCTTAGGAAACACCATCTATACCAAATTGATACATCTTTGCTCATAGGGCAATCATTTGAGGCTACCCTCGTAAAATTAAGGGTGCAATCAGAACATTTGCTTGCAGATATGTCCCCTCTACATAAAACTGTACCATAAACCCTGTTGGCCTTTTTTCCTACTATGGTTTGGTAAAAGCCATGGTTTTCCACCACATTAGAAGCAAGAGAATCCAACAAACTTCTCAGATTAGTCAGGAATATTGTGCCTTCAGTACTAGTACTGTCAGAAGAAGAATCAGCTTGTGAGCATTGAGAACCTGATTTCATGTTAGTATCGGATGCAAGGGAAAAGCCATTTGGAAAGACTAAAAGAAAGAAGATGATAGCAACACATGGCACAACAAAGTACAGTGTCTGCATATCTCTTTGTAATCCCTAATTCCGTGGCAGAAGAGTGGATGCTCAACTTTTATCACCTACGTTGCAAAATGTTCAACTTTTATCTTTTGCTATAATATTGACCTTTAATTAACAGTTTTTTTTTATGTGCTAGTGTGCAAAGTCAACTCTTGAGTGACGAGCAAATGATCATGTATAAAGTTGTACGCGACATTTTTTATATATATGTGTATTATAAAGTCAAAATAGTTTTAATTTTAGACCTTTATTTAGTGATTAATCTATCTATGTCTATGAACCTCGGAAACACACACAAAACGCTAAGAGTTCAATTATTATTATTGTGGATAAGCATTCAGATTATATTATTACGATTAAGATTAGGAAGCCTCAAATAACCATCTCTTGATATGTAAGAAATATTACCATTAAGATATATAGATAAACATTGTCAAAAGGAGCGCTCCACTTTGCCTAGAAATGATGTTCCTGATGACTAAGATGAATAATAATAATAGTTCCGATTCCTAACCCAATAGCATAGGGTCGGAATGAGATTTATTTCCTAAAACTCATCAGATAATAATGAAAAGATGTGCAACGGGCACGCTCGATTAGTTGACGGAAAGAAAGAATGAAAAGTTACCCACTCATGCCAAGTTGACAAGATTATTAAAATAACGAATTAGATTCAACATTATCACTACATAATCCACTTCGGTAAGAAATATTATTTATACAGATTTTACAATAATAAAACAAAAAGAAAGAGAAGGATAAGATGGGATAGATGATGTAATGAAAAAAAGAAAAGAATATATATATTATCGTATAATTTGTTGCATGAATAACACAAAACTGTATTAAATACTCATCATATTATGGAGTACCTAGTGGCTAGTCGTAGTATGCAATTTTTGGAAAACCTATTAAATATTTATGAAATTCTGAACTTCAGCCTTGGGCCATGGCCCATGGGCTCATAAGTCTATAATAAACTTAGAACTAATTCTAGTTCCCTATCTCCCCTGGGCATTACTTCTTGCCACTCCCACTTTTATATGTGTAGACAAAATTGCCCCTTTGCCTTATACTAGACTAGATCCCCCCTCCAAAGCTTCAGTCTAGGACAGAATACCTGTTCTGGTAAATTCACAAACGATCAGTTAATCTTTTTTTTTTTTTGCTTTTTGTGGAGACATGTTACATATCGTGTTATCCTAATTCCTAATTACTGTGTATCATTGCTAAACGGAGAATAGCTTTGTGAAATTAACAAGAACAAAAACTATCCAGTCAGTCACCGCACTATGTGAAATCAAATGTATGGAAAATTGACCACTTTGCGCACTATGGGTAGTAGGTTAATTAACTTTTAGGTTTTTAACTTAAGATCAAGAAAGGTTTAGATTACTTTTTGGCTTTATTATAAGAGGTAGAATAAAAGTGCATATCGATACAAGAAAGATTAAAAAAAAAAACTAATTATTTATTATGCTGTAGTTTCCATAATTCTTATCCTTATCTTTAACACTGATTTTTTTTATATATATTTAAACAAGAAAAATGTTTGTTAAACATTCAAATGCTATTTTCCAGTAAGAAAAAGAAAATAAAAATAAAAATTTATAGATATGATAAATGATGTAATATAATAAAAAGAGAAATAGAGAATATTATTGAAAGATATTAGTAGGATGTTTGAAAATTTTAATTATTGAAATATCACCTGTTTTAAACAAACCTATAAAGTTCCTCCGCGTTTCAATTTGATGCAAATAGCCTACATTTAACCTAAAAACTGAATGGATCTGGATCATGTACCTAGGGTATTAGTTATTTAGAAGAAACAAAGAAGCATGCATGCTTGTCATCTTACATTCTACACCGCCGCAGCTCAAATCTTATCCACGTGCGTCTTTCTTTATTCTTCCCACTGAAGTAAGACTCTGAAATCTACAATACGTCAATGAAAAATGAAAGCATTAAGTTATCTCTGGTTTTGGTTTTGTTTTGTTTGTGTAACACTATTATTTGTTGTAGTTTTCCAAGCGGACGACGACTTTTCCTTTTGGGTTACAAATGTAAATTTTCCGCGTT
This sequence comes from Amphicarpaea edgeworthii, assembly GCA_014843725.1. Classification (NCBI taxonomy): domain Eukaryota; kingdom Viridiplantae; phylum Streptophyta; class Magnoliopsida; order Fabales; family Fabaceae; genus Amphicarpaea; species Amphicarpaea edgeworthii. The sequence goes on along the minus strand of CM026322.1, from coordinate 23,193,305 downwards.
ATCGCATCTTGTCTTTCACTATTGCACTCCTCAGAGATGTTACCAACAGTGTTATTTGCATACCATTGTTACTTATTATATTACTTTCATATTTTTTCAAACAATTATATAAAACACACGTTTTATTGTCCATTTTTTCTCTTAAATGTGAAAATATAGGTAAGGATGATACAAAAAAGAAAGGCTATCCGTTTTGTTTGCACCAACAAGAAGCCTTGTTAACAATTCATGCATGTCTCCCTCTCTATATATAATGGCATAATGCCATTGCCATATACTCCTCAGTCCTCGTCACCATTGCTGAAAGTGAAACTCTCAAAAGCAAATGAGTACTCGAAGTTTTACATTTCTAGTTCTCACCTTCTTCATTGCCTTCAATCCTTCAAATGCAAAACAAACACAAGTACCCTTTTCAGATATCTTCAATGTTGACCATTTCGTGAACAATATTTATGTATGGGGAGGTGAAGCACAATCCCAGATACTTATATCAGGCCCTTTGGTGCTTGCTGGAGTCCTATGTTTCATAGCTTCGGCTATATCTAGTGCTGGTGGAATAGGTGGTGGCGGCCTTTTTATACCCATATTATCTATTGTGGCTGGCTTAGACCTGAAAACTGCTTCAAGTCTCTCAGCTTTCATGGTCACAGGAGGCTCAATTGCAAACGTTATGTGCAATGTTATGTGCATCAGCATCACGAGTCCTAAATTCGGTGGCAAGCAGTCATTGATTGACTATGACATAGTTCTTTCATCAGAACCGTGTATGCTGTTAGGAGTGAGTCTTGGAGTTATTTGTAACCTTGTATTCCCAGAATGGTTGATTACTGTACTCTTTGCCATCTTTCTTGCTTGGTCTACCTCAAAAACTTGCAAAAGTGGGTTGCTGTTTTGGAAGGTTGAATCAGAAGAGAGAAGAAAAAATGGACTACTTAATGAGGAACTTGAGAAGGGGCTGCTAGAAAATGAAACTATTGAAGAAGGAAAAGTGCTGGCTCATGTTCTGGCTCCTCAAGGAAATAGCATAGTACTGAGGATCCCTTGGTTCAAATTGGCGGTTTTACTTTTGATCTGGTTCTCTTTCTTCTCTGTCTATCTTCTTCGTGGCAATAGATTTGGAGAGGTACGTAAAGTGTCTTTCTTTCTTCTTCACTTCTTCTAAAATGATGAGCATATATTATAAATTGTTGGACTGATATTATCTTCTTTAAGTGAATTGCTCAAACAGTCAGGCAGCTTGCTATTATTAATATAATTTTTATACAGGGAATCATTCCAATGGAGCCATGTGGTGTGGGATACTGGATTCTGTCATCGGTTCAAGTACCTCTTGCTGTGGTTTTCACATCTTGGATTGTATTTAGAGACCGAGCTCCTAAAGTTCCAGAGGTTCGTAAACACAACACCGTAGATTGAAAAGTAGTTTGTTTTTTCTTCACTAATCTTGAGTTACACACTCTTTCTTTCATTTTCATTCTGCTCACAGCTACCAGATACGGAGGTGCCGAGTCTCACCAAAAAGAGATCATCAATTAATATACTTGTTTTTCCATTAATGGCACTACTAGCAGGGATATTGGGTGGTGTCTTTGGAATTGGAGGTGGAATGCTGATAAGTCCACTTCTTCTTCAGGTTGGAATAAGTCCTGAGGTAACAGCAGCAACCTGTTCTTTCATGGTTCTGTTTTCTGCTACCATGTCAGCATTGCAATATCTGATGTTGGGAATGGAACATGTAGAAGCTGCCCTGGTGTTGGCCATAATGTGTTTTGTTGCATCACTGCTTGGGTTATTAGTGGTGCAGAGAGCGATTCGGAAGTATGGAAGAGCCTCTATTATAGTTTTCTCGGTTAGTATAGTGATGTTTATAAGTAATGTTCTAATGACTAGCTTTGGAGCCATAAAGGTTTGGACAGACTATGAATCAGGGGAATATATGGGCTTCAAACTACCCTGTTAATTTAAAACAGTTTTGTTAGATCATAGATACAAATCCTTATGAAACTGATGTTAATGTTGAGGAGAACATGCTTGAACTTTATGATATCCAATTTCTTTCGCAAGTTATTTACAACTTTTGGAGATTGAAGTACATAAGTTGCTTTTAACTCAATTTTAATTGATTTTTCTTTCATATTAGAGCTTATAAAAAAGTTAATTCAAACTTAGCCTATAACCGAAAGTTAAATAATTATAAAAAAGTTGCCTCTACAATCAAGATTTTTGTTTTCTCTCTACATTTCACAAACAGAAAATGAAAAGATAAATTCACTTTCTCCATTAGACCAAAACACAGAGCCTTTGGCAGGTTATGCAACTGGGGGTCTGAGTACATGGTCCTGTGAGGTATCAACAGCAGCAGGTGGTAAATACTGCCACATGGAAACTCCTGGGTAGCCCATGAAGGGCACCAGCTTGCTGCCAACAACTTGTCCTGCTGCAGGAAATGCAGGCAGAAAGCTAGGTTGTGAACTCAAGCCTTTAACTTTCTGCTCAAGGTTTTCTTTCTCTGCTTTTAGTCGCTGCTTCTCATCGCGAAGCTCATTTTTCTCAGCCTATACAAACAGCAAACAAAATTAAGATCATAGACAGTCAAGGTTCACCATCATGTGTAATTAAGAAGAAAGCTAACAACACACTTTCTAATGCACTCTACTATTGATTAAATTTTATCCAAAACTACAAAATCACAATTAAAATTCAAAAAATAAGAAATATAAGCTACAAAATTTTATAATTTTCAATAAATTTAAGCTAATAATGAAGTGTATATAGAAGAATGTGATAGAGTCTCTTGCTAGCATTTTTGACAAACTAAAAGTGCATCTATACCAAGTACCAAGTTTATGCAGTTACCTTCAATTCATTGATTTTCTCTTGTAGATTCTGAGTAGATTCTCTCAGCTTTTGTGCTTCCTCTCTTAACTGAGACACCACTCGAACTGCATCGCTTAATATAACAGCCTTGTCCATTTTGAGAGGCCTTCCAGGGTCTAAGACAGACCCCAGTTCCATAAACCTTAAAAACAACAATGTTCAGAACAAGTCACGTGAGAGAGTTAGACGTAGACTATATAAAAAATGCAGATAGGAATAGGATAGTAGAGATGCCTTGCCTGTCATTAAGTCGATCCCTTCGCATTTTCTCTCTACATGCTTTGGAATCAGATGACCTCAAACTGTAATAGGATATTATAAATGAAGAAACTGAGATCAAACACTTGTGCAGCCAAAACGCTTGTAAGATTTATTATTTCATTTTTTGTCTGAGGTTAACAAGTAATATTGCAACATTTAGATAAGAAATAACAAAGTATCTAAAAACTGTTATCATTAATAACTAACCGTTTTCTTGACCCGTTTTCCTTGAAACCATCCGAAATTCCCAAAGACTCATCGAGTTCCACACTGGAAAGATGACCATGAAAAAAAAATCAGTTGTTTTTTTGGAGGAAATTTTTAAATAAATGAAAAAAACATGAAGTCCAGTAATGAAATAACTAGTTGGCATCCACATTATCTATTGTGTGAAAATTTTGAATGGAGGGATGAATAAAAGACAATGTGAATTGTGAGAACTGAGAAGTAAAGTTAGTTATCTTAAAACAGAGAAAAGCAAGGAAGAAATGAGTAGAAGGTTGTCCCTTCCCAAAACAGTGTTACAATTATAATTATAATGTAGCTAGTGGTGTAAAATGCAAGGCAAGTGCTGCTGCAGTTGGAGTTTATAGAGAAGAGTTACCTGAGTGTAGGAGGAGGAGGAGAAGAAAAGAAATTGGTTTGGTGAAGGGAGGGGAGGGCAATGTTGTCTAGATATTCATCATAATCCAACACCCAATTACTATTACTATCACTCATCATCTCCGGCCTAAAGGTAAAGGGTATGAATGCATGCCAGACTCAGGAATAAATATTTGATGGAAGAACAAAGTCTGAGAGAGTGGTGTTTGTCTTTGATACGAAGAACGAACGAGAGACTCACACTCACTGTGGTGTGGGACATCAACACTCATCCTACTATCACTCCTCACCACAAACTCACATTCTCTCTTAAACAACATACGTATTGTACTGTTGGAAGCTATCTTTTTTTAAAACAATAAATAATAATATATGTATTGGGCCTTCCCCTTCCAGTTCCACAGGCCCAATCATATCTCATAAACATCTTTATAAACTTTGAACAAAGGAATTAAGAACTTAATGAAGAATTTTTCAGTTATAAATTAGTTTAATATAATAATTACTATAGTATAATGTAATTCAAGTAATGAATCAAAATAACTGTATATATTTCATTCATAGAAAGACAGCAGGACATAACCCTTGAATTCACAACTTGCAGGGAAAGAGCATCATAAATCCACAACAACCAAAACTACCAAATGTAAAATTTTGGCTGATACAAAAAACTGCGCATATTAGTCAGCAACCAAAGCATTGAGCTTATGAAATTTGGAAAATTACACTTGAACTGATGATATTCATCATACAACATCACTAAAAGCTTTGACTCAGATGCCATAGTGCAGTGCAGGACCACAAGCACATATCTTGCAACTTGCAACTTGCAACAGTAGAATATCATACACATGCTTAACTATGCCAGTGAGACGCGAGTGGACTCGGCAAGCCCATCTATCCTTTTCTTTATCTCTTCTGGATTGGCACCGACCACCTTCTCCACTGCGGCACCATCCTTCAGCAGCAAAAATGTTGGCATTGCCTTTACATCCATTTTGGTGGCCACCTCCTGAACCCCCCAAAATAAAATCCAGTGTAAATTGTCATCATCAATCGATAACAAACCATTAGAGAAAATCACCCAAGAATTGACTTTTTGTTTCAATGCTCCAATATCCATTTCAGTAATCAAGGGTTGCAAGTTGCTCTATTATCTTAAGGATTACAAAAATAAAAAGAACATACAAGGTAGGTAGATCTTATGCACACAAATCTGAAATATATATTGCTCAGTAACTAAAGCGATTGTTGAACCATATTACTGATCAACATAGCACTAGATAAACATTTTAGGATCATATTGCATAGGTACAGTATTCAATAACCATTTGACAAGAGTCGCAAAACAGTCCATATTCACAAGCTCTATTAATCTTGAACACCTTCCTTTACTATCCTGATATCCTATTTCAACCAATGACTGTCCATTTAAGTGTACAACTTTTGTCATTAAGAAGGATGTAAAGGTCAATAAGATTTCTGTAGTCATAATTTTTTTATAAAACATTATGGCATCATTTATGTCACTGACCCTACCTAGTGAAAATGGCTTAGATGTGGTAGTTGTAGTGTAATTTTTGCATTTCTTTAGTGAGTGTGGTTGGAGAGGAATGCTCATAAATACACAATTCATGCTGAAATCAGAAAAAAATTCTGAATATTAATCTCAAAAGAGACTACATCCCACATCCTGCACACTCACACGAGCAAAAAGGAGACATATAAGAAAGAGAAAGTAGTAATAAACAAAGAGATCTCATATTCATACAACAAAATTACACCAATTCAACATCCATTTTTCTTTCTATCTCTTTCCATCACACCTCCCATCTTATACCAGATCCCTCTCTATTCTCTTCCTATCCCTCTCTTATTTATATGAATTATTGTATAAATATAATTTCTCTTAAAACTAATGATGATGTGTTCAAATACAAAATCAGCAGGAGTGTATGCACTAACCAAAATGCGCATCTAGAAACATTCAAGAAGGGACACCCCAGGCACACAAGCACGAGGTCTAAAAAGGAGGAAATTACCTTGACTTCATCAACATCAACAGTGAGAAACAGAATATCTGGATAGCTATAAGCCAGTTCTTCAAAAACAGGAGTCATAGCCACCGATGGCATGCACCAAGAAGCAGTGAAGTGAACAACAACCTATGTTGATCCATCCCACAAAATACATAAGCCAGCCCACAACCCAAAATAAAACAAGCATAGAAAACCAAAAATCAAAAATAAAAGTCGAAATGGATTTTGTAAATAACTTGAAGCCTAGATACCCCTTTGGCACACTCTTTCCAGACCAACAAGGTGAAACAAATTAAAAGGTCCAAACTTTGGCATAAAATGAGTTTCTTACAGGAGAATTCTGATTTGAGGCCTGGTTGACATGAAATTCCCATGATTGCAATGAATCAATCAGCACAACCTTTGATTTGCTCTGCTCTGTGGATTCCATTTTCTCACCCAACTCCTAATTGATGAATTGAATTGACTCTGCCCCAAAAGAGGGAACTTTGCAGCTTCCTGTGTCTTAATCTGGATAAATATGGGTGAGTCAGATAAGAGCAGACATCATCTTTTAATAACTTATCAATGGATTAGGAACACCCACCAAGTACCCTTCTCTCACAACTTGATTTACAAGCCAGCAAGGATCTTCTGCAATAAAACAAAGTAATAATAGTAAAAGTTTAATTCAAACTAAAATCTTATGTCATCAAACTTAAATAAATTCAAACTTTTTTTCATTTAACAATACATGTATCCTTAACAAACAAAAAGATCTTAAACAAGCAAATATAAAAAGAAAAAAATTATTAAACAAGTACTACCTCCGTCCCTAAACCAGCAATATCAAATTTATTTGTACATTTTATAAAGGCTTTTTATAGTTATTTTTAATGTTAATTATTTAAATTTAGTGACGATGCACGAAGTAATTTTACGCTATTATTAGATAACAATTTAGTGTCCATATGACTTTTAAAATAATATTTATAAAAACTAATTGATTAATGATAAAAAGATGGTTATAACTAAATGTAAGTAAAATATAATAACTGTTTTTTGTTTACTTTATACCGTTAAACTGATTTTTTAGGGAAAAGAAGCATAAACTTACACAATAAAAGAAGGGGGATTGACGGTAATGAACTGTATTTTGTAGAAAAAACATTAAGAGATAGAAGAAAAGGATTTGGGGAAATCTGTCTTATGGGCTCCTCAGCTTTGGGTTCGATGGGCGCCAGCCGAGTCGAGAAGCTTCTCCAATAAACGTTATATGAACAAGAAAATATTATTCCTTCCTCTTTTCCAAAAACATAAAATAATTAATAAAAGAATCACACTTTTTATTAGCACAGATCTCCCATAATAATTTTTTTTTTCTTTTCTTACCCAACTAACTCAGAATAAGTTAGCTCCTCTGAAACATATTTAAATAAATAAAAAATATAAACACATATATATATAAAAAAAAAAGAAAAATAAACTTATATAACTAATAACTTATGAAAAAAATATATCTTATTTTCCTACCCAACTGACTCTACTCTATACTCTTTTTAAAGAGCTCTTGAAGACCCCAAAATAACTTCACATCAGGGTGAAGTTGCAAAAGTAATAATCATTTGGTTATGTTTTACATAAAAATTACAATCAACAAACTGTTCCATCAAATCCGTTGCACCACTGAGGCTAAAGCCTAGCCTCTACAATCAATTTTATACAAGCTCAATTCTCTAAAAAGTTAACACAGTTACATTGGACGAAGACAACAAACACCTGTTACATTGGGTCAAAGAACAACACTTGTCTTTTATCCCATCCAAAGCATTACAAATAACAGTTATTTTGGTTATGGATAATGAATGAGTGTGGCCTCTCTTCTTTTAGCCGCTGCTCAAACGAGAATCAAAGGAGCGCGTGGATGTCTGACGCCGCGGAATACCAATCTCACAGGCATTGACTCCAGCGGCAAAACGAAGAGAGCAAAGTGACTCTCCAGTTGAAGATGGATCAGGAGAGATGTTCACAAACATCAATGTTTTCGAATCCCCACCAAGACATGGCTGCCAACACATAACCCATAAGTTTGGTTCGTATATGTCAAATCAATTAATGAGGAACGCAAATTTTCTTAGCTTAGCATACCTGGAGAAGGTATGTCAATTTTGAATTCCTAAAGGGTACATGCTCCTGTTTCTTTGCCAAAGCAAATATTACATCACTCAGAGAGGAGAGACTTTTGTTGATAGCCTGACATAGATAGATATACATAGCAAAAATTTATTACTTGTTTATTAGTTAAAGTTACTGACATAAAGCTCAAGTTAATAAAATAAAATGACACCTGAGTTTCCTTCAACCGGTCCCCGGTTGCCCCACTCCTCGACAGTCTTTCACTTCCAGCCAAATCAATCAGGTTTAACACACCTTGCACTTGTTGGTCAGTGTTCTGTGAACGATAGATAGAAAAGTACATTAATTAGGAAACGGTGTCAAGATAAAAGAACAGTAACTATACCAATTTGTCAAAAAGTCAGTACCTCATTAGACCCAGATATACGCAAAGTAAAGACAAAGTGACTTCGTGATGACTGCTCATTCATGTGTGTTCTTCCTACAGACCTGGAACAAGAGGGACACGTTGTTTCTTATATATTAAATATTAAGTCACATTTTCTAACGGAATCAAATATAATGCAATTTATTCTGAATTTAATTTAGTAGAAAAAGGAACAATATTAATCATATGGAAGGAAGAGCACAAGTTTGTGCACAGATGCACACGCTCATCCTGAAAGCTCATTCAAGCATCTTCATGTCGGAATCGGAACAGAAAAACTAAAAGCATTTGCAGGTTTCGAGCATAACTTCACCTGCTTTGTGCTGCCTGTTGCAGAAGGGATGAAATCTCACTTGCACTAGAAACGTTCCTAATAGTAAGGTCTGAAACATGTGTGTTTCCGTTGACATCGTGCATAATAGTGTATGGCTGCTTTCCAGAAACAGGAACACCGTTTTCTGTTCGTGTTGAGTCAATACCACTTGACCGATTTGATGATAACAAATCCCTGATGGTCTCGTTATATATTTCCAATACTGAAGCCTACAAATATTATACAAAATTTGTCATTGTTTCGCCTTATCTATTTAATATTATTATGTAATCTCCTGAAAATATGTATACTAACCTGCATTTTGAACGTCCACCCCTGATCCTTCAGGGACTGACTAATCTCAAATATCTGTTGTAGAGAACGAGGTATCAACCCCTTCAGATCAGGGGCATCCGGCCTACCCATCATTGTATAGGTTTTGCCTGAACCTGTCTGTCCATAAGCAAAGATACATACCTGCAAAAAAAAAATGCACCCCCGAATATTTTTTGTGTGAAACAAAGTTCCCATAACCAATAGCATGTTTCCGTCCTACTATATCATAAAATTTCCATGCTTTACTTTTGCCTATTTTTTAAGTGCTGGGCTCCTAGCATAATGAAGCAAAAGGAGGCAAATTAATAATCACCTTGTACCCATCAAGCGCACTTTGTACCAGCTGTGATATTTCAGTGAAAACATCTTGCTGAGAAGCCTCGTGATTAAATACCTTGTCAAACGTAAATGGGTACTTCTGCCCTGTTTATCGTTAAAGGATGAAATTATTATATTTAAGCTCATAAACTACGATAAATTATAGTAGCATCAGGGAAGGGGGGGAGAAGCTTGTGGCCTTACCGCTCTGTAGTAATTCAATACCCCGGCCAAGAGCTTCTGTTGACGTGGGATACGAAACAACCATGTCTGTTCCAGGACCATCATCAGGTAGCAAAGGACGGACACGGCAGAACACGCGAATATTTCCTTTTAGCTCCTACATAGAGAAATAATTATATACTACTGAACTATTATGCTAAACAACTGATGAGGGGGAAATGAGTTAAGTAAGATTTTCAGCAAACAAAGAAAAGACATTTACCAGGATAGTATTATGCAATTTTTTCCTTAACTTCTCCCCTTCAAGTACTTGGAATTCTTTCTCTGCCAGTCGTTCCTGGAGTTCAGATATAATTCTTTTCTGATCTTCAAAAACTGTTCTTGTTTCTGAGACAGATAAATCAGCCATCTAACAAGATGAAAATAATAGTTTTAGATGTAGTTAAGAAAATATGGACAATAAATACTAACAAGAATAAACAAATATGAACTAACTGACTAATAACTACTACCAGCAAAAATCAACAAATATCATTTAAATATTTAATCATGACTGATTCCCCATTAGATTTTAATGAAGCATCTTACAAGGAACATGGTTTTTTTTGTATCAGCGGCAAGAAACTTAGTTACAAACAAACAAACAACAATAGCCTTATCCCACATTACGAGGAGAATAATTAAAAAAAAAATGCACACACACACGGCCAACATACCTTTGACTTCTCCTTTTCAGCAATCAACTGCTGTTGCAGCATATTTATTTGGTCCCTTTGAGAAGAACATGTCTCCTATAGAGAAAGCCACTAACTTTTATAAATCTAATGAACACATGTGTGCCTCATTAATAAGTAAAAGCATCAAAATGAAGGGACAAAACAACGCCACAAACCTCAAGAGCATTTGTTTTAATCGTCAAGGTATCCAACTGCGCACATGATTTCCCTGTATATTCCTTGTATTTTTCTACTTCCCCAGTCAAAGCTTGTACTTGTAGCTGTTGCCGATCTCGATCATCTCTAATTTGTTTTAATTCTTCCCGTAGGCATTTGAGTTCATTTGCTAACATTTCTTTCTGCTTTGCAGCCTCATCCTGTGAAGCCTGGAAAGGAAAAGGTAAAAGCAACGGAACCAGTCAACACAAATAGGAGAGTAACTCAAAATGACAATATTAATATTTACTTATGCCAATGTCAACTCAAAAAAGTTTTATACAAGTTGAAATTTCAAGTGCAGACATGAAGGTGGATGTCACCGTCACTACAATCCATAGAAGAACAACAAAGGCATTGGATGGAAAAAGGCATTTTCACTTGATTGGAAATATTATAAAATATTGAAATTGTGGGGAAAATTCTCAAGCATTAAAATCAAACGAAACAACTTACTTTTAGAGATGTCAACTGATCCTGCAATGCCTTGTTGTGGCCTCTCACATTGCTAAGGTTTTCAACAATGGTTGCTTTCTCCGTCTCCAGTCGTTTATGTACCTCATTAGTTATTTCAAGATCCGACTGAAGGCGACTATTGTACTGTTGCAGACTCATATTATACTCTTGTGATCTTTTGTACAAGTCCTCATTTGAAATGGCCTGCAAAATTCAACAATGGGTTTCCAAAGTTGGTAAGCGATAAACATGATATAGAACCTACCAAGTGTACAATAATTCTTGAGTAACTTGGTTAGAGATTTCAACAACTAACAGATAACTGTAAATCGGTCCAATTATAACATATAATTACCTTCCTCTCAGCAGTTGATTTCTCTTCCCGAACTCTCTCAAGCGTTTTTGAAACAGAGGCTTGCATCTGCTCAGCTGCACTTCTGGCTTCCTGTTCTTTTCTATAACAAGCAATAGCTTCCTAGTATCATGAGAACCACTATCATCAGGCAAATGAAAACAATCACTGGGGATATCCAACCACGTTATTGCAGCAAACATCCTTACCAATTTATCTGACTCTTCCTTTGCAATTCTCTCTTCTAGAGAGGAAATTCTAGCCCTCAAATTAGATATAGTCTCATTCAACTCTGCAATCTTAATCTTCATCTCATTCTCTGACAAAACACAAATGTGTGAATATATTATTGAACAACCGTTACTTTGAGGCAAATCTTTGAAATTACAACTGAAGAAAAACACAAAAAAGTCACTCCAGAGTAGCAAAGTAAGCTAGCAAACAAAAACATGGATGGATCTAAAGATGTTTTCAATAAGACTGACCAGTATCAATGCATTTCTTCTCAGCAGATTGTAGGTCAGTCTGAAGCTTCTCTTTCTCTTGGATATAGCCTTCTTCAACTCTCTTAAACCATCGAACGCAGAGTTTAAGTCGTTTAATGAGATCCCCCATCTGGTCCATTTTTTTCTGCCAAATTAAACCACTCGCTCCAATAAGCTTCACAAACAACAAAAACCAATAATAATTAAGTTAAGAAATGGAGCCAGTAAGCCGGAAACGAACCTTGTTATCATAGCGATTCTCCTTCGTATTGGTCTTCTCGTTCAGCAACACCTCTACCTCCTCTTTGGTGAACTCAACAACAGTGGTGCATTCGGAGCCCTCGGTGCTGGCAGCATCATTTGGATCTGCCTTTAGAGCACCCAAGGGAGCCCTGCCTCGGCCGCCCTGTCGCTCCATCCTCTCTGATCCAATCCTTCGACGCTTGTCGGAGAAAACTTCTTCAGAGGCTCCTTTTTTCTGAAATCAAACACCCGTTAGTGATGCAAATCGTGTGGATACTCTCATCGAATTAAAATTAAAGCCTCCGTGTGTGTTTTCTTCATTATTCCAGCGTAGATGAATAAAAAGCAAAAGGAAAAGAGAAAGGGACTTACATTGGAGAGGGTGCGAGGAGGCCTGTTCTCCATGCGGGAAGCCATGTGAGGCTTCGGTGAAGGAATTGCTCTGTTAGGGTTCAGGGGAGAGAAGAGAAAGAGCAGAGCGTTATGATGATATTTGAATTTGAATTGGCGGTTGTTGTAGGCTCCTCGGTCTTTTTAGTCCTCCACAATTGAACCCAGTTCGGAAGTAAACCTTATATTTTTCTTAAATTAATATATTTTGAATGTAATGGTCTTGTTGCACGTTGAGTTCCCGATAGAAAAATAATTTTCTTGCAGGGAGTTATTATTAATTATAGTTTTAGGTGATGTACTCATGATGATTGTGATTGAATGATTTTTATCTATATTGTTATTAAATTTTATTAATGTATTATTAAATATATTTTAAAAATATATATAATTATTTAAAAATTAAGTTTAATTACATTTTTGATTCACTGTAGTTGTTCGATTTTTTTTTACTGGATTGAAGGGGCAAAAGCTTCAAAGGAAATAACAAAGATTACACAAAAACACCTAGAACTGAAATAGGGATTTGCTATATTCATTCATTCTTCTTCTATCTTCTATTTTTAAGTACACTCCCTTTTATTGAATATTTAAATTTTTATTATCATAATTATTTTTAATATCCAAAATATCCTTATATATGTTATAAAAATAATTGGGATTTACTAAATCCACTCTCATTTTTTAAGGACACTTCCTTTTTATTCTATATTTAATTTCTTACTATTATAAATATTCTCTATACCAAAAATACTCTTATATACATATATGTTGATCGATTAGCAAGCCTATGAGGGAAGAAGAGGTCTGAAGGGAGGGAAACAATGTTTATCCCATATTAATGTTTGTTGAGGTAAATTTTTACAATTCATTGGATATAGATGAATATATTTATTGTAAAGATTAATAATGTATAATGGGAGTTAGAAATTTAATTAGTGAAATTATTGTTATTCCCTTAAAACCTTAAATATGTTAATTTATGATTTTTGTTAATGAGTAATTCTTTTATTTTTAATAAATATTGTGGTTGTTCTCTGTGACGAGAAGTTATTGATTTAAATCTTTCTTGGTTGTTAATAATTAATGACTTTTTTATTGATATTTTTAAGAGAAATAAGTAAATTTCTAGATATGTTTTCTTTATAATTTTGTTTCCCATGTGAATATTTAAAAAAGATAAATAAGTATAATATTTATTTTTACTTCATTGAACTTATTTATTATGATTCTTAGTAGTTTTGATCATGTATTTTAAAGGTGAAAAATAAATTATCAGTGTGAGTTTTGTGATTGATTATCGTTTGTTGCAACGAAGAGATAATGCAGTCTACGAGCCAAGCACCGTAGTTTTATAATTATCGTTCGCTGCAAACGAAGAGATAATACAGTCTTATAATTACTGATTGCTACATACGAAGAGATAATGTGGTCTATATGCACATAGTAAAATGAATGTTAGTATAAATGTAGTATTCAAAATGAATTGTGATTTTTTCTCTTTTTACTTAAAGTCATTAAATTCTTTGAGTGAAAAACTCGTGTAATGGTTGTTTCCTCCTTTATGTTCACTTTGTATTTTATGCTCTTATTAAGTTCTTGTGACTTATCGCATTCTTTCTTTTTTTTCCCTTCAGATTCACAAGTTTTAAAGTAGTGGATTTTTGATCCATTAGGTCTCCATTACTTATAATAAAGTATATTTTGATAATTTTGGTATAATATAGCTATATAAATAAGTATATAGTGAATCCTTTTTTTGAAGTTGTAAGTGATTTCTTACATAGTCATGTAAATGATACACTTATGATATTTTAAGAAATTATGAGTATTATGTAAATGATTTATGTTATGATATATATAAAAGGGAGATTCTCTTAGATTTTTTTGATAATCCTCTTATGTTTATTCTTAATTATGTTTTGGTGAAGTTTTGTGGTCAAGCTAACCATGTTAAAGGGAGTGTAGCTTGTGTGCCAATTATGATCCTTTGGGGGATCGTGAAGAAGTTATTAGATAGCTAAACACATAATTAGTTGTTTTTTTCAGTTCAAGGTTCAAATGGACTTTTAGACGATTAATATCATAAGTGAAACAAAACTACAAGAAGATGAAGAATGATACAAAAGATGATGAAAGATGGTAGGGAAGCCATGGATAACAAATGAGAGCTTCTCGACTGTCACCAAGCCCTAGATTAGCTCTCCCACTTTTCAACTTCATTAAAGCCGCGTCTGCACCTCTCATACTCAGCCTCAAGTTTTTCACCCCCAACTTCACAAGTTTCTCACGCCTAACATGAGGATTCTCATGCCTCGTCTCGGGTTCACAACAAGCAAAAACATTTTTCTTCATTCTCATGCTCAACCTTAAATCTCTTAAGCCCCACAAGCAAAAAAGGAAAAATGTTGACTTTCAAAATATGTTTCAAGAGACGGTTGAATTGATATCCCAAAAACTATTTTATCAAAATCTCTCATTCTTCTTCTTTTCATACAATAAAACTTCTAAAAAGGTTAAAATACTGGACCTACTCCCAATTAATAGTTAGACTGCCTTAAAAATCATAAAAACAAAGTTGTAAGTCATGAAAATATAAAATAAATGCAAAAATATATGAGTATACCCGGCATTGATAAATATTGATAAATATAACTTTTTTTTTTTATCAGTATTGATAAATATAATATTTAACAAGAAGATAATATTTTAGATAAAGATGAATATCAAATGAAACCATATAATTAAAACTTTCTTTCTAAAAAAAACATTCATATAAAAACATTATTTATCATGAATGTTATTTTTTTAATTAGATATAAAACATGAAAAACTAAATTTTTAATCAAAGATTGAAAAAAAAAAATCATTCCTTATCAAAACGTTCCATGATAGTTTTTTTTTAAATTTTTTTTTTTGACGAGAGTGTTTTTAGAAATATCTTTTGAATCATTTATCTTGTTTAATATCATTGAGATTTTTTTTGTGGACCTGTTTTAAACATATTTTTCTAATTTGATTTGATTGAATAACTTTCCTCGAACTTGAACTATTGTTTATCTTTATGTTGATTTTTTTAAGCACTTATATGAGTTTTATCTTTCTCTAATTTATCATCTTTTATCTTTTTATTTGTAAATCAAATATCGCAAATTTTCTTTAAAAATAAATTAACATTAACTAAAAAAATCTTCATATTAAAATATAAATTATTCATCATAAATCTAAAATATAATTTACATTTTTAAATTATTTTCCCTGTATATTTAATTATAATATAATCTATCTATATATTGTAAATTTTATTTATATAAAAATAAACATCTATTTTAAAATATTACTAATTTACAAGATATTTGGAAGGTTCATAAATTGGATAATTAGATGTTATTTTGAAGATACAAATCAAATTTTGAAGGAGATAAAATAATCAATTAGTAGTAGTAGTATTATTTTTTTTTTATCAATTAGTATCTTAATCTTAATTCATAACTTAATCAAATCAAATATGATGACTAGGGAGGTGGACGGGACCGTTGGCCTCTCTACTACTAGGCTATATATATATATATTCTCATGTCTGGCTCGGGTCATTAGCTTCTCACATTCGAAAAAACCCTAATCTAAAAATTCCATGGCACAGAAACAGAAGTTGAGGCCTTCTCCTCTGGATGAGCCACCCACCGCTTCCTCTTCCGATTCCGGGGAAGAAGAGCAACAACCCCGACGCCAACCATCCTCTCAGCACGAAGAAGAAGAGGTTTCCTCTGCTGAAGAGGAAGGAGAAGAAGCTTCCTCCTCCTCCGAAGAAGAAGATGAGGATCTCCCACCACCCGTTGTCTCCAAAACCCCCCCTCCACCGCCTCCCACCAACCCTAACCCTATCCCTAACCCACAACCATCTTCTTCTGACTCCGAAACCGATTCTGGATCCGAGACAGAATCCGAACCCGAACCCACTCCCGTCAAGGTTAAACCATTAGCTTCTAAGCCCATGGACCAGCCCCCAAAGCCCAAGCCACAGCCCTCCCCGGCTCCGTCCCCGGCCCCGGCCCAGCCCAAATCGGCATCAAAGCGCGCCGCCGATAGCATCAAAGCCCGTGCAGCCGACCCCAAACGCGCTAAAAACAAAGCCACCGATTCCACCTCCGGCGCCGCTGCTGCCGGCGCTTCCGACGACGAGATGGAGGAGGACGGAAAGAAGCCGAGTGATCAGTCGAAGAGGTTTCAAAGGCTGTGGACCGAGGAGCACGAAGTGTCCATTATGAAGGGCATGCTTGAGTACACTTCAAAAACAGGGCTTGACCCTCTCAAGGTCCCCAATACCAACGCTTTCTGCGATTTAATGAAGAAGTCACTTCATTTTGAATTTTCCAGCAATCAGCTGAGGGAGAAGATCCGAAGGATCAGGAAGAAGTTTGAGCCGTATGGATTGAAAGAGAAGAACGGAGAGGCCCTCGTATTTTCCAAACCACAAGATCAGAAAGCGTATGAATTTTGGAGAAAGCTTTGGGGAACTGAGGATAGCCTCGTTGCCAATGGGACCCTGGATAAGCCCAAGTCTAATGGAAATGCTGCCAAGGCTCCAAAGAAGAAGGAAACCGTTAGCAGGAGTAAGAAACCCAAACCTGAAACCAAACCGGACCATGTTCCCTTGGATTCTGAGAAGTTGATGCAGATTGATCAAAAGCCTGATAGTGGTGATGCAACTTTGTTTTTGCGCGAGCTTGCTCGATTTAAAGAGGGTGTGGGTGGCTGTAAGATGGATGAGGATGATGTGAAGTGGGGGTTGGAGTTGATTGGAGAATCAAAGAGGGCAGAGTTGAGGGGTAGGTGGAAGAAATTGCAACATGCTGAGATGGAACTGTTTGCCAATCGCTCACAACTCATTGGGGAGCAGTCTAAGTTGATACTTGAGGCTCTTCGCTCATCCAACCATTAGGACTCTCAATTTTGTTAGCTCACCTTTTCGGTACTCTGTACCATTATCTTATGCATTTGTATTTTGTGGCTATGCTATAGTCTTTTTATTCACTAGCAGTCTTTAGTTTTTGCCATTATGAAGCAAATATGCAGCTTTAGAAGTTCCTTAGGAGTTTTGTTGTTTAACATATTTTACAATTTATCTGGAATTGGAGCTTTGGTTGAGTTTTTAATATACAGTCTACTCCTTCAAACGAATGATACAAATGTGGCTTATGTTGGTTTTGTGATTGTTAATGTGGGTTAAAACTTGAAGCTTACACTGGTCGTTACTCAACCAAGATTCTAACGAATGAGATAAATTATTGCTTTGCAATGTGTGCTATTGGCTACACAAGTACACCCAAGTCGTTTATTTTTTATGTCTAGGGAAGGAATGATGTTTTTTCCATGATCAAACAAACTATTAGTTAATTGATTTGTTGACCTTCTGGTTATTTGTTTTCTTTCAATCATTATGATGATCAGGTTAGTGGTGAGGGGTTTGGATAGATTGCTTGAAATCTTAATTTAAATTTCATTGCCACCCTTGTTCTAGATAGAAGGTTGTGGGTAGAGTTGCAGGCTCTAATGGACGAGCTACTGGAGGCTCAAAGGAAATGTCTTTTATCTGATTTTGAAGTGGTGGTTATTGACCTCAATGATTGTGGCTACAGCTTTGTGTATTTTCCCTGATGAGCCCTTTTAGGCTTTTGCTGTATAAACAACTGGTGCCCTCTGTGATCTTAGACCGAGTTTTATCTAATCAACAGTAAGGAATGATGATATTAAGTTTTGAATTTAGTATTTCTATAACACATGCTAGGAAATA
Source organism: Amphicarpaea edgeworthii (assembly GCA_014843725.1). NCBI lineage: Eukaryota > Viridiplantae > Streptophyta > Magnoliopsida > Fabales > Fabaceae > Amphicarpaea > Amphicarpaea edgeworthii. The sequence continues at coordinate 23,175,181 of CM026322.1, read as the reverse complement.
AGGAAACTTTCATAATTTTTATATCCACTATTCTATCTCTACCACTGTCTTGTGTTCACACAACTCTTGTTAAGTTAACTGCAGTTGCAAATCATTAAGAATTGTGGTATTATCAAGCTCATATTCCTTAGAGAACAAGTGACGATTCTGCTCCTTATTAAGATTAAGACGAAATGTTCTATCTCCTTTGTCGTCCGTCCTGCATTCATCCATAATTTAAATATAGCAAAACAAAGCTGTCTATGACCACAGTTCTTTTTATAAGTCGACTTTTGCTGCATATCATTGGATTATGATATTGGAATATACTATCTAGCTCACAGCCTCATACTCCATAGAGAAAGAGTGATGTGCAATTAGTCTATCACTAGTTCTCTAGAGTAATTCCGTTTCTTTACATTTTTCTGCATTTTTTTTCTTTCTTGTGAACACCTTCGTCTGTTCAACTAGTCCATGCCTTGGTATATATTTTTTTTTATAACATTCCAGTTGGGTAAGTTTTCAAAACATCTAAGATAACTATTTAGTGATATGCTCAAACGAAGTTCACATTAGAAGAATGTTTTATCATTCCAGCTGGGTAAAGTTATCTATCACAGATTCACAATCAACATGTTCAAAGAATGTTTGTCATTGTTCGATAGTACTACATTAAGAATGTCTGTCATTGTTTAATAGTATTAAGGACCACTTATCATCGATATATTGCTTACTCCTCTACGTCTATCGTGGCTTCTGGATCATTATGGGACCACTTATGACTTAACCCCGATTACGAAAATACTGCCCAAGGCAAGCTATCTTTGCTAGCAAAGCCAAGACTCGACTAGCAACTTCGTTTAGATACCTATTTCCCACTATTCAATCAAAAGCAAGAGATCTATTTTTACCAAGCAACTTCAGAATTTTATTTGTTTGGATTAGGTTATAGCACGTCTTTTGCAAATTCAGATTTATCATTCGGGGTAGGAATTTGGCCAAGACTATTGCCATGAACCCCCCCTTGCCACGAGAGAAACAAATATTAGGGCAATGTGCGCACACAGGAGCTTCTGAAAATTTTATTCACTTCCCCTACAAACAAAACCAACCAGAAAGAGCATGACTTAAAAATCTAAAATGGCAATAATATTGAACTGATTTAGTTAGACAACTCAAAGTTTGATACGAGGATGCCATCGTTATCTGCATACAACCATTCTCCTTCTCGAATAAATGCTCCACCAACGTAAACAGGGAGATTCTTTTCACCAGTGCGCTTTTTGTTGGATCTGAGTGGATGAGAAGCCAAGGCTCTGACGCCAATATCACACGCATTGATCTCATCCACATCTCTAATGCAGCCATTGACAACAATCCCAGCCCACCCCATGTTATGTGCAATCTGTGCCAAATTCCCTCCCACCAATGCACACCTCAAGCTTCCTCCTCCATCAACAACCAAAACTCTTCCTTCCCCTTTTGTCTCAAGAATCTCCCTCACCAACACGTTGTCTTCAAACACCTTCACGGTGACAATGGGGCCTGAGAACGCCGTGGCCTGACCATAAACCTTGAACACTGGATGCAGCACCCTCACATCACCACTTGCTACATGTGTTGCATTTGCGTCACTGAGCTCAGCAGTGGGTAGAGCAGCCATATTACAAACTCCTCCTGCACTGTCACAAACACTTTGTCACAAGGTTGTAGATCTCATCAGTTTACAACTTACAGGTACAAAAAAAAAAAAAAAATTTTATCTAAAAACTATCACAACGACAATAGAAAGGATAGGATATGAACTATGAAGTGTGATCTACATATTTTCTTGGATTAAATTTAGCTCTACACCTCCCTTCATTTTTTATTTGACGTGTCTTCATCATCTCTAATTGAAATAGTCTATATTCTAACTGTGTAAAACACTTTATCTAATTCTAAACTGACATATATGCTATGCTGACTGACTTCTGTCATAAAAAAAAAGGCTTTTTTTTTAAAGGAAGAAATGTTTTTCGAACAACTCAGGTTGTTTGGAAGATGATGGCAAAACAACAAGGAACGAGACAGAGCATAAAAAATGAAGTTGAAATGAAAGAAGCAAAATGAGAAAAAGCTTACCCAGAAAAGGAATGAAGGTAATTGCTTGAGAAGTGAAGAGGCGAGCGAGGAAATGGAATGATAAATGGGATTGGTGGGTGGAACGAAGAAAGAAACATCCAAAGTCTCTGTCTTGGTGTTGGTGTCTGTGCCAGCTCTGGTCAGTAAGACCATTTGGGTTGGGATTGGGGAATAGATGACTTGCGTGGAAAATTCGTACAAGAAACAAATTTAAACAATTTTTATAGCCACAACTTTTAGCGGTTCTAGCCTTCCAGGAAGGAACCCTCTACGAAATCAGACCACACAAACACTGTTTTTTTTTAATGTACCACTTCTTTTTTGTATTGGTTCGGTTTCGCTGTAAATACTTTCATTTTTGTTTTTTATTTCCATATTTTTTATCGTCAATCGTCAATTGTTCTGTTTTCTTTTCTGCCAATACGGACTAAAAATAAATAAATAAATAATTGCATTTGCAGACTCGGGAAATGAAAATTGATATGTTTGTCTCTCTTTGTTTACTTTAATATTAATTAATAAATCATACAATTGTTTGTACATCAGTAAAAAAATATAGACCTCTTGGTTCAATCAAGCAATTTGCGTAATTAGTGGAAGATAAAATGACATAAAAGAAATGTACACTAGATGTATAGTATTATCTAGCAATTAGTTAATTTGATTTAGGAAAATAGAGATGATCGATATCAAGTGTGTGTCGGGGCATTCATGGAATTTTCTTGTCTCTTTTGGTCCCTAGTGGTGGCTGTAGCAGAAACGTAATAGGGAACAGTGAACAATCCGTGGATGAAACAGAGAACGCCTCCAATGAATAGAAAACGACGGCTGAACATCGCACAAGATTTTCTTGATCTTGAGTTTGCTAATGTGCCTATCATCAGCATGGAGAAGGCAACCGCTAACACTATCCTGCAACACAAGCCTATACTTGAGATATAAAGTTCAATGAATGTTGAGAAGCATGCGTATGCGTACGTACCATGAGAAAATAAGAAAAGTCACTGCTAATTTCTTATTTGCTGTAGCTGAATGGTATTGTTGTTCAGACGTGACACAAATGCAGCCACCAAGCAAGTTAGCAATTAGATGTGCAAGAGCCAAGAATGTGGCAGCTGCCAATCCTAGCTTGAAAGCACTATAGCTTGGGTACCTACATTCAAATATCCACACCCTCATGTGCCTTTCCTGTACGTTTATTCATTTCATAAGTATATATATATACTCACCAATTAGAGATAGATGGATCAGTACATACCTTGTTTTGAGCTATTTCTGCCTCAATTCCAAGTATGCCAGCAACAATATCCAAGACCATGACAAGTATGCAGATAAGGAAGCCATAGTTTTTGGTCATCATTCCCCTGAGAGAAGAGGAGGCTAGGATGTCATATAATACAACTATACTATGGCTCAACACTATTTATTTAACACTGATGATACACTACCATCTCTTAATGAGGGAATCAGAATAAAGTCTGGGTCACGTTTGCTGCTTATTAATATTATCATGTGATCCTGTGCTAAAATCTGCAATTGTCTTTACAATTTACTACTACTTTATTCTATTTTTGTCTTAATTTGCCTTTCCAATTAAGATTCGTTCCATTGGGGGGCACGAAAAGTAGAGTATATATCACCAACAAAGGAAGCCACATTCATATGTGGTTTCAACTTTCAAGCATGGCCAACCAACAAGTATTCCTAAGAACCTCTATTTTTTACTTTTACTTAAAAACAAATCTCTTTAACTTCCTTTCTTTTCATAAATTCTTGTGATGGTAAGAGATAATAAACCTATCAAAAGGTTGTTTTACTAAAACAGGAAAGCAACACGTTCGTTGAGCATAATTTTTTTTGGTAGTAAAGGAGGGGAGTGGATCCTTTTAATTTTTAATTTTTTTGTAGTATTATATATGCTCAAGGTAGATAAGACTTATAAGATAAATTTATTTAAAAAATAATTATGTATTTATTATTTATTTGATTTAATAAAATTTTAAAAGAATTATTCTTTACTTACTCGCGCTATAAGTATTTTTCCGCATATTATAGGACGTGCCCTTGGTGGTTTTATCTTCGTTCAAGCAAAGAACACATTTGATTTTGTTGACATTTTTTTAATTTCACATTTTCATTTGTATAAATATAACTCAAAGTCTTAGTTAGAATCCTATAACTTATTATTTCATATTGGATTTAAGATTGGTAAAATATAGTCCATTGTTTAAAATTATAATAAATATTAATAAAATAAGTGATTAACAAATAAGTGATTATTTTATAAATGATAGAATTTACTTTTTTAAATAAATAAAAAAATAACTTATTTTATAAAAAATAATAATTTAGACAAACATATTAAAAATATATATAACTACTTATTTTATTAAAATAAATATTATTTCTATTTCACCTAATAAGTTTAAACAAATCGATCCATATTAATAAATAAGTCATATCAAATCAAATTAAAAATTATCCACGTTTGAGTCGATTTAAACAATATGCTAGTAAGTTAATTATATTATTATTCTAAATTTCTAGTATTAGAAATTTACAATCAAAACTCCAATTATTGAATATAATTTTAGATTTTATGATTGAATATTATCATAAATGTAAATGAAGTTTTAAAGTATATGTAAATATATGAAAGCTGTAGGAGGATGTTTAATATTGGAATAAATAAAAATTACAAATTTCCATTATTACTGAATGTTACTATTTTTATATATTTAAAATTGAGAAAAAGACTTATGCGGTATAAAACTATTTGCACTGTCAATCACAACCCTGATAAGACAGTTGACTTTTATAAAATTATTTCAAAAATTATTATAATAATAAATGTATAAAATAAATTAATAATGGTGTATGAGCATTTTATTTTTTAAAATAGAATAAAAACTTAAATTATAATATTTTTCCACCAACATATATTATTTTTATGTATTTAAAGTAAAAAAAAAAAGGATATTTTTTTATGACCCAAAAGAATAAATTAAGCCTTTTCTTTCCAATCACCGATAAGGGAATTAGTCCCAATCACTGTGACACAAATAATTAATTAAAGAAGGAAATGGTCGAAAGAATTCAAACTGTTTGCGTGAAGCTCATGAACAGACTCTGACTTCTGAGATAAATTTGTTAATTAAATATCTCTGAGTTGTGAAAGCATCATATAAACTTGTTTATTTGATTATTTTATTATATGACGTTGTCGCTGCTCATATTTCCTTGTTGATTAATTCAATTCAATTTCAATCTCACAGAGTAATATTTTATTTTATTTGGAATAATTGGGTGATTGTGGCCCCTGCAGTGTTTTCTCGTTAAGATCAGATAACCTCAATAAATGATATAAATCTCTTTGGAGATTGCTTGAATTATGAATAATAAATTGAAATTCCAAAATCAAATTATCAAGTTTATGCATGGCAAGTTAATTAATGAAATCAGTATAATGCGTATCGTGTGAATGGTCAATCTGCTGAAAAGGAAAAAAACAGCTTGCAGCATACGAAGGAGTTGTATAGTTGAGGAATTAGATTCCTTGATTATTATTTTCTTTCTTCCTTTGGAATGGGTTTGGTTTGGTACGTGGAAATATTCTACACATTTCTTGTCTCAAAGCCTTTTGAAGGTTGATCCTTTAAGAAGAGACACAGAATGCTTGAGGCTTGGCTTTCTCTCAAGAACACACTTCAATGCAAACCACAGCCAAATCAAGTTCATGATCCAAAGACTATTTCTATTAGGCAGCAAAAGGGTAATCAGAGAACAAAGTCCAGTAATGTCAAAGATTTCATCCAAGGAAGCAAGAGGCACTTAAAAAATTCTCAAAGTTTTAGAGGAGGGGACATTGACATCAGTAGTCCCATAAACCATGAAATTGTTCTTGATAGCTCAAACAATGAAACTTGTCCATGTTGTCCTTGTCCTCAAAGCAATAGCAGCGGTAATCATAGAACACCAAGGTCAGCTACATCTTCAAAGAGAACATATACTGTTGATCACAATGAAGCAAGTTTCTCCTCCAACACAAGGTCCACGTTGGTTCAGACGGATTCTGATGGTTCTTCAACTTTGACATGCCATAAATGTGGCGACAATTTTAAACACCTTGATGCTGTAGAAGCACACCACATCTCCGATCATTCAGGTAATAACAGTCTTGTGTTTTTATTTTCTTTCATGTTATGATTCAACTAGGTTTGCTAATTAAATTGATCAAAGAATTTAGTCTTTCTTTCCTTTAGAAGTCAGAAGGAAAGAGAAGTGTTCATCTTAATTAACTGAACATAGTTTCCAAAGTATTAACTAAATTGTTATGTAAAATTTGGCATAGGGGGCTTCGTTGCAATGAACATGTGATTTATCATTTATGTAAACCATCTATTGTTTTGCAGTTACTCAACTTGAAGAAGATTCAACTAGACAGATTATAGAAACAATATGTGGAAGTGGAACAAGCTCTATTAGTAATTCTGAAAACATGTTGGGGCAGATTGATAGCATTTTAAAGGTTTCGAACGTACCAAAAACCTTTGCTTGCTTTGAGGAATATAGAGAAAAGGTGAAGGATAAGGCTGAGAAGCTACAAAAGAAGCACCCCCGTTGTGTGGTTGATGGAAATGAGCTTTTAAGGTTCCATGGGACAACTATTGCATGTTCTCTTGGCACAAACAGTTCTTACAGCTTGTGCAGTTTGGACTATTGTGGTGTGTGTCAAATTCTGAGACATGGGTTCTCCAGCAACAAGGAATTCAAGGGGTCACAGGGGGTTTACACCACTTCCACAAGTGGGAAAGCCTTTGAATCCATTTCCATTATGACATCCCATGACCATGAGAGAGCATCTCCAAGAAAGTCTGTGATAGTGTGCAGAGTAATAGCTGGGAGAATTTATAGTCCTCAACCTCATGAAGAAAAGGTTGGTTCAGAGTTTGATTCATTGGCAGAAAAAATAAATGGCCATTCAGATGTTGAGGAACTCTACGTGTTAAATCCCAAAGCCTTGCTCCCTTGCTTTGTGGTAATCTACAAAGCCAAGAATAGGAGGTTCGGCTCAAGCTTAAGAATAAGTAGCTATTAACATCAAGGTTCACGTGTCGTGTCAGAGTAGTGATTCTTCTCAATTGTTCTACAGCTTCCATATATATTTGTTTGTTCGTTGGACTTGCTGTATTTTTAGCTGTTTCAAGCAGCAAGAAGACAATAATATATTAAATGTTTAAATTTTATTTATTTTAAGCTAATTTAGCCCGTTAACTCATTGGTATGGTAAAAAAGATCTCAGCTTGAATAAATTTTGGTTCAAATGTTTTTGGATGAAAAAATGGTCGCTAGATATTTTGGGTCCATTCTAGAGTTGAGTGTTGTTTTAAGGTCCACCATGGAGTTGAATTGGGCTAAAGTGAAGCCCAGTAATAATCAATTAATGAGACGGACCTATGAGTCTGAGTATCTATGTTTTGTTTTGTTGACCCAAAATTATAGAGCATAAATGGCCCCTCAAATTAATACATGAATCAATGTCTTCCAACAAAATAATCGGCGACTTGGACCAGGTTGGACACCTAAACAGTAAACAGTAAACAGAGTCCTCAGTTTAAAAAACAACGCAGCATGGATTGTTTGTTTTTGTGGCTTTTTGAAAATCCAGAGGACAAAAGATAATTTAATTATAATTAAAAAGAACAGAGTGTGAGTTGTATACGCGTACTGAGCGAACTTTATAAGGAAAGCAATTCGCTTGCGTTTCGCATATTGTTGTATTGTTTGGCAAGTGTTTCTCAGTCTCATCATCTCTTCTCGCGAATCCTCTTCTTCGAAGCCGAAGCCGAAAGGGAAGGGTATGTATTATAATTATATTATGTCTATTTCTTTTGTATCGTTAGATCTGAGGCTTCTTTCTAATTTTCTTGCTCGTCAGATTATTTCTAATTACTTCACGAAACTAAATCAATTTCCACACCCTCTTAACGTCATGTCACTCCTTTTCTTTTGAATCAATTATCAAATATGTAGCTTTACAAATCACACCACATCTGCTTTGCAATTCCTGTGAATTCTTACATAGTTTTAGAAATGGACCAACTTTTAATTCTTGCAGAACCTTGTTTTTTCCTGTTTTGTATGACAAGAAAAAAGATCTACGTTTCTTTTTAGTTTTAAAGTGGCGCTGCTAATTGAAAGGACCGATCTTGTTGATTTGGGTGTTTTGCAGTTTGGTGAAGAGTTTTTATTGTCTCTGCAGTCAGTGTCAAATCTTGAATGTGCCTTTTTTTTAGGTTAGTATGATTTTGAGGGTTTTCAAGGTCTTCAACTTAGATCGCGGTTACGGTGGTTGCAATCCTTCACATTGTGGGAAATTGTAGCCACAATTGTAGAGAATCCAAAGACCTTGACATGCCGAAATCAAGTTTGTGGACCATTTTTTCATAACCTTGAGGTTTTCTGCACCCATGGTTTGATTTTGAGGGTACTGTTTCCTTTTGAACGATTATTTGGCGTGAGAGACTTAATTTTGTCTGAGGGAAGTCCAAAGAAGATAAAAGATGAAGACTTACCCTGTAGATTCTGAACTGATATCTAGCCATGATTTTAACTGTTTTCACCTCTCCTAGTCACCCAGTAACTAGTAACCACTAATTGATCCCATGTTATATTTTCTTTTCTGGAAGCTAAGAATGTGGGTTATTATGTGTGCATGATTATGTATAAAGACTAAAGAGGGAAGGGCGGGATTGCAATTGCAATATTGATAAGCCTTACTTACATAGCATGCATTTACATTTACTGGTGTTTTTGCATAATGTGCAGCAGCTTCGGGGGCCGGTTTTGAAAGAGGTTGATTGATATTGAAGCCATGGTTCTTGATTCCATTCTGTCTTCTCCTCGTCTGAAGTCTCCATCTTTGAGGAAGCAGTTTACAAAGGATGAACTGGGTAGTTGGTCCACACTTTTCCAGAGGCATCGCTTCCTCTTATCTGCTCTTGTTCTGCTAACTCTCCTCTGTACTGTTTATCTCTACTTTGCTGTCACTTTAGGGGCCACTGGCACCTGTTCTGGCTTGACTGGAGAGCAGAGAGCTTCATGCCATCTGGAGCTTGTTAAGGATTCTATGGCCAAGGGTAAACTCAAGATTCTTTGATATTTCAAAATATAATTACAAGGAATAATTTTTTTTTTCTTTATTTTTGCCCGAGAGTAAGTATAGGTGATATGAAATCCAAATATAGTCTCCGGCTGTAGTATCAGTGTGACTCTGATATGTATACCATTACATACTATTTATCTTGGTATTTGTGGGCCAAAATGTAGAATACATGTAGAAAGCAATTTCTTAGATACATTATGTTAATTTTAGTGATTGCTTCATTGACAAAAAAAAAATTGAGCATCAAGTTTGCGACTGCTTATGTATAAATTATGGCCGGCTCGAAGCCTCATATTTGTTATATTTGTCTGATGGTCTAATACGGCCTGGGGACCTTTTTTTCTTCTGAATTTTATATTGTATTATGTATTGCTGATTCTAAATATTTACTGTTAGATCACGATCGCTCAACTGCACTCGCTCAGCATAAATTCTAATGCCAAACAAACCAAATTATGATTTTTTATTATTATTTGCAATTGAAATCCAACAATACTTTGACCAAAATTAAAATGAAAAAAGTATAAAGGGAACAAGAGAGGGAGGTCCGTTATGATTGGGGTTGTAGTTGCTGTAGGCCGACAAGTGTGCTGGCTCTGTGATTAACGTGAAGTTGATGGATAGCAATAGGATGAGTAAATACGAAGTGATGTAGGGTTTATAAACAAAACAAAGTTGGCCAATGAATGGGCCAGTGGAAAAGAGTGAAGGGAGTAATACAATTGTTTTGAGAAAAGACTAGTCTAATCTAAGCTTGAAAAAATCTCAGTTTAAGAGCTACTTAAGCAAATTGTATATGATTACGTAAAGAACTAAAAAATAAATAAGAAAAAATTCAGGCGTCCTTATACTCTATTTGCTAGGCAAGTTATTACAAAGTGATGCCAACTATCGTCATTAGACGGCCTCTTCCCTTTTAAAGAATTGCTAGTATCTGTTAAGACTTTGTTGTATAGTTTTCTAATCAAATATGCCTCTTGATGCTGTCAAGGTGAGACTTGAAGTTTCGGTTGGTGTTAGTGTTAGGGGGCAATGTTCTGTTTGTTGGTGCATGGGTTGGTTAAAGTTGAAGTTTTGTTAGTATTTTTTTAAAAAAGGTGTGGCGTGGATAGGGATATTAGTTTCAGAAAAGTTCATTAATTGTTGTTCACCCTTACAAACTTTGTTTCCCTTTTGGATGGAGGTTTCTCTTATCCTCATTTACGTACCTTCTTCAAATGTGGCATGCACGTGCTGCCAAATCATGAATGAATTGAATTGATTGAGAAAAAAAATAAATTCTTTAATAGCAAGAGCATCCATAACATGGTGTACGTGAGTTGGTGTTCACGTTCTCTTAAGAATGAACGTTTGGTTATTATTTATGATGAAATTCAAATTCTTACCTATAAAATTGACTGTTACAAAACAGTGAACCAAGTCAATCGATTAGTCACCGATGACGGCCTTTTGAATTGGTTGGTCAAGTACCCAAAAAATTGTGGCATGAGTAACGGAAAAAGGCAAGTGCCATTTTGCCAAGTGAGATACATTGGCCACTTTTAATTATGGATTACTTTAATTAATTACCATGATCGATCAATGCGCGCGCATGGTCAGAATTGTGTTCTGCGTTTCTTGTGTTGGGTCTCTCAACATGTCTCCATTTTTTTTTTTTTTATTCGGTGGCCAAAATAACTAATGGAAAGCAGATCGTTCAATTTTATACACCAATAAAAACTGGGCAAATATTTACTTTATATATCATTTTTATACTCTTTTACACTTTGTATTTTTTTTTTTGCTGAGCTCTTTTACACTTCATATGATTTTTTTTATCCAATTAATTTTTTCGGTGTTGACTTCCAATATTTTTCATATTTTCCTCCACTATAATAAACTTTCTTCCCGAATGTTACCAATATTTTCCTTTCCTTTATTTACTTTTTCAGAAGAAACCAGCACCTGTTCCCTTCTCTGTCATTCAACAAGTAAGCATCTCATGCTCCTTTGTTGACTAAGCTAAAACAACACCTTTTTTCTATTCACATAATTTTTCTTCTTCTTTTTCTTGTAACTGACAATCCTTTCCTTTACAAATTTATGTTCCCACGAACTTTCCTTTTCTGATTAATTGGTCTTTCTTCATTTACAGACTTATACACTTATTAATGTTGGAAGTTGGAACAATATAGGAGCTTGATCATATCAATGGCGAAGAAACTTTGATGGTAAACAAGGTGAAACTCTTTATTTTATTTTAAGTAGTTTATTGAGTGAAACAGATATATGGTGATTAGCATGCGCATGTTCTTTACTCCCAACAGCTAACATGAGAATTGAGAAGTATAGACACTTAACATTTAATTACACCTTAAAAGCATGGCAGGCATGTGGACCCTTCATGTCATTATGGACTGCACAAAGTGCGTGCATGGCCTTAGCCTATGCCTTTCCCTTCTTACAAACATGATTTATTATCTCAAGTGCCTTCTGCTTGAGGCTTTCTTGCATCATCACATTTATTCTCCTGTGGGATATATTTGCTATTTAATTCCATTCCCATGATGTATCTTATTCTCATTATATCACCAAGTGGATGAATCAATTGACTTGAAATTGCTTTAATTTAACTAGTAGTCTCAAGTTGAAATCCTAGATAGGTAACAAATTGCTTTCATACATTGCACTATTTCACATTCTTTGATAAAGAAATAAAATATTTTTCAATACTTGTTCGGGCCATCTAACCTTCCCTAATACTGTGCAGAATATTCTTTCACTTTTCTCCCGTAAATTTAGCAACTTTTTTGGTAATCTTTTGACATAAATGTTGGAGTGAAGGTTATATTTTGTGACTTTCCAGTTTCCAGGGGTTTTTGAGAGCTGATAGTACGATAGCAGTATGGAGATGACTCCATCCAACGTGGCCATGCTATGTTCTGCCGCTCATTTCTTGGAGAATGATGAGGGCCCTGCCCCAGGAACACTCAACTTGAAACCCCACATTCAAAAATTTCTTCAAGGGATTCGTTTTTGGACTTGGTCTGAGCTCCTTGAAGCATTGAAACAGTGTCAACAAACCTTGTTTTCTTTCAAAGGTTATTCGGCAATTCTGGATAGAATTGTGGATCACTTGATAGAGAGGCTAGCTTCACCAGGCATCATCACAAGTCCAAATACATGTTCCTCCAACAGATCCAGCTTTCAGTTTTCTTCTGATACTCATACTACTAGCATTAGCAGCAGCTGCTCTGGGGCTACATGGTGGTTTGAACATCTTCTTTTCTTGAAGATTGATTTGTTTGACAAGGTCATAAGAACAATGTTATCTTATGATTTTGATCATGCTGTGCTCTCTAGGTTTCTGTTCTACTATCACAACAACTCAAGTTATCTTGGTGCTGCACAAGCTGGGAAGATTGAATCTACTAAGGTTGTAATCGATTTTCTTTTGCTGCTAGATTTGAGATCAATTTCTTGCAAGGATTTGTTCAATCTTAATCGAACTGCTGTTAGTTTGAAAATGAGCAGAAGTTTCATAAACAAGATAGAAAGTCTTATAGGCCCTCTTCTGGATCAAACAACGATTGATTATCTACTTCTTCCATCTCCACATGGGAAGGGTCAAGCATATGATGTTGATTTTATGCTAAGGCTCATACACATTTTTTTATTTGGAGACAGTTTTGAACTAACTTCAAATCGACTTATGAGAGTGGCGAAAATGATGGACTTGTTCCTGGTTGAAGTTGCTCCAGATCCTCATCTCAAACCTAGTGAGTTTGAAGCATTGATTACAGTGCTCCCAGATACTGCAAGGGAATCTCATGATCAATTATACCTAGCCATGGACATGTATCTTAAGGTAAGCTACCAATTTGCATTGTTCTATGATTCATTCCACTAGTGTGTAAGACTGTAATGCTTGTGCTGATGCAATTTTTCACTTTTGAAAGCTTTAATTAAGGTTCTATTGATTATTGCTATTACTATTTTCAGTCATTGATATAGATTGATAGGTCCATGCAGGATTAAGTGAAAAAGAGAAGATAAGTATCTTTTGCACACTGAACCACGAGAAGCTGTCAGCTGAACTTATGAGACATCTTAGTCGAAACTTGGTGTTTCCTTCAGAGGCAAAACCAAGAGCTTATGTTACTAGACAAAGCCGAATGAAAACCTTGCTTCGGGAAAATGATCATTTGAAAAGCTTTTTTGAATCCATGTTTCGTAAAAGCTTCAAGAACATCAACATGGAAGTGAAAGAGGATATTGAAAAGAGAAGCTATGAATATGATGCTGAAGAGCTTAGAAGAGATTTGGAAGGAATGCAGAGTGGGACCCAACTGGCCAGTAGTATGAAGAAGTCAGGGGCTCATATTATGAGCAATGCTATGTACTTGCCAAAACTCTGTTCATGATTTTTAGTTTCAGATTTTACACTGTAGTCTTCAAGTATATATTATATTTTTTGTCAAAAAAAAGTATATTATATTTAAAGGAGTAAAGTTATGCAAATACTGTACAGATATCATATTTATTCTATGTAACAGATTTCACATGTGATTTTATATTATAAGAGAAAACTACCACTTGTTTTGCTTTGTGCAGAAAAGAAAAATATAAGAGAAACCTACAGGCTACAATACTCCTTCTGGGACTTCAGCCAAAGAAATTTCTTTTCACTGTTACATTTTACTCTCTCTGTATATATATTCTTTCTCTTTTATCAAGTTATAATTGAGCTACTATCTATATAGTAAAAGGCAAAGAATAATTAAAAAAAGACTAACGAGGGTAACACCAAGAGCATGTTGGTGTATTTGTTCTTACAAGAGGATGAATAATCACAATTTACAAAGAATAATTGATAGAGTGTATTTTAACATAATTTAAAGTTGCATTTAGTATATTCTAAATATGTTTTATATCTCATTTTGACCATTTAGGTTGAGTTTTGTAAGATTGGGTTGTTTTTTACTCAAGTGTCGAAAATTATTATTTGTCATGTTTTATTGATATTTTTGATACTATCTCTTGTGAAATCCATAACTTTTGACACAGGTCTCCGATTTTGATGATTCTTGTCTTGTTTGAAAGCTAAGGAAGAGATCTACAATTTTGTATACAGCAAGTATTGGCTAATTCTAACTTTTCAGGGGTCAAATTTGAGATTCAATGTTACGATTTTGCACTTGTAATAATTATGTGTTTTAGTTTGTAACTAGGGATCATTTGGTAATTGTAATTAGTCAAGATAACTTTTATTTAGTGGGTTTAGACCTTCTGGGGGGACCACAGTTTTGATTTTTATTTTTAGCTTTCCCTTTTGCAAGATAATAATTACATTACACAACACTTCTCCATTGAATAAAAATCTCACATTTGCTCTCTTCTCTTCTTTTCCCTTCCTCTTTCATAAATTTCGTGCAGCCCCTTGCAATCATCATGAGGATCTTCATGGAGGGCTAAATTCCATTTGCAACTCAAGAATCATGTGCTTGTGGGTAAATATTAGTTCCTCTATTCTCAATTTCGAATTTTACTCATGAAAACTCTTTTCCTCCTTATTCTAATTTTCAATTTCTTTGTTTAATGTATGATAATGATTAGATTAAGGAATTGAAGTCTAAATTTGAGTTAATTACAATCAATCGATTGTGATTTAATACGATATGTGCTTGAATTTGGAAAAACTAGGAATACGATAGTAATCCAGATTTTTCCGAATGAATGTAAAGTGATTTGCCTTGAATTTCATATTCTTGAGAATTTTATGAGTATGAATTTGACTTATCCTTGTTATAACTGTGATTATTTCTCTATAAGCATAGATTCTTAAGTTATATTGTTTAGAAAGTTGCTCTGTTATTTTAATTTTCTGAAAATCACACAAAATCCCCCATATTTTGAATTGAATGTAAGGTGTTTGATGAATTGTATCTTTGAGAAAATGACTTGAGTTAGCCTTATATTGCAAAATTTATTAGGGAATTTAGTACACGCTCTGTCAATAATGTTAGTGGTAGTCATTTGACATCATTAACTGATAATGCGACAAAGAGCATGCCATATGCACTACGAACAATTTTTCGTATTAAATGGTAGGAATTGTTTGAACACATTATTTTAGAAAGACTTCTATAATATAAAAATATGAAAGAAAAAATAAAATTAATTTTTTTTATAAGTTAAAATTATATTTTTCAATAGTTAATTTGTAGAAGTTGCATATATTTTAAAAGGAAGTTATTTGAGAGAACTTTAATTAATTATTTATTAAAAAAAACAATTTTAACTTATAAAAAATTAATTTCATTTTTTTCTTAATATTTTAAAATGTCCTTATTAGTATACTAGTATTGTTCATCAAATAAGTAGCCATTTCTCCCTGTAGCAATCTTGAAATTCGCTTTTGTACGAACTAGATTTTAATCCTATCCCATGTATTTTAAAGAGAAATTAAAATAAATAAATCAATAAATATCATATTAAATTATAAAATAAAATAGATGTAAAATATTTACTTCTAAATTTAAGAATTGAAAATTGACTTAGATATACTTTTGGTCTGCTAATTTAGGTCATTTTATTTATGTGTCTCAATTTTTTTTTTAATTTCTTAATTTAGAAAAATATTTCTTATAGTCTTGATGATGTTGGGTACCTGAGCTTTGAACTACTTCATGCATGGCTGGCAAGACATAAAGAACATCATGAAGCGTTATACGTAACAAACACTCTTCAGCATCCACTTCATTATGCCTTATCTAGATTCAGGGATAGAAGCATATGCATATTCCCAATTGATTTCAAGGCCCATAATGATGAATGGAAATGGATCACCTGCCTAGAGGAACTTTCTGAAATCAATTCCAGCTTGGTTAGTTTCATGAACCAGAATGAAATCATTCAAGTTTACAAGTTAGTACTTTAATTAATTAATTGCTAATTAATAATCCCTCTATTATTAGTAGTACTTATATAATCACTATAAAACAATTTTTAATTTTACATAATAAACAGATGGTGGAAAAGCCTTGGAATGGACAATGAAGTGAAATTCGCTAGGTATCAACCTTTTAAATGGTACATGTGGCCCATGGCCTGCTTCACAGATCCACACTTTTCAGAGCAAAGGATTGAGCCACTAAACCTATCTCTCTAGTCTACGTTATTGATGGCATTTTCGATGTTTACGGGACATTAGACCACCTTACCTTATTTTCAGATGCTGTTAATAGGTTTTCAAATCCTCTCTTAATTAAATGTTACTATAAATTTATTTGTTTTTATAAATTGCTGCCATCATGGACAACGTTCCACAAATTATACATTCAGTGGCTAAAATTCTTCGTCTTTCTGATGATTTGGAAGGAGCTTAGGTAAAATTAATGCTACATGTGACATTCTATACCTTCTCTGTAGGACCACATCGATTTCAACTTCAAGACCCATATATATTTTGGGTAGTTGTGTCATTATGTGTTTGTCACAAAATTCTTCTTCCTACGACAAACCGACTTTCAGCTGCAAGACCTACTACACTCATCGATCAAAATATTTTGAAATTTGCATAAAACGTAAAAATCTCAGCTGTTAATTTCATGTAAACGACAAAAGGTGGGTTGTTCGATCGGTGGTTGCTCCATGGCTTTAAACATTTCAATCAACAATCATTCGTGTTTCACAAAATGGGATATCTTGTTTCGGCTAATGTTTTTTTTTTTTCATTCCTTAATTTTTATCTTCAAATTTTTAAAAATACCCTTAATTAAAATACTCTTTTAAATTTATAAATGATTTATTACCCTAAATTTTAACTAATGTTAATCCCTTTCTCATCTAACATAGTTTTTCCAAAGCCAATATATATAATTGAAATTATTTATAGAATCTCGTGTATATATATAGGAGCTGATCATGAAACACAGTAGTATTCTTAAGAGTATAATGTGAATTTTATTAGCAAGGAAATTTTGACTATTTCTACATAATTTGAATTAATTCCGAACGTTAAATCATGGCGTTTTGAAAAATTAAAATTTGGATTACCAATAGTATGAATTTATCAGTGACCCCACAGCAGTGGCGGAACTATGTATTGGTAAAATAAAAATTTTAAATAATTACAAATAAACCCCACTAATTCAAATTTTAAAATTTGTAACCAAATGACTTATGTCGTATCTACGCCACTGTCCCCACAGACCCATACACCAGATTTAACTTGAGAAAGATCATCATCAATTCATAATGTGTCTATAAGGATGACACCCCGCGGGTAGTGTAGCCATACAATGAACTAATTAAGGACCCACCCCGCGGTATTATTTTATTATTATTATTTGAAACTAGAATACCGCTATTTAGGAAAATTAGTTTGAATACTTTTGGCAAAGAATGTCTCAAAAAGATTTTAAGGTATTTTTTTTTGTGTGAATTTCATAATGACACATCAACATTAAGACCTTTTACATTTTTTTTTTTTGAATGACAGATCTTATATGAATTCCTTTAAAATTTTATTTTAAAATAATTGATTAATTAGTAGAAGATTGATCTTAAAAAAATATTATAAAAGACCTAATCTTATACGTAAATATCTAGATATCTAAGTAAAAATTTTGTTTTATTCTCTAGTGAGAGATTTTAGAAATGTAAAAATCTTTAAACTTAAGATCTCTCAATTCTCCAATAAAAATGTTCTATAAATTTTTAAAATAAATTTATAAAAGTTAATTGTCTTATTATAAATGAAAGGTTGTGATTAATGGACCGTATAAAATAATTTTACCTACATAATTTTTTTTTGCAAAAGGTATTTAATGAAATATTTTGAAAGTATATATAAAATTATTGAAGAAAACATCTCAACCCAAGATTTTGAAGTTAGTATAAAATGATTGAAGTAAAAATTCCAGCCACTAATTTATAACTATAAACCAACAAAATATGGGTTGTTAGGTAGTTATTCCCTAGCTTCCAACATTTCAAATAATAATAATAATTTGTGTTTGAAAAAATTAGATGATTTGTTTGGAGAAATGTATATGGTCATTCTTTTCTAATAGTAGTAATATTTAACCTCAATATTTTAAAATAATTTTCTTTAAAAAAATTTAAAATAAAATGTATAATAAGTTTGACTTACAATAATTATCTTAAAAGTCATATCAATGATTTATTTATATATTAATTATTAATTTTTAGTTTTTAATTAGTAGATCCACCAATTTTTTCTCATTCCCTTATCTCTTTAGTATCTATAAACTAATTTTATAACTCCTTTATCAATGAATTGTGAGTTGGTCACTTGATTTTTTAAAATAAATAATTTTGGTCTTATTATCCGTTAACTAATAATCCCCATCCATATATAGTCAAATGTTAACTCTAACAAAGTTCACATTAGTAATTACCCTGTAAATTTGGATATGGCACATTTTTTGGTTCCTTTAAATTTGTGCCAAACTTTTTCTTTTCTTCTAAATTTGAAAGTAATGTTTTTAGTCCTCCTTGATTTGAAAATAACTTATTTAAGTTAAAAGAAATCACATAACACATACACTCTCTCCTTGAACGCCGAATTCAATTTTTCAATCTTCAAAAATCTTTTTCTCCGGTCTCTAAATCTTCTATCAACCTCGTTATCAGTCACTATCTTTTGATTCTTTTCCTCTCAAATTCGAGAGATGTAAATATTTAAGCCATATTATAGGAAGTAGAGATGTAAATAAGGCTTGATAAT
Organism: Amphicarpaea edgeworthii; assembly: GCA_014843725.1. Taxonomy (NCBI): domain Eukaryota; kingdom Viridiplantae; phylum Streptophyta; class Magnoliopsida; order Fabales; family Fabaceae; genus Amphicarpaea; species Amphicarpaea edgeworthii. The sequence goes on along the minus strand of CM026322.1, from coordinate 23,156,180 downwards.
GATAAAAAGAAAAAGAAAAATAGGGACGACATTTTGGCCTGGGGTTTGATTTTGTTCCTCACCGGCCAATATATATCTTTCTAGTTTTGATAATTGTACTTGGAAGTGGTGCCCACAACGTGCATGATGGAATCTCCACTTGCTCCGATCCAACGCGTTTTGGCTTTGGCAATTGGCGCCGCTATAAGCACAGTCTTCGATTATGTTCATGAATAATAGCTAGTAACAGAACCAAACCAAAACGCACTTCATTATATTTACTTCTAATTTTCACCATTGTTTCTCTGAAATATACTTTTGATTCATTGTATAATAGCTCAACACGCACTTCATTATATATAAAACACTGCAATTATAAATTTAATTAACAGCGCGCATTAACATGTTTAATTTTTGAAAAATATTACTTCTACACCCCATATTATCTTACACCTCACCAACACTAATTTTTTATTAATATTTATTGCTGTGGGGCCTATAAATTTTTTTTTTTATAAATTAATATTTAATAGTAAAAAGTAATTTAAAATTTCATTAGACAAATATAAATGGAAGGTAAATTACTAGCTTGATGTGGGAATATCGACACTCTTAATTTAAATTTTAAAGATTCGGCCAAAATAACTCTTAATTAAACAAAATCAATCATAAGTCAACTGTTATATTCTTTGTAGATTGATTCCTCCTTAGCACCACGCATAACGAATTAATGTTGCGAAACTCAAGTTTTGCATGGGATATTTGTAAGACTAAAGTTTAAAGGTACAGAAAATGTCTTAGTCGCCCAACTAAGGTCATGATTGGGTAACTATTGTTATTGTTTTTGGTGTTTTTGGTGTGTACAAATTGTTAAACAAAAATGAATGCAAAAAAGAAAGAGTGAGGATTCTTTTGTAAAAGGTTTAATACTATTTTTATTCTATTAAATTTTACATTTTTTTTATACTTTGACACGTAATATTTTAAAAGTCTTATTTTATTATTTTTGTTTTAATTATATTTTGATATATAATATTTTAATTATGAATATAAATAAAAACAAATTAACAATTTTAAAATGTATCATGTGACTAAAACATAATTTAAATTATTAAAATATAGTTTAAAATATCAAAATAAAAAATTTAAAATATTATATATCAAAATATGATTAAAACATAATTTAAAATAACAAAATAAAATTTTTAAAATATTATTTATCAAAATAAAAAAATATAAAACTTAATAAATTAAAAATAACATTAAAATTTTGTAAATCATTTTCTAAAACTAAACATACACTGACGTGTTTCTTGCCATCTGCTTTGACAGTACGTTCTGTGCCGATAGACGTACGCAAATTGGGATATAAATAGAGTATAGTCTTGTTATGTTGATTAGAAACCAAGACTGTTTTAATTACTCGGAAGTAGAAAATAAGATAAGACTCCTTTATGGTGAGGATCGATGCTTTTTTCTTTCGTACTAATTAATGGTCTTTATAATTTCATGCAAGGTTTCTGAAATTGACCCTTTAATTTTCAGGATAATATTTATATGAAACAAGCTTTGGTATTGAAGGAAGTAAAGCATGTGTTCCAGAAACTTCTTATTAGCGAGGATCCCATGGAGAGTTTGTATGTTATTGACAGTATCCAAAGGCTTGGCATTGAACACCACTTTGAAGAGGAAATTGAAGCCGCTCTTCAGAAGCAACAACATTTGATATTTAGTGATTTTGCGAATAACCATAAACTAATTTATGAAGTTGCTCTTCCATTCCGTTTACTTAGACAAAAAGGCCATCATGTTCATGCAGGTTCAAATTTCATATTTTACGAGAATGATTGTTGGACACCTATATAGATAGGGACCAAGTTCTTCACCATTAATTGTTAAATGTAAAACAAAATCTTTTATGGTAATGAACACCATGACCTAATTCTTATTAATTACTTCTTAATATTTGTAAATTTGAATATGACAGATTACATAATTAATATTGCATGTATAAAAACTATAATGGGTGTGCATGCAGATGTATTTGATAGCTTGAAGAGTAACAAAAGAGAGTTTAGAGAAAAACATGGTGAAGATGTGAAGGGTCTGATTGCTCTGTATGAGGCGAGCCAGCTAAGTATTGAAGGAGAAGATAGTCTTGATGATGCAGGTTACCTCAGCTACCAACTTCTTGATACATGGTTGACAAAACATAAAGAACATCATGAAGCTATGAATGTTGCCAGCACTCTTCAGCATCCACTTCATTATGGCTTATCAAGATTCAGGGACGACACAAGTATACTTCTAAGTGATTTCAAGTCGACCAAGAAAGAATGGATCAACTGCTTAGAGGAACTTGCTGAAATCAATTCCTGCATAGTTAGGTTCATGAACCAGAATGAAATCACTCAAGTCTACAAGTAAGTTTCTAATATGTATGTTCATTTAAGTAGTAGTAATAGTAATTTCCAACTTTTTAATTAATTACATGATGAACAGATGGTGGAAAGACCTTGAAATGGCGAAGGAGGTGAAGTTCGCTGGATATGAACCTCTTAAATGGTACATGTGGCCAATGGCATGCTTCACAGATCCACGCTTTTCAGACCAAAGAATTGAACTCACTAAACCTATCTGTCTAATCTACGTTATCGATGACATCTTCGATGTTCATGGAACATTAGACCAGCTTACTGTGTTTACAGACGCTGTTAATAGGTATTTAAATAAATAAACAGAGAGAGGATAGATGTATTAAAAAGGAGGGAAAGGATTTATAATTTGTTTTGAAATATATGTTATAAAACAAATTTTGAATTTTATAATTTAGCTCATTTATAAGGAAGCTTGGAAAGGCCATTCTTTGGATATTTCATTCTTACAACGAATTGATTTCTCTGAATTCAGATGGGAATTTGCTGGTACAGAGGAACTTCCAGAGTTCATGAAAAAGTGTTTAAGCGCTCTGTACGACATTACCAATGATTTTGCGGAAATGATCTACAAAAAGCACGGATTCGACCCTATAGATACCTTAAAAAGATCGGTAAAAAGCAATTTATTTTATCATATATGTCAGTTATTTTTGTGTACTAGTGCATTTCATCATTCATGTCACATATCACAGTGGGTGGAATTGTTGAATGCTTTCTTGGAAGAGGCACATTGGTTGAATTCTGGTGATTTGCCAAGCTCAGAGGAGTACTTGAACAATGGAATTGTGAGCACAGGGGTGCATGTGGTTCTTGTCCATGCATTCTTCCTCATGGATCAGGCTATTAACAAGGAAAATGTTGCTATCGTGGACAACTTTCCACAAATTATACATTCAGTGGCTAAAATTCTTCGTCTTTCTGATGATTTGGAAGGAGCTAAGGTAAAATTAATGCATGCATATGACATATATATATTCTATACATGTCTCGTACGTTTTAAGGATCGATGTGAATATATATAAATGCTGCAGAGTGGAAATCAAAACGGACTTGATGGGTCGTACATTGATTGCTACATGAATGAACACCAAGATGTTTCAGCTGAAGATGCACAAGGGCATGTTGCACACTTAATTTCCTGTGAGTGGAAACGTTTAAACCGAGAAATCCTCACCCAAAATCAATTGCCACCGTCATTTACCAATTTCTGTCTCAATGCCGCTAGAATGGTACCTTTGATGTATCATTACCGTAGCAATCCAAGCCTCTTCAATCTACAGGAACAAATTCAAATGCTTCTTAATGTCGATGCTGGGCACATTTAGTTCTTAATTATGGTCATGCTTTGCGTCACGAATATTATTATACAATTAATTAGACAAGCGCATATATAATTGATGAAAGGTTCAAGAGAGTATTTGTCCCAAGTCAATTTAGTCAAATAGTATTTTTGTGTTTAACATTATGTTTAATTTGAATAATGTATTTCTTTTTTATTTTTTTAATTGATCAACTTATGAATTACCTTTTTTAAAAAAATTTTCATTTACTTTTTAATTTTAGTTGATCAACCTAGCTGATTCATCCCAACCTGCAACATTTAAAAAACATACCCAATCCAATCCTTGAAAAATAAAATATGAACTTATAAATTATAATAAGTGGATATTTTAATATGTACTTTTAATTAGTGTCTGACGTGTATAAAAAAATTACTTTTAAACGAGAATACCTATCAGAATAAAAAAAATCAAATTAGAAAACACTGGTTAAATATATGTAAGTTGGTGATGAATAGCCATAAATAATTAAAGATGTCTTTGCTCTAACAACCACACTCAACTGAGCAATTGCAGTTTCAGTCAACAAGCCCAACTGCCAAAGGCCTCACGAGTCACACCAAAATGCACTCCAAAGTTAATTTGCACTTTCCCAAAGCCTACGTCAATAATATATATAATATATTTTTTTCCACTTGCAGCATTTTATCAATCTCATTTATAGATAAACTTTTATGTTTTTGTGGTACTTTTTTTTTTTTTTTGGAAAACCCTCTAGCAGACTATTATATATATTATCAAAGAAAGAAGTTCGAAACAACTTGAATGTGATTTCTAACTAGATTTTGTAATAAAATAACCATAATTCATAATCACATTCTGTTAAGAAGAATCGAAGACTGTAACAAAAAAAAAAATCAGTTAGATGATTCCAATGGGCAGAAGACACATTTAAACGATCAAACATAAGAAACATACCTGAACAAACTTGGGACCACAGCAAAAGCCCCTCAAAACAAGCATCAATGTAATGTACTTTCTCTCTCTCTCTCTCTGACATGATCCCTCAATGAGAAGCACTTATATAGCCACCAACCAATTCTCAATTTACATAGCCTTGAAACACATTTCTTCAACAATAGTAGCTATTTTTTCTGTCTTTCCCCACAAAACAAATGGAGTATGAAGATGAAGATTGGCTTAGTGTTACTATGGATGACTTTTCTCTTGCTACTGAAAATAGTTGTAGCAGGCAAATGATGGGTAGGAAGAGGAACTATGATGATGACACCAGAGGATACAAATCAAAGAACCTTGAAACAGAAAGGAGGAGGAGGGAGAAGCTCAGTAGCAGGCTTTTGATTCTGCGCTCTATAGTGCCTATCATAACAAATGCAACCACCTTAACCCTCACTTTCTTACTTTATCCTTCTTTATTTGTCTCATAGATAGTTTATTCAATGTTCATTTTCATGGATTGGTAATTACTAATTGTTACATTCATTGTTGGAATATAGTCTTATTACAAACTCTGATTTTGGTTTTAGATGAATAAAGCAACAATTGTTGAAGATGCTATCACCTACATTGAGAAGCTGCAAGACAAAGTCCAGAGTCTCAGCCAAGAGCTTCACCAAATGGAAGCAATTTCAGAGGAAACAGCAGAGACAAAAATAGTTGAAATTGATGCTGCTGAAGATATGAAGAATTGGGGGATACAGGTCATCATCTATGAGATCTTCTCTTTGAAAATGAAAAGAAAAACAAAATAAAGTGCTAATTGCTAATGTTGCCTTGCCACTGTAAGTTTCTGCAGGAAGAGGTCAGAGTGGCGCAAATAAACGAGAATAAACTCTGGGTTAAGATCATTATTGAGAAGAAGAAGGAAAGATTCAGCAAATTGATGGAGGCCCTTAGTAATTTTGGCATTGAGCTCATTGACACCAATCTCACAACCACAAAAGGAGCCTTGCTGATTACATGCTGCATAAAGGTGATTCTAAGAAAGAAATATCATAATCAAATTTGCATTTTCTGTAAGTTATCAAATCCAAAAGAAGAGACTTGAAGATGAACACTTTGATTCATCTTTGTACTATAATACATGCCTATGTGCTAATGCTGTGCTAACCTCAGAAGCTTAACATTATAATATTCACTTTAATTATTTTAACTGATTTTTTTTTTTTTTGTTGCTCAGGACAAGAATGGTGAAATACTTGAAATTCATCAAACCAAGAATTTGTTGCAAGCTATTATTAATGACATATAGAGCTAGTTGAAGTAGATTTCTTGTAGTTATTTAATTAATTGTAGGGTCATGATAGCACACAGTATGTTAGTTAAGATTATTTGATTTATTGTTACGGTTGGATGATGAACATTCAGTATACTATCCACAATTCAGCAGTGTTTTTTTTTTTTTTTTTCTATGAAATCAGTTCATCTTATTGTGTCCCTCCATCCCTTACCCAAGATTATGTTATTGGTCACATAATAGTATATTATAGTCTTTCTTTTTTCAATAACTTCATTATGTTTTATTTTAGTTTGAAGATTAAGCAAAGGTTATAAAGGCTAAATGGATATAGAAATGATGGTTCTCCTTATTAATAATGCTTGTACTGTTATTAGACAACCAAAAGTGATGTTAGGAAAGAGGATATATAGAGAGACAAGAACCTTGCTCATACCACTAAAACCTTAAAATAAAAGGCAACAACAGAATATTTACGGCTCAAGTACAGTAGTCTGAAGACAACTTAAATGGTTCAAGATTTAAGAATATGGTTCTAGTTATGAGTTTAGCATGGTTGTCCAAAATAAATAAAAAAGACAACTTAAATCAATACCAACCAACTATACTTGGAAGAGAGAGATTTCCAATGCTGAAGAGGAGGAGCAAGCAACTTTATATTGAATGTCTTAATCCAATCAAACAACACGGTTGATATCTTGTTACTTTATGGTTCTTAGAACAATTAAAAAAATATATATATATATAATTAGAAAAAGTTCACAATAAACCAACATTTTTTCTTCTTACCAAAACAGTAGACCAACATTATTCACCATATGAATGTCAAATAGATTAATCAAATTAAATAAATTACTATGAAGGCAAATGAGTTAATTTACAATTTACAATTTAAAAATGTTAGTTATAATATTTTGAAAGTTTTTTTTTTTTTACCACAAGTACTCAAAATTTTCAACTGCTGTTTATTATTTTATACAAAATTAACTCTTACTAAAATTAACTGGTTGGTTATAAATTATTTTTTAATATTTTGAATATAAAATTATATATATGTTGAAAAGTATTTAGTGTAATGTGTTGTGTTATTTATACAAGTTATAAATGTTTATTTATATGAAAATGATCCATACATCTTTATTATGAGAGATGAGAAGTTTAAATAATTGATTAAATCTTAATGGTTCAGATGTAATTTTGAATTAAAATTAAATATAATTTTCATCTTATACAATCGTATCTCTTCTAATTATTGTGCATTTACACACACAGTTGTCATCACCACCAACAGGGCCACCATCATCACCATCATTATGGTTGTTGTTCTCGTTGTTACCGCCATCATGCCATCACCACGACCACCACCGCCACCACCAATAGGGCTATCATCACTGCCACTATCAAGACCACCATCATAGTTGTCGTCCCTGTTGTTGCCGTCACTACTATCACCATGGTGGTGATGGCGGCAACACCAAGAACAACGATCATGATGGTGACCTTGACAGTGGTCATGTTGGTGGTGACAATGATTATGGTGGTGGCGGTGATTATGATGGTGATGGTGACGGTGGTCCTGTTGATGGTGGTGGTGGTTGTCGTGGTGATGGCGGCGCTAGTCATGATGATGGGACAATAAATACACAGTAATAATTAAGAAAGATATGATTGTATAAGGTGAAGATCACAATTAATTTTAATTCAAAATTATATTTGGATCATTAAGATTTAATCAATAGTTATTATTTACTTCTCATCTCTCGTAATAAACTAGCCTCTCATTTGAAATGTCATATATATATATATATATATATATATATATATATATATACACACTTTAGGCTTAGAAATGACCGACTCGTGGAGTGAGATGTTTTTTTTTTTACTTTATCATTGAATGAGATGTTTGATAATTTAAAATAATTTTGTCCTTTTCAGTATGATTATTTCTTATTAAATGCTTCGAATAAAGTCGGTTGAGCTATTAATTTTCGATTCAATTAATAAAAGGATGATCCAAAAGCTTTGTCATAATGTTTTCCATTTTTTTAAATATTGTTTGGAAAATCCTTGAAAATATGAGCTTTTTTTTTATATAAAAAAAGAGCTTTTATTAAGTGAATATTTTAATATGAACTTCTAATTAATGTCCCAGTCTCCCAGAGTACCTAAACTAGAATTATTTTTTTAAAAAAATACTTATCGAAAGAAAAAAAAAAACAAATTACAAAAGACTGGTTAAATATAAATAAGTTGTTGATGAATTCAGCATGATAATCCAAGTTGTTAACCAAGCTGAACCAAATTGACATTTAGATCGATATCACTTTGTTAAGTAAAAGTGTACACCAGGCAGTATAAAAAGTTGCTATTTAGAACTATTTTAAGTACTATATAATGACAATTTTGTTTATTTTCTGTCAAAAAAAAATTGTTTATTTTTTATATTCTTTCCTTACTGGTATCTCTCTGTAGTCTACCTTCATGGTGAAAATCTCCTTCCATTCTTTTCATTCATTCCATTATTAGTAAGAAAGCATTTTCGTCAAGTACACTGCATACACAACCATGATTTCTGTCAAAATGAGTTTTATATTTTCTTTTAATTTTAAATCAATATATGTAGTATATTGTCAATTGATTCAAATCGTACTATAACCATAAAAGTGCATACAACACAAGGCACAAGGCACAGGTTACCTAACAAACACTCAACTGCAGTTTCAGTCAACAAGGCCAACTGACAGGCATAACGAATCACCCTAAAATGCACATGAAAGTTTATTTGCACTTTGCAAAAGCCTATGTGAAAGATATTGTTTTTTTTGTCATGTACAGTTACAGCATTTTGCCTTTAGTTACATTTCATTGATCATGAAAATTTTATTGATCACATAACATTTGTAGATAAGCTTTTATGGTTTTGGGGTAGCTTTTTTTTTTAAAGCCTTCTATCAGACTAGAACCAAAAAAAGAAGTTAGGAACAACTTCAATGTGATTTCTAACTTCAATTTTATTATAAAGTAACCATAATTCATAATCAAATTCTGTTAGGAAGATTCCAACAAGCCGAAGACACATTTAAATGGCCAAACACAAATATTTTTCTCTTGTTGTCATAAGAAACATACCTGAATTAACTTTTTCTCTCTGACATGATGCCTCTATGAGAAGCACTTATATTGCCACCAACCAATTCTCAATTTACAAAGCCTTTGGAACACATTTCTTCTCTATTTTCCCACAAATGGAGTATCAAGATGAGGATCGGTTATGTTTTACTATGGAAGAGTTTTCTCTTGCTACTGAAAATGGTTGTAGCAGACAAAGGATGAGTAGGAAGAAGAACTATGATGATGACACAAGAGTGTACAAATCAAAGAACCTTGAGATTGAAAGGAGGAGGAGGGAGAAGCTCAGTAGAAGGCTTTTGATGCTGCGCTCTATAAACCCTATCATCACAAATGCAACTACCTAAGCCCTCACTTGATTCAATATTCAGTTTCATGGTTTAATTTACATGTTACATTAATTGTTGGAATTTAAACTGATTATAAACTCTAATGTTTGTTTTAGATGAATAGAGGAACAATTATTGTAGATGCTATCACCTACATTGAGAAGCTGCAACAGGAAGTCCAGCGTCTCAGCCAAGAGCTTCACCAAATGGAAGCAACTTCCGAGAAAACAGCAGAGGCACAAATAGATGAAATTGATGCTGTGGAGGATATGAAGAATTGGGGGATACAGGTCATCTCGTCTCTCTGAAAAGAGAATGAATGGTCTCTACAAATGTTAATTACTAATGTTACTTTCTGCAGGCTGAGGTCAGAGTGGCACAGATAGATGAGAATAAACTCTGGATCAAGATCATCATTGAGAAGAAGAGCGGAAGATTCAGCAAATTGATGGAAGTCCTTGATAATTTTGGCATTGAACTCATAGACACCAATCTCACAACCACAAAAGGAGCATTTCTGATTACAAGCTGCATACAGGTGATTCTAAGAAAGATAACAATCAAACTTGAAGATGAACTTTTATTCATCTTTGTACTTTAATATGCATCTGTGCTATTTTCAAATACTTAATAATGTGATAATATAATATCCACTTTAATTATTTTTAACCAAAACATTCTATTGTTCAGGGCAAGGATGGTGAAAGGCTTGCAATTGATGAAACCAAGAGTTTGTTGCAAGATATTATCAATGACATAGAGAGCAAGTTGGAATAGAGTTTTAGTTATTTTATTGTCAGGTTATGATTACACCACTACTAGGGCTTGAGAGGATTGTTCATGCAATAATAAAAAATAAATATATGTCAGTTAATATAATATTGTATTTGTTATTATTGTTACGGTTGGATAATACAAATTCTGTATACTATAATCTAGTCACTAAAATTGAGAATTTTTTATTTCCTAAATAGATTATAAAATCAGTTCATCTTCTTATGTCCCTCCTCTCATATTCTTTCGTACAATGCAATGTGTTAATGAGATAAGAAAAATGTTTTTTTACCATTCAAAAAGATTATACAAAACTAAATCAATTTAAGATTTTAGACTAAATGCTACGAGCTGAGAGTAGGACAGAGCAGAATTCATGCATGCTGTCCATTTGAGAAGAGATGAATGTTATATCGAATAATCTGACCAGACAAGTTGATATTTTATTTCTTTCTCAGCCCTCGGAACATAATTAAAAAATGTATATAAGATTAAAAATTCACTGTAAACCGAACTTATTGACCATATGATTATCCAATAAATTAAGCAAATTAAGACCTCGTTTCTTCACTTGACTGTCTTTAATATTTTAAATTGAACCAACTAAGGTTTTTCTTACTCAAAATTTGAGAGGCAAATTTGGTTTCAACAAACATCTAAATAGCCGTCAATGTTAGCAGATTCTCTGAATATCTTCAGTACAGGATCAAGTAGCCTTTTTCTTTCAAAGAATAATAACTTCCCTTTCAGTAAAGTAAAAAGTAAAAGGAAAAGAAAAGAAGAAATGAAATGATATGGAATGATACTATCATAACTTGCCTTGAACATTAGAAAAAAAGCGGAAAACAAAATTGCACAAAGACTTTATACAATAAACACCGCTATCAGATTCTTTTCTTTTTTCCCCTCAACTGATATCTAATTTAATCACAACTCTCATAGGATTTATGCACATTACACCATATAATTATTTTTAAAGGAAGAAAGAAAAGGGCAAAACAAAACAAAATTGGAAAGAGAAACAAGCAATCTTTCATCTCTGATCTTGAAATCCAATGCTTTTCCTTCCACCGAAATTTAGTGAAAGACCTGCACCCCACATTCAATTTTTGAAATCAAAACTCCACATGCAGAATGAAATCTAGAAGAGAAAATGAATGAGAATTGAAATCCATCCAATGATCATTTGACAGCCTGGAAAGTAATCATGACTGAGAAGAAAATGGCATGCATATGCTGCTTTTGCATTACTATGATTCCTATTCAAAGCCCATAGTAATTCAAAGGAATTAAGGACAAGTCATCATCAATAAACAAAGTGTGAGAGAGAAACAGTACCTTGGGATCTACAAACAGGGGGATCTTCAAAGAGAGACAAAGAGAGCTGCTTATGTGCAAGACCAATGTCAATGAGAATAAGACCTGAAGATGGATCATTGACAATGATGTCCTTGACAGGTAGCCATAGAAAAAGCTCTTCCTGAGAAAGACCCTCGAAGCCCTTGAGCTGACCAAAACTAAGGTTAGCTCGAACCACAGTTTGGAACAACACTCTTGTTTCATACTTGGCCATACAAGGTCCATCCAAGTTCACCTCCAGAAGACCCCTTTGGTCCAAATTGTATGACTTTACACTCTCCGGGAACAGCCCTGCTGGTAGCCCATGGCTTCGGAGAAGCTCATGAATTGAAGAATATGCAGATACAGATGCAGATGTAGATGTAGATGTCACTGATGAGAAAGGAAGAACAAAAACAAAAGCAAGAAAGATGCTGGCTTCTAAAGATCTGTGTGGCATAGACAACATGGTTGAGACTTGAGAATGAGGAAATGAAGTAGCTAGTAGCTTTTGAGTGAGGGAGGGAGGAGAGTTGCTTTGGTTGGTGCTTGAGGTTTTAACAGGGTTTTTAAGGTAACACACAAACATAGTTTTTGAACACTATGATTGGAAGTGGGAGCCAGAAAGGACAGTTGATAGAATTCTAGGTTCCTGGTTGGCATTACATGGATTGTATTGTTTGTATTGTATGATGTGTGAAATGAACAAACTACCCTTGCGTTACAATCTATGACTATGACCGAGGAAATGTGAGGAGGAAGCATATTAAAACCAGAGATCCAAAGTTGGAAATGGAATAAAGATAACGTTCCATTATTTTAATTGAAATAATTAGTAGGTGGGGTGCTGCTGCTGTGCTGGTGCATATATAAAATTAGACATATTGTATCCATTCAAACAAAAAAAAAAATTTATGAGATAAAATCAATTTAAAAGGGTACTATTTGAATTATTGTAGAATTTGATTATTTCAATAATATACTACTCCACTGTATAATAAAGAACAAATAATGATTCTGGTTGAAAACAACTTTGGCTTTACGATTTCTGATGCTTTTATTTGTGTAATGACATGTTTGTACGTAAGTCGAAAACATAAGATGGATTTGAATATGGTCTTTGGCGCTTTGGCCTTAATCTGCGCTTGGTTGGGGGGCCATGGATACCTTTTTCCAATCTTTTACTCATATTTGTTCTGTTTTCTTCTTCATCTTTTTACTATCAAGTATCAACAAAGTCATGCTATGTCGAATGTTCTAGACAAACAATTATTTTGATCCTCTTTTTTATTAGTTTACTACTAGGTGAGAAGACTTTAAGCAAAGACTACAAGTGGGGGATGTGGATTCATTATATTTATACTACACACATAAATGATACATAAAACATGCGTGCGGTAATACGCGCACACGCATTTATCAAAAAGATTTGAGTCGCCAATTCCGTTTATCAAATTGTGATCGATGTCTTGGGTACGAAATTTTTGCCCATGGAGCCTCATTACTATTTACTAGTGTAGTCTGAAAGTCTTTTAGTAATTACTTTCTTCAGTCTTGAAAACAGAAACTCTCAGCAGCAGCAGTTGTTTGCAAACGTATTGTTAGTTGAATCGTCACTATCCTTATTCCCATATTTGAACTTTTCTACTCACTAATCCAACCTACTAATTCCTAAATTTAGATGTTACAAGCTGTTGCTATTAGATACTACGTTAGTATGGGTAGTTTTTGGTCTAAACGTCTATTTGAAAGTGGTTGGACAGTGGCAAGTAGCAGTAAACTAGGTGTACAATTGGAAAAGCAATACAATATTTTTGGGGTTTCTGTAATAAAGAAAACTAAGAAAACAATAGACAAAAGGTTTGATTCAATTGATTAACATGTTGGGCTTAAGCTTCAATCAATTTCACTTAGAATTTCTAAAATGTGACTGATGCAATTTGGGTGACAGAGGCCAGGAGGTCCCTAATAACGTCAGCGGAAGGATTAAACTTTAGCAAATGTGCTACTACTTACTTCACAAGCACCATCTGAGTTTCCAATACAAAATATGGTGAATTTTAGCTATATGATTGGGAAGCAAAGCTACTCAATTTTAAGTCTTGGGGGGCATAAATCTTAATCAACCATCACAGCACTGGCTCACACACTACACTACCAGAAAGCAACAAGTAAATGAAGTAGGTGTTGGCTAACGTATAACGAATGGGACTGGCAGAAAACCAAGCATGGAATTTTTCTTTTTTTCACATGTTCAAATTCAAATGTTACATTTATTACAACAGAGACAAAGCGTTACACCCTGAACAAATTTGATTACATCTTAGAAGAAATTGTTTTGGTGTGATCCATCAGTATAATCAATTTGTCTGTATTGTTGTGGTTGCATTGGATAATGCCTTTGATAGCCATAGACAACTGCATCTCCTCCATCTTCCCCCCTTCCACCATAATAAGGATATGGACTGCCAAATAGATAATCTGCAGTGCCTTGCCAAATGTTCTCCTGACAGTTGTTTCCTCTGTAACTCACTTCTTCCTCACAAGAACATTCTCTCTTCTTCATACGTGCCAAACAAGGCCAATAACCAAATAAGCTTTCACAAATATCCACAGCTTCCAACCCATATCCACTAGGATATTGAGGAACAGGAACCACTTGCCCCTCATAACCCTCACCAGATTCAGAATAGTAATCATCTTTATGCTCACTCTCACTCTCTTCATCTTCACCACCAGTGTCAAAGTTGTTGTCTTTTACCTCTTTAGGTTGATATCTGCCACCATCTAGTGGCTGAGGCTTCTCTTCAGTTTTTGTTGGGACTATAGCCACACTGTGGGGTGTGATTGCTTTCTCTTCAATCCCCTCTTCTATAGTAGGCAATGGAACTATGGATCCGGAAAAGGGTGGTTGGCTAATTGGAGTTGAGCCAGAACGAGGATAGCAAATTTGATCTGAAGGTTGTAGGGCTTTGCCATAGGTCTGATCAATGTCATAGCCACCACCATAAGGTGTTGGATCATAGTCATCAAATTCAGGGACATTGAATTCCACGTTAGAATAAGAGATCACAAGCTGACTCATACCAAAATTGGGATCATACACAAGTGATTTTGGGTCACTAAAAGTTGTGGCAGAGTATGATATGGTTTGGGTTTGGTAAGTGTCAGCAGGGTAATATAAAGTTGAATTATATCCATAATATGGTTGATTGTAGTCATAAGCAGTATAAGGCACAGAGGGTGGAGTTTGAGCATAATCATAATTGAGATTGAGAGCATAAGAGTTGAAATTGTACTCACCGTAACCGTAATCAGACCCAGAATAGGCAGAGCTGTAGTAAGCCATGATGAGTTGATCAGGATCAGGATTGAAAGTTGTCTATCTCTTCTCCTATAGTCCTATCGGTTCGGTGGCGAAAAAGAAAGCTTTTTTACCTTCACATTTAAAGCATTTCGGTTGAATAGTACGAAAATAAAAGTATTTTAGTGCACCATAACTCTCCCAACAACCGCAGAATTCTTATCTATGCTCAAATGTCCACATGCAATTATGCGAGGAAAGAGGAAGATATTATTCATACAAAATTATTTTCAAAAATAGTTTCTCATTATGCATTTTTTATATTTCCGTATATTACATTATTCATCTTATCTCTCTTGTTTATAAAATTATTGTGAAAAATGACGTTATTCTTACCATTAAGAATTAAGACAAGGCCGAACCAGTAATATATTCGAATATCATTAGACAACAATAGTAATGTGTTAAGTAGGACTTGTGGGACTAACGTGATACAAGTAGATATCAATTCTAGCCAGTAAAGCAAGGGGGCCAATCCATGGTCATTGGTCTTTGTTTTCAGTTTTAAGTTGAGATTAAGACGAGCATATGCATTTCATAGCTGTATGATTGCTGACATCAATCTTTTGAATTCAGGGAGTGATTTCTTGCTGATTTTAACGAAAAAAATCCAAGTTGATTAGATATAAATATGGGTTTAGATTTTTTTCGCTTAAGAAAGTCAGCAACAGGATTGGGAATTGTAATCCCCACCCCACACTCACATTTGTCTCTGTTATTAATATAATAAATTATATAAAGAACTTAAAATAATCTATTTATTTATTATATAAATCATAAGTTTAAAAAATTTATATTAAACATTAATTTAATTATATTTATTATAAAATAATATTTTTAACTTATTGTATAATAACTTTATATAAAAAAAATTGTTAAATAATATTTCTATTGATAAAATAAATGAAACAATTTGATTTATTATGAAAAATAGAAGTGTGTTATACAAAAATGTTACACATAACATTTGAGACGATTATGTAAATTATTTTATGATTTGGGATTGTTATGTATATGGGGGACAGGAGGAGGTTGGGAAACTCTGCGACTAGGGGTTGGGGAGGTTAATCTCGCTTCCACCTCACTGTCATACCTATTTCTCAAAGTGACAAAAAGAACCATTAATGATTTCCCAAGATAATGCTAAGTGCTAACCACCCCCAACTATTTTATTTCTATACCTTGTATAGACAAAATTAATTAAATCATTTTAACTCTAAAAATTAAATAAACATAATAAATAACATTTCATTTGTAATCTAATCTATTAGTATTTTTCAATCAAGGTTGCTTAAGCTTGAGAAAGATCAAGAGTTTCAACAAGCATTTAAATCCCGACTTTAAAATGAGGTGAATTTACGTATGTTTAAAGGCTTTAACGCAAATCACGATTTGTGGTTCTGGCTCAATTAACAAACTAAACTTTAGTGTAGTATTTAAGCGAAATTGGTCAGCAGTTTTAAAACACCATTAATAACTTTTTGACTAAAACTAAATGGATACAGTACTTTGAATAAAAAATATTCTCACACTCGAGAATCAAGATACGATATACGAGAATCCCTCGTGGTTTCATTTCAGGACAAAATCATCAGTAGATGTAGAGCATCTACTATCTATACTTTCTTTTGGGCCTTGTCAATAAGATCCAATTCACCAGTCGTTTGTTTGTTCACTTCCTTTTCTTTTTAACCAAAACTGGAAGAGAGAAAAGAACTATTCATATTTTTATTTCTTTTCAAACAAAGCATAATTGTTGCATCCCTTCCATCAAATATAAATCAGTTGTAGTTTCTATCGTTAATGCTGTTAAAATAACAATCCTCAAACAAAACTAGTATATTTTATTTGGCAATCATGGATGGTTTATGAATGCACCGATTTCCAAGTTGGAACAAATTCGCATTCGCTGGCGGGACGAAGGCCAGCAAAAACTGGGATTATTGTAGCATCAGCATGACTAACTTAAGGATTCATTAATTAGCTGCTTAAGAAAATGACAAAAGGCCATATATTCATATTAATATCGAAAGTTGTACAGTTCATATCAGTCACTTTAGTTTTATGTGTTAACACTGCAGCTGCCATGAAACTTGCAGAAAAAAATCATCACGAAAACAAACCGGTTGCATGATAAGTAGCTCTTCAAATTACACAGACAGATAAACCTAACACTTGTCTCACATGCCATACACATACATAATCCTCAAGATGAATCGTGGAAATACCCCATTTGAGCTTGCAATAAGAAACATTGTATGCATCTGATGAGAATCCAACACAAACTGAATCGTTTGTGAAAAGGAGCAGCTTTCACTTGGCATTGGTTACTAATATCAGCAAAACTGAGAATCACTTGCTGCTGCAAGACTGAAATAATAGCCAAATCAAGAATTTGCAGAGCATAGGGATTAAAATAGAAACCAATGAAAGAGTGGAATAGAGAATAGAATCCACAACCTCATGTAGTAGAGGATGATGAAGAATCGGAAGCAGCGGCCTCTTGTCTTGGCCTTCTGCGGTCAGGGGGAGGGCCATCTCTCCGTCTCTCATACCTTCTACTCTCATTCTTTGGTGCACTTCGTTTTGGTTGGTAGGTAGGGTACTTGCAAGGAATTATCTCCCCATTTATGTATTTGTCACCTAAAATCAAAGAACAACAAGCATTCAGCAACAACAGAATGAATTATTAATGTAGAAATGACTAAAAAGCAAGCAAGCAGCAACCTCCGTAGTCTTTGTTCTTAACATCTATATAGGAGTCTGGCAGTACCCAAAGAACCCCAGGCAAACCTACAAGCATAAATAACGAAACAAGGGTATCATTGATTTGAATTTGTTACCGTATCAAGTCAAATTGAGAACTAAACATTATTATTATTATTACCCTTGAATTTCTCGGATGTGGCTTCATCAACGGTGCACTGAAATCCAGTGTAAGTGGTGGTGCTAAAGGCATACATGTTCTTCTTAGCTTCCTCCATGCTGATACACAAGCACAAGCAAAGAATGAAAATTTGAGGATAAATTGAAAATAACAGAAGGTACATCTAATTTAAATTCGTAAATATGGCGCATAAGGGTAAGAATTAAAGAGAAGAGGGATAAAGAAAGAACCTTCCCAACACAGTGGCAAGAGTGTCGAGGTAAGTGTCAATCATTTGCTCACGAGTGGGTGCAGGGTCCTTAGGAAACTCCATCACAATTAGCCAATGGTTGTAGTCACAACCAGGTAACATTATCGTCTCCCTCTGCTCGTTGTTGCTGTTGCTGTTGCTGCTCCTTTTCGCCGAGAAATCCCCATCCAACGCCGCCCGAATCCGGTTACAATTACGGGTCCGGGTCACCGTAGATTGAGGGAGGCGAAGATTCGTTACAGGGGTGAAGTTTGAGATTGGGGTTTTGGGATGATGGGGTAGGGTTAGGGTTTTGACGGAAAAGGAAAACGTGGTCGTCGCCATTGTAGTGAGTAGTGACTAAACCCAGACTCAACTCAAATTGGATGACAAAAACGATAAGGCTCGCTCCACGAGATCTTTTATTTCATACGGCGTCGTCATGGAGAATCCAAAATCTACTGCTTGTAAGAACATGCTGGGCTCGATTACATTGGATCAAACTTCATAACAAATGGGCCTTACTGATTGAACTTTGAGAGTTGAAATTCACACCAATCTATGTTTTTCTTCACACTCCCTTCCAGATTTTGTAGCTTCTTTATATATAATACTCTTTTTATAAACTAGTTTTTGGAACGTGTTAAATTTGTTACGAAAAATATTTTCCACAATGTAAAACCATATTGTAAAAACTAATTTCCGAAAGATAAATGAAAAGAGAAGACCATAAATGATTGGGGGTGTAAAGAGTAAAAGAAGGTGCGAATAGTCTCCCTTTACCTTTTGCCATTTTGGCAATGCTGCGTCTCTGCTTGGGCCTCATTGGAGTATTGTCTCTTTGAGTGTTTGGTTGCCTTTTTTTGATAAAATTATTATAGTATTTATTACTACTAGTTACATAAAAGAAACGAAAAAATATATGACATACAAAGCAGAATGCAATGACTCAATTTCAACGAATTTAACTTCTAAACCACACAAAACAATTTGTCACTCAGTTTTTTAATTTTGCTTGGATTACGTAGGGGGAGGAAAAAAAGCACGATTCGTATGTCACATGTAGTCATCACTTTTCAATAAATATACATCCAAGTAGTTCTAATTAATCTGCATTCGTGGTTTAAGTAACTTACCCTGTGACTTATATATGCAGTTGACCGAACAACAAGAAGACCTCAGCATATAAACCAGTGCCAATTTGTAAAGACTATAAAATAACTTGATTCAACCTGAGTCCTGACAGAATCTCGAGATTAGGTTCAATTTACTCCTGAAGAATAATAAATCCGACAAGCTTAGTAAATTTGTTCTTCTTAATTTGTTTGTCAATCATGGTTTGGACTCGCTAGCTCTAAAGTATAAATATTGATAGTATGCTTAATCTTAGGTCCATTTTGAAGTAAAATAGTATCTGCGGTGACGAATTCATTCTCAACTTGTGGATGAAATCTCAAATTATGTTTAGAAAATAAGTGTCAAATTATTTATATCAACAACTTTTGGTTCAAATATGAGATTTAATTTCCAAACCAGAAATCAAACTTGTACTTGAAATTTAAAGGAAGAACATTCAAAAGCTACGGAAGAAGAAACAGCAGCAAACAAAGAAAACGCAAAGAAACCCTTTCTTAACGGTGAAATATGCTAACTAGTATTTTAGGATTACTTTTTAATATGTAATTCGCACCAATTTTTTTTATGTTTTAATTAATACTCTTAAAACATTTGGTAAAAATAAACTTGGAAAGGATTTGTTTTGTGGCAACTTGTTCAAGCCATGAGAAAATTGGAGATTCATTGTTTACTTCTGTTCTGGTTTCTCTTAATTCTTTTCATTAACTGTCGTCTTGTATTTGTTGTTTTTGTTTCGGACAAATTCACGATTATCCTTTTTTTCTGCCTTCAGTTGAGTTGAGTTAATTAAACAACCTTTCTAGAGTAAATAAATGGATAGGAAGGAGCAGTTTAACCTTCTTTTTTTTGTGGGGCAATTGGAGTTTAGCACTTGGATAGTTGGATTGGATGGATGGAAGAAGCATATATTATTTCACGTTTCTATGACGAGGAATTGTATATGGTTTGACTTGTTAAATAAACATAAAATATTTATTATTGTATTTCGCTTCTAAGATTGTGTTTAAGTTCACTTAGTATTAAACTATTAATAAGGGAATTAATTACTTTCTTTTTGTGACAGAAATAAATTATTTTTATACCTTCTTTAATTTATACTCTGCATTTGTTTTTATTAGAATAAAATATGTTTTTTTGTTTTTAATTTATCACAACACTTTTAATAAATATAGTGACTAAAAGTATATTATTTTTTTATAAAAAAAATTAAATTAAATTAACATTTTAAGCATTTTAAGAAATCAAAAATATATTTTACTCGTTTTATTGTCATTCAGCAAGTGAATTACTTGAAGTCTTGAACCATTCCCAAATTCTTACTCATATATGAGTAATTCTTTACTTTTTTTAGGAAGTTCCATGGCGTCTTAGATACAGAAGGGGAAGAAGAATTAAGATTTAAGAGAATAAAAGAGGCAGAATTCAGAAGGCATGCATTATGAAAAAAAATCAAACCTATTTTCAGATTAATTCTATCCTATACTTTCACTAATTAAATTGATTTCAGGTGGAAAGTAAACATTATTTAATGATTTGAAAAATACTTTTATCTTTTGAATGCTCTTTTTTAATTTAAAATATAATATTTTATATTTATTTTTTCACTTTTTCTTTGAAATATTAAAATACAAAAATTATCATTGCATTATGTGGGTTAAAATATTAGTTTAAGTTTTAAAAAAATGGAATAAGTTTAAGTTAAATTTAGAAAATAGAGCAGTGGAATTAGCTAGTAACAAAGATAGGAGAGAAGTAGAAGTAGGTATGGTTTTGCGAGTTTCCATTCTTTGTTGAGAATAATGACAGATAGATAAAAGGAGAATGCGTAGATATATTCAACTCATTACTCAACTCATTTTACCACTTTCCAAATATCAAAGTCCTCTCATCCATTAGAGTATAATTGACTCCACGCTGAAAAGTAGTAAAAAGTGAAATTTTATAATTAAAAAAGAAAAGAAAAAAGTCACTAGTAAATTCATAAAATTGATACAGGACACTAGATTTTATTACATTTATTTGAGGATGACTAATTGTTGTGAAGATGAAGTTACACATTGGATGAGAATGGGACCCTCGTGCAACAGTAATCTATTTAACAAAAAAAAATTATTTTTATACAAAATTTTATTAAATTAGAGAAAAGTATAAACGAAAGAGTTTTTCACTTAATAAATTAGAGGATAATGTACTCTATCACACTAAACAACAAAATTATATACACGCATTTTGAAGGGGTTTATTTCATGACAGTATTGATATATAATATTGTTATTTTTATAAAATTTATTTTTTTAATATTTTATGTTTACAATTTAGCATAAATTGTTATTAAACTAATTAAGTTACATCTTATTGAAAATTAAAAGATTTTGTTAAAAAGTTACGAATTCATAAAAAAAAAAATTGTAATTTTTTATTTAAAAATTACATATTGATGATAACAATAAATGATGCTATATTAACGAAGTGAACCTGTTTTTGTTTATTTTAGATAGACAAGCATTTGATGAAAAAACTCACCCATAAACCGTGAATGAAATAAAGTGGTATGAATAGATTGTGGGAAGAAAAAAAATAAGAAGAGGTTTCTAATTTTCTATGCAAGACAACGCACGAGTTTTTGAAGAAATAAAAACGAGTAGTTTGCGGCGACTAGCTAATGGAAAACAGCGAATTTCATTCAAGCTCAAATGAAAAATGAGGATTTTGGATAATAAGCTGAGTAAGAAATTAAATTAAATTTAAAGAAATTAGTAAATTAACGGATTCAAATTTAAAAAAATTAAAAGACATGCATGGAACTAAGTATATAGAATTAATTTAAAATGAAACTAATTGATATTTGAAAAATTAATTTTATTATAGATTTTTGTTTTGAAGAGTTTAATATAAAAAATATTATAATTAAAACTAATAAATTATTTTTCCCAAATAAGTAATAAATAATAACTCTTTTGAAAAGTTGTAATAAAAATGTCTAATATATACAAACGTGGGACCAAATGTTGACATAGGGAATGTTTGCAATTTGCATCGATCAACAAGGGTCAATCATCCATGTCAACCCCACCAAAGACGAAGATTAATTTGGTGAGATTTCCGTTTTGTCCACGGATCAATGATTAAAATTAAGACTTGTCACTCTTTGGAATGCAAGATAAGCGTGTGAAATGTGAACACATGACTGACTTTTCATATTAAGTAAGTCAATTCTGATAGGGATTGTCGCGAGTGGAAACAAACCCTAATTAATTAATTACGATTATCTGTATAACATTTTACAGCTTTTAAACACAAGAGAAACGCATCCTTACGTACATTACATAAATTAAACGACCGTATCTTTAAAATGAATTCGTTTATAATGATTAATAATGTGCTTGTTTTTTATTTCCATTCCGGGAACTGATTATGCATACAACTACTTCTCTCATTAAGGAAGCGAATCCTGATCAATATAATTAAGTTGACCTGAATATGTCAGCAATAAATGATAAGATTAAGAGTTGATGACAAAGGTTCTTTATTTTAGTTATAGTATACGCGTCTTCTTGTGTTTTAACTTTTAAACCTTACCTCACCCAACTAATTGACGCTCTACGTTTTACATTTTACGTATATATATAACTTTAAGGCAAGTCCTACCATTAATACTTTTATCGTGTCCAAAAAGATACCCTGTTAACAGACGTATCCAAAACGCACAGCTCTTTTAAAAGTGTTAGCTATTGATTCGATGAATTCACAGATGGTTATACATTTTAATTTTTCCCTTATATTTTGAATGATTAACTAGGAAGACAAAGTACGTACGTAGGAATATGATAAATCTAATTAATACCAATAAAAAGAAAAGGAAAGAAAGAAAGGGTTATAGTTATTATAATAATTAGTGGGCGGCTCCTCTAAGAAGAAGAACCTAGGGTTAGTTGACTCACCAACAACACTAAGCAAGGATATATAAAACACGTCTTTTAAAATAATATATGTTTACATTTTAGAATATTTGCAAATATGTAGACCTCATGTATATATAATTGTTTAGTTTTAGACTTATATGATGTCCGAATCGAATCAACCCAGCCTTGATGCCGCATGAATAATAAAATTTTATATTTCTTTAATACCTAAAATATGATTGTATGCGCCTTAACTAAAGGGAAAAGAGAAATAATATAATGAAAAAAAAATATGAGTGTAAAAATTAGAATTCAAAGATTTTTCTCTGAATGACTCTTTTATTGTGTTGTTTTCTTAATTTCCTTTGCATATATAACGGCTCCAATTTTTTCGCATTGCTTACCTCAATATTACATAAGCATGACATCAACAATGGCCTCCACAATCCACATGTAAATGGATACTCGTATTCCAAATCGGGCATAAATTTAATAATTTTTATTTATTAATGCTACTAAACTTTTATTGTTGATTATTTTGCAATAATGACATACGCTTGTTACTTTGATTTTTTTATTTTATTCTGGCTTGTTACTTTGATTGTCGTGTCTATGCCCAAATGTAAAAGCTACTCCATTTTTTTACTGTAATAAATGATATGGTGTCGGTTAAAAATGATTAATAAAGTATGTTTTAATTAAGTATATTGAGTATTAAAGGTCTTTGCTGTGACATGAGCAAGAAACAATGGGTCCAGGATACTCATTTTCTCCTCTGTAAAGGGAATGAAGGAACATTTTGGGAACAAAAGAAGACAACTAAGAAGCTCCAAAAAAAAGGGTTTGGACGGTCATGACCTAAACAAACAAACAAACAAACAAACAAACAAGTAAGAAAGCGATCGTATCATCTACAAATCGATCAATGATATCCTCTTATGCCCTTGTTAACTTAACGGGGTCAATACGTCTTTAGACGAAACTGTGGATGTAATTTCATCAAAATTATGTGCTCTACATTTTTTTCGTAGAAGGAAAATATTCTATTATTCCTCAGCATCTAAGACTATAGACACGTACAGCGTAAAAGATAAAAAGAAGGGAGAGATTTGTTGGTCACTAGAACTGAACTACCTTACATGGTGTTACTGATATCACAAATACAAACCCTCCACAAAAACTGGTTATGCAATGTTAAGTGTGAAACATTGAACAACCACTCTCCTGCAAAAAACGTATAGTCACTAACCCCTATTCCATTTGTACGAATACAAGATGGGAGAGATGAATACTATAATTAATAATATATAATGCGATAAGAAGAGATAAATGTCAGGTGTTTCTTTTTTATAGGCAAAAGGAGAAAGATGTAATATAGATATCTAAGGATAAGAAATGCACACCCCAGGAGCAGATTACTGATTACAAGCCCATTAAACAATGTTGAACAAGCATCCGAATTATAAATCCAAATGCAGCTATGGCAGAGTAGATAATCGAGAGGTGTCAACCAAGTCTTTATCTTACTTGAGTGTCTTTATATACAAATAAATAAATAAATCATAATAAGAATGTTAATGATGTTTTCTTTTGACATTCTCTCTTTTTTTTTAATCTTTATAATTGATCGAATTGAAATTTTAAAAAAAAAAGTGTAAGAAGTGATACTACAATCAATCCTCAAATCAGAGTTTCAGTGATAATAAAGATCGAACAATATAAGACAGTTGATCATGTACCAAAAAAAAAAAAATTGTTCGTTTATATACTTTTTGTTTCAGAGGAAGAAATTCTATTGAAGTTGAAGGAGAATTAATAATATTAGAAGTTTGAGTGAGTGAACCCACGACGCAGAGCTCATCCTATATCCCTCTTAATAAAATTAAGTAAAAGAAAATCAGCTGTAGAATTTTAAATATTGTTAGCATCATTGTGTGATGGAAATTAAGATTATATCTTAGTAGCAGTAAAAAAAATAAAAAATTTATATCTTAGTAACATATACAACAGTAGTTGCTCCAGCAAAAAATAATATACAACAGTGGTTGACACTGGTCATTAATTTAAATTTTCAATTTTGATTAACAAATAATAGCAAAGTAACTAAAATATCACATTTAAGTTTAGTATATTAAAACTAAAAGTAGCAGTTAATTATGTTAATATATAGAGTTATATTGATTTTATATATTTGATACTAATATTTTAAAACTTATTTGTTTCTTTCTTTCTACTTTTCCTGCCACACTATTCATTTTATCCCACGATTTTTTTTCTCTTGTATATTAGTTTTTTTTAACTATAGAAAAAATAAAAATTTATCATAAGAATATGCTTTCATATTTAATTTTTTGTATGCATGAACACAACCCACAAACTTAGATCCAAATTTATTTTTTCTGATTAAGAAAACTAGTAGAAAATGAGTTTTTTTTTTAATACAATATTGTGTGTAGTGTTGATTTATGCATAATTAAAATTAGGTTTTTCGAAAAAGTTAAAACTATTTGATTATTAAAAAAATAATTTATACATAAACTAATTTAGCTTTTGAAAAAACATTTTCTTTTTTATTCTTGTTTTAATGTTTAAAAAAAAAAACTAATTCAAATAAAACCGATCGAAGTAGTTGTTGGCTCCTGAACTGGTTAAGTGATCCCTAACTTATTTTATCAAGCAACGTGATTAATATTTTATAAACAGGTAAAATTTCCTTACATATTTTATAAACAATTTTTTTCCTGAAAAATAATTATTCTAAATAAGCAAGATAGTAAATAGTACTAATAGTAATAAAATAAATGGGTAAGTGTGAAGACTTGAGAATCAAAACTTTGACTCAGGGTGGATTGGTGGTAAGAAGAGGCCCCACGTGCCTATTGCACGCGCGCACGCATGCTTGGTGGGTCCGTTCCGTTGTTGACTCTTGCCGCCTTAAATGACAACCAGGTCATAAGCATGACGTCAACTTTCCTCCTTTGGGTCCGTAATTGATCGATTTGCTTAAGAACTGAATTCTCAGTGTGAGAGATATTCACATTTACTATTTTACTACATTTACTATGGAATAAAAAAAATATAGCTATACATAACTGTTTTACTCTGTCTTTTATGCCATTCTTTATGATTTTTTTTTAATGAGTGATTATTTTTGTGCAAAATATACAAAGACATATATATATATATATATTATTTATGAAATAGTTGTGTATAATATTTTTTACAATACTATTATACCTTATCATCACTGTTAATCTTATTTAATTTCGCATTTATCTTTCTTTTCTTATTTTTATTTGTTGTGAAAAAATATACAAATTTATCATATATATATATAGCGGTGTTTTGTCTGGTCAAATTAATTAACCTAATAAACATCATGAGAATTAAAATATAATAAAATTTTAAAGAAAATCAGTGTTCAAATATATATATGAGGATGCATGCTTTGCCAAACGTTTGAACCTTGAAGCTCCAAAATTGAGACGTACTACTCGATATTAGGCAGTGATCCATAACATAGTTAATACTGAAGCAGTATAACACGAATACGTTGCATGATTAGTACGTAAACCAATAAATTCCACAAGCTACTCGCTGACAAATTAAAATTCTAAAATTGAATAATTGCACTGTGGGGGCGGAGGGTAAGAAATGAACCGTCTGAAACAACCATACTTAGGTTATGCATGTCAAAGTAAACTTGGTCTACTTGAAAAATGACAAAGTCAATTTCCTCGCAATTTCAAAAGAAACAGAAACTTATGGATCTGACCTAACTTTTGTTATTGAATCCGATTCATCAACTCTGTTTATTTTTTATATATATATATTTCTTTCTTTCTTTTTCTTGTCCTTGTCAAATATATATTTTATTTTATGTTGGCAATTTTGTTGTATAATGATAGTTTCTAAGAATTACTTAAAAACGCAGTAAAAAAAAGAGAATTACTCAAAACTGGATTTCATTTCCACTAATTAATTGGTATTTGATGTCATGTCAATACACAAATTCGCTTATAAATAACAGTATTTGAATAACCTGTATTTTGAGCCCGACACTCGAGATATATATATCTATTAAAAGCCAATACATTATTTTTTGCTGATGGGCTGGGCAAAAGCCCCTAAAAGTCAATACATATATTCAGTTTGGTTAAACAAATAATTAAATATAGAAGTCGAAATACAAATCGTTTACTCCATTTGTAATAGAGAACTCTTTGCTCTTCCTCCTAACCACTTAAATGATGGTAAATCTAATTGACCAATTAGTAAGATATAATTAGTATGCTTGACATATAAGTTATATTATTACATATCTGTTCATGTAGATTTTGTTTATTTGTTGGATAGGCCAAGATTTAAGGGCCCATATATCTAACTGCGCCTAAATTATGATTCATGGGTGTTTATGAACCATGATTCTTTTTAAGTAATTTTTAGGAAAAAAAGAACAAACAAAATTATGGTTTGATTTAAATCAATTTAAATATATGTACATACCAAAAAAACAAAAACAATTTAGATATAAAAAATCAATTTATGTACGTGCAGGTAATTTAGAAATTCTGTATGTATTTGTTGTTTGTTAGTGAAAAGCAAAACTCTAGGTGTGATGTATTTTGTAGGTTTTGGATGGTAGATGTGTGTTTATTAGTGATTTAGTGCAGAGAGCAAAGTTTAATAGATGTGATCCTGCTGGATGAGATGCATGATGTTATATCATGGGTTGATAACTTACCGTGACGGATCCAGAACTTTAAGAGAGGGGTTATAATTTATATTTATAAAAATTAAAGATAAAATTTGATAAAAAGAAAAAATTAATGTAGAATTTATAAAAAAAAATGCAAAAAATATAGTACAAAATTTGCTAATTTCTAATAAATTAGAAAATGAAATGTGTAATTATATAATGTGATGATAAAATAATAGAATAAAATTTATAGGATTTAAAAAAAATTAAAGATAAAAAATATCAAATTAATTTGTTATGAATAAAATTTTTCAAAAAAAAAAATACAATTAAGCTAAATATTTATTACTAATTATATATATATATATAATTAATATATGATCTATTAAAAAAAAATTAAATAAATATTAACTTAAAAATCTATTCTTTTAATAATTTTTCTTTTATATATATATATATATATATCTCTGGGGGAGGGGGCTAATGGTCTGCTTGGTCATGTATCCGTCCCAGATAACGTAGAAATTATGCTTATGTTTGTTGTTTTACCTATTTTTTTTGTTAAAAAAATATTCTTCAAATATAAAGCACAAAAGTTACAAAAATAAAATAAAAATGGAACAACTTCACAATTAATAAATTTATACAAAAATGAAGCATGATATAGATAGTGAAAACCCTGATGAAAATAAATTAATATAATAATTTTATAAATATAGACTTAATTATTAGATTAGATTGGTTTTCAAAATTTATCCAAAATTCAGTTTATTGTAATAAAAAATTCTCATTAATTCTTGGTTCGGCTTTTGTATAATTTACCTTGAACTCTAAACTTTCTAAAATGACGATTTAAAATTTAAACCATTCAGCGAAAAAAATTAAAAATTTAAACCCTTAATAAGGTTCATGCAACTCACCACTTTTATTGTGACCAAATTTTGTTGGACAAGTTAATTAACAATTGATTAGTATTATTATTATTATACCGATTAAAAATTATATACATTTTTTTGTCACGTAGTTATGTTAATTACATTTAATTGAGAAAGAGATATTATTATATTTAGTTCATATAATTGGGTAAATAAAATAATAAAATATACAGAAAGGTGTCGCAAATTATAGAGCTTAGTCAAAATGATGAGATTATATGTATCGCAATCTAATCTGAAAGACACAGAACAAAAGCTCGACGCCAAAGATTAGGGGTTGACATTGATTTAATTACATGTGTTATCCATTTCTGCATTTAACAAGTATTTGACATCAAACACAAGTATTATGCAGTAGTTGAAACTTGAAAGTATCTAAACTAATACTATGTATTAAGTACCTAAAGCCAAATATATATGATATGTATTCATTCAGTGTGGAATATTGTATATCTCAGCTAATTTGTAATTGTTGACATATATGACTCTGGTCCCTGCTACAGTTATGTTAGGTCAAGTATTAGTTACATAGTCGTGTTTTAGTTTCACTAACCCTCGTGATTCACACGCGCCTACTCACTGCGAGTTGGCCTTTCAATGCTCATTTAAAAATTGAAATATTACTAGTGCATTTCCTTACCTACTGGGTTTAATTATTTTATTCACCTTGGTTGTGTACTACTATCATATGTCTTCAATGATAAACATTTGGACCAATATATAAATGGTCCTCAAGTTTATCACGGACACGGAGCACACCTTTTTGAATTATTATAATCGTGTACCACTTCAACAATTTATGAAAGAAAAAATGGAGAAATCAATGAAAAGCTGAATGTCAAATAAGTAGGAAATTGATACTAATTAGTTATATTATTGGATTAATTATTAGTTATCAATTTTATGGTATTTTGTTCATTTTTACTCTATTTGACTTTTCAAAAAGTTCAATTGAAGTTTTTGAAACCACAATTTAGAAGCCAAGGGATTTCAACCATATGATCTTATAAACCCCATCACTGTCACCATAATAGTGAATACCATCATACATACCCACGAAACTTTACACATAAGGAACACAGATCGTCCACAAGTCATGTATTAATTATCATTCTTTCATCAGATACTATTACATTACATTACATATAGTATTTTATTTTTTTGAAAAGTAAGAGAGATAGAGAAACATATCCGAGACAAATTAACAATCGTATAAACAAATACCAGTTAAATATTTGAAAAAGAGAATTAGAATTGGATTCAAAATTCTCTCTATTTCTCTTTCTTTTCATTTGTCAAATCATCCCCTTGTAATTGTAATGTCAACCGCGTTCTGGTAAATCCCCCTAGCCGTACCCTTCTAACCGTTCCATATATAAAATGTCTCAAACCCCTAACCTTACTTACATCCCAACATAAGCTTCTAAGTGTGTAACACTGTGTTGGAAGAGGTCAAAGATACAAACAAATCAGCAAATTCAGAAGGCCAGAACACAGATTCTTCAGATAAAACATATAGCATGGCTGAGGAGTTTCAAGCTGCTATTTGTGGTGAAAGTTGGTGGAATAATATTAATCCAACAAGGAGTGTGTTTCCTCTTATGTCATCAACTTGTTCTGTGGCAGCAGCTGATGCAGGAAACTACAGCACTTGGCAAAGTACTGATTTCGTAGATTTGAAGACTAATAATAACTTGGTTTCTTCTGATACTTGTCTGAGTTTTCTTGATGCTGAGAAGCCACAGCAGAGAGACTCAGCTAGTGGAACAGCTGATAGCATCTTGATGGATTCCACCTTACAAATGATGGGTTTTGGCATGTCATCTTCAACTTCATCCAATTGGAATCAATCTTTATTGTAAGTTTTTAGATTAGTATATCTATATATTCAAAACAAATATATGTTGTTGTTATTATTAGTACGGTCCAAAGTTTCCACCAAGTAAGAAAAAAGTTGTTTTTCTTTAGCTTTTTCTCGTTGTTTCTTTTGAAAAAAGGAACTTCATCTTATCAAGCATATCCTTATCTTTTTGTGAACTTGTTTCTCTGCAGAGGGAGCGGTTTTCATTCTGTGATTCAGGAAGAAACAGGCATGGATTGTGGTGGTTCTTCCAATAATTCACAAATCCAAAAGGATTGGAGTCCAAAGAATTTCTCATCATCTGGTGGTGGCAGCCAAGTTTCAACCGTTGATGCTTTCAAGCCAATGAACCAAGAATTTTCCTTGGATCAGCAGAGTCTGAATTCAGTTGTTACAAGCACTGGATCATTATCTTGTGGCTTCCCAATTGTTTCAGCCTCCTATGGTTACCCTTCAACGTTGATATATGAGCCTGAGCCTGAGCCTGAGCCTCAACCACAACCACAGAACTCACTTTTCACCAACCCTTCCATGTCCTATTCACCATCTACCGCAAACTACGGAATATGTTCCAATGAACTGTCACCAACATGGTCCAAAGTCTCTTCTCTTCTCAAACCCTCAACGCCACAGCAACAGCTTAGTGGATTGCACTTTTCCAACAATACTCCTTTTTGGAATGCTTCAGCCGAAGCGCTTAATGACATAAGAGCAGGTGTTTTTGCTTCATCACAGCCACAATATCAAACGCCCCCCAATACTACTCTATTAAACAAGGTAATTAATTAATTAGTTATTGGTTTCTAAATTTATAAATAATCCATGGCTGGCTAGCTAGCTAGCTTGTGGATTAAAAGGTTATAATTGGTTTATATATATAACTGCAGCTCAAGAGAGAAGAATCTCCAGAATCATCGGCGAAGAAAAACTCTTCTGAGCCTGCTGCATTCAAGAGGCAAAGAATTGAGACTCCATCTCCATTACCAACTTTTAAGGTACTGACTGTAGTATTATATTTTTATTTTTCAATTTTTCATTATCAATGTTTTCTTGAGTATGCAAGACTGCTCAAGATATAAGTCTTTGCTCAATAACCTTCATAATAGTAACTCTATCTTTAGATTTGATTAAGTTGATATGGATATGTGGACAGGTTAGGAAAGAAAAGCTGGGGGACCGCATCACTGCTCTTCAGCAATTGGTTTCACCTTTCGGAAAGGTAATTTTTTTGTATGTTCTTTGTTTCACTTTATTTTATTTTTTTCCCTTCACAGCAGCTTTGACAATGATATGGTAGTAGAATTTAGACTTTGAAGGGTAAAAAACTCACCGGATATTATATTCTTGTTGATTTTAATAGACGGACACAGCATCCGTTCTTCACGAAGCCATCGAGTACATCAAGTTCCTTCATGATCAAGTTAGTGTATGTTAATTTCCATTTGTTTTAAAGAAAACCCTAGTTTTCATATAATTTCTTTAAAAAGGAAAGTTAATTAAATATAATTTTTTGTTTCTTAATTTCAGGTGTTGAGCACTCCATATATGAAAAATGGAGCTCCCATTCAACACCAGCAGGTAGTGAATGTTTGATATATACTCCATGCATGCACTCAATATTGTGGATATATTTGTGATATATATTTGTAAATTTGTTGTGTTGAAGGATTGTGATAATGTGAAGGAGTACTCAGAAGGGGCAAAGAAAGATTTGAGAAGCCGAGGGCTGTGTTTGGTGCCGATTTCAAGCACATTCCCGGTGGCTAATGAGACAACAACTGTTGATTTCTGGACGCCTACATTTGGAGTTGCCAATGGCAGCAGGTAGATCAGACAAGTGGAGAACTAGTGACCATATATAACTATATATATAAAGGAAGAAGAAGAAGAAGAAGACACGATTGGTAAAGAGAAAATTAAAGCCGAAGAGAACAAAAGAAGGAAAGAAAAGGAAGCGACTCTTCAAAGAGGACACGTACGTAAAGCAGAATTATTAATGATTAATTAGTGATCACTACTTCAAGAGAATAATAGATTAACTTAAGATGAATTAATATCAATTAATATTAATTAATAGTACTGTTTTAAATATTAAGGTAGATTATCAAGTGGCAGGAACATGTGCTAAATTCAGAGGCATTTCACGTATTAGAGTTTTCGTTACTGTCTTTGTTAGAGAATCAGTATTGTATGCCTGAATTTAGCAGATGGGGCTAGCTAGCTAAAACGCCTTTTGTTCCTGCTAGCTACAATCAATTTATTATTATTATATATTTTGAATCATTAAAAGGATTTCATTATTTATAAGAAAAGGTTCATTTTATCTTTTATTTATTTATTGGATTAAAATTACCCACTTCCCTGTTTTAGGGTTATTTCTTTTTGTTTGTTCATCCAAATAGTATGTTTAATTGTAAATAGATTATTAAAAGCGAGGGCACGCGGGGCGATGGCTTTTTTCAAGCACGTATTAAATCATTGTCTTTGCCAATGAATCATTATGCTAGCTTCATCCTTGTAAATTCTTATCTTCTCCATCACAACGCTTATGTGTATATAGATACGACTATGATACTGTATTTGTTTTTTTACAGCAATATTGTGAATTAGTCATTACATAAATTATTATTTTATGTTAAAAAATTGGCTTTCAATTATATTTTTCTTTATCAGTATTAGTGCGGTTAAAATCATATAGTTGGTTGTTTCTTTGTGCGTCTAATATTTAATTTTATTGAAAAGTAAAATTTAGATACAGTTTTTAAATGTTTTTTTTCTAATTAAAATTCAATTTTTTACTTTGATAATTATCAAAGATCAATATAAGTTTACAAATTAAAGTTTAGTCCTATATACTTACGCAACGAGTCTTTACTTTATTTGTCTGTTTACTACTGTGTTTGATTTCTAATGTCTTCCCATCTCATATATATGAGGCTAATTAAAAGGAATCAGTTTTGCTTATTGTGTATATTTTGACATTATTTTTACTCTCAACGTACGCATTAGATCTTGCAATTAACAAGCCGTTTAAGACTTTTTTTTTACACCATTATGTTTAAGACTTGTATAGTATAAGTGATGTATCACCTCTTTACTCCAGATATTAATATTTTTTATTTAAAGTTTTATCCACTTGTAATTATCTATGCAAATATTTACGTCATCTCATGCAAAATTTTCACATAGCAGTAATTTAGATATTAATATGTATGAACAACAATAATATTCAAGAAGAATTTGTAACTGTATTTTTGCTCAACTTTATACTTGTACTTACCATTAACTTTTGCCTGTTAAAAACAAAGATTATTTTTTATGTAAGTTTTTTATTCACACATATGACATAAGTAATTATTCCTTTTAAAAATAAAATATCTACATGTTTAAAGGACAATATTATGTAATCTACCAATCATGACAAAGTTAAGAGATGAAGTTAAGGTTAGATAGCAAACATTTGGATACATGTTTAAGAGACAGGATTATATATCTATCAACCAATGACACACTATGTCTTAACTTTTGTTTTGAAAAGTTTTTTTTTACCGTTCTCTAAACTATGAGTTTGATCGATTTAACTATTTAAAAAAAAATAATTTAAGACAGATACTATTTTAATATTAGTAGGAGACGTAAATACACACACAATGGCTCGAATTTTTTGAGAGCTATACAGTTTTTAGCTAGTTAGGCACGCAACAAACCGAACTCGTCATATACATACTCAATTTAATTTCCACCATAATGGCTACGATTAATTAGCATTCTATATATGCAGCTAAACGTACAAGAAAACAGTGAGTGGAAGATGAATGAATCAAAGTAGCTATAGGGACAAGAAAAATTAAGCAAGCATATATATATATAATAGCTGATATATATGCAGGCTTGATATTTTTTTTGCTGCATTATGCAGACTTGATATAATAACGGTGGACCAAGGTGGATGGGGTAAAATAACAATTTAAACAATGATCGAGAGGAGGAATAAGCTTAAAGCTTAAGAATGGGTGTATGAGAACTGAGAAGTGACTAATGATGAAAAAGTAGCACTTTAGTAATTAAAAATGTAATGGGCTAATGGCCAGTATCTCTTGCCACAGGCTTATCATTTTTATTTACGACTTTATAATGAGTTGACGATCGATCGATCGATCGAACGATATATATACTGTTACTTTGAAGCATCTCGAGATTATATCCACACAGCTTTAATTTCTCTCTGGAGGACTCCGTGGATATATCAAATATTGATTTTTGTTTCTTTATAAAGGTGTGGTTACTTAACATAAAAAAAAGCACATAAAGGAATTTCATAAAGTAAAGTAAAGAAAGACACGAAGCATCATTGCGATATTAATAAAGCATGCGTATTATTAATGACTTCTCCTCATCGGTCTTTCTTTCTTTTGTTGTTTTGGCTAATCAATAAGAAAGCCTGTACATGTTTCAATCTTGTGATGCAAGTTTTTATTAATTCCTTCTTTTCTGATTTTGCAATCCATTCATTCGCACACACCAAAATACATATTGCTCTGGATCCCTTGAAAACCTTTTTACCCCGTTTAGTATTGTCAACAGCATGCATCATGCATGCTTGGCCTAAGTGAAAATGTTCTCATTTGAAAAGGACACAATGATTTTACGGTGCAATAATAATAATTAAGTACAGATTCTGACTTCAGCATCATGTTACGTTGTCACAGAGTATTGATCCCATTATAAGAAGAATAATTAGAAATATGCTTCGTAACCATAATTGATAGTTTGTTGTAGTTTTTGCTTTCGTTGTAAAAGTTTGCTAGTTTTGATACTTCTGGTACCGCTAACTATATCAATATATATATCTTCTTTGCTTTGCTGATAAAAAAAAATATAATTAGAAATATGGTAGGCCAAACATGGGGCTTAAAGTAAAAAACGAGATATTTAAATTCTGCCAACAAATAGCAATCCTGTTTAATTTGTATTCTTTAATTTGTGTTCAAACTTAAAGTGAGATATGTACTGTATTGGGTTTTGGCTTACTATGAAAAGTTGGGCTTGACACGTGAGGATCTGGTTAGTACTGTGGGTATGACTGTCTAGCCCAGAAAACCATGTATGGGCTTAAACACGAAGAAGCCTAACTCGCTCGCACAAAACATTCTGCACGCAATCATTGAAATAAATGAGTTATTATCTAAAAGGAAATGTCAAAGTATAGCTACTGATCAACTTTAAACTACTTCAGAATTGTCTAATCTAATTACTTTGTATCATCACCATAAAGCCAATAATTCTCCCCTTCTTGTTCTCTC
This sequence comes from Amphicarpaea edgeworthii, assembly GCA_014843725.1. Taxonomy (NCBI): domain Eukaryota; kingdom Viridiplantae; phylum Streptophyta; class Magnoliopsida; order Fabales; family Fabaceae; genus Amphicarpaea; species Amphicarpaea edgeworthii. The sequence goes on along the minus strand of CM026322.1, from coordinate 23,120,336 downwards.
GTTATAAATATTTTATTCAAGCGTATCATATCGTATCATAAAGTTATAACATAAGTCGGAAGAAACATTAAACAACTATCAAATGTGACTCTCCCTTAATAGTTAATAAATTAAAAATATCAGAGTAGGACAGATGCCGTATTGAACAAGATATTCTTTTCCAAAAAGGAGAGTATATTATTTGAGAATTGAAGAAACACTGAAACAGTAGTGCATTACAGGATACAATGCATAGAGATAGAGTTATTAATTGCAGCGAGCAGAGTAGTGGCTAGTGAGTCGACGTGACTATGATTCGGCCTTGAGCTTCTTTGCAATGGCAGCAAAGTACTTTCCCTGATGGAAAGCTTGAGCCAATTCCAAGTCAGTAGGGTACCTTGAGCCATCACCGGAAATAGTTCCGGAGCCATAAGGGGAACCACCTTTGATCTTCTCCATCTCATACATCCCATCGCCGAAAGTGTATCCAACCGGAACGAATATCATTCCATGGTGAACAAGCTGAGTAACAGAGGTCAGCGGTGTCTCTTCTTGACCACCCCCTTGAGAGCTAGCGCTGAAGAAGAACCCTGCAGGTTTTCCCGCAAGCGCCTGTGTACGCCATAGGCTTATAGTGCCTTCTAAAAATGCTTTGAATTGAGCAGACATGGATCCGAATGTTGTCGGAAAACCAAACAAAAAACCATCTGCATCAACAAGCTCACGGGGTTTAATAATAGGAACATCACTACTCTTTGGTGGTGCCCTCATCTTCCCAAGCACTTCTTCAGAGAGTGTTTCAGGTACCTGCCACAGTTTTGCTTCTACTCCCTCCACGGAACCAGCCCCTTTCTCTATCTCTCTTGCTAGCTTCTCCACATGTCCATAAGTTGAGTAATAACTATGCATGCAAATAGTAAACTGAATTTATTAAGAGCTCACCATGATTGCCTCATTGTTCAAATTAAAAAATAAATCAATTTCATTTTAATTACACTTTTTGGTAACCAAAAAAAAATACACAATATGGCTCAACCCATCACAGCTTCTTGAGTTAAATAAGTTGCCTTACAAAACTAATTTTAAAATAATAAAACATAAATATAATAAGTCCAACAATACACTAATTCATAACAACATACTTAGGGAATTGGAAAATAAAAATATAACGAAAATTTAAACCCCAAAAAATACATTTAATTATTCTTTTTTAAGTCGTTTCATTCATAAGTTTCATAAGTTGTAACTCATTTTGACAACACTAAGATTATTACTAATTAAGAAAAAATTAAAGCATATAAACCGATGAAAGTGTGTCTGTTCAAGTCTAACCATGAAAGTAAGACAAGAGTAGTGAGGAGACAGGAGAATGTCTTACACAATGTAAACCTTGGTAACCATATTAGTATAGGAGTAACTTGTATTGCCCTGTGGCTGTGACCTGTGTTGTCTCCAAATCTCCGTGCGTGGAAACCAAAAGGTGTTGCTGAATGACACTTCACAAGGTACTGTACTTATAGTGTCACCTTCCACCCTATTTTGAGACTTAAAAATTGATGAGATTTTTTTTTTTATAGTGGTTTAGTTAATTGGGGGAGCTTACATGCATGCACTTACTACTTCCGTTGCAAACTTTGCTTACATAAAATAATAATATTAAAATTTTTATAGTAAAAAATTCTAATGATAACATTTTATTTAAATAATCATATTTTTGAAGTTTTTTTTGGGTTACGTTTAGTAAAAAATAATACACGAAGAGACAATATGTTTAATTGAAATTAAAATTAATGACTAATTTTTAAGTGATAGAATAATAGAAAAGTTTGGAACCTAAAAAAAGAAACGAGTGGTTTTTCTTTCCGTAGAATTCTATCTTATTGAGTTGGAAAAATCGCACTTGAATTATCACTACATTAACCCGATTAAAAAACACAAATTATAATACTAAATAACTATTTTGTTGATCAGAGGGTTAAAACAAAAATTTAGAACGCCAGAGAGCATCTATAATGAGAGAGAGAAATTATATATTTATGAATTAAATAATTTATTAATAAAAAAAATCTTATTAAAGAACAATTTTTTTTTTCTTAAGATTAAGGTTTCAAAAATTGAGTTGAATATGCAAAGATCATTGGAGATGTTCAATGCTTAAGCCGCCTTATGCTTGGGCCGGCATTACCTCCCTCTCATTATGTATTAACTTTATTATTATTATTACAATTATTAGTATAATAAGAGTGCCATTTAGCCGTATTGTTCCCAAAATCATAGGTTATTTTATTTGTTGGGTACTGCTGGGCCGCCACACTTTTGTTTGGACACGTTATTTTCCTCTTTTAGTCTTTCTTGGCAAATCTTAATGGCTTTTAAGGATTTTTCATACAGAATTATGAAAAACAAAAGAGCAGGGAAAAAAAATGTTTCATCAAGAAACGATTAACTCTTATCCAGAACATACGAATGGGATTTTCTACTGAGTAATTATGCACTAGTTTACATCCAATTTCGGGTGTTAACCAGTTTTTCGATTTATAGTTTTGAAATGGATTTTTAAAACAAAACACTCTTGATAAAAAGATGTTTGTTTTTACTTAATTTTGACATCATTTTTAAAATAATAAAAAAATATTATGTGATTTAATTTTAATTTAAAAAAATATATTTTCATCACTACTTTTATCCTAATATTGCTGTCACCACATTATTGTTAGTGTCACTATCACTATTTTACTGTGGTCTCCATCGCTGTGTCACCACCACTACACCATTGTTGCCACTACCATTACAATCTTTATTATCTTTACGGTCACAATTCCATCAACATCGTTGTCATTAACACCACCACATTATCACTGTTGTCACCACTATTACCACTACATTATCATCGTCGTCACCACCATAGCATTGTTGCAACCGACACTACCTGTTTTCGTTATTGCCACCATCACACTATTGCTACCACCACCACACTACCATTGTCACCATTGCATTACTGCCATTAACTTTGTAACCACCATTTTACCACCATTGTCACTGTCATCACCACACTATTACTTCCATCAATACTACTACCGTTGTCGCCATCATCACCACCACACAGTCGTCACCATATTACTATTGTGACTGTCTTTGTCACCACCACTTAACCACTAAATGTAAATATTATTTAGTGGACTCTAAATATATCAATATGCCTTACTTTCTTTCATCATATCGAGGCTAATGAATGTCCTAAGGTCCAAAATAATTGTTCAATTATATGCATTATTCGTTACTTAAAGTGAAATGTAGCTAATGAAAATTTTTTGAAATTATTTGACTTAGCGATTATGGAATGCAGTTAATGTAACACTAGGATTTTATTATTATATCAATTTTTAAATATCTAAATCCTTTATAGTTTTATTCTTTTTATGTGTAATAAAATAATGTTATTTTTTAATATGTTATTGTAGAATTTTTTTTATTATATATCTTTATTATCATGGTTAATCTCATGTTTATATTATTTTTTTTCAATTTTTTTAATTAATTTTTAGTAGATTTATTTTTATTTTAAAATTATTTTTAACATTCCATGATTTTGTAACGAAGTAAAATAAAATAAAATTTCGATTTATTTACCTTCAATTATTCATAACAACTTTTTAAAATTGAAAAAAAAAAAAAGAAAACTAAAATTTTCAGCAAGGCCTTATTTATTCAATATTATTATTAATTTAAGTTCCACCTTTTTTTTTTTATTAGAAGTTCAACTGTCCAAAGCGATAGTGGCTGATGCATAATTGGGGAGGTCAAATGGTCAATCCACAAAAATGTGGTTTTTTTTTTCGACCACAAAAATGTGTTGTTCAACGCAATGGTTAACAATATTTATATTTTTAAATAGACAAACACATTTTCTGGGACAAAGTTGATTTTTATTCTGGATGAAGAAGAAAAATCAAGAAAAAAAATATTATCGGGGCTTATTTTGACAAATATATATATATATATCTTCCTTTTTTCTTGAACAAATGTTAATTTATTAAAATTGTCCATGACTTATCCTTTTCCTTCACTTTTTTCCATATCACCCGCAGACTTTATATCTCCGGATAAATATACATACAACTACAAGTCGTCATTAACAACAAATTAAGAAAAAGAGTTTGAGTATTTTCGTAGGAAGTTAGAGGTGTTTTTATCGTACATTAGGAAGTAGAGGTTTCTTATTTTTTGAGGTTTCTTGATTAGTTACCAAATAAATTGTTGTTATTGAGATAAAAACTGCATTACATTACAGGATAAAACTTTTATTTGATTTATGGTTCTGGCATGTGATTTTGTTTGAGTAGTGGACACAGAATAATAATAAGAATCACTGAGATCCCTTGAGCTTCTTTGCAATGGCAGCAAAGTACTTTCCCTGATGGAAAGCTTGGGCCAATTCCAAGTCAGTAGGCTGCCTTGAGCCATCTCCAGCATAAGTTCCTGCACCATATGGGGAGCCACCTTTGACATTCTCAATCTCAAACATGCCACCGCCAAATGTGTATCCAATGGGCACAAAGATCAATCCATGATGAACTAGCTGAGTAATAGATGTCAAGCTGCAGTACAATAATAATTAGAAAACAAATATGATGGTTAATGAATGAATAATGAATTGAGAAACTCACGCAGTAGTTTCTTGGCCACCTCCTTGAGAACCGGTGCTATAGAAGAGGCCAGCAGGCTTTCCTGATAGTGCCTGTGTACGCCATAGGCCTCCAGTTGCATCGAAAAATGCTTTAAACTGAGCAGCCATGGCTCCAAATCTTGTCGGAAAACCAAACAAAAAACCATCTGCCTCGGGAAGCTCATTCGGAGTAATAATAGGAACATCACTACTCTTTGGAGGTGCTCCCAACTTTGCAAGCACTTCTTCAGGCAATGTTTCAGGTACCTGCCACAGTTTTGCTTCTACTCCCTCCACAGAACCAGCCCCTTTCTCTATCTCTCTAGCTAGCTTCTCAACATGTCCATACGTTGAATAATAACTATACATGCCATGCGATATGCAATTTCCAATCAGAATATTAACCATGCAATGCATGCATAGATATAAAACTATTAGAAACTCTAAATTACTACTCTTTCTCCCAGCTTCTATATCTTTTAGTTTTTTTGTATTTGAACTGATATGATATACAAAAGTTCAAGAATCTAAACATTTCTAGTGCTATATTATTTTACTCACAATTTCCTCCCTCTATTTTTTCCAAACATTGAATAAGGAGAGAACAGGACAAAGAAATAAAAACAGATCTATGAAAAACTTCTTCTCCTTGGCTGCAAACAGATTTGATTTCATTCCAGGATTATGCAATTACGTTATTATTATTGAATTCGGTTCCACACAAGTCCAACAGCATATACAGAGTTGGTGACAAACAGCTGAATCCCGCAAACCACAAATCAGTATGAAGATTATGTTAGCTATTTTTCTACATCGATACAAAAACCTTGATTCCTTCGAATACAAACATTCAGAGTTGACTTTTAATTCTGGTGTGAAAATTCTTCTTCATAAGTAAGAGAGTCTAAAACTCAAAAGTCAAAACCACTACTACTGAAGACTCACCACCACCCCTTCACAATTCATCAATCTACAAACTCAATCCAATACTTTGACAAAGAACAGGGAAGAGAAGCATATATAATGTGGAGAGAATAAAGCAGACTCATAATACATGGATTTATAAATCGATGAAGTATACAATTGAATAAGGAGAAAATTAAGAATATAAGCCAATGAATTTGGAGTGTTGTCCAAGAAATAACCATCAAAATAGGACAAAAAAGAGAAGAGAAGGAGAATGTCTTACACAATGTAAACCTTGGTAGCCATTGGAAGAAACCAAAAGGAGTTGGTGAATGGAACCTTGACAATGTAACTATTCTTATAGTGTCGCTTATTGTATTATAATAGGAATGGCGTACGTTTAAGGGATTTTCAATATAGAATTATGAAAAACAAAAGAGCAGGAAAAAATGCTTCATCAACAAATGATGAACTCTTATCCAGAATATGCCAACGAATTTTTCAACTTAGTAATTGCTATAGAATAACATTTATTTGATCATTATTGTCCTTGGTCAGTTGGTTTTTATTTTATTTTGTTATGAGTTCCATCTTGATTGGTGGGTCAATCCTCAAACTTACATCATACGAACGGTGGAGTAGTTGAAATCACGTCCATGTTCACTCTTGATTTATAATAATTTCTTATTATTGCACCATTATAACATACTTCCATGACTTGAATATGCCATACCTGTCACAAGGAATCTTTTTAATTTTTTCCCTTCATATTATGAATATTGAATCCCTTTCAACAAAATAAAAAATGAATATTGAATCCCGTGAGATTTACGGAGGTAGGAATGGTAATGTTAGTTTAAATCCTTCAAATTGAGTACTCATATAACTCGCCTGTTTTAATAGAATAAATTGTAGTTTAAACTTTTAAGTATAATCGGTTTCACCTAATTTTCATTTCTATAATCCAAGAGTCACGTTAGATAACACCCGTCCGGTTGTGTTTTTAAAATATTATAATTAATAATTAAAGGTTTAGAACTTTTTTTCTTTGTTAATCACTCAATTATTGTATTAATTAGTACTCCCTCTGGACCTTTGTTTTTGTCCATATATAAGATGGAGATATTTGGGCTTCGACTTAGCTCTTAGACAGCTCCATGTCGTTTTGGGCTGAAGCACAACAATTGTTCCAGGGCTTTGCTATTTAAACCTCCTCAAAAGTTTTTTTTTTTTTTATAATGATGAAAATGCCCACCACCACTTACACAACAAGAAAACTTGTTCCCCTTGTGCAGTTAGGTATCTATATATAAGGGAAACAAATTTCTGTTGCGTAATATTTTTTCACCCCCCTTACTAAACAGTAGAAACTTTTTTTCATTGTGTATTTTTTTCCGTTGAAATGGTTCATCATGACATGAACCAATTTTAAACTTGCCCCTGTTAAAATGCATCCCGAAATGAATAACAGAAAAGGTACAAATCTGGTGTCAGAACAAGCAACGTAAAGAAAACTATTGAATCACACAATGCCACAAGCTTAGCAAAAACCTCAATAAAGAAAGCACTGAAATTTACATATATATTATGGACAAAAACAAAAAATAATAGTGACTCAACGAGTAGTGGAGGGTGAACTAATTACCTGCCAAATACCACCAATAAAAGCACGAAAGGCTATGCTATGTTATGCTATCTAATACTCCTACTACTACGCTAATATACAATACTATTTGGTTTACCTTTTTTAAAGTTCTTTAATTTTTTCTCTTCAAATGAAGCTAGACCAAACAAACATTAAAAATAACTCTGAAAGTAAAAGTAACTCTTTAATAAATAAAACTTTTATATAACTTTAAAAAAGAGAGAAAAAAAAGGGATCGAGTTAAACATTGCACAGGTTTAAAAAAGTTCCTACTACAGAAGCAGAGCGGAATACTGAAATATATATACATCAAGACCAAACAAATTAGCAACATACCTCTGCAACATACAAGAGGTTCAACTCAACATAACTTAATAAATCAAACAACCTCCTTGAGGGCCTCATTCAGTCAAAAGAAGCATGGCGAAAATAAAATATATATAACCTCATGACTTTGCTGTGTCCTATGCACGTTTTCAATCTTAAGTTAGAATACTGGAGAAGCCATAATATTACAATAGACATAGAATCCAGAGTTTTTTTTTTGGTTACAGAATTCACAGTTTATTTAGAAGGAAGAAATGTCTCTCAAACTAAAATTGAACCATTTATCAGCATCTAGCACTCACTGGGTACTCAACCAAGAAAAAAGAACAGGTGGTTCAGTGGTTGTACTACCACAGTACTAAGTACTGTAATGTTTTTGTATAAACCAAATATTCATAACACTTCCCTAACTCCTAGATAGTTCATTTATTTTAAAGTCGAAAGAGGATAAAGGCAATAAAATTATCGAGATGAAGCTTTCTATTACGCTACATGCCAAGTTGGCAACCAAACCTATCCACAGAAATAAAAATGAAGCAGCAATAATACACAATTCACCCTGTGCAAGTGCAACAGATCTGATGATGAATTTAGAAGAGGACAAAATTTAGGTACGATACTTTAAATGCTTTTTGATACCATTATTCAATTGAAATAAAAAGTGCACCTCAATAAGTAAAATATTGTACTTGTTTTTATGGTAATGTAAAATATTGTACTCAAGAGAGAAGTACTTCACAGACCACACCAGCCGTCCGTCCAAATTGAAAGTAAATTGGCAATGGCAGCTCAAACAGAACCACAGACAGTAAATTTCCAATGAAAGAACCATTCAAACATACCAACAATGATACTTAGAGTTAGACACCCTTAATTATAAACACCTTATCAGCATTTATCATTTTTTTCTACTATTCTTATATCTAACTATCTAAGTGTCTACAAAACGTTTTTATATTACACATTTAGAGTACAATAGTACAATGGCAATCTGTCACAGGGTAAAAAACCCTCCTGCAACGTTTGATGCTTAGTTTCAAGTCATAGTACTAGACTGTAAGAGAAGAATAATGCTATTCATTACACTTTAACATTTTCAATTTTTTTGTTAATAGCTTGTTCAAAAGATTCTCTGGTCAAAATTTTCATAGAAACTGGACTATTTAATTACATCCATCATGGTGTCAAAATACTTTTGGCGAATTTATTTTACATGAGATGCGTGAAACTTTGGCTAATTGGCGAAAGCTTGTTTCATAGTTAGATTGCAAAATGTGAATTGTGATAAATGTACGACATAACGTGGCGGAAAGCAAGATGTTGACATGTTAACCCTGTATTGCATAGTTGCTTGGATTCCAAGAGAATTTTTCAGACAGGAAGGAAGCATTAGAGTCCAATTTCACAAGAGAATTTATTTTTATTTCCAATGTGAAACATACAAAAGAACCTTATGATATATAACAACAAAAAATTCATCTTTAATTTTGTACACAGAGCCTTCTCCATTCCACCCCATTATTGGATGAAAGTTTTACAGTTTTTGAATCGAGAGTCAAGGCAAGCGATGGGTGTTCCCACGGAGAAGCTGAAGCAAACAGAGGGCATTCCTTCTGATCTTGGCATTGTCATCCAGGACTAGGAGCAAGCCTTGACAAATTTCGAAAACCCCATTTCTTAAAGCCTCGAGAACAGTGTCTTCGCTGTGACAACAGAGTGAATAGAGAGCCATAAGAGCATACTGAACTCCCCTGGAGCTTCCATTCCTCAACACGCGCGTCAGAATCTGCACGCACCCACCAAACCGTTCCATCTGCTCTCTCCCCTCTTTGCACTTCGCCAACACCCCGATCACCTCTACGCTCCTCTCAAGCCCGGAATCGGCGCTCCGAAGCAGGACGGGAACGGCGCCACACTCCACCGCTTTATGCCGGTTATCGGGGAATGAGCAGATGGCGTATAGCGCGGTGGCGGCTTCTTTTTTCTCTCTGCCCTTGCCGTCGCGGAGGAGGGTGACGAGGGCGTGGATGGCGCGGGGGAAGGCTCCGATGGTGGCCTTGTTGACGTGGAGGACGGCGAGGCTGGTGAGGAGGGTGGCGGCGAGGGCGCGGCAGTCGGAAGGGGCGGAGAGGAGGAGGGTTATTAGTTGGGAGAGGACTCCCTCGGCGACGAGGCCGACCTTGGCGTGGTCGTCGAGGGAGAGGTGGAGGAGGAGGGAGAGGGCGCGTTGCCGGAGGTCGGAGCTATCTTGGAGGCAGGCTAGGAGGGCTGGGAGGAGGGCCGGGGAGTCGGAGAGGCGGCGGCGGAATAGGGAGTCGGAGTGGGAGAGGCGTGTGAGGTGGTGGAGCGCGTCGAGTTTTGAGGGGAGAGGGGAGGTGGGAGAGGTCAGGGTGGAGATTAGAGTTTGAGGGTGTGAATGATAATGATTAAGAGGGTTGATGGGGGCGTAGTTGGAGATGAGGCTTCGGAGGGCGTGGTTGGGAATGAGAGGGGAAGAGTGTTCAGGGAGGGGTAGTTTCGTAATTGGGCAGGTGCGGTGCCCGGCGTCGAGCCACCGCTGGATGGAGGAACGGTCGAAGGTGTGGCCTGAAGAGAGGATGACAGGGTCCGACATTATTTCCAGGGAAATGGGACACTTGAAGTGCTCCGGAAGTTCAGCCTCAGCCGCCATTGTTACTCAAACTGACTCAGAACAACTCAGAAGGCTTTACGAGGTTTCGCAAATGCCTATTACGCCTATGCCCTTCCTAATCATACTTCATTACTTCTTCTTGGGCCTGCAAATACAATAATATCCTTCTCCAAAATACTACTATAATTTATAAATATTAGTACCATAATTTTTATTTATTTTGTTCAAATAACGTACACAACCGACAACCCGCACGAGAATAGATTTGAAAAATATGAACCACTAATTTCAAATGACTCACATACTACCTATCGCTATCAGCAGTCACCATTCGTCAAAGCCTCAAAAAGTCCAAATTTGTGAGCTCACGATTTCCGTCCTAACACGTGTTTTCCTCCTTGTGCCGCTTTCGTTTTCAATCTCATGAATGAATGAACGAACTATCAAGAAAAGTATTTTGTTAAAAATGAAAATGATCTTGTGAAGTAACGTTAATTAAGAGTAAGATTATATTGTCGATTCATGATAGGATACAAAAAGAATATGAGGAGAGACTAGAGAGGTGCCCTTACTCCCGGTCTAGCTAGCTTGATGTGAAAAAGAATCCGTGTTTGGATTGAAAATGACATTAAAATGGGGATAATGAAATATGACTCAGCATGCATCTAATTAAGTACCACGCAACGCAAGCTTCCCATGCCATGCCACATATGCAGCTTCTAATCTCAATGGACACTGGGCAGTAAATCTTTTCCTTTGTTACTTTACTTTCGTTGTTAGTTCGTAAAACAAATCTACCTATACACATCACTTTTTCTTCTTTGGAACCTTACTAGTCTGTTTGGTAATCAAGGAAGTTGCAGAGAAATAGATAATGGATGAAATTGATTTACTAACACTATATATAATGAAAAAAATATCATTTTTTAAACAATTGATGGCTGCTTTCAACCGTGAATTATCTTGTATTTTTATTTTATTTTATTTTTTCTGTATTTTTCTCAAATCAAACACTTCTAAACTTGACCTTCTCAATTCCTACTTATCTTCATTCACTCTGTTGTTTTTATTTATTTCACTAGTTTTATCTATGATTTATTTCCCTCCTACCTTAGTGTCTAAACAGAAGCAGCTCATAGTGCAGCCATATATGATTCTCAAGTGAGTGGAGTCAAAGGCAATAAATACTAGAAAAGTGCTAGTTGGGTATCCATCCATATGCATTATTTAGTAAGGGGAGAAAGGGACTGGCCTTGTAATAATGTAACAAGCCAACAAAACAAAGTGAAGGGCATGAGGATCCGTACACACGGCTGACAGCTGTGCAGAAAATGATGGACTGGAAACTGTTTTATATTAATATTGAGTGATGAAAGAGTTTGGATTTGAATGGATGAAGATGCCCTGATGGCTGATACTATGCACAAAGAGGAGGAATGTGGTCCAATGATTTGTTTGTAATTTGTATTTACCACAGGGGACAGTACATGCCATTTGTACGCTAGTGAAGCCACGGGAAGGGGTCATGTATATGTATTCCCGAAACTAACAAGGTTCCTCATTCATTGGGGATGCAATTTTTGGACCACTTTTCGGCCCATAGCAGGGCTTGAGTTATGTCCGTCTATCTAGCTAGCTGGGATGATTCCACTAATAATCATTTTCAGATCCAGAAGGATTCCTTTAGACTATAATTACCATTCTATCTAAGACAAACAAATGTGACTCGCTTTAAGGTTCTTATTTTACTTTTGGGAGGGAATGGTGAACCAATTAAGTACTTTGTCTTGAGATAATAATATGGAAAATTGAATGTATTTATCAGATATTAGATATTTATAATATAAGAAAACAAGAGAACAAAAGATACATATTGACCATTATACTCATATGGCCTAGGAGATTCAGTTTGTGATCTGGGTGAATAAATCCATTGTTTTTCTTGCCATTCCAAAGTCAGAAATTTTTGGGGTTCATTTCACCATCTAAAAGAACATTACTTGCTTTCAGGTCTCTATGGATTATTCTCAGTCTTGAATCTCTGTGAAGGTAGAGAAGTCCTCGAGCAATGCCAATAATTATGTCTAGCCTCTTTTGCCAACTGAGCACAGAACGCTTGGCTTCATCTGATTCAGAGTTTTACTTGTGTTACACAGTATTTTATAATTAAGTGAAACATGTTTGCTAAAATTATGTGTTTCTATGGATAGATGTGATGTGACAGTGGAATAGTTGAGAGACCAACCAAATAATAAGGTGTCCAAGTTCTGTTTGGCATGTATTCATAAACCAACATTTCATCTACTCCATGTATGCAACAACCCAGAAGCTTGACAAGATTTCGATGCTGAAGTTGGGAGATTAAAATAACCTCATTCTTGAACTCCTCCAGACCTTGTCCAGAATTCTCTGACAGCCTTTTCACTGCTATTTCCTGTCCTGAAGGAAGTTGACCCTACAAAATCCAACAGAGCCAAGATATTATCATTGTTGTTATAAAACTGAGGGAAAATATCTTTTCTTGAATGAAAATGGAATTGACAAACTTGTTTGCTTGGTAAGTGGAAAGTTTCACTGTCACTTTGCATATTTAGACTGATAAACTATTAGAAGATGACAATTGGTTGTATCAGAAAATTTTATTTTTATTTAAAGAACATAATACTATTTTGAAGAGCATTTTGAGATTGTGGATGTTGAAGTCATACAAACTAGAGAAATTTTAGAGTTCATTGTTTAAATGGGTTAAAATGAGCATTTTCCTACCATGCAATCTTCAGGATAACTGTTAGAGGCTAGTATGTGGCATTGTTTGGAATATCATTTTATTTATAATTAACCACAAAGAGAGAGTAATTTACTTTGTATAGAGGACCAAATCCAACTTCTCCAATCTTATTGTAAATAGAGAAATTCTCGCTGGCGGCTTCAATTATGGAAATCTCAAACAATGGGAGTTCAAATTCATTCCTTTCACTCCTAGCCCTGCCAACACTTAACTGATTACCTGTCTATTTGGCTGCTTACAGAGGCAAAGAGCCAAGGATTAATCAGTAACACTTAGCTGATTACCTGTCTCTTTGTGGTAGCTTAGGCTCAAAACCCTTCAAACACTTGCAAATAGGGGAGCTTTTGATGTTACAAGAACCATAAGCACCACAAAGGCCATAATCATCACAACGGTCCCCTTGATCATTCCAAGAAAAATGCTGAATCAAACCATACTGCATCCTCTGCTTCCAAAGCTGTTGGAAACAAGGGTAGCAAATAGCAACAAGTAACAAGAAATAAAAGGGTGAACTCTGGTTTCTCCATGAGTAATTTGATCCTTTTTTCACGTTACTACTTATTGAAGAAAACTTTGGTTCTTGAATCTGGCTAGCTGTTACCAAAATCTTATGCTGATCACTTTGTGAATTTAATTGGCCTGTTAAATTAAGCAAAAGAATTCTACAATTGGGAGCAGGTGAACCTTGAGGAGCCTGTTCTCTTTTTGAGAGGTCAGATGAAATGTTCTGTTTTTTTTAACCCAACGTGCAACTGTTGTTAGAAATTCATTGTTTGTTATTTAAGTCTTTATAAGTTAGACTGTGATTGAACCTTACAAACAAATTTGTGTATCCAATTGGTAAAAACTCGGGTTTGTTTATATCTTACAAGAATGTAAGATGGAATTTTGCTGTGGTTGATGTGAGTACCTCATTGGTAGATAATCAGTAAGTAAGTACCATTGTAAATACAAATTTAATACAATGAAAATGTGCAAAATTTTAATGTAAAATACATCTATATAAATTACTGTGAAATATTGAACTGATAATTTTATGTTGATGTCTCATGTAACGTCAACTTTAGGTCATCAGATTCAACAACAACTACCTTTGTTGTTGAGACCACATTGGAGCTACACCAAGAAGGAGGAGGAAAGCTGGGGCAAAGTTTGAAAAATGTTGCAACAAATTCATCTTATTCGACGCTTTGCAGATCTTTAATTAATCATGCTCGATAACTAAACAGTACAATCTTTTGACGTGACATGTCAAATGAAAGGAACTACAGAGATTCTTGGTCAACGAGTGCTGGAAGATGTTGAAATCATAAGGACTTTTTACCAAACTCTACCAATAAACAAATATATAACTATCCATTGGTTTCTAAATAATAAAATGTTCGAAGTCTCGAAAACTTGTTTTTTTTTTTTTCTTTCTTTTCCGGCATCCCCCTTTCTCTGCATCTAGAATCTATATTTTCCAATTTCCATGAATTTGTGTAGGTGGTGCCAAAAACGTAAAAAAAATTTGGAATATTGAAATAATACATTAATTTCTTCTGCCCCTGCACAGAGTGAAGAACCTTGATGTCATTCCATGTGATTGTAATTGCACGACCAAAATATGGACGAACTCAAACCACTTTCTTACCTATCTCTTTTCTCGTGTGCGTTTCAAATGTTTATGCCCATGTTTTTTCTTTCTTTTTCAAACGATCATTAATTGAAAATGCTCAAGCAATTTTTCTTCTCTTTGAATTAACGTTGTTTTGACGAGTGATCCCACTGGGCAGGGCCCAATATGAATGGTTAAAATATTGAAGCCACGAGGAAGAAAAGAAAAGTTGATTACGCACTCAACAGGAACGTAGCTAGCGGCACGAGATTGTTGAACACTTCAATAACTGGAATATGACATTCTACCAAATTTCTTACCTAAACAAAATAAAAAAAGGTCTGTAGCACATTCAAAGACCACTTTATCAACAAATTATTTTGAATCTTTGTCCATTATATCAGTAAATTATGGACAATGAAATTGGTTATGGGTTTGGATTCAGCGGAAAAAGCTAATCTCCTACAACGTATGTATCAATTGAAGTGTCCAACTATCTCAAACAATAATAACTTCCCAAAGAGGATACTAGGTGTGAAAAAATATATATATTTTGACGGAACAGTACATTATTAGATTTTTAGATTTGAAAGTTCAAAGTTTCAACTTGCAAAAGTTAATTTATTCTTCAAGAAATTACTGAGAAAGATGTTTTCATTTTTAAAATTTACAAAGGTCTTCACCTGTCACATTCTTTCACATAATTGGCAAATCACCATTCAAGGCTCTCAATATAAAATCTTCAAATAACAACCAAACTACTGGCTGTTTGAACCGTTCGCTTTCATTCTTTTCCATCCTTGGTCTGTCCTACGTAGTGTATTATACAATAAGACCATTAAAAGAATTTTCTTATATTATATTATATTATGACAGTATGACTAGCAGCCTTATCTTTATTCACTTTATAATTAACATGTTAGGATGTAAAATGCTATGTAATTGAAATTTGCTGTCAAATTTGATTTCCTAAAGTGAGAATGAAGAAAGTTATCATTATTTTTGCTCTTGCTTGTCTATCAATCCTTCGGAAAACATCATATGCAGCTGATGTCTTGACTCCAACATCTTCAATTAAAGATGGCCAGGAACTCATTTCTGCTGGACAAATTTTTTCTCTCGGATTCTTCACTCCTGGAACCTCCAAAAGGCACTACATAGGAATATGGTACAAGAATATTGTGCCTCAAACCATAGTTTGGGTAGCAAACAGAGATAATCCACTTAATGACACAAGTGGAAATTTAACCATTGCTGCTGATAGGAATATTGTACTTTTTGATGGAGCAGGTAACAGAATATGGTTTACAAATTCATCAAGATCAATTAAAGAACCAATTGCCAAGCTGTTGGATTCAGGTAACTTAGTGTTGATGGATGGAAAGAGCAGTGACTCAGATAGTTACATATGGCAAAGCTTTGATTATCCAACAGATACAATGTTACCTGGGTTGAAATTGGGTTGGAACAAGACCTCAGGTCTCAACAGATATTTGACTTCTTGGAAGAGTCCTAATGATCCCTCTCCTGGAAACTTTACCTACAGATTTGACCAGAAAGAATTTCCCGAGTTGGTAATCCGCCAGGGAATGAACATCAAATTCAGAAGTGGAATTTGGGATGGGATCCGTCTTAATTCAGATGATTGGTTATCATTTATTGAAATTACAGCCTTCAAGCCACAACTTTCAGTAACTAGAAATGAGGCAGTGTACTGGGATGAACCAGGAGATAGATTGTCAAGGTTTGTGATGAGGGATGATGGAATGCTTCAAAGATATATTTGGGACAACAAAAATCTTAAGTGGACTCAGATGTATGAGGCAAGAAAAGACTTTTGTGACAACTATGGAACATGTGGAGTGAATGGTGTTTGCAATATTAAGGATGTGCCAGCTTACTGTGATTGCTTGACAGGCTTCATACCAAATTCACAGGAAGAATGGGATTCATTTAATTGGTCTGGTGGGTGCATCAGGAGAACACCCTTAAACTGCACACAAGATGATAGGTTTCAGAAATTAAGCTGGGTGAAACTACCCATGTTGTTGCACTTTTGGACTAATAATAGCAGGAGTCTTGAAGAATGCCAAGTGGAGTGCTTGAAGAACTGTTCCTGCACGGCGTATGCAAATTCTGCCATGAATGAAGGGCCTCATGGCTGCTTGCTTTGGTTTGGGGACTTGATGGACATTAGGCTGCTTATAAATGAAGAGAAAGCAGGTGGACAACTTGATCTTTATGTAAGGTTAGCTGCTTCAGAAATAGGTATGAATGTGTTCTTCTTTAATATATTGCATGTTTTGACATGCCTCATTCTAATCAAACAAATGTATTCTTGATTAAGGTTTCTTCTATGCTTACATCTGCATTTTCTTGAAGAAATTTGTGCACTAAAGCTTTAGCATCTGCTTGATTCTTGTGAAGAGTCCAGTGAAAATGCTAGTAACAGGAGAAAGATAGCACTGATTATTTCGGTTCCTGTGGCACTTCTTATTTTGTGTATTATCTTCTACCTTTCAATTAAGTATATAAAACGGAGGAGGAGCACTACTGATTTGGGTAAGATTCTTAAGCAATTCAACTTGTTTATTTATATTATGAATTGTTCTCAACTTTGATTCTTCCATCCAAGAGCCTTTTCATATCTTTGTGGGACTAGGACATGTATATTTGAGAAGAAGAAAATAAATTGCATTAATAGCTATAGTTTACTGTGAGAAACAACATATTCATTTCAAGGTTGACATTCATAAATTCAGCCTAGAGCTCAGATGATAGACAGATCAAATAAGCTCAGTAATGTTTCTCATTATTTTTTTGGTGTTTCAAAGTTTAGCTAGAGCGGTAGGACCAAATTACTATCAGACTAGAAAGTATATCATATATATATGCATGCAATGGTTGAGTTAGTTTACCTTTGATGAATTACCAAGAAAATGGTTTGACTGTGATAGTTTCAAGCAATGTGAAAAAAATTTCTCCTAGTCGCAGGTCATAGAAATCATAATGAAGATCAAGCGTCGCCTCTTTTTGATATAGATACCATCATTGCTGCTACAAACAATTTTTCTATTGAGAACAAGATTGGGGAAGGTGGTTTTGGCCCAGTATACAGGGTAAATCCTCTCTTTTTTTTTTCATTAAGAAGCGTGCTTTTATTTTTCCTCATCAATTTAACTGTTTCATTTAAAATTAGGGTAATTTGGCTAATGGACAAGAAATAGCTGTGAAAAGGCTATCAAAAACCTCAAAACAAGGAATGTCAGAGTTTATGAATGAAGTTGGATTGGTAGCCAAAGTCCAACACCGTAATCTTGTGAGTGTTTTGGGAGGGTGCATTCATGGAGAAGAAAGAATGTTGGTCTATGAATACATGCCAAATAGTAGCTTGGACCACTTCATTTTTGGTAATACCACCACTGCAAAACTATGCAATTTCCCTTACTTGCAACTTGGAAAAGCTCTGCTACCATATTTACTCCTTTTTTATTTAAATAACCTGTTCTGTAATGGCTAAGTGAGCTCTTTCTAATCTTCCATAGATCCTATGCAAGGAAAATTTTTGAAGTGGAGGAAACGCTGTGATATTATTGTGGGGATTGCTCGAGGACTACTTTATCTCCATCAAGATTCTAAACTAACCATCATTCATAGAGATCTAAAAACTAGTAACATTCTACTAGACAGTGAATTGAATCCCAAAATTTCAGATTTTGGTGTATCCCGCATTGTTGAAGGAGATCATTCTGCAGTAACAACAAGTGAAATTGTTGGGACAATGTAAGCTCTATGATGAATTACTGAGATTTACTTAGGATAATATAATTCTTCTTAAAATACAGTTTATTAAAAAAATCATGTTGTTTATTGTTTTTACATAATTTGTGCAGTGGTTATATGTCCCCTGAGTATGCAATAAATGGGCTTCTTTCTGTGAAGTCTGATGTATTTAGCTTCGGAGTTATAGTGTTAGAGATATTAAGTGGCATCAGAAATAACTTCAAAGTCAAACATCCAGTTCAGGACCATAATCTGTTGGGGCAGGTAACCAAAACCAACCACATGCATGCAATGCAATATTGACTTTACTATAAAAGCCACTTCCTGGTCTTTCTTTGTAATATGTTTACCTTTGCCAGTATTAACCTTGTCTTAAAATACATAGGCATGGAGATTATGGGAAGAAGGAGGAACTGTGGAGTTCATGGATGCTAATCTAGACCTTACAACTATTCCATCACAGTTACTAAGGTGCCTGCAAGTTGGTCTCTTGTGCGTTCAAAATTTACCTGAAGACAGACCAACTATGTCATCTGTGGTTTTCATGTTGAGCAATGAAAGCATTGCACTAGCACAACCAAAGAAGCCTGATTTCTTTGAAGAAGGAATAGAGTACCGTGGGTCCAGCGACAAAGAGAGTTTTAGTAACAATGCTATGACTATTACACTGTTAGAAGCTCGAAATTAGTTGCTAACTTTTGTGAAAGAGAACAAGAGTTGGATGAAAGAAAGAGAACTGTAGATGCATTACATTAAAGGCCCTACAGAGTAATAACTTTATTTTCTGGTGTTTCTTTATATTGTTCTTATTAAACCAAGGATGTGTTACCGCATCTTGAATGAGTTTAATACACCAAATCCCAAAATTATTCTTATTAAACCAAGGATGTCTTATAACATAGTGGTGGCGGTAGTGTTTATAATTGAGATTTATTCTCAGCTGAATTTTTTTCGATTGTGATCTAGTAATAACCTAAACAAAATATTTAAGTAAAAAGGGGGATTACCCACCTAACAGGGAGAGATATGAATTGGACAACTTTAACATAGGAAAACTTCGTTAACAGGAACTTGTCATCCTTCCTACCAATTCTCTCACCTTAAAAAAATAAAAAGGATTGTAACATATTAGAAGAGATCTTTATCAACAAATTAATTTGAGCCTTTGTCAATTATTTCAGTAATTTATGATGGAAAGAAATCAGTTTGACTTTGACAGAGCGATACAATATTAGTTTCTAGACTTCAAAGTTTCAAATTGCAAATGTTAATTTATACCTTGAGAAATTTCTGAGAAGAACGATTTCATTTTTTAAATATGCAAAGGTTTTCACCCGTCACATTTTTTTATAACTGGTAAATCACCATCTCAATATTAAAACCTTCCAACAAAACTTCTCATGGAGTTTGAACCGTGTCACTTCTATTCTTCCTCATCTCTGGTCTGACTTAGGGGATTTTATAATAAGAGAAATTAACTGAAATTGCTTATATGACTGGAAATCTTTTGTTATTGAATTTTAAAGTCAAAACCATTCTATATTTCTATCTATACTAAGATGTAAAATGTAAGTTCAGATTTGTGTCTGTAATTGAAATTGAAGGTCAAATTTGATGAGGAGGAAAGTGAGAATGAACAACGTTGTTGTTATTTTCGCTTTTGCTTTTGCTTTTGCTTTTGCTTGTCTATCAATGCTACAGAAAATGGCATATGCAGCTGATGCCTTGACTCCAACATCTTCCATTAAAGATGGCCAAGAAATCATTTCTGCTGGACAAATTTTTGCTCTTGGATTCTTCTCACCAAGAACCTCCAAAAGTCGCTATGTAGGGATATGGTACAAGAATATTATGACTCAAACCGTAGTTTGGGTAGCAAACAGAGATAATCCACTTAATGACACAAGTGGAAATTTAACTATTGCTGCTGATGGGAATATTGTACTTTTTGATGGAGCAGGTAACGGAATATGGTTTACAAATTCATCAAGATCAATTCAAGAACCAATTGCCAAGCTGTTGGATTCAGGTAACTTAGTGTTGATGGATGGAAAGAGCAGTGATTCAGATAGTTACATATGGCAAAGCTTTGATTATCCAACAGATACAACGTTACCTGGCTTGAAATTGGGTTGGGATAAGACCTCAGGGCTCAACAGATATTTGACTTCTTGGAAGAGTCCTAATGACCCCTCTGCCGGAAGCTTTACTTACAGCTTTGACCATAATGAAATTGCTGAGTTTGTACTGCGCCAGGGGATGAACATCACATTCAGAAGTGGGATTTGGGATGGCACTCGTTTAAATTCAGATGATTGGATATTTAATGAAATTACAGCCTTCAGGCCACAAATTTTAGTAACTAGCAATGAGGCACTGTATTGGGATGAACCTGGAGATAGATTGTCAAGGTTTGTGATGAGGGATGATGGACAGCTTCTAAGATATATATGGGACAACAAAGTTCTTAAGTGGATTGAGATGTATGAGGCAAGAAAAGACTTTTGTGATAGCTATGGAGCTTGTGGGGTGAATGGTATTTGCAATATTAAGGATGTGCCTATTTACTGTGACTGTTTGAAAGGCTTCGAACCCAAATCACAGGAAGAATGGGATTCATTTAATCGGTCTGGAGGGTGCATCAGGAGGACACCCTTAAACTGCACACGAGGTGATAGGTTTCAGATATTAAGGGCGATAAAACTACCCAAGTTGTTGCAATTTTGGACTAATAACAGCATGAGTCTTGAAGAATGTAAGGAGGAGTGCTTGAAGAACTGTAATTGCACCGCTTATGCAAATTCTGCCATGAATGAAGGGCCTCATGGTTGCTTACTTTGGTTTGGGGACTTGATTGACATAAGGAAGCTTATAAATGAAGAGGCTGGACAACTTAATCTTTATGTAAAGTTAGCCGATTCAGAAATAGGTATGCTTGGGTTCTGCTTTAAGGTGGCATGTAGTGTTTACTGTCATAACATGTCTATTTCTTAGTGTGAAAGAGGAACTTAGATCTCAGGAGTCTTTGCTCCCTTTCATGTCTCTTTCTGATCCTTTTTTCCTCCCAATGTCATGAACTTAATCTGAACTATGTGTTTTGACATGCATTTTTCTAAGCAAACAGCAATAACATATAGCGAAAAGATAAATCATACATTCATTTGCATTCTAGTAAAATGTATTCTTGATTAGGTTTGCTTCTATGTTTAAAACTGCATTCTCTTGAAGAAATATGTGTTCTAAGACTTTAGCATCTGCTTGATTTTGGTGAAGATTCCACTGCTAATGCTAATATAAGGAGAAAGATAGCACTGATTATTTCAGCATCTTTGGTGGCACTGCTGGTTTTGTGTATTATTTTGTGCCTTTCTAAGACGTATATAAAACGGAGGAGCACTACGGATTTGGGTAAGATTCTTAAGCAAGTTAACTAGTTTATTTGTATTATGAGTTGTTCTCAACTATTATTCTTCCATCCAAGAAACAAGAGCCTTCTCGTATCTTTGGTGGACTAGGAATTGTATTGAGAAGAAAGAACATAAACTAAATTAATAGCTATAGTTTACTGTGTGAAACAACTTATTCTTTTCAAGGTTCACATTCATAAATTCCGCCTAGAGCTCAGATGATCATTTTTTTTTTTTTGGCGTTTCAAAGTATAACTAGGGAGGTAAACCAAAAAATCAGACAACATGCATGCAATGGTTGAGTAAGCTTATCCTTGATAAATTACCAAATACCAAGACAATTGGTTTGGCTGTGATAGTTTCAAATCATGTGAAATCTGTTTCTTCTAGTGGCAGGTCCTAGAAATCATAATGAAGATCAAGCATCGCCTCTTTTTCATATAGATACTATTCTAGCTGCTACAAACATTTTTTCTATTGAGAACAAGATTGGGGAAGGTGGTTTTGGCCCAGTATACAGGGTAAATCCTTTTCTTTTTCCCATTAAGAAGTGTTCTTTTATTTTTCCTCCTCAATTTAACCGTGTCGTATAAAATCAGGGTAAATTGGCTAATGGACAAGAAATAGCTGTGAAAAGGCTATCAAAAACCTCAAAGCAGGGCATGTCAGAGTTTATGAATGAAGTTGGATTGGTAGCCAAACTCCAACACCGTAATCTTGTGAGTGTTTTGGGAGGGTGCACTCAAGGAGATGAAAGAATGTTGGTCTATGAGTACATGCCAAATAGTAGCTTGGACCACTTCATTTTTGGTAATACCACCATTGCAAAAACACTGTAATTTCCCTTGCTTGCAACTTGGAAGAGCTCTGCTAGCATATCACCTATTATGCTATTTTACTCTTTTGCTCCAGATAATCTATTCTGTAATGGCTGAATGAGTTCTCTCTGATCTTCCTCAGATCCTACACCAAGAAAAATTTTGAAGTGGAGGAAACGGTATGAAATTATTATGGGGATTGCTCGGGGACTACTTTATCTCCATCAAGATTCAAAACTAACCATCATTCATAGGGATCTAAAAACTAGTAACATTCTACTAGACAGAGAATTGAACCCCAAAATTTCTGATTTTGGTCTGGCCCACATCTTTGAAGGAGATCAGTCTACAGTAACAACAAAAAGAATTGCTGGGACAGTGTAGGCTATGTGATGAATTTCTGTGATTTACTTAGTATAATATACATTTTTATAGTATAATTTATTTTAAAAAGGCTTAATTATGTTTTTAGTTTCTTAAATTAAGGGGTCTGTTTTTGTAGTCTCTCAAATAAAAAAAATAATTTTTTCAGTCTCTCTCAAATAAAAATTTACATTTTTTAAACATACCATCTTAAAGCATAATTAAGCCTTTTAAAAATATAAAATTCATGTTGTTTATTGTTTGTGTGTAGTGGTTATATCTCACCTGAGTATGCAGCAAATGGGCTTCTTTCTGTGAAGTCTGATGTATTTAGCTTTGGAGTTATAGTGTTAGAGATATTAAGTGGCATCAGAAATAATCATTTCTACCATCCAGATCATGACCGTAATCTGTTGGGACAGGTAACCAATAACCATCCACATGCAATGCAATATTGTCTTTTCTCTAATCTTTCTTTGTAATACCTAGGCATGGAGATTATGGAAAGAAGGAGGAGCTGTGGAATTCATGGATGTTAATTTAGACCTTGCAACTATTCCATCAGAATTACTAAGGTGTCTGCAAGTTGGTCTTTTGTGTGTGCAGAAGTTACCTAAAGACAGACCAACTATGTCGTCTGTGGTTTTCATGTTGAGCAATGAAAGCATTACACTTGCGCAACCAAAGAAGCCCGAATTCATTGAAGAAGGGTTAGAGTTTCAGGGGTACAGCAACAATTCTATGACTGTTACTATATTAGAACCTCGAAATTAGTAGTTGATAACTTAATTATAGGTTCCTTTGCAATTGTTCGGTAATATTTTGTGAGAGAACATTGTAGGTGCATTACATAAAGGCCCTACTACAGAATAACGTTTTATTACTTGTTGGAAAACATCCTCGCACTGGCTGTAATGTTTCATTACAGTATATTCTTCCTCCAACACTTGGAATTAGCACAACAAATGTTCCATCTTGAAGCAGTGCTCTCTAAACAGCTTCTGAAATATCTTTTTCTTGATCAATCCACAAGTCAAACTTAACCATAGAAAGCGCATTTATGTGAAAGTTATGCATATTTATTTGAATTAAAAAAACACGACTGACTTAACACATTCTAGAACAAAAAATGAATTATATACATCACAACAAAATATTTAACATATAAGTGTAAATATTTTATCAGTGTTATAATATTTAAAACATACATGTTTTAAATATTACATTGCAACAACATATTTAAAATATAAGTGTAAATATTTTAACTACTATAACGTATAAAATATTATCATCCCTCCTTCAAAAAAAATATTATTATCCCGGTC
Source organism: Amphicarpaea edgeworthii (assembly GCA_014843725.1). Taxonomy (NCBI): domain Eukaryota; kingdom Viridiplantae; phylum Streptophyta; class Magnoliopsida; order Fabales; family Fabaceae; genus Amphicarpaea; species Amphicarpaea edgeworthii. Next base: position 23,096,100 of record CM026322.1, on the reverse strand, counting down.
TCAGTTCTAAGAAAAAAATTAAATATGCATACAAATTTATTTCATAAAAATGACAATACAATGAAAAACAGTTATTAAAGTTGTCAACACATATAAATGAACGAAGCCACACAAACTATTGACTGTTGAGTGTTGACTATAAAGTACACTACATTTAATGAAAGTTGTTCCGTGTATTTAGAATAGGACATTACAATATTTACTATATTTGTAATTCATAATTTCTAGTTGTAATTTACATTTTTCAATTTATAATATTCTAATTTTTCAAAGTGTATCTTCAACCGGTCTAGTTGGAAAAAACAGAAATCCCTTCTCTGTGCACCTTTTTGAATATTTTGATTGAGATTTGTACTTGATTTGAGGTTAATATTTTAAATTTGTATTAAAAAAAATCAAGTTTATCAAATGAGCTATTCTATATGTATAAGTCTTTTTAATCATTTATGGACTTAATTATTATTATTATTATTATTATTATTATTATTATAAATAATTAATAAGTAGTATCAAAAAGTAGAAATAATTTATTGAACATTTCAAACGTATTCAATTTTTAATATTATTATTAATATAATTACAATATCTTATTAGGGTATATTAGAGACTATTTTAGCATTCAGAGAAAAAAAAGACTATTTTAATGTATATATTTACTACAATGTAAGAATGATAGATATTAGTATTATTATAATTACCACTGAATTTAAATATAATTAAACAAATAAGACTATTTCACATTAATTATAAAATATGATTAACAACATTTAATAATTATTAATTTCAGTAAAAAAATATTTAATTATTAAAAAGTTGTAACTCATTAAAATTTAATATAAGAATGAGAATAAGCTATTGGAATTAAATTCTCTGTTGAATTAAGTGTATTTTGATGGTATTATTCAAAATTTGTTGATTGACGTGTGAAAAATAATTAGATTATTTCATTTATTTATATGTATAATTGATTACTGTTAAAATAGATTAAGATCACAAAAGCTACAAAGTAACGCATAGAAAAGGAAAGTTTTCAATAATATAGTTTAACGATAGATTCAAAGTCAAAAACCTTCTTAGTGTAATAGGTTGTAAAATCAAGTGCAGGTTTGTGGCAGTAAATCCCAATAAAAAAGCTGTGTTTGTAATTGACTGTCAAATTTTGATGAGAATGAGTAAAGTTGTTAGCATTATTTTTGGTTTTGCCTGTGTTTCAATCCTTCAGCAAATGTCATATGCAGGTGATGCCTTGATTCAAACATCATTCATTACAGATGGCCAAGAACTTGTTTCTGCTACACAAGTTTTTTGTCTTGGATTCTTCAGTCCAAGAAGCTCCACAAGCCGCTACATAGGGATATGGTACAAGAATATCAAACCTCAAACTGTGGTGTGGGTAGCAAATAGAGATAACCCACTAAATGACTCAAGTGGAAATTTGAGCATTGCTGTTGATGGGAACATTGTACTTTTTGACGGAGCAGGTAACAGAATATGGTCTACAAATATATATAGGTCAATTGAAGAACCGGTTGCAAAATTGTTGGATTCAGGAAACTTAGTGTTGATAGATTCTGATAGTTACATATGGCAAAGCTTTGATTACCCAACAGATACAATGTTACCCGGGTTGAAATTGGGTTGGGACAAGACCTCATGTCTCAACAGATATTTAACTTGCTGGAATACTGCTCATGACCCCTCTCCTGGTAACTTTACTTTCAGCCTTGACCATAACGAATTTCCTGAGTTTGTAATCCGCAATGGAATGAACATCACATTTAGAAGTGGGATTTGGGATGGCACTCGTTTAAATTCAGATGAATGGACATTCAATGAAATCAAAGCCTTCAGGCCACACATTTCAGTGTCTAGCAATGAGATAGTGTATTGGGATGAACCTGGAGATAGATTGACAAGGTTTGTGATGAAGAATAATGGACTGCTTAAAAGATATATATGGGACAACAAAGTTCTAAAGTGGATTGAGATGTATGAGGCCAGAAAAGACATTTGTGATAGCTATGGAGCTTGTGGGGTGAATGGTATTTGCAATATTAAGAATGTGCCTATTTACTGTGATTGCTTGAGAGGCTTCATACCAAATTCACAGGAAGAATGGGAATCATTTGATCGGTCTGGTGGGTGCATGAGGAGAACACCATTAAACTGCACACAAGATGATGGGTTTGAGAAGTTAAGCTGGGTAAAACTACCTATGCTGTTGCAATTTTGGACTAACAATAGCATCAGTATTGAAGAATGCAGGGTGGAGTGCTTGAAGAACTGTTCATGCACCGCATATGCAAATTCTGCCACGAATGGAGGGCCTCATGGCTGCTTGCTTTGGTTTGGGGACTTGATTGACATTAGGCTGCTTATAAATCAAGAGAGTGCAGCTGGACAACTTGATCTTTATGTAAGATTAGCCGCTTCAGAAATAGGTATGCATCATGCATGTAATGTTTAACTTCATATTATATATGTCTCTCTATATCTTAATGTAGATTTCACAAGTTTCTGCCCATTCTTTTCATCCTAACTAATGTCATGATTAATCTGAACTATTTGTTTTGACATGCCTTTTTTCTTGTCAAACTGCTGCAACATGTAGTGAAGAGACAAATCATTCATTCATTGCCATTTTCTTAAAATGTATTCTTCATTAGTTTTTCTTCTATGTTTACATCTGCTTGATTCTTGTGAAGTGGACATTGCTAAAGCTAGTAAAAGGAGAAAGATAGCACTGATTATTTCGACATCGTTTGTGGCACTGCTGCTTTTGTGTATTATTTTCTACCTTTTTAAGAAGTATATAAAACAGAGGACCTGTACTACTGATTTGGGTAAGATTCTTAAGCAATTCAACTTGTTTATTTATATTATGAGTTGTTCTCAACACTGATTTATATCTTTGGTGGGCTAGGAAATGTATATTTGAGAAGAAAGAACATAAGCTGCATTAATAGCTATAGTTTACTGTGAGAAACAGCACATTCCTTTCAAGCATAGTTATTGGAATTTTACAATTCGGTCTATTTGTATCATAAGATGAATTTTAAATAGCTTTGTATCTTACTATACATGAATGAATCTATGCAATTCAATATCATCGATATGATAACATGACTCAATGATTCGTTATTATTATTATTATTTTTTTTTACTTTTCTTTCACCAATTCTCATGAAAAAAAAATTCAAAATTCATCTAAGCTTAAATTATAAAATGAAAAGCCATTAGATAACACTTCTGAACTTATTCTATTTGATTATTCTACTACTTTATTTGTAATTCACTCATTCAATTCATGAACTCTAATTAGCTATTTAGAGTGTGTTTGTTTTTCCGTTCAACCACGACAGGAGTTTTTTACTTTCTAAAGCAAAATCATAAAAGGAAGTGACATGATGGATTGATGTTAAGTTGAATTTAACTCTAAAACAAATACACACTTAATTTTTTCACTTTCGTTATTTTAAAATGAAGGCTTCAAAAACTCATATAACTAACAATTTTGTTGTAAAACATTTAGTTAAGTTGTTTTATCAATTTTTTTTTAAAATATATTTCAAATAATTTTTTCATCGTCTCGATCTGATAGAAATTACTACATGATTTATGATTCAAAATTAGCTCGGCTATTCACAATTCGATTCTCGATTTGATAACCTTGGATTTCAAATTTAACTAGAGCAGTAGAACCAAATTATTATATGACTAAAAAGTATATCATACATGCATGCAATGGTTGAGTAAGCTTATGTTCGATAAATTGCCAAGAAAACTGGTTTGGCTGTGATAGTTTCAAATCATGTGAAAATTGTTTCTTCTAGTGGCAGGTCGTAGAAATCATAATGAAGATCAAGCATTGCCTCTTTTTGATGTAGATACTATTCTAGCTGCTACAAACAACTTTTCTATTGAGAACAAGATTGGAGAAGGTGGTTTTGGCCCAGTATACAGGGTAAATCTTTTTGTTTATTTTTCCATTAAGAAGTGTTCTTTTATTTTTCATCATCAGTTTTAACTGTGTCCTATAAAATCAGGGTAAATTTGCTAATGGACAAGAAATAGCTGTGAAAAGGCTATCAAAAACTTCAAAACAAGGAATGTCAGAGTTTATGAATGAAGTTGGGTTGGTATCCAAACTCCAACACCGTAATCTTGTGAGTGTTTTGGGAGGGTGCACTCAAGGAGATGAAAGAATGTTGGTCTATGAATACATGCCAAATAGTAGCTTGGACCATTTCATTTTTGGTAATACCACCACTGCAAAAACACTGTAACTTCCCTTGCTTGCAACTTGGAAAAGCTCTACTAGCATATCACCCATTTACTCTTTTGCTTCAGATAACCACCTATTCTGTAATGGCTAAGTGAGTTCTCTCTGATCTTCCTCAGATTCTGTACACAGAAAACTTTTGAAGTGGAGGAAACGATATGAAATTATTATGGGGATTGCTCGAGGACTACTTTATCTTCATCAAGATTCAAAACTAATCATCATTCACAGGGATCTAAAAACCAGTAACATTCTACTAGACAGAGAATTGAACCCCAAAATTTCTGATTTTGGTCTGGCCCACATCTTTGAAGGAGATCAATCAACAGTAACAACAAAAAGAATTGTTGGGACAGTGTAAGCTATATGATGAATTTCTGTGATTTACTTAGGATAGTACAATTTTTGTTGAAAAATAAAATTCATGGTTTGTGTATGCAGTGGTTATATGTCCCCTGAATATGCAACTAATGGGCTTCTTTCCCTGAAATCTGATGTATTTAGCTTTGGAGTTATAGTGTTAGAGATACTAAGTGGCATCAGAAATAATAATTTCAAGCATCCAGATGGCCATAATCTGTTAGGGCAGGTAACCACAATGCAATAAAATATTGACTTGTTGATCTTTCTTAATTTGTTAGAATTCTAATTTTAGCAGTATTACCTAGGCATGGATATTATGGAAAGAGGGACGAGGTGCGGAATTCATGGATGTTAATTTGAACCTTACAAGTATTCCATCAGAAATACTAAGGTGCCTGCACGTGGGTCTCTTGTGTGTTCAAAAGGTAACTAAAGACAGACCACGTATGTCATCTGTGGTTGTCATGTTGAGCAATGAAAGCATTACACTTGCCCAACCAAAGAAGCCTGGATTTTTTGAACAACCGTTAGACTCTCAGGGGCGCAACAACAAGCAGAGTTTTAGTAACAATTCTCTCACTATTACTCAATTAGAACCTCGAACTTAATTAGAATGAGAAGGAAAGGAACCACATAGAGTGCTGCGCCACGATTCTTTTGGTAACCGTGAGAGTCACTAGTATGATGGGGCAACAAACAGATTAGAGATGATAAAAAGATCTGCAGGTGTGAGTGCAGTATTGAGGCTGTAAGCACGATTTGTTATTGAGAAATGAATAATATATTTGTTGATATGTTTGATTTGAATTTGATTTCTGAATCTGATGTTTTTTTTTCAATCTATCATTTTTTTTTCACCAAGCCAAAATAAGCTTATTAATCAAATCCAAACAAGCATAAGAGTTACCTGAATGGACAAAAACCAATAGCACCAATACACTAAGCAAACCATAACCATAAATTACAAGATAATTTAATGTCTAAAGCTGCAGAAACACAACATGATCTAACCTCCATTGTTATTTTGGATCTGTCATTGTTGTTCTTTGGGTTCCTTTTTTGGGGTTTTGCTGCATTAGTATTAATGATCAACTGTGGTTGTTGATTGAATTCTTCGGTTTGGGTAAAGGACGAGAAAGAGTGGAAGAATTGAAAAAGTGATAGGTAAATTGGGAAAAGAGAAAAAAAAAATTAACATTATGTTAATACTCTGAGCCTTGTGGCTGTAAAGATTCATTATATTCTTATTGAAGGATATTTGTCCGATCAGCAGTGAAAAAGATTACAGATATTGATTTCTCTTCATGATAATGGGAGGAAGCCCCAAAGAAAGTTACCACTCTATTCATTAATCAAAGAAAGTTACCCTTTCTCTCTTTACATGGCTCACTCACCCCCTAAACATTAAAAAATAAAATAAAAATTCTAAATACTCCTAAACAATATTTCTAATGATTCAACTAATCAGTAATTACTAAAATGGTTTTACACTATCCAATGATGTGTTACTATTACCGCATCATTGAATGAGTTTAATACTAGTTTGTTAATATATGTTAGCTAGGTGATGCCATGCTTCTTTGACTACCTAGCATCTAGTAATGTGACTGTGACTTGGTTCACACTCCATGTTTCATGTTCTTGTTTGCTTGAAGAAGAATCGGTCTCTGCAGGAGTCTTCCCTATGGAAAACCCAGGGTTTCTGGGTTGTGGCATAAATGCAGTTTCACTACTCAGCATCAACATCACTGAAGTCATTGTTGGCCTATCTTCTGCACGTTCTTGGACACACAAGAGACCAACGTGTATGCATCTAAGAACTTCAGAGGATGAGTATGAATCACCAATCGATGAATCAATCAGTTCCAATGCACTGCCATCTCTCCACTGCCTCCATGCCTGCAATAACAAGAAAGTGCCATCATCAATTGTTTATTAACAGAATATGCAAGATATTGTCAACTCAGCAGCACTCTCACTTACATTCCCTAGAAGATTCATATCATCATTTGAGTAATAGAATCCTCTATTTTTCTTGCCAGTTATAATTTCCAGCACTAGAACTCCAAAGCTAAAAACATCAGATTTCACTGAGAAGTTCCCGTCCATAGCATATTCCGGAGACATATAACCACTGCACATTAAAAAAAACATACAAATACTAAGGTCAGCATATTTGGCCTTTCAAGAGAGTACTAATTTTTTATATATATATATTTGTGATACTTACTACGTTCCAACAACTCTCAATGTGTTTGCTTGAGTCTGATTTGTGCCAAAAAGTCTAGCCATCCCAAAGTCTGATATCTTTGGGTTCATTTCACTGTCAAGTAGAATGTTGCTAGCCTTGAGATCCCTATGGATAATCCTAAATCTGGAATCATGGTGCAGATAAAGTAGCCCTCTAGCTATGCCACATATAATGCTGAAGCGGCTTTTCCAGTCCAATGTGGGTTTTTTGGCTTTGTCTGGAACATTATTATAAACCATTTGAATATAAAATTAAGACTAGATTAAGCAAAACATGTAAAAAAATCTCACGTATAGAATGCTAAAAATACTTACCAAACAAAATGGAATCAAGGCTTCTATTTTCCATGTACTCATACACTAGCAACCTCTCATCCATCTCAATGCAACAACCAAAGAGCCGAACAAGATTTCGATGTTGAAGCCTGACAATTAACTTGATTTCATTCTTAAATTCTTCAACTCCTTGCATGGAGTTTTTTGATAACCTCTTGACAGCAATATCTTGGTCTTCCATCAACCTGCCCTGTTGTATACACACAAGCACTCCTATTAGTATGGGTAATTGGTGATTTTGAGTTATGATGGGAGCTATAAAAACAAACCTACCCTGTAAACAATACCAAAGCCTCCTTGTCCAAGTTTATTTGCATCAGCGAAGTTGTCAGTGGCCACTGTTATGGTTTTAAAATCAAACATTGGCAAATCTATGTCATCCATGTTCCTTTCTCCTGAGTTTTCTCTATTAGGTAACATCCCCTCACTTGTTAGCAAATCCCGACTTCTTTGCATAGAACCTGGTTTTGTGGCAAGAGTCAATACAACACATGTTATCATCATCTAGCACAACAACATTTATACCATATACTTAGACATTATTATTTGGAGGGACATTACCTCTAGGGTCTGTCTTCACATTCGGTATATTTAACAGCTTCCTCCTCTTCCAGAAAATGACAACCAATCCCAAAATTATTACAGCTGCTGAAATTGTAATTCCTACAGCCTCACCTTTATGGTTTGTCTTGTGAGAGCCACCTCCAGATCCTATGTCATCTGTGAAACACAAGGTTTGTTTTAGTTTTAGTACACTTATTCACTTAATATGTGTTCCAACTGTTAGAAGATACGTTTTCTAGTGCTAATACTAGCAATTTTTACAGTACAGATTAAATGATAACTCATCATAAGTAAAATAGTCAAGACAAAAAAACTATGTCACACTTTCATCACTTAACCAATTTGGAAGCAACCTACTATAAGCTCATAATAAAAAAATGTGCAACCATTATTCACTGTGTACAAGGGAACATTTCGTGTGATTGCACTAAATTTATGCAGAAAAGATAACGTGTCAAATTAGCTTTAGAATTTCACTTCGAGGACCAAGAAAAAAAAAACAATCATACATATTATTATTATTATATTGTAATCATGGTTTTTCTTATTAAAGAAAATCACATTCACAGAAAGGCGAAGAAAAATGAGAGAATTTGGTTTGTTTTGAATTTGATTGACCCTGGCTTCCGTTGATATAGACATGCAACTTCGGAATGATGGCTACTCAGACCAAAATAAGCTTTAATGAGTCCCACCACAGTGCAGGTGATATTCATGAACGAACCAAATCCTTATCCCTTTTCAATTTTCACCGTTCACAGTTCACACACACCAAAATCCTACCAACCTAAGAACTTTGCGTGAATCCTTTTTCCACTTTCTACATATATTTAGAAAAAAAAAACACAATGCAGATATTTTGTTTCTTTTTCTTGTCGAAAAAAAAAACAGATGTAAACGTGAATGTTGTGTAACTATTATGATTAAGAAAAGAATATAGCAAAAAGAAAACCAAAAGAGTCAAAAAGGTATGCCCACAACACACAATTTGGGTACGGCCCACATCAAAAAGTGGTGGGCCCAGCAAATTCTGAAACAAGTGGCGTGCAAAATAAAAATAAGCATTTTCTGAAAGAAAAGAGAGGGAGAAAATCAAGCATTTGTATTTATTCCGTTAGCTCACCCAACCAAAGCCAAAGGAATGAAAAAGGTCAGTGAAGAAATAGAAAGAATTGCATTCATATTTGATTATTTTCCAAAGTCAGAAACATGGCCTCCACCTGCAGACACGGATCTCTTTTTTTTCCCTTTCTTGAAAACAAGTTTAGGGCGGCACCAAGAAATTGAAATTGAAATTATAATTAATCTTGTGAAAATTGAATACTAAACAAATTTCACCAACTATTTTTCAAATCAACGACTTTTTTTTTTTTTTCATGAAACAAAAAAGTGGTATCGTAGCAGTTGAAAATTGTTCTTTTTTGGTACATAGATTTATTTATAAAAATATCAGTATACTACTTATATATGTATTTTTTTTCGCAAAAGCTATAGGCAGGTGTTTATGAAGTTAAATTCTTTTTTTTTTTTTAAGAAAGTTAAATTCTAATTTCAGAAAATATAAAAAGTACTTTAAATTCAAACACAATCACTTCAGTCTTTATGCGCATTTTAGTCATTCAAAGATAATAATTCTCATTGACTTCAGTTTGAATAGCTTCCTAGCTGATTCATGTATTTTTTTTTTTTTTTAAAAAAACATATCCAGTCTAAAGAAACAGTTAAGATAAAATTGTGGACAAAAAAATAAAAAAAAATTCTACCTCAATAAAAAAACGAGAACCCAAAATACTCAGAAAGGACGTTGTAGGTGCAATAACCTACTTCTATGTTCTATCTTCCTTCCTTTTTTGTCTCTAGTGAAAGTCAAATTCGTCTGATTTAAAGAATTATAGAATATTATAAACAACACAAATTAAAATAACCCAAAACTTATTTAAAGTTTGTAGATGTATTTTTCCTTTCTAGTTTTCAACAAGACAAACGGGTCGTATGCTACTACTTGGAAACGTATTCCATTCTATATATCTCTCTGTCTCGTAGCAAAATGTAATTTCAACACTTGTCTAATCTAATCTAATCTAGTAATGTGAATTTGAAAATGTTTCTATTCCAATCTATACTATACATTGAAGCTTTTTAATTTAACAAAAAAATGAATAACCTTTAAACTTTAATTACATATAAAAACATAATTATAATTATGGAACAGAGAGATGACGTACCTACGTCAGAAGCTGCTAATCGAACATGGAGATCTTGTCCACCCCCAGGATACAGCCTCATGTCTAAGAGTTGAGCGGTCCACATGACGCAGCCGCTTCCACCGTTTGTGATCTCAATGTTGGCATAAGCAGTGCAAGAACAGTTCCTGCGGCACAAATCCTCACACTCCCTTAGGTTCATGCTCCTGTTCGCAAACACATAGGTTGTCTCTGGCAGCTTCACGTTCTTCACATTCAAAAACTTGTCGGTCCCACAGTCCAAATCCGTGTTCCTCACACACCCATCAGACCCATCTCTCAAATTCCACGCCTGCTGGTTCCTCGGCCGGAACCCTCCCACGCACGTGCAAACCGGCGAAGCGTTGGAGTCGCACAAACCATAAGGCCCACACGCTCTGTAACCGTCACACTGATCCTTAGGCGCGTACCAAAACTTGGTCCAAGTGTTGCTACTTGGCACCCAAGTAAGACGCTGAAGCTCACCCCCCGAAGTCACAACTAGCCTCGACAGAATAGAACTGTTCCCAATGGAGAAGGAATAGTAGACAGCATGGGTATCGTAAGAGAAATCAAACATTATAGAATCCGTGTCGGGGTGCATCTCTGGGACCCCACTGAATCTGGCACCATTCCAAGGGCCACTTCTGTATATTATTATGTTTTTGTCGTTCCTTAAGAAGATTTCAGGTATTCCACGAGTGTCTATCTTGAAACAGTAATCTCCGGTTGAAGGGTCGGTCCCTGTGTTTCTCCACGAAGTTAAGTGTTTCTCCACGCCAGTGTCCAAGTTCCACCCCATTTTCATGCCGGGTAAGAGCGTGTCTGTTGGGTAATCGAAGCTTTGCCAGAGATAATTACTTGTGTTTTCTTCTCTGAGAACTAGGTTTCCTGTGTCCAAAAGCTGAAGCAGGGGGTTGTTGGCGTTGCTTTTGTCGCTGGACCAAGCGGGGTTCCTTTCTGATGGATGGTTGGTGAGAACTATGTTTCCGTATTCTCCGATGGTTAGAAATCCTGTGGAGTTCTGGAGAGGGTTGTCTCTGTTGGCTACCCATACTATTGTTCTGTCGTCGTTGTTGTACCATATGCCTAAGTAGCAAGTGGAATTGGTCCCGGAAAAGAAGCCTAGAGCGAAGACTTGGCTTGGTGATATAAGAGTTTGATTGGTTAGAAGAATCTGTGTTGAGGTTAAGGTGTCTGCGGAGAATGAAATTGTGATCATGTGAGATGATGCCAAGAACAAAAAGAGGAAGAAATTGAAACCTGGCATTGTTAGTTTGCAGAGAGAGAGAGTGTTTGATGAGGAAGATAAATATTAGTGAGATGGGGGGTAGCTAGTGAGGAAGTTAAGAAGGACAAATTGACCCCGGCATTTGGCAATGCCATTTATTCTTCATTCACAATTGAATCTTGGTCTAAGTTGTTTCTCCTTTTCCCAATTTTCAAAAGAGAAGCAGCCGATATTATTATGTTACGCCAATCACTCTTTTTATGTGAGATTCTGTGTGTTTTCTCTCTGCCAACACTGTCAAATCGATTGCCTCCCAAAATAATTCACAACTGCTTCTGTTCTGTTGCATACCATTTCTCATTTCTCATTTCTCATTTTTCACTTGTTCATTAATCATCACAAACTCGACTAAATTTTCAAAACTCAACTCATTTTTTTATTAAAAAAATAAATATTGATTAAAACATACTAGTATTATTTTCCTTTAACATAATTTGAGCATTTTTAGTGAAAAATCTTAACCCTCAAAATTTTTAAACTTCCAAGATCTTTCACAGGATAAAAAAACAAAATTTCCATAAAATCTTTCACAAAACTTCCAAGATCTTTCATAGGATAAAAAAACAAAATTTTCATAATATTTTCCACAAAACTTTTCCAAGAAATTAATCTTTTTTTTAATAATATAAAATAAAAAAACTAACCAAATTTTTTTAATAATATAAAATAAAAAATAACTAACCATTGGAAAAATAATCTATAACAACAGATTTGATTAGTTAAAAAACAATCAACGAGGAGGACTCGCACTCTTTGTATAACAAAAACTAAAATTTTGGTTAATTGAATTTCTATAAATTGATCACTCTTCATATAATTTTGGTAACAAAAAATTATCAAATTAATTTTTTTTAATGTTCAATATTTATATTTTTTATTTATCCATATTATACATTAATTATTAATTTTTTTTTCAATGTTAATATTTATATTTTTTATTTATCCATATTATGTATTAATTATCAGTTTAATATTTAATTATATATAAATATTTATATTATTTTTGACAAAACACAAAAAATACTTCAAGTTCCCTCCCTTGGGAACTTTCCCCACTCTCTCTCTCTCTCTTAGCTGACTAAGCTTTCCAAATCTGAATCTAGTGCCGGCCCAATTAGGTGACCGAATCATGTTGCAAGTACTATAGCAGAGAATTGCTATTTTCACCCGTTGTTACTATTCTCACCTTTCTTTTTCAAAAACTGAGAAAAGGGCAATTGTGTCCCTCCCTCCTTTTTTCCTACACCTTATTCCCCTTCCCCTCCTCACTTTCCCCTTATTCTACACTACCCTCTTTCCCTGTTTTTCTTTTTCTGCGATTCTACCTTCACACTTTTTTTTTTTTACTTTTAGATTCAATAGAATTGCGATTTTGTTGTGTATAAATATACATCAAAATCACAATTTCATTATATATCTAAGCCCAAATAGAATCGCAATTCGGTTATATATTTTTTTATTTTAACTATTGAATTATGATATAAGTTATATTTTTAATAGTTATCTAATTTATTATAATATAAATTATCTTAATCACGATACATGTTACCTTTTTTAATAGTAATAGAATTAATTGATTTGAATTATCTTTTAATTGAAATTGAAATTAATGACAACACGTACATATTTCATTTTTTAATTACAATCGCATTAATTATGATAAAAATAAGTATCATAATCAATTAGATTACCATTAAAAAAAGTAATTATACCAATTAATTCAAATTACTATTATAAATAGTAAATTCAATCATTATTTACTCCGTTTTAATAATAAAAAAAGGTAAGTTGTATCATTATTATTTGATTTATAAAAAATAGTTTCCAGTGAGTATTACATAGCAGAAATATATATATAAAAAAAAAAAAGCTAAAATGGAAATATAATTCCGTTGTATTTAATGTGATTTTGTGATTTTTTATATTTTGTGGATTTTATTGTATCATTATTAACTTAAATCTCAATAAAAACTTTTTCATTATTCAACGCCTTTAAGGTACTTATTAATGAGACCATAACAAAAACTTTGCAAAAAAAAAAAAAATGAGACCATAAACTTATCTATAGTCAGTAATTACGGCTGGCAAGTTATAGTTTACTAATGACCAGTTGTTAGCTCTTGTTTGTGGAAAAAAAAAAAAAAATCTTGCATTTTGATGTTTACGCAATTCAAATGTTGTTACTAGATCGTCGTCACGAAAAGTAGTTGAAAGTTGAAACTGACCATGGTGGGGATTGGGGTGGGAGATTTTAAAACCAAAGGAATTTACAAGAAAGTTCCATCTAACTCAGATAGATGACGTATCAAAGGAAGCTTCTTCAAAGAAACTGACCGGAAGTTCAACAACATGTTTGATGGAGAGGGAATTTTTTTTTATAAATTCGTGTCTTTCAAATGTCTAAACTGAAATATAATTTTCCAGTCTTTTTCTCATGCGTTTTAATTTCATAGAAATAAAAATTCCCTCTCATGAAGTTTAATGAATTTTTATTTTATTTTATTTTTATAAAAAAAAAAAAAAGGATATCTGAATCAAATATCATTTTTTAGATTACCTTGACTTTCCTTAACTTATAAAATTTTGTAAATAATTAAAAAGGTCCGTGTTTGATGAAAATAATATTTTCATATAAATTAAAGAAGATTTTTGTGGGGTAAAAAAATAAAGGAGTACTAGCAAACCAAGTTTTATTAAATCTCAAAAGATTAACTACCCCAAAAATTAATAAAAGAAATCGTATAAGAAGCATTATAATTAAAAAGTTTACAATAGTTGGCAGGTTACTCTTACTTGTATTTTAAAGGAATAGTGTACATGTTTTTATTTTTATTTTTTTAAATACTGGACAAATCACGTGTAAAAGAAAAGGCTAGTTTGTTGAGTTCCGGATTTATTCTGTGCATGTGGAGCACGTACAAGAATCATGAATGTTGTCTTACCAAGATTTTCTGAAGACAACCACCGACAAAGTACAAACATGTAGCACCTGGAGTCGACAAATTCAAATTGAACTTTTCTTTTTTATGATGTGAAACTAGTTTTTCTATGTTGCATACTTGCCTACCCCATATAAAGTGATCCGAGTCAATTTTCTTTCTATTTGCCAGGTATTAAATCACATTTCTGAAGTCTCAAAAAACAAATTGATATATACAAAAATGCATTCAGTTTTAATGGCATAGTATAGTTTAATTTCAGTAGGGGCATAAGTGAAAAAGTAAAACAATGAGCCCTATGTATGTACAGTATACGTTTGAAGGGTGAAAAAGAGGGGCAAACAAAACTGACAAAGAAAGGGAATGAATGATTCAATTTCTATCTTCCTACCACCGTTGTGACTGTCAAATCATTTGAAACATCAAGGCCATCCTTGTAAAATTCTCTGTCCACAGTTCTCCTCATGGAAGTAATCAAAGGTTGCGTAGGCATGGGAAGACTTGTTGCTTCACTTTCCAGCATCAAAACCACAGCAGACATGTTTGGTCTATGAGCTGCTGAATCTTGCACACATAGCATCCCTATCTGTATGCATCTCAAAGCCTTGTTTTTAGGACTAGAATCACGAATGCAAGGATCAACAAGCTCCATTGCTCTGTGTTCATTCCAAAGATGCCATGCCTACACCCATTTCATCATAAAACACATTAGCATAGCTTCTAACATTTCAATAAAGTAAAACTAAGAATTGGCATGTTTCTAGGAAATACCATAAGTCTGTAAAAATTACTAATATGATCTTAAGTTGGTAAATCGTTTATGCAAAAACACATTTATGCAAGTTGCATTGATAAAAAAGAAAAGAAAAAAAGCAATGTGCAATAGGAGATACTCACATATCCTATTAGACTTGAGTCATCTGAGTGACGAAAACTAGTGTTTCTGCGGCCACTCAAAGTCTCAAGTAGTAATACACCAAAACTATATACATCAGATTTTACTGAAAACAGACCTTCCATGGCATATTCTGGAGCCATATAACCACTGCAGCAAAGTTGAATATTAAGATTATCTTGGTTCAAGTAAAAATTTACAAATGGATGAGCAAAATCAAAGCATACTTACTATGTACCAATTACTCTGTTTGTGTTGGCTTCATTCTGGTTCCCATCAAATATCTTGGCCAAGCCAAAGTCTGATATTTTAGGGTTCATGTTTTCATCCAACAAAATATTACTGACTTTTAAATCTCGATGTATTATTCTAAGTCTTGAATCCCGGTGCAAATAAAGTAATCCTCTTGCAATGCCTTCAATGATTTCAAAACGTCTTGTCCAAGGAAGTTGTGTTTGTTTGACTGGATCTGTCATGATGTTAACAAAAAGTGCAAAATTGTTAAGAAAATTTCATGTTAATAAAAAATGCAGAAAGAAACGAACGAGGGGCTAATGTGAAGAAACATACCAAATAAAAAGCGATCCAAGCTTTTGTTTGGCATGTATTCATATACCAGCAACTTCTCTTCCCCTTGAATACAGCAACCCATTAATCTAACTAAATTTATGTGTTGTAATTTGACTATCAGCATCATTTCATTCTTGAACTCCTCTAAACCTTGGCAAGACCGTCTTGAAAGCCTCTTAACAGCTATTTGTTCTCCACCTGGAAGCTTTCCCTGGTAAATGAAGCAAATATTTTTCATTACTTTTAGCCAAGAATTTTTTTATTACTAAAAGATGGGATTAATAGAAGCATTTTTACCTTGTAGACAGGGCCAAAGCCCCCTTGCCCAAGCTTATTTTCTTCTGAGAAATTGTCTGTGGCTATTGAAATGCAACTAAAATTGAAAACTGGTAATTCTGGCCCGCTTAGTTGGTTTCCCTCTAAACTAAGGTCGGGTGATCCTGAAAATTCTGCTGACATTTCTCTGCTCTTGTTTGCATCAAAAACTGGTAGTACATCACTACTCTTGCAACAAGAAACTGAGGAAAATGTAGGCAGCACTGGAAAGAAAATGAGAAAAAACACACAAGTCAAAATCAAAAACAGCATTTGACACCTCAGAGAGAAGGAGATGAATATTTCACCTTTAAGTTTTCCCTTGAATCTCCACACCAGGCATACAAAGATTCCTAGGCAGATTAACCCCGCCACAACAGTTGATATTATCACAGTCTTGTTCTTTTTTCCTGCATCATCTGAATAATTTGAAGACACAAAAGTCATATATATGTTATTAGAACCTGACCATCATAGAAGCTTGTGAGAAATATTAAAGATAAAAAGGGACTCTTTACCTTACCTAAATCAGAATCAGCGAGACGAATGCTTAATGTATTTCCTCCACTTCCCAAATGTTGAATATCAACTAAGTCCCCGTGCCACACCATGCACCCTATTCCATTAACATTGGCATATGCCGTACAAGAGTCGTTGTTCAAACACTCTTTCTCACAATCATTCGTGCCAACCACACGTGCAAAATCGGGCAACTTCATAGACCTACGATCCAAAAACCCATCCTCTCCAACACTAACCTCAGTCCCAGAAGTAACATTATTCCTCTGAGCCTTGAGTGGTGTCAACCTCGTACACCCACCCGACCAGTTCCCGTGATTCCACTGATCTCTATGCTTGGGTTCAAAACCTCGTATGCAAGTACAAACAGGTAAACCACCCGAAGCTGACACCTCACACGCCGCGAAAGTCCCACACTTGTTATAAATATCACAGTCATGAAAAGGCCCTTTTTGAATCTCAGTCCAACGTTTGTCATCTTCATTCCACCTGAACTCTCTCTCGTATCCATCCCACCCCATTTGAAACCTCACCTTATCAGTGCCGTTTAACGGGTTATATATGAAATACCTACCACCTTTACCATCCCCATTAAGCGTAAAACCGTAGAGATAACTTCCTGTGATAGACAACCCTTGAAACATTCTACCATCCCAATACCCACTTCTCCACCTTCTCTTTTCCCCCTCCCAAACCACTATCTGAGGCAACCCTTCAGGATCCACCCCCATAGTGTAGTTTCCCTTCGAAGGATCCGTCGATGATTTCCACGAAGTGAAGACATAGCTAGTGCTCAACCCACCCACTGGAACCTTCATACCGGGCATGTATGTATCCGTTGGATTCTCGAAGCTTTGCCAAACCTCTTTCTTTTCGCTTGAGAGGACGAGGTTACCATCGTCACGGAGCGATGCTGAGGAGTTTTTGTCGTTGCTATCAATGGAAACGTTGGTGGACCAGACATGGTTCATGGCTCCATCGAAGACTACAAGGTTGCCGTCATTTGCAATAGTGACGGCTCCTCCGGTGCCGTTGATGGGTTTGTCGCGGTTTGCAACCCATATAACTGCTGGTCCGGGAATGTTGTGGTACCAAATACCAACGTAGCGGGAATTAGAGGAGTTGTCTTTGTCCAAACTGAAGAAACCCATCACGAAGTTGAGCTCTTCTGACACCAATGTCTCGTTCTCTTTGTCCCTGATCATGACATCCCGCGTGATCCTAATCTTATTAGAACTAGCTGCTGCGAAAGAAAACAAATTGTAGAAGAAGATGAAAGAGAAGAGAAACACATAAAAGGAGATTGCTGCCATAGTATTATTATCTGTTGGGGTGAGAGTGGCAGTGATGAGAGTATAAAAGGAGAAGGTAAGTTTTGTTTTTGTGGGTGTGACTGTGAAATTAATGTGATGGATGGTGTGTGGGTGCATTCGAAGTGAGAAAAGGAAGAAGATGGAACGTATTTATCTGACCAGATAAGAGGAGCGAGAAGAATATATGAGAAGACACGTTTGTATTGTGGTTGTTGAAAACACGGCTCGGAGATTGGAAAAAGAGTTGAAAATGGAACCCTACGTCATACTCATTGTCATACCTGGTTTAAATTTTGTTTTTATATTTGTCAAACGCATAGAATGAATAGTTGTATTATTATTAATGACTAATGATTGACTTAATGGCTTCCAATGCGACCAGAGACAAGAACGGAGTACCCACCGTAGGAATGGTTCACCTTTCCAGCTGATATACATTGCCGCACTTTCTTTGTCACGGCTAATCCTTAGCAGAAAAAAGTTACAGCACTGATGATACTTTTACACTCTATTTTCATTTTCAGGTGTAAGAGTCAAAGAATAAAGAAATAGAGAAAAAAAGAGCGTGTAAAGATTAGAGATAGAAGAAATTGATAATAATGAAAGATCTAAATACATATGTTTTTATTTTTTTAAAAAAAACTTAGGATAAATTTAGTTGAGTTTAACCGTAATGGTATTATAATAAAGAATTGTGATTGATGTATCACATTAAACTTAATTTATTTTTCATCTTTAAATTTGTAATTGATTTTTTAGTTTATGCAATTTGAAACAAAATATTTTAATACCTTTATCTAAAGGTGTTTTATTTAAAGATCTTCACAATAAAAAAAATTTAAAAGAAAAATATATGAGTTTAATATTCAAGTTTTGAATGTTTTTTTAAAATAATTTTATAAAATTCAAATAATTTACTATAAATAGATAATTGTGATTGATTAATTGTGTAAAACTTTTTACATTGATAGTGTATCACTTTCTTTTCTTAGATATCATTAGCCTTCAGTTTATTTTTAAGTTATAAGTTACTTTTATGTAAAATTTGGATCAAACACTAATTAGTAAATACTCCTTAAAATAAAAGTTACTTATTTTTAATAAAAAAAAATTTATAAATAAGGAACTTTATAATAAACTACTCATAGCTACTTATGTGAACTTATTTTTATGTTCTTTCTTAATTTCAATAAAGTCAAATTTTAGAATGATTAGTATTTTTTATCATAAAATATTAATAATTAGTTTGTTAATTTTTGTTAGTGGTAGAATCGAAATCAAGACCTTTCCATCTATTATATTTTAACTTTAAAAAATTTTTAAATCAAAAAGATAAATAAATATTAACAAACAACTTTTTACTTATTTTTTCAAGTCTTTATTTTTAAATTTAAGTTAAAAATAGTTTATAAGTTAAAAATAAGGTGGGAAAAAAGGAACCTAAATAAACAGAAAAGTAAGATAAAAATATCAAAATTTTATTATTTATTTAGAGGAAAAATAAATAAAAAATGATGATTTTTTTTGTGAGACTTGTAAGTTTTTTTTTTTCTTAAGTTGGCATAAAATAAAAGTGGAAAATTATTATGCTCTTTTCATTTTTTGTTTTTATTTCTTAAAAAGTCAAATAATTTTTGCAATGTAAAAATTAAAACAGATAAATAACTATTTTAAAATAATTTTATATTGAGAAAAACCATAAAATGATTTTAGATTAAAATTTTTTTAATTAATATAAATATTTTTATATAATTATTTTATTTTTCTTATTTGACTTCTGATACAAACATGACATAAACGTGAGCGTTTTTCTCAGACGAGGGATTCTAACATCATCTCACAGTTTGTTTAATCATTTTTCAAACTTCCCAGTATCTACCAAAAATAAAATAAAAATTAAATGCGACTCTTTTAAATAATTAAGTCAAATTTTAAACCTAAGTTATCTATCTTCTTCACTTAACAAAACCTAATCAATAAAATTCTAAAAATTTACAAATACATCAACTCATCTATCCTCCTCACTAAACAAAGAATAGTTGTCATTTCTGACATATTCTTCTCTTCTAAAATGAGTTTTACCAGTTTGGTGGCCAAACAGACATTTAGCTTATATATGAACATGTGAATGGAGGGATTATTATTTAGAGGAAGAAAGAATCTTTTAAGTAAGACGCGTGAAAATAATTATTCTCCCTTTAAGTAGAGTAAATTTTTGTTTTTTTGCTGAACACAAGTAAAGTAAAATTGATCAGGGAGAAGCTTTTTCTTCTCTCCTTTTTTAAGTATAAAACTTAAAATAATTTTATATTAATAAATAATAAAGTAAACAAAATATTTTTAAGTTATATATTTTTAATTAACTTAAAGTATATAATTTACATATTTATTTATTTATTTATATATATATATATATATATATATATATATATATATATATATTTATCGAAATAAAACGAATTTATCTAAACAATATTTTTAATTTATATTCTTATCTCTTTTCTTCTTTATTTCACTCTTCATGGTAACATCATCATGATGCGATGCGAGACGCCGAGACAGTAGCATTCTATTCCTTACTCACCTTACCCTCGTGACCTCGTCCTGTTTGAGTTTGAAGAAAATAAAATATAAGTTTTAAAATTTTAACTATTTATTTATATTTTTCATTTATGTTTTTAAAAATAAATAGTTTTGCATGTGAAGTATAAATTAAAAATAAATAAATTAAAAGTAAAATAATTTTGTTAAAAGAAAAAAAGCAGTGAACGTTTAAAATTTTAATTAGTACAAAAACACTTTTTATTTATTTTATTAATTTCTTTTCACATATTCAAATAAGCAGTAACTAAAAGTTAAATTTAATTGAAGAAGTTAGTCTCTATATTGTACATTAAAAAATCATTTTAAAATTTTCTTATCATGAACATCAAAAAATATATTTTTGATTAATATTATAATAATCTAAGATATTTGAATAATAATAGTAAAAACATTTATCTATACATCAATTAAATTATAAATTAAAAAAAAGATATCCATCTAAACATGCTCCTTCTTGTTACCGTCAAACCCATCCACACTGACATATTAACCTTTTTTTTTTTTTTTTCAAAAACAAAGTCAAACTTTTGGACGAATGAAATTATTTAGACACTAAAAGAGAGGATTAAGTTATTTGACAATATTGTTATCCATATTTTTCTAGTATTTTATATTTTCTTTCCTCTAATCTAAACCACCCTTCAAAGTCCCCTAGAGTGAAATTAAGTTATTTGACAATATTGATACGATAATATATAAGCTGAGTCGGTAAGTAGTATGACATGACCAATTAAAAGATGAAAGGCATCAACTTAATTACTACTACTTCCACTTCATATATATTGATATTTTAAAGTATCATTAATTAGTATTTTATATACCTATATGTATATATATTCAATAGTAAATTATCGTAATTAATAAGATATTACATGAAAATATTTTAATCTAAATATAAGAATATTAGTGAATTGTTTATTTAATACAGTATATATTAAGCTCAAACATCAATACGCGTACGTATATAGAATCAAAGTAGTATTTGGTTTCGTAACTCTTGATGGAAATCTTTAGACTTTAGGTGTGTATGAATGAGAAGTTGACTTTAAAAAGTAAACTAAGAAAAATCGGAGCAGGGTCCAAATATTCTGCAAGTGGGCAAATAACAAAAATATGGTCACGTATTTTTGTTGCTTTCACAATTCACAATTCACAATTCACATACTCAACTCACACATTTAATACTGGTATTTTTTACATCCATATACTAGTACGATAGCCGCGTAAAGTTTAATTTTTTTAATTTTCCGTGTCTGTTAGTATAATTTTACTTTTTAGGGATGGGAATAAGCACGAACTAAGCTTTGTAGAGAATTGTTATTCTTACCTTCACTTTTTCTGTTAATAACACCCCATGTGCTTTAAAAAATGTTATTTTGAAAATATCCCTTTTTATAGAAATATGATTTTATTGACAAAATACACATTTTCGTTGTGTAAATCTTTTTCCTCCCTCCTTACACAATTAAAATGTATTTCAGTTAAAAGAGTATTTTGAAAATAATTTTTTTAAAGCACGTGGGACGTGTGAATAACAAAATATTCATAGTTAGTTAATCTTATACTCAATATTTTTTTATATGCTAAAAACATTATTCCCAACATTAATAGTGTGAATAATTTCATTTAATTTGATCAATTATAGATATACCGGTTCCTTCAATCCACAACTTCCATACTGTTGACACAAGAAGTTTTTCAAATTTCGAAAAAATGAAATGTTTTCGTTCAATACAACAAAAAGAGCATGTTTCTTATACGTTTACATAAAAAACAGAATACTAATTACTTCTACTACTAAAACAAGATATTGAAATCAATTGATCATCTAAAATACTAGACATAAAAAAACACTCAAAAGAGCACATGTAATTATTTTTTAGCCTGCACATACATTAACTACTACAACAAGCATAAAAATAAAAATAAACATAAAAGACATCATAAAAGTTAAAGTAACTTTAACACATACCTGAAAACATTATGGGAAAACGCTACTAACATTCTCTAATCTGGACGAGGTTTTAGTAATCTCAAAGCTTCGACATCGTAATCTTGGTTGTTGTATTGAACAGGAGGAAAATATGTTGATATACGACTACTTGCCTAACAAAAGTTTGGTTAGTTCCAGCATCTTTTTTTCTATCTACTATCTACATAAGAGTATCTTAAACAATCGAGTACTTAATTATATTCTAGAAACACGGTTAGTTTCTTCAATATTATTTTACTCCTACAGATCCAGTCAAAAAGAAGGATCTAGATTGGCCAAAACGCTTCAATATAATTGAAGGAATCTCTCGAGGTTTGCTTTATCTCCAGAGAGATTCTAGACTAAGAATCATACTTAGAGATTTGAAGGTTAGTAACATCTTGTTAGACGGGGAGCTGAATCCAAAAATAACAGACTTTGGTATGGCTAGAATCTTTGGAGGTAATGATATACAGGCCAGTACTAAAATAATTGTTGGAACATTGTAAGCAGCTCTTCTATATAAATATGTTTTGAGACTAACTTAACTTTTTAATTTATATATGTTTTGAATGCAGTGGTTATATGTCTCCAGAGTATACTTTCCAAGGGTTGGTTTCAGAAAAATTAGACGTCTTTAGCTTTTGAGTCTTGTTGCTAGAGATTATTAGTCGAAGAAAAATCAGCAGCTGTTACGATCATGACCCAGCATTGAGTATCTTAGGATTTGTAAGCCTTTTTAACTTATTTGCTTTGTTACTAGTATACTTGTATTGACAATCTTAACGTATATGTGTGAGCAATGTAGCTATTGCAATTTTCAATCATGAAATGGTTAACATGAATCAGCTATCTGCCTTGCAAGTTTGTGACAGTTACACTGTTGATGGAATTTGATTGGTGACTCTGCTGAGACGACTCTCCTCTCAACTCAATTTGTCTTTGGATGAAAGCGGGTTGCTGTGGAGGAGGAAAATTCACAATCTCACTATTAAGCATGGAAACCACAGTGGCCATACTAGGCCTCTCCTTTGCTAATTCTTGCACACATAGAAGTCCCATGTGTATGCATCTCAATATGTCATTTACATTATCTGGATTAAGTATTTCTGGATCAACCAGAGATACAATCTCCTCTTCATTCCATAGTTTCCATGCCTTCCAAAAACAACAAAAATATAAGTAGAGATTTATTTATGAATCAAACTAGGAATTATCAATTTGAAAAGGCTTACATATCCTAAGAGGCTCAATGACAGCTCATGATTACGAAAACTTGAGTTTTTTCTACCACTAATTATCTCCAACAGCAGAACTCCGAAGCTAAAGACATCTGATTTCTCTGAAAACAGCCCTTCCATTGCATATTCAGGGGACATGTAGCCACTGCATTCAAATTTCAAGATGAAGTTAACTATTATGGCGCTTAGCATGATGATATGACATTGGATAAAAAGAAGGAACACTTACTATGTTCCCACAATCCTTCTAGTATTGGCCTCATCTTCGTTGCCTCCAAAGATTTTGGCCATACCAAAATCAGATATTTTTGGATCCAATTCTCCATCCAACAAGATATTACTCGGCTTCAGATCTCTATGTATTATCCTTAATCTAGAATCTCTATGGAGATAAAGCAAACCTCGAGAGATTCCTTCAATTATATTACTTCGTTTTCGCCAATCTAAAGCTACCTTTTTGACTGGATCTGAAGAAACAATAGAAAGTGAGGTAGGTAATCTTGAAGAAGCAATATGAAAAGAATACAAAATTATCTTTTGAAATTGAGTAGTAAAGTACTCTAGTGAAAAGATAAATGGTTTTCATATTTGTCCTCACAACATAGATAAAAAGAAAAAACTAATTAAAGTGGACTAACCAAATAGATAAAAATCTAAACTCTTATTGGGCATGTACTCAAAGATCAACATCTTTTCCTCTCCTTCAATACAGCAACCTAGGAGTCTTACAAGATTACGGTGTTGAAGTTTTGAAATCACAGTCACTTCATTCATAAATTCTTCTGTCCCCTGTCTAGATGTTCTTGAAAGTCTTTTCACTGCTACTTCTTGCCCATCTTGCAATACTCCCTAGAAAAAAAAAATTAAGAAAATTTTCAAATTGAACAGGTTATTGATGGAATCAAATTTCACATGACTATGGTACCTTATACACTGTACCAAAACCACCCTGGCCAAGTTTATTAGCTAAATTGAAGTAATTTGTCGCAGTTGCAATGTTTTCAAAATTAAATACAGGAAGGTCCTGTATATTAACTTTTTCCAGATCTCCCCTAAGATCTGCATTTGAGTTTTCTGGAGGGGTTTCCCTCAGCACCGACGATTGTTGGCTTTCCATTCTTGCTGATTGCGTGGACATGTAGCAACAAGCAGTGTTCCTAGTATCACTGTAACTATGATGATGATCGATGTCATGTTTCTCCCCTCATCTGTGTTGTATAGCAATTAACAGATTCACTTCAGAATCTGTATATTGGACTAGAAATTCAATTGGATTTAAATACATTAGAGAAACAAAAATTGTACTTACCTAGTTCTGAATGAGCTTGGCGGATGTAAAGATCAACTCCTCCTTGTGAGAACCTTACTATGTCAATTAACTCTCCACTCCAAGACATACAGCCAATGGAAGCATCATATGCATACGCTGTACAAGAGCAATTACTGAGGCACTTAGTTCTGCATGTGTCAACAGAAACAAATGACTGGTGTGCAAAATCTGGCACTTTAGACATCTGCAGATTTTCAAACCCATCTCCTTTGCCCTCTCCACTCCTCTCACACCGCAGTGCTTCCCTTCTCACACATCCACTTGTCCAGTTTTGCCTATTCCACTCCTCGTTGTTTCTTGGCTCGAAACCTCTCAAACAGCTGCATATTGGCAACTTATTGGAATCACAGCTTCCAAACGCGCCACAGAAGCCATAAACATCACAGTTAGTTTGTGGAATTACCTGCTTCCCAACTAGTTGTCTGTTGATCCAGGATGTGTAAACCAGGCTGCCTTCTGAACTCAAGGAAATGGTTCCAAAGAAAGAATCATTTGGCAAAGAATAGATCAGCTGAACAGTTTCATTATTCTCCTTTTTTACGCTGATTCCATTGAGATATGCAGAAGTATACATCCTAGACAAACCAATAAAAACCTGTCCGTTCCATGGACCTGTGCGCCAGTATGGTTGTGTTTGATTCCAAACAAACATTTCAGGAACACTGAGACGCTCAAGGCTTGCAGAGAAGGTTCCAATGGATGGATCAGAAAGGCTTTTCAATGAAGTAGCTTTAACTTTCTCCCGTCACTTGGTTGGCGCTAATTATCATATTTGGGAGGAATGTGTCAGGGGTGTTTGAAACTCTCCCATATTGTCTTGCCTGTAATGTTATCCAGCAAGACAAGGTTTCCAGTATGTAGAAGTTTGGCAGTTGAATTGGACTCAATGTTTGGGACATTTGATGACCAAATCACGTGTTTAGTTCCATTCAGTACTACAAGGTTTCTGTGGTCAGATAATATGGTTACAACCCCTGAAGAATCCTCTAGCGGTTGGTCTCTGTTGGCCACCCATATGACATTGGATTCGGAGAGATACCAGATTCCTACGTAGCGATTAGATGTGTTTCCGGGGCTGAAGAATCCTAGCTTGAATGCACCATCATCAGAGGTCACAGTTTCAGGGTCTTCGATTAATTGAGACACTGTAATGGTGTCTACGGTAGTGACATAATTCATGTAAAAGTTTGACAAAATGAGAAAAACAGGTAACATGTTTCCAAGCGTACTGAAACCCATTGCCTGCAGAGTCGTTTGTGAAATTTTATATAAGAGTTGAACAGATGAAGTTAGTTACGAGTTGTTTTCAGTCTGAAATATGTGAATTTTGAAGAAAACTACTGTACATGTTTGAAGTTGGAATATATCAACAAGTCCTCCCTCTTCACCTTTAAATTTATTGCTTACATTTTATTAGCTGCCTGTGTGACTTCATATTCATATTGATTGACACGCCAATCGAATCCTGATAGAGATTGATTGATGCTCTATTTGTGCAACGCAATACACTCACTGCCTTACTTTAAAAGATGTGGAGTTTCGTTTTACGTCATTTCTTTCCCTAGTTTTTTCATCTCTCAAAACATTTCGTTGATACTCTAATTTGATATCCATGATCCCATCTTGTTCTGCCAGAAAATCAATCCCATGCATACCTCAGGTACACGACAATTCAAAGGAAAGTTCTAATTGGTACATCATGACAATTCAAAACGGGAAGTTTCCATAAAAGAGGATCCGAATAATCAAACAACATTTTATTTTGAATTTTTCCCAACATTGGAGAATCTACTTCTGCATTGACCAGAATCATGAAATGAAATTATTGATGGGAATAAAAGTAAATTAATTTATTGAACAAAGAATTGCACTATGCAATAACCCAATAAAAAAAAAAGTGTATTAACTTTGAAGAACGATTGGCAATTACAAGTTACAATCTTGCATCAATTAGATGGATAACAACCAATTTTCCTTCTTTCGTATATCAACACATGATGACACAAATATTTTTAAACATAGGAAAACCAAAACCAATTAACAAGCCAGGAGAAAAATTACAATAACGCTGAGACAAGAATCATAGCATGCATCAACTAACAATGACGTCAAACTCTAGGAAAAAATAACAATAAGGATAGAGAGAAGATGTGAGTGAGGCTTGGTCCATTTGGGCGTGCTTTATTTAGAGTTCAACTTCACAAGGGGTCCTTTCGAAACTCTTTCGATTAGAAAAGTGCAGCAACACAGGTGAACAAAAAATCTTCAAAACACGGTGCTTTGACTTCCACGCCCCAACCTTGAACCTTATCCTTGCCCTGACCCACACATCTAACTCAATGTCCCCAGAGGATCTCTCAAGCCTAAGGTCCTTAGGCACGGTGTCATACAGGGCCACGGTTTGGGCCGTGAGGCCCACGTGAAGCCTGGTGACATTCTTGTGTGACTGGAAGAATGGCTGAACCGCATTGGTGGCTAGAGTTTGGTCCTCGTAACGCACTGACACCTCCACACTGTCGTAGTATATTGACACTCTAGAATTCGGATTGTAGGCTCTCATGGTGAAATCAAAGTTAGCATAGAGGTGATTTGCGTCGGTTAAGTTGAAGTTGCGAATTGCAGCATTCTCCACACTGTACTCCAACCTTTTTGGCTTCAAAACTAGCCATATTATGATCACAGCTATACCCACAAGGATGATCAAGGCTAGTATTATCATCGCAATGTAACGGAGTAGGTTTGAGCGTTTTGGCTTGGCTTCTGTAGACTGATCCATTTCACTAGTGTGTTTTGTTCGATTGATTCAAGAATTAGCAAATTAAATGCTGTTTATATATATATATTGCTGTATGTACGTAGGATAACATTTGGACCTACCTCTGAAACCTTTTTTTTAGTTTGTTGGCACTTTGATCGCTTTCAGAATTTCGTGCATGAAACTCAAGACATCTATGGGATTCTTCGGCCAACGATTTTGTTCCTTTCTTGAGATTCAAGTGTCACGTTACGTATAGTAGTAACATACTTCGCAAGTAATATAGCTGTCGGTATAAAGTGTCGCTTATATAAAATCAAAATAATTCCTTCTTTAAGTCTGCAATGGTACATTTTTCTCATTCTCGGTCTCTTGGCAGATATAAACCACCACTTTCCACTTCGCATCACTTTTTTTTTTTTTTTTTAACTTTTAACAAAACCCTTTATAGAAATCATTTTTATATCTTACTTAATAACATTATGAAAACTAGTTTCATCATGTATAAAAAGAATCATTACAAAAAAATAGCCTCCGTAATGCATAAAAAAATATATTACAAAACTAATTTTCAAAAAAAAATTGCGAAAACTAGAGGATGTGAAGCTGAAACAAAAGAGGAATGTTTTGGGAAATATATACTACAAAACAAACTAAGAAGAAAGTGGAAAGTGTAAAGACCAAAAAGAGGTGTGAATAGCATGGGCCCTAGCAAGGCTTTCTACTAACAACCGGGTTAGAATAGTTGGTTCGGTATACACACCACGAGTCCATATTAATTTTACTCGGGCCTTTGCCAATGGGACATATGCAAATTGTACCTGGCCTTTACATTTGAACACGCCACATGATTTTTATATATTCAAATTTTAGAATCCATTTGTTTGAAATAAAAAATGTGATATTATATTTTTTGAACTTATTATGTTTAACTTCTAAAAACATTAAAAAATAAAATTAAACTAAATATTTTTAAAATCTCTTTTAATTTATAAACTTCAAACAAAAATAGAATAGAATAATAATATACAATCACTCATATATCAAACACTTTATTAACTCAATATTTATCTTTATTTCTTTCAACCTATTACATCATATAACCAATCATCCCTACTTTTATTTTCTCTCCTTTTCTTATTCTAGGTGTCAATTAACACTAGAGTGTCTATGAATTATTTTCCAATGAAATATGATAACCTAATGAGAGAGAGAGGACCCCTTTATAATATAATGACTATGGCAGCTGTAAAGGTTTCTTATGGTTCCAGCTTAGCCACCACGGTAAGGCTGATGCCTTCCTTGTTTACCCG
Source organism: Amphicarpaea edgeworthii (assembly GCA_014843725.1). Lineage (NCBI taxonomy): Eukaryota > Viridiplantae > Streptophyta > Magnoliopsida > Fabales > Fabaceae > Amphicarpaea > Amphicarpaea edgeworthii. The sequence goes on along the minus strand of CM026322.1, from coordinate 23,067,026 downwards.
GGCTAGTACCAAAACTTATAATAATCATTGCATATGTAATGTATATGTCAACACTAAATTTTATAGCACTTTAGAAAAAGTGGAAAATGATTGTCTACCTTAATATCATTCACAAATATGTAACTCAGAAACAGAGCATTTGCCTGAACTTCCCTTTTTATTGTAGAAGGTATTTGAACATATCCTTAATCTATCTTAGCACTACTGCCTGATACTTCTTAAATGCCATCCTTAAAGAATTACTGTTATATTAGAAATCCAGAAATGTCAAATCCCCATAGTTCCCAATTCTAACATAATGACGGGTTTTTGATAATCTATTTAATATCTTTAGCATATAGAATGGCAGCTATTTTTACAGTTAAAATGATTCCATATTGTTATCTCCCTTGCATCTCAGTAAGAGTTACATGGTTGTTGGAGTTACATTGATTTTCCTGAGAAGAAGAGTCTAAACTTGATGAACTTTGCTTCTGAACAAACCCAACTTGCTTAGGAGGAGGGAGATGGGAAATCTCACTATTAAGCATTGAGAGTACAGTACTCATAGTTGGTCTAGTTTTTGCAACTTCTTGCACGCATAGAAATGCTATGTGAATGCACCTCAAAATATGATTATCTGATTCTGAAGCTGATATCTCTGGATCAACCAAGTACCTAATATTGTCTTCTTTCCATAGATTCCATGCCTAATTTAAAGCAGCATAAACGAATGGAAGTATTAGCAATAGCAACACACAAGGCCTACAAGGTAAATAAGAAGGTTTTGAGGTAGGAAGAGACTTACATATCCGATAAGGCTGAGAGACTGGTCATCATTACGAAAGCTAGTGTTTCTTTTTCCACTAATAATCTCCAATAACAAAACACCAAAACTATAGACATCAGATTTCTCAGAAAACAATCCTTCCATTGCATATTCTGGGGACATGTAGCCACTGTATTTATTTAAATCAAATAAGAGTTAATTCTCAAAGCAAACAATATGCTAATAATATCAAGTACAATTAGGCATACTTACTATGTGCCAACAACTCTTTTGGTATTAACTTCATCCTCGCCTTTATATACCCTAGCCAAACCAAAGTCTGATATTTTTGGATTCATCTCAGCATCTAGCAAGATATTGCTTGCCTTCAAATCTCTATGTACAATTTTTAATCTAGAATCTCTATGAAGATAGAGTAAGCCCCGAGCAACTCCTTCAATTATATTAAAACGTTTTGTCCAGTCTAGCAGTTTCCGCCGGAGTGGATCTGAAAAGAAAAAGAACAATAATTTTTTTAGCCAAAAGGATATGCTAGCTTACAGGAACTGAAAAAAATGGAATCAAAATAAACTGTTCATTTTTCATTTTACTAATGTTGAGTGACATGAATGTTTAGAAGGTCAAATACATATAGATGTATAAACTAACCAAAGATGAATGCGTCTAAACTTTTATTTGGCATGAACTCATAGATGAGCATCTTTTCGTCTCCTTCAATACAGCAGCCAAGAAGTTTTACAAGATTGCGATGCTGAAGCTTAGAAATAACCACCACCTCATTCATAAATTCTTCTAGACCTTGTCCAGATGCTCTGGAGAGTCTTTTCACTGCAATTTCCTGACCATCTGGCAATAATCCCTAAGACAAATTGACCAAAATCAAATTGGCAGTTTTAGAAATACTATGTTATATGAATGGCACTAAACAAAAGATTACCTTGTACACTGGACCAAAACCTCCCTTTCCTAGTGTATTGGCTAAGTGAAAGTCGTTTGTAGCATTTTCAAGGACTTCAAAATCAAATAGCGGTAGCTCATCCAGTTTAGCTGGTTTCTGGACCTCAGTCACTCTTTGACCCTGATTTTCTGGATATGTTCCAAATGAATTAGTTTTTTTGGTAAGAATAAAATAGCAATTGTTCTTCCCATCTCTAATTTATATTAACTAATAACAAATTAAGTACCACACATGGAGAATCCAATTATAATATGTTAGTGCTTACATAAACTCCATTGATGAATAGAGATGATCAATATTCATCTTACTCTTTCCTATTATATCAGATCATTGGTCACCAGATAAATTCTTTCCAAAATATACCTTTATGCCAGAAAACTTGTCATGCCAATTTGTTAATATACTACCATTTGTATCATATTGCTTCTGAATAATCAAAGGGATCATTTCCATTTTATGCCTAACACTGTAGGATACCAACAATCTACAATCTTGAGGCTTCTGAATTCAACGTTGTTCTAAATTGTTTTGTATTAAGCTGTTGACATCAAAGTTAGAAGCACACATGACAAAAATAGGCACTATTTATTCTTCATAAATGTAAGTTTTCCTAAATCCATTAAGGCTTGATTACCCGAATCTTTAGCAGTTCCATTCCGCTTAACTCTACGAATGGCTAGATAAGAACAGATGGCAGAGATAATTGCTCCAGCAGTTGTCACTGTAACTCCGATGATTACCCTCTCGTGACTTCTTTTATTAGCATGGTTTTGTGCATTACCTACAAAAAAATTAAACAAAAGTGATCCAGTATCAGACTAACATAAACAATAAATTGTAAGAATAGATTCTATAACTTGTTAAGGGTAAACAGAAAGAACAACGAAAAAACCTCATACTGGATTTAAATTCTGAATGGGCGAGACGGATGTAGAGATCAACTCCTGCAGTTTGGAATTTTTGCAAGTCAATTAAGTCTCTAGTCCAATACAAGCATCCAATGCCAGCATCATATGCATACGCCAAACAAGAGCAATTCTGCAAGCACTGTCTTCCACATTGGCCTTCCTCAACATCCAACCTCTCCACAAAGTCTGGAACTTTCATCTTTTCAAGTTTCAAAAACTCATCTTCTTCTTGCCCAGCTTCAGTTCCATTACTCAACCTTTCACAATTGCGTGGCACCTTTCTTACACACCCACTAGTCCAATTTTGCCTACTCCACTCTTGTTGATTCCTGGGTTCATATCCACTCAAACAGCTGCATATTGGTGAACTCTGTGCATCACAGCTTCCAAATGCCCCACACGTGCCATAAAGATCACAATCAGAAATCCCCAAATCCAAAGTCAACGTGTGCTTTCCATTGTAATACCTTACCAATTTGAGCTTTCCTTGTGGAGTCACGGTAAGGATTCCAAAGGAAGATGGATCAACAAAATTATAAGTCAGATAAACAGTTTCATTCCCTTCATATCCTAAACCCCATCCATACAAATACCCAGTTGACATAAGTGGTGTCCCAATGAAGATTCTACCATTCCATGGACCAGTTCTCCAATAAGGGCGAGTCTCATTAATCCACAAAAACACTTCTGGAGCATCCAAACGTTCAAGGGAAGCAGAGAAGTAGCCAGTGGAAGGGTCAGAAGCGCTTTTCCTTGACACAAACCGTATTTTCTCACCTGTGATTCTGTTAGCACTGATCCTCATCGTTGGCACTGCTGCATCACTAGGATGCTTGAAACTCTCCCATAGGATCTGTCCCGTGGAAGCATCTATCAGCACTAGATTCCCAGAACGTGAAAGTTGAGCAGTGGAACTTGTTGTAACTGTATTTGACACATTCGAGGACCAAACAACATGGTTTTTTCCATCAACTAGCACGAGGTTACCATCTTTGGAGATTTTCAAAACCCCGGAAGAATCAAGGAGTGGTTGGTCTCTGTTAGCTATCCATATGACGTTGGAGTCAGAGAGGTACCAGATTCCTACGTAGCGATGTGTTGAATTTGGAGGGCTGAAGAAACCAAGTTTGAAGACAGTGTCATTTGAGGTTACTACTGTCTCTGAGTCTCTGATGGATTGAGAAGATGTAAGGATATCCCTGGCAGAGATCAAACCCGGCAAAATTATGGGAAATAATAGTATGAGCAAAGCATTTAGCAAACAAGTACTGTGACTTTGAAATCCCATAATATTAGTGCTTATTTCTTAACACTGTCTGCAGAACTGTGAAGTGAATATAGTGTTTGTCCAGTCACCACTATGATGTCTTTTTAAACATGTTACTGTAAAGTGCAGTTAACGAGATTTATGTCTATCCCGTGATTCATTCAAAAATCCCTGTTTTTCAATACAGTTAGGCAAAACATATTCTATTATTATTAGTATTACCATCACGGCTTAACTTTGATCCGTACCGTATTATCTTAAAAAGACTAGATTTATGTTTCTTGTAAAATTATAAGTGAATTTTATAAAATTATTTTAAAAATTATTATAACGATGAATTATGATTAATTTATAAAATAATTTCAATTATTAATTTCAAAAATCATTATAAGTTTACGCTTATGGTTAATGAAATTAGATCATTTTATTCTTATTTTAATCATCTAATTAGGAGAAAAATTATTACATGATTATTTTCAGTTAATATTCATTTTGTATTAACATAAAAATGAAATTTAGAAGAATTTAATAAGTATATATATGCCATTGGATTAGAACGGAATCAGTTGATATTTAGAACTCCAGAGCAGTGTGAATTAAAAGTTAAAACTCATTATAATTTGATTTGCTTACGAACATTATAATTGAAAAGTGAAGTCAACTTCTAGAGGGCCAGGTTGTCCATATCTTGAAAAGTGAAGTCAACTTCACCTTATAGAAAGGGACAAGTCAAGTCAATTAATTTGTTGCCTCACTGCTTTTGGGCATGGAAGAGGTATAATGAAGGACTAATCTGAGTTTTTATTCACTAAATAATCACATAAAGCTGATAAGATTCTTATTTGATTACGAACTTTTTTCTTAATTTATCATTTTTTTCACTATCTTTGTCTTTCTTAATAATTATTCCAAGTACATTGGCGAAGACGCGCTACAATAAGAGAAAGTTTTAAATTTATTAATTTAGAATACCATTTTTGAGGAAAAAAAGAAAAAGAACTTATGAATGGAAACGCGTCCCGCGACCAGAATATCATATTTAAGAAGCCGCAGTTGTTGACTGAGGTTAGACTTCATTGTGCGTTGAATGTGTGATGTACTAGTTTTACACGTTCAGAATCACACCTTTTAATTAATAATAAGTGATTGATTTTTATAATTCACTTGACAGCATTAAACTCTTAACTTATTATTATGTGAACATAAAAAACTCGTCTGAATCGTCGGCCAGTCCACCCATGGGTCACCATTATACTTATACTTTAGGTAAGCAATGACTAATAATCAACTATATTACAATAGAACAAACTTTGATATTGAAATTAAACCCAGCACACCCCTTTAGTTCAAACTGATGATCTCCCTTTCAAGTTTCATGTTTGATGATAAAATTATAGAAAATCAAGTCCATAGTTTCTGACAACAAATATCAAGATCTTTAGGAGTATATTCAGCCATAGTTTTTTTTTTTTGCATAATTTGCTATCTACCTTGTATGCCTGTGACAGTAACATTGTTGATGGACTGTGCTATGTGAGATGAATCTGCACAAGGTACAATTTGCCTTTTGATGAATGCGGGATGTAACGGGGAAGGAAGATTCACAATCTCACTATTAAGCATTGAAACTACTGTAGCCATAATTGGTCTTTCTTTTGCAAGTTCTTGTGAGCAAAGAAGTCCTATGTGTATGCATCTTACAATGTCATTCACATTATTTGGATTAGATATTTCAGGGTCTATCAGGGATTGGATGTCCTTTTCATTCCATAATTTCCAAGCCTGAAACCAAAACAAGAATCAATTTATAACAGTTAAAACAACTAAACATTTTTCATAATTATCAACAGGTGATTGTCTTTTCAAAACAAAGCAAATAATTTAGAAAGGCTTACAAATCCTAAGAGACTCAATGATTCGTCATGATAGTAACAGCTGCTGATTTTTCTCCCACTAATAATCTCTAGCAACAAGACTCCAAAACCAAAGACATCTAATTTCTCAGAAACCAACCCTTGGAATGCATATTCTGGAGGCATATAACCACTGCATTTAAGCACATATAAGAAAGTTAAGTCACATTCATCATGGTATAGTGGTATGATTTTAAGGTACAAGAGTTTCTTACAATGTTCCAACAACCCTTCTAGTATTGGCTTGTATATCATTTCCTCCAAAAATTTTAGCCATACCAAAGTCTGATATTTTAGGATTTAGCTCTCCATCCAACAAGATGTTACTAGCCTTTAAATCTCTGTGTATAATTTTTAGTCTAGAATCTCTATGGAGATAAAGCAAACCTCGAGAGATTCCTTCAATTATATTGAAGCGTTTCGGCCAATCTAGATCCTTCTTTTTCACGGGATCTGTAGAAGAAACTAGAATTTCAGTAAAATGGTATTAAAGATATAATAACCATATTCTGTTGAATAACATAGTTTCTAATTGAAGGCTTCAATTGTATAGGATACTCTTACAAGCATAGATAAGAAAGAAGCTCGAAACTAACCAAATAATATTACATCCAAACTCTTATTAGGCATGTACTCGTATATCAACATATTTTCCTCCTGTTCAATACAGCAGCCAAGAAGTCTGACAAGATTGCGATGTTGAAGCTTTGAAATCACTAATACCTCATTCTTACATTCTTCTAACCCTTGTCCAGAGGTTTTTGCAAGTCTTTTGACAGCTATTTCGTGTCCATCTTTCAATTGTCCCTAGTAGATAATTAAAAAGAAAATAGAATTTGTACTCCTTTAGTTACATGAAATTATTTAAAAATTGATGTGTACACAACAAAACTTACCTTATATACTGAACCAAAACCTCCTTTACCAAGCTCGTTGGCTGTGTGAAAATTATTTGTAGCATTTACAAGTTCTTCAAAACTAAGAAGCACTAACTGATCGTGCAATTTGACTTGTTTCTGATCTTCGTTCATTCCCTGCCTTTGTGAATTTATCTTTCCTGTTATATGCAATAATACTTTCTATCATCGCGTCAAATTAAGTGCAGGCACTTGAGTATCACCTTCAGTTATTAATTTAGCACACATACCTGTTGGTCTAGCATTCCACTTCCGTGAGAGACAAACACAGCCAACCAAGGCAACCATTCCTATAGTTACTCCAACTGGTATTAAAAATCTCTTTTGTCTTCTTTTATCTGAATGTTTTCTCTGCAGAAACACAAATCAAACAACTTAGATTTATAGTACTAGCTTGAAATAAGTTACATGTAATACAAAAAATAACATACCAAGTTCTGATTCTGAAGGTGGCACACGAATGTAAAGATCAACCGCTTCACTTGAAAACTTCTGTATGTCAATCAGGTCTCCATTCCAAACCATGCATCCAATGCCACTGTCATATGCGTAGGCCACACAAGAGCAATTCTCCAAACACTTCGCTCTGCATTCGTTTTCTAAACAATCTAACCTTTGTACAAAGTCTGGCACTTTCATATTCTCAAGCCTCAAAAACCCATCTGTGCTGACTTCATGACTTCCACATTGCAGTGGCTCAGTCCTTACACACCCACTATTCCAATTTTGTCTATTCCACTCCTCTTCATTTTTGGGCCTATATCCACTCAAACAGCTGCATATTGGTGAACTCTGCCAATTACAGCTTCCAAATGCTCCACAATAGCCATAAAGATCACAGGAATTTCTTTGCAACACCTCCCTCCTCACTAACTTTTGGTCCTTCCACCATTCGATTGAAGGGTGACCCTGTGGATTAAAGGACATGGCTGCAAAGTAAGATTGACTTGGCAAATTATAAGAAAGATAAACAGTTTGATCATCTTCATCATTCATCATACTCCATCCATATAGATAACCACGCGACATCTGGGGCGAGCCAATAAAAATCTGACCATTCCATGGACCAGTCCGATAATACGGTCGCGTTTCATTGATCCAGAAAAACACTTCTGGAATGTTGGGGCGTTCAACAGTAGCAGAATAGTAGCCAACAGAAGGATCAGATGGACTCTTCCACGATGTTATGCGTACTTTCTCACCTGTTTTTTTGTTAGTTCTAAGTTTCATCTTTGGAACAAGATGACAAGGATGTTGGAAACTCTCCCATATACTTTCTCCCGAGCCATCATCCATCAGGACTAGATTTCCAGTCTCTAAAAGTTTGGCAGTTGAATTGGTTGCAATATTATGTGTCAGTGTCACATTTGATGACCAAACAACCCTTTTCTTGCTATCTAAAACCACAAGATTTCCATCCTCGGAAATTTGAACAATCCCGCCGGAAGAGCTCTTCTTTAGTGGCTGGTTTCTGTTAGCTACCCATATGACATTGGAGTCAGAGAGATACCAGATTCCGAGGTAGCGATTTGATGAATTTTGAGGGCTGAAGAATCCTAACTCAAACACACTGTTGGCTGAGATCAGAGTTTGAGGATCTCTGATGAATTGGCTTGATGTAATGGTATTGGTATCGTTGGCAGAACTCAAGCACTGAGAAAAGCAGCAAACCCAGACTATGAGGAGAGCAAGTATGAGACTTGTGAAATCCATAATCTTGTTCAAACCGGAGAGTTCTACTTAGTTGATCTACATACTTGGTATTCACATTATCAATCTATTAATGGTGATACAATGTCAATGGGTCTATTTTTCTTTTTAAGATATTCAAAGTTAATCAATGCATAGTTGACTTTGATATTAATTTTATTAAAAATAAGATGAAAGTCTACAGTACGAATGTCGTTGGTCTTCCTTTAATACGGTGGCAAGTCTTGAACCATCTTTCTGGTGATCCAGGATTGTAGTTGAGTAAAATTAAATACCTGCTCATTCAGGTATTTAAAACCCAACATACACTTTTACTTAAAACCGAGTTTAGTTCAAAGTTTGATGATAAAAATAGAAAATGAATTATTAGTCTACAATTTCTGACGACAAATATCAAAGCAGGACTCTGTGGAAGAAATTGAAAGTGAACTAAATATAATTGAAGAACAATCCCGATTCAGTTGAATATCCTATCATCAAGGAAAATTAACTGTACTCGAGTATCAGCTTTTACTAACTATCTAACACATGTCAAGAGTTATATTTTGGCGATTTTAAGAACAAATTAGAGTTAAAATAATATTAAGCATTTTGGAAATTGTATGTAATTTTAAATAAGTAAAATACTCAAAATTATAAGAAAAATACATGCAATGCATAACCTGATTTGAGATTTTACACTAATAAAAAATAAATATATTTTTAGATAATTTGTACAACTATTAATGCATTTAGATTTATTTATTTTCAACAGATCTCTTAATTTCTCAAACAGCGGCATATGGGAGATTGTAAGATAAACATGAAGTTCGTCAAGTCGCAACACCTTCTTCCACCGAACTAAATATTCCAATGGAAGAACTTAGCTCCACCATTGCAAAGTAAGATAAACAGTTCCATCATCTTCTATCGTGATGATCCATCCATATAGATAGCTAGATGACATGTCAGACACTCAGACCTATAATTAATATGGCCGAGTTTCATTAACCCACAAAAACTTGTTACTTGGCTTATACGTGTTCACTACTGTTGGCTAATTCTTCAATCAGAATTGTGCCAAACAAAGCCCAATAGTAGGAATAAGAAACTTGCAACAGCCTGGACTAAATTAAAGAACCCAGTCACTCTAATTTGTGTCGGGTCGGGCTATTTTACCCGTTGAAAACCAAAACATTATCATTTGAAACTTTGGTCGAGTCGAATGAAATCATGTCATTCATGTACTGTACTCATCTCAATTGGATAAGACTTGTTATTGTAACTCCTTTAAGTAAAATGCACAACATCCAAAGTATTTTAGTTCTCCAAAAAATCTAATTTTAAATGATGCATAAGCTATTTTAAGCTATTTAATTTCTTATATGATTAAAAAAACATTTAATTGTGACTTTAAAGATATCACTTACATCAATCTTTTATCATTTAACTAATTTACCAAAATTACAAAAATAAAAAATAAAAATGTATTTAACTCAGCTCACTTTAAAGAAACAATAATTTGTTTTTTTTTATTAATATTTTAAGAACTTTTTAAAAATAAACAAGTATTTTACCTCTATGAAATTTATTACGAAGCATGTATAATATAATTCACAGCTAAAAAATAAAATAAAATTATAAAAGTCTAAAAGGGGGAATTATTTTGAATGGCAAGAAACTTTTCCCAATATTTTGGATGAATGATTTGATTGATAGTAATTTTTTCGTTCACATGATTAGTGATTTAGTATTATCAAGAAGCGAAGCGGTTGCGGTTGTAGGTCCAGGTCCTGTCACATATAACAGTACAATACAAGACGTACAGTGCCTACTTTTGCGCAAACCATGTTTCATAGAAGCCACGTAACTGTAGCAAGTCCAAACCCACTAAGACAGAATATGAGCAAACACAAAGTTAAATCCAAACTTTCGAAAACTACATGAAATTTCTATGATTTGACTCTTTTGTTTCTTTTCTTTATAGGAATTCGGCAGCTTCCCCAGCCTTGAAAAAAGAACCAGAAGGAAACCAACAAAGTAAATTCCATCAAAGTTATTATTGGTAAAAAAATATTAACTTTGTGTTACCATTTGAAATCAATCAACATGTAATATAACAAAGCTATGGTCTTTGTAAAGACAAAAAGATAAGAAAATAAAACGATCCAAATTAGAGTACAATGATAAAATTTGAAACACCTAATCCAAGAGTTATAATTAAGTTTATTAAGTTTGTGTGTGTGGTCAACTCTTTGGACTACATGGGTAGCTCACGGCATCTTCTTGTTTTCCTTGTTTGGATTGGGCAGTGGGCAGTGGCAGTCCAAAACGGAAGAAAGTACCAAATTTATGTCTCTTGAAAGAGAGGAAAATGCTAAGGCCATGAGTCATTATTATGAGCATTTTGTACCTTCGTTAGTCACACTAGAAGAGGTTCCCACGCACCTTCCACGAAAGAGTAACCCCATATTGTGCACTCTTTGCTCCTTTACAAAAACAAAAACAGAAACAAACACAAACCTTCTCAGCATCACATTCTCACACACACTATATAAATGTACATACCCACACCCAGATTAACAACTTCCTCACAAACAAAGTTTCCATCACCTCATTATTAGAGCTAGCTAGCACAAAGTAACCTCATTTCCTTGTTACAATTAAGTGTACGTAGTAGTGTTGCATTGAGAAAGTAAGTAACCAATGGGGTCCAAGAACAACAACAACAACACGGTTGTTTTTGAGGACTACTTCCCTGCAATGATGGAGAAACTGGGGACGGAGGGGTTCATGAAGGAGCTGACAAACGGTTTTCAGTTGCTGATGGACAGAGAGAAAAAGGTGATAACTTTCGAGAGCTTGAAGGAGAACTCAGCATTGCTGGGGATGGAAGGGATGAGTGATGATGAGATAAGGTGCATGCTAAGAGAAGGTGATATTGATGGCGATGGGGCACTCGATGAGATGGAATTCTGCACCCTCATGTTCAGGTTGAGTCCTGCTTTGATGAACAACTCCAAGGAGCTCTTGGAGGAAGCCATTTACCCTTATTAATTTCTCTTTCTTTTACTCTCTTGTGTTCTAAATCTAAACTGTCTTACTTTATGGACCTGCTCTGCACTGTGTAATTGCGGATTTCTAGTTAGTTGCTTCCAAGTCTTATTCAACAATGCCCACTTTTATTTTTGTCTCTCTTGTTTTCTCCTACCATAGGGGCTATGCCAATAGGCGTCAATCATCATAATATAAAATTTTAAGCTTATGAAACAGCAATGTGGACCTTCATTGTAAGTGCCCAACATTATGTGCTGGAGAAAGCGGCAGACAGAGACCAAAAGTAATCCAAATATGAAAATTTCCTATCATTTAATATGCAGAAATGTTGAAATTTCATCCGTAATAAAATTTAGAAGAAGTAATCCAGGCCAGGAGCATAGAATTCAAGTAGCTTAAAACAGAGCACGCCAAACCAGAAATTTTAGTGTGGTATTTACCATAACTACTTTACTTCTTTTTTTTTTTGAGGTGTACCCATATCTAGATAATGCAATTATATAGATTGACTGTGATGTGCAAAATGATTATACAAATACAACAGAGATAGAGATTGTATTCCACAGGGTCCCCCAATGTTAGTATAATATTATTTTACACGAACAAAAACATTTAACGAAAACCCATCGTAAAAGACAAAAACAGATTGGCAGATAATTGGCTTCAGCATCGCCATAAATGACAGCTGAACGTAGGAGCGTCTTGAATACGCTCCACTGCATAATCAAATCAAGATGAACCTTACGAGTTAAGCAAATGACCAGAGTTCCATTGGAGCAGTGATATACCTGTGTCACGGACGCTGATGCTGATTTCAACAACTGAAAGAAAGTTGACGACTCTTTTCTATTTTCCTTTTATTTTTTGTTTTTTTAATGCTTCAAAAAAATACAAAAGGCCAATGAAAAAGTGACAAACAAGAATTGGGCTGGGCTGGACTGGGCCAGGCCGGACGATACCAAGTGAAAAAATGAGAATATTATTGTAACAGATGCGTACACATGCATAAAAGAAACTGCCACGATGAGATAATGCATTCTACAGAAGCTAGAAGGAGCCACACTAGTCAGTAACCCCCGATGTAGAGATAATATTGAGAACTACTGTAAGAATGAAATCATGGCCAACATGTAAAGCACCAAACATCAAGCTGAGTTTTTAATTGTTAGTGCGTTAATGTTGACGTACTATGTTGATCAATCTCATCTAAACAGTATGTAACATTCAAAAAAATTGACCATTCAACATTAACAAGGTACACAGACCACACATTGTCCTTTAGCAACTGAGCTGTTGTGGCACCAAAGAAAGGATGTTTTTCCCCAAAAGGTCATCATCATCACTTTGGATAGAGGATGTCATAGTGACCAGGGCGATATAGCAGTGTTATGAAAGGAATGTTCTTCTCGGTGCTACAACTAGCATTTGGGAGATCACCAGCCACTGGCATGAAATCATGATGATTTACACTTACACCACCAGTATCACATGAGCTGCGGTCCAGGTACACAACACGGATTGGAATGCCCAATACATCTGAAAGGGCAGTAATGTGCACATGGTCGCTCTCTTCACCCATTGGTTCAACAGATGATTTGCAAAACTAAACCACAATAAACAACATCAGATTCAGAAGACTGAAAACATGGACAGTTTTTAAACAATAGAACTAATGGTTGTATTGTATTGTTTCATTTTTGCCAGATATTAAACTCGAGCAATTTTAGGAAGGATTACAAAAATTCTCAAATCATTGAACAAACCTGCTCGACTGTTGTATTAGTTAAGCCCAATATGAAAGGTTCAAAAAATTCTGTGCGCTTTTGTATTTCAGCAGAGGTAACAAATCTGAAGAACATAACGACTGACAAAACAAATATGTCAAGACATGTGGAAGAAATGAGATCAAGCCATTTATGGTGGATTTTGTGTCACTCACCATAATCAGATACTGACTGATCTCGGCTTCTAAGAATAAGCTCTTCATGACTGTGATCATATTAATAAAAAGTTCGTTCAAACAAAACCCCAGGGCAGATAGAAAAGAATGAGAAAATGAGATAAACAGCAAATTGTGATAATTAATTATTATTGGAGCATATCATGCTTCTGGTTCATAATTGTCAAGGCAAATTCATGGTGAAGGAAAAAGTTAACACCTTATGGAAGTCTCTTTCCCTTGAATAACAGATTCCAGCTGCTCAAGGAATAACTGAAATTTTTTTTACAACAATTGAGTTAATCAAAAGCAAATTTAAAAATATCCTTAGATGATGAAAGTAGTTGAATGTATGAGCTTTATAACCTCTGGAAATGCCTCTACAGATTTAGAATTAGCATAACCTCCTAGGGTCCAGACCTCCACTTCAAACCATTTTCTTAAAAATATTAAACTTGTATTTCTGGCATTGACTATACTTTCAGTTTCACCAGACAAATAGAAGAACAATATGCCAAAAAAAATCCAAATTCATCCCCTAAGTAGAAAATTTTCTATAGATTGAATACAACATATATTTGTTCTATTGTATGATTTCCCCATTTATTTGAACAACCAGAAGTTTTTATCCCTCTCTGGTCAATTTTCATTGGAAGAATTAGAACTTAAAAGAAAAGAAAGAAGTTGTTACATAAGGATTATATAATGTGGTAAATTCTGAAGACGAGAATAGAAGTAATCATCCAATTCTCATATGTCTAACAAGACAGTTAACGAATTAAAACTGGATAGATGAATCTATTCAAACATTTTCCAATTGTTTAAGAGTTGAATTTGTAGATATAAAAAGTACTGAATGTTACTTTCAACTACCACACTCTGTACGAGAGATTAGTTCGTACACATACTCACATTGTGCAATATATCTATTTCCATAAATAGAAACCAAAACTATTTTCAAGGATAAGGATTGCAGTAGATTTACCGCAAAAAAATCTTCAAAAGTCAAGTCTGCATAACCCAAGGTCTGCAGTGCTTTTCGACTTTTTTCAACATTGGCTTGGATACGATCAATTTCTGCTTGGTCTTGACATTCCATAACATGCTCCTGAGATTAAAAAAAAAAAAAAAATGAAGAAAGTTTATGATGTAATCATTGACCAAAATTATTGGAATATTTAATTCCATACTACATATAGACCCAAAAATAGCTATCCAATGTTAGGTAAAGGATATGCTTTTAAGCTAGATAAACTAAGACATACAAGATATGAAAACATAAAGCTTCGGAAGAAGCAGTTTCCATCTCCCCGAGTACGACGAATGGCAGAATATTGCTCATCAAGCACCTGCATTAAGGTTAATGAGAAAACAACTCAACAAACATGATAAGATGAAAGGAGAAAATAAAGCACAAAATGAAACAGATATAAAAGGTTAGCAAACCTTTATTTTCTCCAGCAAGATAGGACTGCCTGATTTATATTCAGCAGATAAGCTACTCAGTGGTTCCTGCCAATTTGTCACATGAAATAATTGACCATACATTCATTATTAAAATTATATTCCACCCCCTCCATCCAGAAAAGAATCGCAAACAATAAAAATAACAATGATCAGGGACACAAAGTAATACAATTCGAATGTAATAACATGTGGCACTTTCCTCAAGCACAAATAGATCAAATTCAATTTCAAATGAATGCAATAAGAGTTAAAGTTATTAGCACTGTACACAGCAAACAAATTAAACCTAAATCACTAGATAAGAAATGAATGAAGTTTCAAAGAGTTATGCACTTGGCCTTGCCTTGTCACCCACAAATGGAACCTTCTTGCTTTCCTCAGCCTGAATTGTATACTGCTGCTGCATTATGTCATCATCCCCAAAGTTGTTCCACTCATCAATTTCAGACGCTACAGCCGTCACACTCTTTATTTCCCCATCTTCCACAACTGCTTCTTTACTCTGCATTTTTCTCTTAAAACAGTTCAATGTTTTTTACTATCCACTACTTCTTAGAACAAGCAACAATCTATTCACGAACTGGACAACCCTGCCAAAAATAATATCCGTTCATGTTAGTCTCTGAAATACTGTTAATATTTCACTGGTGAAATTCAATAGAACTCATACCTAGGTGGAAACAATAATCTTGCGATCATAAACTATAGCAACAACATTAACAAAAATTGAATATATTGGCAATCAAAATCTAGCAATCGTTTCTTTCTGTCACGTCACAACTTGAATAAATTGACGCTCGCGGTAACATTAACATACAAACCATGAAAATTGAATAGAGACTAACCGGAAATTGCATGGGCGGTGTTAGGAAAACCCTTTTCGGAGCAGCAACTGCAAATGAAAGAGAATAAGAAACCACAGTGAAATCTCCTTCAATTTTTGCATTGGGAAATGAAAAGAAGAACACGAAATGGGGAAGGTTTAACGGAACCTACGGGCGTTACGATGAGAAACCCCACAATCACTCCGACAGTGAGGTGGAAGACTGAGATTAGTAAACGCAAATCCCTAAATTCCCAACATCGGCGTTAGCGTTTTATAGTGCACGGCGCTGACGGGTTAATTAATTAGAAGATTTTTATAATTTAGAATTAATCGTACATAAAAAAAAATGTAGGAATTTTAATTACTATTGAGATAATATTTTTTTAATAAAATTTACATTTTAAAACATCACATATAAAATATTTAGATAGAAACTATGTTTTATTTCAGTTATAATAATTTCGTTAATTTTGGAAGTTTTAAACCTTGTAAAGTGTAAAATGATGTCCTGGAAATTTAAATTTAAATAATACTAACCACGTGGTCTTGAATTTCACCTTTTTATAAGATTCATAATAGGTTTTTATAACAAGGAGAATGGAAATGAATAAATAATAAAAAGCAGATAAAATATATAGTAATAAATAGAGATATTGAATTTATTCTTTGTTTTTTTCTTTCTTTGTCTACTAACAACTTGCGATTTTTGCTTAACGATAAAAAACGTTCTTGGTGATCTCAAAGTATATGTTTAAATTTCCATTAAGGAGAAAATCTAAAATATGTTTATCTAAAAGTAACTTTTAATTGTTCACAAGTATGACACTCCCTCTTGAAGAAAATTATTTAACACTCCTAATTTGCTAGATATTACATATTGTTAAATTGACATATCCAAAATCATAAAGATGGTGTGTGAAATGCGACCAGAGAACAGGCCAAATTGGCAACTTTTATACCAAAGCCATCTACTCCAAGTAAAAATTGAGGCGAACCTCACACATAAATCATGAATCATTGTATTGATGGGTATTCGATTAGAGTTTTATGATTTATTTATTTTTTTGAAAATAAAAAATTTTATGATTTATGGATCATGATTTATGATTTTGGATATAATTTAAGGTTTATGATTATAGTCTAGAGTTTATGACTACAATTAAGTTTTGATAGATTTATAATTAGAGTTCAACATGTGAAATTATGACTTATAACTTAGGTGTATGATCATGATTAATGTTTATGATTTATGGTATAAGAGTCAAAAATCATATGTTAGAGTTAATATTTATGGTGATGATTTATGGTTAAGTTCTTATTGTAAATTGTTTAAGTCAAAGTTTATGTACATTATTATTATGGTCTATGATTATGTTTAAGCTTTAGTTTTAACATCTATGATTTATGTTTTAAGGCATATGGTTATTTCTAAAGTTATGATTAAGTTTATATTTATTAGTTAGGATTTATAACATGGTTAATGTTGAAGGTATTTAAGATTTATGATTAAGATTTAGTACCAGTGTTTATGATGTATGGTTTAGAATTTTTGGTTATTTAGTGTTTATAGTCTAATGTTTATGATTAAGATTAAAATTTATGATGTATGGTTTAGAATTTTTGATTATTTAGTATTTATAGTCTAATGTTTATGATTAAGATTAAAATTTATTATTTAGGATTGGTAGGGTTTATGATTTTTTAATGTTTAAAGTATTTTATTTTTATAATTTATATAGTTTGAAATCAAATATAATATTATAAGAGATTTACGATATTCACACGTATCCTATAAATGTGTTTAAACAATATCATGATAGAATTTATATTATTTGGGATTTAAGATTACGGATTGAAGTTATTTTTCTTTTCTTTCCTAGAAATCAAAGGTAATAACAATTGGTGTGCATATGCATTTTTTTTATATGACATCCAGAGGGACAATTAAGTGCATCCGTACAATCACCGATGGAGAAACCACAAATTGTGAAAGAGTAAAACCTACAGCTCCATAATGTCAGCAATGAGGATAATTAAAAATATAGACTCCTATATATTAGTGCAATCTGATGTGGCAACCTCTGGGTGGTGCTTAGCGAGTAAGCCACTTCAATAATATCTGTATCTACCCGATTCTCGGTATGGAGTATTGTTTATGGCATCATAATCATTTTGTCAATGGGTTTCGCACTTACTATAACTAAAATTAGTCAGATATATGCAATTTGTGAAAATCTCATCCAATTTCGGTCATGTGCAAATTTCTCAAACATATATTCAACAAAAAAAGAAAATTCTCAAACATATTATACCCATAATTATTGCACACCGAAAGCGACTATTTTTTTTTAAAGGCAATTTGAAAGCGACTTTACTATTTTTATTTTTTTTTAGGTTAAATCGTTAAGGAAATACTAGTAAATTAAAAAAATTAAGCAAGTTTTTTTGTGTCCCAAACTATTCTTAATTGTATTTTCTACACTATCTTAAATGAAATGAGTTAACTTTCTCATTGTAAAAAAAAAAAAAAACTATTCCTTTGTTTTGATAGTGACAAGAAGGGCTAAATTTAAGCGTACAATCGTTTTAATATCAGACTCAGAGTGAGAGAGCCACTTTCTGTAAATAATACAGAGGAGTAACTCTTAAGTCTTAAGTACTGTATTGTATTAGTTGAAATTTGTCTTAATGACTTCATCGTATTTTCTTGACCAAATCCAACCTAAGAAATTCAATTGACTACACCAAGTTCAAACGCGGATGCTAACTAACATGACTAAAACCTGAAACGGGTGACCAACTTGTCTGACTCAAGTCATAAACAACTATAGTTTTTTTTTTTTTGTTTTTGTTTCCTTGAGTAAATGATTAAATTAATTCCTAAAATATACAACGTGATTATATTAGTCTTTAATTATTATTACGATTACTAAATGTGTATTTAACCGGTAAAGTGGTGTTGAAATATGCAATCCATGAATTAAATAAAATAAATCTGTAGGACTAATTAGACTTAACAGATACATAAGCTTAGTTGCCGATCATTGAGGGAGTAATACTTTAAATGAGTAATTTGAGCGTTTACAGTTTACACTCTTTTGTTCTTGTTATTTTTCTCTCCCTAGCTAAGTGAAAGACAAAAACAGGTTGGGATCGATGAGGAAGTGCGAGCTCTGTAGCAGTCCCGCAAGGTTGTTCTGTGAATCAGATCAAGCCAGGCTCTGTTGGGAATGCGATGCTAAGGTACACAGTGCAAACTTCATCGTCACCAAACATCCCAGGATTCTTCTCTGCCATGTTTGTCAATCAACAACGGCGTGGCACGGCACAGGACCCAAGTTTGTACCCACCATGTCCGTTTGCAACACCTGTGTTAACAATAACACTGAGACCTGCAGCGAACAACAACAGAATCATGAAGATGACGACGATGACTCAGGGGAGGATCATGTAGAGAACGATGATGATGGTGGTGTGGCCGAAGATGATGAAGAAAATCAAGTGGTTCCATGGAAATCTACACCACCACCTTCAGCTTCCACTTCTTCAAATAGTTCTTCTACCAGGTTCTCTAATGTTGAAGAAGGTGCCTCCGATTAATGCTAGCTTCTAATATCGTTATATGATGGATAAAACTTAGATTCAATTGTTTAGGTGTTGTTTCTGCTGTTTTCAAATCAGAATTAGAGTTTTAATTATTTCGATAAAGATCAGTATAAACAACACGTAAGGAACTCTAAGTTTTCTATTGTCCTGGTTTCCAATCTTGAGGATTTTTTACTTGTTACGTCTCTGTTCATAAAATTACTAAGATACACCTTCAAACTGCAAGGTTTTTTTTTTTCTTCTTTCTTTTCTTTCCTCACGTTTTCACAGATAACAAAGTCAGTTGCTAGTTTTTGTGCTGTAAAAATTATGAATCCACTCTCTTGTGGTCGTAAATGCTGCCATCCATATTTTGTTATGTTGGCAAATGACAGAATATGCAACATAGTTGAATACATAAGTTAAAACTGCTAGTCAATCTCTCTAGTTGCTTATGAACCTTGATTCTTGTGCCTATAACCAAATCCATTCATTGTTTGATTTATGAGATTTGAGTCCTTTCTCACAACATGTTAGTGCTTTCTAAGTGCCAACAGACACTACTGTTGGTTTTGAATTTCTTATTTTGAAAATAATGAAGGGTCACAATCACAGAGCATTCAACTTGCTGTTCTAATCAAAGATTGCCCACTTGCATTAATTAATAGAATTCGTTAATTAAAATATTAATTATAATAGTTTAATTAGTACATTTCATACATTCAACTTGTGTCTGATGTGATAGCATGGCTCTCCTTCCAACACGAAATGTGAGGTAAATTGATTTCTATTCTGTGATTTTCCCTGACTGAAGAATTGCCCGATCTAGGATATTGCCTAGAATCTTTCTTATGATCCCCTGGCATTAATTAAATAAATAAAACCGAATACAGAAGCAGGCCATGTCTTAGGTTAAAATAAATAAAGGAAAGAATAACCATCTCTAATGTGATTCATTCACCGGTATAGTATAAAATAGGCTTATTAAGTTTTGTATCTGAGAATAAGGAAGTGGGACCAAACAAATCCGACACCTTCACGTGCCTTCCATAGACATAATTTAGAATTTAAGTGCCAAGTTGAACATGGATGGATAGTACTACAATCCCAAAGAATGTTAAATTAAACGAGATTTGAAGAAATCAATCAAAAGGGGAATGAGATAGATGGGGGTTATGAATTATAAATGGAATGACTGTGTGAGAAAGACAAGAAATGGAACCTATGTGTGGCTGTCAGTGTAAGCTTTTATTGGCAAAATTTACCACCACGGAAATGATCGAGAGATATACTTTATGAGTTTATTCCTTGGATTCTTTCTGCTCCAAAGCCGGTGGTTTTTCTGATTTGTCTCTGATTGTACCATGTGTATATATGAACCACAAGTGGAAAATATAATATTCTGCATCTTTAAATTATAGCCACTACTCTCCCTCTGCTTGCTATCCCACAAATGTCAAATGTTTTTTCTTTGATGTCAGGTGTTTTCTTTAAGTAACGATACAAATATGAGACTCATACTATTTTTTGGATAAATTTTTCTATAATAATTAATTCGAGAAAGCTCATATCAAATCCTAGGCCAGATTAACGAAAGTAAAAGCAAAGAAGAAATAAAAAAAATCTGACGTTATTAGGATCGTGTGATGATTGTCCATCAACCTTTGCAATCCTTAAAATTATGTTGGGATAGGGTACACAGAGTTGATTAAAATTCTTTAAAATAAAATTAATTATTTAGATGAGATATTTAAGTAATAATTGAAATTTTATTATTTTTATTAAATAATTTAATTAAGTTAATTTAAAAAAATTTAAAATTTAAAATTTATTATATATTATAAAAAAAAAGTTATAATATCACCATATTCATTTTATATTTTTATATTAAATAATAAAATAATATTAATAAATTAATTTATTATATTTTAAAAATAATTTAAATATTTAAACTAATATTTTTATTAAAATTATTTGATATTACATTGCGTGAATGATAATTTCACTTTACACTTATTGGTATTTTCATTATTTTTGTGTTAAATTCTTTCTTTTCTTTATTATGACACATTTCAGTTTCTTTCATTTTTTAATTTTTTTTATTCATCATAATTGTTTTTTATACCTTGTCTCTTTTAATTAATTCTTTATTTTTTTAAAATAACTTTTTATGCTGAACATTATTTATTTAATTTTGATAAGATAATTTCATTATTATAACCAAATTTAGAATCAAATTTTGATATTTTATTTTATTTTATCTTTAAAATTTAATTTATTATTTTTTAAAATAATTGACATCACCTTTGTTGATCGTTTTTTCATTTATGTTTCTCTTTAAATTTTAAATACATTATGAATATAACAAATTTAAAAATTAAATGTAATAAATATAAATGGGTTTAAATTTAAATAAATTATCAATTTAAATTTAAATCAATTATTTGATATTAATTTCATTTTCTTAAACTTGATTTTTAAAAAAAATATTAGTTTGAGATCTTTAAATTCAAAAAAAAATTATTATTTTTAAATAATAATAAAAATAATTGAGAAAATGGTAATGATGTAATTTAAATTGATTAATGTAATTATCTTAAAATTATAATGTTTGTTATTATATTAGATTTATTGTAATTATTTTAATATTATAATATTTGTTATTTTATTAATTTGATTTTGTTTAGGGTTATAATTTTTATTTTATATTATTTTCAATAAATTTTATCATCTAATTTAAATAAAAAATAATTTTTAAATCCTATTATTTAAAAATGTCATAAAAAAATTATTCTACAACATTTTTAAGTTATTATTACTGTAATTATATTATTTAACGATGAAAATACAAAATAAAATCGAAAATCTTGACTTATAAAGGCCCATTAAAACCGAGAAGCCCAGCCCATTTCTGTATCGTTTTGTCTAGTAGTTTCCTTCAACGACGAAGGGAATTGGAGGTTGAAGATCTGAAACCCTATCGATCGATCTGGTTTGGAAAGCGTAGAGGTTTGAATTGAATTGTGATTGTGGGAAAAAGGAAAAGATGCCTCAGAGGCACTCGAAGAACAACAACGATCTCGCGTTCTTCACGTACGATGAGAAGCGGAAACTAGGGTATGGGACCCAGAAGGAGAGGCTCGGCAAGGACTCCATTAAGCCCTTCGATGCGTGCTGCCTCTGCCTCAAATCCCTAATTGACCCTATGAGCTGCCAGAAAGGCCATCTCTTTTGCAAAGAGTGCATTCTCCAGTGCCTCTTGTCTCAGAAGAAAGACATTCAAAGGTATTCTTCCATTCTAACAACATCTTTCGACACCGCTTGCTACAATTCATAGATGGAGTTTTCTTCAAGGCTAGTTTTTGTTCCTTGGCATAATCAATCTGCTTCTGTATTTTTTAATGCTTTGGAATTTGTTTTCTGAACTTGAGTTGAATTTTATCTGTTGCAACCGGGCAATTTAGTGGTATAGCAGGCTTGGAAGGGTGATATTCTGCTTGTCATGATTTTTGCTTTGTTTCATGTCCCTGAAATTTGAGACTTGAATTGGTAGAACGCCTAAAAAAAACTTGGCAAATAAGAATATCCTTTTCGTGATTTTGCTATTAGGTTATGGAATTTGGTTTCCTGAATTCTATCAAGCATATCAAGAAGAATCTGATGTTCTCCATGATTGTTGGTCTGAGTTCTTATGCAAAATAACTTCCATGTATTGCTCATAAGTTTTAAATCTATATTGGCTTTCTGCTATGTTGTGAATCTTAAAAATTTGGTTGTGGTGGTATTGATATTTATTTATAATAAAACAGGAAGCTTGCAGCCCATGCTGCTCAGAAGAAGCAAGAAAAAGAGGAGGAAGAAGAGAAGTTAATGTTGCAAAAGGCTAAAGAGCTTGATGCATTTGATCAACAAAATCATGGTGCTGTACCACAATACAGTGACAGAAATTATAGTCGTGATAAGAATGGTTTCCATGGGGCAAACAGTGTGAAGGTTACTTCCTATGAGGAGGAAGCCCTTCGGACAATGAAGGCATTTTGGCTTCCTTCTGCTACGCCAGAAGCTTCTGTTAAAGTAGAAGCACCTTCTGCCAGTACTATGTGTCCAGAAGGCAATGAGAAACTGAAGTTAAAGACACTTTTCCCTGTCCAGTTTACTGAGGATACTAGTGAGCAGGAAAAAGCCAAGGCTCTTGACAAGACCTACATTTGCCCTAGCTGCAAAGTTACTCTCACCAACACAATGTCTCTTGTGGCCCTTAGTTCATGTGGGCATGTATTTTGCAAGAAATGTGCTGACAGATTTATGGCTGTTGATAAAGTTTGTCTTGTTTGCAACAAGGCCTGTAAAGAGAGAAATTTGGTGAATTTGAAGAAGGGAGGGACAGGATTTGCGGGTCATGATGATCATCTTGAAGCCACAGACTTCAAGCATTTGGGAAGCGGTAGTGGCTTAGGTCTGGTTAGACCCGCAATGAAAACTTGATGCTTTATTGATTTAGGGTGTATGAAAATTGTGTTTTAACTTCTCTTGATGAAGTTACCTTGTTACCGTGGTACACACATCTTATCTATGATGTTCTATTTTTACTTTTTCTTTTTTTTTTTTACTCAAGATAAGATAAACCTTGATAACGTGAAAAACCAGCTCGATCCATATTATTGAATAGCGATTGGCAATGTTAAATGTAAATGGGTACTTTCTCTCATTCACTGTATTCTCACCACTGTAGGTTGGTACGAGAAATCATCTACCACCACCCTGTTGTCTAGAACTAGGGGGCGTTTGGAAAACATTATATTTCTAAGGCACAAAATAATAATATAGCTGACTGCAGCTGGTTTAGGTTCGGTGGGCAATGGCACATGACGGCACGGTGTTCTTTATCCATATCTACAATTCTTCACTTATATTCGTCCATTTTCTTTATGTAAAGATATGGAAGGCAAGTTCCCAACCTTGCACATTGGTTTTTTTTTTTTTTCATTTTATTTTTATTTTGAAAATTGAAATAAAATATTATGGAAGCTTCAGTTATCCTTGTTAAGAAGTTTTTTCCCCTTGTCAGTCCAACCTTTCTATTTTGTTCCTTCAACTGTTTACTTTGTCAACACTCAACGGTCACAAATCATTGCTATTCAAATATTTAGCAATGCTGTTTAACCAATTAGTAATTACAAATTGAACAAACAGTTAATTGTGTATATTAATTCATTCAAATTTAGGCAACGTTATTTAAATTTGGTCAACACAAACAGTTTTTTTTTTTTTTTTTTTTGAAAAATAATTTATTTATTTTTTATCATTCAGAAAGATACAAATATTTTCAAAATCTTTAATATGTAAGTTAATTAATCTTATTCTAAAGACAACAGTTTTTTTTTCTAAAAATAATAATGTAAAGTATAATTATGTAAAGATTTGACTAAGAAACACATTTTCTAAATTAATATTTCATTTTAAAAAAAATATATTTAAAAACATATTTACTTAAAAGTGTTTTTTTTTTTTTATCAATTACTTAAAGTGAAATATTTTCATTTAAGTGAATAAAATTCTCAATTTAAACCAAATTTTATTTTCTTCAAGAGATTAAAATTGAAAAAGTGTTCTTTAACCTTTAAATTTCTTAAATCAATGATAGGTTCTAATTGTATAACATGTTTGCAGAAAATGAAAGTGTTAATCCAAATAACGTTTCTACTTTCACAATAGTACTGTAAATGAGCTGCACTTAAACTACAATAAATTCTAATAAATAAAAAAAAGTGAATTATTAGGAGAACCACCTAAAATAATACTTGAAAATTTTGTCTCTCGTCTTACAATAATGCTTATATAAAAGACCAAATGTGTATTTCTCTTTTATGGATATAGCTGTAGAATGGTTCAAACGCCATGGAGTATAATTATCATATCATTATATTACAATACTGGTAGTAGCATCGCCTCCAGATAAACTTTGAGCCCTTTTATTAATAAATAAATAGTAAGATTCCAACTCTTAAAAAGAAAGATCTCTATTAAATTTTTTTAATTATAACGATCTCGGCTATTAATTTATAAATATATTCCAATCCAATCCAATTCCAATAACAATAACCAGTCAAAAGTCAAAACCTATAAAAGCCACATGTTAGAAAACGCAACTTTGTTACCTTGACAGTAATATTGGCTTCACATCCAGATCCAGCTCATATCCTCATTTTTAAAGTTTAAATCATTGAGTTGAATTATTATTGTTATTTATAATCCAACTTGAAAAAGACATTGTCCTTTTTTTTTTTCTCCATTTTCAGCTTTTGACTCTTCTCATGATCTTATCTCTTTAGCAAAGCTAGTTGAAGAAGAGGGACATCACATTCACAAATCACAGGGTGCAGTGGAGATGTTATTTTTGGCATGCGCTTTTGAAGATTTATTTATCCCATCCTCCTATCAAGAACGAGAAATTGAACACGTTTATTATTAGCAAAATTACCCGAATTGAAAAGAACCAAAATCAAAATTAGTAGACCGTTGAGTAGTCCTAATTAGCATGAGAAAAATAAAATAAAATCTTAGCTATATTCCCGTGACGATGTGGTAAATGCAGTACCATCCAACTTGAGAGTTGAGACACTTTTATGGCTATGGGTCCCACACGCCATTATTACCCGCCAACTCAGGGAGGGATCACACTGTTAGTATTATTATTATTATTATTATCGCCGAACAAACAACATCGTCCCACTTGCTTGCTTTCATTACATTACATAACCTACGCACGACACAACAGAAGAATCCTCAATCCTCAATCCTCGTTTCTCACTGTTCTTTTTTTTTAGGAAAAATAAATAAATTCTTTCTTCTTTTTGCTGAAACCCCATAAAGCAAAACCGCAAAGGGTGTCCTGGAAAAGTGGGGTTTCATTAAAAAGCAGGGATTTTGGGGGAAAAGGAGAAGAGAAAGGGGTAAGGTTTGTTTTGGGGGGCAATGGGGGATTTGGAGAAGCAAGAGAGGGTGGAAGAGGGAAGGGAAGAGGATGGAGAGGGAGAGAAGGAGAGGCTTTTGGAGGTCAAGCCGGTTTTGGATTTTGACATGCTTTGTTCCTCTGTGGCGTTGCAAACTGCCCATGGTAGTTGGGGAAAGCTTGGGGGTGGGGATGAGGAACAGCAAGGTGGGGTTTTGAGGATGTGGGAAGGTGAACTACTCGATTGCTTTGATCATCGTCGCATCGCTTTTGAATCTGCGTGGTAAGGCTTAATGATGATATGTGTTTTTTTGTTTTTAAAAAAAGTAAATTTGTATTCTGTAGATGTTAAGTTGTTTGTGTATTCAGATAAATAAATTTGTTTTGGACGATGAAAGCGTTGGTTGTTGTCTGAAGCTTAGCTAATTTTGAAAGAAATGAAGGAGAATGTCTAGGTTATTGTATTGTATTGTCTGATATATTAGGTTGGGTTTTGACATATTAAGTTAAATCAATTTAGTTTGTTTGCTCAATTATATCTTTGGGCACTTTGCCTGTTCATTTAAACATGTATTTATGTGAATGCCTTTCTTTCTGGCCAATGAAAGACTAAACTGCAAAATGACACAGAGACATGGATAATGTGCTCTGAGGGTTTGTAGTTATTTACAGGGATTTGTTGTAATATATCATGTTTGTAAATAGTAGCTCATTTTGTGTTGCAGTTGTCCTTGCTACCGATTTGGGAAGAACATGAAGCTAGCTGGTTTTGGTTCTTGCTATATTCAGGTATGTTTATGTTTAAATCTGTTGGAAATTGAAAGTGCATGTATTGTTTAAAGTGATCAAAATCATAACTCCAACAGAAGGGTAGCACTTTAGAATTTGCAATTTCTGTGTGAGTTTTTCTTTTAATCATATTGGCATCATAGCTCTCTGAAATTTGAATTTCCATGTTTTATATTGCAGGCTATAGTTTATTTTCTCCTTGCTATCGGTACCTTTGTTACTTTCATTGCCTATACTATCACGAGGACTCACTACTTCCTATACCTAGCAGTTGCATTCATCATTGCTGCTGGAGCATATTTAGGATTCTACCGAACTCGCATGCGAAAGAAATTCAACATCAAGGTGAGTTTTTTTTCTTCCTGTACTGAAATTGTTTATTACCACTAAATTATTCATAGATAGGTTTTGATGGAGTTATTTACATGTTTTCTTCTCCCTAAATCATACATTTTGTCTTGTTTTATTTTGTCTACTTAAGGGTAACAAACTAAACTATGTATTGTACACACTTGTGAGAACACCAGGTTTTGTGGGTTCCTGCAAATCTACTGAAATTATATACACTGTTATTACATTGCATATAAGCTGATGAATGAATGAATGGCAGTTTATGATATTAAAAGGCTAGATATGATTTGACAACATTTTGAACTGGATTAATCGTTTATTTATCTTGCTGGCTTGCAGCGTATTTTCTTTAGTTTGATTTTGTGAGGACCTTTCTAATGTGTGATCAAATGACAAAACTGTTATGTTATGTTGTCTTCTTTATCCTTTTATAGTATAATTTTATTTTGCATTTTGCTTGCATGAGCACGTGTTGGAACATGAATGTTTAACTGTCTTTCTAATCTGTTGACTGTTATGCATGTTGACTTTCTAATCTGTTGACTGTTTTAACATATGTTGACTATGACAACTTTTGGCTGTTGGTATATCTTACACACTATTGATTGGTGATTTTTTCAGGGTAGTGATAGTTCATTGGATGATTTCGTGTACCATTTTGTCTGTCCCTGTTGTACATTATGTCAGGTAATTTCAAAATTCTCTCTCTTTTTGTAACTTGGTTATGTTGATTGATTTAACTGTGTTCTGAAATGAAGCCGCTGATAATTGAATATCTTTCATATTAGTGGTGACCATAACTAAATGGGGACATATTCATATTTCAGGAGTCAAGAACCCTTGAGATGAACAATGTTCAAAATGGCACTTGGCATGGTCGGGGTGACACACTACATATAGGTGGCTTTAGAGATGAAAGTAAAGCTCTCTCTGAGTTACGTCCTCCTTCAATTGTGTCCATCAAACCTACTGATGAAAATTGTATGGAAAAGGGCACTGATGTTAGCGATGGAACTCGAGTCAATGTAGTGGGGGAAGCTTTGAAACCAAGGTTCTTCATCTGAATTCTTCTATCCCTAGTATCTGCTGCAGAGCATATATCATTCCAAGAGATGAATGAAATGGTGGCTGCAACGCAGGTTCATACTAGGACACAAACTAAACTCCATCATGTTGTACGATGATTCATTCCCTCTATCTAGGAAATAGGAAATAGGAATGCTTAACTATGTTGTTGATTTTAGAATCATTCCGGGGGAGATGTTAGTTTGCAAATGTGCATATGTCATTCTCAACTAGTGGGGTCTTATTTTTACGAAATCCCTGCCTGTAGTATAGTTTGACTTGTGATTATTATAGTGTTGGAACAAGAATGCCATCGTAATTGTGTATTATAGTGAACCATCATGCGTGCTTTTGCATCAAAGTTTCATCGATTTTTTCTTGAGATATTACGAGGCTTAACATACCGCGAATTGAAGGCACAACAAAGAGAATATAAACGCATGTTGGGATTTTATGAGTTTAAAAGGATTTTTTTTTACAAGTAACAATTTATTCCGTTTTTATTTTATGCATTAGACTTCAGAAATTTACATTAGAATTTGTTAAAAGTATTTTTTTTTTCAATTTTTTATCCAAACGTAACAAATTATTCCCCATAAAAAAACAAAAATTATTCACGGTTAACTATAACGTACAAAATATTAAATATAAATCTAAAATTTCAATCCATCGTTGGTAGAACGATCAAAAAAGAGATACGCAGTCATAGATGAAATTTGTTGAGGAATTTTTATTTTTTTTATGGGAAAACAAACAAAAATTAATTAGGAAACTTGTATTGTTGGTAACGCAAATTATTAAGCATAAATGAAAAAAACATAAATGTAGCAGAAAATAACGCCTCACGAAAATATGAGATCAATAACCACCAAATACTAAACATAAATGTAAAATTTCTTGAAAAAATTAGTTAAATTTGAGTATTAATTATAAAATTCTTTTAAGTTTGTTGTTAATTTTATTGGAAGTCTATTTATATTTTCCAACCTTGATAAGTGAGAGAGGCGTTATGTCATGGAGTTTTTGACAAGAGAAAACAATATTTAATATTAGAAAAGGCAAGAGACATGCATGATAACAAAGCAATTTACAATGTTCTGGCTTCCCTATTGTTCAAGTAATAATGCAACATAAGGGGACATATATATTCAGTGACATTGTACTCATTTACAGTCACACAGTAAGTAATACTTACGCTAAACTACAGTTAATTATATATCTTGTGTGAGATTGAAGGCATGACATGATTTACTTGCCTTAGGATTGACCATAATATATAAAGGTTCAATCAGCCGTTTTATTTAATTGCATTGGTGCATTACAACTTGCATTTGATTTAATAACTTCTAAATTTCATTTAACAGAGTCATTTTAGTAGTAATTACACTAACAACAACACTCAGGAGTGTTTGGATATCTCAACTCATTTCAAATCAAGGCCTCGTGCCCTCTCTTGTTTTCCTTTTCCATCCTCAGCTTTCTTCTTCTTTTGATTCTCAGAAAATTGGAATTTTCTTCTGCACCTCATAGACAGACCATTAAATTCTTTGTCGTTTAGTGTTTCTCTCTAACACACTCACTGGAGTTTCTGTGCTTAAAAAGCTTGCATCTATCATTAACTCCTTTGCTTCCGTTCTCATCATCTCTTGCATTAAACCAAAGCACTTGGACAATGTCTCCTAAAACACATCACTGTCATTATCAATATTTACACGCTATAGCAACAAATAATCAAAGCATTTGCTTTAAAGGGTCAGCTTACCTCATCTAGATACTCACAGGCTGTAATTGAAGCTCTCACAGTAGAATATTGCTGTGGGAATAGTTCATGAGATGCAAAGATAAGGGCAGTTGCTGCAATAGTTGAAGGTTTATACTCTAAAAGCTTAACGTCTGCAGCCATAAGAGAGATGCAATTCAGAGTTTGTGCTGCTTGGAATTGGAGATAAAATCAAGTTACATGTATGAATATAATAAAAAAGGTACTTACCATTTTGAGCATTGAAGATTATCTCTGAAGCTCTCTCTTTAAGTGCTTGGTCTTCAATTTCAGCTAAAGAGGTAAAGAAATGAAGGAAAGAAAAAGGTGTAATTGACCTCATACGCCATTTCAGAGCCCCGAGAATAAGAAGCTCCATTCTCTGAATACTTTGAGCCTTAAAGTTACAACCTTCTTTCTGTTCCATTGATTGTAAATACCACAAGTTCAAGTTACTATGGCATGGTTACATTACGGGTTGTCTTTCTATTAAAATGATTGTAAATACGTGAATTTGAAGATTTACCTGCATATCCAAAAATGATAAAGTTGTGTTCTTCATCTTCGAAGCAAGAGAAAGACATGATATGACAACAAGCCTGAGAAACCACGGCTTCCCCTGCTGCAAACTCAGAGAACTAATGGCATAAGGGTAAAAAATTGGAAATGAAATTATGGAATGCTATTAAGGTACAGTTGTTCCAATCCAAGGTTTCCTTAATTGCTTTACTATGAAGTGAACATAAGCTTAAAGGGGAATCATTAGATATCTTCTTACCGGAATTTCTTGGCTTGAGATGAAACGGTGCAAGTAATTTATAGCAAGATAAGCTACCAATGGGTTCAATTTGCAAGAAACCTGAACCTGAAGTAACATAACATAATGTAGCAAATGTGGATTGAAAGAGAGGGAACTGAACCTATTACATAGACATAACTTTCACCTGAAGAATGAGAGATATGGCTTTACAGCAGAAAACGTGAAAATGTGTTGAAGTTAAGCAGTTTGGTGAGGGCACGTGTTCAGATTCGGAGGCAAAGAGTTCTGATATAGTAAAGGTTTGCTCTTCTTCCAAACTGACTGGTGGGTCTTCCAGATCAAACTCCATCTTCCCTTTCTTGATAACCTAGTCTGTGTCTGTGTTCTACATTCTGTGCATTGTTATTGAGGAATTCAAGGCATGAGAAAGCCAAAGAGACAAAAAGTCTCAAGATGGTAACTGTATTGATGGAAAAGAAAGAGAAGCTTCGCTTTCTGTGTTGATAAAGTGATTGTGTTGGTGGCCTTCTTTATTGGCAGTAGTAGTATTTACAAACACATATTACTATGGAATATGGACTCTTTGCTCCTCACTCTTTCTCATTTATACACACAGAAACCAGGAAAAGCACGAAAGACGTGCCTAAAGAATTCAACAAGTTTTGGACATAGTAAGATTACATTATCTACCACCTCGCAAAGATAAGAAAAGTTTTACAGCTATGAAAATTTAGGAAAGAGAATATAATAATTTAGCATGTGCGTTTGATCTGAGATGGAAGTGACAATGTTTTGGTTAACACTAGGAGTGTCACCGTTACTTTCACCCCCCACACACAAATGGTTGAATCACCATGTCCCACTGATCTATTTTAAATTCTACCATTCGTGCTTACAATGTAATTTGCAATTCCCTTTTGTTTTTGTGGATGTGGATGTCATATTTTGTGTTATAGTATTTTCACTATAAAAGATATCTACATATTTCTGTTTAGTGAGCTTTAATTAGCCTTACTTTTAAAATGGAATGCATGCTAATGGTAGAATGCAGTTGTACTTTTAAAGATAAGAATGTTAAAGGGTTAGTTGAAAAACATGTCTAATAATATCAGCATCAAGTGTAAGTGGTCCTATGCTTCATCTGGTAAATATGAGGATGGTAGAGACAGTTGTGGTATGCATTCACCCTCTTGACCGAGAAAAGCGCTGCTAAACATTGCAACATGCTGTTAAATCCATCACTAAGACCAAGCTAGTAGCAGCTGGAAAAACCAATTTGTCCTATTGGGACTTGTTTGTTGTCACACACCCTTGACCCTTTGTAGTGTGAACATTTATTAACAACTAAACAATGTTTCATGGCATTGCCATTTTTAGTTTCGGCTTCTTGATACGAGTCGGTCACACCCCTTTTGCCTGGAAAAATAAAGTGAAAAAAAAAACTCTTATTCTCTTCAATCAATGATAGCTATGAAATGATCTTTACCTTATTCCCTTTGACTCATCTGAATCCCAACAAGAACAAAAAGGAATCCTCTTTTACCATGACATCCTCAATAATAATAACTTTGACTCGATTTGATATTCTTTACTATTATTGTTAGTCAGAGACTCATTTATATTTATTTATTTATTCAGGTCACCTCACTCACAGTGATAATGTTGCAGAATATTAAACAGTTCCCATAGCTGATTCGGCATTTGTGTTGGAGACATGAATGCAGAGTTGTTCACATGATGATGATCAAGATTCAGGACGAGAATGTGTCAGATACGTCTCTCGCTTGACCGTGGCCTGGATTGGGGTTGGGGATTATCTGTAACGTTTTGGTTATTGGGGTCTTGAGGACATACACCAACAACAACATGTACCACACCACATTACAAAATTTTACATGTGACTTGTGTTAGACATCACATATCTAATTTAGTACTGTCTCGGTGTCAAATCTTATCAAGATAACTAAACCCAGATTAAATCAAAATACTCATTATGGAAAGATTAATTAGGATATACTATAATATATATATATATATATATATGTACTTTTGTTTATGCACGTGACTCAGGAATGGGCCTATATAGTATATACTATGTTGCTGTGCTTTCTGTCAATCGCATTCTATGAAATTTCCCCGTGAATAAGTTGCCACCTCGCATTTGTTCACATAATTTAAAGCGTTAGGTTTTTCATATTTTCACTGATGCCATGGGAATGTCCTTTCCTAGGCTGGGCAGATTGTAGTCTCTCTTTTGGGCTTAGGCCCCATTCCATTACCAAAAACAGAGAAGTTGTATCTCTCAACTCAATCATTACAATATTTAATTTTCAATAGTCTAATAATCCTTTCAAGCTACCATCTTTATTTTTATTTTTAAATTAAATTTGAACGATTTTTTTAAAAAGTATTTGTCGATAGTTAAAAATAACACTTGATTATAATGAGCATGATCTCATTTTAAGCAGAGGTGAGCATGAGGTATATATAATATTGCGTTTTCAAAAAAATATATATATACCACCTTAGATCATCGTCTCTTCCAGGACAGGGGGGGCACCAATCCTTGATTGTGTTCATCTTCCCAGGAAAAAAACACAACAAGGGGGTGCCTTCCCCACGGGAAGATAACAATTACGCCTTGATCATAACATAAGAAACCAAGCGGTGTTTATTTGGTTGTGTTGTTCATTTTGTTTGGACAAGATGAACAACACAACCATGTCATCGCTTAATATGTCAGATAGATCTATAATTTGCTACACGCCACTCATGACAACAACAAATGGTTTATGGCTTGGCGATAACCCTTTAGATTACTCTCTTCCTCTCTTTATCTTGCAATTAACGTTGGTTGTTTGTGCCACACGTTTCTTTGTTTTCATCCTAAAGCCCCTTCATCAACCGCGTGTAATTGCTGAAATCATGGTTGGTAACTTCTTTTTTATTTTCTTAAGCGATGACATTCATTCTGTATTAGTTTGTTTTATTTATTGCTTCTCTTCCAACTTTGGCATAATGTATTATGATTTATGTCAAATATTTTATATTTGTAGGGTGGATTGCTATTGGGTCCTTCAGGGTTTGGTAGAAATCTGAAATTTGTGAATGCTGTATTCCCTCTTCAAAGTGTGATGGTGATGGAGACAATGGCAAACATGGGTCTCATATACTTCATCTTCTTGGTGGGATTAGAGATGGACCTTTCGACCATCAAACGCACCGGAAAAAAAACAATGTCAATAGCCTTTGCTGGTATGATATTTCCCTTTCTGGTTGGTGTTTGTGTCTCCCCTTTAATAATAGACACGAACAATAACATGAACAAAGCGAGTTGTGTGCTCTATATTGGTATTGTTCTATCTGTCACTGCTTTCCCGGTGCTTGCTCGCATGCTTGCTCAGCTCAAACTCATCAACACAGATTTAGGGAAGCTTGCTCTCTCAGTTTCTCTGATCAATGATGTGTGTGCATGGATTTTGCTAGCTCTAGCTATTGCTTTATCTGAGAATAATACTAGCACTTCGGCTTCTGTCTGGGTTGTACTATCAAGCCTTGTTTTTGTTTCTTTTTGCTTTGTTATTGTTAGACCAGCAATGTCTTGGTTGATAGAGAGAACCCCAGAAGGAAAACCCTTCAGTGAGTTCCAATTATGCATTGTGCTTACTGGTGTTATGATCTCAGCCTTCGTTACAGATGTTCTTGGAATTCATTGTGTTTTTGGAGCTTTTGTGTATGGCCTAGTTATTCCAAATGGCCCACTTGGAGCTGCTATAATAGAAAAGCTAGAAGACTTTGTTTCCGGGCTTTTGCTTCCTCTCTTTTATTGCATTTGTGGGCTTAAGACTGATATCAGGTTGATCAGTGGAGCCAGTACATGGACTTTTGTACTCGTGGTGATTCCTCTCGCTTGTTTAGGAAAGATTGTTGGGACTTTCATGATTTCACTCGTTTTCCAGATACCAAACCGTGATGGGGTTGTTCTTGGTTTACTTATGAACTCTAAAGGCCTTATTGAAATGATTGTGCTCAATATTGGGAGGGAACAAAAGGTACACCATTTCTTTGGTAATATAATTATACATCGCTTAGTGGATCAACATATGAATATGACAAGTTAACTTTGCTTATGTAGGTTTTGGGTGATAAAATATACTCAATTATGGTCATTGTAACACTCATAATGACAGCAGTCATTTCACCCATTGTAACATTAATTTACAAGCCAAGAAAAAGGCTGATACCTTATAATAGGAGAACAATGCAGAATTCAAGACTTGATGCAGAGTTAAGGGTGCTGGTGTGTACTCACACCCCTAGAAATGTCCCCACACTAGTTAATCTCCTTGAAGCAACTCACCCTCACAAAAGGTCTCCCATATGTGCTTATGTGCTCCACTTAGTTGAACTCACCGGTAGAGCTTCTGCCATGCTCATTGTCCATGGTAATAGACAATCAGGAGGTCCAGCCCTCAACAAAACACAAGCACAAACTGACCACATCATCACTGCATTTCAGAACTTTGAGGAACAAGTTGGTCATGCTCAAGTCCAACCCTTAACAGCTATTTCCCCTTACTCTACCATGCATCAAGACATATGCAATTTGGCTGAGGATAAAAGGGCATCCATCATAATCATTCCTTTCCATAAGCAACAAACAGTTGATGGAGAAATGAAAGACACAATTCCAGCATACAGAATGATTAACCACAATTTATTACAAAATTCACCTTGCTCGGTTGGGATACTTGTGGATAGAGGCCTTAACGGGTCTAACCGCTTGATTGGAAATGTAGCATCTCATAAGGTGGCTGTGCTATATTTCGGAGGACCGGATGATAGAGAAGCATTAGCTTATGGTTGGAGAATGTCAAGGCATCCAAGGGTTCACCTTACTGTCATGCATTTCACTCCAAGCAAGGATGCAACTCAAACATTGGAAACAGATCGATTGTGGGCTAATATTGATCGAAGTTTCACCATGGTGAAAACTGGGAGGGAGAACACATTGGATGAGGAGTATATAAGTGAGTTCAAAAAGATGATTGCAAATGATGACTCAGTTGTTTACACAGACAAGGTTGTGAATAATGGGGAGGAAACAGTTGCAGCAATAAGATCAATAAACAATGTGAATGACTTGTTCATAGTTGGGAGAGGACAAGGGACAATGTC
Source organism: Amphicarpaea edgeworthii (assembly GCA_014843725.1). Classification (NCBI taxonomy): domain Eukaryota; kingdom Viridiplantae; phylum Streptophyta; class Magnoliopsida; order Fabales; family Fabaceae; genus Amphicarpaea; species Amphicarpaea edgeworthii. The sequence continues at coordinate 23,030,877 of CM026322.1, read as the reverse complement.
ATCATTAACAGATGGCCTAACAGATTGGAGTGAGTGTCCCGAGTTAGGAGCCATTGGGGATTTGTTAGCTTCATCAGACTTTGAAACAACAGCTTCAGTGTTGGTGATGCATCAATATGTTGGGCAAGGGCCAGATGGTGAGGAAAATGTTGTGGTTGAAAGACCATGGCAAACAAGTGAAAACTACCATATCATGAAACAACGAGAACAAAGATATGCAATGCCAATGGGAATGGGGAACTCTCTTTTATAATGTTTCCTTTTCTTTTTTTGGGCTCACAGGTAACCAATAGGGACAAAAATAAAAGTACAAATCAAACAAAAGGATGGATATGTACATGTACATGTACATGTGAATCTTTCCAAACTAGCCCAACACGTGTACAGTTAGAGCATAGCTAACGTTGAAGTGCTCATGGAAAGTGGTCACCCTTTGAAGCTTTTGTGTGCAGTTTGTTATGCCACAATTGTGGATTTTGGATTTAGCAATGGGGTGGGGCTTGTCCGTTTATACTAATGCAAGACAAGAGGAGGAAAAGGGTTAACTTCAATTGTATAACTAAAATTTTTAGAAAGAAATTAAAAGGATATCTTTGAATTTCAACGTTTCTCACTTAAATCTATGGCTATAATTAACAAGTTCAAAATGAGGTAAAGATCACATCTTTTATATTAAGTTGTGGTATATTTTTCAAAAAGAAATTAATGTTAATGTACTGTTAATTTTATCGTAAATCATAATTTATAATTTTAATAAATTTTAAAATAATTTTATAAAAATTGACTTTCTTATTATAAAGGATAAAAGATAAAAAGAAAGTTGTGATTGATTTATGCTATAAAATATTTTTTCACTTGTCAGTGCATTGTTACTTTTCTTTTTAAAAAAAGAGATTAAGGTTCATACACTTTTAGTGTAATATAATTTAAGCAGGTGTATCATGTATGTAAAATATTTTAAAATTAATTTTGCATTTGAAATTCCCAGTTTTGCTTGAGGCAAATTGAAAAATATAGATAGGTAGACACTTTTGCAGGCTGCTCTTTTTTTTTTTTTTTTTTTTTTGTAATAACACTTTAATTTGTAGTTTTATATGAAGTAGTTGGATTAATTCCTTGTAAGCCCCAAACGAACATGGGATATCTTTTTTTCCTATCACCTCAAAAGTACAAACCTTTGATCTTTATTCACCAACTAATCAATTTTATATTAATAGTACATAAAAATTAATATTTAGTTGGTGAATTCTATCTAAAAATTAATTATACTGATTTGATTATTTTGTTTTATATTTAGTCATGAATCAATAATTATAATATATTTTGTCACCCGTAACTAGCTCTTATCTGGTTAGTAAATAACAATCAGAAAATCCAAATCTCACTGATACGTTGTTATTCCGTATTAGTGTACCGTTATTGGCCCTGTTATGAGATGAGATTGAAATTTAAGATAGAATCAACCCTACAGCTGTCAGCCTGTCACGTATTAATATAGTACTATTTGTGTTTGTTTGTTGATTCACAATTTACATTCACCCCAAAAAAATTAATAATACTACAGCATTTTTGTTTCCCAATTCGGCACCTCAGGCTCACTTCTTTTTTATTCTATTGGTTTCTGAATGCTACGTTGGATTTTTCTTAATCGGTATTTTGTTGTTATTCAAGTAATTTAGATTATTAAACGTTGTTCATAATAGAAATTAATTATTTTATTTTTATTTTAATTATAGACATTTGTTATTTTGGGCAAATGACTGGCCACCAAACGCTTGAATATATTGGTCCTAAAACAACAACAAAAATATTAATAAAAGATTATTTATTTATATAAAGAAATAAGCCACAACATATATGGTACAAACATTTAATAATTAATTGCATCAAGAGAATATACTACTATACCATAAATTATGGTTTGAGAAGATTCAAATGTATCTAAAAAAAAAATTCAAAATGTAACATTGGTAGGGACTAAGTCAGAACTATGTAGGAGTGAGGTAGCAATTGTACCCCTCAAGTTTTAAAAATCATTAGTAAATCTTAGATAAGCCACTGGGTAGGGTCGTTGTTTGATCGAAAGTCTTGTAGTCAGACTTTCTGTTATTTACGTACAAAGTTGTAATTCGGTTCAAGAGGCACATCTGGTTTTTCTCTTTCGTGTACGTTGCTTCTCTTTTCTTCATTCTTTTTATTTTTGCTTCAATTCCAAACGGTTCCTTGAGAATGTTTTATGAAAGGATTATATATATATATATATAGAGAGAGAGAGAGAGAGTCTTTATTACCGAACATTGACCAGTGTGTTGTTATGACGAATTGCTTCTAACAGCGCAGCAGCAGTAGTGATGACTATTTTTAATGAAAGAAGGTTGGAGGTATGCTATTGTTAATTTGTTATTTAATATTATTTCTTATTTGTATACTTTTTTCTTTTTTTTTCATTTCATCCACCGATTAATGTTGCTCTCTCCTACAAGCAGGGGAAATTCCAAGCGACGGTGGTGTGTTTCATTCTTGGATTGGGATCCCTTGTTGCATGGAACAGTATGTTGACCGTTGGAGATTATTACTACACTCTGTTCCCTGTGAGTATGAGTATCTAATCTAATGAACCAAATATGAGTTATTCTTCTTTTCTTTCTGTGTTGTATTGTGAATAAGTTATAGAGGTTTTGTTTTTTGTTCTATAGAAATACCATCCTTCGCGAGTACTCACCCTCATTTATCAACCATTTGCACTTGTAACTATGGGAATACTGGCGCTTAATGAGTCAAGGATCAACACTAGGAAGCGGAATTTGATTGGCTACACTCTTTTCTCTATTGCTACTTTACTTGTTCTTGTTGTAAGTACAACTTCTCCAGTTCACTGTTTTTCTTCTTCTTTCTTTTTTGGTTTAGAAAAGATAAAATCTATGATCTTTATTTACAGCTTCAGAATATTTCGTGTAACAGCTAGATCTAGCGTCATCAGGGAAAGGGGGAATTGGACCTTACATTATTTTGTGTGCACTTTCTGCTTGTTTTGGAGTTGCAGATGCTCATGTCCAAGGTGGCATGGTTGGAGATTTGTCTTTTATGTGTCCTGAGTTCTTGCAGGTTGGCTCTTCGTCATAATTTCTTTCTTGCTCATGACATGTATTCTAAATTTTGATAAACTATTATGCACTTGGGGTGTATATGAAACCTCTTTTTTCAGGTGAAAAAAATTAATAATTTTTTTCAAAGGCGAAGATAAGGGAGAGAGATTCTAGGATAGCAATGGAATTGAGAGAATAATAAGTTAAATTATTTTGAATTAATCTAATACTAATAGAGCTTGTAAGTTGTAATAGCAGTCTTGTTAGCCTAATCATACGAATTTAATATTTTGCAGTCCTTCTTTGCTGGTTTAGCTGCCTCAGGAGTTCTAGCTTCTGGTTTGAGACTTGTCACCAAAGTGGGATTTGAGAAATCTGATAATGGTCTTCGAAAAGGGGCTAGTATGTTGCTCTTATTCACTAACAGACACCAACACGCACTAGTTTTCCATTATAGCAGTTTTATACAGCATGGTAATCGCCAATTAACTAACTCTAAAAGCTGCTACTATTTGCAGTGTTATTCTTTGCAATCTCTACACTTTTTGAGTTTTTCTGCATAATTCTCTACGCAATATACTTCCCTAAGTTGTCCATAGTAAAGTATTACCGTGCAAAGGCAGCTTCAGAAGGATCAAAAACTGTGTCAGCTGATCTTGCAGCTGCCGGCATTCATGATGAAACCAACCTGCAAGTAATGTAACAACTGATTTATACACTAAGCTCTAGGACTAGGAAGTATCTATATATATTTCAATAATAACTTGAAAGACTTTGGAACTATTGCAGGCTAAACAACAAGAACGGCTGAGCATTAAACAGCTAACTCTTCAGAACATTGATTTTGGAGCTGATTTGTTTCTGATATATGTGTTAACACTGTCAATTTTCCCTGGATTCTTGTATGAAAATACTGGATCACACAAGCTAGGAACATGGTAAGCCTTTATTAATAATTCCCAATCTAAGTAAGAGCATATTTTCACATGACTCATCAAACATCATCATCGATCCGGTTTTGTTTTTAGGTACCCACTTGTTTTGATTGCAATGTACAACCTGTTGGATCTAATATCCAGATATATTCCCCTAATAAAATGGCTGAAGTTGGAATCCAGAAAGGGGTTACTCATAGCAGTGCTTTCTAGATTCCTGTTGATCCCAGCATTTTACTTCACAGCAAAATATGGTAGCCAGGGATGGATGATCCTGCTTGTGTCTTTCTTGGGACTAACCAATGGTTATCTCACTGTTTGTGTTGTTACCGTGGCACCCAAAGGTTACAAGGTAAATAAATAGTTGTTAGTTTCAACCTCAAGCTTTATATCATAAATTATGTCAAACTCAATTGGTTATATACTTATATTTCTTATCATGGTTTTGTAGGGCCCTGAACAGAATGCATTGGGTAATGTGCTCGTGTTGTTTCTTTTATTCGGCATATTTGCTGGGGTTGCTCTTGATTGGCTGTGGCTCATAGGAAAATCAGGATTCTAACTCTTTGCTTAATCATATCATGTCATGTGTATAAAATTAAAGTAAATAGCCACTTAGTGCTTCTTTGAGCCATGTTTATGTTATACACAGACGGGAGAAAAGCATTGAATATAACAATATGTTCTCTTTTACCGCCAAGATATGTGCAAGTTATGCTTCAAGCCAAGCCATGCACAACTCAATTTCTCTTTTGTCATGTCATTAATCCATCGAAGTATATTCACAAGTATGTTTTAATTAATTTTTTTGAAATATATTTTAAGTAAATGTATCTATTTTAATTTAAAATAAGCTTATAAAACATATTAACATTATTTTTTCTCTATAAATTTACATCATAAATGTTTATATTAAATTTAAAAATATCTTGTAAATTTATTTTTAAAAAAATAATGTAAATATATTTATACAGAAGAAATTTTTTTTCATAAAGTTTAATATTTAAAAATTATATTTAAATTAAAATTTCATAAATAGATAAAATTAAACTACTTTATCCAAACAAATAAATTTAAATATAAAAAGGTGTTTCATCTAAATACATTTTTAACTTTTCTTTCCAAAGGTGTTTGCACATTGTATTGTATGCTTTGCAATTTACGGCACACAATCATTTTCATCTTGTGTTGTAGCAGTTAACAACATTCCTCGATACTTTTCCATGAACATGTCATCAATTTGTAATTTTTGCAAAAGTTGAATGCATCACATAGCCTGAACGTTCAGAATATACGATGAAACTTGCGAAATTTGTTGTCAACTTGATTATTAAAAAGCAGTGAAATTAAATAATTAAGATTTTAAAAATCAATAAATAAAAATTTGACTCGGTTGAAAATTGATTGACTAACATTCTAAAAAATAAAAATGAATAAATATTAGTTTGACTGAGGTGAGGTATTTATTTACTATTTAGAATGGACAGGGCAACAACAACATAGGGCATGAAAAAAAAGGGGAGGGTGAGAACTGAGAAGATCAAAAGTACTCTCCGTGGGATTTTGTTGTCAGAACTCAGAACTCTTTATTCGAGAATTCTGTTTCTGGTAAATAGTAAATACCCAAACCCCATGCTTCTTTTGTTTTGTTTTCAATGCACAATGGACCTTTTGGACGAAAACGTTGTTGTGATTTGACCTGTGACGGTTTTTTATGAACATATTTGATGTGTGCTACACTTTTTATTTCTTTCTTGACATCTGTGTTGCAACTTGCAATTACAAATAAGAATAATTGAATATTTCACCATTTAGATATATGAACAAAAAATTTGGAGCCGGAGAGTTCTCTGTATTTGAAAACCAAGTGCAAAATCTTTTGGTCACCCATATTTATTATTTGATTAATAAAAAACTTGATTTTTGATAAATTAGGATTTATATGCAATCACGTTTGTGGCAGCATAGAGTCCACCCATAAGTTCTTGTGTTGAATTTGAAAACTCCTATTGATTACTCTAAAATTGATTTTGACTTTCTATTTATAAGAATGTCAAGTTGATGTACCTCTTAAATATTTTTTGAATCTTGAAACACTTGCTTTAACCATTTTTATTATATAAAAAAGCAAGATTGTCAAAAAGTAAAAATACACAGTATTTTAAAAATTAAAAAATTCAGTATTTCTATATAAATTAAAAAGTTATATAATTTTAGACTAATTAATTTACTAAGAATACACAGTTAACTTCAAGATCAAGACACATAAGATTAATTAATAAATAAATGAGCCAACTTTATCATTGCATTATCAAAACATAATATATTGAATGGAAGGCTAAAAGTAAATCCACAACTGATTCAAACTTCAAAATCAAGTTTTGTCGCGACCTTTATGAAAAGGGGCTTAAATTATTGATCCAGTTGTACGTATGTGATTATTTATTATTAATAGAACTGAGAATCCAAGGATTAAGGACACGTTGTAAGAATAAGAAACATGGTGATTTGCGAAGAAAGAAGATCTGGCCTGGGCTTAAGCATGTTACGAGGTTGTTCAGTCGAAGGGTGTGCAATAGCAATATATAACCGACATCATCAATAAACAATTTCAAATAATTAAATCTGCAAACCGTATTTGCATTCACTCTTTCTAATCCATCCCCATTATCTGCCATGGCATCAGATATTATTTATTAGGTGAGTGATCACCCAAGTTAATCTTACTCTTTTCTCCTTCATATTTTATAGCAAGTCATTCATATGAAATGGATAAAATCAATCACTGAAGAAGGTGTTGTTCATTCATACATTTTCTTTACCAATTGAAGTGTGTAGCACGCACACAAGACATCTACATGAAGCGTACAACAAGTGATGATGCTTCAGAAAATGCTTAGAATTTTTTTCCCTTGGTGAAATTTGGTTGCTGCAATAACCAGCATCAACATAGACATAACCTGAACTAATTAGGATATGCTATAGAATAAAAGTTGAAAGATGTGCTTTTGAGAATTCCAATTCCAAGACATATGCAAACATAACATGTACTAGCTATGTACTTCCACATTGTTTGAGCTGCTATTTTTTGTTGTGGTCCATCATTTCCCATAATACTCATCAGTTATTCAATCCCACCTGCAAAAGTAACATAATAGCAACTGCAGCGAATAGTTTTGTTCAACTATACTTGTTCTCTATCTCTCTTAATTTATTCACATATTCAAGGACTCAAATTTCTGTGGACTAACAGATATTGTTGATAAATATTGATTATCCTCAACGTTTTTTTTTTCTTCTTTTTTGTAAGAGGAGTGGTCATGGATATCAATGATGAGTTTGATGACACTAAAACACGAAAACAACCTGAGGTAAGTGCACAGTCTTATTTTCCACTGAAGAACTTATTGGTAACACGTATAATGGAATTTGTTATCTTGTCGGTTTGTTTTCAATGCAAGCAGGGAAAATTCAAAGCAATGGCAATTTGTTTCTTTCTTGGAATTGGGTCCCTTGTTTCCTGGAATAGCATGTTGACGATAGGAGATTACTATTACATACTGTTTCCCGTAAGTAAATTCATGGTGCTTTCAGTTTCTGATAGGACTTGACATCAATGTACAAAGTTTTGTTCTCAATAGAAAAAAATGTTATTTTTATTCTAATGAAGCTTTGTTTCCACTCTGAAGAAATATCATCCTGCAAGGGTACTTACCCTGGTCTATCAACCATTTGCAATTGTAACAATGTTAATACTGTCATACCATGAGTCGAAGATCAACACTAGAATGCGGAATTTGGCTGGATTCACTCTTTTCTTTTTAAGCACTTTCTTTGTTCTTGTTGTAAGTTTCCAATTCCATAATGAATTTGCAGCATCTGATTTTTTGTTAACTCCATATATAGTGAGCTATTTTCCTTGGCTCATAAAGCTTCTTAAACTATCTGTTGAGACAGGTGGATCTAGCAACATCAGGGAAAGGTGGAATTGGAGCTTATATTGGTATATGTGTTCTTGCTGCTTGTTTTGGGGTAGCAGATGCTCAGGTTGAAGGTGGCATGGTAGGAGATCTCTGTTTCATGTGCCCTGAGTTTATCCAGGTTTGTCCTTTTTCAGTTGTAATTCCTATATATTAATTTCTGCTTAAATAAATAATAAATAATGTTATGCAGTCCTACCTCGCTGGTATGGCAGCATCAGGGGCTCTAATTTCTATTCTGAGAATGCTGACCAAGGTAGCTTTTGAGAAATATGATAATGGACTTCGCAAGGGAGCTAGTATGTTGTTGTTATTCTTATTTTACAATGTTCATTGGTATCTTACATTTGTCTTGATTCGTTAAACTAAAGGAGTTGGTTTCTTAATTTTGCAGTACTATTCTTGGCAATCTCCACATTCATTGAGTTAGTCTGTATCTTCCTGTATGCAATCTGGTTCACCAAATTGCCCATAGTGAAATATTACCGTTCAAAAGCAGCGTCAGAGGGATCAAAAACTGTTGCAGCTGACCTTGCTGCTGCTGGAATTCAGGTAATATAATTATGCAAAAACAATCGAAATAATATTTTATTATCTCCTAAAAGATTGGAACTTTTTGTAGGGTGGATATGATAGCAATAGCAAACAAGTAGAGCGCTTGAGCAACAAAGAATTATTTCTTGAGAACATTGATTATGCAGTTGATTTATTTCTTATATATGCGGTAACACTGTCAATATTCCCTGGATTTCTGTATGAAAATACTGGAACACATCAGTTAGGCACATGGTAAGTGCTTTATGCTTAATTAGTCTTTTGATTTTGTGTTTGTCCATTTGATGAGTGATGAAAGTGACAGGTACCCAGTTGTTTTGATTGCTATGTATAATGTGATGGATTTCATAGCAAGATATGTTCCCCTAGTACCATGGCTAAAGTTGGAATCAAGAAAGGGTCTACAAATAGCAGTGTTTTGTCGATTCTTGCTGGTCCCAGCATTCTACTATACAGCAAAATATGGTGACCAAGGATGGATGATCCTGCTTGTGTCTTTCTTGGGACTCACCAATGGCTATCTCACTGTTTGTGTTCTCACTGTGGCACCAAGAGGTTACAAGGCAAGTTATCTGCTATTCACAAATACTACATTATAATTTTCTCTAATTAGTTAAGTTAACATCAATCAAATAATTGGAGTGTTGTTGCAGAGTCCTGAGAAGAACGCTTTGGGTAATTTGCTTGTCCTGTGTCTTTTGAGTGGCATTTGTGCTGGGGCTGTTCTTGACTGGTTGTGGATCATAGGTAAAGAATCATTCTGATTTCTCAACAATTCTTTGACCTAGCTTTGTGGTTTCAATCTTCATAAATCAATTTATATAGGTGGCTGGTATTGAATGGTTTAGCTAATGTGCGATCATAGTTTGCAGTCAATGTTTCAAAAATCATGTTTTTTTTTACTGCATATAAGAAATCATCATACTATAACTAACGATAAATTTAAGAGTATTTTTTAATCTTCGTGATGGTTTTTCAGTTCTTTTATATAACAGCAAAATTTCTTGAATCTCTTCTCTAAAACCACAACACTTGATGTGTAAATTTATTTTTTCCTCTTTCAAAAATGAAAAATAAAAGGAATCTTTCACATGTGAATTAACTATCACGAGAAGAAGGATATTATGGAAATGAAGGTCTGAAAATTTTCTCATGGAAAAGGTATTTTTAATAAAAAATATTTTTATTTTCCCCTACTTTTCAAAAATCCATAAGATCAATTATATAACAACTTAAAATCATCATTTCTGTTTCTGTTATCTCTCTCTCTCTCTCTTCTCCATTTTTATTTTTTTTAAATAGACATTTTCATTAAAAAGAATCTTGAAAAATAAAACATCCACCATAAACAAATATTCATCATACATATGATGGAAAAGGTACATGCCAATAATGCTGTGAGAATGACAAATTGAGGAAGCAATAAGCATGAAGCATTAGACCACACGACACTGCTAATCCATTGGTCCACGTCAACTAGTTATGTGGTCAAACAGGTTGCTTCTAACATGATGAGCCCAATACACTTCGTTTCAGATAAGCCCAATGCATTATTACTGCCCTAGAACAAAATAATATTCGACACAGTGAAAAAAAAAATCACTACTTTATTTTATGAAAAATAATCTCATCAAGACATTAACCAACCGCATCTTTTGTAAGTTATTTAACATACGCTCGTTGCTGTATGGTTGGTGGTGGTGGTGCAGACAAACATAACCGTAATTCAGTTTCCCATATTTGGATGAGTAGGCCTTTTTAGTTTGTTACTAATTATTATTATAATACAATTCAATTCAATGGTTAACGTTAGGTGAAAAAAATGTGCAGTCTTCTTTCTTCTCATGCAACATTTATATGGCAGTTCATGCACGTAATGTTCTTTAGTAAACGTTTGTTTAAAGAATATGCTTAAGTTGAGAGTTCCTGAAGAAATCTCTCTGGCCATATCCCATTATTCCGGTATCAAATGTCGCCTTGGCTGTTTAAAATGTTGAATCTTCTTTCCTTTTTTCTCACTCCAACTTCGTTAATGTGAACTTCCGTGAAGCTAAGTTTCATTACTTTCATTATAAGTAGTACGCATCTTGGATCCATAACATTGTCCTTTGAAGTTTGAAGGTTTTCTTTTCTGTGTTTCTTCTACATGACTACATCTATGCTTTTTTTCTTCTTCAAATTTTAGTCTCAAAATAGGTACGTATTAATTTAGCCTTCCTTTTATTCATTTTTGCTTTGGTGGAAATTCGTTCAGAGAGAAAAACAAGGATTAATTAAAGATTTCCATCAAATGGTGGTGGTTTTTCCCTCCAATGTTTAATTAATTAATTTCATATTACCATCCCAGTCATTTTGTTTCAAGTTCTTAGTGTTTAATTAGCAGGAAATTAAAAGAAAAATGTTAGAACTAGTAAATATATTTAGATGCCAAAAACTAGTGCAAAGTCCAGTTTGTCAATTGATTAGGTATTTCCATAGGGAACCAATCCCAGTGACATGGAAGAAACCAACAATTGGATGGACGAAATTAAATTTCGATGGGTCAAGCAAGTGCTTAAGTGGAAAAGCCAGCATTGGAGGGGTTGTACGAAATCACAAAGCAGAATTTTTGCTTGGGTATGCTGAATCCATTGGACAAGCCAATAGCACGATCGCTGAAATCATTGCACTTCGGAGAGGCCTCGAAATATTCCTTGAAAATGGTTGGAATGATCAAGATATTTGTCTTGAAGGAGATGAGAAAACACTGGTTGAAATTATAGTGAAAGGGAGAAAAGTAAGATGCATGGAAGTACAAAGACATATAAGTCATATAAATTCGATTCTACCAGAGTTTAACAACTTCGTGGTGAGTCATGTATATAGGGAAGGGAATGGGGCAGCTCATAAATTTGCTCAAATGGGCCATCACTTGGACCACCCTACAATTTGGACACATCCTCCTCCTCAACTCTTGACTCAATTGCTTGAAGATGCCCAAGGCAAAATTGTTCTTAGAAGAAAAGGAACATAAATTTTAATCATAGTTTACATTATTTTTTGTTATTGTTTGTATATATGTGTTGTAAATTTATCCTTGCACAGATATTGGTTGTAGGAAGTAGAATTAATATAATTTGTTGTACTTGTACATGTAATTATGTAAATGACCAACCAATTAATTAAGTTAGAGCAACGATATTAGAAGTTTAAAATGCAAAAAATTTCTTGATTATGATTATTGTGGACAAATATTCTGACCCAATTTTACACACAACCACATAATTACCAAAAGAAAGGCTTCTGATCAACAATTTATACAGAGGTGAATAACTGAAAACAAATATGGTTCACGAGATGGCATAAAATAATATAGGATTTTGTCCTGTCTGTTAACTTTATAATGAGTTGAATGAAAGTGACTAAGTAATATGCATGATTGATCATTTATTACTTTATATCGTTCATTTTGAAGCTTCTATTTAATTTGCGCAATGTATGTAAAACGACTGAACACAACTATCTTATAATACTATACGACAAGGATGTCTCTCTCGATCTTTTAAGATAGTGGTATTACCCTAGACGAGGTTCTAGCTTCTCTAATTTGTTTAAAATGCAACTATACACAATCAATAAAAATATTTCATTATTTTTAAAATTTTTGTGGCAGATAAACAAAAGTGCATGTGCGAAACAAATATGCTTACTGCGACCGAGTTTACCTTTTAGGTCGGTCACAAACAAAGTAGGCTACTATTTAAGCCCACAGCCCACTTTCAGAAACCCGCTCTTTAATTTCCACGTTTGAAGATGCAACTTGCAACTGCATAATTAATTAATTGTAATATGGCATGCATGGATCAGCTAATCAAAGTGTCTTTTAAATTACCTGTAATAACTAACTATCATAGAATAATGTTATCTAGACCAAAATAGGTAGCAGTACAATTTTGAGAATGAGAGTAGTAACGTACTGAAAATTAAGGTAGTACAAATCAATGATGCATGCGTAGTGCTTTGCTCGCTGTCCACGTGATATCATATGATCATATATATATATATATATATATAAGAGATGCATTAGGCAGAAGAGCTCATACAAACCCCCCCACCCATATTGGAGAAACATCATTGAACGCAATAGCAACTACCATGCCTAATTAAATGGTTTTATCGACGCTGCACTCAATTAATCATGTTTTTTCACAATGTGGTATGTTCGTGATGCTTAGTGGAATGTTTATGCTTCTTCTTTTTTAAACTTAATTAGGTATTTCTGGTGGGGAAAGTTATGTATGCTTCTCTATTTCTTTTACATTTTAGCTTAGTCGGATGTTTATTAGTGCATGTGAAATCTTGCATGCGTTTTATAACTCTCTTTTTTTGCATAAAAAATGAACAATTATACATAATAATGCAATACACATTTCAACTGTTGTAATTACGGAAATTCAAGAGTGTTGCAAGATGACAATGACTCGTTTGTTTGACAGGGAATGTTTGATGAAAATAGCAATGAATCCATTTTTGGAATTTCTTAATTTTTCTTGCAGGATGTACCGGACGAAATAAAAAGTTCAAAGCTGCAACTCATGATTTTGCTGAATATGAATCATGATCCAGCTTTGGAACAAGAAACGCATGGATATTGGTAACCACAGAAGTTCTTCCTCGAATACTTCAATTTAGTTCCTCAAGATAAATAAATGTAAACGTCGTTTTTCTCTTTTCTACTCTCTCTTGGAGTAGATAGTATGTTTTCCTACAATTCTTCTTTAGTTAAAATTTCTCAAATTGAGAATCATAACCAAATTAGCGAGTAGCGAGTACTGTATATAGGTTATCTTATACTTCTATGCCAAATTAAAAGCGCAACTATACCATTTGAACCGACGATTACTTGGCTTAGGGCAACAAAAAATATACTGGCCGAGGATAGAATTGTACTAAATGCAAATGCTAAATTTTTTGCAGCATAACTGTACTCTTTCTATCTATCTGCATTTAATATTAAGCCCAACATTTCAACACGAGAAAACTGGACTTCATCGATCAAACAACACTTGATAACTTTTCGGCCCATAATAAATTATATTTGGTACTCTAATTTACACAACTGAACTACAAAAACTAAACTAGTCTCCGGCACAAGGAAATATCTCATATATACCATGCACTACTACTCTGTTGCTTTTAAACTGTAATGCTTTAGACTGTACACCGTAGTAGTGAATATGTGAATCAATTTACCAGAGATTATTTCAGTTTAATTAATAATATTACGTTTTGAATATACAGTTATTTCAAATATTTGAGAAAGCTTTGTCACTTATAACATTAAGCTCCGTATTAGACTAATTTACATGTGATCTCCTACAGGGAAAAAAAATCAACTGCAGGCAGCAGGCTTATTAATTATTCTTTTGGTAAATTCCTGTTATCTAAAACTAGAAATAACAGGAAAATCAAAACCTCTGACAAATTGATTCTTGAAAGCTTTCAAAATTTTCAAACAAGTAATTTTCACAAAGAAGAATATATATATAATACAAAAGTGTGTGGCATACTGAATCAAACATCAGTTTCGTGTACATGAGATTTCACAGAATCCATAAAAAACATTGACTTTGATCTAAGACGTGAGAAACAAAAACATACACTATTATAAGATAGACATAAAAAATAACTAATCTAATGCAACCAAACCACATGGTCCCTGCAATGGCCAATCATGTATTTTATTTTTTCTAGTCTTATCTCAATTGCTTGATCAAAAGTCGAGTGCTAAATTAGTAAATCACAGCAATGCATTGATTTCATGCAATAACACACAGAATATCAAACCTGTTCAGACAAATTCCTCAATAAGCAACCTGAATTTTGCAGTGACACAGTTCTCAACCATAAAACCTAAGCCCAACAAAAATCAAGATAAAATAAAAAAGATAAGCTAAATCAAAATCAAAATTCAAAGTATAGTTTTTCACAGAATAGCTTGCAGCATATCAGGTGAGTAACGAAAAGATAAGAAAGATTTTGATTTTTGAAAGAGTAGCGATCAAATCATGATCCTACATTTCGAATTACAAGACTAAACAGGACGCTCTAGTTTCCAATAATTACGGGAATATGCCATGTTACGAGTATTTTCTTTTCTTTTCATCCCCAATAAATACACAACACAACACAACACAACACTACTCTTTTAGTTTTAGCCTTAACCTCCTTTCTTTTCTTTTATTCCATTCCTCTGTTCTGCGTCCTTCCTTTTCAATTTTCCCAGAAAAAAGTCCCACAAAATTAAATAAAATAAATCAATTTGTTCTTTTTACTTTTTTTTTTTTTATATGGGGAAAAAATCGAGTCTGGCGGAGGGAGGAGAAGTGGTGCCGGAGCAGCTGCGGTGCAGCCGTACCGACGGGCGGCAATGGCGGTGCCGGCGGCGAGTGATGGAAAACCTAAAGCTGTGCGAGATTCACTATCTGCAAGCTCGGCGTCGGCAGCAGAAGCAGAAGGTTCAGGAGTCGCTGAAGCTTAAGAGAAAGAGGCAAAACGACGTCGTTGAGGTTCAGATTGGGGCCAAGCGGGACCGAAAATCGAGAGAGGCATTGGTCAATAGGAGGAACCAATTGGAGCTAATAAGGATGGTTCTGCAGAGAGAGTTTGAGAAGAAGAAGAAGAAGGAATTGCAATTGAGTTTGGATTCGCATTTGCATTCGCATTCGCATTCCAATCACGACTTGAAGAAGGAACTGCCGAATGGGGTTATGGCTATTGCGTCCAATGTGGCTTCTTCTCGTTACTTCAGGTCCAAGAATGCTGAGAGGGGCTCTGTTAGTAACTTGAAGGTCAGTTTTGACTTTTGACTTTTTGTTTCCACTACTTGTTCTCTTTTTTTTTTTTTTTTTAACATAGTTGGGGCTCTATAATGTGTTTTATTTTTTATTTTTAAGGATGTGCAGTGTGGACGAAACATGAAGAAGGGGAGGAGGAAGAAGTGTCATTGGTGTCAGAGAAGTGATTCTTGGAGTCTGATAAGGTGTTCAAGCTGCCAGAGAGAATTTTTCTGCATGGACTGCATTAAACAACGGTTGGAACTTGGAACTTGGAACTTATTTCGTTCATTTACCACCATTTATAAATTTCTTTTTTTTTTCACTGTGAGTTTCAGGCTTCATTGTTATCCTTGCCACCTAGCTGTAGATTATTTGTGATGCAGTTCTAGAACTTCTCAGATGAAAGGATGGCAATTTCGTTTAATTATCGTTGTAGCTCCGCCATAACACTACAATGTGGTGTTTTACTATTCTTTGCCATAGGCAATTTGTGAAGGGAGGCCTGTTATGGTGGTGCCATAGGCCGCAATGGCATTTTTATATGGCAGAATCTTGGCCTTCCGCCATAATTCCATAACATTGGTTCATAGAGATGTGTGGAATTAGTAAGAAGAAAAAGCTTTCATGTTTGTGTACATCCAATTCCATACAACTTTCATGTCCTTGTTCTTTGTGCCACTTTTGGAATTAGTAATACCACAAAAGATCAATAGTCACTAGAACTAGGATATTTAGTACTGACATAACTTATTTTGCTTACACCTTTTATGCTTATGATCAAAATATGAGACATTTCCCAATTTATTTGTTGAAAAAACTTTAGGTATTTTGATACTCAAAATGAGGTTAAGATGGCATGCCCAGTTTGTCGACAAACTTGCACCTGTAAAGATTGCTTGGCAAGTCAATACAAAGACAGTGAAAGTAAGGTCTGACATCAAAGATGGATGCTTTACTTCTACAACAGTTTTTCTTTAGTAGCACTTGCTGACAGTTTGATTCTATGCCATATTTTTTCAGGAATATTTGGCTGGTAAAAGCAGAGTTGATAGGATATTGCATTTTCATTATTTGGTATGTATGCTCCTTCCTGTTCTAAAACAAATAAAAGAAGACCATCCTGTGGACGTAGAAAAAACAGCAAAAATTAAAGGTGGTAACTATTGTTCTTCTGATACGATGGCTTACAGATTAGTTTTGTTGATTACAACGTGGTTATCTTAGATGATTTTGTGCATGACAGGGAAAAGAATTTCTGATATTCTCATCAAGCCAGTCGATTTTGACTGCAACGAGAAAAATTACTGGTAATTTCTCTTCTGTTGATGTTATTAAGAAAATTCAAATGATTCTCTAGTGTTGCTTGCTAACAAATGTAAGTATCTGTTAAACACTGTCCCAGCAATTACTGCAAAACACCCATGTTGGATCTTCATAGAAGCTGCCTTAGTTGTTCTCAAGCATTAAGTCAAGGAAGCACATCTGAAGAAATCATTTCTTCTATATCCAAGCTACCTGACAAAGTAAATGCATGCATTTCTAGTGAAAGTCACCTTTTGGATGATAAGGTCATTTCTAATGGCAATTTAACTGATACCTCAATGTTACCTGAGTGGACAAATTGTAATGGTACTGACATTGTGTCATGCCTGCCTACAAAGCTTGGTGATTGTGATGATAGCCACCTTGATTTGGAATATGTCTTTCCTTTAAGTTGGATCAAAGAAATAGAAGTAAAGGCAGAAGAAATAGTTTGCAGCTATGACTTTCCTGAAACTTTGGATAAAAGTTCAAGCTGTTCACTGTGTGTTGACAAAGATCATAAAACTAGCAGATACAAGCAGTTACAGGAAGCGGCTCAAAGAGAAGATTCTCGTGATAACTACTTATTTTTCCCTACAATTTTGGACATCAGTTGCAATCATTTTGAACACTTTCAGAAACACTGGGGAAAAGGCCATCCTGTAGTTGTGCAAGATGTGCTCCAAAGTACACCAAACCTTAGCTGGGATCCACTGTTCATGTTCTGTACTTATCTTGAGAGGAGCATGACAAGATATGAGAATAATAAGGACTTACTTGAAGCTTGTTTGGATTGGTTTGAGGTCAGTTTATGTTAAATATTGTATATGTTAAATACTTTTAAATTGATACTGTATATGTTGGTTGGGAAAAAAGGGTCAGCACCATCTCAGAAAACTATTTATTCCAATTAATGTGCTTAGTAATATAAACTACATTTTAATGTCCATAGTTCTTACTATTTGTAACTGGCATGCATTGATGCATATACACATCATATGCTCAGATCTGTCAAACATGAACGAATGATGGATCTGATGTTGAGTTTTGAATCAGAAGACCATTGTTAAAAGTATAATATTAATTTTGGAACTCTTACTCTGGCAGGTGGAGATTAACGTTAGGCAGTACTTTACTGGGTCTCTTACATATCAACCTCAGAAAAATACTTGGCATGAGATGCTGAAACTTAAAGGATGGTTGTCTTCCCAAGTATTCAAAGAACAGTTTCCTGCTCATTTTGCTGAAGTAATTGATGCTCTTCCAATTCAAGAATACATGAATCCCTTGTCTGGTCTTCTGAATTTAGCTGCAAATTTGCCACAGGGGAGTACAAAACATGACATAGGACCTTATGTTTATATTTCATATGGCTGTGCTGACGAAGAAGCTGATTCCGTTACAAACCTCTGTTACATCTCATCTGATATGGTGTGTTCCCTAGTTATATTTCAATTTTTTAATTAAAACTTACAATGGAAAGGTTACTTCTAATATTATGTGCTTCATCTTTTGATATTTCCTATGGAGAAAAAAATGCTATGTTCTGTCTTTTATGCATGTATCCTGTCATGATAACTTTAGAGATAATCTCATCTTCTGAAGTAAAAAAATCCTCTTGAAGTGCTTCCTATTGAGGACGACTTATGTCCTTGTATGCTTCGAAAACCCTGTTTCTCGTATATATGATTGTTTTAGGCGTCTGAGTAAAGCATGAAAAGTTTTCCAATACAAGTCAGGTTGCATCTTATATTCTTATAATTGTTCAAGTTTTACCATTGTTTTTGGTTTTAATAGCCCTGGTTTTCATAGCTATAGTGATTAGATTACTAAAACTATGTCAAAAAGTAGCTATCACAACCAAAACATAGCCAAATGTGCCATTCACTATGTCGGATTTGTAATTCCAGGTTAATATTATGGCACATTCCATGGACATCCCTCTCTCTACAGATCAGCTTGCTAAAATAAGGAAGTTGTTGAAAAAACACAAAGCTCTATGTCAGAAGGTGTCATCTAAAACTACTAGTGAGCATTCAGAAGACAGGGAACAAAATGAAATGCATAGTATGGTAAGAGAAGAGACTGACTTTCTAAGGAGAGTCAATAGAACATCTTCCATATCTACTGAAGCCAAAACAATATCTAATCAGAAGTTAGATACCAATATTTCTGGTGACGAAGAATGTGGTTCCGATTGTGAAACTGAAAAGACACAAAGCTCTTTACCTTTCCACAGGAGAGTTCTAAGCACTGACATGTCTCCAGATCATAATCCTAGAAATCCCTTTGAAAACTCAAACAGTGATAAAAGGAAGAAGTTTACAGAGAATTCTGGTGCTCGTTGGGATGTCTTTCGAAGACAGGATGTGCCCAAGCTCTTAGAATACCTCAAAAGACACTCTAATGAATTTTCTTATACTAGTGAACATCACGAGAAGGTAAGTTTAGAAGAAGACAATTCCTAAACATGATCTTGTCAGAGTTGGTGATGATTAATTTTATCTCTCATATGCAGATGGTTCATCCAATTCTGGATCAGAGCTTCTTTCTTGACAATACTCACAAGATGAGACTAAAGGAGGAGTTTGGTAAGTATACCTGTGTTTTATCATATATTATAATTATAATCCTGCATAACTAAATCTGACTCGCCTGTCACTGTTTCCAGAAATTGAACCATGGACTTTTGAGCAACATGTTGGAGAAGCTGTCATCATTCCTTCTGGATGTCCATACCAGATTAGGAATCCTAAGGTCTCAGTTACCCCATTTTTCTCTTTTTGAGTCAATTTAAAGAACAAAAACTTTAAACTATTCTTAACTAGTTATAAATTATAAATTCCTCTTGAACATGACTTTTGCATTTTGAAATTTACTGACAATGTCAAATTTGAAGTTACATCTATGAAGTTATCGATGCTTACATTGTAGCCATACATTTAAAAGAAAACAAAAAGATGATCACACTATTAATGGTCTTTCCACATGATTGCTGACAGAGTATACTATTATCTCAGCATTGATTTATGTTGCACTTTTTATCTTAAGTTTTTGAGTGCATGACAATTATTTGATTGTTGATCTGCAGTGTTGTGTACATGTGGAATTGGAATTTGTGTCCCCTGAGAATGTCTCTGAGTCTATCCAATTGATTGATGAGATCCAGCTGCTTCCAGAAGACCATAAAGCAAAAGTAGAAAAGCTGGAGGTAGACTTCACAATAATACTCCCTCCATCCCTATATATGACAGACGATAATTTATGCTTATTAAGAAAGTTAGTTAATTTAGGTATTAGCATTAAATTTATACTTTCTCCGGTTAGATGCCTGAATTGACAAGCTTTTCTTTTTTGGGTTCATGAAAACAGGTGAGAAAAATGGTCCTTTATAGCATGAGTACAGCAATAAAAGAAATACGTGAGCTTACATGCAAAACATGATTGCACGAGCTCATTAGGATCTAGCAAGGTATTCATAAGATGTCACTTAACCTCTCTCGTGTCTCAGCCTCCATACCATGTATACTTTTTTGTATAGATTAATTCAAACAAACTCATTAGGATCTAGCAACGTACTAAATTGGTTACTACCAGTTCCTATTCTTTTTAGTTTGTTGTTACATTTATGCCTTATCTGAATCTGAAATAAAAATTACATCGTCTGTATATGTTTCTCATTGTTTAGAGAGAAAAAAATTATTCAGTCTCAGGCTCTCAGCATAACGATTTCTTCCCTTGTTTATAAACTTGACTTGCTCTGTTTTCTTAAATTGGATTAGCCACTAGTTTTTAAAAGGTTCGATGATAGATTTATGTTTTATGGAAATGGTGTAAAACAATCTACAATATTGTGTACCAGATTGTGCATATGCTTCAAACTCTTTGATCACTTCCGCTACACTTCTAACGTACTTAAGTTGGGGGGCTTAGCTTCCATGAAGCATGACATACTGATCCATTGTCTGTGTGTTCATCGACATTTTGAAATACTATATATAACGCCATATATATTAAGAGCAATGTTACCAAACACTTTTTATACCAGCTGATATATATATATATATATATATATATAGGACGACACGTACGAGAACTGTATTTTTATGTAAGAATGAGAATAAACATTCTTATTCATTGGATTAAATTAAACGGTAAGAATTAACGCAGTCATTTAAAAATTAACACATACCTACTTCATTTGAAGTCTCTGCTTCCCTCTTTAGTGCATCCAAACTTTAAAAAAAAAAAAAAAATTTATCAAATATTCAAAAGAATTATTTTATCACATCTTAAAATATTAAAGACTTATTATCACCGCCACCAAGAGTTTTCTCATCACCATGACCATTGTCACCACCACCACTAACATGGTTACCAATATTGTTAAGGTCATCATCACTGTTACCATCATGATTGTCGTCCCTGTTGTTACTGTCAAAGCCACCGTCACCACCACCAACATGGTTACCACCACCGTTCTTGCCACCACCAGGGCTATCGTCACCGCCATCATCATAGTTGTTGTATCTGTTGTTGTTGTTGCTGGCGCCACCACCGTTAAGGTCCCATTAATGAAACCCTAAAGATTTAAGGTTTTAATTTACGGTTTCATTAATGAAATTGTAAATTAAAACCTTAAATCTCTAGGATTTCATAAATAAACCTTAAATATTTATGACTTTGATAAATGAAAGCCTAAATTTAAATCATAAATATTTAGGATTCTATAAACGAAACCTTAATAATTAGGTTTCATTTATGGAATCCTAAATATTTAGGGTTTAATTAATGAATATTAAATGGAAACCTAAAATATTTAGGATTTCATAAAGAAAACCCTAAATATTTATGTTTTTAATTTAAGATTTCATTGATCAAAACCTCAAATATTTAAAGGTTTCAACTTAGGGTTCCATTAATGAAACCCTAAATATTTAAGATTTTGATTTAATGTTAAAATTATGAAACCCTAAATATTTACAATTTTGATTTAAATAGTTAAAATTTCATTTTTGAAACCATAAATATTTATATTTTCAATTTAGGGTTTCATTTATGAAATCCTTAATATTTAGGATTTTATTTTTGAAATCCTAAATATTCAAGGTTTCGATTAAAGAACCCTAAATAATTAGGTTTTCGATTAAGGGTTTTATTTATGAAAATCCAAATATTTAGGGTTTCAATTTTAGCTATCATTAATAAAACCCTAAATAATTGAAATTTCGTTTATGAAACCCTAAATAATTATGGCTACAATTTAGAGTTTGATTTACTAAAATCTTAATTATTTAATGGTTCATTTATGAAAACTTAAATATTTTAAGTTTCAATCATGAAACCCTAAATGATTAGGATTTCATTAAAAAAAACCTTAAATATTCAAGGTTTCAATGTAATATTTCATTTATGAAACCCTAAATATTTAATATATTATTTTTGAAACCTTAAATATTTTGGTTTTCAATTTAGGATGAAATTTAGTATTTAATCAATAAAATCCTAAATATTTATGTTTTGAATTTAGTGTTTCATTCAGGAAACACTAAATATTTAGGAGTTTATTTACGAAACTCTAAATATTTAGGATTTGAATTTAGGGTGGATTTTAGGGTTTCATTAAAGAAACTAAAAATAATTAGGATTTTGATCAAGGGTTTTATTTATATAACTATAATTCTTTAGGGTTTCAATTTTGTTGTCATTAATGAAACTTTACTTAATTAGGGTTTCAATTTTGGTTGTCATTAATGAAACTGTTAATAATTGAGGTTTCAATTATGAAACTTTAAATATTTATGGTTGCAATTTAGAGTTTGATTTACCAAAATCTTAAATATTTAATTATTTCTTTATGAAACCCTAAATATTTTAGATATAAATTTAGGGTTCCAATAATGAAACCTTAAATGATTAGGGCTTCATTAATGAAACCCTAAATATTTTGGGTTTAAATTTAATGTTTCATTTATATTACCCTAAATATTTAGGGTATTATTTTTTAACCTAAATATTTAGGTATTCAATTAAGGATGAAATTTAATATTTAATATATGTAACCTAAATATTTATGTTTTAAATTTAGTTTTTCATTTATGAAATCCTAAATAGTTAGGGTTTCATTAAAGAAACCTAAATGTGTAAAGTTTTAATTTAGGATTTCGTAAATGAAACCTTAATAGTTAGGGTTTCATTAAAGAAACCTAAAATAAGTAGGGTTTTGATTAAGGGTTTTATAACCCAAATATTTTGGGGTTCAATTTAGGCTGTAAATAATTGAGGTTTCTTTTATGAAACTAAAAATTCAGGGTTTTAATTTAGGGTGAGGCTTAGGGTTTCATAACTTTCTTTAATGCAACCTTAAATGATTATGATTTCATTAAAATAACCCTAAATAATTAAGGTTTAAATTAAGAGTTTTATTTATGAAACCCTAATTATTTAGGGTTTCAATTTAGGTTGTCAATAATGAAACTTTAATTATTTAGAGTTTCAATTTTGGCTATCAGTTATGAAAACCTAAATAATTCAAGTTTCATTTATGAAACCTTAAATATTTATGGTTGCAATTTAGAGTTTCATTTACCAAAACCTTCAATATTTAATGGTTTATTTATGCAACTCTAAATATTTTGGGTTTTAATTTAGGGTTCCAATAATGAAATTCTAAATAATCAGGGTTTTATTAATGAAACATTAAATATTTAAAATTTAGATTTAATGTTTCATTTATGAAACCCTAAATATTTAAGTTATTATTTTTGAAATCCTAAATATTTAGATTTTCAATTTAGGATAAAATTTAGTATTGAATCAAAGATACCTTAAATATATATATTTTTTTGAATTTATGAAACCTTAAACATTCAAAATTTTATTTACGAAACCTTAAATATTCAAAGTTTCAATTGAGGGTGGATTTTAGTGTTTCATTAAAGAAACTCTAAATTTTTAACGTTTCAATTTAGTGTTTCAATTACAAAACACAAATTATTAATGGTTTCAATTAATAGTTTTATTTTTGAATCCATAAATTTTTAAGGTTTCAATTTAGTGTTTTATTACACTAATTAGTTAGTGTTTCAATTAAGGTTGTCATTAATGAAACTTTAATTATTGAAGGTTTCAATTTAGGTTGTCATTAATGAACCCCTAAATATTTATTATTTCAATTTAGAGTTTCATTTATCAAAACCTTAAATATTTAGGGGTTTCCTTACAATTTATAGTTCCAATAATGAAACCCTAAATAATTAGGGTTTCATTAATAAAACCCTAAATATTAGGGTATTAATTATGAAACCCTATATCTATAAGGTTTCAATTGAGGATGAAATTTAGGATTTAATCAATGAAACCTTAAATATTTATGTTTTGAATTTAGGATCTTATTTACAAAATTGAAATATTTAGTGTTTAGGGTGAGTTTTAGGGTTTCTATAATGAAACTTTAAATTTCGGGATTCATTAAAGAAATCCTAAATAATTAGGATTTTGATTTAGTATTTCATTTATGAAACATAAATTATTAATGGTTTCAATGAAGGGTTTTATTTATGAATTTCTAAATATTTAAAGTTTAAATTTATGTTTTTATTTATAAAACTATAATTATTTTGGGTTTCAATTTAGGTTAATGAAATCCTAAATAATTGAGATTTCATTTATGAAACCCTAAATATTTATAGTTTCAATTTAGTGTTTTATTTATTAAAATCCTAAATATTTGTGAGTTTATTTGTGAAACCCTATATTATTTAGGCTATTATTTGTGAAACCATGAATTATTGAGGTTTCATTTGTGAAACCCTAAATTAATTTGGGTTTCATTTTTATTTTTTTTGAAAATTTCAACACATTCCTTTTATTTTTCTTATATATTTTTTTAAAATTTTAGTTTTTTCAAATTTTTAAGACATTACTCTTGTTTTTTTTTAATATTTTTAAACTTTCATTTTTTCCAAATATTCAATACATTCTTCTTGTTTTTCAATTTTTTTAAAATTATTTTTTAAAAAAATTTCACTTTTAAAAAAAATCAAGACATTACATTTTTTGTTTCATATTTTTCAAATTTTCAAGAAAATTCTATTGATATGTAATATTTTTATAAATTTCATTTTTTCAAATTTTCAAATTTTCAAGCATTACTCTCTTTTTTTTTCCATATTTTTTCAAATTTTCACGACATTGTTTTTTTTTTAATTTTTAATTTTTTCTAAGTTTTCAATACCTTAATCATTCTTTTTTCATATTTTTAAAATTTTCATATCTTTTCCAATCTTAAGACATTAATTTTATTTTTTAGTATTTTTAAAAATTTTCATTTTTTCATTTTTCAAGACATTACTCTTATTGTTTATATTTTAAAATTTTTTTAATAGTGTATAAGAGGTGAGAAGAGGAAGGAGAAGAGATTTTAAATTTTCATGCAGTCAAAGAAGTTTTAAGGAGGAAGAGAATAAGCTACTAAGAATAAGGATTTAACTTCTCTCATGGAAGAAGGTAAACTTGAGAGAAGAGAAAGGGAATGAAGAGATAATTGAAAACAATAAAAGCATATTTGTTTTCAGTTTTTGAAAATAGTTTTTAGTTTTTAAAAATTATAAAATTATAAAACTTGTTTGGTTAATCAATTTTTAAAAAGAGTTCTTAAAAACTATTTTCTATTTTAGTTTTTAAAACTAAAAAATCAAAACAGTCTTCATGTATTTTACTTTTTTATTTTCTATTTTCATAGAGTCTAATATATTTTATCTCAAGATAAGATGTTAGATACTAATAATTTTACACATAACTTTCACATTTTTCATTTTATCTTTCTCACATAAACTCATATATTTCTTACATACAAGTCCCACATCTTTTAATTTATTTTTCTGTAGTAGTAATTTTTAAATATCAAACAAATTTTCTCCTTTTAAAAATTGTTCTAATAAATAGTTTTTAAAAACAAAAACTAAAAAACCTTCTAAACAAACCATAAGTTTTCTGTATTTAAACATTAAGAGTTTTTTTATTGGCTCCTATACACTATCTAACCATATCCCGTCTTACATAACCTTCTTACATAACAATAAAGTTCAAATATCATTGAAATTTATTATACATCCAATAACATATCAACAACACACTTTATTTTATTTATTAGTTCTTTAAATAACATAAATTACAATTTAAATCTTCTTGTATCTTAAATCATATTAATAACACATTATGAAAAATTACAGTGTTACACTTGATATCAATTTCTCTCTCATCTACTAATTTTTTCTGCATAATTGATTCATTTGAGTAGATGTTTTTTATAACATTAAATCAATACACAAAAATGACATGATACATAATTGTTCTTCAAAAGTGATACATAAAAATGATTTTTATTTTATATAGCATATTCTTATTCTTGTATGCAAGCCGCATACTTCTCTCTACGTACATATAATAAAATGTTGTGTTAATGTTACAAACATGTGTATGCATAAAAATGATATGTTACGAATTGTTCTTCTTCAAATTTGCTAACTGGACCTTAACCATAGATTTGATGTATAGAGTTACCTTAAATAATTGAAAATATATATATATCTTAACTCTTGAAGAGGAAAAAAAATAAAAATGAATTATTGAAAAAAAAATAGAAACCAAAAGAAATAATTAAATAATGAAAAAGATCAAAGTGCACTGAAAGAATAGTACGTATTCTTATAGTTTGTGATTCTACTTAAGAAAAAAATTAAGAAAAGTGAAAAAGAGAAGAATTAATAATTAATATATAATTTATAGTTAAAACACCAAAAAATTTGATCACATTGAAATAAAATCTTGTTCCTCATATTTGTGATTCTACGTGAGGAAAAAAAAATCTTGTTGTAACTTCTATGATGTACAAAGAAAAATGTAACAAAAAAATATCTTCAAATTATGGATAAGAAAAAAGTTACAAAAAGTGGAATCGGATAAATAACAATTAAATTATATAAATATAATAAAAGAATGAAGTTATATCACTTGTAATTTCAAATGAAAATTACAAGTTATGATTGTAATTCAAGTATTTATAAAAAAAAAAAAAATTATGATTTAGAACATATTACATATGATTTCTTATAAGAATTATGAAATGTGTAACTATTGAATTTTTTTTTTTATTAAAAGTGTAACCATAAACATTAATTATAACTTTTTTAATATATTAAGAGAATAGAAGAATGAGAGAAACATATTATGTATAAATAATATGATAATGTGAACAATTATATTGATATGATATAATATGAAAATGAAAAAATAATTCAAATGATATATTTTAAGCTTGTGTCTCAACAATTATATTATATATAAATATGTGTTTTTTTAAATGAAACACTTTAATAGTTTTGGTGTATGAAAATAAGAAAGGAACAAAACTATGAATAAAAAAAATGAATGCGTTTGTTTAAAAAAATTACATTTAATAATAAAGAATAAAGTAATTTTCTTATTTAAAAATTAACTGTAAACTTATTTCACTTGAACTAAGAAATAAGCAGAAACAGTAAACGATTCTCATGTTAAGCTTGGTGTCATTTCAATTCAGCATTCATCCTGTGGGAGAGGAGACATATTCACCGCTTTATTATTCTTTCTAGATCCATTTTTCTTGTAAACTGTGATGCTCACAAAAATAACTTGGAAAAACAACCAAGATAAATACAGGGGATATATCTTTAAAAAAATGAATTGAAATGAAAAACAAAAACAAATGTGGGAGAGCCCTTAGGGCAGATGGTTTTGTTTTATGTTAGTCAAAAGTCAAAATTGTTTTGTTTCTCAAGAGAGCTTCGCATCAACAAAGAAAGAAACTTCCTCCCTTAAGAGTTAAGGGGCCATGAGTCCGTCAATTGTGTAAGAAAGAGACTTTGCCCAATCAGCTCTAAGTAGCAATGTCTGCAGCGTCTGCATCACATTGTACGCAGGATCAAGCTTTCGCTGCCAACCCTACAAATTAAACAATTACCAATTTCAGCAATTGGAAGGTTTATCTATGATCCACATATTTAGCGAGCATGATGATAATATGAAGAAAAATAATTACCTCAAGAACCAAGGTTGTCACCATGACAGTACAAACATTGCCATCAATATTAACTCTATGACGCCTAACTTTCTCAAGTAACTGCTCCATGCACTCTGCAGGATGAACAATGTCACCTTCCGGGGTGCCCCAAAAAGTAAACGACTCTTCCACCTCCTGTTATAAAACAAATAGGAGGAGGCAATGTGTCACGTAGTTCGAGATCATATATGGACTTAAAGAAGAAAATAAAATGTATTTTTCTTTAGAAAATTAAGTAGTCAAACAAAAACCAGTGTCAGATCGCTACTTGCAAAACTGTAATAGAATAAAATATTCAATATTCGGTGACAATTTATTTATTTATTTTAACAGCCAAAACAAGTATTTTGTTTTGTTGTTTTCAAAAACTACTGAAAACAAATTTTAAAAAGTGTTGAAAATATGTTTTTTAAGAAAAAGTAAACAGAGAATCATTTCAAAAAAGACCTAAGTTTTCCAAGGGAATTAATTAATTAATTAAACATTTGTAGATTGAATAACAAATGAATGTAAGTTGAAGGAAAAAATACCTCGATGAAGGCCTCCGGATTTGGACAGTTCTGTTGCTTTGACAAGTTGAGGGCACATTCTGCAGCAGTCCGGCCATCTCGGCGGGCAACAGCTTTAAAAAATTCAAGTAAATTTACTCTATCACTGCCAGAGAGTTCAGCAGTCATGCCTACATCAAGGAAAATTACATGAGGCTTTGATTTGAAGAGCCGTTTTCGAGACTTGCTCTGAGACACTCGAACAAGGATATTTCCAGGATGCATATCTGCATGAATGAAGTTGTCCACCTGAAAGAAGACATTGCAATGTCTTTGAAGCTAAAACTTTATGATGTTCAAGTTTAAAACTATTATGGAACCCCATGTTTCTTTCAGTTCATACTAAGGATTAGGACAATATGATTATTATTAATAGATCAGAGATGTTCATTCAAAAAACAAACTATTATTTTGGATAAAATAAAATTCAGTATAACTAAGACAAAGAAAATCCAACAAATAAATAATATACGTAGATCTAAACAACCAAGGCTATCTAACTATGTAAAGCTCACCATATTTATGAATATCCAACAAAGAAACCCCTCTAAATATCATAACAAATGGATATGTGAGATTGGAGGTCATCAGTTATGCCTTATGGTGCATAATAAATCAAGAATGCCCAAAAATGCTACTATCCCTAACCGCAAGATCATAGTGACACAAAACTGCAAATGAGAGATATTTTACCAGAAGCATTTTCAAAAGTGCATGAGTTCCAATGTGAGCAAGAGCAGATTTAACCCGTTCTTGTCCTGGAAGATCATCAACATAATATGAGACACTTTCACCCTTTTCATATGTTTCCACCAAAACAGCCGGGTGCACAAGTGGATAGATAGGCTTAGGGAAAGAAACATCCTTCCATCTACGGAAATTATAAATAAAGCGACTCAGATGGGCAGCTTCCCTGGCAAGATCAACTTGAGACATCATGAAAACTGCAAATTGCTGTACACTCTCATCTAATCTTAACCAATTAAGAGCAGGAACGAACTTTGAAATTTTTGCCACCAAATTAATAATAGCAAAATCCCGTCTGATAGACTCCCCCACACCAGGATGTCTAACCTTCACTGCAACCAATAGTGGCTTTGCTTGCTGACCAGGATAACGATATTTTAATGAAGCACGGTGCACTTGAGCAATGCTTCCAGATGCAACAGGAACTTCTTCAAAATTGTCAAAAATTTCAGAAATTCTTCGACCAAATGCTCTTTCTATAGTTTTCTTTGTGTAGCTGAAACTATGCTCAGGAGCTTTGGTATGAAGTTCTGAAAGCTTAGTGCATAGGTCTCGAGGAAAGAGATCAGGCCTTGTAGCTGCCCACTGACCCCATTTTATGAATGCTGGACCTGATTTTTCTAATGTGCGGTGAATGACATGGAGCCACAGTTTCCTAAACTTTGGTCCAAAACAATCTGCAAATGGTGCCATCACAATGCTAGGAGAGAATAATATTGCTAAATAGAGAGCCCTCACTAACAAGACTAGTCCTTCAACTATTATGAAGGTAAATGTGAACATGTAATTATACCCATCTTGTGCACGCATATACAAAGCATTCTGTGATGGATAACGTTCCGCATCTGCCCAATTTCGCTGAGCTAATGCAAACTCTCCACATGTAAATGCCAAAACACCAGGAACTAGCAAATAAGAACGAGCCAAAGCCAAGCTCACCGCCTGGGCAATCATATTTATGGTAGGAGGAAATGTACCATCACCACTGGAACAATACTTTCTGTACAGCCTTTTCCAAGCAATCTGGGAATGATGTATGACTGTATTACTTGCTGATGTTACAGAAAAGTTCCTGACAGAACAGCCTTTACGAAAGGCTTCCCTTGTCCCATGCCACAAGAATGAACTACGTGCCTCACTAGGAAGCTTATATTGCATGTACAACCGGCAGTGATGGATATTCGGTCCAACTGAAACAAGTGGCCCATTTTTACTCACTACCAGGTATCTGCTATTGATTCTAAGAACAGATTGGGCAGCTCTCCTTATATTTCTAAGCATCAAATATCTGCAAAAGTGTAAACCAATTAATAACTATGTCAACAGCAACAATATTTCAATTACATGATTCAATTATGTTTTCAGTTATTCAATCCATAAATACTGTAAACAAGTAAACCATCACTTTGGAAATGCTACCTACAGTGACTTCTCTTCACTCATGACCATAATAGGTATAAATGTAGATGAGCATTAAATTTAACACGAATGTACGTTGTGTACATTCCACCAAGAGGCATCAACGGGATGAAATCTTAGTTGATCCAGCTTATTACACAACGTCCTACTAATTTTGGAGTCCAAATTCATTCCCACTTTGACTGTATTACCTCTCCTTTCCACTCAGTTACTGCCTGCTTTAAAGGAAGAAAAAAGCTTAAAACAATTATAATACATTATGTTACACTCCAAGAAGAGGGATGGGGATACACATGGGAAGTTTATGAGGTTAAACATTTAAATTAGAAGGTAAGAGTTTGATGTTTCTATACATTTCCTTTGCTAGAATATCTTCAAGATAGCGATAGCGGTGAAGGCAATCAAATAGAAACATAGATGAAATTCTCATTACTCTGAGCACCACACACCCAGCTCAAATTACTGTAGATGTACATGCCATGATATTAGAGTCCACAAATTGCTGAAGAATCAACAATTAGAATTGAAAAGGTTCAACGATTCATACTGAGTCCAGATGCATTTCCCACATCAGAGATCCCAGGTCTAAAATTCAACCCCAGAAAGAAACACGCTAATTTTGTTTTTCTTTTAATCAAATAAACACATCAGCATGTATGCAATAACCATAAAATCTACTACGATAATTAAAAATATATATATAAATATAAATATATATATATATATATATATATTCGAATTCCCGAAAACGCAGAGGCGAACAAAAATAGAGAGAAAAGGGAAGGGAAGGGAGAAAGGACCTGAGAAGGAAGAGAACATGCTATAGTATGGTATGGTATGGTAGTTTGAAGAAATGAAATGGAATGGAATGAAAGACGCGATTAAGGAGGTGAACCTCAGTTTTGTGCGATTGTGATTGTGATTGTGAATGTGAGTACACGTCTTCTCTTCTCTTTGAGTCGGTCATAATAATCATTACAACTAAACAAACCCTAAGGCCCAAGAAATCCATTTCATTTCTCTCCCAAAATGGAAGCCAATCTTTTTAAACTAATAAATAAACAATGCAAAAGACAGACAGATCCATCAAACGGGGAAACTATGTCACTTTCACCTTAAAGGGGTCAGATTAAAACATACAAATTATGTAATTTTTTTTTTTTAAAAATGGTTATATAAATAGTTTTTAGTTAATCCATACTTTCTCACTCAACATTTCATTTTTTGTGGAAAAATGTTTGATTAAGATGCACTAATTTTTTTTTCGACTTGAACCACCATGATGCAAAGCTTTTACAAGTTTCCAGCATAAATCGATCTCGTCACTACAATTACAACTTGCCTCTCCTCCTTCATCCACTTCACATCAAATATATTATTATTATTATTATTATTTTAAAAAAATTCAAACAAAATCTGTTCCGTTATAAAGTAATTTGATTTTTAAAACCAGATATTCAAACATAATCAAAATAATTTCAAGTAAATAAGCTGATTTCTCTCATTCATATTAAATATAAAAAATATTAAAAAAAGATAATTATATCATTTAAAAAAAATAGTTATACTTTCATACATCAATTTATTTGCATTCGTACTAACACAATTTGCATCAAATAATCTTATTTATGTTTACATTTTTACAAAAGCTTCCCTGAATCCACGAGATACTGACTAATTAATTTTAAATAGAATTTCAATGAGTCGTTTTTTTTTTCTTTTGACTTCTTCAA
Organism: Amphicarpaea edgeworthii; assembly: GCA_014843725.1. Taxonomy (NCBI): domain Eukaryota; kingdom Viridiplantae; phylum Streptophyta; class Magnoliopsida; order Fabales; family Fabaceae; genus Amphicarpaea; species Amphicarpaea edgeworthii. The sequence goes on along the minus strand of CM026322.1, from coordinate 22,998,653 downwards.
TGAATCATTTAATGAGAGCAAGTGAGAACAATTGGTAGCCACAGTTTAGCACCTTTGTATGAAAGTTGCATGTGTTGTGACATAAGCGAACGTGTCCATTTTAAGTGCATAAGTAAGCTAAGCCAATACTTGATATTACTATTAATTAATGGAGGTGTGTTTAGCAGAATTTGCATTAATAGTTGCAAAACTAATCTTACTATAAAAAAAATATTCAAATGGTTCAAGTTTGTTGAAATCCGCCCCCATAAATCATGGGCCCTCTTATAAAGGACGGATATGGTACAGTGTTATTCTTTGGTGAATAAAAGTTAACTACATCCATAGCAAACTAATGTTCATTCATTCAACTTTTGATAAGACGCCGTGTTAAATTAAATAATAAATAAATACAAAAGAAAGAAATTCCATGTTAAATAAGTTATTAAATTGCTATCTCAATTAAATGTGTTGTAACTCGTAAGTTGTAACGTATAATCTTTTGTTTTTGGGGTTTGATCTGGTTGATTCGCCTTAATTTTAGTAGTTTTTGCTTAAACTAATAATTATTGTTTTTTACTGGAGATATTTTAAAATCACTCCCTCAACCAAAAAAAAAACAACACATTTTTAATTTGAAGATTTCAAGTATGTATGTGTACATGGGTCCGTAGATTTCGAGTGGACTAATTTATTTGAGCCCACATTTTAATCTATTAAGGGCCGTTGGTTCTATTGCCCAACCTGCCAACACCTTCATTTTGAAATGTTCAAGATTTTTCATAAATTATCTATAGAAGGAAATAATACTTTTTGATAATCACCTTTTGATTTCCATATTTCTATGAACAATTTTATTTTTTTAACAATTATTTTTTTATACCTACCTGATATTTTTTATCATTTATTTATTTTATTTAAAATAGAAAATACATAGAGAGAGGCACAAAGGGCCTCTCTCACGCTAGTATTATATAATTTGCATTTATTTATTTAGAATGAATACGTTAATAAGTTACATCTTGAGCATATTTAAAGTAAATTAAAATTTATTAAAAAAATTATTCTAAAAATATAAGTGAATGTAGGTTAGAGTAATGTATACCTCACAAATGTGTAGGTTAGAGTAATGTAGGTTATTCTAAAAAAAATCTCACAAATATTTAGTAATGTATACCTATTTACACACAAAAAAAAAAAAATGGGACATTACGGAAAAATAATTAAAAAGATTAAATATATAGATAAAGGTAAAAGGAGTGTATAGAGTTTGAGATGGTTCAAACTTCAAAGAGAACTTATTTTTACTGGTTGCTATAGAGTAGTTTATGGAAAAGAAAAACTGAAAGATATAAACAATTAAGAAAGTCAATGTAGTGTGAGAAGTTTGAAAGACAATTAAGAGAATAAGAAGAACGAAAGTTTCACTCTTCAAACTATGTATTTTAATTTATATATTTATCAAATTTGAAATTTACTTTTTGCAATGTACTATTTTGAATTACAGAACTATACATGATTGTCAAAAAGATTGAACCTTAACAGTGATCTCAGTCATTTTCCTAATAATAATTTAAGAATTATTGAACCCCATTTTGTGTTTAACTCTTGATATTGATAATGATTAGTGCTAGAGAAATTAGGTGACAGGTGTACTTTTGCGGAAACTACAGATCTATATAATTGCTGACATTCTTGACCTAATTATGATCAAATTTATCAGTCGAATCAAATCATTAAGCTATCTTTTGACCGATCAAACTATAAATCGCATTTCAGTTGACTATATTGCAACCAGAGTAGTTATTCCAATCTTCCAAATTGCAATAGTTTCAATATAAGTCACTTGTATTAACATGGATGCCGTTGAAAACTGCACTTCACCTTCAATTATATTCTTCGAGAAGCTTTTGATTTTTTTTGGGTCACATCTTAACACGAATATATAAATAAGCCATACAAGCATGCATTTTGAAGTTTCTTTTTTCTTAATCTTTTTCTTGAGCAGCGATAAATACAGGGGTTTCAATAATAATATAATAATAAATATAAATATTATTATTATTATTATTATTATTATTATTATTATTATTATTAAGTAAATACTTATAGAAAAAATAAGATTAAATGTTACTTTTGTTTCTTATTTTAGTTTTTATTTATATTTAGTTTAATCTTTATATTTTAAAAGTTTCAATTTTATTCTTTTGAAATAATGTTTATTTTCAATTTTATAACATAATTTTAAATATTTTTTTAGAAAGTTAAGAGGTAAAAGTTATTTTTTTATTAGATTTATTTACATGAAAATTATGTAATTCAACTGATATATGAATCAAAAGAGGGATCAAACATAATGAAAATCGTATGAAAAATTAATCTCATGAACAATTAAAAAAAAACTTAATATTATATTTTTCATTAATTCAATTATTCGTTAGATACACTTTTCATGGAATTTATACTATATTTATCGTATATTTTTATTCAAACATTAGTTGAGTTTTATAGTTCTCATATAAGTGAATATAATGAAATAATTTTTACGTTTTGAATTAATAAAAAAAATGATTTAAAATCGCATCATAAAATTAAAAATCATATTTATTTTTAAAAAAATCATTTTGATCTATTTATAAATCATAAAGGATCAAATTGAATTATTTTAAAATTGTAAAGATGAAATTAAATTAAGATTTTTGAAACATGAATTATCAGACTAAACAAAAATAAAACATAAATCAAAAGTGACATTTAAAAAAAAAAAAAAAACAATTCAGGGAGAGAAAGATTGTAGTAGAGACGTTAGAGTGGACATTAGGTGCACTCTTTATTTATGGAAGCATTTGACAATTCATGTGGGAAGTTAATCTATTTCAAACCATTTTCATTTTTCAATGAGGTGATGGGTTAATTATAGCTATGCTCTAAATTATACTACTATATAGTAGTCTGGTCCATGGAAATCAACAGAAAAATGTCTTAAAGTATGTTGAATATTTCAAGGAAATGAATATATGGTGGGACTGGACAAGTTCTACGGTCGGTCGGTTGGACGCTGCAAAACTTCAACTCAGGAAAGTTAAGCCAATTTATACCAGTATTAATTAAAGGGCATAAATACATTTCTAGGTTCTAATTTTTTAATATGTAAAAATGTTTTTTTAATGATTAAACTTATTTTGTTACTATTATATATTAAATATAGAGAATAAAAAACAATTTAAATATAGATTAAAATAAAATGTTATATATTCAGGAATTAAAATAAACTTACTGAAGTGGAGAATCCGCCATTGCAGATGCATCAGTTGCTGCTTGCAGTTGCAGATGCCGTGTGCTTGCCTTTCTTAAGGCTGTAGGCTCTTGTCTTTGTTTTGTTTTCTTTTGTTTCTTATCTCAAATTAATTAATTGGATACAAAATATAATACCATTAGTCAATATGGCCTAATACAACAATATAGAAAACTGGCCCACTATGTTTTTCTCCACTCTCTTCTTTGGGCGTATTGCACATTTTCCTGCTTAGGAGGTGCGTTTATATGTAGACGTAGTCATGTAATCTCAAAGCTAGAAACTCAGAATCAATTAATTGACAAAACACAAGAGATCGAAGCGAAGACAAATAAGACATGGAACCACTTTAAGCAGTGTTTACTTATTCAAAACCTTTGAAGTTCGAAACCGTTTTTCTTTGGTCGGTCGAAACAGAAAGCGAGGGTAAAAAACTAGCCAATATCCTTTCCTTAAGTTAAGATGGACATGCACGTCCCTATTGTTGGCATGGACACGTTCTGAATCATTTTCGTAACGACAAATACGACTTCTTCGTATACACATAACGTTTTGCAAAGTCAATCATTTTTCTGTCGACGTAATCGTGACGAACATATTACATGCATTCGTATTGGAGACAAGGATAAGGGCTTCTTCACCAATGCAATCAGTAATCCAAAAGTATGGACCTTCATAATTAACGTGTGAGTAGGACAAAGCAATCTTAGACAGAGAACACAAATTAAGATGGTGACTTATTGGCAGCTTACCATGGCTCTTTAATGCAAAACTATGCTTGAAAGGTAGTATGTGGTGGAAAACTTGGAGCTGACCAAAAAATGTCCAACTTTCCTGCATGGATGTGATGTGATCATGAATAATTATATTACTATATCATATGACTCGTGGTTCCAGTACTCCTAAATGATTGAGTTGTTTCACATTAATTATATTACCAAATAATGTCAATTTCTATGCTTGTTTTAAACACTGAATTTAATCCTAAATTTTAATGTCTGCTAAAAAAAAGTATGAATTGAAAATATTGACATTATCATTACAATCTATTGTTACTTGAATTTATTTTTAAAAAAAATTTCATTTCTTTATTGGTAGGTTGTACTTTTTTATTTATTTAATTTCTCTGTAGCTTGGACTTTGAACCTTCGCCCTGTTAATTATAAAACAAAAGTCAAATTCCATTCTTTTTCCTAGCAGGAAATCAAAGGTCATTCCTAAACAAACTACCACAAGCTAGATGGGGATATAGAGCAAGGATATAGACACAATGAATTAAAATTGAATTCAATTAAAATGAAAATGAGAAAGGTGCACCTAGTTGCGTGACTTTGAGCTTAAATGTGTTTTAAAGCAAAAGGAATCAGAAGTCGACAGAAAGGAAAGCTAGATAGGAACTGATTGTCAGCATGATCACGGATAGATAGATTTAGAGCATGTGGGAGAAACCATGTACAGCCAAATTCCAGTTATATACGTATATAGAGATGTGTCCATGTTGATTATTGAAGAACAACTCCAAACACAATAGAACATGACAAATTTAGAATTAGTTTCTTGTTTGTTTCTGAGTAGCTCAATTCAATTTGTTGTGATAAGAAAAGGCACATGCAAATTATTCATATTCTACAGATCATATCGAACGATAAGCAGTCGAATGCACGTAGTTGATGAAAATTTTGAGCGGCACAAGAGAAGTTCTTTACCCAATGAGTAATGTTTTTTAGACACTCTTATGATATTCTACATATAGTAAAGAGAGTGAAAAAAGTGAAAAAAAATATAAATATGAAATTTGATATGATATAATGAGATAAGATAAGAGAGTGAGAGGTATTGATGAGATGTTTACAAATATTGTGTGTTTAAATAACATTACTTTTACCTAACACCTCAACAACTCTCTCTCTTTCTCATTTGCTTCCAACACTTCAATTCTGGATCAACAAACTCCAATATGGCATATAGCTGAAGAGATCGAGACTTCATTTCTTAATGTTAATGTTAGTTGACATTTAGTGTAAGAAAAAAAAAATTCGTGATGGTGGAGTGTAAGAAAAAATTAAGTATAAAATTATTATTATTTTTTTAAAAATAATTTTAAATAGAGTTCTGATTACTAGACATCTTATTTTAACATTCATCTATTAAATATTTTTTTTTATTTATCTACTCCTATTTAATTATATCATCTATCATACTTACATTTTTCTTTTTTCCCTTCATTTCTCTCTCAAGATAGATAGGATAACATCATATTTCTAACTATTTTTTTATTCTTTTGAATACATATTAAGTTGAATTATTATAGGTCTTAGTTTCTATTTACTTGCATCATTTATGAGTTACTCTGAAAGGAAAATCGAAGGATTTGGGCCCACTAGCTATTTTTTCTCTATCAATTCCCTATATTTTGCAGATTTTTCAATCATTCTTTATTCAATTCAAAATTAAGAGATAAAAGATAAAAGGATAAAAAGGCCCTGCTATATGCTATATGATATGATGTGTTGGTAGGGTGATTATCATGTTACTGAAATGACTTTCTGCCAAAATTAATTGGTAATAGTATTATTATTATTTTTAATTTTTGCATTGATATATAAATCCAGTGTGCTGTAACACAAGTCGATTCAATCCTTAGTTAGGTGTTGGTTTTAAAAAGACCAATTGAACAAATATATACTACTACTGCTGCCATGCAAGTCTGCAACAGAACAGCGTACCATTCAAGTCAATCATGAACACATACTACTATACTAGTACATTATTGCACGCAACCCGTATCCGAAAACAACGGCGAGTGTTTCATTTCAGTTTACACTTTACAGCAACCCGGTTCAACAAAACTTGGACCGGTTTATATAAAAAAAAAAAAACCTGGACCGGTTCCCAACCTTCATTATTGAATGAATCCACGTGTCTCATATGCTGACGTAACTAATGGTAACTCATGAAAGAACAGCACAAGAAGCACGCTTCAGTCCTCACGGCCTCACCTCGCTTGTGTCGTGATTTCAAACAAAAAAAAAAAGCAACATATGGGCCCCAGACATTGCGGTGTCACCGCCGTAGCATTGACACCTGCCCCTATGTGCTTGTTAAGTCAATGCCTCCTTTCAATTACCGCATAATCCCCATGCAAATCATATCATATTACTTTATCTATCCATTACAGGTGTCTGGTACACGTGTCAATCGCACGTACTCCGACGTGCCGTCGCCGGTCACCTCGCCAGTATCTTGGACTCACTGTCGGGATATCTGAAACCTAATTGTGCCTCCCTAGCTAGCTCAAGCTCATCATTGTTTCCTTCCCAAACATTTTTTTATTATAATTTTCTCTTTTTCCTTTCTATTTTTGGGTAATAATTTCTAATTGGAGAAAGGCTCGTCAAAATATTATAAACACTAAGCATACGATTGCAAAGGAAATATATATATTGGATATGATAATGAGTAGTTGCTCTACCCAGAAAATATTGAATATTATGTTACGCATCCTGTGAAACATGCAGCTGACAACAATATATTTTAAGAACTTAAATATATTAATACCAACCAGTTTTTCCGATTTTTCTATGTTTTCGTCATGGAATAAAACAAAAAAGATATGCCCATTCACATTATTAATTTTGGCTTTTCTATTTCGGTAAAACACAAGTCATGGCTTGGAGTGATAATACTACTCTTTAATTTAGCGCTTTATCTTAAAGTAACATCTAACCTATACAGTACATGGAGGGAAAGGACTAGCAGACATGCCTACTACAGCTAGATAAGGACGACGTTTTTGTACTTGCTAATTAGAAAGTCAAAGCTAGCTCAATTAAACTATGAATCAATAATAATGAAAATTAGGAAATGTTACAAGTATCAACATGTGATATAATCAATCATGGAAGATGTATCTGATCATCACAATATTACATGAACTCATTCACATCTAAAATATCTGGGATTTCAAATTTCAACATGTTGCTACTGTACGTCATAGGTTTGATCTCTCTCGTCTTCTGTGTTACTCCCATTGATTATCGTGGAGTTGGAATTCAGCGGTGTGGGGCTTGACGAAGGTGTCGACAGAACTGAAGCGAAGCCGAAGTTCTGATTGCTGTTGTTGGAATAAAAAGTCGACGGTGGTTCGGACAATTGATGAGGATACATGAGATTTGGAGTACTATAATAATTATAGGATAAGGGAGGGATATAATCATCTGTTAACGCAATCCCATCTTTGTGCCAATCACTTAACTGATCATCATGTTGGAAAGTACTGAAGTCTGTGAAATTAGTTGATGATGGATATTGGTCAACCAAGTGTGGTTGATGAGTTAGAGGCAATGAAACACAAAGGGTGCTGCATGCTTCAGGAATTTCTTGAACTGGATCTTGAAATTGGACAAACTGCGGAACATGAAGCTGGTTCTGTTGGGCACACATGTGTTGCTGTGAGGTGGATGAGATGAGTGAAGAAGCCAATTTTAAAAGCTCCGGGTTGACCATGTAGTGGTGCATGCCAAAGAGACTTTGTGATGCGTTGAGAATGGAAGAGATGTCCAATAGATCAAGCCGAGGAGTGTGTGTGACAGGGTCAATTCCCATCCTCAGAAGCCTTTTTCTAATGTGAGTGTTCCAGTAGTTCTTTATTTCATTGTCTGTCCTTCCTGGTAACCGAGATGCAATCGCAGACCACCTACACAGTACAATCCATTAATAATAACAAAAAAAAAAAAAAACATTAAAATTAGCACTTAAACTGTATGTAAATTTATAATTGTACTCAAGTTAGAACTCACTTGTTGCCAAGAATACTATGTAGTTGAATTATTGTCTCTTCCTCTTCAAATGTAAACCGTCCTCGCTTGATATCAGGTCGCAGATAGTTTGTCCAACGGAGACGGCAACTCTTTCCACATCTTTGCAACCCTATTCAATGTAATATAGTTGAAATTTATACGTACAATATTTTTATAAATTTAGTATATATAATTGGGAGACATATATACCAGCATTCTTTGGGAGTGTCCTCCAATTGCCATATCCATGTTTCTGAATGTAATGAATCAGTTTCTGGTCCTCCTCGGTTGTCCATGGCCCTTTCTTGAGGCCGTTCTTGTTATCACAACAAGGTGCTCTCCCCATACCACTATGAAAAATGATTTATGATGATAGATAGTAGGGTCCGTAGTACGTTGCTGGAGGTATAAATAGGAAGAAAGTAAAGGTTAAGAAAGAAGGCAAGTCAAATTCATTCGGTGCCGTCCTCCTGCTATCTCTCTCTGCATTGGCTACGTGTCTCATCGATCTACTATGTTTTTAGAAAATCTCTTCTTTAACTATTTTAATGTTATTGTTGAAAATTAATCTTTCAATTACATCACTGTGCTAATTTGTTATTACGTATGTTTGATATCGAAACTTCAGTTTAATTAATACCATAACATTATACAAGTATAAGATTAAATTGAAGTTCATTAATCTAATTAAGCATCAATGAAGTACTGCATGACCAATTGACTTGATGTGAGAATGTGAGATTATTTTATCTAAATTAATTATTTAATTTCAAAATTGAATCTTAATTATATGTTGCTACATTAAATATTCAAATAAAAAAAGATAGTTTTATGCATTTTAAACAAAGTTAATTATCTTTTTCATGAAAAATATGTCATTTTTTTAAAAGAAAAGATAATTTTATTAATATAAATATTATGTTATAATTAACATATGAAATATTAATATAATAAAATAATAATATAATATAATGTTAGTATAAACTACTATTATTTGTATTTTATTAAGGCAGTAATATTTATATTAATACTTAATTCTTAATTTTTGATACATAAACATAATAACTACAACGTTTAATATATTTGTGTTTCTGAAAGTTTATAAACTAAGAGTGTATATTTTTTAAATTCATACATATAAAATCATAAAGATTATCATGGAGTGAAGTGTGAAGGCATCATTTTCCTCCTAACTTTCTGGATTCATATTAGCTGTAATCAAAATGACACGCCACGTACCCCCCGTCTCACCTATTCCATGGCTACACGGCGTTCATTTTCTTCCTTCCTTTATGCATGGACGTGCCTAGCTTCGATCTCTTTTAATTATATATCTTCCTTTAGCCTAAAGCATATGTGTGTCATATAGTATTTTTCTTTTTTTTAAAAAATACTATTCAAAGTTATTAAAAAAACTTTTTTATAATAAACTATGAGAAACACACATAATCGTGTGTTATGCCTGCTGCAGGAAAGACATTACTACTGTTTTAGATGTTCAGCATCTTAAAAGTGTGTACATAATAAATGCAAAGAAGATTGAGGAAGGATGGGCATACCTTGCCAATAATAGAGTTCGGTGTTTACCAAAATACTATAAAATAAATACATACTCTTGTAAGAACATTTATTAGGCATGATATGATAAGATCTATTTTGAAATGGTGGCTTTTAATTATTTTCTTACATTTCTATTATACTATATAATTTATCATCATAAAAAAAAAACAAAAATATATATACTAACACAATAACCAAGCCTTACATGAGTATTAAGTCTATAATCTATAATTTTTTATATTAATATATTTTTTAATTATTTTTAAATTTAATTTAAGTAGATACTAGTAAGTGTTATGTACGTAGAAGTAAGTCAAACATTAGTGTTTAAGATTTACAATTTTAAGGTTTTAGATTTCAAGATTTCATGCTTTAAGGTTTCAAAAATTTATTGATTAGGAGTTAAGGTTATATTTCATTATTTTAGAGTTTTATAATTTAGTACTCACTATTTGGGTTCATTATTTAGGGTGTAAGGTGTAGGATGTAAGGTGTAGGATTTGGGATCCATAGTTTCATGTGTATAGAATTTTTTAGTTAGGGTTTTAAGGTTTTATGATTTCACAATTTAAGGTTTATGATTTATGATTTTAGGGTTCTAGGTTGCATGGTTTATGATTTCATGCTTTAAGGTTTCAATGCCTATAGTTCATTGTTTTAGAATTTTATGATTTACGATTTAATGTGTTTGGTTTGTGGTTCATGATTTTTTATTTTATAGTCTAAAGTTTAGGGTTTATGACCCATGGTTTAGGGTTTTATGACGTAGGGGTTCATTGTTTATAATTTAGTTTTTATATGTTATGGTTTTAAGGTTTCACGATTAAGGTTTTAGGTTTATTATTTTAAAGTTTTAGGATTTTATGGTTTATGTTCTAAAGATTTAAGGTTTCAATGCTTAGGATTTCATGGTATAAGATTACATATTCATTGTTTTAAGGTTCCAAAATTTAAGGTTTAGTATTTTTAGTTCATGGTTAATGTTTGGGGTTTAAGGTTTAGGATTCATGGATTTATGGTTTATGGGTTTTATGGTATGAGGTTTATAGTTTACATTTTATGCCTTGGGGTTTTTGGTTTTAGTACTTAGAGTTTCATGGTTTAGATATTATGGTTTTAATGTTTAGGATTTGTGGTCACAATTTATGATTTTATTATTTAGGATTCATGGTTTATGATTTAAGATGTATGATTCATGGTTTCACCATTTATTGTTTAGGGTTTATATATATGTTATAGTTTTATGTATATGATTTATTTATCGTGCATAGTTTACAGTTTTAGGGTTTATGATTTAAAATTTTAGGATAAAAGATTTGGGGTTTAGAATTTTACAAATTAGAGTTTAAGTGTTTATGCCTTCATGGTTTAAGGTTTTATGATTTAAGTTTTAAGGTTTCAATATTTTGGATTTCATGTTTTAGTGTATCAAGTTCACTATTGTAAGTTTTTAGGGTTTATGATTTAGTATATTTTTTTTATTATTAGAAAATCACGATTTAGCGATTGAAATTATTTGACTAATAGTGACTGAAAATAATGGATGGTTAATAGCGACAAAAATTAACGATCGAATATAATAAATGCAATATAGTAACCAAATTAATCACCAAAAATTGAAATATAAAATTCAGCTACCAAATTTTTTGATCGTTGTACAACGACCGAATTATTTTTAGTCACTAAATATTAGCAACTTTGGATTTTGCGATGGATTTTTTTGTCATTATCTTTAATGACGATGAATATACTTAATTTTCAGTCACTAAATTATGATTTTCTTGTAGTGTTTCATGGTTAATGGTTAATGTTTAGAGTTTACGATTTAGGAGTTCATAATTTTAAGACGTGTAGTTTTATGGTTTAAAATTTAGGATTTTATTAAAGATTTAAAGTTTATTATTAAACACAAGTACTCCTAATTATATATCATTAATTTTATCTCACAATATTTACAATGAATTTAGTAAAAATATATTAATATATTATAATTTATCATACATGATAAAATTGTTATAATTACTATAAAGTCATATTTAACATTATTTTTAATTGATGTATAATATAAAAAGTAAATAAATTATATTAACATTAAATGAAAATTAAACTCTTTTATGAAGCTCCCATAAATAAAGAAAAAATCAGCGGAAAAACATTATATATAGTAGTATACTAATTTACTTGTTTTCTCTTTATTGTTGTCACTGTGAGCTTTTAAAACTTTATTGACTTTCTCCCTGTAAGTAGTCCGAGTATTCAAATTCGAATTCATTTCAGTTTCTCGGCTGCTTAAGCTCACATGCAAGGCTTACTTTTTATTGAAAGAGAAGCCATCTTAATTTGAAGGTAAATATATATATGGTACATTCTTCATCCAAACAGGACTATAATTATAGATGAAGTAATCATTATGGTTTAAAATAAAACTTAATTATTAAAAGCCTCATCCTTCATAAATTAAAACATCATTAATCACTAATATTTGAAGTACTTAGTTATAGACTATAGCATATCTTATCTCTTTAATGACGAAATTGGTGATCATTTGGTCTTTTGTAGGCATAAATAGAGTTAGCTAGCTATACTAGCTACAAATTGCAATTATTTTAAATATAAATATGACCATTAATATTTACTCTTTTCACATTGTCATTAATTTTTCATCTAATACATAGTTGATGTTCTTCGTCCGTACATGTCTGCCAAAAATTTGTCATGGTCTAGTGCTTTCATTTCATGGATATTGATACTTTTGTTTTTTTGTCATACTTTTCAAGATTCATGAATTGAAACGATGGTAACGTGTGAAATTACTATTGGTTACTGCGGATATATACATCGTCTTGAAAAGGGTCTCACCCAACTCTGCCTAATAATGCACAGAAAGTATAAAGTCAAACGTTAATTTAATCAAGTACTTAGATTTCCTCCCATGATTTGTTTCCCCTAATTATCTTTTCTTTAACATTTCTCCCATTAGCTAGATAGCCCCCATCTACTCTTTTTTTGTGGCTTATTGGTCGCTTCAGTTTACCTCCCTCTAGAAAATGTTGAACATTTTATATTAAAAAAATCTTAAATATTTGATGGTGTAGGAGCCATAGTTAAACTCTTAATCAAACCCAACTTCGATCTCTAGAATCTAGCTACTGAAGATTATGATACATTCATAAAGTTTTGGTGCTTGATATCCTAGAGACGTTGTCGTGTCATGTAACGCAATAATCATATAGTTTATTGCGTGAATTATTAATTAAATACATTTTGTCTCCAATTTATTTCCCCTATGCCTAAAGTGCAATTATTTTATTTTTTTAGCTCGTAATCAATTAAGCATCCACAAGAAGGTGTCCACGTGTAGTAGTAAACAGGCATTCGTAGACACAAAATTTGGTGGACTGCTGTTTTAGAATTTGTTAATAGTATTTGTTATGACTTATGAGCTGTTGTTCAATAGCTCCAACAAACTTTGAAAATTATTTTATTTGTTTTATGACATTATTTCCAGATTCGCGATCCGAAGCTTGCGCATATAGTTAAAGAACTAGCACTACTATTTTAAGGTAATAGCATTATAGCCACACACATTTTTTTTTTTAAAATTACCGTCGTCATTGTCTTCTGCTAGCTACCTACTTCTATTGGTGATGACTGATGAGAACTATATTCCAATCTAAATATATAAGTGATTACGATGACGTACATATAATTAAATGGCGAAAGATAAGATTAAGACAATGCTATTGAAATTTTAAAGAACACCTGGCCCTTGATGGAGCTCGAGAACTTTCATGCATGAAATAGGGTTTTAATTATAAAAACCATTATAGTCCTATAAATATATAAAATGATTTCTGGATATAGAAGTAAATATTCAGCAAAATCAGAGATTCAACACCACAATTTGAAAGCTCTAAAACAAATTTTAGTACTGCAGTGGAGTATATCTCCTAAGAAAATCAAGGCTTTAATTATGTGCAACCAGTGGCTTCTGTGCTGAAATGTGGCGGGACAAATCTTTTGTTTGCGCATTTTTACACCATATTCTGTCGAAATCCAACTTATTTAGGAGGTATTTCAACTCAAAGTGATCGACCAAGCTGTGTTTTACGTAAATTTAACAGTGAATTAACTGATTGCTTGATTTTGCCTTGTGATATTTCGTATACTATTTAGCAAAGCAAATGTGTTATTACTTTGTCACGCTCACGCTTAGGTAAAACACATGGAAACTTAAATGGCCTTGCAGAATCAATTTTATTTAATTCTTTTCATCTAAATACAGATGAGATGGTGAAAATGATATAGGTCAGAAACTAGTTATGAATTAAGGATAAATTGAAAAAAAATAAAATAAAACAAATCTCTAAGTCGTTAATTGAGTGGTGGTCAAATCCTTTACTATATGTTTGTATTGTTTTGGTATTAAAGTATAATGTGTAAGGGTACTCCTTATACTCCACTCTAGCTAATATGTTTTTGTTTTATCTATAAAAAGAGAAAAGAAATATAAAGACACGAGGAAGAAGTAGTGCATATGAGAAGAAACAGGAAAATTTAACAAGTTACAATTAACAATAAACAGGAAATAAAAGGCATTGATAGAAAATAGTTTATACCGATTATATATCATATAAATGAAATCATTAGACAAAATAATGAAGATGAACAATAATTCCCCAAACATAAAATCAAAGTCTTGAAGTCTGATCGATAATCTGCAAAATGTTATTATGTAGATTGCCGTTGGTAACAAGGACACCGCCCGAGGGAAATATAATCCGCCGCTCAACATGATCCGCTGCAAGATTTATGTCACTGCCTTTCCAGTCTGTTACCTGATCAAATCAAAATTAAAAGAAGAAAAATAACTGGTCATCATCACTTATTCAGACACCAATTATAAGTCAACTAAACAGGCATTTCACAAATCCAATACTGGACAGAGTAACAGAGCAGAATTAAAAGGTTTTGACCGCTGTGCACATTATCACTATGAGAATTCCTTTGGGGCACTAAGAAATCCACAATGTCATGTACATCTAAAGGCTTGTATTGTTTAATTAGATAAAAAATAAAATTTGAACTACCTGCCATCAGTTATAGTTTCGGTGGAAATATTTGGAAGAAATTATTCATATCTTCAACTATGAGATATTTTAACAGACAAAAATCAGAGGAAAAAGATTACCTTTCCACCTGCTTCATGAACACATATAATGCCAACAACATGGTCCCATGCCTTACACAAGACCAAATAAAATAAGTATCACTACATAAACTATCCATCCAATTATAAATTAAAAATTTGATAGGATACCTTTATAATAGTCTTCTCTTTTGCTCGGAGAATGAAAATAGCAGCTCTACCTGAAGCCACCATCAAATACTTGCATAAACTGCATTGATCCATAAGAATGTCAAGAAATGAGCAAATAAAAGAAACAAAAGATGAAAAATCAATTGAGCTAAAAAATATTGGCGATTTTAACACCATGAGATGAAACTATCAACATATTGCAAAAAAAAAACCCTTGGGAAATGTATGCAGTAAAAACAGAATAAGAAATAACACAAACTAATGATTGCTTTAGATCTTGCCAGCTACTCCACAACATGTATAGATAATATTTCAAGAGACCTTCCACAACATGCCCCCAAAAGAAGAATTTGGTTGCTTCCACTCCCAGCATTGCTTGTGGCATTAAATAAAGAAGACAGTGGCAGTGATTCCCATGTTTGACTATCTGGAATGCAAAAGCGTGCTTTATGTATTACATCAGCCCCATCAACAAAACATCTAGTCCACACACCAGTTGATTTGAGTTGGCTACTCAAACTTTTCATCCATGTTCCACAGCCTTTATGAGCAATCATTACAGTTCCTGATCCACCAAGAGAATCCCAACCCTCCTCAATCTCAGCAGAGGATTTCTCAGATAAATCTTCATCCCAGTTAGGGCAGCCCATAACACCAATTAAAATCTCTCCTTCAACCACAAGAGCCAAACCAACCTGTATTTTTGGAAATCACTCAAACAAATTTTAAGATAATAATGACAAAGTCAGATCAACATATGATGCACTGTGAAGAAAATAACATTCGTTGCAAAAATTCCTTATCTAAAGATATACACGCACAGCTTATTTATACACAGTCCTTGAGAGGAAAGTGCATCAAACTCAAGCACTATAAAAAGGTTTCATCTAAAACAAAGAGCTCTTCCAGATGAAACCTTTACATATGAAAAGAACATCAAACGGTATAACCTACACTATGACTTACCACGTATAAGGCTTTGCCAGCCTTTAGAAAACCACGAGTGCCGTCAATTGGGTCAAGCACCTGTATTTATTCAATGGACTTGTTATGATGGGGAAAATCAAACATGAGAATTAAATATATAAATATCCAATATTAACCATTAAATAGATAAGGTACCAATGACAAATGGAAATCAACTTGTAAAAGTGTGTAGTTTTCATAAAACAGCAAAAATAATTACCACCATTTTCTCATCTCCAGGAATGCAATGTGAACAAACATCTCATACAACAACAAATAAAATGAAGCCATGAATCAAAATTTTAAGAAGCTATACTGCTTCACTTTACAGCATTTAACTGAACTGCTTAGATATGCCCACCCAATATGTGGCCGGCTTTGATCCAAATACAAAAGCATCCTTGGCCCCTCTATCAATTGCTTCGAGTACATCATCTTGTGTCAATGGTTTACAAGTGGAGCTAGCTGTATCAGTTACTGCATTAAGCACAGTACCTGCCAAGTTTCTTGATCGCAAGAAAGCAGAGTCCTCCTCAGCCACCAAAGGTATAGAAGGGAACAGCTTATTTAACTCTGTTTTGATAACCACATAAGATATAAAACAAAAATTTTCAATCCCATGAAAAGAATAATAACTTCAAACAAATCATTTTCAAGGCTACATGCTAAGCCTAATACTACATTAATACAAGTGAAATATGCAGTAGAAAACTAGAGTTTATGATTACACTTTGGATGAATCATGTTGGTCAGAAATTATGAGTATTAATCAGATTTCATTGGCATTTTCCAAGTTTCACCAAGTCCTTTAGAATTATGTTCATCATATTGTTGTTTGTTATGTCCCCGGATAGAAGAGCAACTTATGTAGAACTGTAATTGACCACATTAAGAGCTTGTTTGGATAAACTATTCCATAAGCATTTATAGGAGAGAAAAACAAAATAAGCTTCTCCATAAACTAATACTATTAAGAGAGCTTCTACAAATTAACTTGTGTATAAGGGAATTTCAGCTTATGGAAAAACTTATTTAATTTTTCCTTCCTATTTTCTTGTAAGTGTTTATAAAGAAGTTTATTCAGACAGAACCTAATTAAAATTCATTACACTTACACCACATTGGTTTTATTGATGCACACACACACATCACAAATCAGAAAAATGTTAAGCTACTTTTTTATATTTGACAGTGGACACAAAGTGAATACCCAAACTTATGAGAGCCTGAACTCCAAAGTCTGCCACAGTGACAGGAGTCTGGTCGTTTTTTTCAAGAACCTTCCCATCTGTTGAGAACAAGGATGATTTGACCTGAAGAGTGAGCAGACAATTTCACATAAAATCCAATTGTGGCATAATCACTTCTGAGGTACACACAAAAAAAAGAGAGGAAATTAAGAACATTATTACATTAAGACAGAGACGGCAAGCCCTGTGGACTACGTCAACAGCAGCTTGAAGCTCTTTGTAATGCTTTGCGTTTTGCTGCGGAAAGGGGAGGGTCGCCCTAACGGATTGCAAGTCGAAATGAGGGGAATTTCAGGCTTTGAGAGCATAACAAATGGAATAGATTCTTCGTTTTATGATCGTTAATGGGTGGAAGAGACCTTACGTTGAAGCGGGACCTGCTACAGCGACGACCAGGAGTGGCGCCACCGTGATAAAATCGGACGGCAGAGACTTGTGAATGTGAACGCAGGATATCCATCGAGACACAAAATAGATGCTTGGTTTGGTAATGAAAATCAATTTAAATTACATTTTTCTCATCAGACACCGGGATGGGATTAATGCAGAAGAAGCAGTGATTTTAATTCTTTTTTTTATTATTATTTTAGACAATGGAGATTGTTTAACCAATATTTATTAGGTATAACTTTGTTTTCTATATATTCATAATCAATCAATATTTAATTATTTATAAATTGCAAATGAAATATTCGATCCAAATGAACATGTGTTATAAGATTTGGGCTATCTTAATGATGGGCTACCTAAGATAAGGCCCATCTGGTTAATCATGGACCAGTTTGGGTTGAAATTCCTCTCCTTCTCCTCTGCTTAAAAATACTTCTATTTTTTTATAAGTATCATTTTTATTAAAATATTAATAAAATAGATTAATAATATATAAAAGGGAAATTAGAATAAAAAAATATTAGTTATAGTATATCTTAATATTTATAGCAATGTAAAAAGAATAAGAATGTTAAAATGACATAACAGATAACAGATAAGGGTTGTAATGTTTGAGCCCCAAATGCTCCATCCAAAACACTGGTAATCAATTGTCTGAGGAAGGAAAAGCAAGTAATGATTTCACTACAACCCTATAACACAACGTTTCTCTTGAAAGCTTCAAAGCTTGGAAACTCTAGACAAACACAAACATGCTTGAGAGCACGTAGAATAGAAGTGAAGTGCTGCAGCAGTGGTGAGAGTGAGAGTGAGAGACGAACGTTTTTGACACTGGAGGAAGCTGGTTTGGTTGAGATATCAGGGTTGAGCACACATGAACGCTTTCTATGCCGTTTAACGGTACCTCTCTTCACTATGTGTATTGTTTTTCATAGTATATATTTTGTATTTATATATGTGGTCATGTACGTAGATATCGTCCCTGAACTTGCTAAGAGTGGTTTCGGAGCAAGAAGGGTGTTCAATTGAGGAGCTCAATGCTGCCAAGATATGTGACTGGTTCCTCAAAGATAAGCTCAAAAGAGAACAGAACACAGCCTCCGCAGTTCTTCAATGGGATGATCCTGATTTCCAATTTTAATTACTTCTTTTTTGGAATGTTGATGTTGCTATAGTTCCCCTTTTTGTGTATTCATTTTGTACTGTACTTTTCATTCCAACTACTGCGTTCCAAAATCTAATAATTCGTGTCAAGCTTTCTTACTTTACTGAACAAGATCGTATAAAGTTATATTCTGTGGGGATATTTTAATTGAGAAATGTTACCAATACAAATACTCTTTTGTTTTATTTTATCAAAAGTATTAGACTATAGTTGGGCAAGATGTCACTCGTGTTCAATTCATCATACTTTATTACTCGTGTTCAGGTTTTTTATTGTTCCAATCCAATCTTGTTTGATTTAGCTAGGTTTCAGCTTCATTAGTTAACTACCTGATATCAACTGCTCTTGTCTAAAGCTGAAAGACAAGTTGGAAATGTGAATTACTTCGTAATACTTAGTTTGAGGAACGGTGTGGACGGAAGAAATTTCATGCTCTAATTTATTTCTTATCTTTCATTTTTATACTAAACTAACAATATTTTCATTAAGAATTTCTAAATTAAAATGTAAATATATAAAATAAAATACTACTGTTGTTAACTAATAAGAAATAGAAATAGAAAATTCAGTTTATTATATATGAATAAATTAGAGAATTGTTTTATAAAATTAAATCACAAACTAAACAAAGGAAACACTAAAAGATATTAATATAAATTATAGTAATACCGTCTGAAGTTGATTTCTTTCAATTACACATATATTTTTTTCTTTTTTATTATTACTTTGACACCTTACTTTAACTTGTTATTAATTTTTTAAATGAATTTATATTTAATTTTAATTGATGACTTTGTCCGTCTAAATTTTTAAACTCATCTAATTTATCTTTTAAATTCATCACACATATATCTCTTAAATTAAACGCATCACATGTACCCTTAATTCTTAAATACATTACACATATACTCTTCAAATACATTACATACGCATCCTTCATATTTAAAAAAAAAAAAAGATAATGACATTTTTGAAGAAAAAAATATATTATAAAAGTCATGTATAAGTATAATAAAATTAACAAAAGATTAAAGGATTTTGTATAGAGATAAACAAAAAAGTTACATCTGAAGTAAACTTTAAGGTAAATTACTATACTTTATCTAATAAAAAATGACTAAAAAGATTAGAATAGAAAAATAAGAAATTAAAAGTGGGCGGGGATGTGAAAGCACAAGAAGTGGGTAGCATTTGAATACGAAGACTAGAACAGAATCCGTGGACTTGAGTTGGTAGAATTGGTTAACTTTTCCCACCATGAACATGACCATAGAGAGAGGGTCAAAGAGTAAGTTTGGTATATATTGTAGCACTGCAGTCCGTGCGTGGTGATCATATGGTAGTTGAATTGGAATTGTGATATATCATATATGGCGATTGGTGGCAAAGTGTGGAATTTGTTGAAGCTAATACTTTTTCACAATCACAACTCCAATTCTGTTACTTCCTTACTTGCTTGCAGATCGCTCCTCCCCACACGACGTCGTCTTAAGCTTGATCCTTCCAATAAGCTCTACTTCCCTTGTATGTATGCTTCCTTTTGTTTCATCTTCCTAATGATTGCTTCAAATTAAGTCTCATTCTCATACTTTTTTCTTGTGCTGTGTAGATGAGCCGGGCAAGCAGGCTAAGAGTGCCATCAGGATTGAAAACACCAGTAAATCCAATGTAGCTTTCAAGGTATATATATCTATTCCTTTGTTTTGCATATGAGGCACTTTCAACATTACTTTGTCACAGTTTTTGCAAGACTAATTCATCTTATTCTGAACCACTACTGCTTCTTTGTTCTTCTTGCTCTTTTAGTTTCAAACAAATGCACCCAAGAGCTGTTTCATGCGCCCTCCTGGGGGCATTCTTGCACCTGGCCAAAGTATAATTGCAACTGGTAATAATTAATGTTTCGCTTCTTTCTGTGGAGCATAAGATTGTTTATGATGCCAATTTATCTCACTAATCTCTATCTGCTTTGCTAGTGTTCAAGTTTATAGAGCATCCACTGAATAATAAAATGCCAGAAAAAACTGGACTCAAATTTAAAATCACGAGCTTGAAGGTCAAAGGATCAGTTGATTATGTCCCTGAAATGGTTAGTTATTTCATCAATACAAGCTTACAGTTGTCTCAATTATTTTCTCTCTGTTGCATACAGTATATGCTTGGTTTTTCTATTCATGGGTGTATGTTCTTCCTGTGAACAGTTTGATGAGCTGAAGGATCAAGTAACAGTGGAGCAGATTTTGCAGGTTGTTTTTCTGGATATAGAGCGTAACAGTCCTGTAAGTGTTGAATTTGTAATTTGTGGCAATATTCTTATTTTAAAATATACATGTTGTTTATAAGGTTGCTAAGTAAGTATAATACTATACATTAACTTATTGCCTACGTGTGATTGTCTTATTAAGGCTTTGGAAAAACTGAAGCTTCAGCTGGCTGAGGCTGATGCTGCTGTTGAGGCACGTAAGAAAGTACTGGAAGATGCAGGTCCTAAGATTCTCGGGGTAGGGCTTGTCATAGATGAATGGGTGAGTTTGTTTATTCTGTTCATTGGATATGTCACTTTTTGACAAATGTTTCACACCTTCATCTCTCGGATTTTGTTTCCAGAAAGAGAGGAGGGAAAGATACCTCGCAAAGCAGCAGGGAGAAGAAGTGGTAGTGGACTCTATATAGCATTATAGCTAGGGTGTTTCTGCGATGTATTCATGGAAACAAAACAATTATATGTAATCACAACGTTTGGCTTAGAGAAAATTAAGGTGATGAATGGCAAGTGTGAGCTATGAAGTGTCCTTTTGATTTTGAGAAACCTACGATTGGATGAGATCATCCTCTGTATATGTACATAAGTGTTAATGTCAATGTGTCATTGGGCTTTCTAGAATGATATTTTGACGGATTGATGCAAAATGAAAATTGGTAGTTTTTGAAGATACATGGTTTCTGTCTTTGACAAGGTTTCATGTCAAACGTCAATTGTTGAGATTTTCATTGGGGGTGCCAATATCAATGCCGCATTTACTGCTCAAATTGCATTTAGCCCAAAACTTCAAACCTGACGGAAAAGGACATATCAGACCAAACAATTTATATAGTATTTTGTTATTCAGCCCAAACCATAAATACGTGGGTTTTAACCATTCATACCGGTGGATTTTACATTATGAAATGTATGAAACCTTAAATTCAAAGCCCATTAATTAAAGACAAAAAGAAAAAAAAAACATTTTCTCCCTTTATTGTGAGAGTGTGTTTTACTTTAGTGTTCGAGGTTATGAAGGAAATTTTCAGTATGTCTGTAACATACATTCTTTTAATAATATGGTATTTTTTCTTCTTCTCATTAAAATAAAAAGTAATCATAGATGTCAAATATGGTGATTTTAATGGAAGGAACACGTATTCTCGGAGAAACTAAAAGGAAAAAAGAAAAGAAAGAAGGCTTTTTGACTAGTGTAAGCCGTAAGGTGTCAATCAATTGAATAATGGGCAGACACAGAGTGGATGCAAAGACAACCGTTACTTTGCAATCATAATCCAACCGTTTGATTGAAAATGACTTTACCCGTTAATTGGTCTTATTTTCGCAGTAGCGTTTGGAACAAGCCAAGACTATATATAACTTATGCCAAATTTTTATAGTGAGTCAGTCACTCACACCTACCACAATGCACAGTTCTTGAACTATTTAGTTGCTGTTTTTACCACCAACTTCTTTTTAGATAGTACTTCAAACACAACTCTTTGTTCAAAAGAATGCTTCAATAAACACAATGAATGAAATCATTCATTTGGGATGAGATCTTGGGAATAGGAAGAAACATGGGTGCCCTGTGCCTTCCTCAACCCAATAATACTATACCACCCTATTTGATCTACATCTTCACATATAGTACGCGGTATAAAAAATGCAACACCTTTGATTTGACTTCACCACACAACCAAGAAGCCCTTCACAGAATCCAAGTGCCTCAATCTTCACCCAGATTTAGAAACTTGCATTTTCACAATGTTAATTTCTATAACTCTAGAAGCTAATAGGGATTAATTAAAAGAAGCATATATATAAACAGAAAGAGAATGATGTAGGTTCATTTTGTTGTCTTATCTGAAAGATCCCAGGCAACAAGCATGCAAAGAATTGGCGTGTTGTGCTGCTTTCTCAATTAACTAAAAGGAAGCTGCTGCTACAGTATAAAAGACAAACTAGCTAAGAGACAAAGCAATACAGATGGGAAACTTCATCCATCGCTATCTCTTTGCACATAAAGCTAGATAGAGAGAAGAAGCAAGATAGCCACTACTCACATGCATGCCCCTCAACCTCAAGGATTCATCATGTACTCCCCATGTGATCACACGATTCACGTATTTATTATACATAATATAATCTTTTTGGAACACACACCAGTATAGTAACTGTCACCACTGATAAATTACATTCTTTTATGTAGTATATAATAATAATAATAATAATATAATCATTCCTTTCTTCTTCACAACTCTGAACTGTTAAAGCTAAAAGCCTAAAAACAATGCCATAGTGTCCTCAAGAAAATCTACAACAAATCTTTCATGTTATCACTATTTTTTGTTACAATCTCAATTCTCAATAAAAATGCTGAGCTACTCTTGTCATGGGCAAGGCAAAGGAAACAAAAACGAAAACAAATTGAGATGAGGAAATCAAATTAGCAAAACTTGGAAAACAATTATGTAAAAATATACAGTTAAAAGGTGGTGAAAAAAAAAGAAAACAATTACATTAAACTATTCAATCAAGAGTGCCAGATTCCACTCAACATACTGCGGAACCGGTTGGTGGATAGCTTCCTCACAAGCCTCTTGGCATCAGAAGAAACCTCAGCATCTGCAAGCCTCTCTATGTTTTTGGCATACCCGGAACTCACAATTTTTTTCCTCCCACTGTTGCAACTTGTTAGTGACATCAAGATAGAGATCAACAACTTTTTATTACCTGAATTACCCTCCCCTGGATCCAGCAACTGCAGAAGAAGAGCAATGTTTTGATCATCCTGCACAAACCTCTTCCTATTTTTGGCCACCATTACCATCCCGGAGAGTGCCTCTGCTGCCATTTCCCGAACTTCAAACGAATTCGCATTTAGAAACTTGACAAGCTCAGCCATGAAGCCGGCATCACCCAGCGCCTTCTTAGCCTCCTCCGATGTTTCACAGAATCTGAACGCCACCTTCAGAGCCAACTCCTGAATCAAAACCTCCCCATTTCTCACATAATACATCAATTGATCCACAAAGCCATAACTCAGCAAAACACTAACACAACTAGGCGATGTAAAATACAAATTCTGAATAGCCCTCATCACAACCTCTCTGGTTTTCAAGGAACAAGTCCACTTAGGATCCAAAACACGCAAAAGAACACGAACCCCTCCTTCTCTAACCACCATCTGCCTAACCAAGTCATCACCAGAGGCAATGTTCTGAATCATCTCAACAGAACTCACCTGAACCGCTTCATCCTTAGACCTCACAAGCCTCAGAAACGTGGAGACCACACCCTCCTCAACCATAAACCTCTTGATTTCCTCAACACCACAAAGATTCCTCAACACCCCACAAGCAGGACCAACTAATTCCCCTTTACACTCAACACTCTCACAAATCCTCAACAAGGCAGTGACACCCCCATGAGCCGAAACACACCACGCATTATCGGAATTCTCGGTCAACCTTTGCAAACACCTGGCAGCACCAACCTTCCCAACGTCACTCCCACATTCCAAAACGCGAATCAAAGGGGCAATAACCCCAGCACCAACCAAAACCCCTTTATAGGAATCAAACCCCGCGACCACAGAAACAACCTTGGCAGCCTCCTCGACAACCTCAATCTCATTGCAACCTAGAAAATCGACCAAGGCGTGAACAAACTCAGAAACCTCAACAACCAACTTGACATACTTGTCATCCTCCACAACCACCTCATGCAAGTTCAGCAAAGCTTGCTTCTTCATAACCAAATCACCAACCTTCATTCTCGTCAATAAGTCCCTTAGGTAGAACCTCATGTCATCTTTGCAAGCTCCAAAACAAGGCCTTGAAACCACCACAGCATAGCCATGCATCGACACACCCTTCTTGAATATCTCAGATAGCTTCTTCACGTGAGTTTCCAACTTCCCCAACGTCACGTCCAAATCGCTCTGCATCAGAAGCTTCCCGCTGTAGGACAGATCCACGCATCGCCGCGCCAGCTCGTGGCACTCCTCCGCCGTGCCCGTTATCGCCGGGAGCTCGCCGGAGAGGGACCTGGCATCGCCGGCGACGAGGGCCGAGTGGAGCTCCTCCAGCCTACTCCGAATCAGTTGCCACTTTCCGGCGAAGACTCTGATCGAGAGGGTGAGGGAGATCAAGGAAGAGATGAGCGCAATCACTCGCCGGAGACCGGAGACGGCGGTGGTCGACGGTTGTTCGTCACCCATTTCGGTTCTCAGAGTCAGAGCAAACCACCCATTTCGTTTCGGAGAAGAGAGAGAG
Organism: Amphicarpaea edgeworthii; assembly: GCA_014843725.1. Classification (NCBI taxonomy): domain Eukaryota; kingdom Viridiplantae; phylum Streptophyta; class Magnoliopsida; order Fabales; family Fabaceae; genus Amphicarpaea; species Amphicarpaea edgeworthii. The sequence continues at coordinate 22,973,407 of CM026322.1, read as the reverse complement.
AGAATGTAATGTGGTTCTGACTTCAGATCTATCTTATCCTTAGATTTCATTGCAGTTGATGGAAAGTTGGATTCTTGTGTTCTTATTTACCGGAATACCCTTTTGGGTTTCTTTGTAAAATTAAGTCATTAACAAATAGGATAAAAATGCATCAACAAGACCTTATGCTATTTGCCATCTTAACATCTTAATATACAAATAGTGAAATTATAGATATAATACGTTATATAATTGGATACAAAGAATGAGTATTAAGTGTTTATAATATATGAATGTCAATATATCATCTCCCCATCATATTTTGTTGCATGTATAGTTGTTTGGCTCTAAGTTTCTATGTGGTTTTTTTATATTTTGGTTGTGTGTTTTTTTTAATTAATAGTTATAATTGCTACACTGTCTTTATTTTTCAGTCAAAGAATATTCTGAATTCACAAAAAAAATATTTCGAATGGATGAATGGGCATGGGTATTTTTGTCAATGTGGTGGGAATAGGGCAACTCAATTTTTGTTTGGAAAGAAAGGGGACAGTGCAGGTCCCAGAGAGAAAGGGAGGGTTCAGAGCAAGGTGATGTCTTTTTTTTATGCTTAGTGAGCGAGGGATTTTGTATTGGTGCTTCAGCATAGGTGAATTTGTCTATACTCCTTCTGCTTCTGGTTAATGCAAAATTGAAATGAAAAATTTGGATATGGTATTAGCAAAAAGACAAGGGAGGTTTGTACAAGCATCTAGCGAGCGAGGCGTGCCTTGCAAAATGCACTTTTTTTTACTAGTATTATTTTTCTGGACACTCATCAGTGGTAGTTATTGGTTAACGGTTATTTAAGTAAGAGAATAAGTTATCAGTTAACTGCAACTACTTTTCTGTAAATAGTAATACCATAGCAGGTACGAACTAACCCATTTCTTCTTTCTTTCTTTTTTTACCTTTCATAATAATTTAGGAAACTTGTATCTCTGGATTGGGAGAATAATAGTAATCCTATAAGGAGATCTCAAGGAAGAAGAGGATATAAAATTAGATCAAAAAGCTGTATTTCATATATATTGTTGGAATAAGAAAATTTTATGGTATCTTTTCAGTTCGATGAATTCACTGTCAAAATTAATGCGTGTTTGGAAATGGACCAGGGACACAGCTTTTCACATGAAAATGGAAATTAGTAATCCCAACTTTCACGTTATCATATCAACAAGTACATGATTTGTTCACAGTAGAACATGTTTCCAAACTTGGATGTGTTTGTTATTTAACAACCTTGTTTTGAGTTGGTGATTTTGTTCAATTTTCTAAAACAAAAAAAAGGAGTTATGTATCTTCCTTTAGCTGCGTGAAAGTTATTAAAGAAAGGATTTACTATCTTCCCATCAGCTTCACTTCAGAGTTTATTTATATGTCGGAGAATATAATATGATTGAAGTCAAACAGAAACATTTATAATTTAGAACAAGTGTGGTATTTATTCAATTCAAAATAATATCGACTTAGTTTGCCAACGGTCCAACTATATATATCCAGTGCATTAATTCTGCAACATCATATCATAAACAATCTAAATCTGAAATACTGTTTCTAGTGCATTGTCTCCATAAATTTGTTGACAGAGCAGACCAACTGCAAATCAATTCGAGAGAGTGGTATTAGAGAAGTGTTTGAATTATAGTTGAGAGCAACGTAAGAGCTGTGGTGAAGTGTGAATAGATGGACCACACTGTAATAAGTACACAGCTTTGATTAGGAAAGCAAAAGCAAAGGGGCAGCTTTCAATGGGAATGACACTGCACACAGTACACACCCTACCATGTGAATCAATCCCCTTTGCATTCTCCTTCAGCCAGCAATGACCTTTCGCATAACTAATTAAGAAAAAAAGTTACTCTCTTTTCCTACCCTTTTTGTTGCTTGCAAACAAGAGTCCAATGAAAGCCAAAGGGGGAATCAGTATCAAATCACTGAACTAAACAACATTCAGCAATGAAATCTCAATCGTTTGATCAGCTTCAAATGCCAAAATCAAATCAAGTGATGCATACATCTTAAAAAAGTGTGCATGTTTTCAAGAGAGAGAGGCCACTGGCTCAAAGCAAAAAAAGGGTAAAGCTGCCCCCATGTCATGACAATCCCGAAGAAAAAAAGCATCAAGATATTGACCAACCATCCCCCACCAACAAGATCATCATCTTTTGCAAAATTTATGGAGGTTTACTATAGAAAAAAATGAAGGGGTAAAGAAACATTTGTACGTGACAAATGGGATACTAGTACTAGGTAAAAAAGAAAAACAAAAATTGAATACCTCACGATGTGATTTGATGTAAAGTTTCAACATTGTTAAAGGACAAAATTGTTACCTGTTGTTGTATGGCATGTTCGTTCGGATACCACACCACATATAGACCAGAAAGAACATCAGATTAGCCGGTCTAAACTACTAAAAAGCTTTTCAGATTGATTTTTACTGTACAAAGCTGAGTGCATTGTGGTCATAGTAGGGTCCTGCACCTGCTGCTGGTTGAGTGGGGGGAAAACTACTCATTGGAATTGCTTCCCATACAACATAATTGCAATTTCAGTTTCTGGGGCCAGGAAATCTGTATCTTGCATATATGTCTCTATATCTTGGAAGCAAAATGGGTCCCTTTGTTCTATTTTCATTTTTTCATTCATTTGTGCACTATTTGGCTAGATCAATCCATCTTATGATTCAATTTTAGTTGCCTAGCTAAGGTTTCCTTCCACTTGTCAATGCATTGTGTTTTCATGTTTTGTAAGATTAAGTAGTAATAATGATCATTGCTCATCATTTGAATTCCATTTTCACTGTTGAACCAAAACAGAATTCAAGAATAAATGTGTGCTATTTTGTTTCTTTTCTCTCTTATGTTAGGTGCTGAATGTCATTTATGTAAATGCAAAAGCAATGTGGTGCAATGCAATGCTACCTTTGAGTAGGAACGAAGTGAAATTCAAGACAGCAAAAATAAGTTTGAAAATACCTTAGCTTTGAAGAGAAATGTAGATATAAAACAATATCTTGTGCTAGCTAGTCAACTCATTGTAGTAGATATAACAACTTGGGAAATAACAATACTGTTGGAGACTGTTTGATGTGGCTATATGGATGGATTTAGTGTTAATTCCGTAAAATAAGAATAATATGCTACGCAATCATTCCACTGGCATCACAGAAGATGCTTATATAGAAATTGCTCAATTATTGCCGCAATGAATTTGTTTTCAGCTTCAAGCAATCAAATATAACACTTAAAATTTTGACTTATAGTAAACTACTTAAACCTGTCATGGTCATTAATATATTCTTTCCTAATTCTCGTGATATTTTACAGTCTACTATTTATCTTAAACAAAAGACACGAATTCAGATGAATCGACACTTTATCAACTTCAATGTGATGTAATAAAGGAGTTAAATAGCAATTAAATTCTACTTCTTTTGAATTCATACAATTAATATGCAAGATAAATAATAGAAAGTAAAATATTACAACTGGGCTATAACTTCCCTAATCTAGTTAGTCACTTTCACATCTAACAGTTAAAATAAAATCGATATACTACTTCAACTCCCGAAGTCACCATGATACATTTTCAAATTTAAATTGTCTACACTTTTTTTGATGTCCTAATTATAGGTACAGAACATCATCTAACGTATTATATTTTCTGTTAATAAATGTCCTTGTTCATTTAATTACTTGCCAGCTGGTTAATTTTTGACACATATGTATGCATGAAGTAAGCATGATGTAGATGCATTAAAGAGCTGCGAAATCTTGACTATATGAGTTGAAGACCAAGTGTAGCCATATGCATCAAAACCCAATCCCTATTCAATATATCTTGACTTATGAATATGATAATTAATGGTTATGGACCAGCTGCAGTGCTTGATATTACAGCTTATACTGCGAGAAAATGATGTGCATATGGGGGATCATGCATGGCATTGGCATTAGCATGGGTCTTTCATAACCCAAAGACCATACGTTATTATTAGCTAGAAATTTGAATAAGATGGCTTGCCAAAACTTTGATTACATCTCATAATGCACTCACTAATTAGTGTTATGTATAGGGAAAAGTACTGCCCTGTTTATAGATAATTAATTGATGCATGATCAAATACTAAACATGTAGTATCTCATAACAACCATTTTTAATTCAAACCTCACCATCAAGTTAATGGTTCCGGTTTCAGGCAATCATTGTATGTAAAGTGGTTGATTGAAACAGTGAGCAGGGGGACCAATGCATACATAATGTTTTGAATTGAATCATGACTAGAAGAGAGACAGAGACTTGTGCTGCTATGCTGCCCAACTAGGAAAGGATTAAAACTGTAACACAATTGTTACTGAAACATTTTTTTACTCCCTCTGCCAGAACCTTTGTGGGGGTGACCTTCACCAAAAACTTTGCCCCATTGGTTGATGAATAAAACATATTACAGATTTAATTGTGTTTTAGTTCATGTAAAAAATTTGTTCTCACCTGTCAAAAAATATGATCCACATTCGAAAATGCTGTTACTATCATCTCAGCACGTAAGATCTATTTTAAGATGGGATGAACTAAACTATAGGGAATGAAAAGTTATTGCAACTATAGAGACTAAAACAGTAATTAAATTATAATATAATATAATAAAATAAAACATTGTTTCAATTATATAAAATTATCTATTTTATATTATGTATAATAAATATATTTTATCTTTGTGCCAAAAAATAATACTGATATATTTTAACTAATGAGTTTGTTTATGTTTCAATAAAATGTTTTACTATTTTTATGTAATCAACAAACCATACCATTAAAAATATTTGAATTGCAAAGCGTAATATGTAAAGCTGAATATAAATCCATGTAAAAGTTTATAAAACAATGTATTTTTTTTATTTTTTTTTGGATTCTGATAACAATGTAGTTAAGTGACTTTAATTCTACTAAACTGTACTGTATCTGTAGCATTAGAGAACTCTTTAGTTGTAACCAAATTCTGGCAACAACAAGGCTCATGCGTTTCAGATTTTTCTTTTGAGCTGATCAATAAAAAGCTTTCCTTTTACGGTTGACCAAAACAAGTGACTCTCTTTTTTAGGGAATGTGTTGATTTTTGTTTCCTTTCCTCAGACAAGTGATGATCATCTTCCATTTCCCCATAATAGTGCTTTCCTAAACAATTTTCTGTTTTTTTTTTTTATAAATAAATAAAGTTACAGTAATCTGTAAAGGGGTCATTGCAGAATTAGCTTTTACTTGAGACAATTTTATAATATAATATAATAATAATTGCCACACTACCAAAAGTTCTTAAAAACCTCATATGTTGTTGGCAACGGGCTTAAGGCTTCTGCTCGCTGATTTTTTTTTTTTTTTCCACTCGCTATATTCCGCATAATACTAATGATGGGTAATGTAAAAAAAATATTAATGATAATAGGTAACAAAAATAATAAATAAATTAGTAATAATAAGATTAATTTTGTAAAATTATTGTTTATTCATTTTTTTAATTTTTATTGATCTATTAAAAAAAATTAGAACCATAATTATTACAAGACGAAGAATATAATTAAAAACGAACTTAGATTTTAATTACTGAAAAAAAAAATATAACGATTTGCGCTAGATCAGTGCTCCCTTAGCCCATTGTCAAGCACCCAAGCCCATTTGTATTCCTTGATCACTTAAAAGTTAAACCTCTTTAAAAAAATGATATATAAAAACTTTTAACATATAAAAACTTTTAACAGTTTTTATAGGAAAAATTGCTTATGAAATAATTGTTATTATCAAAATTATATTGCATTAAATTTTATCCCAATATATGAAACTAATTTTTGTTTTAATTATTATATAAAAAAATAAACTTTATTTTATCTTTCAATGTAAAGAGTTCTAAATTTTGGTTTTGTAGTTTTTCTTTCTAATTTAATTTACTAATATATTTTGCAAGATTAATAAAAAATCAACTAAGTTGAAATCAATTCAATGATGACCAAATTGGCGAAATGGAAAAAGAACAAAAAATGATTAGATATGAGAAGAACATGATTTAGCATCTCCGAAACAAACTTAATCGAAAACCAACAAATGTCGTGACTCAATTAATGGAATTGAAACAAAATTTTCCTACATGAAGTTTATCATGAACGAGAGCTCTGCAACATTCCCTCAGATGCTACTTGAGTCCCTTCCAAATATAAAACGTCTTGTCCAGTCTGAAACAACTAACGCTCTTGTACGCCAGCTTACTTGCTTGCTGTTGAAACGAATGATTGAAGCTAAATAACAAGTTGCAGATAATAATGTTGTGAATGCGAAAAAGGAATACAGTACTACCTTGCATAGACAGAATACCACAGCCACTGACTGCTATGGCCAATTGAAACCCAATCTCCAGGAAGCTGGGCTGCTGTCTGCTCTCCTCCCAAAGGAGCAAATTGACCTAAATGCTTGTACCTTTTGGGGTGGGGGTGGGAAGGACCAATCAACAATAACATTGAATTGAAATCGTATAAATGTAAAGCAAAACGTGGGAACTGGGAACTAGTTAGTTACCTAAAGGCTTTGAACCGATGACGACCTTCTCCCCTGAACCTCAGAGGACCCTCTGGATTTTTTTCAGCCTCCTCCATCCGGTTAAAACACTTGGCCAGGTAATTCCCTTGCTGAGATGCAACCTGTCATGAATTTTCAGAAACATCACTACGAGAACAATGCATCTTATAAAGCCACAAGCACAAGCTAATTTTGACATGAACCTGGGCTGTAGCAGGAAGAAATTTCATTTGAGAATCCACTTTGGAAAGTGCAGTTTTGAGTTCCTTAATATTCACTTCAATTGATTCTTTTATATCATTTCCCTTGGCTTCCTTCAATAAATCAACAATGTTGCGCATCTGTTTACTCTTCAGATATAGCTCAACCTGAGGGTATCTTTCACAGATATCTTTCGTCACCTCTTGACATTCTTTAACCGTAAGTGTTCCAGAATTGTTTTTGTCAGCCTTCTTAAAGATCGCAGCAATATCTTCCTAAATTGGCCAAAATCAATTCACAATTAACAGAAATGAATTACTTTCAATTAAGCAATGTGCAATTTATTTTTATTTTGTAGAAGTTAAATATATGTCTTTAAACGAAAAAACAGAACACGGAAACTGCAAAACTAAAAGCCATATAACAAGTCTATGGATCACCTACTTATGTATGTGTATATAGACGCTACGAAGCAAGTTAACTAAGTTTGATGGAAATATTGTATTAATTACCATTACTTTTCGCTGGTTTATCGTAGCACAATCACCGAGCGCATACACATTATTGCAACCTTCAACTCTCAACCATTCGTCTGTAGCTACAGCACGCCTGCTAGCCTGTTCAGAAGAGAAAAAGCAGAGCGAATGACAAATGACTAAATGATCTTTGCTGAATGATATAGAATTATGAATTAGCAGAGATACAATGTCTAAATTCTCGATAGCACACCTGACCAATTTGTGTCATAAAATCTTTAATAAATGGACGAGTGCCAATACCAGTTGACCAGACAGCCATCCCATACGGAATTGTCTTAACCTCTCCTCCATTTTTCAGTTCTTTAGTGGAAATTTCTTTCTCAGATACCTTAACAACCATGGATCCTGTTTTCACATCAATACCATCTCTTCGAAACTTGTCTTCAGCAAAAGCAGTGATTCTCTTGTCAAACCTAGGAGAAGAGCAATCGAAACATATCAAGTAGTTATTAAATGTTTGCGTGTAGCTATCTGTTCCAGTTCAAACAGCTAAAACTGTCAATCTATTCCTCCTCATTTGCTGAACCATGATATAATGGTTTTCAGCTGTTAATAATTGTGATAAAAACATTCCACAGAACAAAACCATCGAACCCATTACTGAATAAAATATACTTTAGAACGGTTAATATATAATAACATACTTACATGCCCAAGATATGATCTCCGGCCTCCAGAAGTGTAATTTTAACTAAATCTTTGATCCCAGGATATAAACCGACCAAATCCTCATTGACAAAATCATGAAGTGAGGCTGCAAACTCCACTCCAGTAGGCCCACCTCCAACAATAGCAAAGTGAAGAATTCTCTTCTTCTCATCTTCACTAATATCGGGCAAATTTGCTCTTTCGAAGCAGTCAATAACGGTTCTTCTAATTTTTTGAGCATCTTCAACTTCCTGCACACCACGTGATATTAATTATTAAATTCCAAAAGCATGTAAAAAAAACATAGAATCCAGTGCACACATTAGTCACCATCCATAATAACAACATTAAATTTGACCCCTTCCCCTGACTATTTTTACTTAACGAAACTTTTCTTAAATGCTGTACGCTATAAAAATATGATCAAGGAAAACAATGAAGCTACCTTCAAGAAATGGCAATTCTCAGTCACTCCTGGAGTATTAAATGTATTGACATTAGCGCCCACCGCGACTATTAGGTAGTCATAGTCCACAACAAATTCTTCTGTCCCATTCAAATTGTTGATCCCACTAGATCGACAGTAAACTTTCCTATTTTCTGCATCAATCTTGAAACATTCTGCTTCACTGAACTGTACGTCCACCTTTTTCTGCTCAAAAGAAAACAAGAAAAAAGCCCAGTTATAGCCATTGTCTCCCGAATCGACTATAACGCTAGTGAAAAAAATGGCCTAAAGAAAATTACTTCACTGGAAACATAATCACCAGTGTCTGCATATCCTAATAGTAACTAGTAAAAAACTAACATTTCTGTCGGGTTCGTTATGAGCTACAATTTTGTTAGTTAGTATAGTATACTCACACAATTATTGTACGGAGAAAAATATGGAAGTTTTGCACAGAAGTGAAGGTAAAGTTTACAATCAACAAACATGAGTCATACGACACTTAAGACAGAGCTCTGTTTATATCACGGAAAATAAAACAAAATGATGACAAAACATTTCAACCGAAATGCAGTTGACTTAGACAACATTATCTGATCTTTTTGAAGAAGAAACAAATGCCTAAAGAAACCAAAAATAAAAATATAATTAACAAATAATGTTTGTTAGTATATTATTAGAAGTGTAAAATTCAATTAATATTTATTTTTTAAAGTAATTAAAAATATTTCCTAATAATATTTGATATTTAATATTTCACAGTTACCAATATAAGATATTTAGAACTAAGTATATGTATTAGTAATAATATGAGCATATTAATAAGGACTCTGTATATCTTCAGAACAAGATATATAGGTTAAAGGGGAAAAAATATAAAATTTGTAAGAAAAAAAAAAAAACTCACTGAGTTAGTAATATACTCGTAAAAATAATTTATTTCAATAAGATTTTTTATATTTTCTTGACTGCATAACCTTTGTACCTTATATAGATTAAAAAAAAAAACTGAAATCATAAAAGTTGGTCAACCACAGCTTAAGATTTACTTCTGACAATGATTAGTTATTGTAATCAGTATTGTTTATAGATGGATGGCATATTATATTGTTGGTATAAAACATTATTTATGCTTTAAAAAAATTAAGAGTTTAAACGTAACCCTGAATAATAACGGGAATACTTTGATTGTATATATTTTGTTAACTATTTTACTCTTGAATTATTCTTCAAATCATTTACTCTCTTTCAAACTCCTATATTAAGATAATCAGGTTAAAGACACCTAAGAAAGAGGAAATTATAAAGATTTTTTCCTTTAAAATAAAAACTATTGAAGGTAAACTTTAATTATCTGTTTTTTATTTTAGTTAAATTTAATTAAGTTAATTTTTTTATTGGTAAAAAAATAGGTAAACTTTTTTTCTTTTTTGAAAAAAAAATATCTATCTTTTTACTAATCACAAAATTAATATTTAATTTAAAAGTGACTGTTTTTTATGATTAGTATAAAAAATTAAGTAATTTAGTGATTAGTAAAAAAATAGATAAATTTTTAAAATTAACATTAAATTTAATAATAAGACGTTAAAATTTATAATTTAATGATTAAATCAAAATTAAAAATTAAAATCATAAACTTATAAAAATATGAAAATAAAATTACAATTAAACCTAAATGATAATATGCAATTACAAACACACCGAAAGACAGTACTTAATGCAAAGAGTTCTGAATTTGACCAAATTTTTTAATCGTCGTGGTTAGTAATGATGACGTACCTTAAAAATATTGCGAACTGGCTCAACAATGCTGCGCGCTTCGACGGTCCCGCACGTAACGCTAGGCAGCAAAGGAGTGAATGCAAAGTAGTTACGAGGAGAAATTACTTGAACCTCATATTTTGGATTGTTCAAACTCTTCAAAAAACTTGTGGCCGCCCAACCAGTTCCCAGCACCACCACCTTCTTCTTCTCGCTAACTGTCTCTTCAGGTGCAAGTGCAACACTCTCACCATAAGCCAAAAGACCACCACCACTGCATTCACATCAACATCATACATATATAAGATATATATCATAGATCTAGAATCTACGATAGCTATGTGTTTCATACAATTGCTTGAAACAGAGGATTCTAGCAGAATATGTAAACAGATCTACGCTAGAGAATATTTTTGACATTTCAACATCAAAAAATATATTTCATATTTATTGCAATGCACGGATCTAACTTTTTTTTTTCTATTTTAAAAACCAAACAATAGAGTGGCAATGGCTGTAAAGCAAAGACAGGCACGTCCAAAACGCAGAAAACTGCATGCGAAGATGAATGATAGTCGTATTCTCAATACCGAAAACAAGGCGAAGAATGAAGTAATATGATGGTATACCTTACGGCGGTGCAGAGAAGTACAAGCTTAAGATGCGACTGGTTGTCACGAAAAGCTCTAGAGAAACGCTGGAAGAAAACGATATTCGACATTTTTTTCTTCTTCTTCTTCTCGTCTCGTTCGTGTTTGTCCAGGAAGAGAGAGAGAATGGAAAGCGCAAGCCAAGAAAAAGGGAATGTGTTTTAGGGCTTTGGAGGCGCTAACAGTTCCATGCGTTTATGCGGGGATTTGGCAGATTTGCCCTTTTATTTTTACTTGGCGGCCAAGTTTGAACAGCGCGAATGCGAAACACGCGACTCAGTTTTTTTCTTTTTTCTTTTCACACTGCTTTTTTACTTAAAAAAAAACTTGACGCGTCCGTACTAGTGGGGCCACTTGGTTTGGTGGAGCAACGAAACCATGAGATCCGCTTGATTAAATTGTAGAATAGCAGACCCGCTTGATTAAACTAGTGGGGCCATGATCGTTGAACCTCATAATTTTTTAAAATAAATAATAATAATAGACAAAATGAAAATAATTAACTTTTATAAAATTATTTTAAAATTTATTAAAATTATAAGTTATAAAATTATTTTATACATGAACATTAATCTAATAATAATAATAATATCTCATAATGAAAGTTTAAACAAAAAATACCAAGGGACACACTACGAGAAACATTTAGGCAGAAACTAATTTAATACATATTTTTAGTCAATCAATGAGAATTTTATAATTAATAAAATTAAATAAATAAATAAAATTAGAATTTCTAATAAAAGAATAATTGATATTATTTCTATTTTTATTTAATTTTTATCCTAAAATTTTACTAAAGTGCATTAAATACGTAAAAGATTTGAAATTTAAAAAATTTATTTAAATTTTAAAATAATATATTTTGATTGTTTCTTTTATTTTAAATAATAATTTTATTATTTCAAATAAAACACGTTGATTTTAAATAATTCCAAATTTTGTAAGATTTATAATTTTAAATTTTAAAATTTAATTTTCATTGATAAGTTTTACTAAAATATTAAAATTCACTATATTTAAAAAGTAAAAAACTACTCTACAGTCTTAAAATTATAAAGTTATTATTTTAAAACAAAAATTAAAATTCCACAGTAAAATTATTATTCAAAATAAAATAAACTAATCTATTTTATCCCACTAAAATATATTATTTTTAAATTTTAATAACAATCCTAGATGTATTCAATTTTCAATCCAGTTTTTATTTTTTAAAAAAAATTAATGCACTTTAGCAAAATTTTAGGAAGAAGATTAAGTAAAAATAAAAAAAAAATGTCAATTATTCTAAAAAATATTTTATTTTATTAGTTATAAATTTATTATTGGTTGTGGTCAAGAATATTACCCTTATGCGTATATGGTTAACAAGATACATTCTTGAGGATTTCAAATACCTTAGAGCATTTTTAGTGAACAAGATTTTGAAGGGATTTTGAGATATTTTATTGTGTGACTCCACTTACACGTGAAATATTTTATATTTTGTATTTATATTAAAATTTTATGATACTTTTATAAGTCTCATTATTAACTATATTTTATAAAATTTTATTTTAAAATGAAATTAATTATTTAATAATATAATATTTAATTATAAAATAATTAATATTAAAAAATAAAACAAAAATAATATAAATATTTATTTATAATTAAAGATTGAATTGATCGTTAATACATAAAATAAATAGGTAAAAAAATAAAAATATTAATATTAAAAATAATAATAATTAATGTATAATATGAATAGGTAAAAAAATCCTAAAAGATCTTAATATAAGATTTACCACTAAAAAAAATGTAAAAAATCTTTTGTTGAACTTATGCAAAAAAAACACCTTAAGAATTTTTGAATACCCTTCCCACTAAAAATATTTTACTCACTAAAAATGTTTTGAGATATTAAGCTGATTTATTTAAGTTTATTTGATGAAATAATTATTTATTTTAATAAAATAAATAATTGTGTATGTTTTTAGTATGTTTGTCTGAATTACTTCTTCTTAAAATAAATTATTTTTTAATTATTTAAAAAAGAAAATTCTATCTTTTTATTAAATAATAAATTTTTTGATAATTACTTATTTTATAAACACTTATTATAATTTTAAATAATTATATATTTTTTTAATTTTCTTAAGCATAAGAAAAAAAGGTTAGAAAAGGGTTTTCGGTGGTTTAAAACGGGCAACAAGCAATGATGAAAAGAAAAGAATGGGAGAGAGATGGGAAAGAATGGATGAATGGGATATTTTTGTTTGTTTTTTTTTTAATTTTTTTTATCATGTGTCAATTTTTAACTCGTTCTGTTTAAACGTGACGTGGTAGGTAGTGTCTATTTAAGTGATTCTCTATAATAATAATAATAATTAAAAAAAATATATGTTATTTGTTGTACTAATAGAATACAATATGACTGTGGTTAAAAAAAATAAATATAATAACGTTATCTTATCTTATAATATTCTATTGGTTTAGTATAATGACATTTTTTTTTCATATTCGAGAATTATAAATCTTAGAATCATAATTATTTAAGAAAAAATGAAATTTTTTTGTTAATCATAAATATTTTTAAATATTTATATACTTTTTTGTATATTTTTTTTTCTTGGAAATTAAAAAGCGACATGATATTTTTATTAAAAAATCTTTTGGGAATTCTAATGTTTTTTTATTAGTTTTTAGCTTTTTATATTTTATTTCTTTTTTTTATTTTAAAAATATTTATTATTTTTTAAAATGAAACATGATTTTATTTTATTTATCTTGATTATATTTATTAAATTTCTCCACTTTTTTCGGCCCTCTCTCTTCTCTCTCCCAACTATTTTCATGCCACCAATCAGAGACGGACACGTTTGATAATATAATACAACTCTGATTTTAAATGTACAATTTAAGTTTTGATTTACAAAATACTAGACTTTATACTAGCTTTTCTGTCGATCACCTGCAAATATTATCTCCGCCGTGTCGGACTCCAGGATGGAGTCTCCACCATGTCCATATATAATTGAAGTGTAGAAATGGCTAACAGATTATGTAATTGCTCCACAAAACCGTATCTGTAATTGATCAATATTTTGAAATCAGTTTTAAATCATTTATAAATTAAAAATGTATGTTTAATTATAAATTTATATTATTAAAAGATACAAAAACCACTTTTCTAGTTTTTAGCACCAAAAATAACAAAACTACATCCTTTTCAGACACTCCAATTTCGTCGTTTTCATGAGAAGTGGATTATCATTATGCATTGGCTGGTGAACTCTAACAAACTTAATTTCAACATAGAAATCTGGCTAGCTAGTGTGTTATGTCAAGTGATTGTCTGTCTTTTGTGGCAATTTCGAAGTTGATTGATAGATTGTTTAAACAGAATCAATCTAATCGAGTGGAGCCCCTGAAATAACATCCCATTTCCGGTGAAAGCAGTGTCGTGCTTGAGAACAGTGAAAACAATCTTAATTATTGATGACGGGACTTGATTTGATGACCATGGTAGGTAGGTACGTACTAGGTTAATTTATCTGGTTTAATAGCAGTTACCAGGTAAAAATTCCTCTCTAGAATGCTTTTAATTTAACCGGTTGGAAATTATATATTTATATCAGAATTTTAAACTGGACACTAATGTCATAATTTTTTTAAAAACTATTGTATGCTAGTGCAAAATCATTCCAATTAAAAAAACATTATATGCAAAATTAGTATACAAAATTTCTTTTGTTCATCGGAATCTTGCTTCTAGTTCTACTTCCTTGTATAGAATTTTGAGTGAGAATTAAAAAAAAAAAAAATGATCATCGTTCGTTATTGAGCTTATCTTCCATCTCATTTACACTTTATTTTTTTACCATTTATCATATTTTTCTGTTTTTTTTTTCTCTCTCTCTCTTTTCTCTTTGTATATCCATATACTCTAAAAAAGAAGTGTCTAATATTTAACATCTTCCTTAAAGGAATGATAAAGACGTAACAAAAAAGCCTAAGCCTAAGCAAGCACAAGGAGAGACCAGCAAACATTATCATAAATTAAATCTTGCCAAAGCAGACTAGCTTAAAGAGGGAGGATGAGCAGTGCTTTAACGAGGAACTTTGAAAAGAGGAAGCCATGGCCAAGTTTGGCTGAAATGATCAACACATGACTAGTTGCTTTATACTAACATGTCAAGTGTAAAGACATTAATTAATATCTTGAACAAAATGTTACCAACATTTTCTTCAACGCAATCTTTAAGGACATTCACGCTCCCAAATATATTGTGAAGCCAAGTCCCACACTTATTTTAAGGTCAGACTTGTCTATTGCCTCAATTTCCAAGTTTACAAAATCATCTACTTTTTAAAAAGAAAATATTATTGAGTTGGTGCATATATTGGATAATTAATGTGTTAGTACTTAGTAGTTATAATTGTATTTGTAAATTAGTTATAGCATGCTTACTGTTTAGATAAACTTATCTAATGTATGTATAAGAGTTTTTTTTTTTTTTTTTAAAGTTAGAAACCTATTTTAACTAACCTTAATATTTGATGTCTCTCTGTCAAAATAAAAAATAAAAACATTTGAAAGTCTCCCTCGGGTTTTTTTGTTTTTTTAATGGGTCGATAATATTTATTGGAATCAAATTTGAGGAAATGCAAGACAATTTTAAACATATAAAAATCTTTTTGTTAAGATATTGATTTCAGAAATTGAATAAAAAGAAGAGAATATATATAGTTGAAAAGGACGTGCAGCAAAATATTGCATGTGCTGTGTTGTGTTGCCTTGCGTTTGCCACTTTGTTTAGCTGTGACCCTTTCTCCTTCTTTCGTCTCAAGAGTTTAAGTTTGTTTTTTTAAATCACTTCTAGCTCTTATAATTTTATGATTGTTTAATTTTAGTCTCTCGAAAAAACTTATTGCTCATTTGGTTTCCACATTTTTTTTAAATTAACGATTTTTGTTCACTGTTAGTCTAACACTAATTTTTTAACAAAAAAAGTTAATCTGACATACCAGTAATAACGTGAAATTAACATGCTAACACATGACAAAAAAAAGTTAATATGACATACTAGTTAATGGATAATATTTTTTCAAAATGATAATAATAAATATTTATATTAAATATATATTACTATGAGAAAGAGAATAATAGTTATTAGAATAAATATTCTTAGACATATTATGCTAGTTCACATTTTGAAAGATAAAAAAAATATATATATATATATATATATATATATATATATATAATAATAATAATAATATGTCACAAACAGAACCGAAGGTTGTAAATTCCATTGGAATTTGACGTCTCTCAAGTCTCAACTCATGATATCGAAGCACATGGGCATATATATGTATATATAAAATAATAAAGTGAATGAGGTAATAAGAATCTTGTGACCTGAAGGCCATTAATCTTTATTTGTAGACTCGTAGAGTGAAAGTCCCTTTCATTTGTCCCAACTGCTAAGAGAAATTTGAGGATATGAAAATGAATTTACACAACAGTCAAATTTTATTTACATTTATTATGTTACTCTTAAGTCTTGTCTACATGCAAACCACTTCGAGTGGGGTTCAGTATTTCAACTTTGATCGAACCAACAAAGTACTAGTACTATTGCTACGTGGTAGTAGGAGTGCCTTCAAACTCCATTTTTGGGGCTGCCAACTATATATATCATGTCATGGACGAAGTTTAAGATCTTCTCTCACAATTATCAACCGTTCAAATTACTTTATATATATATATATATATATATATATATATAGAATTATGTTGTCGCTACGAATGTCTCGTTTGAATCCAAAGACTTTATTCAAAAGTACGAGTCTATTACAACGATTGTTTTGTTGGTAATCGTTCAAATTACTTTGTAATTTTATAACAACGATTATATTCTTATAGAATAATTTGAATTTATTATTCTTAAAAATAAACTAATGTTTTTTTTTATATATTTTTTTATTTTAAAGCAAGCAGTTTTATACTTTTATGTATTATCATATGTTTTTCTTCAATTAATTATTTAATTAAAAGAGTTTTTTAATTAATATATATTTTTTAAAAAAAGCATTATAAAATATGTATAAGTCATCGCTAAAACAACATTTTATTAATTAAATCAACTTACTTTGTTTTTTTTTTTATATAAAAAAAAACTATACTTGAACACATTTTAATTATCAACAGAATAATTTTTACCATTGTTTAAAAAAATATTATTTATATTCAGAAACACCACCACTATAATGTAGGAATATTTTATGAGTATAATAATCAAGATTTGATTGCAATTCCCAACTACAATTATTACTATAGTACTAGGTTTTAAAAGTATTCATAATCACATTATGACTGCAATTTAATTGTAAACGTTTCCACAGCCCTAATTCAAAAGCTTGACTATAATATCGGAAAATCTAACCGTATGCATTAATTCGTAGACTATGGAGACAGAGAGACGAATGGGGAGGGGTATCTTAGTCATTTAATTACATTTTAATATTTGGGATTAGTGATTAATTGCACTCAACGGTGACCACATCCAAAGTAATTCCAAATCTCTAATTTTTCATTTCCCTTATCCCCAAAACAAATCACATAATAATTCACCGTGTTATTCTTTCTTTAGTAAACATATCACACTAGCTGCAACAAATCTCACCGGAAAAGGGGTCGTCCTCGCCCGAAAACTCCCTGTGCCTCGTCGGAGAAATATCAATCTCGATCAAATTCTCCTCCTCGAATTGAAATCCCCCGTCTCTCTTCTTGCAACCATCAAGAGCTATCTCAATTAACCCTTCTCTGTCTTCTTCATCCCACCTGAAGCACATGTTCTCTGGCGAGTCCCAGTTCTCCTTTGCCGGAAAGCCACTCTCCGATGAGCTATCGGAGTCAGTTTCAGGGTAGTACCGTGACAACGACGAGTACCTCAAAATACCGTCGTTACGTTTCCCATTCTGATCCTGCTCTGTTTCCTCTGCTTCGTATATGACCTCCAAGGGTGCTTTCACGTTCCATTCCACGAAAGACTCGTCAAAACGCGAACTTGATTGAAAACCCAGTTGTGATTTAAACTCTGTTTGAGATTGGCTTGTGATCCACCTGTAAACATGATCGAGAGAATCTGTTTCCACCGGTTCAATGAGGTTCCCCTGTTTCTCTTCTCTGTTTTCTTCGTTGACAATGGGTTCTGGTTCAACCGGGTTTTTCTTCTCTTCATTTTGAGACCTCTGAATTGCACCGAGACGGAGGAGGAGGAGCAAGATAACCCCGGAGAGAGTCAGCACGGGAGAGAAAACTATCTTCCAAAATAGATGAGGCAAATAAAGGAGAATCAAGAAACAGAAAGTGACAATGCATGAAAACAGAGGTTGAGAAGAGTGAACAGAGAGAAAGGAAAGTGTTTCTGTGCATAACGAGTTGATATTGATAATGAACAAAAGAAATTTACTCTCCTCCCCCATTGGCTACAATTGCTGTTGTGAAATACTTTGCACAAGATAACTAACGATGATTGAAGAGAATAAGTGATGATGATAAGAAAAGCAAAGCCATGAGCAGAGTGAGAAAAGGGAACACTGTAGAAGAGGGCTTTAGACAGGGTGTAGTGTGGGGTTTATAATGCCTTTTTTGCGTGAGAAGAAGGCATGGAATAATAGGGTGGGAAAGAAAGAAAGGGTGTGTGGTCCTGTCCTATGCAAATGCAATAACCAAGACGATCTTTTATGCATACACGAAAAAAACTACAAATCCAACCTAAAAAGTTGTTATGCTTTTACACTTCTCAAACTCATCATTTTAATCAATCACTGTATACTGAATTTAGGTTTTTATTCATGGAATCTATTCCATTTATTTATATTTTAATTACCAATCCAAGACTTTGGTTTATGGTCCAAATGACGGTAAGTATTTCATTGTATTTGGTTGTTACTTTACATAAATGTGAAACTTTACCCACAAGAACCACATGCCATGCCGCGTAGACAGTCCATTTTTGGTAAACTGGTTAATAAGTGAACATAGAAAGAAAAAAAGTTTAAAGTAATTAGGGTATAGTGTATTTGATTAAGGTTTTTTAAGCAATTTTGAAGATTGTGTAAAAAATATTATCCATTATAGCTTCTTAAAATAATATAACACCTATTTTCGGTTTATGTAATGTCATTAAGAATAGTTAAATTATGTATAAGTAATATTTATAAATAAAAAAAAGTAAGAAAAAGATATTTGAAAATTTTGCTAATATTTCGGAACCTTGTTGTATTATCACTATGCCCATGTGTATGGTATGGGGTTATGCATTCAACTATTAATCGAAAATTAATTGATTACTGTTGACTTTGCTGCTTCAACCAAACCAGTTAGTCCTTCGCAATGCCATGATTGTGTTCATGCTTTATATTTCGTGCAATAAGAAAGGCTACTAACACTTGATGCATTAAGTATACAAGTTCAACAAGACATTAAATAAGGGACCCATTTGCTAAAAACTTCTAAACACTAAATTCATTGTATGTTTGTATGATATGTCACATTGAATGCAAATCACAAATGTGTGTACGTTGTATTCACAGTTCAGTAACATCTATGCAAAGATGATAGGGCAAACAAAGCAAACATTAATTCTTGTTCATCATCAAATATCGTAAATACACAGTTTCCAAGGTGCAAAATCATTACCATGTTAATAGGTCGTTCATTATTCCCCCCACACTAATAGCATCTGTGTCTCTTCAATAGCTACTTGTACCCCAACATTCCCTGCATTAAAAGCCCCACTATTATACCCTGCATTTGGGTCAGTTACGTATTCCTTCTTCTTGTCTCAGGTTCATTTCCACCCAACACAACACCTAAATTTCTCACATTGCTCAGTTTCCCCCTTGCATGACTTGTCAGCTTCTATCATTAAACATCAGCACTGTTGTATTCATCCTTGCTTCTGGCAACTCAATACACAGAAACAAATAATACATGGAATAATAAGTATCAAAGTTGCTGGTAATATGAACATTAAAAGTGTAGTTTCCTTGCCTTCCCTTTTGGACTTTTGAAGTGGCCCACTTATGGATTGCCATGTGCACCCTTCTTCTGTCATTAAGCACCTCAGTGACACTAAATACATATTGTTCATTTGACAAATCAGCATCCGTGAATGCAATCACTGTACCTTTTCAAAGAATGTAGATGATTTTACAAAGACATACATGGATTTATTTATGAGATCAAAGGCTAAAACTAAAAATCTTGTTTACAACTTTGTTACCTCTGTAAAGACTCAATTTGATTGCATGATTAAGTGCATTAGAACTGATAATGGTGCAGAGTTTCTCTTGCCAAAAATTTATTTATGCTAATCATGGAATTTTAACATCAACGTTCTTGTGCTAATACACCAAAACAAAGGTCACATTTCCAAATCATTTTGATCATATGCTATTAGTCATGCAGTTGATCTTGCTAACAGGTTATCTTCATTAATCATTTCTTGGCGTTCACTCTTCTTCTGAAGCTGAAGCTGAATACAGAATACTAACTGCCACTATTTGTGATATTCAGTAGATCTTGGAAAGCCCTTCTTCATCTTTCCCGCTTTACTATATTGTGATGTCATAGACAATTCGTGCATCACATTACTTCTAATCCTAATTTTCATGTACGCACTAAGCTTATTGAAATTGACTATCGTGTGGAAGATGGGGGTATATTATTATTAGATGATAGCTTATGACTTATCTCAAACATGAGATGGATAAAATGTTAAATGCTTTGTAGGTAGTCTTTTATTGGTTCACAAAAAAGATACATGCAAGCAATTCCACGCGGAACACTAACAAATATACATACCTCCCCTAAAGTGAGTTTAACCAAAGTTCAAGTCAAGGGTGGATGTACTCTTATCCTCTCACTGCACACATTTTCTTCCTTGGTTTCATTTGGTAATTAAGTGTATGAATTCTTTCTTTAATATTTTAGCATATAAAACAAAACCCACTTTATTACTTTCCATAGACATATATCCAAAGCTCAGAGGTTTCCAACCACATTGTCCCCTCTGGAAATCCCAAGGCTACAAATATGCTGCTGCTCAAGGGCAGTGTCGTCCTTATAAACTGTCTGGAAATTCCCACATTAGTTGCAAAAACTCATGAAGGTCATATCCAATAAATTATAAATCATCAAATTATTATTAACTTAGATATCACAAGCTCAAGGTAACAGATAAATGAGTTAGACAAAGAAAACAATCAAAATATTTTACTATTTTGCATATACTACTACAACTAAGTATTAACAGCTCCACAAAATATTACGAGGCCATTGTCAAGGAAATAAGAAGTGATCCATATTGTATAAGTAACCTCTTCTCCAGATTGATAGTCTCTTCATTCTCAAATATTTATTTCACTGCTAAAATTTCATTCCAAATGACTTTTGTTATTTTGAAAACAACCATGCTGTGTGTTTATAATGTTGTTTGTACAAATCACACGAATTAGTTATGTGGATCAATTCTCATTTTAAAAAACTAAAACATAAATAAGCTTTGACATAAATTATATTTGCACCTATTTTACTAAAAAAAACATTTTTGTACTAATTAATGTATCTCTTTTGAAAACACGGCAATTATAATTTTTAACAATGTTGCATGAATAACAAGAATTAGCTACGTGCTGGGTGGATCAGTTTCCTTAAAAAAATATAATTGAAAAGTTTATGTACAAATCATAGGAATTAACTATATTAATCAATTTCCTTTTTTAATATTCATAATTATTAGTTTCCTTTCTTTAAAAATATTAAAATGTATTTGTTTTCTATACTAAAAAAAACCCTCCACTTTTGTGCACCATGATAATGAGTTAATGGCATGTCAGTTTGCTTCACTCCAAGGACGGATCTAGGAATCTGGGTAGGGAAGGGTTAAAATTTTTTTTACAAAAAATTGACAATAAATTTTTTTAAAAAAAATATTTAATATAAAATTTATTAAAAAAAATAAAAAAATAGATATCAAATTTGACAATTTTTTTAAAAATTAAAAATAAAATCTACAATCATGTGATGTAAGAGTAAAATAGTAGAATAAAATTTATAAGATTTTAAAAAATTATAGATAAAAAGTGTCAAATTAATTTATTAAAAATAAAACTTACCAAAAATAAATAAAAATATAATGAAACCAAATATTTATTAGATATAAAATTAAGATATCATCTACTAATAAAAAAAATTATTAACTTAAAAATTTATTTTTTTAATAATTTTTTATTAATATTTAATTTATTTTTTATATATATATGAAAAAAAAAAAAAGGGAAGGGGGAGGGGGGCTGAAGCCCTGCTTGCCCCCCCGTAAATCCGTCACTGCTTCACTCCATAAGAGACATGGTCAGAGTAAAAGAAAAATTAATCGATTTCTCCTGACTTAATTTCTCTATTACAATGAAATATCACAGAATTATACAAATTTTGTGAATCTTCAATAGAAACTCCATTAAAGCAGCAAAGTTAATATATTACCCACAATATATGGTATAGCTAATTGAAAACATATGTCTTCACTAAGGAATCCTAACAAGCAAAGCTTTTCTTATGTTTTTCACCCCCTTATTATTTTGAAAAATAATATTCACAATTTAAAACATCCACCTTTGTCCACCAATATGATAATGAATTAATGATATGGCAATGTAATAGAAAAATGATAAATTAATTTCTTCATCCATTTCTATAAGAAATATCATAAAATTACAAATATTTTATGAATCTTGGTCATTAAACTCCATTAAAGCAAATTGAATCTTACGAGAAAGGTAAGCAAAATATTCAGGAAAAAAAAAAACTATGCCGTATCAACAGAATATGCCCTAAAATTTATCAAAGTAGAAGGGCCAAAGATTAGCCTCCAAACAAAATCATTGAAATATCCATGGTAGATGTACATAAGTATTTCACAAAGAAACTCAATCTTCATCGATGGATTTTGAAGAAATGGCATGTGAATAAAGAGGTCATTGAGTAGATCTCAAATCCTCTGTAATCTAAAGAAGAACATCTATCCCGTGTAATCTATTCACAACCTCATCTCTAATCAATAGTCAATAATCATTATCCTCAGTTGTCTGTCCTTTCCATGAAAGCAAATAAGGCAGGTGATGAGATATTGTCATCCAACTTTTTCACATACAACCTTGACTTTGCTTTCTTCAAAGGTGCGTTTGGAGCTTCAATTTCATTAAACCCATCTGTATCCTCCAAATTAAATGGATCAAGAAAAACAAAAGTTTTCTTCCTTGGTGTACTGATATCAAAATGCAATTCCTTAGCTATCATAGTCTGCAATAATAGACCATATAAATACCCATTAGAAGTCAATAATCAAATTACAAGCACACCAATAATGCAATTAGCCTCGTGTTACTCATACATACCACTTCTCTAATAGTTTTTGACACGTGAAAAAGCTGTTTCAAATCTTCATGTTCCACACCACACAACACTTGGACCTGCAATTAAGAAACCGAAGTCGAAAAACACATTTAAAAACAAAATATTTATAAACAATCAAAATCCAAGCTTGAAATTCAGTCTAATAAAAACCTAAAAAAATACATAATTACCAGAATATCTTGAGGAAGGGCTTCAAGGAGAGACCTCTCAGAGTTGAGAGAGATTCTACCACTGTACATTCTCTTCAATTGAGGAGAAACTTCCACATCATTGGAAACTACAACCCTCTTCCTTCCCAGTGTTAGAGCATAGCTGTAACTGTCAAGCCCAATTGCCATATTTTCAAGTGCAAATTTACCAACAAAAAGTTTTTTTTTTTGTATTGCTGCTGCAATCTGTGCAATACCCAACAAGAAGCACTATTTATTAACCACTGTAACAAACTCATAAGGAAAACTATTGAGACTATGAACACAAACGCAGAAACAATCAATACTTTCCTAAAGGAGTCCCGAGAGAATCATTAAAAAGAGGAAGAGAGAAGAAACAAACCTATTTGATTCCTGGTGCTAAATTTACGAGTGTTTCTATATTTGCTTGCAGAGTCGTCTGTTCTATCAAAGAGAGAAACCAACAATTGATAAAACTGTATACTTTGTTTAAAAAGAACAACTTGAAAGGGATTTAAAAAAATAAAATTACTGTCTATCAATTTTTGATTTGTATTTAAAGGCAAGTGAGGAAATTAAGGGATTACCTGAGAAACTTCCAATCATCAGTGTTGGCGGTTAAACAGAGGTGAGAGAATGTAACCGTTGAGACTGAACACTTGGCACCTTGGGAGAGGCTCCTAGGCTCAATCAATTATATGATGTGGCGATTAGGTCGGTGTCGTAGGTACATTCCTTCTACTGTGGTGTGCTGCTGTTACAGCAGACAACACGTGAACCAATAGTTTAGAGACACGTTTTGGTGAAGATAAAGAGTAAATAAATAAATAGTCAAATGTTTATTTGACTACAATTCTAAATTGGCGGCTGCCACTTGTGGGATATTTGACCAGGTTTTACACTATCCAAATATTACAAACTATATTGTGCTATGATCTCATCAAAACATATATTCGGTGTAACTCTATTGGATTTATCCATTTCGTAAAAGAATTTTATATTCTTCATAATATAATTAAACATTCTAAGCTCATTCAAATCCATTGGATTTTAAGCATATATATACGAGTGGTAGATTAGATTTAAAAGTGATTAAAATATTATTTTTTATTTACATAAATTTTATCTATAAGATAAGATTTACCTAGATTTTAATCCTAGTAAATCTTATGGATAAAATACAGATAAATAAAATTCAATATTTCAATATGAATTTTTTAGATATCAAACCTAAGTAATTAAATTAATAAAAAAGGCATAAAATATAATTTACTAATGTATATTCTTACCATCACAGCTGTTTTTATTATAAAAGAGAGAAGAATTTATTCAAAAGAAGTATATTTGAGAAAAAAAAAAGGAAAATTTAAAACAATTAATAATTTTAGATCTTTTAAAAAGTATAAAATTAGATATTAAATAATGGTATGAACACAAGTTATAAAAAAAAATGTGTGGTGAAGGAAGTCTCATGGGATTGAAGAGGTTAAATTAAAGGAGTTGTTTAAATGAGGACTGAGTGTTAGAGTAGAGAAACTGTTATATCAGTCAACACATTACAAATAAATATTCACTTTTAAGTAGCAGTTTGATTAAAAATGTGAGACACATGCAGAAACAGATTTGTTGGATTAGGATATATATGTTAATTAATGTGGGTGTGATTTGTATTTTTTTTAAACGCAATTGATGTGGCTATGGAGACAGGATATATATATATATATATATATATATGTTTGCTGCTAAATGCTAATATTGCAATATTCTTGTTTAAGACTAGACTTGAAGTTGACAACATTATTAGTTTGGAAAGCATTGCTCAAAGACAAGTGTTTTTAAATTATTGGGTCATTGACAATGGGAAAGGGAATCATTGAAGTTTTACTTAATTTTGTTAATTATTTTTGCAATTTTGATGACTTTCATAGTATTAGGAACTAGTGTATTTTTTCTTTGCTTAGGTGCAGTTTTGATTCCATTATTTTTATAAATATGAAATTTTGATCTCTCAATTTCTAATTGGAAAATTGAATTTTGACTTAATCATGCAATTTTTGTTTAAATGTTAGTTTATAAAAGTTGATCGTTATTTTTAATGTTAATTTTTTTACTATAAAAAAATTTATTTAAATAAAATTAATTAATTAATTTTTTTTAAATAACACAATTATCCTTTTTTTATCCCTAAGTTAAAAATTAGGTAAATTTTGGCAAAGTTAGGATTTGAATCCAACCCTCTTTGCTTTTCAAAGACTAAAATAATTACTAAATTTAATTTATTATCATATATTTATTTATTGTTTCTTATGTTCTCAACAAGAATTTAATAATTTGAATAAAAGTAAAATAAAAGAAGTGATTTATAAAATAAAAAGTAAAATATATAAAAAAAAAATTATAACTAATAATAGGAGATGTTAAAAAATAAATGAAGAATAATTTAAATAAATTTTAATAATATTAAAGATTAATAAAATAAACTTTTATAAATTTTAAATTTGTATATAATAAATATTTTTTATTTTTATCAACATAGGATGTGTTATGCAGATCAATTAGTGACCCAGTAGTTCGATTAATGACTTAATAATCTACTGTCTTGACCGGTTAGATTACCAATCCAATTTTTAAAATTATGATATAGAAACGCCAAGAGAGAATCTATGAAAGAATTCTAGCTAGTTTGTGAGACATTGTGAGAGAACCCAAACGAGATGGTGACACAACTCTAATAAACAAGATTGACATGACGAGATGGATGAAAAAGTTTGATTTTTATGTAAAAGAAAAATATAAAATATTTCACTTTTATTTTATAAATCATTCATTTTATTTTAATTTTATTTAAATTATTAAATTCTGAGATTTTAGTTTTCACTAGTAAAGACACTAGATCAAAAGCATTTATATTAGGAGATTTGAAAAACACTTGTTGGATTTGAGTGCTTATATGTAGTTCTTCATTTCCAATCCCAATATTGGTGGGTAGGAACACCAAAACGAATCTCCAATTGGATTTATCTCATGCGTACAAAGGCATCTTAATTACGTGTGAAAAGAATTTTTTGGTGAACAAGAAAAAATATTCATAATACAATTGAACATTAGAACCTAAATTCATCCATTGGATTGCAAGCATGATATATATTTTATCAATATGGTATATTCGATTTAAAAGAGATTAAAACAATAAATTTTATTTACTTATATCTTATCACCAGCTGTAATTATAACATTAAAAAGTTTAAATAATGTCTGAAATGATAAAACAAAATAAAATTAATCACTTCAAATTTGATTACATCACTTTCAAAATTGTATAAAATTCACAGCTCCTAATTCCATACTTTTACATATTTTGTATATTTGGAATGATTTTGAATGTTGAATCATGCATGGATATTCTGAGTATTAAGATGTATCACATCTAATCTACCTAGTATATTAAGCTATGATAATTTAAAATAGTAGTATATATATTTAAAACAATAGTATATATATTCTGAGTTTCTCTTCATGATTGTAGTCCTATGGGCCCAAACGGGGGAATTAATTAAAGAGGTAGGATGAAAAATCGTGGCAGTAACTAATTAATGAAAGAAATCATTCTAATCAAGTTTAGTCTAGCCAGAGGTAGAATAGGATTGAAACTAGCTTAATGATCACCAAACCAATCCCCTTGAGTTTAGAATTACAAATAGAACAACAACTACTCCACATATATATATCAATTAGCACTTTATAACAATTACAAGATCTATATATAATCACAACACTTGAAAAGGTTGCAAAAGAGCAAGTACATTTTACTCCTACACGGAAGAGAACAAACTCTACGTTCTACATATATATATATCATAGACCTTAATTCCAAACATGAAATAACCTGAATTGTTGTTGTGCTGATGGACAATAACTGTGTATGATAATGACTCCTTCTCCTAAGTAACTTAATTTAAAAATCTAATTGCATGAATAACTGAAAGGTAAGTTTATCCGATCCTGATGCTATAATAATCCTTCTAATCAACCATATTGCTAAACAAACAGTAACCAATCTTTGGAACGGGATGCACGTACAAGAGTACGATCAGCGGTATGCTCAAACAAAACAATTCTCACTTGGGGCGATGCTTTCCAAGAGTCAAAAAGTTGTTCATATCTGGGTGCATCTGCTTTCCACAACCTGATACGACCATTCTTTGGAGTGATGAAAATAAGGGCCTCCAAATTTCTTGCTCTCTTCAGAAGGATCTTTACCAGTTGAAGTTCAGACTGCAGAAACTTGAAACCCTTCAGCTTAATATATTTCAGCTTATCAAAGTAGTGATCAAATTTGTCCAGCTTCGGCTTTTGATGCAATGCCCAGTACGGCCCACATTCAAAACTGTAGTCATCCAGCTACAATGATAATATTGTTTCAAGTTAGCAAGCTTCAAGACTAAATGAAATAAAAGTTTCAAGGATTATATCAAATAAAAAGCCTTTTATGTGTTTATAATATTGATTTATTTATATAGTGATTAAAGAAATAAAAAATAATAATTACAAAGTTAAGGTAAAACCAAAAATACATTTTTCAAACACGCGCAAGGATAAACATATACAAGGCTCTAGATTAAAAATGACTGTAGTTAAGAATTATAATTGTAAGAACAAAAATATACTTTTTAAGATTAGTCAAGGGGATATTACCGTAATCATGCATGAATGTATACATTTAGTGAATTAAAAGCACAATCTTATGAATGGAAATCGAACAGTGCGTGAAAAACTAAATATATATTCTGTGATTGTTGGTGCAAAATAACGTACATACATACTGCAACAGAAAAGTAGAATGTATGAATGAGAAATTAGTAATTAGTAGTATACTGACATCGATGAAGAGTCTGCCCAGGAGTGGGCAATGCTTCATAAACATGAGAATATCATATGGATTGCAAAAAAGTGCCCCGTCCATGATCAAGTGAAGCTCCTTAAGATTCAACAAGTTGTAGGAAGCTTCGCTAATAACTCCACGACGATACTTAGCAGTCAAAGCCTGATGAATTAATCCAATTAATATTTATAACAAAAAAAAAATTGAAATTACAATGGCAAAGAATTAACAATACCTCGAGAATAACGGCTGAAGCAGTGAGAAGAGTGACATACGGGATGCCAGAGACGAGGTTTTCCAACACGGAAGCCTGCAAATACCTTCTATTCCCCACAGGTGCAAAATTGAAGAGTGCCTCAGTCAATTGAGGTGTCTCGAACCGTATTGTGGCAGGTATGTGGCCACTAAAGTGCACACACTTAAGACTTGGGGATTCAACCTCAAGTATTGTCAGACTCCTACATCCAGCGATCCTCAACATCCTCAGAAATGATCGATGATGGATCTCCACGCGGGAAAGTCCCACACAGTGAAGCAAATCGATGGTTGTAATCATTCTACATCGGCTTATCAATGTCTCAAACTTTTCGTCCGAGAGAGGGACATGCCACAGAATCAGACTTCTCAGCTTCCCCATGCTTCGGAGCATATCAAGTGGCGGTAACTCCAACTCGGAGTGGACCAGCTTCAAACTGTTCAAATTTGTTAGCTTCTTGATAAAATCAGCGGTGAGTGCAAACCCAGGTTGAGGAAAATACAAGTCCAGATCCTTAATTTGCTTCTGGACACAAATGTTGAGCCATTTCTGAAGCAACTCTTCAATGCCAACTGGGTTTATATAGAGCTGAAACACATCGATCTCACCACCTTTGTGAGCGTCGAAGAGCCGATCCACCAATTTTGTCAGCAATTCTCGATTGCGGCCTCCTCGCATCGCAAAGTCTCTCCCAAACATGAATTTCTGGTTGAAACGGTGGGAATTCCGGAACCTCGTTCCCAGTGTGGATTTCTGGGCTGCCTCTTTGATCGGTAAAAATGAGAAAATATGCGCAAACATGTCAAGCGGCAGGTTTTCGAAAACCCTAGGAACACGTGGCTGTGGCTGAGCCTGTGCCTGTCGCTGTGGCTGTATTTCGATTCTCGCTCTCTTGGATCCAGACAGTGTCTGGAGTTTGGCCATTGTTGGGAGGAAATAAAAACTAAACGGAGGAGAAATTTTGATTTTGGATTTGGAGGCGGAGAAAGTTGGTTCTCAGGTTTCAAAAACCATTGATCAACCCAGAACCTGATGAAAAAATTTAGGGACATTGGACTTTTTTTTATTGCTGAACATGCAAACATGAAATTAATGATGTTACCTTAAAAGATTTTGCTGGAAAGGTGAATAGGAGGAAGCGTTTTTCTGACAACTAGGCTTCTTTTGTTTTTTTATGGAAGGTTTTTGAATAAAGATATGCACTCGCTCACTCTCTTCTCACCAGTCACAGAATATCACTGACGTGGCCTTCACATTCTGCTGGTCAAGCGCATGAAACGACATGTGCTTCAAATCGAGGCTATGTCGTTTCGTTCCATTACGTGCATGCTGTTGTGTTGGCACTCACATCACTTTGCCAGAAATGGTATGTGATGAGCTAAGCTTGGTGTCCCACTGTCCCTGACCTGTTGCTTACTCTGTTCATTGCGAGATACATTTTTATTAATTATTTCAGTAAATATTTATTAATTATACTTGACAGTTGAACAAATATATATTAAAAAAATTTAATATATAATAAATATATTAATAAATACTGTAAACGTTTTTATGCTTTTCAGCTGGGTTTTTAATTCCTCAAAATGATGCATTGTATGAGGAGCGCAATTTGTTTTCAAGTTTTCAGAAGTAACGTTTGTACTAATACTACCATGTGATCATCGGTTACATCATTTATGATTTTATTCACATACATGTTTTTTTTTTTTACAACTTCACGTACATGTATTAGAAAATAAGAGATTCGTTGTCGAGTTCAAATTTAAAGTCAATTTCTTTATAGTATTGTGGTAAAAAAAAATTGGGAATAAAAAACGCTACACAATCTAAGCATTGTGGTTTTTTTTTATATTTAAGGAATTGGAAATTGTGACTTATTTATAGAATGGACGATTTCTGAGTGTAAAATTAATTTGTATAAAAATTAATATTTATCTTATTCTTAAAATAACTAGATTAGTAATTTTTTTTTATTTTTTTTATAAGAATCGAACAAAATAATATAGAGAATTTATATCTTTTACGCACATTTGTAAGTAACTTTATTATAATTACCTTTGAAATAACCTTTATTATATTTTTTTTATTTAATTTTAAAAAAGACAAAAGAAAAAGTTGATAAGACGAGAAGTGCCGACATGGATCCTCTCATGTAATCTTCTCGTATGACATTTATTTGATTAAAAATGTGAGATAAAGAGTTTGAATATTAAAAAAAGATCACTAATGATGGAGAATTTTACGTCACAATACTAATATCAATTTTCAAAAAAAAAAATACTACTAATATCAAATTTGTTTTGGTTACGTTCACTTTATGTATTATATTTTTGTTATATATTAGTATTTCTCTGGTACATCTTTTTTGGTTATGGATTATTAATATAGAATGAAATAAAACCCGTGAAAAAAATCGTAATAATTAATTATGCAACAACTTTTTTTTTTATGCATTATGCCAAAAAAAATGGCAATCAAATTTATTTATTTTTTTTGACAACCTTGCAATCAAACTGTTAAGAAATCGAGACTTGTAGCTTTGTAAAGAAAAAATAAAAATCGAGAATTGTAGCAATCTTTTAATGAAAAGAGATTTCCTTCTTTCTTAAAAAACACGTCATAAAAAAGTTTTTATGAATAAAGATTAACAAATAAATATTTTTTTTATGAATTATTATTATTTAATTAAAATTTGAGATTTAAATCAAGAAAATTAAATAATTAAGTTCGTATATTACTAGGAAGTAATTGACACATAAAAAGGTGATAAAATAATTAATTGTTTTTTTTTTTAAGAAAACGTTTATTTTTATTATGAAAACATTTAGTGCATATTAGAATAAAGATTAACAAATAAATATTTTTATGAGTTATTAATATTTAATTAACAGTTTAGCTTGAAATCAAGAAAATTAAATTATTAAGTTCGTAGATATATAATTAGGAAGTAATTGACACTTTTTTTTTGCTGAATTAAGTAATTGACACATAAAAAGGTAATAAAACAATTAATTGTTTTTTTAAGAAAAAAAATATTTTTATTAAGAAAACATTTAATGCATATTAGAAATTTTTTTGTTACTTTATCCCAAATATCTTTCGTATAAAAAAAACTATGGTAATTTGTTTTGTTACGTGTAACAAGTGATCCATTTAGTTAAGTTTAACTTATGAATTATTTTTAAGTAAAAGTTAAAAATAAAAACTTAAAAAATTATTTATTAATATATATATTTTTAATTTAAAAATTCAATTAAACGGAAAAGTCTTGGGTTGAACTCCTCCTACTTGATAAAAATTAATTAAGTAATTACTAATATTTTTTAATAAAAAAATATTAATTATTTTAAAATTTAGACTAGATTCAAAAAAAGAATATGAAAATAAGTTTCATAATTTTGGATAACTTATTATAAAATTCTTTATTTTTAATTTTTCTTCATTAAGTAACTTATTTTAAGACGTTTTTATTAATTTGACCTAATTTTTAATTAAAAATAAAATTTACAAAACGATACCTAAATACAATGTATTTCAGAATAAAGTACTGTAGTCTTTTTTAAGGGTAATTACAAAGTACGGTAAGTGTGGTAAGTGTGTTTTAACTTTTAAGTCCCTATAAATATTTTATTTGGTTTTATTTCTTATAATGTAACATAAAGATATAAACATCTATTAACAATTTTTTATTTTAAAAAGTGAGTTTTAATAATATTTTTATTGTTAATTATATATCATATTTAATAAATACAATAATTGGGGTTATATTTAAAAAGTTACTGACTTGTTGTGTAAATATTATAGATTAGTTTATTTAAAATTATAATAATTATTTATAAAATAAATGATTATCTTATAATTAATTATTTTATAAACTGATAAGAAGATTTATTTATTTAAATAAACAAAAAATAATTTATTTTAAATTCAGACAAACATACTCTAAAAATATAAATAATTACTTATTTTATTAAAATACTTAATTATTTTATCAAATAGGTTTAAACAAACTATTTCTATATTAACATGAATACTATAATTTACAACATTTTATTTAAGATAAAAATGAAAAATATAAATTAAGAAATATATATTTTAATTTTTTTAATTTTAAAATATGATTTGTAAACTAATTTTAAGTAGTAATAAAAATAATAAATTCTAATTTATTTCAAAATTTAGGTACAATATTTGGAAGTAATCAAGTTTATTGTTAAAATATTTATACTGATTATATATATTATATTAAAATTACTGAAGTCATGAAATATATTGTGCTTAATAATATAATGAAGTTAAACTGTATATAACTTTAATATATACAATAGTAAATATTTTAATTTTTAGATCAGTGTCACAGGACGATGCTCAAACATTCACAAAGCGAAATAAGCAAATAGCAGTTCCAAATCCAGCGTTAATTCGACCACAAGGCAACTACACAAAGCAAACCACTTAGCTTACAAAACGAAATTCAGTACCCCCTGCTAAATGTTTAAAAAAAAAAAAAAAAAACCCAGTTTTCCGAGTTTCCGGATCGAGACCCTGGCAATTGGTCTTCACAACTTATAACATGACAAGTAAAACAAATACAAGAGTTGTTGCAGGGTGATATCCTGTACAGGCACAGTAAGAGCTTTAAGTTAAGGCTGCACCAAATAATTCAATCCAGATTCCATGTCTACTGATGCTGTGAAACTTCAGCATGATAGCTATTCTGAGTACCATAAAATTGTATTTGATGCAGTAACCACAAAAAGTTGTAGCTCAGATTAAAACAGGTGAGATAGCTCAGGGCTCTGATTTGATAATCTAAGGGTCATCCAACTCAACAAGTTGTGCCCTTCTCTCAGCAGCCTTTTTTCGAATAAAAATACCCCATCTCAAAGCTGCCTTTAGCTTGAGCCAGCCCACAACAGCCTTTCCTGAGGAACGGTTTGGTTCATCATCTAAGTTGCAGCTCAGGGAGGCCGCAGGCATGTAAGCCGCCACTGCCGACGGCGAATAAGGGTATGCATCTTCTTGAGTATTAAAGGAAGCATGAGATTGTCCTCCTCCCACATCAAATATACGGAGCAGATTCTGCATATCTTCATTTTCTAGCATCTCGTGACTTCTTGTTCGAATCTCCTCCTCTGGGAAGTAGTCCTCAAGTCCTCTATAAATAGGACTTGAAATGCTGACATTCGGAAATCCAGGAGTGGCTGATTGTCGTGCACCATGACTTAGCCCATTTTCGTTTCTTGGAAATTGAGATTGGTGTGAAGCACTCATTAGTTGGTTTTGCAGTGGGAATGCAGTGTTATCAAACTGAATAGAAGAATGATGATTGTCATTCTGTGGTTGCATTGAGCCTCTTGTAGTCGGCTCATTATGATAACCTGCACAAATTATTCATATATAGTCAGAACCCAAAATACTAATCAGTCTGAAAGCATTCTTTTGAGGACCTACATCTATGCTGAGAATAATATTTTACACATTAATACCAATGGGTGGTAAAAATCAACTATGTAAGTTTATCATGTAATGCTATCCTCCTCTTTTGCTAACATTAACCCCTAGGGGTAAGGTAATGGTTTCACAATATGACACAATAAAACCTGTTACATTAATATCTTGTCAAGTCCCCCAAAATACTATTTTCTAACTAAATCTATATACCTCCAACTGTTACTGCTGGATCCATCGAAGGCTGCCCTGTAGTTACTGGAGCTGGTAGACTTGGGATGGAGGTCTGCTGATCAAGAGAGTTTGAAATTGAATAATCATGGGAACCCATTGGAGCCAGAGGTTGGGAGGTGCCCAAAGTCCTATTCTGATTGTAATTTAGCAGAGACTTGCCATCATACTCAATAACATGCATCCAATTCTCATATGCCTTCTTCACCAACGTGTCCACGTAAACCTGCAAGAATGAGAAACTCACATTTTTCAGAAATTTACACAAGCCAAAAAGTTTCATTATGTGTATGTACTGCAAGAACTCCAAGAATAAAAGCAAAATGACTTGCAGTCAAGCATCGGATCCAATTAAGTGTATATTCTTCCTTACAGTTGGACGGCTCCAAGATAATGAATTGGATTTACAAACAACAAAGCCACAAGAATGGACCACGTTTTCAATAAGTGGCATGAGAAATCATATTAAGCATACTATGGAAGAAATCCAACAGTTCAATCCAAATTCAAACAAAAATGCAAAATTTACTGTACAGGTTGACTTACCTTTTGATTGTCGGAGAGAGAATCAGCAGAGTAATATTGGTCATTGGTAATTAAACCAGTCAACTCATAGATGTTATTGAAAACAACGCCAACGGTCCTTGCATCATCGGGATAGTATACATAGAGTTTTCCACTGAGAACACAAGTCTTTGCATGCTCAACAAGAACATCCCACATTTTGTTTGACATGCCACTCCCAAGAATCTACATAAGGATAGTCAATCAGTGAAAAATTATTAAATCACCAAGTCAAATAAAAAATAAAACTCTTTCCCATGAGAAAAAGTATCTATAGATTCTTACATTCCGCAATCTCTGTGGATCTCTGACCACAAGTCGTACGACATCTTCAACGGTATATATTCCAGCTTTATTGAGCCTCTTGTGAAAGGAACCATCCTTGCCAATCTTCTCCAGTCTCCAGACCTCATCATTCAACGCAGGTGGGTAGTGCTTCTTGTATACTACAATCAAGTATGAGTTTCATTACATAAGAATTACGTATAGAACATAAACAACGAAGTTTATGTACTTACATTCTCCACGGTGATCCTTAACAGTGAAAGCCTCTGTTTTGGCTTCACGAATACGCATTCCCTCATAAGAACCTGTGAAAACTTTGAGCCCCAGTCTGAACTTCCTACTCCTTATCCAGCTAGAGTTGTCTGTAAATGTAAGCTCACCCAGTGTTCCTACACCCTCCTTCAGTGTCACTTGCAGATCACCAGTCAGAAGAGGTCTTTTTCCTTCTCGCTCTTTAACAACATGGCTATCGAAATCTTCCTCACTCCAATTGTCATCATCTTCGTTATTGAAATCTCCTTCAAGTACAATAACATCCAGTTTGACACATGAAGCTGATCCAGATGTCACAACATGGCCTGTTGTTGTATCAACCAAAACAATATGTATGGCGCTTCCATGCTCTCCATCCACTTTCCCACCAGTAAAGAGGGGAAGGGATAACCTGGTCCTGAATTGTAATTGTAAACTGCTGTCATCAGGGCCTTCTATGCTCTTGGGGGAAGGCCTGTAATTTAGTTTCAGTATTAATAGATTACAAATATGCGTCACCAAATTGACTTTGAGGCGGTGACAAAATAATACCTCCCATTAAGCTTGGCAGGGACTAATTTTGCTAAAGCACACTCTACTTCTTCGCTAACCTGTTGAGCAGGAAGCAAGAACATTGAATTCTATTTGACAACACAAAACATATAAATTCTTTTCTTTTTTAATACCACAATGAACTTAATTTTCTTACAACTCTACGAAGAATAGGCTCCAGTGATGAACAAAGTTTCTGCAGACTGTCCACCTTGAGGGCTTCAACAATTACACTGCCAAATGCATTCATCAGCAAAATTAAGTTGAGTAATACTAAAAATGATAAAACAATGAAGAAGTGTATATTATTCACCTAGCGAGAGCAGGTCGCTTTCTTTCAGGTTGATCTTCGTCGGCGCCGGAAGCTGAATCTAAGCCACGCTTGCCGCCGCTCGACTTCGTCTGCATTTCTCACCGTTTGTTTGCAGAGAAAGTGAAAGAAAAGAATCTCACAGCACAGCACCACACTACTTTTCCTTCGTTTTCTCAGCAACCAAACGGGGCCTCCCCTCTGTGCTGCCTGCCGGATTTCGGATTTCGGATTTCCTCAAATCCTTTTTAAGAAGAGACACAAAGCAAACTGTAGCGGATTCGATGCAACGCGAGTGGATAGAAAAGCAAAAAGGTGAAAATCCTCAGCAAAAGCAGTGCAGAATTTCAGAAATTTCGTCGAATTTTCTCTGCGTTTTCGACACTTGAGTTTTGAGATTTGTTTCGACTAATGGTGTGAGTGCGGGTCTAACAATCTAACGGTTTGAGAATCTGGGAGCGGTTGGTGGGCATGGGCAGTGGGGATTTTGATCTTGCGGCCGCAGGAGATCTCGGGATTTGGGCCGTTGGATTGAGAATCTTTGTTGCCACGTGGGGTGATTCACTTGTCAGTGTCACTTCCCCAACATGGCGTAATAAATAGTCATGTTGTGACTGTTTTTTATATTTTTTGCCACTTGAAAATTAATATTTATAAGTTACTTGTCATATTACGTACCATGCTCATGCTGAAACAAAAGATAGACCAGATCTGAAAAAAAAAAAAGGCATGTTCATGTTTTTTTTTTTCTCTTTTTATGATGATATCTTTTGTTTTATTTTTTTATTGACTTTTCTGTCGGCTTTTCACTTTAGAATAAGTTGTGTCTTTTTTTAGTACATACAATATACTAGTATTAAATTTAATGATATATTATTAGAGGGGAATAATTATTTTTTTTTATAAAACTAAGAAAAATAAATAAATATTATTTTAAAATAAACTAGAATAAATAAATATTGTTTATAAAACCAAGCTAAGTTGTCAAAGAAGGCACACAACTAACTAAGCAAAATAGTTTGATCAATTAATTATTAATTATAAATAAAAAGGATAAATAGATAATGTGTGGTGATGTCGTATCCTAAACAGGTTAGCGTCAAACAAGGCGTCTAGGCAAAACACAATCATCAGTTACCATTTTCTAAGTTTAGCAGTTACTCGCATTGTAAAGGTTGGCTTATACCACTAGCATTTCTTTTTTTTCTCTCTAAAACCAAAACCGGGTGTATTATTTGGCGGTTCGTTTTCGAACCGGGCGAGGGGAGTGAGTGAAGCCGGATATGGATCCCCATCAGCGGCCGCTAATATCCGACCGGGTCACCATTAACGGCTCCGTCACGCCGCTTGCTCTGCTCGCCGACGGCCGTCTATGGTGGTCAGAGGGAATCCAACGGTGTTTGTCGGTGGAAAAGGACGTTCTCGGGTTCGTGGTGAGTGGGCCCTACATAAAAATCAAGAGCCTCGTGGAGACCCGAGACGGATGCTGCATCACCAGTTCCCGTGCCCCTGCAAGACTCGTTAGAAACGACATCGTCTTTATGCCCTCTTCCGAGGAATCGCACAGGCTCTGGTGCCAAAAGCTTCGTGAATTCATTGATTCTCTCGGTAAATTCAATTTGAGTTCAACTTTTGCGAATTTTCAATGTATAATGCACAAAACTACTTTTTGAGCTCTGGTAACTGACAATGCAGGTCGCCCTAAGAGGTTGCTTGTTTTTGTTAATCCATTTGGTGGGAAGAAATCCGCTACAAAGATTTTTGCTGAACAAGTGAAGCCTCTTCTTTTAGATGCTCAAATTGAAATCACAGTCCAAGGTTCTCTAATTCTTCGACCGTGTTTCCTTGTTGTTGTTATTGCCCTTTCATTTCTAATTTTATATTTGTATGA
This sequence comes from Amphicarpaea edgeworthii, assembly GCA_014843725.1. Classification (NCBI taxonomy): domain Eukaryota; kingdom Viridiplantae; phylum Streptophyta; class Magnoliopsida; order Fabales; family Fabaceae; genus Amphicarpaea; species Amphicarpaea edgeworthii. The sequence continues at coordinate 22,935,256 of CM026322.1, read as the reverse complement.
TATCATTTTTCTCAGAAACCAAGCATCAGCTCCATGCAAAGGAAGTTGCTCGTTCACTAGATATTACCAAATACGATGGGATTGTTTGTGTTAGTGGTGATGGAATTTTGGTTGAGGTTAGTTTCATTGCCATTGCACTAGTTGCAACAATCATTCATCAATTCTGTTCTTTCCCGAGAAACTTAATGGTCTTTGGGGATTTGGTTGTGGGCTACCACTAAAATCAATTTGTTTTTCTTAATCTGACAAACATTGCACATTTTAGTAGGTTATCAATGGACTTCTTCAAAGAGAGGATTGGGATACCGCTATAAAGATGCCCCTCGGAGTAGTTCCTGCAGGTTTATTATCATAATTATTTGTTGATTATTAGGATTTATCTAATTAAACCTTATTACTTCAAAGTGCTTATTGGTCAGGGGTGGGAAAATGAAGCTATTGTCTGTAATTGCTTATCAGGAACAGAGAGGTGCCGCTAGTATTATTCACTGGCTTTTTTTTTTAAGAGTTTAAAGGCTTACACTTTGTTATCTGTACACAATGCGTGCATGTGTAACTAGACAAATTTTGTTGTGCCAAGCTAATAAATCCTTCGATGCTTTGAAGGTACGGGAAATGGCATGGCAAAATCTCTTCTTGATTCAGTTGGTGATCCTTGTGAAGCAGCTAATGCCGTTCTTGCCATTATAAGAGGTTTCAATCCATTTATGTCATTCAAACATGTCATGTCCATTTTTTTTTTTCTGTGCTGTTATAAGATTAAAATGTTTATTAAATACTGACAGGCAATAAACGACGGCTTGATGTGGCTACCATCACACAAGGGGAAACCAGATATTTCAGTATATTGATGCTTGCATGGGGTAATTACTCTCACCATGTACTGGATTAATCCAATGAGGTGGTGGCAGATGTGCTAAAACATCTAGGCTAACTGTTTGCAATTTTTTCTTTCTCTTCTTGAATTATCCAGGCTTGGGTCTGCATATGATTCTGACCATGCAATTCACTTAACATATTACATGATATCCATTGAAGGTATTATTCTATTTCAGGTCTGGTGGCAGATATTGATATTGAGTCTGAAAAGTACCGGTGGATGGGAAGTGCTCGTCTAGATTTTTATGTTAGTAATCCATTTTATAGTTTTTACATGTTTATTTATGATTCTTTGTTGTAAGGACTAAGGACACTTGCTTTGTTTTTAGGGGATGATTTCTTGTAGTTAAATCTCTCATTTTGTTCATTTCTGTTTTGAAGGGTGACTCTAACCTCTTTATTATTGTAATATGAATGATCCTTTAGTGGGGAACTCAAGTATAGGATATTAGGATGTAATACCTAAAAGTGATTCAGTTTCAAATTTCATTGTAAAACTTGGAATGCACTTAGTTTGACAGAGAAGTGACTGAATTTTTTCATTATTGTTTTCTTTATTCACCGCCTTCCTGCTTCAGGGTCTCTGTCGACTCCTCAATTTGAGGCACTACAGGGGATGTGTTTCTTTTGTGCCTGCACCTGGGTATGAAGCTTTTGGGGATCCCACAAGTTACCCTGGCGAATCTACTACTAGCAAAGGAAGCAACAGTGATCCAAGTGAAGCAGAACATGTTAATTTACAAAGGCTTTGCTATCTAGGACCTGAAATAAACGTAGAAAATCTGAATTGGAGAGTTATAAATGGACCCTTTATTTCTGTCTGGCTTCACAATGTACCCTGGGGTGCTGAAGACACAATGGCAGCGCCTGATGCAAAGGTCAGTTTGAGTGACTATGAATTCTAGCATATCGTTTTGATTTATCACTCTTCTATTCCTCAATGTTATACTGGGAAATGTTTCTAATTTCTACCATGGCAGTGATGGCACCATTACTAGGGTCAATTTTGCATCAATTTGATTCCAAATACACCCCATGGTAGCTGTTACACACCAATGAGGAGTGGTTATTTACATCTTAATTTGCTTGATTTTAATGACTGTTACTAACAAGTAACAGCAATGGTCCAATGGATATATGGTAATTGAAGATTAAAATAAGCACAATAGAGTATAAATTTCTGAACTCTTTAATTGCTTGCTGCCTGGATTTTTCACATCTAAGAAAATTAAGACTGACATTTCCTTTGTTATTGTGATTCGGTAAATGCAGTTCTCTGATGGTTATTTGGACTTGATCATTATCAAGAATTGCCCAACGTTACCACTATTGTCAATGATGTCAGAGTTGAATAACGGAGGACATGTAAAATCTCCATATGTCACGTACCTAAAGGTGTGATCATCAATCAATGTTTCATCGCAATGCTTTTTGTAGCAGTTACTTTTAACTTTTAAAATGTCCATGCATTGGTTAATTTCCATAAAGAAATTTGCTATGTGTTGTACCTTGCAACAAATTACAGGTGAAAGCATTCAGCTTGCAACCTGGTCCACGCACCAAGAACCAAGAGAAAGAAGGAATCATAGATTCAGATGGTGAGGTTCTGGCACGTGGGAAAGGAACTTACAAGTGTGAGCAGAAGACTTTGATGGCCTATGATAAATTACAGATAACAGTGGATCAAGGTTTAGCAACACTTTTTACCCCAATATAATATAATAAAATACTTTTGGTTTAATTATTCCTCGGCCCATTCCATTTCATACCGTGCATATTGTTCACAGTTACAGACATGTTGATGTTGGTATGAACAGAATCTTCCATGGGTATGTACAGCACCACATAAATTGGTCCGAGTATATTATTAGTTATTATTATTAAATGATAAAACTTAAAAGTAAGCCCGTAGCCCCTTTGCACTCAAATGATTGAAGTTCAAGCTTTCCTGAATTTAAATTTGATCTAAGAGTCTAAATAACGTTTTGCACTGTCATTTGAGGTGTTATATATTATTACAAAAACTTGAATTTCTTATATACTAATTGTATAGTATTTTTTTCCCCTTAACGTGAAAATAAAGAAAATTAATAAACTACTGTTGGCCAACTTGGGTTTGCTGTCAGAAGAGTTATTGACAGTTTGGGGGGGACCTTGTTGAAGAGAATCTACCCTCAAATTTGGGAATTGAAACTCATGACATATTCCATAATGTTGTAATCCAACAGTGGCCGAATACCATCACAGATTCACAGGTGCAAGCAGGAATGTAATTAATGACTTATATATTCTCCAGTTGTAATAAAGATGAAGGTTCAATTTGTAAAACACTGGCTTAATTACCTAGAGAAAACCATGTCGTAAAGTCATCATATCTCTTTTTGATTGAAATGTTCTTATTCCATTTTGCCACTAGAAGAACCTTTCGTGAAGATCACTCCAAATTTCTGCAGTTGATCAGGAAGGGTATATCACACTAGCTAGTAGTGATTTCTTTTAGAGACTAAATTCAGAATAATCTAAGATGCGACAATGTTGTTGCATTATCAAGCCAAAAAGAGTTAAGGATTGAATTAATTTCATCAAATTGTGGGAGAAAGCCACTTAGGAATCTGAAATTAATTAATCTTGCCAATGTGGCTATATCATATCTAATGGTTGAGAAATCAAAATAGTAATTATCTTGTGGATGCAAAAAGTAGGGTTGAAAGGATCATCCAAGACAACCATGAAACAATGAGGAATGAAGAAAAACAAAGAAGGTAGAGAGGATTAGAGAAGAGAGTATGGAGTAGAGAGAAAATCTTTTTAGTAGTGTTTGTAATGCTTTTTTTTTTTCTTTTTTTTTATGGTAGTGGAGTCGTGGAGTAGAGAGAAATTGAAAGAGAAAATTATTCTCACTCATTGATTCTAATTGATAAATCCCACGCACAATTGAACTTCGGTATCTAACTTAAAATGATAGAAACTGATACAACTAACTTTCAGCTTTTTTTTTTTTAGTAATTTTTTTAGCTAATTTAAGTGTTTAGTAAGTAAGTTCTTTTCAGTAATTTCTAGCGTTTTTTTGAAACGTTATATGAAATAATGTTTTTTAAAAACAAAAATACTAACTTTTAACTTTTTATACTTATTTAATTTTTATTCTTAAAATATTTATTAACTTTTCTTGTTACCTTTTTTAAATAACATAATATTGTATTATTTATTTATTTATTTTTGTTTTTATTATTTTTCCTATATATTTTATATTATACTATTTATTTTAAAAATTATAATATTTAATTTATTATTTTTCATTATAATTCATGAAATTAAAAATGATAATTGTAAGATTTTTAAAAAATTTTGTATAATTTTACGTATTCTATAATTTATTTTAATTATTATGTTAATTAACATAATAAAAATATAATGTTTATTAAATTTTTTTACTTTATTTAAAATTTGATTAAAAAAATTTAAATTATAATATAAGATTAATAATACATGATATAAAAATATATAATATGTGAAATTAAAAAATTAATAAAAATAATTTATACGTAAATTAAAAATTATAAGAGTTTAAAATTTATTAAAAACTTAAAATTATAAAACCCTCAAAATATATTGTTATTCATAAATAAAATTAAAATTTATACAAAATATCATATAAATATGCCAATTTTTATCACATGTTTTTTTTAGTTATTTTAACATATAATTTATCGAATATTTATAATTTAAAAAAATTAACTTAAATGCTTTCAGCTAACTTTTTTTTTTTTCAAAACTACCCATAATCAACTCATGATTGTCAATAATTAAATCTCTTAAATAATATGAGTACCATCTAAAGATATAGAGTAAAATATTCATATCATTTTATACTTAATCATAATTTATTGTTGTAAAATTTTTAAAAATAATTTTATAAAAATCAACTGTCTTATTATAAATGAGGAGTTATAATTGATCGACGATTTTTACACCGATAATACATAAGCCTTTTATTTCAAAAAATAATCATAAATGAGATTTTTTTCAAAGAAATAATCATAATGAGTAGTTACAACTAATGTATGAATTATTAGATATATTGAGTTGGTATTAATGTTTTACTCAAACTTCATTTTAATTGGATCTTAATTAGTTTTTTTTTTTTACAAAGGGCCAATAAAAAGAACAAAAAGTCAAAATTTCGAAAAAAGATAAATATGGGAACACCAACTTCTGTAGCATCATGAATCAACATTGGAAAAATAAGGTTTAAATATATTTTTATTCTCTCAAAATATTTGTCATTTTTTTTTTATCCTCCAAATAAAAAATCATTTTTTTAGTCATTTAAAATTGAAAAATAATTTTTTAGTCCTTCTTATAAAAGATATCAAATAAGGAATAAGATATTTGTAATTTATGGTGGATGAATAAGATATTTATAATTTATGGTGATTTTTTAGCTGCTACAATTTGACTTGTGATATTTTTGTATATTTGTGGTGGCTAAAAAATCATCATAAATTATAAATATCTTATTCCTTATTTAGTATTTTTTATGAGAAGTACTGAAAATACATTTTTTGATTTTGAAAAATTTTAAAAAATGACTTTTTAATCTGGAGGACTAAAAAAATTATGATATATATTTAAATCACCAAAAATATATTTAAGTCTAAAAATAATCAAAGACGGCTTGTGGTCGCTCGCTATTAATACATACCCTACAAAAACATTAATATACTGTTTTCAATTCTCAATTGCTTCAAAATGAATACTAAATGATTTTTATATTTTAATATAATGAATATTTTTTTATTAAATATTATTATTGTTTTCCTAACCAATACTTTAAAAACACTCATTGACATATCTTTCAAAAATTACAACATTACAAGGTCGGGACATATGTCATAAGGCATAATCATGGGTTATTGAGTATTTATAAGCCAAATTTGAACCTAAAGTTTTTTGTCCTGTTTGAGGTTACTAGTTGAGGGTATTATTATAAAGATAACACTAATCAAAATAGGTGACATCAATGATCAAACATGTCAATGTCATGTAGTACCCACCCACACACACACACACACACACGTATATATAATGAATATATAAATTTGCCTACGTATAGAGTTATGAACGAAGTATAAATAACAAAAGCTAATGGTTAGAAGCTCGTATTTTGACTCAACTTTGAATGTATAGAAGATTGGATAGTTAAAGAAGCACAGTTCTAATTAGATTAGTTTGGCAACTCTAATCCTCGCAAGAGATAAAAAAAATTTGTCGTATTTTGTCCTTAATAATTAGTTACCTAGCACATGTATCGCGGTGATGACAAGAATATTTTCCTCTAACTTGATCGAACTTAATCACGTTCTTGTGATCTCGTTCCTTAATTTTACTATTTATTTTTTCCCCTTTCTAATTTTTTGCCGATTAGCCCTATGCTACTATATATAATGGCATTTTAATTAGATCGATCATAGATTTGTTCCTTCATGTGAATCAAATCGATGTTGCTTCTTGGCAGATGTGATGGGGCGGCAAGACAAAGCCAACCTCTCACGTACGCTTTATTTTATGTTCACTTTTGTTATTAATTTCCAGGACTTGAAGTCAAAGGATTTGTATTGTAGGTAGCATGTGCTGTAACAATGTGTGTCATGATTAATAAAAGTAGTGAATTGAACGTCACGGTAATGCTTGATTAGGGGAATAAAAAAACCCAAAAGAAATTGAAAGCCAAACGAAAAGGATATATATATATATATAATTTTCACCTCTTTAGTTTGGATTAATTACGTGTAATTTTGGTCTCATTTTTTTTAGCTAGTTAATTTATTTTATTTATGAAATTAAGTAAATTTGGCCCCTTAACCAATTTTAGTTATTCTACTCGAAATCCTCAAATTATTTTTGGCAATAACAACTACTAGCTATTGCAGATATTGTTAATAATATTAATATTGTATAAACATGAGCACACCTAGAAGAGAATTGATTCTTTTGATATATTTAAATATTTTTATTTGTTTTACTAACAAAGATTAATGAAGTTGCATCTTTACGCATCCTTTATTTACAGATTATTACAAAACATATATCTTTCAATATATATTTATGTAGCTGATCGATGAGTTATATATATTTGAATTAATCCAGCATCTTCAGTCAACTGTTGTTAGCAATATCATGGGCGTGTGGTAGTCCGTCGACAGAGGGAGGGCACGACATATATATGCGAACGTGTTGCTTTTTTCGGAGGAAACAACCAAACTTGGAAAACAACGTTGTTGCTACATGGATCATAGATGTGGTCGAGATTAGTTTGTTAATCACTTTTGTGCCTATCTCTCAAACTAAGTATAGTGTTTATCAGAATGAAAAATCAAACCGTGATTCTTGTCATATTTTCCCACACCCGTCGTCGAATTGGTTGTTGGCCTTGTCATTTTCAACTTGAATGCATGTATTTAGTTGGGATATCTATTGCTCCAAAACCAAAACTACTACTTGTTCTTGCATGAAACACGGACGTGAAAAATAAAGAAACAAAAATCATGTAAAGTACTGATTTGCATGAACTCTCATAAATATTTCTAGAAGGATAGCTTATTGCTTTATTAAAATAACTTATTTTTAATTTAAAATCTAATAAATTTGTTTTTTAATATTAGTTAGTACAAGATAAACTTGATGTTTTATGTAATTAACATAGTACTTACATACAGGGACCAGTCCTGTTATTGGAAACATCACGTCAAAACTTGAAAAAAGACAAGAAGCGCGTGTCGTTAGAAGCTGCGTCCATTAAAGACCATAGAAGTAGAAGTAGGTACTGGGAGTTACGACTTGCGAATTACGTGATTGCGTAGCGTGAGCTCGCGGGCCATGCATTGCAAGATATAATTGGCTGTTCTAACTCAACAATCCCCACACTCACTCTCAGCGCGTCATCCACTTGCCCCTTCCATTCCTTTCACGTGCTAGCATTATCCTCATTCCTCCCTCAACTTCGATTCCAACGCGTCCGGCACCAGTCAAACCCCCTCTAATTACCGATCTGCCCTTCTCGCGTTTTCCCCTTATCACTCTTTTTACTTTTTTTTTTTTTTTTAATATATAGAACACCAAATTTTAGATTCTTGGATTGCGGAATCTTGTTGTGTTATTGAAGTGGTGTTATGACCAAAGGGAAAGTTTAAATAAATCATGAATACCAGTGGTATTTTAAAACAGTGTTACGTAACTTATTAATAACTTTGAATTTTATTAGTTAAATTATTAAATCAAACCATCGTGTTTGTTTTCCTACTATGTCTTCTTTAATATGAAAACGGACAAAGGCTAAACCCACGTCAAGAAGAGACTGGTGGCGTAGTGTGTTTTAAAAGTCTGGTGGTTTGTTTTTTATGATACAGATAATAGGTAATGATAACAATAAGAAAAAACATTAATAGCGCATTTTTTCAAACATAATCTTAATTAGTATGATTAAAATTTTATATACTGTACTCATTAAGTTGTTAATAAAGATAAAGAATATAATTAGAAAAAGAGGGCGTAAGAGAGTTACAGTAGTAATGATGATGTGAAATTTTCCCATTTTGTCCGTGAGGAAGAAAAGTTATGAAAGGGAGGGAGAGAGAAACGACGACGCCGAATGAACAGTAGCAGTGGTACAACAACAACTACTCCCCTCAAAAAAAAACAACAACTGCTGCTTTTTTTTTAATTTTTTTAATTTTTTAAAAACCTCGTTTTTCTCTCACTTAAAAAACACTCACTACTACTACTAACTTACGTACGCCCTTACTTTCTCTCTCTAAAACCTCTTCCTCCTCGTTCTCTCTCTCTCCATCTCTCTCTAAATTTGCAGATCAGGCCGCACCAAGCGTTGCTATGGCTTCGTCTTCGTCTTCGGCTTCGTCCTCGAAGATATGCTTCAATTCTGACTGCAAGGAATTGAAGCCCGAAAGACCTAAGAAAGGGTGGAGACTCCGTAGCGGAGAACTAGCCGAGCTTTGTGATCGATGCGGGTTAGTAGATTAACACCTTCCACTATTTTGTTGACTCATACTCATACACACACTCTTCTATTCTATTTCATCCTTTTTCCAAAACAATAATTCCTATATCTTTCTTCTTTTATTTTTTTTTTTTATTTTCAAAAAAATAAATTATTTTTATTTCCATGTTTCTGTTTATTTTTTGTAATTTGGATTTTGGAGCTAGTTACACGTGGCAGTTAGTTTAAGAGATTCGGATTATTAGTTAGCTGAGGTTTCTAGGTTTGAGCATTCCTCCTGCTGCAAATTTGGATAAAGTTTACTGCTTTAGACCTTAATAAGTATTTTTTTTTTTTTAACAAATAAAAGGTAACTTTTTTAGAGGGTATTTGGTTTGTGCTGCGAATTAGTTTTGAACGGAAAAGATCAACCTATGGGGATTTTGAATTAAATGGCGAGGCTGTCTCCCTTTTTCTTTGGGTTCCACATACCCCTTTGATTTCCCTAGTTCTTACAGATATTGCAGTCAATAATGTAATTGGAGCTTTTCTAATTTGGAACTAAGTTAAGCAATAAGCTTAGAGACGACGGGATTGGTGCTTCTCGAATTATGTTATTGTCGATATTTCAACTACAACTAGAATAGAAATTTGGTATGAGCTCTCGTGCTTAGTGTATTTGTTTGAGTGTGGGCATTGGTGGCATGGTGATTATTATCTATTAATACTAAGGTCAGGTGTGCCACATGCAACTCAACTGGTCTTCGTTCTACCCTATGAAGTGTACCACTGTGCTGTGAAAGTTTCTTAGTGCTGGTATATCGCTTACTATGTTAACCATATGCACTATTTTAACAATCCCTGACTTCTTTAAATTTCTGATAGCACTTTAACTTAAACCTCACACTTTTCCCTAGCCCATGCATCACTTATTATTTTACAAAAAAAGATTGACCATCACTGAGTTTGTGGCTTGATTTCTCTAATAGTGCTTATTATATTCAAAGGAAATTTTTAGTCGATGGCTATAAGATGGTAAGCATCCAAGCACTTTGGGGAACCATTCTTTAAAAACTAGCTGTTAAGGGGGAGAGAACCAAATACTTAAATACTCCAACGAGCATCTCATACTGTTTGATGTGGGACTTAGGCATCCCATAATACCTAAGTCCCTAGCATAAGACCAGCATCAGTAAATGTAGGGACAACAGTCGTTTTCAAGGGCAAAACAAAAGTATAGTGAATGCAAGAATGCTGTAGTAGACTTTCAAGAAAATTGCAGATTAGGAATGGAGATGCTTGGGGAGAGAGTTTGGACTATTGGGGTAGATGATAATGGAAACTTGGCTTAGGTGATTTGGTCATGTGATGAGGAGACCACTAGAGGCTCCAATGAGAAAGTGAATCAAATGAAGGGTAGTCTGATTAAAAGAGGAGGAGGAGGACCTAAGAAATCGTGAGAAGAGAAACTTTTTAAAAAGTATCGTGCTCTAAATTGTTTTACTTAAAATTTGGTTTTTGGTAGAGCTCAATAGTGATGATGATTGCTCCATGTGACCAATTGTACCTAGCAGGGAAATGGTGGGTTGTTGTACGTTTAGTCAATGGTCTGCCAAGACTTTGAACTCCTTCAACATTGAAAATTATATTTGGGTTTTTCTGTTGCTTCAGTAGATGTAAAGTAATTGAGGTCATTCTTTGTTTATTTTTCTAGTGATAGTTTTTGAAGTCATTTTTTTTTTCCTTTACGTGAAGATATCTCTTTTCAAATGCTTAGTTTGAGTTCAACATTTTCTTCCGGTTATGATGGCTTTGATATATTGTTTTCGATATTCATCTGAAAGAAGCTGTGTTATTTAGTTAATGTGAGTAACCTATTCTGTCTGAATGCTCACCTCGAATCAAATTCTACCTTGTTCATCCCATATTTTCTTTAGTCAACGTGATTCTCTAAATTATTTATATTTTTATGCCTAAGGTTGGATCATGTACAAACCGAGTGGATGACGTAAAGGATCTAATGTGTTATCTAGTCAAAAGTATTTTGTTCTTTCAGCCATAATAGGTTTTAACAGGGGTTGACCTTTCTGATTGCATAAATATTTGTTTTCACTGTTTGTTTTATTGTTTATGATAGAAAGAGAAAATAAATAAATGCACTTTGGTCTTTTGTACTCGATAGCAAATGTCTTGATCAAGAATTTAATTTGCCATGTGTAAATAATCATGACTGTTGCTTATCATATGTGTTTAGATATTGTTTTCTTGTGTGGTGCATATGTGCTATTCCTTTTGTAAAATTTGGTTGTTCTGTGATACTTAGCCATGCTTTTGAAGAAGGGAGGTTCTGTGAGATTTTTCACTCAAATGCTTCTGGTTGGAGGAGTTGTGAGACTTGTCGAAAGGTGAGCCAAATATTTTTTATGGTTGTTTGAAATGCTTTATTAACGTTACTGTTACTATGTTTGCTGCAAAGGATTTTACATAGTTCCCAAAGCTTAGTTTGAATTATGTAGTTTTAACTGATGATTAATGTTGCTTGAATGCTTTATTAATGTTATTGTTACTATGTTTAATGCAAAGGGTTTGACATAGGTTCCCGAATCTGAGTTTGAATTATATGGTTTTAAGTTTTAACTGACGATTAATCATTCTTTGCAGCGGATTCATTGTGGGTGTATTGTTTCAAGTGGTGCTTTTATGTTGTTGGATCCTGGAGGAATTGAATGTTATGCATGTGCCCGCAAAAATATTATTTTGGTAAGTGTCTCTATTGATAGGGCATTTATTCCTTTCCCTCCCCTGGTTGGCCTTAACATTTAGTGCTTTGTATAGCATGCATGAGTGTCCTGTGGACTGTATGCATGCCTTCTTTGTTCCATTCCTAGTGAAATGAACTCTTAAAGTTTCCATTTCATTGTCGGTGGACAATAAGGTAAAGATTCTTGTTTTGTGAAATTAAATGTTTCCTTCAAAGTAAATCTGAAAAGGACCAGTTCATGCAAGAAGTATGTGATGAAATTGAAAAATATTGAAGCTGAAATTCTTATTTCTTTTTGGCAATAATAATTACATAAAATAAAAATCAATAGCTTCAGTTATAATGAATGTTGCATTTGATACTGTTTTAGATAATTACTTTAATTTTCCTTTTCTGCTCTTCTGAGTAAATTATGGCTAGACATGTCTGCTATATATTGTTGAGACATTTTTTGACACCACTCTTGGATTTAATTGTCCCTTTTCTTTCCATTTCCTCTCCCTTTCTTTCCACATATTGAATGGTTACCTCTATTTTTTAATTTTTTTTGTGGGATGTCTAACTTTATAAATATCATTTCCCAGTCTTGGCTTGCCCTTTTTTTTTCTACCCAGGGTTTACAAATATCATTTCCCTCTTAGTTGCAAATGCCCTTTTGTCACTTTGGCTTATACCTTTAAATCTTAAACTCCATTGCTAGTACTTAAGCTGCAATTGATTGTTGTGACATGATGCTTGGACAATATCTCACTATTAAGTCCTGTTTAGATCATTGGATGAAACAATATTGGCATAGTAACTCTGTTCTGTTATCTGTATCTCAGCCATCTAACCTGCCATGGCCACAATCGTTTTCTCTTCAAAATCGTTTATCGGATAGACTTAGAGACCTATCTGCCAAAGGTTGGAGTCAGCTAGCTGGATCAGGTCCTGTACCATGGAAGCAAGCACCTAGTCTGTTCAATTCTGCTTCTTCATCTGATCTGATCCCAGAAGTGCCTTCTTTAGTTGAATTATCCAATAGCTTTGACAAAATGTATTGCAATGAAAGATTACCTGCCTCAGCCTTGGAAAAGAAAAATGAGGATTTGTTATCAGTTAACTGGAACGTCAAGCTTGGCTCACGGGAGATGATGCTTATGAATGGTAATGCAGGCTTAGACATTCTCTAAACTTTCTACCTTTTCTGTTATCTGGTTTAGGAGGTGAAGTTGTCTATTAATAAAATGAAGATGACTGTATAACCTGATTCTTCATTACATTGCAGGAATGAGGAATGAGGACAAGTCAAGTTCATGTTTAAATATGTGTCAACAGCCTTCTTCTCTGAAGGAAGAGTCATCTCCTCAACCGTTTGGTTTGCCTGTACCCAATTCATGCCAAAATGAAAGAAATGGTCAACTTGGGGTAACTGGAAGCCATCCACAACAAACTCCACCACCTCCAGGAAAGCAATTTAATGGCACTATGCATTTAGCACCTGATTCATCAGGTGAGGCTCAGGTTCGCAATGGGCGGCCTCGAGCAGATGCCCGAGGAAGAAACCAGTTACTGCCACGGTACTGGCCAAGGTGTACAGATCTGGAGCTACAGCAAATTACTATAGAGTATCCTTTAATCACATGATCGTAGTGTTGGTTTTTATATAACTATTTTATTGCACTTTGTTTTCCAATTATGTCTAATGCCATACTGGAAGCTACAGTATCTTAACTTCATCCCAGTTCAAATTCTGTAATTACTCCCTTGTTTCAGAAAACCTTGAGTGCTAGTGATGCTGGGCGAATTGGGCGTTTAGTGCTACCCAAAAGTGTGCTGAGGTTTGTCTTGAGATCCTTCAAGCTTCTAGTGGGATAGTATTTTTGGTTTGAGTATAAGTTCTATGGATGCTTTATGTTCATAGTAAACTGAATTTAAAATTTGTATTTATAATTTATGTTTACATTAGTTATATAGTAGTTCTCTTTTTGTTTTTTTAATTTCGGAATTTCAATTTTGTCTGTGCTTTTAGAATTTCAGAATGAATTATTTGTTTGCTGTCACGAGGTTTGCATATAAAACCTTGTCCCAATTTTTTTTCACTTACAAAATTATGAATTTTAGTTTGTCATTATGCTGTTATGGGATGAAAAGGCTAGGAGCTCATGACTAGGCTTTTTCAGAAGCATGTTAAAACTGTATATTGTTAAATGTACTAATAATTACCTGTTTCCATGATATATACTATAATGTTATGCAATCTTTAAGTACTTGATGTTGGTATAGTTATTAACTGGATTTCTGTGAATTTGTGAAATTACTTCTAGGCATTAGCAGTAGTAATTTGTTTTTTTTTGGCATGGTCATCTTATTTTCTCATGAATATTCAATCAATGGTTATATAATATTATATTCTGCTCCATGAGACAGACCCACTTCCCACCAATTTCTCAACCTGAAGGATTGCCTCTTAAAATCCTTGATGCAAAAGGCAAGGAATGGATATTTCAATTTCGCTTCTGGCCAAACAATAACAGCAGAATGTATGTTTTGGAGGGTGTCACTCCATGCATACAGTCCATGCAGTTGCAGGCTGGTGATACTGGTAAGGCATTGTCTCGAAGGTGATTCATGTATTGGAATATATAGGAGTATTCCTCTTTTTTACTTCTTTATGGCCCTTTGTTAAGAATTATAGGTGTAAGGTTGGGAAAGAAGAAAAAGAGATAAAGATGGCAAACAATAACAATGAATACATTATTGGGATGTAATATGCTATAATACCTGAACCTAGTCATATACTAATAATTAGGTCAAATACTAATGCTGCTCGTACAAGCCCAAACCCACTAACAATAAGGCTAACTACCTAGTTAAGAGTTCACTTGTTTAAGCTAGAAAAATAGTGATTTATATTTTATAATACAGCATTTATTTTAACTTGTGAGAAAAGTAGTGAAACAGTTTTTTTCTTTGAGATTTTTTGTTCTCTTCCCCAAAAAACTTGCATAATTATTTTTTATGATCATATTTTTAAATTGAAATAAAAAGAGGTTTCCCTTTGAAAAAAGGGCAAAAACAGGCCCTAAGGAAACAACTGACAAAGATATTCCAAGATAATCTAAAGATATTCTTAATATGTTCCAACAGCGCTGTCTACTTTGGAATTCTTTCACAACTGAACTTGATGCTATTTTATTCAATTCAAAGGATTTTTGTTTTTCTAAATTTTCCTGTGATAAATTTGCCATGTAATTATGTAAAGCTGGCCATATTATTTATGATTGTATTCAGGACTTCTAGATTAATATGCAAGCATCCTTTTGCCTTATGTGCTTATGACTTTACCCCCTCACATTTCTTAGTTTTTTTGTACCACCATCTTGCTGTGATTGATTTGTTGTTAGTTGAGTTCTAGTTTTTCTGGCTGACCTGAGATTTTTTTTCTCAGTAACATTTAGCCGGTTAGAGCCAGAGGGAAGGTTGGTTATGGGATTTAGAAAGGCTTCATGTGCTGTGCCATCCGATCAGGTGATTGTTTGAACAACCGCAGTGCATAATTTTCTGAGGTGTACATAAATGTTTTAATATAAGTTGTATAATTGAACTTATATGTACAAATTTAGCACTTGCCTTAATTAAGATTTTTTGGATACAATTTGAAGTTTCTGTCATGCTGTATTCTATAATTGGACTTCAATTTTGTATATTGGCTGATTGTCTGGAATAAGTCAGCAAAGGTTGCTATGGCTGATCTTATAGTTGTGGGTATTTTTTTCTAATAAAGGAAAATTTATCAATTTAATAAACAATTTGTTATTTTTGTTTGCATATTTTGTATTTTTAACAAATCCTGTATTATTTATATAGTTTGGTGAAAATTGAACTCGTATACTGAAAATTTACATCTGCTGTGTGCATATTTTGCTTTTTGCAGGACAATGAGATCAATAAGACTGGAAATGGATTTTCCTCCCATGGTGAAGTTAGTATCAAATAGCTAACTGCATTGTGTTTGCTAATGTTTGTCACTTAAGTTATTCTCATGATTGCATTTTTCATCTGTCGTTTAGGTTGAATTGGCAGATCCTAATTCATGGTCTAAAGTTGATAAGTCAGGATACATAGCAAAAGAAGCACTGGGGAGCAAATCATTAATAGCTAGAAAAAGAAAGAGCAGCATATTGGGCTTGAAGAGTAAACGTCTAAGAATTGAAAATGAGGATTTAATAGAGCTCAAGATTACATGGCAAGAAGCTCAAGGTCTGCTCCGGCCCCCTCCTAGTCACATTCCTAGCATTGTGGTGATTGAAGGTTTTGAATTTGAGGAATATGAGGTACCTTTATTCTTGCTTCATGTCAGAAAGGGTTATGGATTACTGATGCTATTATACTTTTAGTGAAGTAATGACCCAAGTCTTTCATTCAAACTAAATGCAACACGTTTTCATCTTCGAAAAGTAATTCTTTATATCGCATAGTTGCATAAAACTAACCAAATGATAATAGTTCTGATGTGTACTGTGTAAACTTAGTTGAAATATATAGTCAATCCAATATATTATAAGATTTGTGAGTAGAAATACTGAAGTTCACTCGTCATGCTGGCTGAGCAGTGAGCAGACAGGAAAGGAAAGGGAGGAGCCTAATGATCCTCAACTGGTCTTAGTTGAGGATTGTGTATGTTAAATCTTCAAACTCTGACACCTTTCTTCTTCCTCATCATCCAATCCTTGAACTAAAACATGTCTCTGGTTTAAAATGCTGTAGTCAGTCTCTGGAGTTCTACTTCCAATATTAGATTGGAATTTTAGTGTTTGCCTTTGTTGTCTTCTTTCTTGGTGCTTTATTTGATTAAAAGAGTTCTGGGTATTATTTTGCATTGTGGAAACCTTTATGCTGAGAATACTTTTACAGGAAGCTCCAGTGCTTGGGAAGCCAACACTTTTTACCAGTGATAATGTGGGGTAAATCACTTATCCTTATATTTTGATCACGTTCTTTATTTGTCTTGGTTGTTTTTAAATTTTTTGCATATTTGTTGATATATCTTTTACACACACACACAGTGGGAAATCTAGAATATTTTTAATTATGATGATGATGTATGGGGATTTGATTGTGTGTGGTTGCTCTCACCTAAGGCAACCATTGGCCTGTGCTTTCTGAGGGATGTGATGTATATATTTTTGTTGTTATGCATGTCTTATCACTAAGTTCCCAAGAAACATATTAATTTCTCATTCAGACTGGGTGATGTTTTTTTTAAATGAATTTGTATATGTAAATTAATTGCCAGCAATGATCTTTATTTGTGCCAGTGAAAAGATCCAGTGGGCTCAATGTGAAGACTGTTTCAAGTGGCGCAAATTGCCAGCAAGTGCGCTTCTTCCATCAAAATGGACTTGTTCTGATAATTTGTGGGATCCAGAAAGGTAACAAGAGTGATCCACTCTCTTAATTCTCGTAGGAATTTTTGGTCTCCTATGTTATCATTAGCTTCTTTTTTTATTCCCTTCTGAGCTGCAAGATGAAATTATTAAGCTTTCCTGAGTGAATAAGAATTATTTCATATTTTAAACCATTAGTATGGACCGGAAGTCATCCGTGATGTTCAAGAGGGTGTCTTTCCAAACCTTAGATTCATCTAGCTAACATGTACATATGATTAATTGACTATCCTTTCATAATAGCGTGGCAGTATATATTGTCAATTTTCACCCTCTTTCCTCAACTTAGCTCATGTTTACTTGCACAAGGCACTTAATTAATTTATCAATCTAACAAGGCTGTCCCAGAGAATCATTTGCTCAAACTTTATAAACCTATGTTAGTATGTAACCAATATATTACTGTGTTGTTTATTTATTAAATTCTCTATGCTGCCAGATCTTCTTGTTCAGCTGCACAAGAGTTGACAGCAGAGCAACTTGAGAATTTGCTACCTGCTTGTAATTCAGGTTTGAGTTGTTTGATTGCTTCACTTGAGCAAATGTCTCAGATTCCTTGTCATGCATGATGTAATCAATTAGGCTATGAAAACTATGTTGTTAAATGTGTTTGTTTGGCAGCTGTTCCCAAGAAAATGAAGGCCGCCAAACAGGATCCCGATAATGAAGCTTTGGAGGGACTTGACACCCTTGCAAATCTAGCTATCATGGGAGAGGGCGAGGCACTCCCAGCATCTGCCCAGGCCACAACTAAACATCCCCGTCATAGACCTGGCTGCTCTTGCATTGTTTGCATTCAGCCTCCCAGTGGAAAGGGCCCCAAGCATAAGCAGACATGCACATGTAATGTATGCTTAACAGTGAAGCGACGTTTCCGTACCCTTATGTTACGGCGTGAAAAGAAACAATCAGAAAAGGAAGCAGAGACAACTCGTAAAAAGCAACAGCAACAACATCCTCAACCGTTACCTTCATCTGAAATTTTGCTTGATGAAGATTCCTTGCCATGTAGTAACACAGGTGATAGTAGCCCGAACCAGAACAAAGAGGGTGGTGATGGTTCTGATGATGATCCTAACCGAATAAAATCATCTGCTTCGCCATTCAAAGGCCAAATTGACCTCAATATCCAGCCAGAGCGAGAAGAAGAATTATCACCTGGTTCAGATTCTGGCAGCATGATTAAGTTGCTTCATGATGCTACCGAGCAGTATCTCAAGCAGCAGAATGTGAACTCTGCTACTGGAGATTCATCAGGAAGTCAGTCACAGCTGGTAGGAGATGCAATGAGAGAAGATAAACTTAACAACGGTGTTGCCCATGGCAGTAGTAGTCATAATAGTGATAAGGAACATGCCCAATCTTTGTCTATGAATGTGTGAAAATCATATTGGCGCTAGCCATAATTGATAGGTTCTTGCAAAGCTAAGCTATATTGAAGTGGGGAAAGATTTTGCTGTACATTTTATCCACTTCGGCTTCTTGCTTTTTCATGTTTGTACATAAAGAGGGGTAGGAAAAAATGGTGAGAAACCAATATATTGTGGGCATCATAGTGGTTTGTCGTGTAGGAAAACAATGAAATGCAGCTGAATGGGGTAGTAGGTTGAAGCTGTTTAGTTTCTTTTGAGAGCTCACCGTGCCACCTGATTTCAACAACGTTGAAAATGTAACTATGCCTAATTTGTTCTCCCAATTTATTCTTAGCCTGTAAGATATTTATACTTTCTAGTAACTGCTGCTAGTTCTGTTCGATGTTTATACAACCAACTATGGATGGCCGAGAAATATTGGTTGTTTTTAAGGGGAAGTGCACTAGTCCGTTGTTATTGCCCTATATCAACTGCATTTTAGCCTCAATACAAATCTAAATCTACCCTTGTGTAATTGTTAATTTGAGGGCTTATTTGGATTCTAGTAGAAAAAATTAAGAAGAAAAAAAAAATATTTTTTCATAAACTAAAATTAGCTAATTTATAAAATTCTTTCATTTTTTTAAAAATTATACGATTAAAAGTTAAGACGATATATCTTTTTCACCAAAAGAAATGCTATAACTTGAGGCATGAACCTTTTAAAAAAAAAAAAAACTCATGCATGAGAGATATGAAAAATGACTAGAAAAGTTTATCTAGTTAATAATTTCTCTTCATTAATCTTTAATATTTAAATTTTGTATTACTTTACATGAAAGTATGAATAAATGCTTGCCACATTCATAGATTTACTCTGTTCTCTAAAGTTAAATGCTAGTTCCATGTCTTTCTGTTAAAAATAAAAAGAATATATGGATGAAATGAGTCAGAAAAGCAAGTTTGGAGCAGGTTACATATCCTTTCTAATTGGATTTTGAGATTTGAGCTTAAGAATACCCATAAAACAAAACAAAATACTACCAAAATGAGGGGACAGAAAAAAATGCATTGCCATTTCTATAATTAGTATGAAGTTAATTTGGCTGGTTCCCGTTTGACAATAAGCATGCACCTCTAATACCTCCACCCCCAAGTAGAAGAAATAAAACGAGTTTGGCCTCAAAGCCTTTTGTTGGTGACAATCGGATCTTTGACTTTTGTCACCTTCAGTTGTTTCCTCCTCTTCCCTGCTGCTGCTGTTCATAATCCATAGAAGGAGGAGGACGAGGACACAGGCAACGTTGTGAAGGAACAACAACACAAAAAAGAAAAAATTTGAAAATGAACGACCTATTCTCAAGCTCCTTCAAAAAATATAGTGACATGAAAGGGCAGTCCCAATTGGATGATGTGGAGACCAGGAGGGAAAGTGTGAATCTTGATAAATTCTTCGACGAGGTGGAGAATGTGAAAGAAGACATGAGACTAGTTGAGAAGCTCTATAGGAAATTGCAAGAGTCGAATGAAGAGAGCAAAATCGTTCACGATGCTAAAACAATGAAGGATGTTCGAGCCAGGATGGACCAAGATGTTAATCAGGTCCTGAAACAAGTGAAACTCATAAAGGGGAAGCTTGAATCTTTAGAACGTTCGAATGCAGCAAACAGAAACCTTCCAGGGTGTGGTCCAGGTTCCTCGGCAGACAGAACAAGAACCTCAGTGGTTAGTGGCTTAGGGAAGAAACTGAAGGACTTGATGGACGATTTCCAAGGGTTGAGGGCGATAATGCAGAACGAGTACAAGGAAACGGTTGAACGAAGGTACTTCACGATCACAGGAGAAAAGGCTGATGAAGACACCATAGAGAACTTGATATCAAGTGGTGAAAGTGAGAGTTTTCTTCAGAGGGCGATTCAGGAACAAGGGAGGGGTCAGATAATGGACACCATTTCGGAGATTCAAGAAAGACATGATTCTGTTAAGGAGATTGAGAAGAGCTTGATTGAGTTGCATCAGGTTTTTTTGGATATGGCAGCACTTGTTGAGTCTCAGGGTCAACAACTTAACAACATAGAGAGTCATGTTGCACATGCAAGTTCTTTTGTCAGAAGAGGCACTGAACAACTTCAGGAAGCCAGACATATTCAAAAGGACTCCAGAAAGTGGACTTGTTATGCCATTATTCTTGGCATTGTACTCATCATTGTCCTCCTATTTCCTCTCTTGTCAGCACTTTTACCTCACATGTTGTTTTGAAATTAAAAATAACATTTAAAAACAGTGTATTATATTAATTATAAAGAATAAGATTCAGACAAGTTAAACTATTTATAGACTATTTATTTATTTATTTTTGTGGGTGCATCTTGCTCAATCTTTGTACATATCAAAGCTAGCATGTTTCCCAACTTTACCTATTCTAGTGAACTTAGAAATATCAAGTTTCTTTAATTTTACCAATTATAGTAGAAACAAATTGTACCAAATATTTTAAATCAGGTTCTGTTTGGAATTTTAATAGGTCGATAAAACAGTACCATTGTGATGTTTGTTCCTCGCTTGTTGCATACACATACAGTATATAATATTGGCACCTTAAATCAGTGGGGAAAAGGAAGAGATGAGAATAAAATTATGTTGCATGGCTGCTACGCTGAAGAATTATCGGTTACTCTGCACATCTTTCTAGCTTGGTTAACACTTTACCACTTTCCCTAAAAACGTTATTAGAAGAACCATAATCTTCCCATGTCACATGCATGATGCATGTAGTGTAATAGAAACCCAGATCTCAAGCTTTTTTAATGATAAGCACTCACCAAAAAGCTATAATAATTTGTAATTGTAATTGTAATTAAACAGCCCTTGAAATGAAAATATACTAGTACTAGCTGTCAAGAAATACATAAATGCTCTCCTACCAACAAAACATTAAAGTAAAAAAGCAAGATGCATTTACAAACATACCCCCACTCAATCATGCACCAACATTGCCATTGCCAAGATGAAAATGAGGCTGTTGTGTTTGTGGTGTCAACTCATCCATCACCTCAGCTGCACTTGCAATCCATTCCTTCATTTTTTTATTTTTTTTTTATGAAATTGATAGATATAATATATCCAACATTTGTCTCTCGCGCTTGTACTGTTCCATGTCTGAACTGAACACTAACACACCCTTGTTTTTGTGAGAATGGGGGACTGGAGAAGAGGACGGGACACGCGCAAAGAGACCAAAACTAAAACTAAAACTAAGAGAGAGTGAGTGTATAGCTAGCTAGGAGGAAATGGATCTAACATAGTATCATTTTGCAGAGAAGAAAATGAAAAACTTGTGTCAGACAAAGCAGGGTACATGGCACAGAAGAGGGACTGGGTTTCTCTAATTTTGGTTTCAACGTGAAATGAAGCAAAAGAACCAAACATCGGTGACACGGTGAAGGAGAAAATCAAAACGAAATCAATTTGGGAGGTGCGGTGTGGTGTGGTTCTATTCAATTATTACGTTACGCGAGAGAAAGAAAAGAGGGGTTGCGTGTGCTGAGGCACATATTATTATTGCTGCTTACGGCATCGACGTGTAGCAGTTGAAAACAACCTTTCTTTCTTATTTCTTAATTATTAATATTTATAAAGTTAAATATTAAATTATATAAAATAAAATAATTTCTAATGTAATGTGTTAAACATTTAAATATATTATAATTAAAGTTATTTCAATATAAAATTTGCTAAAAAATAATTATTAATTAGAGTGTGGATATTTTACACTCTTTTATATAAATCAATCATTTTTAACTTAAAAAAACGAAATTGTAAAAATCTAACAGGATTAATGAAGATTTAAGAGTAGTTTATTATCTTTGTTTTTATTTCCATTAAGTTATAAAATATAAATTTCTTATCTTTTTTTCGAATTCTAATATGTTATTTTTTTATTTTATTTTTTTTCAAAAAAGACAAATATTATAATCATAAAATAATCTATAATGACGACATCATTTTTGGTAATTATTTTTTTCATTTTTATTTTTATTTGACAATTTTATTCTTACATAAAATTAAATTTTTTTTATTTGATATTTTTATCAAAGGATAAAATATAAAAAAAATTAAAAATAAAATAAAATAAAAATACACACAAAAACTTAATCCACTAACAAAATAACTACTCATTAAATATAAATAACTATTTTTTATAATTATCTACTATCTAATAATATAGAGAGATATGAAATGACTATCTCCATCCACTAGTTATAATAATAATAACATAAAAACATAATAAAATAATAACAATTAACAAATTTGAAAATTAACTTTTATTTAAATGATCAAATATTGAAAATAACATAAAAAAATAATTATACCCTAAATAAAATAAAATGGAAACTTAAGATTGAGTACTCAAAATTTAAAATTTAAATATTTTTTATTATCTATATCACTCCTATCATTTTTATTTATTTATATAATGTAATCTTTTAAACACATTCTCATATAATTGCTTTTACATTTCTTTCTCTCTTTATTTTGTTTTTGTTCTTTCTAAGTTTGATTATTCTAGCAAAGGATTTTGCATGTGTTTTTGCAAATTCTTCTTCTATTGTTTATATTTTTATTTTATTTTTATGGTTCTTAGACATACAAGAATAATAGTCTAATTGGTTATTCTCTTTTTTCTATTTATGTACTTTTTTTTTTATATTTCTTTTCTTGATTCTTATTCATCATTTTTTTAAGTTTTTCTTTATGGAGATTAAACGTGAAAATAATATATACAAAAGGTATTTATTTTCTATTATATTCTTATATTTTTTTTATTATGTTTATCAATATACCGTGAGTAACTTGATTCTAATGACTATTTTAAAAATCTTATTGGATTAAAGATTCTTCTACATTAATTTATGTAGTAAGTAAGACAACTTCATTCTAATTATCACTTTATTTTCTATTATTTTCATCTGCACCTTTTTTTTTTTTTTCATAATGAATTGTCCCTACTATCAAATGATCATAAAAGTAACTAGACAAATGTCTTCTAAGTTTCAAAGTGCTAAAAGAAGATGTAAAATAATATTTTTTAGAAATATTTTTAATGATGTAAAATTTTTTATTTGTTAATTTATTTTTACAGTTTTTTTTCTTAAATTGTTACCATGTTTTGATCTTTTGAGTTACTGTTACAATTTAATTATTTTTATTAAAAAATTAAATTTATGTTAGTTATAATATTTTAATGATTAATAATTTATAAGAGATACTCAGTAGATTTATGCATGTTAATATTCAAACATAATCAATATTTCAATTTAAATAAATAAATATAAATAACTTGTTTCTAATCCATTTCAGTCCATATGTACAACGCATACATATTATTATATATGTCACATGCATAATAATTTGTGTTATTAAAAATAAAGGCTCCGAGTTGTTTAATTTAATAGATATGTTACGTATAAAATAACTAATTAATTTATTAATTATACGTGGTTGTTTTAAAATAACTAAATTAATAGTATATTGATTTAAATTAATTAATAACTTATAATACTAATATCAATTGTGATTTAATTTTGTAGCAAATTTAAATTTAAATTAAGATATCTCACAAATTTATTTTAGGTAAATGCATATAAAAAAAACATTCTCAATAAAAATAAAAATATTTAATCTTGTTTTTTTATCAGATTATAATACTAATTAATATATATATATATATATATATATATTCATTGTGAGATTTATTTTAGGCAATTCTAATTAATAAATTGAAGAATTTTTTACATGTTTTCGTAAGTTTTTATAATATTTGAAAATAAATGTTTACTCGTTGAGTTTCTATGCCTCTTCACCTGTTGAAATAACACAAAAAAATTAAATGATAAATTTTAAAAAATAATCTATCATCATAATCACAGTTAAAAGATGCATTTACCTTTGCAATAAGAGATGAAAACAACTAAGATTTTTCAAGAAAATTAATTAATTTTTATAAATATTAATTTAAATATTATTTATAATTGACTTGTATATAAATACTTTCAAAATATTAATATATTTACAGATAAATAATTTATATCTAATTACGTTAATAAATATAAATAAATATTAGTTTGAAATTCAAATTATTTTAAATATTGATTTTTTAAATTATTTTATTATTTAACATAATTAATATAAAATTAATATGATGTTTTTATGACATCAAAATCTTCTTTTATAATATATAATATAAATAATAGATATTATATACGATTAAATGAAGGTATAAAAAGTAACACAAGAGGTATATAGATAGAGTAGCATGTGTGATGTGAATAATTGGGCTAAAAGAGTCCACATAACTATATAAGCCTTTTGTATAAGGTAAAGGCCCATAACCCAATCTAACATTTGATGTGTCGAAAGAAACACACACATCCACCAGAAACCTGTACTGCGGCGGGCGCGACACTCCGGGAGATGGCGGCGATTGCTCAAGATTTGTATCCTTCCGAAGACGACCTTCTGTATGAGGAAGAATTGCTTCGAAACCCTTTTAGTCTGAAGTTATGGTGGAGGTATCTGATTGCGCGTTCGGAAGCTCCATTCAAGAAGCGTTTCGTGATTTATGAGAGGGCACTGAAGGCGCTACCGGGAAGCTACAAGTTGTGGCACGCGTATCTCCGTGAGCGTCTCGACCTTGTTCGCAACCTCCCTGTAACTCACTCCCAGTACGACACGCTCAACAACACCTTCGAGCGCGCCTTAGTCACTATGCACAAAATGCCACGTATTTGGATAATGTATCTGCTTACCTTAACGAATCAGAAATTGGTCACCCGTGCACGCCGGACCTTCGATAGGGCTCTCTGCGCTCTCCCTGTCACCCAGCACGACCGCATCTGGGAACCCTACCTTGTTTTCGTGAGCCAGAAGGGTATTCCCATTGAGACCTCTCTTCGAGTTTATCGAAGGTATTTAAAGTACGATCCATCACACATTGAAGATTTCATTGAGTTTTTACTTAATTCCACTCTGTGGCAAGAGGCTTCTGAGAGGCTGGCTTCGGTTCTCAATGATGACCAGTTTTACTCTATTAAGGGTAAGACCAAGCACAGGCTCTGGTTGGAGTTATGTGATTTGCTCACTCGTCATGCCAATGAGGTGTCTGGGTTGAATGTGGATGCTATCATTAGAGGTGGAATTAGGAAGTTCACTGATGAGGTGGGTAGGCTTTGGACTTCGTTGGCTGAGTATTACATTAGGAGGGGTTTGCATGAGAAGGCTAGGGATGTGTTTGAAGAGGGCATGTCTACTGTTATTACTGTCAGGGATTTTAGTGTTATATTTGATTCTTACTCTCAATTTGAGGAGAGCATGCTTGCTTACAAGATGGAGGAGATGGGGTTGAGTGACGAAGAGGATGAGGGTGATGCGAATGGTGTTGAGGAAGGGGATGAAGAGGAGGATATTCGTTTCAAGGGAAGATTGATGGAGGAGGATTTTGAGAGGAAGATCTTACATGGCTTTTGGTTGAATGACAAGAATGACATAGACTTGAGGTTGGCTCGGTTTGATTACCTTATGGAGAGGAGGCCTGAGTTGGCTAACAGTGTGCTTTTGCGTCAAAATCCTCACAATGTGGAGCAGTGGCATCGGAGGGTCAAGCTCTTTGAAGGGAATCCTACCAAGCAGATACTTACTTACACGGAAGCTGTGAGGACCATTGATCCCATGAAGGCAGTGGGGAAGCCTCATACTTTGTGGATTGCTTTTGCCAAACTGTATGAGCAGCACAAAGATCTAGCCAATGCCCGTGTCATATTTGACAAGGCAGTGCAGGTGAACTACAAAACTGTGGATAATCTGGCTAGTGTCTGGTGTGAGTGGGCCGAAATGGAGTTGAAGCATAAAAATTTCAAAGGAGCACTTGAGTTGATGAGGCGGGCTACGGCAGAGCCATCGGTTGAGGTCAAGCGAAGAGGTAACCTCAGTTCACCTTGCTCACATTTTCTTCTTCCCAAGTGTTTGCAAAAAATTCTGCATTAAATATAACCTTTGGTCTTTTTTCTTTCAATAAAATTTTTAGTTGTTGCTATAGATATGTAATATCTTTAATGTCCCTGGCCTGGAATAGCCTGCGTAAACCTGGTTTTTGAAAAAAATGGGTTGGATTTTAAATTCAATCCACTTTAAATGGTTTGGTTTGGATATGGACTGGATTTGTAAAAATCCAAACCATGCCCACCCTTACTTGATGAGCTACTCCTTCCCAATATGATCTGCTTTAAGTTATTCTTTGGTTTTATCTTGTTTGTTATAGAGATTGAACTAACTTTTAAATTTGCCTTATGCTTTACTTTTAGTGGCTGCTGATGGGAATGAACCAGTCCAGATGAAGCTGCATAAATCCTTGAGATTGTGGACATTTTATGTTGATTTGGAGGAAAGCCTAGGTAATTTGGAGTCTACATGTGCTGTTTATGAGCGGATCTTGGATTTACGAATAGCCACACCACAAATAATCATCAATTATGCATACTTCCTGGAGGTATGGTGTACTGTTTTGGTACAGTAAATCTTTTGAATTTTGCTTCAACTGGTTTTGGCTGATTTACAATTTCTTCAAATGATTTATGCAGGAACATAAATACTTTGAAGATGCTTTTAAAGTTTATGAAAGAGGTGTAAAGATATTTAAGTACCCGCATGTTAAAGACATATGGGTTACATATCTCTCTAAATTTGTGAAGAGATATGGAAAGAATAAATTGGAGAGAGCAAGAGAACTATTTGAAAATGCAGTTGAATCGGTATGCACAATTTATTTATTGATTGATTGCCAAAAATCTAAGTATTATTTAAGTATAATTTCTTTACAAGTTTTACATTGATGATCTGGTGGCAAGATTGTGTTCAAAATGTGTCACTATGGATAAATATTATTCCTGTGTCGAATTCTTTTAATGCATTACAATGCTAACCTAATCCTTCTTCTGGATCATGCTTGCCAAACAGGCCCCAGCTGATCAAGTGAAACCACTTTACCTGCAATATGCCAAGCTGGAGGAAGACTATGGACTTGCAAAGCGAGCTATGAAGGTTTATGATCAAGCTACTAAGGCTGTTCCTAACAACGAGAAGTTAAGCATGTATGAAATATATATTGCTCGTGCAGCTGAGATATTTGGCGTACCAAGAACAAGGGAGATCTATGAGCAGGCAATTGAATCTGGTCTTCCAGACAAGGATGTAAAAACCATGTGTTTGAAGTATGCTGAACTCGAAAAAAGTTTGGGAGAAATTGACCGGGCCCGTGGAATATATGTATTTGCCTCTCAGTTTGCAGATCCACGATCTGATCCTGAGTTTTGGAATAAATGGCACGAGTTTGAGGTTCAGCATGGAAACGAAGATACTTTCAGAGAAATGCTCCGTATTAAACGAAGTGTCTCTGCAAGCTACAGCCAGGTTACTTTAACTTTTCATTTTCATTTTCCCTATAATTCTGACCCTGATACTTGACATTTATTCTAATCTCACCTCTACTGTTTTTCCAGACACATTTTATACTGCCTGAGTATCTGATGCAGAAGGATCAAACTGTGAATCTTGATGAGGCCAAAGACAAATTAAAACAGGCTGGAATCCCTGAGGACGAAATGGCTGCTTTAGAAAGGCAATTAGCCCCAGCAGTTGACAATACAGTCACAAAAGATAGAAAAGTTGGGTTTGTGAGTGCTGGAGTGGAATCTCAGACTGATAGAGGGATTAAAACTAGTGCAAATCATGAGGATATTGAGTTACCAGAAGAAAGTGATTCCGATGATGATGATAAGATTGAAATTGCACAAAAAGATGTTCCTTCTGCTGTGTTTGGCGGTTTGATCAGAAAGAGAGATGAGATTGAAAAGAATGGAGAAGTAGATGCCGCGGAAGATAAGGATAAAGAAAATCGGCTTGGTGCCCTTGAGAGAATGAAGAGGCTAAAACAAAGTTAAATTTTTGGTGTTATAAAATGCTTGTTAGGCCTAAATATTTCTTTGAACTTGATTTCCAACCTGTGTTTTCGCTGTTTATGACCATATGTTGCATCATGATAACTTGAGACATAGTTTTATATTTTCCTGTCAGAGCATAAAAACTCTGACATGATAGGGGATGTAGTTGATCGATGTATAGAAAATAGGATGGTTCAATGGAAACATGGTTACAATGACCTTGAAACACTAATGTACTGTAAAATGATGGCATCAACTTTTAATATAATGTTTGTTCGCTTCCTTGCTCTTATGTTAATATCTTCCGACACTTATCAGTTGAATTTTCCTACCATAACTATAACTTCTCATATACACACGCATGATGTCATTATTCATGTTATCCTTTCAATTAGTACAATATTTAAACCCATTACAATATTTATCCTTTCCTTAGTCCCACCCGAAAAAAAATAACTGACATACTTCTATAAAGAAGAATGGGGAAATTTCACATGTGCATATTTTCGATTTCATGTGTCAAACATAAAAATGATCATAATTAAATAAAAGAGATATTAACATGAAGTAATATGTTTTGAAAAAATAGGTAAATTCAAATTTAAACTAACACACATCAATATTTAAAGAGTCATTTGTCATTTGTTTCCTTCACTTGCTCAAGAAATTATAGGGTTATTCCACTCAAATTAAAGAATCAGTGTGTGCTTGGATTAATTTATTTTGATTAAACAATTGTTTTTCTAACAAAAACTTGAAGAAACTTATTTTTCTTAAAATTAACCATTAGGCCACCTCTAATGGAAAGTGCTTATAGTTTTTTTTTTCTTAATAAGAATCTATGCATGTTGAGATCATCACTTGATTTTAATTAAGATTTTGTCAAGCACCATGTGTTTATATAACTAGCGGAGGCTGAGGAGCTAAACTTTTTTTTTATGGAACATGAAACGTACTTGTTATCAACTAATAATAAGAAGAAGAAGAAGAAAAAAAAAAAAACTTGATAGTTTTTCCGTTTGAGTTGACTTGACTACCTTTAAACTGTGTCGATGTTCACAAGACGAAAGCCGGTGATCTGATATTCAATGTTTCGGACTTCGTTTCTTCTTTTCACACTTTTTTTTTTTTTTGCAATTAATTATTTTTGGAATATGACCGTTGTCTTTTAGTTCGGGTGGTTAATTTAATTAGGAGCCACGTGTTACTTTTTTTTTTTTAATGAATGTGGATGTGGAAGTCTCATCAAAGTAGTTTTTCTCCTTTGAATTTTATCTGATTGAGTGTAAATTAGATTCAAGTTGCTCGTAGGTAAATGCACTACACGTACAACAGAAAGAAGAAGGATACAAAAATTAGTTTAACAAATAAATATGTACAATTTGTATAGCTTGAAACTTGATAATACTAGAAAATTTAAGACGGGTAAAACTTGCAACAAAAAAACCGTACTATTCATGTCACTAGATTATTGAGTTAATACACGTAATGTAAAATCTTTAGCTTTGTTCCTAAATTAATCAGTTAAAGAGTTTCATTATTTGCACATAATAAATTTATGCAGATTGGTCACAAACGTGTTTAATAAATTGTTGAATTGATTTAGTTATTTTTATTATATATAGATAATTAAAATGGTAGGGAATAGTCAATAAGAACATATTTTATTTGAGATTAAATCTAAAGACACATAAATGTTTTTACTTTTTAAATAAGCACTTTGAAAAAGGTAAGAAAATAATAATATTAATAATATTCTGAACTTAAATCAATCATACAAAATAATTATTTATCAAATATATGTAATCAATAATATATAACTAACAAAATTGAATAAAATTAGCCAAATAAAGTTGGTATTTTGAAGACATACACAGAGTTAGTTAATGAGCAATTAATCCATTATGTATATTTATATTTTAGTTGCTTTATTTTAATATATTATGAGATGAAATAAGAAGCACTTTTAAGGCATTATTTATCACGCTAGTTATGAGTATTGAGCAAGTTGGCAGTACAAAATAATCATATATTTACTCAAGACATAACTAAAAATCAGAGCAAAGCAAAAGAATGTCAAATTAAACATTACAGCCTTACATTCATGCTATTATCAGTTACAAGGAAAAGAGGTTTCAAAAAAACATTGATCCTAATTAAGTCCCCCAAGTGTTTTTTGTGTGTTTCTTAATTTCCTAGCTAATTGATGTTGAACTTGAACCACATTTTTGGTATGTGGAGCATATATATATATATAAACAAAAGAAATAATGATGATGACCCAAACCCAACCATAAATTTATATGGCAATAAAATAAAATCAATAAACCTACTGCAAAGACTATATATATATATATATATATATATATATACACTGTAAAATGTAAATAAAAATATATGAATTGGTTGAGAGTTGAGCTTAAGCAGCACCGCGGTTAATCATTTGCATGTACTGTTCCAAGGATTGTTGTCTTTGCAACCTCATGTCTTGATTGAACTTTCTTATGAATGCTTCGACGCGCCGGTTCAACTCGTCTTGACTCAGCGAGGGTTCTTTCCGCAGCCTTCCGGCCGCCGCTGACACATCGTCGAATGTTGTCTCTTCCGGTGGTGGGTTGACGCGGTGCTGCCACGTGTCAGACTTCTTGATGTGTCTGCTTAATGGCATTGACCGACCCTCCGTTATGGCCTTCCACGTGCTCTCCAACGTCTCCTGCCGTTTCGCCTTGGCTACCACCTTCAACGCTCTCCCACCTACAAAACGACAACCACCATGCAACGCGTATTCATCACTATCCACAGCAACGCGTATTCATGATTATATTGAGAATTTCATTAATTAGTAATTAATTATTACCTTCGGAACTGGATTTAAGGAATTTCCGGTGATTGAACCTAGCAGATAGGAGAGGCTTCTCCGCCGACGATAGAATCTCCGTCGAATCTTCTCTCTTGAGTGCCATTCCTTCTTCTTCGATTACTTTCTTCTCCTCCTCCTCCTCTTCTTCTTCTTCTTCGATTACTTTCTTCTCATCCTCTTCTTCTTCTTCTTCTTCGATCACGGATGAACCGTTAACGAAGACGGCTTTTACTTCCAAAAGCGGTGGTTCTGTAACGGGCAGGGATTCAACATGTGGAGTTGGGTCTGAGTGATGAAACCAGGAAGATACGACGATGGAGATGATGATGGCGTTGAGAATAACGAAGAGGTAAGGAGGTTTCAAGCACATCAGGAAGAAACTCCAGAGAAGAGGGAGGTGGCTGGCGGCCATTGGAACGGATACTTTCAGCCCCAACGCCGCGAACATGACGGCGGCGGAGACCAGAAGAAGTTTCCAGGAAACCATGTTAGCCAGAAAAAAAAAGTTGATAAGCTTTTGCTTTTGAGAGCGTTAATTTGCGACTTGCGAGTGATAGAGAGAGATGTCGGAACAAGAGAATATATAGACAGACAGGGAGTGTAAGTCCCCACTAAATGTAATCATCAAATCTCAGCCGTTCAATAGTCAGTGAATACACGGAATTGATTATGGTCTATGCCGTGTAGGACCCCTCACTCCTTCTATTCTATCTACTAGTAGTAATTACCACAGAACATTGCCTTGTCACCTAGTGAGTGGTGGTGGCTGGTCATTTTTATTTTATTTTACTTTTTTTTAAAAAAAAATTATACAGGAATTAAACCATATTACTAATTATTAAATGTGGACTGCCATTTTTTATTTTATTCAACGTAATGATGTTGTGGAACCGTTCACCAATCAACCAATAGTAAATAGCAATACAACGTATTCAACTTTTCTTAATCATGGGAACCAATTGATCTCCATTCCAATAACTTGATTTCTTTTTCTTCCCTTGTAGTAACTCTTTTTTTTCTTTTCTGGATTGAGGGTTTATTAGATAATATTGAATTCACCAAAAAAAGAAGAAGATAATATTGTAAGCGTTTGAATTAAGCTATCTACAACCACCAACCATGAATAGAATGTAGGACATATCAAGTGAAGATTTAGTCATCAGAAGTGTGAAGTGTGATGATGAATTAGAATTTACCATCCATATGTTCACGACAAAGGAACGTTGTAGATTCTTGGGTCGGCTCGCGAGAATGGCGACACAAATGGAGTGGGTTTGGCTATTTCACACTTTATCGTCCACATCAAATTTTCGAAACAATAAAAAAAAATCGATAAATTATATTATTTAATATCTATAACTAAAATATTAAATCATTTTATGACTTACGTGTTTTATTTTTGAATATATATATATATATATATATATGATACTTTGTGTGTGGTTCATGGTTCTTCGCATGTGGATTGAGATATTTTAAAATTAATATAATTTATGATTAATTATTAAATATTTTATATATAATAAATATGACGATGTAAACATATAGTTTAATATTTTTAATAAAATCAATTTATTATTTTAATGTATTAAAAAAGTACAATTTAAAGAGTCTCGGATATAATTTAATTTTTGTTATGAAGATATAATTTAATTTATATGTTTTAGAAACTAAAATAATTTTTTTTAATTTTTTAAAATAAATATATAATTAATAATATTGTTCCCATTCTTCCTATAGATATTAAATAAATATTTTTTTATTTAAACATATAGTTTAATATATTTTATTTCTATAGATATTGTTTAAAATAAATATATAATTAATAATATTGCGAGCGAAACAAGTGCAATGCTAACAACAATCCACGTCAACAAAGACGTTGCTATATTAGCCAATTTTAATATCACTCTTTCTAACTGACTAATGAGTTGTATTGTGTTATAGAAAGAGGTATGATTACATCAATTTGAAAATTATGAGGGCCAGAGTTTTGAAAAATTGGAAAAATAGGATATTTCGAAATGAGTATTAGCTCAATGGGCTTATATGATATGAATTCCGTCAATGATATTATAAGTTGGTTAAAAATACTACTATATATATCCCACTGAGTTTTCTTTTCCTACAAATATTTCATAGTTATCTCATAATAATGTTATTTTTTTCTGCTAATGTAATACACATTATGAGTAAAGGAATATTAGAGGGTTTCTACTCCATGCAAATGAAGCCAGCTTTTGGTGCAAGGAAGAAGAGTGACTTCTGGTCAGGGAACCAGACTCGCACATGTGGTACATTCATACATTCGATACTATGTTCTAAGTGACTGTCTTAGTCATGGGTGGATCTGGTCACAAGTGGGCCATCTTTAAGGAAAAGAAAAAGAAGATCAACAAGAGGATCGAAGAAAGGTTAGTGAATAGTGAGCTCATTAATTCCTATAATAAGAGGATTATAAAATAAATTATATTGTGAGAAGAAAACAATTTAACTGACTGATAATGACAATCAAATTCAGAGTTTTTTAATTGGACTTTTCAAACCGTAATTTGAGGAGTTTCTGGATGAAATGTACCACACCACAAGCGCTTCCGGATCCGGATCCTCAGCTTGTTATTTTGCTACAGTCCATATGAACAGTTACCCATTTCGATTCCGAATCTCTCTCTCCCCTTAAGAGATAAAATGGTCGGTTCAATGTAAAAACAAAAACGTATGAAATTCACAGCTTTCCTAATCGATCCATAAAAATTGACTACTCGTTTTGTTGGTTTGAAGGACGACGAAATTGCCTCGCAATTCCGTTAAAGGTCGAGACAAAAATTAACTATGTGTGATGCTGGGAAGCTAGTTAAAGGAAGCTTTCAATAAGATATCTTAAATGTAATTTTATTTTCATGTTTGATATGATGTATTATTTAATACTAAATTATGATTTTCAAGTTTTGATTTTATAAGCAAACACACACACTGCTGAATCTGATAATGACGGTCGAAAATCCCAACGTAATAACCATAACCATTCTTTTTTCGGTAGTGTTTAATAAGATTAGAGCAGGTTTAATTCAGGTTTTCTTTTCATTGTATTTTAGTTAAGAGATATTTAAGGCTGAAGCGTATTAACGTGTCATGATTTAGCAAAGCAATGAAAGGTATTTGGTGGGAGATTGGTGAAATTAAAGACTATTTTATTTGTCGGCAAACAACCTCGATCGTCATTCTCATCCTCTCTTAATTTGTTTACTATTCACCAAACAATTGTAGGCATTGAACCCATAACTTGGTTATACATAATATCATAATAACATAATTCGACCTCACCCAAAAGGATAAAGATAAAAAAAAGCACAAGTCCATCTTTCAAATTGACAATACTCAATAGTCAATATGGAAACGTATGGTGAATAATACTTGGATAATGTGTAGTAGGCCCGGTATTATTATTTAACTACATAGTATGGAGCATGCATATCTCTCTAACACGGAGAATATCATTATAGATTATGGGGATTAATTTGGTGAGAGATGATGAGAAAATAGATTGTAATTGATGACTGAGTAAGGACTACGTGGAATGATAGGAGTAGTAAGTATGGTCAACAAGAAGTTAAGGATGGGAGTAACGGTAGCAGTTAGCAAACACGTGTCAAGAGGGTAGAATTAATATGGCTACTCTTTTTTCTGTAGTCTTAGTAGTGTGTAAGCAGTTTCTAATTCTATGCACCGTCCGTTGCTCAGGAAAGCTCCAAATGTTAAGCTTAGCAAACCACAACCACAACTCAGGTTTAATTAAGTTCTATATATTTTTTTATTCAATATATTAACATAATAGTATACTCTTTGTTTAATATTATATTCTTTTTTAAGAAATCTATGCATATATTATAAATCTGAATATCTGAATTTATTTTTATTTTTTTATTCTTTTCAAACACAATTAAATATTATTTTAATATGAATTTTAAACTTTAAATTGAAAATAATTTTTTTAGATAAATTAAATTAGATAATAAAAATATCTATATAAAAGTAGTTACGCGGGTTAATAAATAATAATAATAATTGAAAAACCTAAAAATTGAAAATTGTAATATACAAATACAGCACTAGTCAAGACATATTGACCTATGAACCTGGGTAGAATGAAAATGTAGAATCAGTAGATCGTTTCAATTTTCAAATATTGGTCTATGGATCTTGTCTAAGCCTGGTTCTGCTTGAGCATGAGTGACCAGCAAAATGAAATGAAATGTCTTGGTATAGACGTTAGTTAGTCCCTTCAAAGCAGAGGACTATTGGTATCATGAAACACGGAGCAATCCAAAACAATGTTAATATTGGAAGGACAAATTAAGGAATTCATGCATGTTTGAGTTTATGTATTGATGAAATGAAACAACTAATCTCTCATAGTGGTGGATGGGAGGCCTTGTACAGCACAATAACATTATAATTATAAAAACAACACATCCACTTGGCATCAATGTTTTCATGTATCTACCGACACAATAAACAGCTCTTAAATACATACATCTCTGTAGCCTGTTTTTTGTTTTGTTTTTTTGACCTTATCATATTATTCGCGTTTCTTGTTTTGTTTGAGCATTTTCTCAACTTCTCCACTATATGGTGCGGGATGATAAGCATACTGCTGAAGAACAGAAAAGATAACCATCTCTAGACACACCAAAATATTCTGCATTGCTTCCTCAATGTGCTCCACATCTAACCGCAAATGCCGAGCTTGAATGACACCAGTTGCCGCTAAAAGCTCCAGCAACATTCCCTACACATGGCCATAGACACTTCATTATTGTCACGGAAACAGCCCATAGATGATGATGCAATTATATATGAAGGATAATATAAAAAGAATTTAAGGTAAATGTAAGAGACAAATGGATGAATCAAGCAAATCTCTTTCCCAATAAATGGACATAGTATAGGGACAAATATGGGAAGATTTTCCCATTTACAACAAATAAATGTTGATTTTCTCTAATTCCTAATGTGCACATTTTATAGTATACTAGGGATACAATTATTATTTTATTACACATATCTGTACATAAACAAGGACAGATTCCTAGGCTAATACTCAGCAGGTGTTGAAGATTTATTTATGAGATTTACTAATTAGATCCCGGGTCATCATTGTCTTTAGACCATGCAAATTGACTCTATCTGTGAATGACTTTGCTTCCTCACTGGCAAAGTATTAAACATAAATACACCCCAAAGTCCCAAACTATAGGAACTTATGGTGCCCACATAATAAACTTTAGTTTGATCAAGTGTTTTACTGCAACAATAATAACAACCTAAAATTTTCCCACTAGTTGAAATTGGTTACATGTATCAAAGTATGAGACAACAACACCATAACGTTCTGTTGTAAATCATGACTACAGAAAAATTATTAACCTGACTATAGTTTTTCTTAGCCTTCTTCTACCTCTAGTGATTGTTTTACCTTCCATTTGGTTTACTCTCCTCACCGAGTCTTCTAAGTCTTATCCACACATGCCCGGAACACCTAAGGTTCTACCATCTTTTCTACAATTGGTGCTACCTCCACTTTTTCTCTAATGCATTCATTCCAAAACCTATTTTTCCTAGTGTGTTCAGTCATCCAATCCAACACAACATTCTCATTTTTCCTACATTGAGTTTATTCTCTTGTTGGCTATGCCAAAATAAATAAGTAAAAGCATTATGAAAAAAATAAAAACAAGGAAAAAAGGTTGAGAACCATTAGCTAGTCTAATTATTTGTATTGATTCTATATGTAAAAACAGGTCTTTTTCTGTATGTAAAGAAAACACCATATCAGCCAGAATTGGAAGTTCATAAAGTTTGGCTGTTCAAATTTTAGTTTCTATATTCCTCTAACAGGAGGATCTGTGGCTCTGTGCTACTTTTTATGGCTTGAAGTCTTTTCTAGGTGGTCATTTAACTCAGCTTATCTGATTCTGATGACTATATAAATGATCATGAGTTTACCTGCCAAAAGCAGAAGAAAACAATTCCTTTGATGCACAAGAATTTTGCTAGAGGCTTGTGTGGTTCCAGTTCTTTAGCAAACACATGGTAAAAGACCACCAGAGAATACAAAGCTAATGACACAGATATGTTGAGAACGATTGTGAATGCCCAGCTCAACCAAGTTGGATACAGCCCGAGTAGCTGTAATGCAATCATCAAAAGGGAACATACTGGACGGACAACAACAAACTGCCATGTCCAGTATTTTAGAAGCTTCAAATTATGATGGTTCAGCCGAACAGTACGAGGCTGCAAAAGGTCAATTTACACAGTTGTGAATACCATGACATCAAATCCATATTGTGAAGCACAATTATAAGTGTGCAGAAGCAGATAGCTATACCTGAAAAAGTGTCATTGGAAAGGAGTGGTGAATTTCGCGGCCTTTAATTTCATCGGGCACAATGTTTCCACTAATTGATATGTTGAGGAAACTATACATCAACGCCAAAAACTTGGCAATGACCAAAGCTTCATAACATTCTTTAACTGACTCCAAAAAGGTGAAAAACTCCTTGCTTCCTCTGATATCCAGGAGACCCACAAAGGAGACGGCTGCATAGAGGGGAGCCATAAGGATGATGATGATGATAGCCTTTTGCTCCTTTGGATTCTTCCAATAGAACAGATGCTGAGAGAGTAACTGCGTGGTGAAATGCATCGAAAGCATAACACAAAACGCGGATCCCAGCACAGTAATCTGTGCTGGATTCAGTGTACTTATATCTATCATTTCTCAAATCTCAATTCTCAATTCTCACTACACCCTCCTGCCTGAGCTGAAAAAGCCTACAAATCTCAGATTTAGAGAGGGATCAAATCAAATAAAAGCAAATTAGAGCATGAAACAATACCCTCAGAAAGGAAACTAAAATCAATACTATCAGCCCCCCACACAGTTCAATTCATAATAATAAGAGACGAATTTTGGGTTCAACAGGTAGTTAAAAAGCAAACTTGATTTACAAAAAAATAAAGGAAAATGGAAAGGAATTCAGAAGAGAAAGCACGAAACCAAACTCACCTTAATCGACACGATTCAAATTCGACAACGGAAGCGATGAATGAAAGAAAGGAAGGTTTTATGATTGTATAAGTTAATATAATGAGACACCTGGCATCAATTCATCTCGCCACCGTGGTATTTAATTTTGTATTGTTTCATGTCAGCAATGGTGTGCGCTTGGTCAACCAGGATGATGGAATGGATAAATAAAGGGAAATTCAAATTGTATGCTACAGTCGGAATTTATTTAACTATTCATTCAGTACCAAAATATAACATGTAATCACTTTGTTTTTGCTGATTGAAAAAAGTTTTTTTTGCATCTAAATTCAAACATGGATAAATAAATAGAATTTTAGTTCATCTCTTTTGTAGATATAAGTATAAGTGTCCTCTTTCTAATTTTTTTATTCATAAAAAAAAAATGAATTTAGTGTAGCTTGAAGTAGTTGAAAATGATGGTATGATTTGGTTTACAATATCCAAATATATCTCTTTTAATTACTGGAGAATCAACACCATCGTTGTTCACCATTAGGCATTAGGGGTTTGCTTTTCTAGGATTCTTTCTTTTACTGCAATTTTTTTACTTTTCTTTGTGTTTTTTACGGTGAGGACCCAGATATATGAAAATATGAACTTAGGATAAGGAAAATACCTGTCCATCTGTTTTTTTTTTGTAATTCATTTGTCGCGCAGAGGATGAGTCCAATGAATAATATTATTCACATAACATCTTCTTTCTATGTATTATTTTATTTACACTTCTCTCTTTAATTAGTATTGTGATTTGTGAGATATACAAACTCCTTGAAAAAAATATTTTATTATGGTTCTGTTTTCTACTAAAGAAGAAGAAGCCAAGCTCGATTGAAAATCTATTATATTGTAGTCTTCTGATTTCCTTGTGTATTGTAATCAAGTGATGTTATATTAGTGTGCCTTTCAGGGTTGGCTCAATTGACGCTATCCAAAGGAAGTTTTCGAGTCTGATTAGTGTTAGTGATTCTTATAATTAAAAACCAATTAATGTATTACTGGGAAAAGTTAAAATATTCATTTTTCCTAGAAACAGTTCCTTACAAAAGCCACAAAGAAGAGAAGCAAGAGTTTATGTCAACAATTCACTTCTTGTCATCATATCAATTGCTAAATACGGTGTGATTGTTGAAATGAACTTGACATCAATTCCTTTAGCTGTAATTATAAAACGCAACCTTATTAGAAACCTGAGATCGTACAGAGAAAGAAGTTCAAACACAAAGGATACCAAAAGTATGTCACGAACTTCAGGATTTATTTATGACAACTTTTCATGGCAAAAGCAATATCTTCCCAATGTGCTGGCTGCTTTCCATAAGCTGGTGAGCCTCCGCTGCCTCAGAAAGAGGGAAAGATTTGAAGACCACAGGCTTAACCTTTCCTTCTGCAATTGCAGGCCAAACATTCTTCTTCACTTCACTAACAATCGCGGCTTTATTTTCAAGACTTCTATTACGTAAGCCAGCTCCTGCACAATACAGCATCCACCATATGGCATTCACAAATGTTATGTTCAAGTTCAACCAAGTCTATAAGTTAGATCATCCTACCTCACTCCATAAAAACCAATAATGAAAAAGTTCGCTGTCTAATGTTTCCTCATACAAAACTCATTTTCAAGAAGATCAAAAGAAGTAGAAATTCAGAAGGGGATGTGCCTATTATTGCAGCAGGTAAGTCTGGAAGGAAAGTAACCACAGTGATATAAACAACTCAAAAATTAAAAAAAACTAGGAAACGCTCCTATACAGAGGTGCAGAAAGATATATAAGAATGTGAAAAGCACAAACAGAATTCATTACAAGTCATTGGAAAAATAAGAAAGTTCTCACTATTTTTCAATTTTCTCATAATCCTCCCCTACCCAAAATTTAGAAGTTCATGACTTTTTTTTTTTAATTACTTCATAATCCAACATACAAGAGATGGCACTGGCAGTAGGTATACTTGCACATGTAGAAACAGAAATTGAGCAAAATCCAAAATTTGCAATACCTTGTACTGTGAGACGCTTAACAAGTAAAGGGCGTAAATCTGCTTGTGTACTAACCCCACCTTGAAAGCCAATAATAAAGAGCCTTCCATCAAAATTCAGGCTATCAAGATTTCTTTGATAGTAGGAGGCTCCCATACAATCAAGAATAACATCAACACCTGTGGTACACATCAATTACAGTGTTACATCATGATTTTGTATAACAGCAGTAGTAAACATTATTTAGGGAGAGGTAATACCTTGGCCACCAGTTTCTTCCTTTACCCTTGCAACAAAGTCTTCTGTTTTGTAATTGATGCCCACATCAGCACCGATACTCTTGCAAAAAGCCAGCTTCTCCTCAGTTCCTGTTAAGCAATGAATATCTAGTATAAAATTTGGGGGTTGCAATTTCAATAAACAAGATGGGATTGAGTAAGTAGTGTAGTGAACCTGCAGTAACAAAGACTCGTGCGCCACGATACTTGGCTATCTGAATTGCAAATGTACCAATCCCACTGGAACCTCCATGAATCTGAGAAGTGAGAATGAATATCAGTTATTAAAAGTAAGCAAAGGTGAAGATGCGATATTTTAGATACGATACCAAGAAGGTTTCCCCTTGAGTTAAGCGACTCATCATGAAAACAGTTGACCACACAGTGCATGCAACTTCAGGAAAAGTAGCTGCATCCGTGAGAGAAACACCGGATGGGACCGGAAGAAGTTGTCCCACCGGAACTGCAACTTTCTCGGCATATCCGCCTCCGGCGAGAAGAGCACAGACCTGATCGCCGATGTTCCAGGTGGAAACGTTTGGACCGAGGGAGAGGATAGTTCCGGAACATTCGAGACCGAGATATGGGCTGGCGCCCTTAGGTGGAGGGTAGGAGCCTTTCCTCTGAAGGGTATCGGCTCTGTTAAGGGCAGTGGCGTGGACTTGGATGAGAACCTCGTCGTCTCCAACCTGGGGATCTTCCACTTCCTCAAGCTGTAGCACTTCGGGACCTCCCGGACTGCTTATCGCTATGGCTTTCATTTTCTTTCTTCTTCCGACTCACGCTTTGTAAATTGTGATTGTACAAAATTATGTCTCCTCATCAATAAGAAGGTTTTACATTTTCTTTTGATTAAATGACCTTTATGAAATAAGAGCAAATTATAATTATAATAATATATTCTGACGCTTGTTTTAATTACATTGTACATCCTCATTTTTTTTTTATCCCATGTACAAAATTTCTAAACTTATATTCCATTATACTTGTATCTCTTCCACAGTAAATCTGTTAACTTTACATGTCATGTGATTGACATATAACTTTTATAATATTTTTTTTCTTAAAAATGTATTTATCTTTTTTTTTAAACATAAGGTGCATTGGTAATGTATTAAAAAGTTCAGGGATACATATGATGATTTTAAAAATTAAGGGGATACATGTGTGATGTATTTAAAAATTAAGGATTTGAGAGGTATATGTGTGATGAGTTTAAAATGTAACGGATACGTAAGTGATGAGTTTAAAAAGTCAGGTTCGACGTCATGGTAGAGTTGCGAGCCGTAAATGGGATCATCGTTACCATAGACAAGGTCGTTGTTGTTGGATTGAAAGTCGTCACGAATGTGGTCATTGAGCACGAAATAGAGAATTCACATATAAGAAAAATATCCTTCCTTTAGAGAAGAGGAAGAATTCTCTCCTCTTGAACGTAGTACACAAAATAGAGAAAAAAAACATTTCTCTCCCCTTTAGAAGACCAGTAGCACGAAACAAGGGAGCAATCCTTCTCTCCCTTTAGAAAAACAGTAGCACGAATAGAGGAAGATGAACGTTCTCCTTTTTGGTCACTTAACTATAAGGATAATTATGAGATTTTAAATAAATCAATTAAAATTAAATATAAATTCATTTAAAAAACTAACGATAACTTAACACCGTTAAAGTAAGGGTGCGTAAAAAAAAGAAGAGAATACATATATAATCGAAACAAATCTCAAAATATGTTGCTGTAATTTGCTCTTAAAATAATTGATTATGAGAATTAATCCATTATCCTTTATTACTTAAAATAATATATATTTGTATAAAAAATTTACACCCAAAAAATAATGACTATATTAGCAATATCAACTTTTAAGTATAGTCACGGAATTATAAAATTTTAAAAATATTAATAAATTCAATCACTATTTAAATATAATTAATAAAATATAATCGAACATTTTCTTATTTTATTTATTTGTAGCATATAAATTCAACGTATATTCATGTAAAAATTTATACTTTTAGACATTAATAAAATAATAAAATGTTTTATCAAGATTTAATAATTAAGAATTATAAAATTAAATTTAAATTTACTAAAATTTAAAAATAATTGTGAATACTTTTATGTGATATTAAATTTTTAAAATATTTTAAACACTTTTTTAATATGGGAAATTACTAAAATAAATTAGTTAAATTAATATTTAATAAGTTTTATAATTTAAAAGTATAAATATTTTTTTTATTAAAATTATAAATTTTTAATTACAAAAATGTTATAAGTATTTTTTTAAACTTATAATAGTTATGATTAAATAATGAAATTCATATTTATTAAATTTAATTATTTAAAATTTTTTATAGTGAAATTTGTGAATTTTTAAATTTATAATTATTATAGTTTATTTTTAAATAGAGAATAGTTAGTCTTAAGTTATTAATTATAAATATTGATTATTATTTTTAAATATTTTTTAATACATGATTCATATGTAATATTTTAAAATTAGATATATAATTTATTTATATATTTTTAAATATAAATTTAAAATTTTATTAAATCTCAGAAAAAATTATCTCACACATCACGTGGGTGTACGCACTAATTGAATTATTGTTATGTCATACAATTAAAATTCTAAGACTAATGAAACCTCAAGTAATTACAGTTTCATTATTGAAACCTTAAATCCCCAAGGTTTCATTCATTATAGTGTTTCATTTAAGATTTAAGGTCTCATAATCTAGGGTATGAAACCCTAAATTCGTAGGATATTATTTATGGAACCTTAAATCCTTAGAATTTTATTTATCAAAAACCAAACACTTAGAGTTTCATTCATTGTAATGTT
Source organism: Amphicarpaea edgeworthii (assembly GCA_014843725.1). Taxonomy (NCBI): domain Eukaryota; kingdom Viridiplantae; phylum Streptophyta; class Magnoliopsida; order Fabales; family Fabaceae; genus Amphicarpaea; species Amphicarpaea edgeworthii. The sequence continues at coordinate 22,891,789 of CM026322.1, read as the reverse complement.
TCATTTAAGATTTAGGTTTCATGATTTAGGATTTCAATTATAAAATCCTAAATTAAAATTTAGGATTTTATTTACAAAACTTTAAATCCTTAAGGTGTCTTTTATGAAACCATCAATCCTTAGGTCTTCATTTATGAAACCCCAAATATTTAGGGTTTCATTTAGAAAATAAGGTTTCATAAAGATTAGGATTTCAAATTCCATTTATGACACCATAAATCCTCAGGGTTTCAATCTTGGTTTTAGGTGTCATCAATGAAATAATAATTTTTTTATTTGGGATTTTATTTATAAAACCACAAATAATTAAAATTTTATTTATGAAACCCTAAATATTTAAGATTTCAATTTATATTTAGGGTTTTGATTTAATGTTTCATTTATAAAATCTTAAATATTTAGGGTTTGATAATGAAACCTTAAATTATTGAGATTTCGTTTATGAAATTAAAAATGTTTATGGTTTCAATTTGGAATTTCATTAATGAAACCCTAATTATTTAAGGTTTTATAAATGAAATCTTAAATATTTAGGGTTTAATGCAACCTTAAATTTCATTACTTTTTTTTTTTTATAACTTTCAAAATAAAAATTCATTTTTTTCTAAACATTCCACTTTTTTTTTTAAGTATTGAGGCATCGTTTATAAAATTATAAATATTTATCGTCTAAATTTAATGTTTCATTTATGAAACACAAAATATTTATGAAAATCCTAAATAAATAGGATTTTATTTATGAAACCCTAAATAATTAGGGTCCCTGAATATTTTTCAAATTTTCAACACATTACTCTTTATTTCTATGTTTTTCAAAATATTTCAAGACATTAATCTTGGTTTCTCATATTTTTTAAAACATTTCAAGACATTAGTCTTGATTTTTCATATTTTAAATTTTTTTTTCATTTTGTTAATTTTTACAAGACAACACTATTGTTTTTTTTTTTTTCATATTATGAAGCCCAAAATATTTAGGGTTACCACTTAATATTTTATTTATAAAAACTTAAATATCTAGGGTTTTATAAATGAAACTTTAAATATTATGAGTTTTCACTAATGAAATCATAAATATTTAGGGTTGCATAAATAAAAAAATAAATCAAAACCTTTAATATTTTGGATTTTAGAAATGAAAACCTAAATTTCATCGTAAATTGAAATCTTATATATTTAGGTTTTCGATTTAAGATGAAGTTAAAAATTCAGTAATGAAATCCAAAATATTTAAGTGTTTCATTTATGAAAACCAAAATATTTAGATTTTCTCTTCATGATAAAACCCTAAATAATTAGGGTTTGATTAATGAAACCCTATATATTTACAGTTTTCATTTAATGCTTCATTTATGAAACATTAACTATTTAGTATTTATGAAAACCTAAATATTTAAAATTTTTATTTATGATGAAATCTTAAATAATTAGGATTTAATTACTGAAACCCAAAATATTTTTCATTTTTTTCAAATTTTCAAAACATTACTCTTGACTTTCATGTTATACAAAATTTTCATTTATTCAAAAATTTCAAGACCTTACTCCTAGTTATTCGAATTTTTTAAAATTTTCATTTTTAAAAAAAATTTCAAGACATTAGTCTTGATTTTTCATATTTTTATAAAAAAAAATCATTTTTAAATTTTTTTTCAAGACAATACTCTTGCTTTTTCACATTATGAAACCCAAAATATTTAGGATTACCATTTAATATTTCATTTATGCAATCTTAAATATTTGGCTTGATTGCAATTTTTATCCTCTAGTTTTGTGAAATAGGGATTTTCACCCCTCTGATCTTTAATTGTAAAATTAGGTCTTCTTGATTTAAAAAATGTGCAAATTTGGTCTCTCTGTTTATTTGTTATGATTGACTATTTATACCTCCCTAACTTCTAAATAGACCTAGTATCAAAAATAAAATAAAAAAATAAACATTTTCTTCCAGCACCTCCCATTTTATTTCCTACACTCCCAATTTTTTAATTTTTAATTTTTATAACCATGATTATATTATATGACCAATCATATATGACATTTTGAAAGTTATCAACAACATTGTTATTAAGAAAAAAATTCAAGTAAATTTATTAAATTCAAATTTTATAAATATGAATACACTGGTTTGTAAAAATAAGACATCAGAAATATTCATATAAAAAAATTAAAAATTTCGAAAAGATTTTGTTTATAAAAAAATCATACCAATCTACAAATATTTCCAAAAACTGTATCTTGCTTTTTTGAAAGGCATATAAATGGAATTACCAATTTTGATAATATTTTCCAAATCTGAAAATAAAAATTGAAAATTTTTAAAAAATTAAAATTTAAAAATGTGGATGTGTAGAAAAGCAATGTAAGAGGTGCAATAAACAAATTGAGAGTGTAAGAAATAAATTGGGAGATGTTGAAAGAAAAAGACCTTAATCACGTAGATGTTGGAATGTTTTTTTTTTTTTTGAAATGGGATTTATTTAGAAGTTAGGGACGTGTAAATAGTAATTAAATTGGTTAACGTTAAAAAACAAATGATCAACCATAACAAATAAACGGATGAACCAAATTTGCACATTTTTTAAACCAGGAGACCTAATTTTACAATTAAAAACTAGAAAGATTAAAATTGTCATTTCATGAAACTAGAGGGATGAAAATTGCAATTAAGCCTAAATATTTAAGGTTTTATAAATGAAACCCTAAATATTTTGGATTCTATAAATAAAAAATTTGATATCATTAATATTTAAGGTTTTATTAATGACAACCTAAATTTCAACATATATATTTAGGGTTTTGATTTTGGATGAAGTTTAAGATTTCAATAATAAAACCCTAAATAATTTAATGAAAATAAAAATAATTAAGGTATCACTAATGAAACCTTAAATAGTAATGATTTTAATTTAGGGTTTCATTAATGAAACTCAAAATATTTAAGGTGTCATTAATGAAACCCTAAATATTTAGGGTTCAATTAATAAAAAAAATCAAAACATTTAATATTTAGGGTTTCAAAAATAAAAACCTAAATTTCATCCTAAATTGAAATTTTAAATATTTAGGGTTTTGATTTTGGATGAATTTCATGAATTCAATAATAAAACCCTAAATAATTAAATGAAATTCTAAATAATTTAGGTTTCATTAATAAAACCCTAAATTATGATTTCAACTTAGGATTTCATTAATGAAACTCAAAATATTTTAGGTTTCATTAATAAAACCCTAAATATTTAGGATTCATAAATAAAAAAGTAAATAAAATCCTTTAATATTTAAGGTTACAAAAAAGAAAACCTAAATTTCATCATAAACTGAAATATTATATATTGAGGGATTCGATTTAGGATAAATTATAATAATTCAAAAATGAAACCCTAAATAATAAAATGAAATTCTAAATAATTATAATTTCATTAATAAAACCCTAAATATTACTGATATCAATTTAATGTTTCATTAATGAAACCTTAGTTATTTAGGGTCTTATTAATGAAACCCTAAATAATTAAGGTTTTAATTTAATGTTTCATTTATAAAACACTAAATTTTTAGTAATTCATTTATAAAAATCTAAATATTAGAATCTCCATTTAGGATGAAACCCTAAATAATAAGGTTTTCATTAATAAAACCCTAAATATTAACAATTCCAATTAAAGGTACTAATTACAAAATCCTAAATATTCAAATTTATTGTTTCATTAATAAAACCCTAAGTAGTTAGAGTTTCATTATTAAATCCTGAAATAAATAGGGTTTAATAATTGAATCCTTAAATAATTAGGATATCATTATCGAAACCCTAAAACTTTAAATACTAAACCCTAAATAATTACGATTTTATTATTGAAACCTTAAATATTTAAGGTTTCATAACCCTTGTAACATCCCACCTCCGATACATAATTAATCAAAGAAAGATTAATTTTTTTTTATTAAAAAAAAACTCTTTCATTAAACTACTTATGAAAATAAACTACGAACTCTTCACGATTTCTAAGATCAATAAATATTATTATAAGCTTAATTTATAACCATGGATTTATAAAACCAAGCTAAAACATTTATAATGCCTCATGGTACTTCACTTTTTATAAAAGAAATATAACATTAATAAATAAGACTCTTGGAACAAAAGTTTATCAACCTAAGCTATCTATACAGAAAACAACACCAAAAAGAAGAAGGAGGAAGAGCAGCTTCAAACTTGTACGCGTTCCATCTACAATGACCCCCAAAAGAGCTTCACCAGAACCTACTTCCCTGTACGACAAGATCGGGATCATCACAGTCACAACCACACATGCCACATGCAAGGGAAAACTTACCAGAATAAATACATATACAAATTATAGAAATGGGAAAACTAACTAATAACTTCATGGTACAACCATCTCAACTAAATCATACAACGTAGTTATAAAATAAATCCACAACCATCAACAACAACATAACTTTATCACAACATAAACCATCAAATTTCATTACATTTAGTCATCAAATATCAAATATCAAGAGTTATTAGTCAATCCTAACAATATGCACTGACTCTGCTCTATGGAAACTTAACATAATATGAGCGATCCCCCATAGGCCCCATCCTATAACATAGTCTCACTTTCTAACCATTCAAGGAGTCCCTTGGGCTGATATAGTGAGGGAGGTGTGGTTTTATTGAAAATAAACAAGTGTATATATTGGCTTACCTCTGTAAGTTTGCAAAACCTTACATTTATAGGAATTCACCCATTTGTCTATTCTATAGGTCCATTCCCGTTAGCCACCACGAAAACCCCCAGCACTAGGTTGAGAGCCTACCTAGCACTCCCAACTTACATGCCTATTCATATGCCCATGCACCAATTATGCATACATGGTATATTTCGGTGCACCAGCTATGCACCTTCTATATATTAATGGCAACCCATATTTGGAATTCTCTACAATCCTAGGTACGTCACCTTTGTACCCTCCATCTCCAATGGCTTGACTTAAAGATCCAAATATATCTCATGAATACTTCATTCATATCCGATTCCCACATTCACAAACCATCATATACATTTAAACAACTAATTTATCATTCATAATTAACTCAACTATAATGAATTCATCTCATTTTAAGGCTAAGATTATTATCTACAACTCTTATGCTTATCTTGAGACATAGTTGGAAAGTATTCTATGCCCAAATTATGAGCAAAGTGAAACTTTAACCAATTTGTGACAATTTGTCCTTTGCTTACTAATTTGATCATATATAGAGTTGTACATAATATTTTTGATTGAATCCAAAGCCATTTTCTTGTAAACATCCATATCTACAACTTTCTTGAAGACTACATTTTCTAATTCTGACTCTAAAACTGAATTTTTTACTAAAATAGATTCAGAGCGAAAGAGGAACACTGTAGAGGACACTGTCTTGGACAAAGATTTTACTTTCTTACAACAACCTAGATTCATATTAGTATAATAGAGACTAAAACAGCAACAGAAATCTGAACTTTATGCCAGTAGAAATTTAGCATCCATAACAATAGAATTCTAGGCCAAACAGCAGCAAAACAAGCTCTCATGACAACATATTAAAATTCAAGAACAACCTCAACAGAGTTAGGATTAAATGCAACAGAAAGAGAATCCAATAGCAATGAAATTTGGAGATTCCATGCAGCCAAACATAGCTTCAATTCAATAGTATTAAGTACCAAAACTTTCTATATGATTCTTATAACCATTTGATACCATAAGAAAGGTCAATCCATACTTAGTTCATCATTTACATCCTAATTTTTAACAAAGAAATAGGGCTGGATAGTTTTAGAATTTTTCTGCATAATTAGTTATAAACCACATGTATTGAAGTTGCAAATCACAAAAATCGTGCATCAAAATATCCCATACCCTTTACCTAATTTTAAGGCATCATAAGGAAGGCTAAACCAACTCCAAATCAATTAATTAAGTCAAATTCAAGGGTGGAAAATGGGTGCAGACCAGCAGCCCATTTTTCTGCCATAACACCTAAATTATGCAGTAAAAAGGGTTCAAATTATGACATTTATAGCATAGAAACTTCACATATTGATCATATAATCACAAGGCAACTTTAAGAAATGTATACCAATATTAAAACATCATCTAAGACTTAATTTTTGATTGAAATTCATAACAGAACAACAAATATATTTTTTTTATTGTAGCAAAACAGAGAAAAGATCATCAAGTGAGCACATCCACATCAAGCATAAGTGATTAGGCAACAATTAACATCCAATTACTTAACCAATATCCACTCACAATCACATACACCCTATAGAAAACCAGAAGAGAAAAGAATTAAAGCTTCCCTTACCTAAAAGGGTTCAAGAATCAGTTCTTTGGGAAAAACAAAAATAGAACAAGCTTGATAATCAAATGCGAAAGCCCTCCACTACTCTAGTAGCTATGCTCACCTCATAGGAAACAACAAACAACCCAAACACCTCAAATCTCATAATTTTGAACCCTAACTTAGGATTTCTCATAAAATCCCTCTACGTTTCCCTAAGGAGAGGAAGAAATGAAACTTAGGGCTTAGAGGAACTCACCAAGTCAAGGGGGATGGATGGGTCCTTGCCAAGAGTGATAATCTCCACCACTTCGAGTTCGGTGGTTCATTCGTGGAGGAGAAAAGAGAAGTCGTGGGGAAGAAAAGGGAAACCGTGGAGGAGAAAAGGGAAACGTGAGGGAGAGTGAAAATGAGAGGGGAGGGTTCTGTTCTTGAAATTAAAGGAAGAACTTAAACTTAAGGTTTTCTATCTGCACCCAATCTCTTTACTAGACATACCCCATTTTGCTTTCATACTATATACTAACCAAAAACCAAAATACATATAACTAAACTATAACCAACATTGAATTATTCATTCCAAACACTCCAAATTAAATTTAAATTCTCTTATAATTTAATTACATCAATTTATAACCCAATTACTAAAAACACGGTGTTACAACCCTAAATATTTGAAATTTATATTAAATGTTTTATGTTTGAAACCTTGAATATCTGAGGTTTTGATTTATGATTTTATTTATGAAACACTAAATATTCACAATCAAATTTAGTGTTTCATTAATGAAACCCTAAATATTTAGCGTATCTTTAATGAAACCATGAACATTTAGGATTTCAATTTAAGGTTTCATAATGAAATCCTAAATTATTGAGGTTTACTTTAGGAAAATATAAATATTTATGATTTCAATTTAGAGTTTCATTTAAAAACAATAAATATTCATGGTTAAATTAAGATGAAGTTTAGGAATTCAATAACAAAACCTTAAATATTTAAATGAAATTTTAAATAATTTATGTTTCACTAATTAAACCTTAAATATTAATGATTTTAATTTAGGGTTTTATTAATAAAACTCAAAATATTTAGGGTTTCATAAATAAATCAGTAAATAAAATTCTTTAATATTTACAGTTTCAGAAAAGAAAACCTTAATTTCATTCTAAATTGAAATCCTAAATATTTAAAGATTCAATTTAGGATGAAGTATTGTAATTCAAAAATAAAACCTTAAATAATTAAGGGTTCATTATTGAAACCTTAAAACTTAGACCCTAAATATTGAAGGTTTCATAACCCTAAATATTTGGAATTTATATTAAATATTTTATTTTTGAAACCCTAAATATATAAGGTTTTGATTTATGATTTTATTTATGAAACCCTAAATATTCATTGTCAAATTAGTGTTTCATTAATGAAATTCTAAATCTTTAGTGTGTCTTTAATGAAACCATAAACATTTAGGATTTCAATTTAGGGTTTCATAATAAAACCTTAAATTATTAAGGTTTAACTTAGGAAAATATAAATATTTATGATTTCAATTTAGGGTTTTATTTAGAAATAATAAATATTCACAGTTAAATTAAGGTTTCAACAATACACCTTTAATATTTATGGTTTCAAGTTAATGTTTGATTTTTGAAACCCTAAATATTTTTCAAAAGTTTAATCTTTTTCAAATTTTCAAGACATTACTCTTGATTTTGATGTTTTTCAAAATTTTAATTTCTTTAAATTTTTCAAGACCTTATTATAGATTTTAAAATATTATTAAAATATTCATTTTTTTAAAAAAAATTCAAGGCATTGGTCTTAATTTTTCTTATTATTAAAGAAAAATATTTTGTTTATATCTTATAACCAATACTCTTGCTCTTTCATAGTATGAAACACAATATATTTAGAATTACTATTTAATGTTTTATTTATGAAACATTAAATATATATGTTTTTATAAATGAAACCCTAAATATTTTGGGTTCCATAAATAAAAACAAAAATACATCGAAACCTTTAATATTTAGGATTTAAGAAATGAAAACCAAAATTTCATCACATATATTTGGGATTTCGATTTAGGATGAAGTTTAGGAATTCATTAATGAAACCCTAAATAATTAAGGTATCATGAATGAAATCCTAAATATTAATGATTTCAATTTAGGGTTTCATTCATGAAACTAAAAATATTTAAGATTTCATTAATGAAACCTTAAAAATTTTGGGTTTAAATAAAAAAAAATCAAAACCTTTAATATTTAGGGTTTTAAAAATAAAAACTTAAATTTCATCATAAATTGAATTCCTATATATTTAGGATTTCGATTTAGGATGAAGTTTAGGAATTCAATAACAAAACCCTAAATATTTAAATGAAATTGTAAATAATTTAGGTTTCATTCATGAAACCTTAAATATTTAGGGTTTTATAAATAAACTAGTAAATAAAAAATTTTAATATTTAAGGTTTTGGAAAATAAATTCTAAATTTCATCATAAATTGAAATCCTATATATTTAAGGATTCGATATAGGATGAAGTATTGTAATTCAAAAATAAAAACCTAAATAATTAGGGTTTCATTTTTCAAATCCTAAAACTTAATCCCTAAATATTTAGGATTTTATAACCCTAAATATTTGGGATTTATATTAAATATTTTATTTTGTAAACCTTAAATATCTAAGGTTCCACTTTATGATTTTATTTATGAAACCCTAAATATTCACTATTGAATTTAGTATTTCATTAATGAAACTCTAAATTATTGAGCTTTAGTTTAGGAAAATATAAATATAATTTGTTTCAATTTAAGGTTTCATTTATAAACAATAAATATTCATAGTTATATTAAGGTTTCAATAATGAAACCCTTAATATTTATGGTTTCAAGTTAATGTTTGATTTTTGAAACCCTCAATATTTTTCAAAAGTTTAATTTTTTTAAAATTTTCAAGAAACTACTATTGATTTTCATGTTTTTCAAAAATTTTCATGACCTTACTAAAGATTTTTAAATATTATTAAAATATTCATTTTTTTTAAAAAAATTCAAGGCACTAGACTTAATTTTTCATATTATTAAATAAAATTATTTTGTTTATATTTTATAACCAATACTCTTGCTCTTTCATAGTATGAAACACAATATATTTAGGATTACGATTTAATGTTTGATTTATGAAACCTTAAATATATATGGTTTTATAAATGAAATCCTAAATATTTTGGGTTCCATAAAAAAAAAATCAAAACCTTTAATATTTAGAGTTGAAGTAATGAAAATGAAATTTTCATCACATATATTTAGGCTTTCGATTTAGGATGAAGCTTAGAAATTCAATAATGAAACCTTAAATAATTAAGGTGTCATGAATGAAATCCTAAATATTTAAATGAAACCCTAAAAATTTTGGGTTTAATTAAAAAGAAAAATTGAAACCTTTAATAGTTAGGGTTTCAAAAATAAAAACCTAGATTTAATCCTAAATTGAAATCCTATATATTTAGGGCTTCAATTTAGGATGATGTTTAGGAATTCAAAAACAAAACCTTAAATATTTAAATAAAATTGTAAATAATTTAGGTTTCATTAATGAAACCCTAAATACATAAATAAAATAAAAAATCAAAACCTTTAATATTTAAGGTTATAAATATGAAAACCAAAATTTCATCATATATATTTAGGATTTCGATTTAGAATGAAATTTAGGAATTCAATAATAAAATCTTAAATAATTAAATGAAAATATAAATAATTAAGGTATCATTAATGAAACCCTAATGATTTAAATTTAGAGTTTCATTAGTGAAACTCAAAATATTTAGGGTTTTTAATGAAATCCTAAATATTTAGGGTTTCATAAATAAAAATGTAAATAGAAACATTTAATATTTAAGGTTTCAAAAATGAAAACCTAAATTTCATCATAAATTGCAATCTTATATATTTAGGGATTTGATTTAGGATGAAGTTTAGTCATTCAAAAATGAAACACTAAATAATTAAATGAAATTCCAAATAATTACTATTTCTTTAATAAAACCTCAAATATTTATGATTTCAATTTAGTGTTTCATTTATGAAACCCTGATTATTTAGAGCCTCATTAATGAAACCCTAAATAATTAGGGTTTAGTTTAGCAAAATATAAATATTTATGGCTTTAATTTAGGGTATCATTTAGAAAAAATAAATATTCACTGTTACATTTAGGGTTTCTATAATGAAACTCAAAATATTTATGGTTTCAAAATGAAATCCTAAATATTTATGGTTTCAAATTAATGTTTGATTTTTGAAACCCTAAATATATATGATGAAATCCTAAATATTTATGGTTTCAAGTTAATGTTTGCAAATTTTCAAGACATTACTCTTGATTTTCATGTTTTTCAAAATTTTCATTTTAAAATTTTTTTCAAGTCCTTACTCTTGGATTTTCATATTTTTTGAAATATTCATTTTTTTTAAAATAATTCAAGACATTAGCCTTGATTTTTTCATCTTATTAAAAAAAAATTTCAAGATAATGCTCTTATTTTTTCATATTATGAAACATAATATATTTAGGATTATGATTTAATTTTTTATTCATGAAACCTTAAATATATAGGGTTTCATAAATGAAATGCTAAAGATTTTAGGTTTTCGTTGATGAAACCCTAAATATTTAGACTAAAATTAAGGGTTCCATTAATGAAACTCAAAATATTCAAGAATTAATTAATGAAACCTTGAATATTTAAAGTTTCATAAATTAAAAAAATAAATCGAAACCTTTAGTATTTAGGGTTTCAGAAATGAAAAACAAAATTTCATTCTAAATTGAAATCCTATATATTTAGGGTTTTAATATGGGATGAATATTTAGGGTTTCGATTTTGGATGAAATTTTAAAATTCAGTAATGAAATCATAAATAATTAAATAAAATTATAAATAATGAATGTTTCATTAATGAAACTCTAATTATTTTGCATTTCATTTATGAAAACCTAAATATTTAAGGTTTTAATTCAATGTTTCATTTATAAAACACTAAATATTTAGTGTTTCATTTATGAAAACTTAAATATTTAGAATTTCTATTGAGGATAAAACCCTAAAATAATTAGGGTTTTATTAATAAAATTCTAAATATTTATGGTTTCAATTAAAGGTTTTAATTACAAAACCATTAATATCCAAGGTTCCAATTTAAGTAAAATTTATTATTTCATTCATGAATCACTAAAAAAAAATAGGGTTTCATGATTGAAACCCCAAATAAATAAGGTTTCATAATTTAAATCCAAAATAATTAGGGTTTCATTATCGGAACCTTAAAACATAAACACTAAACCTTAAATAATTAAGGTCTCATTATTAAAATCTTTAATATTTAGGGTTTGATAACCCAAAATATTTGAGATTTATATTTAATGTTTTATTTATGAAACCATAAATATTTAGGGTTTTGATTTATGATTTCATTTATTAAATTCTGAATATTCACAGTCAAGTTTAGTGTTTGATTAATGAAACCCTAAAAATGTAATTTGTTGTTAATGAAACCATAAATATTTAGGATTTTAATTTAGGGTTTCATTTATCAAAATCCTAAATATTTAAGAAATTGTTTATGAAACCTTAAATATTTATAGTTTCAATTTAGGGTTTCCTTTAGAAATAATAAATATTCAAAGTTAAATTTAGGGTGTAAAAAATTAAACCCTAAATATTTATGGTTTCAAATTAATGTTTGATTTATGAAACCCTCAAGATTTTAGGTTTTATTTATCAAAATCCTAAATAAATAGGGTTTTATTTATGAAATCTTAAATAATTAGGATTTCATTAATGAAACCCTTAACATTTTTCATATTTTTCAAATTTTCAAAATATTACTCTTGATTTTCATGTTTTTCAAAATTTCCATTTCTAAAACCCTATATTTAGGGGTGGCAAAACAGGTTGTGGCCCGCGGATTAACCCGATAACCTGTCAAAAAATGGCGAGATGGGGGAGTTTTCCTAACCCATTAACCCACCTCTCCTAGCCTGCCAACTTAAGCGGGTCAACCTGCCAACCCGGTGGGTTGGCCTGCTAACCCGCCTCTCCTTTACACTTAGCAAGTAAGTAACCTAACCTTAACATTAAACTACTCACTTAGCAAAAATAGAAACCCCAAAATCACGCCCTTCTCCCTCCCTACCTCCGTCTTTTGGTCTCTCCCTCCCAACCTCCGTCGTCGATCAACCCTCACCCCTCTGCCCTCGTCCCTCACCCGCGCCCTTGCCCCTTGCCCCTCTGCCCTCACCCTCGCCCCTCGTGACCTCATGGTTTAATTCATGATTTAAGGTTGAAACCTTAAATGTGTTTGGTTTTCTAAATCCTAAATCCTTAGGGTTTCAATTATTATTTAGGATTTCATGATTTACAGTTTCAGTTATGAAACCCTAAATGAGGATTTGAGGTTTCATTTATGAAACTTTAAAATGAGTTTCATTTCTGAAATCCTAAATTCTTAGGGTTGCATTCATTATTTAGGGTTTGATGATTAACAGTTTCATTTATGAAACTTAAAATCCTTAAGATTTCACCCCATAATTTTGGGTTTTATTTAGGATTTAAGATTTCATTTATAAAACCCTAAATTCTTAAGGTTTCCTTCATAATTTTAAGTATCATTTAGTTTATAGTTTATTAATCTAGGGTTTCACAAAACCACAAATTAGGATTTCATTTATGAAACACAAATTCCTTAGGTTTTCACTCATATTTATGGTTTCATTTAGGATTTAGGTTTCATAAATTAAAGTCCAAATGAGGGTTTGGGATTTCATTTATGAAACCATAAATCCTTAAGATTCCATTCATTATTTAAGATATCATTTATGATTTAAGGTTTCATTATTTAGAATTTCATTTATGAAACATTAAATTAGGATTTGAGATTTAATTTATGAAACCCTACATTCTTAAAATTCCATTTATGACCCCATAAATCCTTAGAATTTCATTTATGAAATCTAAAATTCTTAAAGTTTCATTAAAATTTAGGATTTCATAAATTAACACTTCCATTATAGTTTGGGATTTCATTTAGGACACCATAAATTCTTAAAGTTTTAGTATATCATTTGAGATTTAAGTCCTCATTGTTTCATTCATGATTTTAGATAAAATATGATTTCATTTATAAAAATTTAAATCCTTATTATTTCATTCAATATTTAAGATTTCATTATAATTTATAATTTCATTTATGATACATTAAATTAGAATTTGCAATTTTATTAGAATTTACGATTTTATTTATGAAACTTTAGTATTTAGGATTTCATTCATGATTTTGAGTCTCATAAAATTTAAAAATTTTATTTATAAAATCCTAAAAATTGAGTTTCAAAAACTATCAACCATAAAATCTTAAATTCTAAAATATTGACAATAAAATCATAAATCCAACTCGTTTATAATTATCTAATTGATTGATTTTTTTATAAAAATTTCGGATAAATCTAAACTGAAGGGTACAATTGTGATTAATTCAATTTGTATTTCTAAAAATAAAACAAAATTAGTGCAATTTTTTATTAAATTGAAAAAGGAAAAAAAACAAATGAAAGAAATAATGGAAATTTTATTTTAATAAATTAAATTTTAATTAAAATTAATTAGATTTGGAAATCGATATTGAATTTAAAATTTGAAAGGATTATTATCTTCAATCCATAAGACAGAAGGAAATTATAACCAATGAAATGCTAACCCATATTATTATCATCAATCTAATCCAAACTTTTAAAAAGCTGAAGGAATTCTGGATTATACACAGAATATGAACAGATAAATTCGTTTTTCCACCACTAGGCTTCTATTTGAAGCCGACACCTAAAAAATGAAATTAGGTTGTAAAAATCGTACTTTTCAAAAGTAGACACTGAAACAAAAATTATGAACGTGACCTAAAACTATACAACAAATACATCAAACAAAACATTGCTTCTTGACAGCCTCCCAATTTTAAAGATGCAGATAAGAAAAAATCAACAGAATGTATAAATTGGGGTGGATCATTTCACATTACTTCGTCTTTCTGGGTATATCCATTTATTAAAAAAATCTGCCGAAGTTAAAACCAGAATCTTCAATAACAACTAGTTCAATAACATATATCAATCTTTAAATAGCAGTAGTTAGCTCCATAAGACAGACAACCAATACACGACACAGACTGTTTAGATATGAAAGATAATGTTTAGGATTACCAAGCATGCAGAATGCTATCAGAAAATAAGTTTCACAAATTTTACATAAATCACATTTTAATTCACAAACCTTAGGTACAGTGCGTGCGTGTGCGTGTCAGATTACAAATTCAGCACCTGCTACCATCAGCCAGGGATAACTGTAAAATTGTTTATCTCATCATTCAGCGCACCAACACAACAACACCACAATCACATAGCATCTATTCTAGTTCTAAATGAAGGAAATTCAAGACATATCGGTAGTTGCTGCAAGATAGAGATTATTAAAACGAAAATGCAATCGAAAAGAGGGGGCAGTTAATGATAATAATAATAATAATCTCAAGGGTTTGATTTGATTAAGAGAAAACAAAGGCCTGCAAAATGGAGGATGAATAGTTGAGATAGAAAAAGACTACTTCAAAATCCATACATTAAATAAATTTGTATGATAAAGGGAGACTACTAATCAACGGTTTGCATGATGTCTTCGGGAGCGAACTTGGTACCCTTCTCCTTGTCGGCGGCGGCACGACCCTTGGCCTTGCGATCGAGAATGGCCTTGCGATCCTTGTCGAGTTTGAGCTTAGTAACTACCACCTTGGAGGGGTGGATTCCGACGTTGACAGTGGAGCCGTTCACCTTCTCGCGGGTAATGCGTTCGATGTGGATCACCCACTTGCGACGGTACACTTGAGTCACCTTTCCCTCGCGACCCTTGTGTGTTCCACGCACCACCTGCACCTCGTCCTCCTTCCGGACTGGGATCGACCGCACGTTGTACTTCGCCCGGAGCTCCGCCGATAGGGGGGCGCTCATCAACACCCGCCGCACGCTCGACGGCGCTGTGAAGTGAGCCTTTCGGCTCTTCCGGCGGCTGCTCGACACGCGTGGATTGAATTTCATTGCTCCTCTCTCTTGCCGCTGCTTCCTCCTCACCCTAGGGTTTCTCTCCAAATTTATTGATTCCAAAACCTAGTTTAAGCTTTTAATGGGCTTATGGGCCTATCTTTTCTAATCTAAGGCCCGTATGCTTCTTCTTCTTTTTTTCGTTGGAGGCCCGTATGCTTCTTTATTACTGCGTTAAAGCAACTATTTAATATTGTTGTTATTTGTCTCAATCTATTTAAATTGATTATTATTTTTATTGACATTTAATATTAAATATTTGTAAGGTAAATATAAATTTTATTAATATGTAATTTTTTTAATAATAATATTATGTGATGAAATAAGAAAGTATGAACAATTTCGAAAATATATTTCTTTATTTTTTCACCTCTTTTTTTTATGAAACTCTTTAGAAGGATTTTAGAATGATTCCATGTAAACTTTATAACTTTTATATTTATTTGATTTTCATTGCATTTCACACGTATTTTCATTGTGTACCTCTTTCTTTAGAATGGGAGAATATGTAAAAGAACCATCAATGTGTTTTTTTCTTATTTGGTTATTTTCTTATAAATACTAATGCTTGAGGTTTTATTATGGTTATTTTATAACTTTGATTTTTAATAAGTATTAAAATTTAAAACTCATGCAATAGGACACTTCTAATATATACTGTGTTACAGTATCAATATGTATCCGACATTCATATTTTATGGACACATTATGCGAACATTGTGTCAAACACCTTTTTATTTTGTTTAATTTTTTTAAGAATATATACGTGTATAAACACAATCCATTTAGTTGGACACACACATGTGACACACATTTTAAAAATAATATATTTAAATTTTTTTTATGAAATATAAAATGATCTCTTTTAAAAATAAGATTTAATCTCTACTAAAAAAAAAAAGAAAAACTCAATACTTCCCTTCTATTAACCATTTAATTTATATTTTCCATTGATGTTTTTTACTACACTAGTGTCACAAGTTTTCATATATGACCAATGTTTTAGAATTTAATTGTGTGGTGTCAAGTGTTACATAAGTTAAAACCAATAGTCTTAATTATTGATTTTAATTTGGTTTGGTTATTGCATCATCCAGTCGTATTGCTTGCTTGCTTGTAGGTAACAGTGTACCATAAGAGAAGAACTCTAAACTCATCTTGCTTGTACTTGAAGTCAAGTTGGACGATGCTTTCAAAACAGATGTTGAATTCTTGCACTCAATGAAAACCATGTTACGTGTTGTTTGGAGCTAATCAGTAATCACATAGATGCCTATATATCTGTAATGCTGAAGAAAATTACAAAACATCTAAGATCAGCGAGAAAGAGATGAGTAGACATAGAGGTTTGTGGATGTCTCTTCTTCTTCCATTAGGATTTGTCTTGTTCTCTAGTTCAGTTTTCATCGAAGTGCCTGGTGCCCTTGCCTGGAGCAAAGAGGGTCATGTCATGACATGTCAAATTGCGCAGGTAAAATTCAATCCTTGCAACCAAAAGATTTATTAGTGGTTGAAAAGTAATTGATGTTTGGTTTATGATAAATAGGCACTTTTGAAGCCCGAGGCATCAGAGGCCGTGTACCAATTATTACCTAACAATGTGAAAGGTAACTTATCAGCCCTCTGCATATGGCCTGACCAAATTAGACACTGGTACAAATACAGGTGGACAAGTCCCCTTCATTTCATTGACACACCGGATAATGCTTGTTCTTTTCAGTATTCAAGTAAGTAAGCACTACTTGTTTGTATCTACTAATTTTTTTATTTTAATATTAATGTTAAATTTTCTTGTTCTTAGGGGACTGCCATGATCCCCATGGCGTGGAAGATATGTGTGTTGCAGGTGCGGTGAAAAACTTCACTTCTCAGCTCATGCATTACAAAGAGGGGACTTCTGATGGGAGATGTAAGAATTCAACTTCTAGAGAAATTCTTAACTTTTTCCTTTTCACAACCAAACTTATTACAGGGATTTTCATCTGTATGTTTTCTTTAATGGCTTACAGATAATATGACTGAGGCGTTACTGTTTTTGTCACACTTCATGGGAGATATACATCAGGTGTGTGTGTGTGTGAAAAGCTTTTTCCAAGTCCTCTATTGCATAGTTTTTTTTACCAATCACGTTAACTAGAACTTTCGTGGACTTATCTTCTCAGCCAATGCATGTTGGATTTACCACTGACGAAGGAGGAAACACGATAGAACTACGCTGGTTTAGGCACAAATCTAATCTGCACCATGTAACCATCAACTTCATCTCCATTTAGTATTCACAAACTACTTCACGTGACAACGATTAATTTTGTTGTCTATCATTAGGTGTGGGACAGAGAAATTATTCTCACAGCACTAGCGGATTATTATGACAAGGATGTGAGCCTCCTTCTCCAAGACATTGAGAGGAACTACACCGATGTAGGACTAAATTTGATTCCTAGTATTTATTAAAAACATGGATTCTTTGATTGGCTCCAAATAAAATCATTTGTGTCTTGTATACAGGGGATCTGGTCAGATGACGTTTCATCT
This sequence comes from Amphicarpaea edgeworthii, assembly GCA_014843725.1. Lineage (NCBI taxonomy): Eukaryota > Viridiplantae > Streptophyta > Magnoliopsida > Fabales > Fabaceae > Amphicarpaea > Amphicarpaea edgeworthii. The sequence goes on along the minus strand of CM026322.1, from coordinate 22,873,749 downwards.
TGGAAACATTGTAATGATATCTCTGAGTGCATAAATAAGTAAGTTCTCTCCCTCTCTTCTACCTTCAGTTTCCACTATTTCTTTTCCTCTGGCAATTAATGTTCACATTCTGCAATCATGTAGTTGGGCCAAAGAGAGCATAGAAATAGCTTGCAAATGGGGTTACGAAGGAGTTGAAGCTGGGACAACTCTATCAGGTAACCCAAGACACACAAACATTGCTTAGTTTGAAGTTTTAGTGTAATGACTTTGTGTTGTGTGTATGATGGTTTTTCTAGATGATTACTTCGACTCAAGGATGCCATTTGTCATGAAACGAATTGCTCAAGGAGGAATTCGATTAGCCATGATTCTAAACAAGGTGTTTGCTTACTCTGAAGAAGGATTTGCAACAGCAACTTAGACATCAACACAAGTTGTTTAATGAGCACATGATCTAACTTAATTTATTATCAATTGTTAGTCATTAGTCCATTACATTTCTGAGCATGACCTGCCTTTGTTGTAAGTAATTTCAGTATGTACTAGGCATTGCAGAATTCCCCAAAATTAATAAATTAATCAAGGACAAACAGAATGTGTTTTCTATTTATATATATTAGACATATTGGCTACAAGAGACTCCATCACTAGAGTTTGTATTGATTGAGGTAAGTTCTCATTAGGTGTAAAAAGAAAGTATAATGCGGGACCTTCAAGGATTGACAGTTGACACCACACTTTCTTATATCATAAAATTAAATATATAATATGAATCTTAGAAGGTACTATTACATATAATTATTTAATGTTATTAATATTTTATATTTAAAGAAATTGATTTAAAATTGTACATTATTAGATTAAAATAGATATACATTAGAACCCGATATTTACTGATGCGCCATTATGTTGTCTGAGTCATTAGCCCTTTTTGTTAGCCTATACTTTTGTTTGTCTTAGTTTTGGACATACATTTTTATTCATGATGGACCTTTATTGTATATTGATTTAGACTTCGGAGTGAGCCTTTTTGTTTTTCATTTTGGATGCCCAAATGTAACTATGTAATGTAACTTCATTCAACTTCTATACATACCATGGATGTGCAATGTTTACAGTTAAAACAGATAATTAGCCACTTCTATACATCCAATCCAATCCAACTTATATACAATCTCAATTGGCCGACTATCCAGACAAAACTCTACAGTAAAATTGGCCAATCCAATTCTTCTTCGATTAAATTATACAAACTACAGTAAAGGGAATTTGTCCATATTTAACAGAACAAAAAATAGCTAGGGTATACATATTAACAATATTTACTATCATTTCTATCCCACTACATATGTATTTTTTTATTACGTACTGATAATAAGGTTATATAAAATGATATATCAATTAAAACAACAACTTTAACTTTAAATTCTCTTATCAAATAAAAAAATAGTAATTAAATGTATCTGGAAATATGAAATAAACTTATTGGAAGATAATGATGAAACATAGAACAGCATGCTTAAAGGAAATGATTTGCAATGAAGGAACACAATAATGCTTTGTGGTATATGATGGCAACAAAATCATGTTGGTTAAGATCAAGTGGTCAACAAGAATCTCACACGAAAGCCAGCAGACATGACACGTGGTGGGTGGCTGTTGGTTATTTTCCCATCCTTTTATTACTGTCCTACTTTCACTGTTCCAAGGTGCTCTGCTCTATCTGTCTGTTTTTTATTTTATTTTTTTTATGTTTTAATTTGTTTCGTTTGACAGTCTAGACTGGGAGTGGAGAAGTACTCTGCTCACTTCTCATTGCTACGCGCCATTCACCTGAAATTATTGTTCATTCCTGTAATCATCATCATACTGTACATTCCTCGCCAAAGGATCTTATGCTTCCAGCTTCCTTCACACCAATTATAATTATAAATCAACAATGTTATTATATATACAATCGATTTTGTAAGTGCTGTGAATTATCATGTTTTAATTAGAATTAGAATGAAAAAACAAACAATTTCTCTTATTCTAAGGACTGAGATATATCATCAGAAGAAGTTGTTAATATCAAAACTTAAAATACTAAGAAACAAAAGATGAGAGTGAATGCGATGAAAATAAAACCATCATCGACAGTGTACACCCCACCCTCATAACATAACATTGATTGATTGAATCCCATTCCGTATAGCACTAGAGTGCTAGCCTTATAATGACATTGATTCAGTGGGCCCAGCAGTCAACTCAGAGGCAGAACCCAATCTGCGCCGTTGAACTGGTCCACGTGGCCCGCCACGTGAATGATCGACGGCCACGTTGGTTTCGCATGCATTTCCTTTCGGCTCCCCGAGAGACCCACCAACACGACACTCACTGTGCTCTGCCTGTGTCTGCAACGCAACGCAATGAAATTGAGAGTGAGAGACAGATACATGAAATAAGGACTCTTTTTTTCTTTTTTCCTCAAACAAAGTAAACAAAGTCATAAACAACATTATGGTTTCTCGTACCAACGTCATTTTTTCTCTTTTTTTTATATAGCCGCACTTCGAGACAGACAATGAATGGAATACACCATCAATACCTAGTTCCAATGAAAGTCTTACAAAATTAAAAAAAGGATGTTATTGTAATACAGTACAAGACTAGTGCGGGAAGAACAACTCAATCATTCTTAGTTGTTCATAAAGAACACTGCGTTCCTGATATTTTCTCCTACCATGTCCGGCTTTGTTTAAAGTTTGAACTTTCACTCGCAGCTTCTTATTATTCTCGTGATCTAAGTTCTTCTACTCTCATTCCAAGTTTATTGTTTTTGGTGGGTGCATATCAAGGTATTTATTTACTTTCATGATGTTGCATGTTTGGTTTCTTCTTTGTTCAGGCATGCTGAAAACACACACTGCTGGCTAGTCTTTATGTGTAGTTTGCATTCAATATGTTAGTGTCTGGTTCTCTTCTTCATGGTCATGGGACTATGGTTCTTTTTGTTTTTGGACTCATGGATGGGACTCGGGCTAGTGAAGTAACCATGATTTACTTGATGAAGAAAGTGGTTATTGTTATATTTAACATTTGAAAACAGAGTTTGCCTTGTGCTCTCATACCATGCTGTGTGTTGGTGGTTAGTAAATCGACAAAAAATCCAAGTGAAACAAGATCTGGAAGACTGTTTGATTGCGAAAAACTGGTCTTTATTACAAACATGTTAGTGTAAAAATTATGGCTTTATGGGATTTGCAAAATTCCCATTTGAGCATTTTCTAATGGCTTTTGTGTATCTCACTTTCCTTCATACAAGGTCGGTTTGTGAACCGGACAATTTAGATCTTTCCACTTATCTCTGCCTCTCAATTGCACAAATCCTAAGTGAGTTCAGTTTCCATTCCAAGCGTGTAGTTTTTGTTATCCTAGTTGAAGAAGGTTTAATTTCTGACTTGAGTGTGCCTGGATATGACTTTTAGTTTTACCCAAAACTGCGAACAGGGCACAAGCTTGGCTCCGCTTTCTTGTGGTTTCGATATATTGTTCTGTTTCATGACATTTTGAGTTCCTCCTTTAATCAAGTGTCGGGAAGCTATTGTTAGCAATTTGTGAATGTTCATGCTTATTACGGTTTGATCTTGTAACCATGATTAGTTTGTTTTCAATGAGATTTTGGTCAATAAAGTATGTCACTTTGAGTTTTATCCAACAAGATTGTATTAAAGTTTTGACAACTAAGAAATAGGAAGGATGATTGCAAGTGTTGCTGTATCATGAGTTTGTTTTATTTTTATTTTGGTTAATAAGGTGGAGTGATATATAAAATGGAGGAGAGACCAGAAACAGAACTGATATCTATACCGGCGACACCAAGGGTGTCAACGCCGGAGATACTGACACCGGGGCAGAGGTCACCAAGAGCAGCATCAAAGGAAGGAAAATCATGGACCCCAACTTCATTTATATCACCAAGGTTTCTGAGTCCAATAGGGACGCCAATGAAGAGAGTGCTTGTAAACATGAAGGGTTACTTGGAGGAGATGGGACACCTTACAAAACTCAACCCTCAAGACGCTTGGCTTCCTATCACTGAATCTCGCAATGGAAATGCTCACTACTCTGCATTCCACAACCTCAATGCTGGTGTTGGCTTCCAGGCTCTCGTTTTGCCCGTTGCTTTTGCTTATCTTGGCTGGTATCGTATCTTTTCCTACTACCTTACATTACATTTTGCATTTGTTCATTTACAATTTTACTTTCAAATAGTTTTAGACTTTGGGGCAAGGGAAAATATTACTCCTACGTGTAGATATTGTATCTTACCCCATGTTAAGTTCGTTTGACTTAAGTCAAGTTAGCTTGTTGCTATCTTGCAAGATGACAGCACGCCTTTGTAACTAAAGTTTTTTTTTTTTTTTTTCTCAATATGAAGGAATATCCCATGCTTTACTTTGTAATGTGCACGCGAATTCTCTTTGTTTTCTTTCTCTTTTGTTTGTAGGAGAAACTTTACTTTCATTCTCTAGAAAAAAGAACATATTGTCTCCTTGTCTTGGACCTACGCATGAAAAGTAAGATGGTTTTGAATTGCGGGGTATGCCTTTTACAAATATCAAAGTTCATCATAGATTTTATTGCTTGAATGGAAAGAATTTCAAACAAGGGGTTGGGGCGGCATCAAGAATCAAGATGCTTGCCAATTTGGCCCTTTTATTTTTTGCTTTTCCCAAAGTTCAATCAACTCACCATTATCTAGGGAACAGTTATATTTTTGTCCATATTCTCTCATTTTAGTGAAATAGAGGGGCCCCTGATGTTGGTCATTCAGTTGATTAGTGATTGCAACTTCTTATCATAATTTTCATTTTCTAATACTGTTCTGGAAGCACCTTTCCTGTCCTTTGACTATCTTACTATTTCTAGACATATAGACTATAGAATACGGAAGTTGTCCAATTGAGTTTATTAGAAAAGTTTGTATACACTGTAGGATACGGAAATTGTCCAATTTGTTTTATCAAAAATATTTCAGCCCACTTAGAAATACTTTATCCAAATATGTTGCAGGAGTTGGGGAATTCTTTCCTTAACCATAGCATATATTTGGCAACTTTACACGCTATGGATTTTGGTTCAGCTTCACGAAGCAGTTCCAGGCAAAAGATACAACAGATACGTGGAGCTAGCACAAGCAGCATTTGGTAAGCTTGTTTTTCCATCCATTACTTTTTCTAGCAAGTTGATGCAACAGTTAAAAAAAAAAGCTACTTATTTAACAATGTTGACTCCTATGTATATTCTGTAATGTATAGTTTGTACCTTGTTTTGCAGGGGAAAGATTAGGAGTGTGGCTTGCTCTTTTCCCAACTGTTTATTTGTCAGCAGGAACTGCAACAGCTTTGATTCTTATCGGAGGGGAGACCATGAAACTATTCTTCCAAATAGTGTGTGGTCCCACGTGTACTTCAAATCCATTAACCACAGTGGAGTGGTACTTGGTATTCACTTCTCTATCCATTGTCCTGTCTCAGCTTCCAAACCTGAATTCAATTGCAGGACTCTCACTCATAGGGGCAGTGACAGCCATAACTTATTCCACCATGGTCTGGGTCCTCTCTGTTAGCCAACAAAGGCCACCCTCCATCTCCTATGAACCTCTATCATTGTCACAACCTTCTGCTTCTGTATTTCTTGCCATGAATGCACTTGGAATTGTAGCCTTTTCTTTCAGAGGCCACAACTTGGCCCTAGAAATTCAGGTACTTATGAGTTCCCAATAAATTATATTTTTAGTTTTGCCTTAAATTTGATTTCTATGTAGTTAGTGAAGATAATGATGATATGCACTTTGTTTTATTCAGTCCACAATGCCTTCAACTTTTAAGCACCCGGCTCGTGTGCCAATGTGGAAAGGAGCCAAGGTTGCTTATTTCTTTATTGCAATGTGCCTCTTCCCTATTGCTATTGGTGGCTTTTGGGCCTATGGCAACCAAGTAAGTCAACTGAAAACTACATTCTTCATGACAAAGAACTACAACTGATTCATTAATATGCATGATGTGACCAATTTTATTTTCTTACAGATGCCTCCTGGAGGGATTCTCACTGCTTTGTATGCATTTCACAGTCATGACATCTCAAGAGGAATACTAGCAATAGCTTTCCTTCTTGTTGTCTTTAACTGCTTGAGCAGTTTCCAGATATACTCAATGCCTGCTTTTGACAGTTTTGAAGCTGGTTACACCAGCAGAACAAACCGTCCCTGCTCCATATGGGTGAGATCAGGTTTTAGAGTATTCTATGGATTTGTGTCCTTCTTCATAGGAGTGGCGCTTCCCTTCCTCTCAAGTCTTGCTGGTTTGTTAGGAGGACTCACTCTTCCAGTCACTTTTGCATATCCTTGCTTCATGTGGGTTCTCATAAAACAGCCACCAAAATACACCTTCAATTGGTACTTCAACTGGATTTTGGGTTGGTTGGGTGTTGCTTTTAGCTTGGCCTTTTCCATTGGAGGTATTTGGAGCATGGTGAATGATGGCCTCAAATTGAAATTCTTCAAGCCCAATTAAAATTTTAATTAATAATAGGCCATGCAAAATCACATGCACTGTATTATTCCTTGTATGCCTAAGTGGACACAGAGTTAGACCATACAAGGTACTCAAGTTTGATGAATATCTATCTCTCCATGCCTTCACTGTTCCTCTTGAGTGCTATAGCATGTTGCTCTTATTCATTTTTGTAGAGACAAAAATCGTTAGTCTTTCAAGTTGTACGTACGTGTGGTTTCAAAAGTGATTTTTTCCGCAAATCTTTGGCCAACCTTTCAATCTTTTTCAAATGCAATTACGATTGTTTAAGTTAAGCCATTACGTTAATTATGGACCTTTCAAGGTTTATCCAATTATTTCTCCTTTCAAGAGCTTTAAAACAGCACTCACTATTTTGTCCTCTCCTGCATTTGAAAAAGTTTAAGATTGTTTAAGCGTCAATGGGGCAGTTAGTTTTTTTTTTTTTTTTTTTCGAGTTGTTAAGATTATTCGTTATTTATTAATATATTTGCTGATGACACGAGATTTACGTATTTGATAGGCGTTTTATAGTACATGATTTAATAAAAGTTGTTGTTTATACGGATATGTCAGAAAAGTTATGAATTGCCTATAACATGCTTATCGTCATCAATGACTCGAATGCTTAAAGATTATAATTTTAAAGCTGATGACATAAGGGGTTACGTACTATTTTGTTTTTCAATTAGTGTTTGATTTGAATGGAAAAAAAATCAGAGGAAGTATTCGTGAATTACATTTGTATATTACTAGTACTACTCAGCGTGGGCAACTAACTGGACTTAAAATAAATGAAATAGTATTATTGAATAATCCGCTCCTTTCCTTTCCTTTTGGACATTAGTTTTGTCGTTTAGCTTATGACGTCCAAATCAAAAGTGGCGTCTACATTCTACAACAACAAACTCACTATTAACAATTGCAACCTTCTTCTTCCGCATGTTACTAAACTGTCCCGCGTTTCGGGCTATAATTAAAAGCCCTATGTTGGGATTAATTTGGTTGTCTCATAAATATGAAGAATTTTCAAAGCTAAAACATCCTTCATTATATATGTAGGTGTTGCAGTGGGTGAAAGTCCTCCTCGCACGCACTCTATACAAAAAGGTCATGATGCATAACAATCTACCACATCTATTTCTCTAAGTAGCAAGCAACCCTAAAAAGTGGAGAAGTTGCACTTAATAATACATTCTCAAACATGTCACATAGCATTTAGACAAGTTGCGCATATCAATTGTAGAAATCATTCTGACTGTGCAAGACGAAATCTCGTTGTGTGGGTTATGGCCCATACATGAAGCCCATCTGTTTCCTGGGCTTAGAAGAAAATGGATTGTTTGGACCAAAACCAACAAGTACCATATCTAATTATCAAAGCAAATAGCCATTGATTACAGCAAAGAAAATATCAGTCTCATCACAATTAGTTTCAGAAATCGTGGGACATATTCTCTCACCCTTTAAATTTTTCTTCAATGATCGAGGCATGTATAATAGATCAACAGGTATATACATGTTCGGGTGTGTATATATATATACACATCATGCAAAGAAATTAAGGGATGGGATCATATTTCCATATGCTCTACGTCATGAAAGAATTGCTTATCTGTGAACCTAACAGTGGCAACACTATGACTGTAATCTTCAAGTTATTGAAAGTTTTTCAACATTAGCAGCACAATCACTAATCAGTGTTCTAATCTTTCGGTTGTGGCTGATTTTTTTTTCTTTCTTTCACACTCTCGCACGCTGGCTCATGCAACTGTGTTAAAACCCGTTTGGATTTGTAGGGAGAAATCCAAACAGGTCATAAATCAAGTTACTGTGTGGATTCGCGAATCGTCCAAGAAAAACAGTTTTGAGTTTCAAATCACAAACATGAACCGCACAATTACAATTTGGTATCATCAGTCACTGAAAAGAAAAAAGGTAATATACTAGCTAGCTATGTCATTTGTCACTTACATTATCACCGACCAAAATCTTTAACTTGGATACTTTTACATCTTCATAACTTATATTTTGATCCTCCTTCAATGGTGGTTGTTGTCACTAACTAGCTAGCCTCCATTATTGACCCAAATGACTGAATTCATTGGTTACATTTCTGAATGCGGCAAGAGAGAATGATCGATAAGTTTAGGAAAACATATATATTAGTCAAACAGAGAGTTGTACATTTTGGAGAAGTTTAGTATAATAATTGGATTGAACCATGATATCACCAAATATGTTTAATCTCCATTAACGCTTAGTTGAATAATAAAATAAAGTATAATTGTCACAATATGCAGCAGACAAGTAAAAAATAATTTATCTCTGTACTGTCTCACGATGCAATTCTGTTATATTCTACGAGAGGGGTGTTTGTGTTTTCTTTCCCTTTGTTGGAATTAATTAATATTTTATTAACTCAAATCTATCTTTACCTTTTTACCTAATAAACAACAAAAGAGTCAGTATCGAATATTAAAAAAGAGCATTTTAAAATTAAAATTCGATACCAATAGTCCAATCCAAACAAAGCAACTTTAATTTGATACCAAAGAAAATGAAAATAAAAAGTAGCCCTAATAATACATAGTGAAATCTGAATTCTCCCTGGTCGTAACAAATAGGGTTGGTCATTCATTGCTCCTATTTATCTGTCAAATACCAATTAATATCCCATTCGATTTTTGCTTCTCTCCCTTTCAACATTATAAAAAGAAAGAAAGAAAGAAAATTCACTATCCAACATTGATAAGAGAGATTTTTTTGTACACTTGACATGTCTTCATGTTTTTCAAGCTTTGGTACAAAAATCCCACGTATAGGGAAGGGGTACGATGATGTCTTCTTCACAATGAGAATGAGCCGTCATGTAGTAAAACCAGGTGGTGGTTCATGGTCCAACTGCAACCTCTCAAAACAGAAGCACATTGGTTTTGTATCGAAATTCGACCAAATTTGTTCTTCTCATGTTGTGATGGAGGAGGAGGAGGAGGTTGTGTCTGAATTATTATCCGAGGAATATAACAAGGAAGTGGAGGTGGCTGTTAGAGCAGTGCAGATGGCGTGTTCCCTCTGCCAGAGAGTGCAGGATTCTTTGATTTCCAACGCTGGGACCAATCAAAGTCAGGTGCAGTCCAAGGATGACAATTCTCCAGTTACAGTTGCAGGTGAATGTTGTTTACTCAACTTCCTATGTGATTTGTTGTTTGTTGAAATGTATTTTAAATAAGTTGTAAGTGCAATATTCCTTGTAATGATCGTATACATGGCAAAAATAATTAATGAAATTTGAGATTTGATAAACATCAATAAGTTTGAAAAAAATAAATAAGAAGAAGCTGAAACAGAAAGTGGAACCATTGGCAGGAGTCAAGGACTTTAGCACGTATATTGAACTTTAGTCAAAATATGTGTTTGAAAGATAGTTTGTGTGCGTTAAATAGCTAAATTAGCGAGGAGACTTCACATTATGGCCTTTGCGGCTTTGCCTAAGTTTAGTTGATATCCAGTCAAATTATGACAAGTGGCTTGTTCTTTGGTTCTTAAAGACCAAAAAGGGAGGAATGCAAACCTTGTCTCTGTTGTCTGATACACAAGGACAACCAAATCCATACTTTTTTTCTAAACTAGTTTTAAGTCAAGACGAAAGTCATTGGTATAGAAAGTGACATTTGAATTTGGAGGCTTCATGGATTTTCAAAGGTTCACGTTTCTAATACAGGGAAATAATATGGTTGGTGAACCAAAGTGCCTTTCAAACTATTCTGTTGGAGACTCTGTTAATACTATAAAATATAAATTACTGCTAACAGAAGGGTATAAGAGTGGATAGAACCTCAGAAGTACTCTTTATTTTACATAGTGGTTTTCAATAAGGTGGAGAGAAGGGGCATTGAATAGTGTAACGAGAACTAAAGTCCATTTATTGGCTTTACCAGCTGGTTCATCTGCCATATAATTTTTATCTTTTCCAGGAGATATAAACCTAGTTCAATTATCTTTTTCAATCACAATTTTTCCAATATTGGATGTGGCTTCCAGGTAGAATGGCATATGATTCACTTTTGGTTTATATTCTACAATATTTGAAGGCAGACTTCAATGGCCTCATCTTGTTCTACAAGCAAAACCACTTTTGACTTAACTGATTTGTTTACCCTGATACTTGTAAATATATTATTTTTTCCTCAGTTTTGGTTGAATCAATTTCAGATTCATGGATATATATGAATTTTCTTATGTTGCACACTGCTGCTCCCTTCTCCAAGAAAAGTACAGGGATATCTAAAACTTTTGTTTACAAAATAAGAAATTCTATTAGAACAAAAGAATGAATACAAAGGAGGAGGAAAAAAAATGTTTGCAAGTTTTTAATAGAAAAGACCCCTATAATGCCTTTAGACTATCAAGAAGATTCTTGGAAAGGCCATATACTGAGCCACCAAATAGAGGCTATATGTCCTTGTTCTAATAAACACCTTGCTTGGTTGCCTTTTCATGTGTAACCGTATCTAGGACATTGGAAGCATTCTGTTTTAGAAAATTGAGGTCATTTGCCAATTGACTGGTTAGATTAGACCTTCCTAAGTGTTCATTTAACATTTCCAACTTCAGATGCTGATATTAGCATTGAATTGAATTAGGTGTAAACCAAATTGGAAATATATTTCATCAATCATGAATTAATGGCTTTCATTGTAAAGTTGATCACATACCATATTCTCTTTGTAAAGTTCCAATTATGTATAATCATCAGTTACAATGACTGAAGTAGAGATCTATATTCTCTAATCAAATTTATGCTGCGTCCCTCAATACATATATACTTGTAACTTTTGTCATATGATAATTGAAGATTATTTGGCTATGGTTGCGAGTGTTGTAAATAAAATATTTTTGAGTTTGAGTTACATTCATACTCACAAATCACAATCAAGTTTCATTGTACCCTTCATTTTACTATTTATACAGATTGGAGTGTTCAAGCAATTGTCAGCTGGATGTTGTCAGAATGTTTAGGGAGTGAAAATGTCTCGGTTGTTGCTGAAGAAGATGTTCAAACTCTCTCCAAAGCCAATGCATCTGAACTGTTAGAAGCTGTGGTTGAAACTGTGAATCAATGTCTTGCTGAAGCACCTCGATTTGGAGTTCAGAAGCCAAAATCAGCTCTTGGAACTTCAGATGTTCTTGAAATCATTAGTCGCTGTAACTCAACTGGGGGTCCCACTGGAAGATTTTGGGTACTAGATCCTGTTGATGGGACATTGGGATTTGTACGTGGAGATCAATATGCTATAGCTCTAGCACTTATAGAGGATGGAGAAGTGAAACTTGGTGTTCTTGGATGTCCTAACTACCCAATGAGGAAGGAATGGCTGAGTTATCATCACCGCTATCATAGGATTATATCCAAGTTGACTCCTCCAACTTCTGAAACTTGGAACAAAGGTTGTGTGCTATATGCTAAAAAGGGTAGTGGGAAGGCTTGGATGCAACCGCTGCTCCGTGTCAATAAGATGTTTGTGTGGCCAAACCATGCAAAACAAGTTTCTGTCTCTTCGATTGATAATCCTGCACTGGCCACTTTTTGTGAACCAGTTGAGAAGGCCAATTCAAGCCATTCTTTTACAGCAGGATTGGCTCACAGTGTTGGTCTCAGGTGCATTTATTTTTTCTTTCAATCTCAGTATCAATTACCCTTTTCCTCTCCTATTTACTATCTTGATTTTTACCTGTGTGGTTGTCAACCTATAGGCATATTAGCATGGCACTAGTCCTATCTTCTGTTATTTTTCAAGTAACCGTGTTAAACCAGTACTAGATGCACATTAAAATTTAAAATTCTTGAGTAAGGTCCAATCATTAGTTTAGTACTTGAGATAAAGAGACTGATTAAATATGATGCAAAAAACAGAATTTTTGTGATAAGTAGTAGTTTACATATTCCTTGCTTAAAGGACTAGCTAACATTCCCATTTATCTCTGTGAAAATGATGAAAAGTTAAAAATAACTTTAGTTTAGGAAAAAGGCACCAATGAAACATAATTTATCAGCTTAGTTATAGCTTTATAAGATAGCTCTTTTTCATCGCGTGTGCAGGAAACAACCATTGAGGGTATACAGCATGGTGAAATATGCAGCAATTGCTCGTGGGGATGCTGAGGTTTTCATGAAGTTTGCAAGGGCAGGTTACAAGGAGAAAATATGGGATCATGCTGCAGGTGTTATCATCATACAGGAAGCTGGTGGGATGGTAACAGATGCTGGAGGACTTCCCCTAGATTTCTCAAAAGGCATATATTTAGAAGGCCTTGATCGTGGCATAGTTGCTTGTTCTGGAGCCACATTACATGCAAAGATCATTGATGCCGTTGATTCTAGCTGGGGCTCTTCTAGCCTTTGATTTGAGGCTGCTTCTTCTATTAACTTACATGTATACACGGCAAATAATGTTAATAATGATTCATCTTTTATTTTCTGTCTTACATAGTTGTATCTCAGAAATCCCCCTGCTTCACCATCAGTTATTTTTTATGTATTGCTAACAACACATGAGCTTGTTAGCCTGCAATTCTATTATTTGGCAATATAACAACACGAAATTGTCATAATTTCTTATCATACTGAAAATGATTCTTCTTTAGAGGGATTGATGGACTTGTATACTGTTGCAACTTGCAACTCTATAAAATTGTTCACTTTCTATGTAGCATCCAGCATTTGGACAAACTGCTAACCCTGCCGTACTCCTCTTTTCTTTTCTTTTTTTTCTTACTTTGTCCCAAACATTTCACATGCAGGACTGCAAGTGCACATGAACACATTAAAGTGGTCATACTTGGTGATTCAATTCATTTTTGAATCCACCTACATACGTATTTACATTTATATAACTTTAATTATTGAATTAGGGTTAATTTCATATGTAAACGCTCTAGTACTACTTGGTAGTATTTCATATAAATGTGAATTGAGGTGCTTGATGTGTGCTTGGGGGTTTAGGGTTTGCAAAATTAATTAGAGTTAAAATCAGGAACCTCCCACTAATGTAGACATTTTGATCGTGGATACTAAACCACTAGACCAAAGTCAATATCGAGTTGATGTAGATATGCTCCCTTCCTGTATTAATTAATTTATTGTCAGTGGAGACAGACAGATAGGCCACAGAGGAAACGCGTATTGGTCACATTGTAATTTGTAAGATGAACACATGTCATGTAGTTAATGAGGCTAGCTGCAAGTGCAACACAGTTTCTTACGACTTTTTCTTCTGCACAAATTGGTTTCAGAAGTCAGAAACTTCATTTATTGCATTCAATTTTATTTTGGTACCACAATTTTGACTTTTTTAGAGCTTACCTGAGACTCTACACTTTGAAAAATGAACATGATATTGATATTAGTATCAAGTTTAATTCTTTTAATTACGTGATTAATTTTAAAATGAAACAATTATTCTTTCTTTTTAAACGATTTAATGGGTGCAAGTATATCCAAAGTTGAAAGTCGTAAGAATAATGTGTGTGATAGGCCCGATCTTGTTCAGTGGGGGGTGATATGGCAAGCCAATCACACCGTACATTGTGGCTAGTGTTAATCCACCTATATATATGTATTGCTTCTCTTCTTTCTGGCTTTTCCAAGAGATTGATTCTAGGAAAATCGAATGTTTTAACTTTCGAGCAGGTATCAAATTCTCTCTCTAACCTAATAATTACAAAATGAATTGAGGGATGGCACAGGTCGAAGTATCTGAATTTAAAGTAATTCCACCCGAGAAAATTTGGGTATGTGTTTAAACAAACTTTTACGTTCTAGTTCAAAAGTTTGACACGACTTTGGTTGATGTAAGATTCATTCTTTATATTTACACATAATTAGAAAGTTATTAACATTTAGTTAGTCCGTTGCTACTAGCTAATTGACTTACCTTTTGTTTAGTATAGTAATAGTAGTATTACGTTAAGTTTTAATAACATTGAAGAATATTAATTCTTTCATAGTCCTATAATTTTTTTTCTTCATATTGTATAGCAGGTGAGACTCGTGAGAGGCCCTACAAAGTTGACAAATTTAATGCATAGATATTTTTGGTGGATGAATTTAATGTATAGATGTAACCTTATAAAACGCATGATGATAAACTTGAAATATAGTACTCCTTAGTGGATGTCCAAATTATTTCTTTTGGAGAGAGGGGACGCGATGGGTCATAAATAAAGGAGAATATTAATGAGTGTCTTAAAAATATTAATTGAATCATTCAAAAATATTTTTATAAAAATATAAATTTAATATTATATATTAATATATTTGTAATTACTTTTTATTTACTAATTTTGAATTATTTTTAACTAAAATTCATGAAACATTGTAAAAAATATAAATATATATATATATATATAGTGTACAACATATTAGTTAGCAAACATTGTATTTTCTACCGGTTTTCTGTAAATATGTAAAAAATAAATTTAAGTAACATTTGATATTTTAATTTAATTTAGAAAAAATAGTTTAAACATAAAATGTTGAAATAGAAAAGGTAAAAATATAAAAATAAAAATTGATATAATCATATTTTATTTTAATGACGATATATATATATATATATATATATATATATATATATAGTTTTTATCCAATTTTTACTAATATATATTTTAAGGAACATCACTTTTAATCTATTTGTAGTCAACAAGTAAATAAAAATTCATTAATTACTAAAGTAAGAGAGTAAAGTCCCAGATGAGGACATGCATGAATTTCTTTAATAGCTAATTAGTTTTGTTTAGATCAGTTTAGATATATAAATTTATGAACATTCTTAATTTCATTAGAGTTGGAGTACTATAACGTAATTAAAACAAATGTAGCGAACATGATTAGTTTTGATGCATGCATGTTGATGTTGTAAACGATCGAGCTAGTAGTAGATGTCGGAAGCTGGATCAATGCCAATAACCATCAAATGGACCACTTGGCGCCATGCAGCATGTCACGAAACTTAAATTAAATACAGATTCATTAATTTGGAAAAACCTAGCTTAAACCCAAAAAACAACTTTTTCTGCTCAAGAAGTTACGTTCTTAACTTTCCTTCTCATTAGCATCATACATACATAATAATAGTGGTTAAGATGGTGCTTTATTTATTTAAAGTTTAAACAAACGGCAGAAAGAGTAAATATAATAAATGAAGGCAACCTACTAGAAGATCATGAATAAATCACCCCATCTGTCCTCCACACCATACCCTCCCAATAAATGCTTTTTCCTTTCCACTTTTCATTTATATATTCCTCCCCTTTCTCTCATCGATCGTATGCTATACATCCAAAACACAAAATGAAACCTACCATTCTCTTGTTCTCTCTACTACTACTTCTCATTGTTTCACCCTCCTTTGCAACCCGACCCGCATCCAACCCTGATCAACTGAAGGACTCCAAGGAAAAAAACAAAAACAAAAACAAAAACAACAACAACAACAACAACCCAGGTGATGGTGGTTTCTTTGGCCCCGGAGGAGGAGGAGGAGGGTTCACCATACCCGGTTTTGGAAGCGGGTTTGGTAATGGCATCATAGGAGGAGGATACGGATCCGGGTATGGAGGTCCGAATGGAGGCTCCTCTAAAGGTGGTATCATTAGACCAACCGTTGTCTGCAAAGACAAGGGCCCTTGTTTCCAAAAGAAGGTTACTTGTCCAGCCAAGTGCTTCTCCTCTTACAGCCGCTCCGGCAAGGGCTACGGTGGCGGCGGCGGCGGCGGTGGCTGCACCATTGATTGCAAAAAGAAGTGCATCGCTTACTGTTAATTAAGCACCGCCCATAATATACTATGGTACTTGTACTAGCTAGCTACTTTATATATGTATGCAATTAAAGTTATATTATAGTATATGGTAATAGATCCTTTTAGATAAATAAATGAAAAGTAGATACATCTCTATGTAGGTGGGTTGCTTTTAACTACTTGGTGGGTAAGAGAAGTGTTAAGTATGGACTGTAATTTTGCTTATTATATGATTATATGAAGATAGTGTTTTATTTTAAGTAATGATGTGTGCAATTGTGTATATAGACTCTTCAATGCATTACCGAGCGCGTGTAACCCACAGCCACAGTAGATGCGGTAAGAGACAAAGATTAGGTCGTAGATGTGATATCAACCTTCAGCCCCAAACTCCATGACCCAACAATTAATAAATATGTTAAAATGGCTTTCTTTGTGAAAAAAATACAAGCCTTCAGTATGTTTCAAGTTTGGAAAGTGTTTAATATATATATTAAGACAATTTAAGTTTGTGTTAGAAATATATATTAACATTGAATTTTAAGTTTAAATATTAATATTACCGATTTAGGTTCTGTAAGATTAATGAAGTGCCTCTAATTATACCATTTTTCTTAACAATTTTTGTGATTGTAACTTCATAGTGTTAATATTCGGTTCATATTCTTCCCCTGAAATGTGTAAAGTGATACTCTGGATTTTTTCTGCATAAATTAATAGCAAATCTGAATATTCCATATCCAAACGACAAATGGAAAAACTATATATTTTTCTCCCCATAAGCGAATCACATGAATCTGAATCTATTCCAACCATATATGCGAATCGTTTTTAATGATAACAGTTTCTTTTTCTTTTCTCAAGACTTCAATAATTATTATTCGAAAAGTTGACCGTACACATACCATTTTTTAGGAGACACATACCTCATTCTAATAAATATTAATTTCAGCTAATTATATTTTTTTTTATTAATCGTGTTAAAAGCTAATAAGGAGCAAGCTATAACATTTCTGTAATTAGGAAAAATTACAGAAAGATTTTGAGCTATATATTCTATATCATTAGTATTTATGAATCTGTACGTTCTTGGAAGAAAAGTACCTTTTTTTGTAAGCTATGTATGTAATGGAGTAGCAAGCGGATTTTTCAGCTAGTCGCAGTCCTACAACTATAATGGTCTGTCTCTGTCCGTGAGTTGTTCCATAAATTGTAAACAACACAATTAATAATAACCCAATAATGTGAGAATAGCAATCAAGAATGACACTAACACTTTCTTCTCATTGCTTTAGCTTAAGCGCGCAGCTACTTTTCAAACCAATTGTTCCTCAATGTACGTTTCAAATTATACATGTACCGTTATAATGTCTCCTGTTATTGCATTACACTAATTTTTCTTAATTAAGAAATGTGTTAATCCAACCAGAAAAAAACATGCTGTTTGAAAGAAATAAGCATCATTCATAAAAGTAAATTTTATGGATATACAAAATACTACCTTAATAGCTAGGAGTATCTCAGTGCTATGCATGTTATGCTTACGTGCCATTCTGTTGTTAGTTAGCACTTAGCATTCGGTTAGTGAAAGCTGCCATTCAGCAGTCTCTGCTGTGACTATAAACTTATTCAAGAAAATCATAATCAGAAATTCAGAATATTTCGATTTTCGTTCTCAGCTCAGAAACTTCATTACACAACTTAGATGTCGAACATTTGTGAATGAGGTGAACCGGCTGCATTCATCAAAGTGATAGAAATCAAGAAAAAGGAAAAAGCATTGACAGACACAACTAGCCTTTAGAATAATAATAAGAAGACTAAACCAAAACTATATAGAGGATCAACTCAATAAATTGAACCACGTTTCCACCAACCACTTACCACTGTACTATGTGTATGCTTTCTACTTAGAATATACATCAACAAACCACGTGAACAAGTAGCATGTTTTAGACGAGAGAAACAATTAAAAACAAAAAGATCTCAGTAAAGTGGCTAGTAATTTACAACAGAAATTCAAACACAGGCTTTCAAATCCAAGGTAATTTATCATATTGCAGCCCTCAATGCTCCTCTTGCAGCCTCTTGCTTCATCTGAGCAGCCTTACCACTGCCACGGAAGTACATATATACTTGCTGTAGTATGCAACCAAACAAAAAGTGAACAAGTACTTTGGTTATGTTCAGTCAAACTGCTAAGTACAACCATTTTTTTAAAATAAAATAATAATAATAATAATTGAAGTATATTCAAACCTGGATAACCCAGACACTGATCAGTGTTTCAACGCAGAACAATCCAAATCCGACAAAGTAAAAAATCTACAGATAAATGGTAAGAAAAAATTAAAGTAAATTATCAATCTTTTAGAAGCAGAGAATTTCAATTGGTTAAGGTTTTGCTTATAACTTTAACATGGATCGTGATACAAATGACAAGTAATCAGTATGCAGGAATAGTAAATACTTGAGGACAGGCATACTTACTCCAATCACTGCATGGTTACCCACCACATCAATGGCTGATAGAATGCCTCTGTATCAAAATGAGTAGACAGCACCAAGTATTAGGCCCAAAGTAATGAGAATAACACTGGCTTCTAGATTCATCTCATGTACATGTCCAAGATTCAAGTCATGTCAAATTCTATAATTCTTTTCATATATACTTCTTTCACTTTTATTTTAGAAAATATCAACAACATTCTTTTCCTACAAAGTGAGGTTGGCTACATTGCTACATGGATCAAGCAAAGCCATTGTATTCTGACAAAGACTGAGTTTTTTTCAAAAAACCATTAAAAATTCTCAATCTTCATATTGCACAGGTAAAGCCATATGTAAAGAATAAGGAATAAGCAATATTATCATGTTAAAGGAGTGTATATATATGAAGTTAACGTACGTAAAGGATTTTCCTTTGAAAACTATGGGAGGAGCTACTGCAGCTAAGATACAGAATCCTAGGTGAAACTGCAAGCACAAAGTGAAATGATAATAAGTAAATTTTGTTTGAAATGTGAAGCAAAGCTTATTTGCATACAAGCAAAACAGTAAATCTACCAGGTAAAACAAGAAAAACCATCCAAAATTCAAAGAGCTATCAGTCCTGCAAAAATAACAATGGAACAAATACAAAATCAATAGTGTAACCAATTAGAATGATCAAAATATGCAAGCATATTTTGTTTGATTGGGCAGGATCATAGCAGGAGGAGGGGGATAGTTAAAGTGAGTATTCGGATCAAGTGACCATATTATTTAATCATAAAAGTAGTACATATCTGCTGAGGATCTTATTCTCCTTTTTTGAGGTACAATGACAGAATATACATTTAAACTATGAGCATTCTCAAACTACTCAAAACCCCAAATCATCAACCCAATACTAGAGGTTTCATACTTCTGAGATCTCTGAATCTTATGGACGAGAAATCTCTTCATTTTCCTTGCTATCCCACTCACTGTTGCCCAAAAATATAAAAAAAACTATGACCCAATGAATAACACCATCTTTTCTGCAGAATGGAGTGACAGAACAATGTAGTTGATCTCGAAAGTGTTCTTCAACAATCAACAAAGATTGTTCATTTGGTTTAGATAAAAACTCAAAAGAATTAGTTTCTTTACTTATTAAAAAAAACTTAATACAGTTACTCTTGATTTAGTTATGGACATCACTAATTGTGTCGGAATTTTATCACAATGTTAAAGCCTCAAGGTTGCTCCTTTAAAACACCATAATGCTCCAGTCTCTCAAGAACAACTATTGATCTTACACAAGTGTAGCAATATAAATAGGAATGTTTGCAATTGCATATTAGTTGGCAAAAATTAAACAGCCAAATGCCTATAAGTTTGGGAATAATTACCTAAAAGCACGATATAATGGGCGATACCACAAGACATATGCTCCAGGAATTCCTGCTATGAAGTAGATAACTGCAAGAAACCATATTTTCACTCCTACAAAACAAGGACCAGTTCCATATGCATTTAATTTGTTGACATTATTTGGATTTTGAGCCATTCAATAACCAAGAAAAAATCTTGCTTCATATCTTAGCAGACCTTCTCCCTTAATCCAAGCTGAAGTGACAGCTATAATATTCCATGTGAGGCACAACGCCAATCCTGCACATCATTGACGCCAATTAAAATCAATGCTGCAATATGAAAGGATCAAACTTGATAAAATGACACCTTTAATAACTTTTTACAAAAACAAAAAAAAACTAGCACATCAATCCAACCATTAGTAAATCAAGTCTACAAAATTTTATACAATTTAAAAGTTAATTGATACTTTATTGCACCCTTTTAGATTTTAAAATGAACTATATCAATCCAACCATTAGGTTTAGAAAATAAATAAACACACCAAAAAAAAAAATCTATAGAGAACATACAAAGAAGAGCCTTCATACAGAACTCAAGAAAGAAATGAAATAATAAATGTGCATGAGACGCCCTCAAGAATTGTTGTTAGCTTCAAAACAACTCAACCTCAACGATGCAAAACATATTGCAATGGAACAAAAGATGGGATAACTTACCTAACAATGAAGTAAATGCAATATATTGCAATCTTTG
This sequence comes from Amphicarpaea edgeworthii, assembly GCA_014843725.1. NCBI lineage: Eukaryota > Viridiplantae > Streptophyta > Magnoliopsida > Fabales > Fabaceae > Amphicarpaea > Amphicarpaea edgeworthii. The sequence goes on along the minus strand of CM026322.1, from coordinate 22,852,810 downwards.
AAGATGAATTGGAATTTCATTAGCGATATCATGATGGATAATTGGGAAAAATGGCGGCCAGTTCTTCTCCTCAATAACAATTCCAGCTGTAAAATAATGTAATTACACACTTGAAGAATAAAAGCAGACCAAACATATTTATTGACCAAGCAAAAAGCATGAGTTCAAACTTTTTTATAAGCACCCAAGCACTTGGGGAAACCTCCCTTAAAACTCAATTTTTAACCTCTCTACTTTCCATTCTTCTCTATTCTTGCACCCTATTGAGATTCTTGGAATTACAAAAATCCTAACAATATTCAAGTACAAATATAAATGAAATGTAAATTACCCCGTGCAGCAGCTTCTTCTTTCCGTCTGACTTCCTGCATTTTGAATTTGATAAATTAATATAACCAGGAAAGAAAATCCTAAATCTACAAGGAGAGTGGCTAAAGGAGAGAGTGTCAGATAAAGATAGAGTGTCAGTAGCATGTCTCTAATAATAATAATACAAATAAAAATAATTTGGAACAATTAACCAGATGGATGGTTAAGTCAATAACTCAAATATGTCGTTTACATTTATCTTAAGTCAATAACTAAAATATATAGTTTACATTCTCTGTAGTTTGTAGGTATCAACTATGGAAACCTCAACAATAAAGTGTACAAAAAGAGGTCATGAAATCCATAACATGCCTGTTCCCTTCTTCTCAATTCAGCCTCCTTGGCTTGGAGTTCCTTTTCCTTCTTTTTCAAATCCTAATGTTAAAACAAATCATAATTAGAAAACCCACAATCAATTTCACAACATGATGTAATGCATTTATATCTGAAAAAAAAAAGGTTTGGGATTTCAATAGCCTTAATTTTTATTATACATACCGTTGATGGATCAAGAGGTATATCAATGGTCGCACCAAAGCCATAGTTATAATCAACGGGTTCAGGATTAAGAGGAGGTAGCCTTGAATTTGTGGAAGGGGCAACACTTCCAGGATTCTGAAAATTTTAGAACATGGGGATGCATAAGCTTTAGGCAAGGAATTGTGAATGATTTATTTTCACCCAGGGGAAAGATATGGGTAAATAGTTTCCTTTGGAACGCTAAGGGTTACTTTCATTCTCTAGAAAAGTTCAAAGCATGACTTAATTAACAAACTCACTGTAGTGTAAAATGCACCCCCGCTATAACTTGATTGGCTTGATGTTTTTCCCCTTACAGCTGGTTCCTGTAAGTGTGTATACCAAATTTGAAGGATCAGGCAAGAGCATGTATTGCAACACAACTTTACCCAGACAAAAAAAATTCAAACTTGAGCAACTAAATATAATAAAACTTTTCCAACTGTGGATTCGATATAAATCCAAACTTCTTCCATTAATTTGTCGTTAGCTAGTCTCATGAGTCATGACAGAGTAGCTGTGTATTTTACCAGCTACAGCCACATTATAGGATTAGTTTAATTATGCAATTGATCTTATCCCCTTACCTTAAAAATTACTTACATTTCATCACCAATGTATTCTATACAGACAAGCACCAAAAAGATTTAAGTTTTGAAAGAGATGTCTTTTGTTCTCAATTCCAAAACAACTTTCTTAAAGGCCAAAATATTTAGCAGAAAACATAAGATCCTACATGTGAAATAAAATCATAGACAACCCAAAATCCCGTTTCTTCGGTGACATCAAATTCAAATATAGTTAGAAACAAGTCAACCGACATACAACCACTGAGAATTCCCAACCAAAAATCCAAAACAGTAATATATCCATTATTTTGGGCTCAAACACCACTGAACAAGATCAAATTCAGAAAAAAAAAAGTGCATACCACCTAGTTAACAAAAACTCAACTTTGAGAAAGCAACACTCATGGATGGGGAAGAGAGAAAAGAAAAGGACTTACAGAGAAGGGATTGACTTCTTCTTCGTCGAAGGGGTTACTATCGTAGCGATGAGCCATGAGAGAAAGTTAACGGTGCTAACAAGAAACCAGCCTCGGAATTGTAAGTAGAGAAAGCAAAGATCTAAAACTCTACAGAGAAGAAAGTAGAAAAAGAGATAAAAATAAAAAAAGGATTTTGGAATCTTCAAATAGAAAATATTGAAACTTGTTATGCAAGGGAAGGGAATGGCTGCAAAAACAACAATGGAAGGAAGGCCAATAATGCCAGCAATTTAGACAAGAGAATGGTCTTTGGTCAGCTTCAGAGACAGAGACTCTGTTTTCAACGTTGCTATCATAAAAATCACTATTTGGAAAAATATATTTCAAAGAATTAAATGACAATTTATTAGTTGTGGATTATCGTTTGTACTTCTTGTGCCTACATATTTGCCATTTGGCTTTAGACTTTGAGTTTTCTGTGAGCGTGCGTGATGTTAATAGATGTAGTTATTTAATGGTTCACGATGTATTAGAATAGAGTTTAATAAACTAATAAAAAAAAATAAAGTTTAATGGCTAAATTTTAATGTTTTTCTACCATATAATTCTATACTCTTAGGGATACTCAAGCACCTCCTTTTTTTTTTTTTTCAGAAGATATGTCTGTAGTATATTCCAAAAATAAATAATTCAAGAGTATTACTATTAGGTACCTGTACCAAAATCCTCAGAGGCATGCTTTATATATATAATATTACAGTTCAACTAGACTAGACACTTCTCCTTTCTCGTTCCTATCAGTTATCATTAAGCATTTTTATTCATGTTTGAATACTACTGTATTTTTTTAGGCATGCCTCTCTGAAATTGTAAAATTGTCAAGTCTTGAGTTGAAACTCAAAATCAAAGTAGTTGGAATGATTGACAGACGGCCACACAAACGTACCCTCTACGCTCTTTTATGCCCCTCTAGAAGCTTGAAGCTGTGTTCAATTCTTTTTATCTTTTTTTTTTTTTTTCCAAAAAGGACGAACAAATTTATCTTTATCTTCATTTCTCGATTAACAAAAGACCAATCTCTCTTACACAGCATACCACAAGTCAAGTCAATGCCTTCAGGAGTACATGCTGCTATTAATACATTGTGATGAAAGTTCTTGTAGTGATTAGTCAAGGCATACACACGCCAATACACCACTCAATGAAACTTATTCTTTATTCTTTCAAAATACTACAGTTAACCACCACCATAAATTTATAATTTTTCGTATTCTTAATACTACTACCATCTAAGCAACACATAAAACCAAATACAAGTTTACAAGGAGCCAGCAACTAAACAAAACAACCAAAACCTAATCCATAGCGAGAGGCCACCAACTCCAGTTCATATAATTAAATGTCACCCATAATTTCAAAGTCCTACCTTAAAAATAAAATGGGATCATAGACCACCAAAAGCACCAAATGATGCTAACTTTTTTCCTTTTGATCCGTAACTAAGTTGCATATATGGTAAATGCATTTAATATCAACAGAGGGAAATTAAGGAAAGAGGTACCAAGAAAATCCGAACCATATCAAGAGAACATAAAGAAAAATATCTCTTTTTTCTTTTCTTTTCAAAATTGAATGAATTTACTCATCTACACAAACTAAATTGTGCCTATAGTATAAATAAAGGTAATGCCCTGTGAATGAAACTTTAAGATATGCATATGCAACAGAGTTAAATAGTGCTCTTAGAAAGATGTTGGGTGTCACGCCGTTTTCGTAAGCGTCTTTGGTCACTCTTAAATGGATCAAACCAGTTTTTGTCTTCAGCAATGGCTTCATTCCACCGCTCTTTGAATATTTCAAATTCCAGTGTTGATTTCCTTCTTATCTGTTCAGTCCATATGATATGTTAGGATGTAAACAAACAGTTTCATTTTCAGCAATGCAAGTTACTCTTTGGTTTTGAAAGTAAGCTTAAAAGCCTCACCTCAGTTCGCACATCAATTCCCACTCCACCTTGTCTCTGCTTAGGAAAGGATACAAAATCAACAATAAAGTGAATATTTGGAACATTAGGATTGTTAATGAAATAAGATTAGAGACAGGAACCACAGAATGTCATTCAAACTGTACCATAGTTGTCCTTTGTGGTTTTGAAACCTGCAGAAAAAAGAAACAAAAATTATTGACATGAAGCAAATGATCAACAGCAAACTACAAAAATGGTATCTACCTTTGCCATTCTGTGACCACTCCCCCCCAAAGTTTGTATTCCCTTGTGAAAAACATATTCGCTATCAACAACTCCCACATTTTTAGTTCGATCTCCCTGGAAAAATGACATTGATCGATACTTGTCATGAAGAAATGGTAGCAAAAGAAGTAAGGGTAGAACAGCCAGCCATGTATACAAATGATAAAAGTGATGTAGCATGAGAATGTGTAAAAGAATATTCCATAACTATATCTCTTGTAAAAGGCAGTAGTAATTGCCCAATATCATTGTTAGAATGTTAGATTAATGTGTATGTTAGAATGTTATATTAATGTAGTTTTTTTTTCTACACTTTACTGAAAGGTTCTAGTTAGTTCTAGAACCTTGTCTTTTTTCTGCTGTATTTGTATGAGTGCTGCAGTCTGCACTCTGTTCTTAGTGTGTATTTTGTGATCTCAATATAAATAGAGAATCAGTCTTGGCTGAGGGTTTTTTGGACTCAGCTCTTCACTAAGATATTGTGCCCTAAATACTCAAGTATCCTGTATCATATAACTAGGGTACTAGAAACTAGAGAAAAATATCTTTAGCTTAGCACAGGAAAGATTACTGTAGCATTGGTGGACACCGTACACATCATTGGCTATCACTACCAAGAAGCAAAAAGCAGAGTTGCATGGCAATGAGAATCGTACAGGAAGACAAGTGCCATCATTGTAAAAGAAAATAAAGCAGGAAAAAAAAATTATGACCACCAAAAATGTCCAGAATATGCATATTTCTCACCTGTGCACAATATCCTAGCTTCATATCCACTCCCCATCCATGGACAAGGTCATTCTGGAGAAAATACAAGTGATACTAATGAGACAATATTGAACATCAACATAATGATCTATTTCGATCTATTAGTAATCTATAACAAAAAAAGATTTCTAAATATTTCGTAAAGAGAAGGTCAAACTTCACCAGGATTCAGGAAGCCCACCAAAACAAAATGCAAGCAAATCAAGTGAATCGGAATAAATTTTCTTTTCAGCAGCCATACACAAAGGCAAACCTCATTTCAGAAAACCTATTTGCATTTTGCAAGCATTTTGGTAACTTGAAAAACTGACATGACTGAAAACAACAATAATAAAACTTTGGACAAAAAATTAAAGTTGTCCACAGTAAGTAACACAATAGTACAGCTGGAACAAACAAAAATTTTGGACAAGTTTGAAAGGATTTTTCAACATGTAGTTGGAACTTAGATTTAATATTCCTATGAACCATAGAAATAATATTACCTGTATAAGATGCCAAGTACAGTACCAAGCAGATCGAGAGAAAACCGGAGCCATACCTTCCACAAACCTATACAAGTTGTTTTGAAGTTTTTGTGTCATTCACAACACAACATGCATGCCAAGATTTATCATAAATTGCCACAAAAGAACTTGTCATGTCATATCTCTTATGATGCTTTCACAAATCCAGAGAAGGGAAACATAGTATAGTAAAAGGTAATCAACTAAACCAAAACAAAATCAACAGCATTTTTCATCTTCTGACATAATTGAAGAAACAATTCCAGTGCATCATTTCAACTTCAAAATGAGTGCACCCAAAGCAATTTGAAGATAACATTCTCAAAAAGCAATTTGGCAGAAAGACCAAGTAATAGGTTGCAGGTCCATTCCATATATTTCTATGAATCCCTATTCTGCACTATCATCCTAGAAGTGCCAAACAATAAAAAGACAAACAACTATTAAAAATAAAATCAACTAGTGACACTAACAAAATCAAAGAAATCCGTGGCTGACACAAAACAGAACATAATCCTTTTTACCTAAGAAAATAATTTTTAAAACAGTAGTCATCTACATCAACAGATCAAATGCATCAACAAGATCCAGCACAACACAAACACCTTGAAATATTACACAGCTCTACCAGGATCAATGAAAGTAACAATTACCCAGTGCATGGTGGTCCCTCACTTGAATCTGAACACCTTGTACTGCCTCTGCGTTCATAGACTCTTCTGCTTCAATGAAAACATCAAAGGTAAGTACAATAAGCATTGTTTAGCAAGTGCTTATAGATAGTCTAACAAAAAAACCACCTATGAAATTTCTTGGTTCTAGCTCTAATTGTAATTCTATGATGTATCTCCGTTGAATTTGGGTCAAGAGCTGGTTGAGATATCTCCAAACCTTCTTGCCTTATAATTTCCACATATCTGCAAAAAAAAGAAGCCTGGTTAATTCTTTTTTTGATTTGATGAGACAAAAGCCTGTATGAGATGTTACTGACTAGCCTTAAATTAAAACAGGTTTAAGAATATAAACCCAACAATAAACCTCTTTTGTCCATTACCACCCCTGACAAGCAAAGATTTCTTAGCAACCTAGTGTAAGCTTAACATACCTAATAAGGGTTAAGGATAATATAATCTTTTAATGTATGCCAGAAATTCAAAGTCAATTTTCATTCAGCTATCAAATTTTAAAATGAAAAAAAAAAAAAAAAAACCTAACATATCACCATGTAATCAAATAAAATTGGATTCTTTTCTCATAAAATTTACACCAGTATTGCATGTTCCTGCCAGCCTATAAAAAGATAATAATTTACATCCAAGGCAAACTGCACACATATATCAAATAGCAGCAGCAACAGTAGAAAAGCAAAAAGGCATCCTTAATACCTTGAAGGTGAAAAATGCTCCACACCTAGATCCTCGTCCCAGAGAAAGATATAATCATAAATAGAAACTATATCTGGATGTAGAAACCTTTTTGCAAACCACCTAACAAAGAACTCATGAATTAATATGTAAGTTCGGGGAAAAAAAAAAATCAACTACATATATACGTGAGTATGATATGCACAGATACACAAGCATATAAAATTAGAAATAAAACTACAAATCTTGGGAAACTATCACAAGAGAGCCAGCAGTTTGATATGCGCAGAGTTACAACATACTGAATACAGATACCATAACCCATATTAAAACAGTGATACATTGCCCAATTCATCATCTATAACTAGAAGATTCCCAATCCCATAGCCTTTCCTAGGCATTAACATGATATTGTTATCTGATGCATTAGCAAGAAATTCCATGGCTTTTACATAGCCCAACTGCCTCATCCTGAGTCAAAGACATTTTGACTTTCAAAAAATCATTTACTTTATGAAGATATAATATGCCCCGTTCATTTATTATTATAGTTTCCTTTTCCTCAAAATAATTAAAGCAAACTCCCTTCAATGAAAATAATTCAGATGAGGAAAAAAGACATCAGAGTGACTGGTCTCATACTTACCACTTTGTTTGATTCCGAGCAACAATGTGTATGGCCTTGCTACTCCAGTCAAGATTCCACCATCCATCCACATTGCCATCATAATGGAATAAAATAATTGTGAAGTTTTCTCGAAGAAACTAAAATAAATGAAATTAGTTAAAGAATGTTGATTCAAATAATTTGAATAATTTAAGCAACAATCAAAAATACCTTTTGCACCATAGCATCAACATTCTGCTTTTGTTTAATACCAACTGGAACTGCCAGTAAGTTACGGTTAGAGTAAACAGCCTGCAAATTCATAAACAGCCCCAAGCAATCATTTCAAATTCCCAAATTTAACCCATCTTCTGACAGTTTCAATAAAAGCAAAATATAGAAGAATAATGCAAAAATTCTGACCTTGAACCTTGAACTACTTCTCGACCACAATGGTCTTAACTCCAAATCTGAATTATCATGTATTATCCCTCGTGGCAAGCCTTTCAACTTCCCAGAAGTTGAAGGATACACCTGCACCAAAAAGTATAACCAGCAGGGCGTTTGTAAAGCATGAAGCATCAAAGATCAAATCTGGAAAAAAAGAATCAGAAAGCTACTTGGGCTAGTAATCTAACATCATAGATTTTACCTTTGATTGTCCCCAGAAACTCCATCTTCTGTCAATCTGATAGCGGCAGATAATAAACAGAAAAGGGGGGGGAATATTAAGTTAGAACTCAGCACAAGAATATGTGTCATTTAACAATGCGCTATTGACATGGTTATAGGACTACTCTGGATAAAGCAGTGCCAATTTCTCCTTAATAAGATGCTAAATTGCTATGTATCAATTAGCCAGACATTTAATGAACATTTTGACCCTTTGCTATGACATACATGCAATGATATCATAGAATTCAACCAATCTCATACCTCTTCTTGGTGATACTGATACTTTGTAGTTCTATACACAATGAACAACATTATTATGCACAAAACTCCCATAAAAGGCAGCTGTTTCATCTTGGAACTTGATTTCCCCTGCCCAAAAAACTACTATTAAAACAGTGATGTTGCACCTGAATCTTAAGAATTAATGAGATTAGATGAAACGAGGACAGACCCCATCAGACAATCCACTCTTTTTTCTCATCAGCCATCTCAATGATTTGATCGATGTCATAGAAAATTGAATCTTTTATTCAGTCCTCATCAAAAATTGCTTTCTGTGACATAAATAAAGCATTAGAATTTAGAAGCTATTTCAAGCCCATGTTTAACATATTTGTTTCTCAATAACACTGCATAATTGGCATCAATAACAAGTCCGACGGATCAAAACAACAAAATATGAAGTTACCATATTCTATGTTCTTTAGCACAACACAAAATATATAGGCAAGGAAAATGATCACACCCTAAAAAAATATACTAAGTACACACACACATATATATATATTGAAAAAAGAAAAAAGAAAAAAGAGGAAGGATTGCCTTTGAGCTCAATTTGTGGACACTACCTAAGGTTCAAAACAGGAAAAAAAACATTATTGCAAACCTGAATTACTTACATTCATGTGTAAAACCAGACCGCCAGAACACCAACTATATTTTGTGAAAAAGGAGATACTAATACACTATGCACGTGCAATGATTGATAACTGGCCTAAAAAAAGAGAAAGAGAGAGAGAGAGAGAGAGAAAATATTTGTGAATTGGGGAAAGAGAGGCGTGAATTGAAGCTTAAAAGGGAGACGCATGCTTAGGATGGAAAGAGCACGCCCCAGCTTGCTGAATCCACACACCAACCAAATTTGCACATAAAATATACCAAAAATAACGCTCAAATGAAGCAAGCGGAGCAATCGCTGAAAGTGTCGTCAATGACTTACAACATAAGCACCAAGGAACACGGAAACACAACTGCAAACATTGAACTTCCCCCCAAACTACAAGGATCACATTAAAAAATTGTAAAAACGAACCAAAAGTCCTTCCTTCACAAGTCACACCAAACCCCATAGAAATTAAACAGAAATATATAAAATGAAAAAGAGGAGTAAACAGAGGAAAAAATAACTCAGTACTCAGTGACTGTTTCACTCAGATCTAACCCTCTCCAAAACACAGATTAAAAATACTTGACTGCTAAAACTGCTTTCTCCAGCAACAAAGTTGAAGATCTTCCCAGAAGAGAACAGTAAAAGACAAGAAGAAGCCCAAGGAAGAGCCTCATAAACTTAAAGGGGTAGCTTGAAAAAGAAAAAGCAGCAAAATTTGAAGATCACGTGACATACAGAGAAGGGTGGTGGGCTGGTAGCTGAAGCGGCGAAGCCCAGATGAAAATAGATGAGGAGAATGGATTCAGACGAATACAAGAGTGAGAGATTGAAGACGATCAATGCAGAGAGAGACAGAAGATGAACCTGAATGAATGCATGCGTGTCTGGTGATAAAGAAATGTAGAGAGTGATGTGATGACAAGTGCAGTGTCGTCGTCGTCTTTTCACTGTTCTTCTCATCCAAAACCAAAACCAAAACCAAAACTAAAACTAAAACCACCACTACTATTCACTTCACTTCACTAATCACACCGTCACTTTCGCTTTTCCTTCTTCTTCTTCTTCTTCTTCTTTCTTTTTTAATTCGTCTCTCCCTCTCTCTACTCTACCTTTGCATACAGACTTGGAATTTTCGCTAAGAATATATTGTACTAGTATTATTGTTTCTGTCACCCTCGAATATGTAAGTCTTTTTCTTGTCTAGACACAAATAATAAAAAACATATACTCAAAATAATAGATATTACTATTGTCATAACTTTTACTTCCTTTTGTGATTATTTTTATCTCTTTTTATAATTAAACAAAAACAAATGCATATGTAAACCAACCACGTGAACTCGAGGTTTACAAGTTCGTTCGCAGAGGAATTCAAACAAATGAAGTAGATTTCGGCGTAACGTTTGGTTGTGAAATTGAGTTTTTATGACAGAGAAAAAACTAAAACAATACTCACTTGATAGTGATACTAATGCTTTGACAAATCCTAATCCTAATTGCTTCACATTTTTTAGGTCACCAACGTTGGCTGCTTTTGCACTCTCTTTAATTGAAAATAAGCGCGTCTTACTCACATTTGTTTCCCGTGAATATAGGAGAAAGACCAAACACACAAAAAAAAAAGTGCAAATTTTTCAATCATATGCAATCCAAATAGATAAAATAACTCTATTTTTCAATATTATTGTAGAGTTTGACGTGAAAAACAGCTTTGTCCAGTAAGTTGATGCCACCTGCATTGCAATTACCAAAGCTTGATTCCGTCTAGCATTTTGGCTTTTGCTGCATCGGTTTCCAATCCAACAGTGACATACCATAAACCATTTTTTTTTAATTAATTTTTGTGATATTAAAGTATGCCACAAAAGAATTCGCATAATTGAAATTGGAAAAATGCACGTTTAATGTCTTAATAAAAAACGCCAGTGTGTTTTCTATCATTCTAATTTTATAAAGTGTAATCTATATGGTAAAAAATGCACATTTTTTTCACCAAAAAAAGAAATTTAGTTCTAAAAACTCATATTGGGCGAGTAACATGTTATAATTTGTGTGTATAGTACTGTATAGTAGTAGTATTTGACGAAGGGAAGGGTAAAAATAAATAGCAAAAGGGTTAAGGCATAGTAGGTGAAAAAAGAGGGAGCAGGTTGTATCTATCATCGGGGTACAAAAGGTAAGGTCGAAAATGATTGTTCTTAGGGTATTAGTATTACTATTAAGAAAAGGTATTGTGGTAGGGAACCAACCTCACCTAACATACTACTACCCCAAGTTTTCCACGTTCACACCCATTAATTCCAATACTTAATTAACTTTCGAATTCTCACACCCATCATGTGATGGAGTTTATGATCCCACATGCACGCTGCCAACAAATGTCATCACGGAATGCAGTCCTTTTGCCTTTTCTATTCTTTCCGGAACAGAATAAGAAAACAATCTAAACAAAAAGAATTTGATAGATTAAAAAATAAGTAAAGAACGAATTTTTTTTTTTTTTTTTCTATTCTCCAATTTGGCTATGCTAATTTGAATTGATTATATAGTACATACTAAATATAAATTCTACTTTTTTATTTTTATGAGTAATATTATTTATTCAACAAATTTGATTGATTGATACGAGTTGATTTTCTATTACGATAAATTGAAGAAATAATAGCCAGTTCGATAGTTGTTTTAACAGCTATAACAAAAATTGAAAAAATATTTTCTTTTAATTGTCAACTATTAAAAAAATCAGAAAAGGTTACGAGATTTATATTAACTGCATTCAGTATAAGTTTAAGATACATAAGGGATCGAACCATATTTTGACTCGTGATCAACTCATATATACCTATAGAAAATAAATAGACACTCAAAACAAGTGCATGCTCGAATATCATTAACCAATTTCTTATCAATTTTGAGTCATTTCAATATGAACAAGAAAAATTTAACGGATTTGATTGACTAATATAATAAATAAGTCTACAACAAAATAATGTATTCGCAGTAAAAAAAGATTTTCTATAGAAATATTAGTTTTCATTTGGAATTCAACAAAAAGAAATGTGATAAAATAAAACAAAATTTTTGAATTTTGATTTCTATTCATTCTATATTATTAATTCTAAAAATTTTTTATTGACGAGCCACGACAATTGCACCTATCAAAGCAATTAAAAGGATTATTGAAATTAGTTAAAATGAAAGAAAAAAATCTGTTGATAAATAAATTCCAATTTGTTGACTAATACTTATCAAATCTTGCTCTATAATCTGATTGGGTACCCAAAAAAGGAGCTCATAATACATATCATATGTCCGATTATCAAAGTTAGGATAAAAATTGCTCTTCCAATATCAGCAGTATTGGTGCCAAAAAATCCTTGTACTTTATAGCTTCAAGCAAGTCATGTCATGAGTCAATAAAAGATATGAACAAAATCATTATTCTTTTTTTTATGGGTGGGAGAAAGGCAGTTAGTGTCTCTATATTATTAAATATTGAAATTATAAAGAATAATTATTTATATTTAGTAGAGTAATTATTTTTTAGTGTGTTAATTTTGTATGTGTGTATTTTTATTTTTATTTATTTATTTTATTATTTGGTAAAAATATCAAATGAAATTTTTTTAATATTATTTAGAGATAAAACTATTTAATAAAAATGATGATAAAAAAATGATTATAAAAAATGAGATCGCATTTATTTATTGTTATTGTTATTGATAAAATATATAAAAAAAAAAGAATTAAGAGAAATATTGATATAAAACTGTTGGTGTAGATCGCACATTCTGTTACTGTTATTATTATTTTTAATCTTGCCGCGTGCTATTGGAAATGTAACCATTTCGACTAATTTATTCTAAGTTCGATCATCCATACTGGATTAGGAGATTGTATTAACATTTTAATTATTAAAAAAAAAAAAACAGAAATTGATCAAATTCATACAATACTACTAACTTTTAAAAACTACAAAAGACGGAGCTATTGATGAAACAACAAAAAAAATGAAAAATAAAAAAAGTATGTGTCATGTAACTACCACTTGGGCCATATTTATGATGGAGCGTCAATTGTTGTGTCATATAATAAATCAAGAACCAACATAAGGTCAACAATAGATCAAGTTAATCGCCCGAGTTAACATGCTCATCCATCAAAATCAGTACATTTTGCTACAATCAAAATTCGTACTTACAATTTACAACAACATTTAAATGCTGTAAAAAAAGAAAAGAAAAAGTGACTACTTACGTTGGAAACTTCTCCATGTTAGTTACTACTATAATTTAGAACTATTTCATATACTGTGTAGTTAGTTTCCCTCCTTATCAAAGTTCCTTTTGGTTGTTGCATGAGACTTGATGCTTCATTAAAGCAAACAAAAAATATATATATAACCAAAAACTTTGTACAAAGAAACCTATTGGTTAACGAACGCACTATGAATCTATGACTTAGTCCTAACTCTTTTCTTTCCCTTCATTGGTATTGCAGTTGCAGGCCTTTGACCTGCAGCCCCACGCCCAATCTTTTTTGGTCGACCAAAACCTTTTTTCTTCACAGTTAAGGATTCCACCGAGGATGGAGAATCAACTTTACTAGGTTTCTTAGTTCCATGTGACACCCCAGATGCAGAGTTGTTGCCACCAACTGCTTTTGCAACTATTTTTCTGTTGCCTGGCCGTACACTTCTTGGTTTCACATGAGGATTATGCACAGGTACTTTGATAGGAACATTGCTAGCTTGAGCTGTGGTGGTTTTGTTGCTCATACCCTTCAAACTTTCCCTCATTTTTTTGGTCACAATGCCTCTTAGCAGTAGAGCAGTTTTGTATTCACGAGTGCTCTTGGAGTAGAACACTAAGGCGTTGTTAGTGAGTAGGAGCAAGTCCCGGAAAAGTTCTACACTTGACTTAATTGTCTGGCTGCTAATTCTTGACCTTATAGTGTCAAAGTCCATGTGTTGCAGGATCATTTTCTTGTACCTTCCTCTCTTCTGTTAATACAAGTGCACAAGTCATTTCATGACTGCTTAATGCCTTGAATCTCTACTTGTGTTTATTTCTTAGCAGTTCCAAAAAGAATAAAAATGCAAAGGTATGCAAATTCTACATATGCAGCTTGATGGTGTGCTTGGTATTGGTAATGGTAGGAAGGAGAGGTGGAATTTGATGAAGTATAATATATATGAGTGTAAATGAAGTAATTAGTAGTTTCAATTTCATTTGCAAGTACATTGTAGAAAAAGTTAAGGTGAGTGAAATTTATCTTTTGTCACTGGCTTAACTAGAGTAGAGGAGCTTTATATTTTCAGCAGAACAAATGCACCCAAGAGAACAACAACTAACCATCACAAACCACAAGGTAAAATCCAAATCCATTTATCTGTGAGTGGCTAACTAAAGCCAGTGCATCTGTAGCTAACAAACTAATGGACCTATGGCTACCATCAAGGGCTTTATGGTGAAAAAACTCAGAAACTAGCTTATAGATGGAATAATATGAAACTTGATAACTACACATACCTGACTATCAAGTCTGCGTCGGAAGGCTGAAGCACCTTTGGTTTCGAAAATAAAATCCAAAATCTCCATCATGTCTTCCACCCTATCCTTTTTCAAGTTCCTAATTTGATCATCTACACCACATGATTTGGTGGCAACTTCACCACAGTTGCTGGTGGAACTTTCTTTACACCATGACACAACATCAGCCGAATCTAACAAGTCGCTTTCCGCAACACTTGCTTCCTTCATATTTCTGCCACAGTCCTTCCTCTTCCTCTTCCCTCTCCGCTTCTTAAGACTTCCTCCTCCTTGTCCTTCATATATAGTATGTGCTAACTTATCTATGACGTTCAAAACTTTGGTCTCCTCAGGCTTCATCTCCATATCTTCGGCAGATGCAGCTGGAACAGAACATTCAGGAGACCAGTTTGTCCGGGTTTCATGTGTGAAACTCCCAGCAGATAGACCATCCTTTGATGTCTTGGTGGAAGATTCAGCTCTTTCCAATAATTTCTGAGAAGCTACATGTAACTTTGGACAACCTGATCCTTTATCAACATCACAATCATCTTTTTCTCATTCTTTCCAGCCTCGAGGCTTTCAAGCTTAGATTCAAGAGACCTGGAACAAAGTTATTTTGTAAACTACACCCAAAAAAAAGTATAATAGTTTTCCAACAAAGAAAAGAAATTGAGATTTGTATTTAAGAATGAATACTTTGTTATCTTCTCACAAAGATCTGAGCTTGAAGAGAGAAAAGCAAAATGCAACTAACCCAATTGAATCTTCAGACAGCTCCAGAGCTCTCTTCAGCTCTGCTACTCTGCTCTTTCTAAGCTCCTCAAACCAAGCCCTGAGAATGCCATTTTACCACAATACAATGAGATACAACACACAACTTCAAAGGGTATTTCTTTAAATCTAAAGCTTGAAAACTTGGGATTTTTTTTAAAAAGATGTACTCTACTTACTTGTTTCCAGGATACCGCTGTTGCAAGTCTTCATATTTGGCTTTACAGACCTACAAAAATAATATATCTACTACAATTAATATTCACCAAATAATTTTCTTTCATTTTTTTTTTTGTTATAAAATACGAAGAAAATCAAACACTTCATATTTAATTGAAAAGCCAAATATAACTAACGGTGGGTATTTGATTTATTATTTGTTTTTAATTTTAGTTGACTTATTTTTATAATTATAAAAATGTCATCTTTGTACTAAAGAACATAAAAAAAATGAAAAGCAAAAGCAAACCAAACGCCAACTAAGTAGTAGCAGTTGAGCAATCTTAAACTTTCATTCTAATGCTTGAGAGTGTAAACATCATTCTGGTGAAGAGGCAACACTGATAATCTCAGACTAAAATGGAGATTTAGTCATAGCATTGATGATTTGATACAGATAAGGCAGCACAAGTGTCACATCTAAATTTACTGTGCTCACTTCAATTGAACTACTGTGAAGTATTAGGTTAGCGTTTAAGTTATCAACGCAGAATGACAAGATCAGTAGCACTAAATTACTCAAATTGAGTCAAACAAAGACAAGAAAGCACAAAAGTGAGGTTTGGCCATTGACAAAATTGTTTATTAACCACGATTTTTGTGTGTGCATGTGCTGATGCTGAGTAGCTTAATTATAAAAGAAATGATTGGCTATTATCATTAATCATAAACAAGGCAAAGGGATGTGTGCCACCTCAGTGACCATGTGGAAGTTATTATGTAACGTATTTCGACTAAGTGATAAGCACCTATAGAGAACAATTGGCACGTGGATGCCACCCATTGTATACATGACACGTGTCATCCACCGAATCGTCACTCTTTAGTTAGTTAAATAATAATATTCTTTACTTAGCAAGGTCCAAGACTTGCTATTGGCTTGGAGTCACAATCGTTTTCATTAAAACAATCCTTGGTTTTTATAATGACTAAAAATTCATTGGCTAATAATTCATCTTACTTTAATAGTTTTAACGAATAACCTATTACTTAGATTGATAGGAATTAATCATAACTTGTAAGCTACGAAATAAGCTTAACCAGTCAAGAGCGATGGCTCACGAGTCACGACCGCGTAATGGTTGTGGTTGTGCCATATAAATAAAAATAAAAGTCTGAATATGACTATTTCATTTTCCTAACTGCTTTTATTTTCACTCTTTATTTATTTTTAATTTACTTTCTAGGTTTTGGGGTTTCCATTTATACCCCCGTGATTAAATGCACTTCCTTACAAATGTGTCATCGACTACAAAGACTATTTTTTATAAGAAGATTCATGGACAAATGCAATGAAATTTACCTTTTTATAAAATAAAAACTTTTATATACAAACAAAATCATTTGTCATAATGCTGAAATCAGCTCCTACCAAAATGAAAATTCGTTTAGGAAAGAATTCTAAATCTTTCACATCAATCCTTCAAGTAACCTTGTTACTATCAAAACATGTTTTACACATATTCATAAAATATTAATTGCTAGGATTTTACATCAATAAAGGTTTTTTTTTTTTTTTCATATCGAGGAAGACATCCCATTAGTGAGAAACAATAAATAAGCAATGAATTTCGGGTTCAAACTTTAAAGTATAAGATATTGAATTGAATGCAAGTGAATTTTATTCTATTTTATCCTGAAATAAAATAGAGAGAACAAAGAAAGAAAATCAAATTTATTTATTGAATTATTAATTTTTTTTTACCTCGGGAGTAATGGTGTAGGGACAAACTGTTCGTGCCCGGAGCTCGGCGGCGATGACGTTCCAATTCCGGGTTCCGTGGCGGAGAACGGCGCCACCAAGGAGGAGCTCCTCCCAGGTGCCCCACCTCCCCATCACCTCCGTTCCCATCACCGTACACGTGTTCGCCTCTGATCAAAACCACAACAACCTTTTTTAATGATATCCAACGCACCCGGCTCACGTTAGTAAACGCCTCCCTTGTTTAAATAAGCCACCACACTCTCCGGCGACCAAAAAACCCGACAAAGACGGAATAAAAATGACTTGGGGCCGTGAAAAGAGGCTTTTGGGTATCGGAAAACCGGTTTCGGTGATGTGGGTATGGACGGACAAGGCACAATAGCGGTTTTCCGGCGAGAATTGTGAGGAAAGGGTGTTTTTTTTTTCCGGTTTAAGGTGGTTTTCTGAGAGGTTATGTTTTTTTTTTTTTGTTTTTTATATTTTTAGGGTTAGTTTTGTTGGGTAAGAGAATGCAAATTTAGATAACAGAGTATGCGTGAGACGAGGGGCTGAGGGATTCTAATTGTTGCGCACAGAAAGGTTTCAACTTTGAAGTGAGAAGATCTCAACAGATAACCATAACAAATAACATCATAAGCAAATCGGAAAAAAATAATGGATGCTTCATGAAACAATTGACAATTGTATTTTCCTAATTACGGGTCCTCTCTTTCTCTCTCTACCCCTATTTTCTCTCTCTCCATATTGGGTGTGTTTTATACGGGGAATTTTCGTGCTAAATAACGATTATGCCCTCCACCACTTTCTCTATATTCTTTAATAAATGACTTTGGTTATTTTATTGTGTTCATAGATTGCGTGCTTTTTTAAGTGGGCGAAGTGTGGATGACTAATATTAGAACGTGATGTTTGTGTGTAGCTTCAGTCACAAATGCTTTTGGATTTGTCCATTTTCATATGCTTGCTTTAGTTTAGTTGTTTACCTTCACTTAATTACAGTTTTTTTTTTTTTTTAATTCATAATTTTATTTTTTTAATTTAAAATTTAAAATTTTGATATTTTATTTTCAAAATCAGCCAATCTTTTTTTTTTTTTTTAAATTTTGAGACATTGAATATTATTTTTAACATTGACTTTTTTTTATTATAATTAATAATTATTTAAATACAATTAATTTATTAATTTTTTTATTAATGACATAATTATCTTTTTTTATTTTTAAGTTAAGAATTGATTTAATTAGTTAAATAAAAAAGTTAAATAATTTTAATAAAATTTAAATTTAAATCTAACTCAGTTTTCAAATGTCAGAATAATTACTAAATCAATAATTTAATTAATAACTATTATGAAATATTTATATATATAAATCTTTTACATAAAATTTATTTATTATCATATATTTATTTATTATTTCTTATATTTTCAACAAAAATTTAGTATTTTGAACAAAAATAAAATAAATAGACTAATTTATAAAATAAAAAGTAAAATATATAAAAAAAATTACAATTAATAATAAAAGATGTTAAAAAATAAAATTATCATGGGTTTTTTGTTTTTCTCGTGGTTGGTTCTGGTACGTGTTATGATAGCGCCATATTAAGATTGACGACGATGGAGAAATTTTGTTCTCAAGCTCAATGTAATGACAAGAACTGGTTTGTTAGATTTTACAAGAAAAATATGAGAAGCATTTTTTTTTTTTGGCACTTTTATAGTTAAACATAGGATCTGTATGTAGTTAGAGTCTAGAGATTAAACTTCCATTGAATGATGACAAGTAACATTTAAATAGTTTCTTTGTAAAAGAAGAACATTTAAATAGTTTCAACAAAAAGACAGAATAATAATATATAAGTAAACTTTGCTAAATCGTGGACTGATTAATCTGGCACGACAAAATAAAACAAACATGATGAAGTCTCAGCGTTACTCCAGTGGAAATGTTAGGAGAATAGGAGTTGTTGCGTTATTTAACGTGGCATCTCCCACTCCACACGTGTCAGTGACCCCACAAATTCAACATCATCCACATTGGAGTTTACCCTGAAAGAACATGTTGTATGCCTTTTTTTCATTTTTCTAATGACCGCAGCATTAGAATTTAGCAGTCGTCTTGACCAAGAAATAAGATAAACTTAATTGCCAATCACTATCACTATCACTATCAAGCGTAAAATGAAGCTCATTTGCCTGGCCCGAAATTACATAGGAAGTTGTAGGCTTACATAGCCAACAAAGTTGCAGGCTTACATAGCCAACAAAGTTGCATGCATGGAATAAAGACCAAAAATATTATTAAAGCGAATGACACGAGACTAGTGGGAGCCTTTATAAGCAACAGAAGCTGGAGCAGTTTGAACAAAAAAAATTGAAGATCCATTTCATTGAACATAGAACATGAGTTATACATAGAAATATGCATGACTAGTACTACTACTACTACATACATCTAATTGATAGTCACTATTATAAGCAGTGACCAAGGTCCACCAAACCCCACTTTGGGTCAGTATCATTACTAGTCTACTACCGGTAATAACCAGAAAAAAAAAAAAAATACATACAAGCAATAGCCAAGAGAAGATCAGTGAAGTTATGGACACAAAGCCTTCACTCACGACTGTTGGAAGACCAAGAACCTCAGATAGATGGCTGCTTCCACCTTTAATTAATGTCTTAACATGAGGTAAAGGTAAAACAACTTTCTCCCAAATATATCATTAGATGATATAATGCTCTTCCATCAACAAAGCCGATGATGACAGCTAATACAGCAAATCATCAAGACAAAATTGTAGGCTATGATCACAATAACCCAACATGAAACCAAAAAGCACAATTTGGCTTAAGTTCGTACAACATCTTCAGTTAGGACTGCTGAAGAACAAGATTCAGCTCTAGGGCAGACCTGGCTAATATGCCACCCTTCCTGCAGCCAAAAATAATAAGGTGTCAGTGATTCTTGGTTTCTGAATCTACATGTGAATGAGGTGTCAGTGAAAGTTGCATGGTATTCAAAGAACTATATATATTGAGCATCATTTTACTCAATTCAATCTGAAAATAGAGACCAGCAAGAGACTTCCCTTATTTTCAATTTACAATTTAGTCGGCAACATTTAAAGACTGCATGATTACCGTATCAGTATTGGAAGAGTCATTTGAATCTTTTGCAGTTCCATAAAGCACTTGTTGCAGCATGCGCGCCTGTCCTCAAGATTTCATACAAGTTAGCTTCATTCACATATAAAATACATGAGAATGTGAAAAGAATAATACGTGAAAACGGAGGTCACCTTTCCTCTTGATGGAGATCGACACCAACAGAGGGAGGTGCTGAAACAGTTGCCCGTATTGTTGAACCAAAAACTGCTACAAGCTTTAACAGCATATCCAGTGACACCTTTGCATGTCTGCACAAGAGAACAGAGTAAATGTCTATCACAAGTAGTTTTTTTTACAAAGGCTGACAATAATGGTAACAACAATGATATTTAAAGCTCCTGGTGCATGATATTGCCCCCCATATTACAGCCTGTTAAAAAATGAGGAAAGTAATCCTGTGTTCAAATCCCACCATGAGTTTTCAAGCCAATAAAATATTAAACAATTACCTTTCCATCTTGCTATCCAACAATCCTGTGAGCACAGGAATTAAGCAAGAAAATAAATCTAAGGTGAAAATCTCCATCTTTTCCACAAGGACACTGATAACATCTGCTTGAACCTGCATCAGGATGAAATTATTTTCAGGACTATATATTCAATAAGAAAACCATAAGTTTAAAGTAAGAAAAGTACTAAAAACTACAAAAATAAGCCAACAAGTGGCATACAACTACTTCATAAAATACGCACAGATTGATCTGGCAGCTTTCTCAAAGCATTGGTAGCACCTTTAATATCATTGCGTTCCCAAAAATGCCGCACCACCTACAAAAGTGCACATTATTACCACTAACCAGTCAGTGACGTTAATTACAAAATGGTTATAGTTTTTCGTCATTTTCTTTCTTTAGCCCTGTTTAGCAGACAATAGAGTTACACATCAGCATTACAGCATGTGGTCTAATGCTGTTATAAGTTCTCTGCCTAAGAATAATACAGACTGAACATCAAGTATATTAATCAATAAAGACCAAGCACACAAACAACTAATATTAATAACCAGCAAAAATTACCTGTAACTTTGTCAAGCGTGAGCGAAGATTACTTAATGTTACATCATGAGTTTGCATCAGACCTTCAATGATTCCCTCTTCATTTGCAGAGTTTGAATCCTCTTTAGAAATTTGAGGCTCAACTTTCTGAAAAATAAATTAACAAAATAAACATGAATTAGTTGAACTACCCCAAAGTAACACTTTGTGAAAATGAGTGCATGATTAAGTTTGATCTTTCACAATCTTTCAAGGCATATGATATTTCAATTGTTATTTAGTACATTATAGAAGAAAAGACAGTGAAATTTAAAGAAATCAAAACAGAAAGAAGAGCAATGACACTAGAGCAATGTTTCAAGTTCGGATAGGGATGCATTCAGATAGAGGTTCAAGAGAAAATATCTGAGAAGCTAACTCCTAAACTTATGATACCATGTACCACCATCCACCTAACCTAGCACGAAAATAATTGAGAAAAAATATCCTATCAAACCTTAGAAGAGGCTAATCTCACTATTCCATTCTTCTCTCTATTATCTTTAAAACATAAAGAATTTCCCAAGCACTTAATACTCCTTGACAGAAATAAGAAAGAAGAGAAACCTGATAACATGCACAAGAAAAACTGAGAAACCAAGACCTAAAAGAATAAAATACAGATTTTCCTGATATAAGGTTAAATTACAGATATTAAAAACTTTACTCTGAAAAAAGCCACAAATATGCACATATCAAATTATCAAGCCTAACAAATCTTAATTGGATAGCTTCTGGCTTAAAAGGTATAAAAACTGGGACCTACATATAACACTTTTTTCAGTAAAAAAAAGAAGCTACAGTAAAGATGCTACTTGCTAGTATCAAAACTTCTTTAAAACTGAGATAGAATTTTACCAGTGTGTCGGGAGATTTATCAGTTTCAGATATTGTCCTGGGAACGGGGGGCAAATTGTTTCGATTTTCATTGAAGGGGCTTCTTTCCCTCCTCTCAAATACCATAGTGGGTGTAGGAGATGCTTTAATTTGATCTTCAGTGTGAACTTTTTCACTTGTTTCATTTACTGTGGGGAGGAATACATTAGTTTGATCTTCATCGATTTGAATCTTGTCCCTTCGCTCAAACCTCTCAACCAATGACCGGGTCCTTCCTCGTACAACAGCAACTGCCAAAATAGAACATAAAATATTCAATTTTCAGTGGCTTTTACAAAATATAAAGTTGCATATATAATGGATTGCAAACCTCCATTGACATATTTAACTGGACTAGTCTCTTCCTTGCAAGGTGAGGATTTGTCACCTGAAATTTAATGAGAATATCACTTGTAAACTCAAAAGCCTCAACTTCAATCATAAATAATAAGCAAAAGTAAGCATATCATGTCTCTTTGAACGACCTTATACATGGCAGTTCATCTCTTTTACTAAAGCATAACCAAAATCTCAACAAGCTACTTGTCAGAATATCTGTTTGTTCACATCCGTAAAAAAAACTATCTGCAAGAATCTTGGCCAATAGTTTATTCACTATTTTTCAAAAGGAAATAGAAGTTGGAAATCAAAGGCAAGCTTTACTACAGAGAAATTCGTAACATCTTGACAGATTTAAAAGCAGTGGCCAAATGTAAACATTTGCAAGTATGATGAAAGAACAAGAAACAAAATATGACTAGAAATTAGCTTTTTTTTGGAGGGTTAAGGTAGCATATGGCATGAACTAAAAATATAGGCTGGGCCAAAGGGAAAAAACAGCAATTCAATCAATGAAAAATTGAATAGTTGAGGCCATTGAAGCTAACATTCTACCCATGCTATAACTAAGGAGAGACAATTTGTCTATAGGAGTGGAAAAGTAAACTAGATAAAGGAGACTAGGAAAATAGGATAGGGAAATATAATCAACATTCAGCAATAAATTGTATTTGATCTGCTCAGTGATTAAGAAGAAAACTTACATTTTGTTTGGTCAGAAAATCTGCATGGAGATAGAGTCTTGTCAAACTTGTCTGTAACACTCTTGATAGGATGTTTATCTTCACAAGATTCCTTAACTTCATTCTGAGATCCTAAATTTGTTTGGAACTTGGGTTCTTTTGTGCTGTCTAATTTAATAGCAGTATCAACAAAAGTTCCAGAATTCATATCTTCCGAAAACCTATCAACATCAAATCTGCCTGTGGATGCTCTTCGTACATGAGCTGGTCTAAGTAACATTCCAGGTTTTGTCTTTGAAAAGGTAATGGTCTCTTTTTCAGATTTTGCTGAGACCTTACCATCAGGAATGTCTCGAGGTACAATGTTTGGTGCAATGAAAGATTTTCTAATTGATTGTTCATTTGATTTTACACGAGCTCCTGTTGCAGGACTCTGCTTCTTTGTTCCCAAGTTGCAAATTTCCTTGAATTCCTCTGGGAGATCTACTTTTGTCGAACTTAAAGACCCTGATCTCTGTAAAGTAACAGGTTTCCCTCCAGAAGCTTTATATGGAAAAAAAAATAGCATTTTATTAACTACACAATTGGTCAACGAGCAGAATTATAATACACATCACAAACACCAGAACTATGCAAGTATTTATGCATGTATCCTCATTCATCATGTCAAGAAATTTACTAGATGTTAGCAGAAAAATAAAATCCAGCTTAAATTGTTTCAACAATACTGTAAGCATATTCTTTGCAAACACAACCCATTGATGCAATGGTAGGTTGTACTAATCTGCTATTAATCTGCTAGGTTGTACTATACAGCACAGACTCTTGCAAGCTCAATTGTTTCAGAATGTTGACAAATCCAAATCTAAACCAAACTTAATAAATCAACATTATTAACAAGGATGGCAAGCTAAAGCAGTTAAAGAGCAGTGATTCAGTACAAGTTGGGTCTATCAAGTTAACCGATGCCAATAGGGAATATTTGTGTTGGCAAAGCATTAAATGCAGCAAAACTCCACCATCAAATGTAGCAATGACAGTGCAACTTATAATACAGAATTTCAACTTCCAAAGTGTAGCTAAGGAAAGGCAAAAATTAAATAAATAAATAAACAGTGGCTTACAGTCAATGTATATATTCTTTATCTCTTTTGACTCATCAGGAGACATGCTGTGCAACCCAGAGGTTGGTCCTACATTAACTTCTACTTTCTCCAGTTTACTTCCCTGAAGACCAAGTTTTTGTTCCATGCCTTCATTTTTCTTGGGATCCAATCCAGCACCATATGGCTCAATAAGCTGAAATGTTGAAATTACTAGTCAGAATATGGCCAACAGAAAATCAAGAATAAATGCATTTCATCCACAGACTAAATGTATGCCAAGTACTCACGTTACAGCTAATACCCATATTATTTGAAATATTATGTCATCTAGTTTACTAAGTATATAAATCCAATCACTAGGATTTGTAACTCTGATATAATAATGAGCAATGGTAGAAAAAAATATTTCTTCTCATGCAAACCTGGAGTGTTATTGCACTATAAAATACTTCATTATATGTGCTGGAATTCTGTTTTCAAGTCTATTATTTTTTTTCCCAATTTCAGTATTGGCATAAGCAGAGCACAAGTGATGGCATCATGCAGCCGTATAAGTACAAATTCACAATTGCACTAGAGCTAAATCCATAATTATAATCATGTTTAAATTAAAAAGTAAAAGAAACAATCAATCTAAATTGATAATAGCAGATCCTACCGATATATCTGCTACCCAGACTCCAACAGAATTTCGGTAGAATGAGCACCCCAAAAGTTTCCCATCATGAATACAAAGATCACCAAGTGCTGTCCATCCCATATCAACAGTATCATGACATATAACAGGTTCCCATGAATACACCTACAATATATCAGCATTGCAAATGACATCTTTAATCAGTTCCACATGCTGCATTATTAATTTGTATAATCTAAATATAATAAAAAACTTGCAACTTTTTTTTACCTTCAAACCATCTTCATGTCCTGTAAATAGGGTCCTTCCATCAGGATGAAAAGCTATTGAGCGTACCGCAGTAGCCTTACAAAAGTAATATGATATAATTCAGATAAGTAATATAAATTAAAAGCAATACAATTTATATTTATAATTATTAAAGAAAACACAATAATTTATTATTTATACTTATCAAAGAATATATATATAGGCGGCGTTTCAAATGAGAATAGCTTTTAAATGAAAACAAATAATAATAACCATTGGATTAAAATTAAAAATAATAAACGCATCAGATTAAAACCTCAATTTTAACTGAATCACCATGAGATCCTATCCCTCCCTCTCTCTCAATTACCGCTTTTTCTATGCGTTTTTTCCAACAACACAGTCACATAGGCAAAACAATCACAATTAAATCTTTATTTAATTTCCTTTCACAATTGCAGATATGGTTACTACCGCCATCACCACCACTAACATGGTTATCACCACCGTTCTTGCCGCCGCCAGGACCATCCTCATTGCCACCATCATGGTCATCGTCCCCGTTGTTGCCGCCATGATGGTGATGGCAACAACGAGGACGACGACCATGATGGTGGCAATGACGATAGCTCTGATGGCGGCAAAAACGGCGGTGGTAACCATGTTGATTATGGTGACGGTGGTTATAGTAATGATGACAACTCTTGAATAGGATCTCATGCTAATGTACTTAAAATTATATCTCATGGCAACTATTGAATAAGATCTCATGATGACTATGATTATTGTTTTGCCTATGTGCTTGTGCTGTTGGGAGGGTAGGATCTCATGGAAAATTGAGGTTTTAATCTTGATACGTTTATTATTCTCACTTGAAATGCCCTATATATATCCCTTATTTGGACTAAAATATCCCTTATTTTTTATTTAAAATAATTTTTTTAAGGATATTATAGTAATTTAATACTTAATTAAGAAAATATATTTTCTCTCTCTTCATTTATGACAAAATTTATTTTAAGAGAAAATAATTGATTATGATAAAAAAATAAAAATGTTTTATATTTAATTAAATATTAAATTATTAAAATACCCTTATTTAATGCACAAAAATAAAAAAAATAAGGGATATTTTAGTCCAAATATTTTGGTGTTGATTACTAACATCCTCTAAACTATGGTGGACTTTAACAACCCCCATATATATATATATATATATATATATATATATATATATTAGTGTGCTGAACTTGTGCTTGTGTTTGGCAGATTGAGGGCAGTTAGGCATGCAGTATGCTTCAAAGGCAATAAGTTTAATATAGATATATTTTAGGCATCTATAAGCTTAAAATTAAGACAAGACACAGTAGAATCTGCCAGGTAACAGAAAAAAACTAACTAAAAACAACTGCCAAATGAAGAAAATGGAGAGATGTTCTTGCCAATAACTACATTAATAAATTTTGACCAAAAACTCATCTGCAACTAACAACAATGTGATGACAATCTGGAAAGAAGTGTCAAGAATGCTGATTCAGCATTACTAGTTGACAGAGAGTTACCATGGTAGGTAGTACAAAACTTGTCTGGAGATTTTTGTGAAAGAAAGAACAAACAGGGATGCAAGCACAAATTATGGCATAAATGAATATAATTGTTTCCTTTCAAACAGAATAAGAAAGATTCAATAAGTTTAGATACCTCACGTCTAGCAGATCCAATCAGTTCAAAGGTTTCTAAATCCCAGAATTTCACTGTTCTATCTGCAGAACCTGTAAAACAGTGTGTGAATTTCAATAAGTGCTTGTTTATTAACTTATATATTAGAAATAAACCAGGCCTAGCTTAACCCCAAAAGTTAGCTCAAGAGGGGAGGATTGCACAAGCCTTATAACAATTTACTTTAGCCATATTCCTACCCAATGTGAGACATCTTAACATCATATTTATACAAACAATAAGTTTCTAGAAATTTTAGAGATAGATAAGATACAACTAAAGAACAAATTACAATTGAAACTTTGCAAAACCATACAACACATTTCACAGCCCCAAGACACAAGTGTGATAATATCTGAATATTACATGTTTTTTTATTTTTTATATATAAATAGGCTTTAATACTATGATATAAGTTAAATTTTCCTATTTCATGGATATTTTTATATTAGTTTAGAAGAGAGACTAAATAACTGATAATTACAGGATTTGGTAAGATCTAATTAGATATCAACAACATAGTTTGAATCTCCTATCATTATGAGACTTCTCTCACTGACATTAAGAGACTTACTGAAGCATGACACCTAGCCCACGTTTTGATCTTTCTATAAAACTCTTCAAACAATTTTCCATAAAATTTCTACCTTTTTAAATATACTTCAAATTTTAATGGCCCTAAGTTGAGAAGTGGAACCAAAAATGCCCATTACACATCTTTAATTGAGATGTTTTCATCTCCTTAATCCCCCACAAATGCAGCATATCATATAAGCTAATGTAACGCAAGCTTTTCATAAAATTTTACCAATTATACAACCTGAGTACTGGAATTTATATTAATGTCATTTAAAGAGATTTTTATATGTATCTACCCAATAAAACAAAAACATCTTTCTATAGATATTTCCAATACATAAGCATCTACCACTCTTAAATGCTTCAACTGTTCAAAAGTCACTAAATCACCTGTAGCCAGAAGAAACTCAAGCGGATGGAAATCTATTGAACTAATGTGCCCTTCATGGAACTTGAAGTCATGCAAAAGCTTCCCAGCTGTTAGATCCCACACCTATACATAGGAGTGAGGCAGATTCATGATATATTGGTATAATAATTGTCTAAGTTAAAATCTATTGCATGTTATAGCATCTTGGATCTAAGAATGTTCATATTGTTACCTTCACAACATTATCAAATCCACCAGAAACAACCCAACGACCATCTGGAGAGAATTTGATAGTACTGAGGCCCTGGCTATGACCCTTGTACGTATGAATACATCCTTTTTTTCTGATGTCCCAAATCTTTAGATTAGTGTCCATGGAGCCAGATGCAAAAAATTCACCGAAGGGATGAAACTCAACAGCAGTACAATTGGATCTGTGTCCAGCAACAGTGCGAACCACTATACTTCAAGAACAATAACAAATATATTAGAAGCATTGCTGATAATTTTTTAATGGCAAGATGCTATATGGAGACCAAGAATTGAAAAATGCTTTTAAGATTTCAAAACAGAAGTAGTAGCAGTGCTTGTGGATTCCCTTATAAAGTTATGCAAGCAAGGTATATAGCCAAACTGCCAAATTCATAATTCTTTGATCAACTATTTATTTATGATCATCCAGATTTCATTTCATGGTGTAGTGGACTAATTGACTTACTCTTTGCTTCTTCCAAATCCCAAAGCTTTATCACACCCGTGGATGCTCCACCAAGAACTAACACTTCTCCTGAGTCAAATGCGACAGATTCAACTGGACTAGTATGACCAGATAGGCTCTGCATATATTTACAGTAAGTCAAGCATTGTTAGGTCACAATTATACACATGCCACCTGGCACCACTACCATCAAAAGAAAGTCACACATAACTCATAATGGGAAATCCAATGAAGAAAAAATATTACAGATGATATATTATTATGATCTGAGTATGGTGGTAAATCCCAGTTTTGCAGTATCCTTCCTATAGTGGCAATGCCAAAAATGTTAAACAGACAAGTAAGGAAAGCAAAACTTATCACTTAATAAAATAAACTAAAAGCAAATCCTTCAGTAAAAGACAATAACAATTGCAAAGCAAGTAGGGGACATTAGAAAAAAAATCAGTGGCATGACCAATGGTGAGTGATCTAGCAGAAACCATATCTTAACAAAAACAAAGGCAGCAATGGCACTGACCGTTAAAGAAGTTGGTTTGCCAATTGTCCACAGATTGACCTTGTGATCATCCCCTCCTGTAATGAAAAGACGGCACGCCTTCTTCCCAATATTTAAACAATTGACGTTTGCTGAATGAGCCACAAATTCCTCTACAATTTATTGGCTAAGGAATTCAAATTATCAAATACACTCAACTCAGTCATTAGTCATTAGTCAACAACACACAAAACTAGATTGAAGAGGTAAATAAATAAATCAAGACCCCACAAATTAAAAATCACCCTTTATGCTAAACCCATCAAAATTTATATCTTTCAATATCCGATTTCCAGAAGATCAGAGAGAGAAGAAAAAAAAATGTGTGCAGATAAGTTCCAATTAACTTCTGCAACCATTTCCGGGCAACCAAACGTAATAAAAATGAAAAAAAAAAAAAAAAACTTTTCACCATAACTTCCAAAATTTGCATCACTTATTTTTCCCCAGAAAACAAACACACCAAATCCCACCTTTCCCTCTCCCATAACATAAATGATAAAACCCAAAAGGTAGAATAAAAAAAAATCCAAAAAAAAAACTTTTGAAGCAATAAATAAACACCTGACCTAGACTTGAATAGAAACTCAGCTACAAGTAACTAGATTATTTTTCTTAAAAAAAAAACAGAAACAGTTCCAGATGAGCATTTTCTCCAGCAAAACACATTTATTTTATTAAAAAGGATACGTATTTTGTATCCAGGCTTTGCCATTTTTTGTTGTGCAGCTCAGAAACCAGCTTGTGAAGCTGAAATTAAATTCCTTTCTTAACTGAAGAAGCAATTCAGAACTTGGGTCTACTCCAAAGATGGCTCCCCCTGCTGCTGCTACTGCTGCTGCTCCCTGTTACTACTCCACAACGATTCAGAAGAAGAGATTCTTCGGTGGGTGAAGATGGAAATCCGAAGCGGAAGGTAGCAATTGGATTAGATGTGTCAGATGAGAAATGGTCTCAAAAAAATAATAATAAAAAGAAAAAGATGAAGAAGAAGAATTCGGATTCAGTGAGAAATGAGAATGGGGACTGAAAATTATAGCAAGGAATTTATTTTTCTCAATAAATACTTTCCTTTCCTTTTGCTTTTTTAAATATTCATTTATTATTATTTCTTTTCTAACATTAATTATGTGTGGAGCAACCAGCAAAGACGCGTCTGCGTTTCAGCGAAAAATAAAAAATAATTAATTAAGAGTGTTTGGACAGCAAAGATCTTGAGTTGAATTCATATGTTTATCATGTTTATTCAAAAATGTTTGAGAAATTAATGCTTTTTAAATTATGTTTCCCAAAAATAATAATTTTTTTTAAAGTAGAAACATTATTAGAATTTTTTATAAATATTAAATACACTAAAAAAATTTCTATAAAACATAATTTTCATGGCTACTGTTCCGTCTTCGGACTCAAATGCCCTCCACATATTGCTGAAACTACCTAAAAGTAAAAGCCCGTTTATTTGTCACTGATGTGTCCTCACTTTTGACATAGCTTTTTTTAATAGTATATATATATATATTTGAGGTATGGATTAATTATTCTATATTATTTGTTGTGAGGTAGGAATTGTTCCGGTGACCGTGGTTTAATTCTATTTTATTGTGTCTTGCACAAAATAATTTTATTCTATTTCATGCATAATAAATATTTAAATCATATTTATTTGTTATTATAAACCTTAAAAGATATATTTACAAATACTTTTCATTCTATCTCTACCTAATTTATTGAGTAATTTAACTAACAATTGAACAAGAAGCAATTTGAAGAGAACAAAAGGCACGAAAATGACTTCTATCGAACGACGATAGATTCCTTATAACACAATCTTCCTTTCTTCATCTTTAATTTTTCATTATGTTGGGGAAAACTTAGAACGGGATATCTATGTTTCATTGTCATTCAATAATATGGATGGTCATATACTAACTGCATTAAAAACAGTTAGTTAAGAATCTATTTAGTAGAGATATAACTTGTAAATGATCTTTTTTTATTTATTTGTGATTTTGAATAACTAGAGTAAGATTTTTATATTCTTAGAAATAAACGTATTTAATTGTAATTCTGTTAATTACTTTTAAAGTGACCTTACTTCATCATCATCCAATTGTAGCACATTCCCCTGCTCTCTCCCTCACTTTTCCAATGTGTCTGTCAAACACATTTAGGAGTTATATGTGTATGATTTTCATTAACTAACAGTACATTGGTTTAGATCAAATGTTTCTTTCAATTATTTCGAATTTGTCGCAATCAACATTTCTTATAGTTAGTGCAGTGGGCCAATTTCCGCAAGCTAGAATTTAATTGCATGTGAGTGGTTGAATTTAGTGATTTCAAAATCTCAATTGTTCAAATCTTGTGCGTAGTTGATAGCTAGAAAATATTAATGTTTTTTTTAAGGTTAATTATACTTTTTGATTTTTCTATTTTCATAAATTTACGATTTTAATTTCTTAATTTCTAATTTGTAATTTTAATTTTATATTTTAAAAATTTTATAATTTTGGTTCCAGGGTTAAATTATAATAATTAACCATCAAATTTAACATTAATTTTTTTTTAATTTTTAAAATGTATCTTTTTTTTTAATAATCACAAAATTAACTAATTAAATTTAATTACCTACTTTTTGTACTAATCACAAAACCTATTTTTAAAAGTGACTCGATTTTTTTTATTAGTAAAAAAATCAAGTTGCTTTTAAATTAAAAAATTAATTTTATGATTAGTAAAAAAATAGATAATTTTTTTAAAAAAATAAAAAAATAACCTATTTTTTAATAATAAAAAAATTAATTTAATTATTTAATTTTAAATTAATTACAAAATAAAAAATTATAATAACTGATAAATTTTAAAAGTAAAAAAAATTATGACTAGTAAAAAATGTAATTTATTTTAAATGAAAAAAAAAATCAACGTTAAATTTGAAGATTAATCTTTAACATTTAAATTAAAGTTACAAGATTTTAAAAATACAAGATTAAAATTATAAACTTAAAATTAAAAAAATCAAAATGACACATTTGTTAAAATAAAGGGATAAAAATGTAAATAAACGTTTTTTTAAAACTATTTTCCTAGTATCTATCGAAGTGTATGCTTAGATATCACTTGATTTCTCTCTCAAATGATTTTTCCAATGGCAATGTATGTGCTTGTTGTCTTGGTTACCTTTTTCTCTCTCTATCACTGGCTTTCGAACCTGCTCAAAACTTTACATGAAAATTCGGAATTAATTAGTTAATTATAAAAGGAAGCACCCCAAAGCAGAAAAAAAAAAGGTTAATTATGAATCAGTTGTATGATGGTGGGGTTGAATTTGGTGAAAGTGAAATGTTTATCATGTGCAAGACAGCAAGAGAATGTTTTGGCAAACACCACATTCACTTAAACATGGTGTCCCTTGCATCATCAGAATTATTATAGCCGTGACCTATATAAATGAAAAATGTGACTAACGCTTTGTTAGTTAAAAAAAGAAAATGAAAGAAAAAAAACTGGAAGGAAAGAAAGCAAACGGATGAAAAGAGAAAAAAAAACAGACAATTTTTTTTAGGTGTTTGATGAGATAGAAAATTAAAAAGATTATTTCTCTTATTTGTTTTGATAGAAAATGAAAGAAAAGAAATTTTTTTTTTATAAAATATCATAAATACCTTTTAATAAAATTATCGTGAAATAGGATATAATAATTATTTGATGAATCATTTTTTATAATTTATTTTATCATTGTTCTCGTATTTATAAAATATTAATGGTCACTAACTTATACTATTCATTCATTTTATCTCAATCAATGATTAAAATGTTAAAATTTAGTAAATATATTAAGAGCCAAAAAGGTTTGTAGAGTTGCAATAAAAGCGACTTTGATAATTATATATTATCATAAAGAGAATTATATTGTAGTAACCAACATAATTATTTTATACTTGTTAAAGTTTAAGTACTTCATAGTTTATACAAAGATAAAGTTAGTCATTTGAAAGTGATCTACTTCTAATTAAAAATCACAAGTATGTTGATCTAATAAGTAATAGATCAACTTCACCATACAACATCATCCCGTCAATGAACTCATCTTTTTTTTTTTACACCATGCAGACATGTTGGAGCACCTCAATTCCTCGTAGAGAGATCAATATTAAACCATTAACACTCCATTATATTATCATTCCATTTTTGCATCAAAAATGCAAAGCCTGAAAAACATTAAAAAATGTAAAGCCTCTATTGGACTTAAAAGCATATGGGATAAATAAAAGGTGAGAATGGAAAAATATCAATATACATTCAACAACTTAGAAATATCATTGGCAAAACCACATACTTTAATCCTATTTTGAAAGAATAAACCACAAGATTTTAACATAAACACAACATAGAATAAAGTATGGAAGGATTGATTTATCGCTGCAAAATATACAAAACAATGACAAAAAAGTTATCAAATCTAAAAGATTGGATTGCTAAATATGTAATTGATAGAAGCTTTAGTGCACAAAAAAAAACACTTGGATTATTAATAAAGTAATTGGAATCACATATCTTACCTAGATGGTGCACTCATATTATATGCAACACCACCAACCATAATAGACTAATCATAAACCATGAAGATGCAAGTTGATGTAGTTGGAATCAACAAATTGAGCAAAGTCAGCACACAAGATCACATGAAACACATTGTAAACATTATTTAAGATTAAATGATACTTACATTACCTTGAAATTCATTGCTTAGTTTGAGTCATGTATATTTACCTAAAAAGAAACTGAAGAAAGACTAGGTCACAAACAAAGGTAGCATATGATATCTTAAATATGTGAACCCCAAAACAATACATATATAGTGCTCAATCATAAAAAGGTGTCAACTCCAATCACAAAAACATACCCTAAAAAGTAAGTCATAATACATTACAACCCTAAACAACTACAAACCAAAAAAAAAGCAGAACCTTTACTTTTACTTAATTCATACCAGTATCACTCATAATTTGAATGAGAGCTTGAGCTCTAAAATGAAGAGGCACACCAAAAAACTTATGTTTTTTTTATCTCATTGTCACATAAATAGTCATAATATCTCATCCGTAAATGATTTGACACGTTTAACTATTTCAAAAGATCTCACACATTAAATTTTGAATAATGTCAAGGTTGAATTTGTTGCATCAAAGTTAGTTGTTTTGCGGTGATATCTGTTTGACGTTCAACAACTTGGTGCATCTTATCTGTAAGAGAAATTCATTCCTTCAAAGCTTTAATAAAACTAAAAATTCCTTCAGTCATTCTCTCGTACTATGCCTCCATTAAATCAATCATACTTCTCTTTCTTTTAATACCTTTTGAAATAGATGTGTCAGTTGGTTGATTTACCTGATCACTTTGTGGTCTTAAGTTGTCACAATTAGGTGTTGAAAACTCTGATGCATCATACAAGCTATCATCTAGTTGATGGGTTTCTACATCTTCAAAAAAAGTGTTCAAGTTTATAGTATCCATTTCCTATTATCCTAGTCGTTCTTTTGCAGTTGTTGCTTGTTTCCATATTGCCCTATCAATCACAAATAACTTTTTCAACATATCGTAATGCTTAACTTGCATTGGTTTCCATCTTACTCCATGTGGTTTTGCCTAAGTAAAATAACATAATGAATAAGTTACATTTTATATTAAATTACAAACATAAACAAGTGGTCAAACATAAGTGAAAGATTTTAATTACCTTAATCAATTCTTCTCAAACTTCTTCTTCAGCTTCAAACTTTTCGGTTATTTCATTTCATGAGAACCAACTTAAATTGTAAAACAAGTCATACACTTTAACAAAATTAGTTTTCAAAGTTTTCATTATACTTTTTATATGATTCTTTATAATATTTGGACCAATGGAAGATCCCAACATTTTTGCTATATGCTTGTCTTAGCCATCATAATAGCTGCATAATTTTTTTTTCACAAAAGATAAAATAATTGCTCAGAATCATGTATCAATTCTCATACAAAATTTATAATCTAATATTTTAATATACAATCATAATCACATTAGTAATCTAGCAAAGTTATCAACATGGGTCATTTGATAATACAAATGTCTACAGTAGTGTAATGATGTTCACAATTGTACTTAAATTTAAACAAGTACAAACTAAAATTTCAAAAACATTATACATATGCAACCATATTAGACAAATACATGAGAATATATTATACAAATAGTATCATCTATTTTGATAAGCATTCTACATTTCAACGATAATGTTATCTCTTAAAATTGTTCCCTATCTATAGTTATCATCGTGTTATTGTGTGTTGGATCTATCTATGTCACGTTGAAGTAACTCATGATCTACTTTAGCAATTAAAGCTTCATCAACATCAACACCCATAAGAAAGTTATGCACGATAGAACAAGCAAGGACAATGTTTGTCATCATGTCAAATAAATAATGTGGCTTAGTTTTGTTGGATATAAATGGAATTTTTTTTTTAAACACTAAAACTCCTCTCAATGACATTTTGATGTAAAGCGTGGTGAAGGTTTAACAATTCTTTAGTATTTTGTGAGCCACAAGTTGAGTACTTCTTCAAGTGATTATATAGTGTAAGCACTCCACTTTTTAGCATAAATCTTGCATCCACAATATAATATCTTCCTATTAATTTTTAAGTTACATTATGACTTGACTTATTAATTAACATAACTTTAATATCCTACTTAAAACATCTTTCAATATCCTATAATCAAATGTTATGCCTTCTCACCCAGGTAACACATAAGTGAATTTCATGTCAAAATTACATGCAACAAAAATATTTTGTGTTGAATAGTATTTTCTTCCCCAAAATCAAGCAGCTTATGCTTTTGGAACTTTCACTCAAATATATGTCTCGTCGATAGCTCTAATGCAATCCTTTTGGATGATATATGTTGTTAAGTTAATAATCCAATGATATTATCAAATTTTAAAAGATTATGACTAAGTGAATTAAAGACATTAATACCTTAAAAAAAGGATTAAATATGTAACTACTAAATATTTGTTGAGGTACTTCCATACCAGGTTGCCCAAAGAACTCCCCTTCTAATGAAATGATGACACATAAAACTCTATGAAAGTGTCAACTAACTGCTCCCCAGAGTGATGAAAAAAGAATGACATAATGCGATTTTTTACATTATGGCCTATGATGTGTAAAAATTTAGTCACTTGCTCCTTAATTGTGAATCGTATGGTATCTTGACAATACCAGTTCCTTTTAACTTATGACACAACAACATAAATGTTTCAAGCCACATTCGTTTAATGTCCTGACATTTTTCAGTCTCTACTAATGACACATCAGCTTAGGAAATTTTGACACATAACCATATTTTTATAAGTGTCACTCCACGAGTAATGTAGTTATGTTGTTTCACCTTAGTGTAGCTATTTTTCACCTTACCTTAGGTAGATCAACAGCCTCTACAACCCTTCGCATCGATCCGCACCAACAAGGATCCACTCACGACACTCGTCGTCGGTCTCCCAGCACGACGTCCGCACCTGTAAGCGATTAGATCGACAACCTCCGCACTCGTTCGCATCGTGGCCTCCGAGCACAACGTCCGCATCCGTGAACAACTAGATTAGCGACCTCCGCACCGATCCGTACCAGCGAGGGCCATAGATCCACTCACGACAGTCATGAGTGACCTCCGAGCACGACGTCCACACCCGTGGGCGACCTCCACACCAACATCTGCACCTCTACACCAGCGATAAGTCAGCTCTGTGCGACTCTGCACCTTTCGGATCTCCACACCAACAACTCTGTAATGAGGAACGGAGGAGAAGGTGTCGCATGCAAAAGGGCGGGCAAAGCTTTCAAGGATCTACAGACTCAGTTCATACTCGTAGTTCTTCAACAGTACATGCCCACATGCTTATAGTTATGCTTATCACGATGGCTCCAGCACCTTCACTTGTGCCTCAACGGATTATACCATCACTTTCTGCCCACAACCAACCAAGTAATAATTTTATTTTATTAACTAATCAACTGAAACTCTTAGCTGTTAAAATGTGTTTTAAAACAGAGGAATTTTGACATGAGTGTTTTGAGGAAATAGGATCAGAAAAGAATGAATTGTTTTAAGTCTTGGATAACATGGTTTAGAGTTTTATGTCATATGTACTAATAAGTCTTGGATAAATATATAAAGACAATTTTGATTCAAATTCTTGATAACAAGGAACATAATGCTTATTTTTGCAAGTTGTTGATCCCTTTTCATTCAATAGTCAAAAGATGCACCCTCAACCCATGTCAGTAACTTATCTAATTGGGAAAGTATGCAATATATATTCTGTTAAATATTTTAACTTTGTTTTGGTGAATTGTTGTTCAAATTTGGAAGCAAGTACTATTAGATAAGCCATAGGGCACTTAGTTTTGTGTAATCTATTGTGTGTTTATGCTTTAAGCATGGAACAAATCATGTCCATAGTTCTGTCCTAATGCAGAACTTTGACAAGGTTATATCTCCTCATAGTGATATTTACATGTCTTATATGATTTTTGATCATTAGAAGTTGCATGTTGGTTTGTTGAATACAGTTCAAGTATTTTCTTAACATCCTCTAATACACTCAGGATGTTAAGGTCATTTTCAGAAGGAGAGGAGGAGATGATTTAGAACAAAACCACAATATTTAGGTTAGGCAAGGAGCATTTGACTCGTGCTATAAGTCTATATCTTATCTTTAATGTTATTGGCTTCTTGCAGTTTAATCTAAAATACTAATTACATGCTTCTTTTTGTACAGATAAACCTCCCATTGAAGAACTTATATGTTTCTTTGAATTTCAAGTTTCTCGTGTTTGGGCTCCTCTTCATGACAAGATTCCTAGACACCAAACGAAGGAACCTTTGTGTCCTTTGCAGTTCAGCATAATGGGCCAAAAACTCTATGTTAGCCAAGAGTAGGTAAAGGATCTATTTTTTCGCCATTTTTTTTCTTTTGTTTACATGTTTTTTGCACTTGAGGCAGGGGAGAGGAGTTTTGCTTTGCATTTTCTTAATCTTCTCTCTTACTTCATGAGATTATTTACTTTAAAAAAATGTGATTGCATGTTGTGCTTCTTGAGTACTACAATTCCACTTGTAAAGTGTGTTATCGAAGAAATATTATGAGAATTGTTAAAAATTATAATCTCAATTTCAATTATGCAGAGCAATTTGACCATCCTTTTAAGCAGTTTTATTGGTTTATTAAATTCACATGATTATTAGGCATTAGCTATATCTTTCATTCATAACTCATCAAATTCAAAGTGTAAAAGACACCAATTTCAAGATTTGCATTTTACCAACTTCAAAATCATGGATTGAGGATGTTGCTATCCCCTGAATGTTGTGATGAATACATGATCAAATTTGTAGCAATCCGTTGGTTAGTATAAATATGGAGATGATTGATTAGAGGGATGTACTCGAAGTATGGTTTAAAAACTCAAAAAAAAGTATGGAATTCCCATGAATGTTGTGATGAATACATTTTATTTTGTTTTCTAATTGATACTATGGCATTGATTGCATTGTTGATTTTTCAAAATTGTGTTATAATGTTACTTCATGTTTTCACCTCTAATTTTTCTTTGACCCACAATACCTCTAGATAGTATTTCTATCAGAAGCACAAAACAACTAAGCTTGTGGATAAGTGTAACATACAAGGGAATTGATCTCTCCATTGAAATGAAAGAATCTAGCAAATTTCTATTTGAATTATCTACAAAAAGGGATAACTTATTAAACTTTTGGTTGATGGCTACATGGATTCCAATGAAACTAAAGCATAAACAAGGATAGTCATAAGAGGGGTTCGAAATCATTCTTGCATGTGATTTAAAAGCTATTATGCTGCTTCATTCTATTTATGAAAAAAAAATAGTTGTGAAAATTATACATTTAATGTACTCTAGGTCTAAGAGTTAAAATAATTGATATTTTCTTTTGAAGGCAAATTGTTTTAACTTGTTTATTATCTTCTTCTTTTTTCCTTCATTTTTGTTTGTCATAGGATTGATAACTGGAAATGTGAGCATATACTGCAATTCCTGTGAGAGAAGATAAAGCCTCAAGCTTCTTCTGATTGAGAATCTTTAATTTAACCCATCTTATTTAACAAAAAAGAGTGGGAGTA
This sequence comes from Amphicarpaea edgeworthii, assembly GCA_014843725.1. Taxonomy (NCBI): domain Eukaryota; kingdom Viridiplantae; phylum Streptophyta; class Magnoliopsida; order Fabales; family Fabaceae; genus Amphicarpaea; species Amphicarpaea edgeworthii. The sequence goes on along the minus strand of CM026322.1, from coordinate 22,813,420 downwards.
TATATAATGTGACTCAGACAAGTGAATTAAACTTGCCTTAGGTTACATACAAGTGACCTGAATAACATGGAATCATCGATCATGATTTGATCAGTTAAGATAATTCTATGTTTTTCTAACAATTGATTTCCATTTTTCCATATTTTATGGTAGTTGTAAAATGATGTATAAACTGTAGTCTTGTATTATTTGATTAAGAGAAGCATGTTTCAGTCATGTAATATGTTTTTTGGTAAATTGGTTGACACCTTCTGACAAAAACATATATGTCCACTTTTGAATAGATTGTGGATTGGGAAATAGCCTTCTGAAGTGTAATTCATGTTGGGACATCAATATTTTTTAGATTAGAAAATTATTCTTTAGCTTGAAGTAATGGGATTTCAATCATAGGTATTGAAGGATAATAGGATTTCCCTTGAGTGGATCCTAAAACATTTTCTTAGTGATTTTAAATTGGGTAAATTATGTTTTTAGTTCTCAAACTTTTATCAACTTTTTATTTTTAATCTCTAAACTTTTGTTAACATAAATATGGAGATGATTGATTTGAGGAATGCATTCAAAGTATGATTTATAAATTAAAGAATTGTAGTGTTGATGAATGATGATTTCACTTTATAAACTATACACTTACATACTTAATGCCCTAATTGAGTTTAGACAGATCTTTGATTTACACAATAATCTATTACTAAAGTTTAAAACAAATTATATTTTATTTTTATCTCACTATTCTCACATTCATTACCGTCTTTCTCTTTCATTTTATTTTTATTTTAGTGTTATGAAATTCATCTTTTATTTATAAATTGTATTTACATAGGATTTGTGATGGAATCAATTGGCTTGCTACCATAAAGGTAACCCCTACACTACACATTAATCTTTTTATTTATTTTTCATTAATCTAAGTTCTATCTATGCTGTCTTTGAATGATTATCATTTTTGTTATATAGAAAAATTAAAATATTTTTTAGGTACTTTAGTTTAAATTGTATCCTTCTTATATGTATATGCAATCTTGGTATATTTGTGCGGTATATTCTCCTCAAGTGTTTAGGTTACTTCATATTGTGTAGCTTTTCTATCTTTCAATTAATTTCTTTAAGTAACTTTAATTTTTTATTTTAATTATATAATGGTCAAACTATAAAAAAAAAAAAAACGGTATAATTATGAATATTTATCCTCAGAATTTGATTTGCAAACAATTATTGAATTCCTTTTGCATTTTTATTTGAGCAATTAACAATTATAAACTGTTAGGATTCATTATATTCATCAAATAGAGATTTAATTATGTTTAATATACATTATTTCTCATATATTACTCATAAACTTCTCATCCTAGCCTTGTGACTTTTCTATTCTTTAATTAATTTGACTTTAGTTTTCCGTTTTAATTGGTGTCGTGTCATTATAGTCATCAAATAGAAAAATGTAACATATAATATATATATATATATATATATATATTAAAATAATTAATTGCCTCAAATACTCATTTATTATTTTTGTAACTAAAAATTTAAATTACTATATATTACTGTATCAATTCTAGCTTTATCTATTCTAACTTTTCTTTTCCAAATATAGAATACTAGTTTATTGAAGACCTCAAAGTTTGAATTATTCGACTTTGGAATGCTTTTACACCAATTAATGATGAAGACCCCATATTTTTGGAGATGATATTCCTAGATGAAAAGGTTAGTATTTCCAATTAAATTTTTAGACATGTTAAATATTTACACTTAAAAAATGTTATTCTAAAATATGGGATACATTATTATTATTTGTAATTATTTAATTTTATTTTTGTTATCTCAACAGCAAACTCCATATTGCATGCAGCAATAAATAATAAGTTTATTTCAAGTTTCAAAAATCACTTACAAGAAGGAAACATTTACACCATCAGAAATTTGAAAATAGTTTCAAATGATAAGTACAACAGGAACACTGAAGGGGTGGTTTTGGATAAATAGACTATTACCAAGATCAATGACTCATCCATTACCATTCCTTTGCATTATTTTGAGTTTGCATCATATGAAGTTCTATCACAAAGGGTTGATGACAAAGCTCTATTATCGAGTACATTTATTATTTCAGACATTATTGGAACATTTCATGCAATTGGACATGAAGAACATGTATCCGTCAATGGCAAACCAACAAAGATAAGGAGATTGGAATTATAACTTAAAGAGTAAGTATATTATTTATTCTTTATTTTTTAATCACAAACTAATTATAAATTTTCTATAAATAATAATTTAGTACTTCAAATATATTTCTTTTAAAAATGTATAATAATATAAGTTTCATTTTTATTTATCAATATTCAGAAATCAATTTGTAAAAGTGACTTTACACTCAAACATAACCTCGAAATTTGAAAAAACAATTACCATCCATAAAGAAGACACAAAGGTGGTTGCAATCACCTCCACTTTGGTTAAGAAATACAAAGATTTATTGAATATTTTTAATACACTTATTATTTGTCAAAGTTTTATATTATATTGTTATATTTGATATATTATGAAGTCTTTCAAAATATCTAAATGTGAAAATCTTATTAATGTTAATTAAAAAACATGTGAGGCTTCATGCTTTCTCATGCAATAGGGCAATGGTTATTTATTGTGACTCTCTTTAAGCCTTACCCATAGCTATTATTAACTTTAGCGGTAACAAAATTCTATCAAACATGCCAAAAGAAACTATGCGATACATTGAGAAACACTTGCTTGCAACCTAACATCTATAACTAAATCCAATCATATTACATGTTATTTTAGGATTTCACCAATTTATATATATTCTTTTTAATTGTTTTAATATTATTTTATTTGTCAACTAATTCTTGATTTACTTCAAATTTTACATTATCTTTGATTATTTTATTAAATAGTATTTTCTCAACAATTATTTTTTAGGTGACTATTCACTCAACTCAACTTCAAGTATGAGGATCTATATCAACTTAGATAATTCTGATTTTGCAAATTTCAACAAAGGGTAATACTAACTTTGTTATATTTTTTCAACCAGTTTAAAATAAATTTTTTAAAAAAATTATTTGTTTTAATTATTTTCTAAAATAATTTTTTTTAAAGAAAATCAATGGAGCAACATGAAGTTAAACAATTATCTACCATTGATCTTGAGGAGAGAATGTCTAAAAACAAAAGATCTTTACAAGATATAAAGTCACTTAAATGGGTATCAAATTTATAGGTATAGTTATATGTCTCAAGCTACCTATTTACAATATTTGATAATATAATAATTTATTAATTTTATATCATATGTCAAAGGATTATGTATTTACCATCCAAACAGTCAATGAAATTAATAATACATATGGTTGGAATTATATTGCTTGTGAAAAATGCAACAAAAAAATAGTCAAAGATGAGAATGAATACACATGCAAAATATGCAATAAACCATCTACCTACCCAACAATCAAGTTGGAATGTTGAAAATTTGAAAATATTTGCAATAATATAATTAATTAATTTCTAATATTTATTTTTTAGATTCAAAATACAACTGAAAGTCTTCGATGATACAGGTGAAACAATATTCATAATGTTTGACCATGATGCAAGACAATTTCTAAACACAACGGCTTTCGAATTACTTGACGATCAAAATGAAAATGATGCAAATATACCCCCAATAATACATACACTATGTAATCGCATTTTTATTTTTGAAACCAAGGTCACAGATTACAATTTTAAAGGGGGATTCCAAGCCTACACAGTCACAAAGACTTTTATTCCAAAAAACATCAATCAAGAGCAAATACTCCACAAACAAATTAAGCAAGTATTATATTCTGAATTTATTTATATTATTTACTTATCTTGCAAAATATTTATCATTTCACCAACTTATTAAATTTTTAATTTAAATAAGGAGCTTATTTCGTCACAACAAATCTCATCGGTTTCACCATAACAAATCTCATCGAATGAATAATCAATGACAACAAAAAAGTCACATACAAATATTCAAGGAGTCAAAAGATGTATTTTCACCATCAAAGTTGGAAGCCTATACAATTTTCAAAACACCTTTAAGAAGACGTCCAAGAAAAAAAAAAAGTAACAATTTCATTAGATCAATAATAAAGTAAATCTATATGATTTACTATTTTCCTTTCCTTTGAATAATAACATAGATACTTATATCTGGTTTAAATTTTAAATTTTTCCATGAATAAATATAAAATATCTTGTCTTTCATTTTAATAAAATATTTATTTATATTCTTATTTTTTCTTTAAAATTAACATAATAATAAAGTGAACATTTTGATTTTAAATCCATGCATCACACGGGTCAAAATCTAGTTATTTCATTAGTTCAAGATGCCTACCTTCATTTTGTTGATTCAGATAATTAATTAGACTACGTGTGTATGTTGACATCATTTGAAGCATATGTAGTGCATTACAATATAACACAAAAGGACTACAAAACAAAGATGTCTTTGTTTTTCCCATTCTTGTTAGATTCCACTTAAAATTTTCATGTGAAGTAGCATGTCATATTTTCTTCTTCAATATTATGAAAATCCATGTCTCTCAAAATGTTAACCTTAAATAATATACTCAAAGTATTTTAATTATAAACACACAGAATTTTTTGGTAATTTTGAGGTGGTACAAATGTTAAAATAAAAATAAAGTTGTTACAACACAAAAATGAGTAAGAAGAATAAACTCAAGTCATGACATAAAAACACATAACATGTTGGCATAGACTGATCAAATAATACTCAAATCAAAATTATTTACCAAACATTCATATTTCTGGCAATAGATGAATCCTATATTATATCTCACACAACCAATATTACAACAAAACAGGTTGCTAAAAGTTATAAATGCTTTGTCAAATATCATAATCCTTTGTAAAAAGTATCAAATATTTTGATTATGAATTACAACCCTATTTACAAAATATAAAATATCTTGTCCCAAATAAAAGCTATTATTATTATTACTAATAATTCTCAAAACTGAATGAAAAAAAAAATGTTTTATGATAGCATAAATGTCATGGACCTATTCTTTCATGTAAATCAAAGAGAAAAAATATTAATTCTAATGAAAATTTAAAATAAATAATACATGACACAATCCAATAAACTCCTATTCACTAAAGCTAAAAAAATTATTACATTATTAATAAAGTTGATAACTTTCGAACCTAAAAACGCTTAAATTGCTAAGTCCCCATTCGGGGTGGTTGTTAGTTTTCGATTTATGATTTTGAAATGCATCTTTAAAACAAATTCGAAAAGTAAGCCGAGTTGCTTTTTAATAATTTCGAAACAGTTTCACATTATTTTCAAAATAATAAAAAAAGATTTTGAAAATTTGGTTTTTAATTTTAAAAAATACATGTTTATATCTACTCCACTCTACCATATTGTTACCAGTGTCATCACCACCACCACACTACCATTGTCGGGCCATTGTCACCACCACGTTGTTACCGCCATCACCACACTATCGTTGCAACTAATACTACCACCGTTTCTATCATTGTCACATCACACTATTACTGTCATCACCACATCACTATCATTAACTATGCAACAATTATCCCATCATCACCACCACACTATCATCATTGTTGTCACCGTCGCTGTCATTAACACCACCATCATTGTTGTCATCGTCATCACTACACTATTATTATGGTTATCTTCATCACCACCATTCAACCACCAAAGATAATTATTACTTACTCTGATACACTAATATATTTGATTTTCTTTCATAGCTATCACTTATAACAAACATCCCAACGTCCAAATAGTTTTTCAATAATATAATTAAAAGATACTTGTTAGTATATTTTTAACATTTCATAATAAAATAAAATAAAATGAAAATTTGATTTATTCATTTTCAATTGTGCAACAACTTTTTAAAATTGAAAAAGAACAAAAAAACTGAAACCAACTCAAAACAAAAACTGATTTTAAATTCCAAAAATTTCGAAACTGAGAAGAGATTATCAGATTATGCTTTGTGTGTTTCCTTGGAAGAAGGGTTTACTCGGTAGAGAAAGCCAAACCCAACCATGCACTCATAGAATAGAATAGAATCTGAAATCCTGTGTGCGTGTGCGTGTGTCACTGTCATTCTCTCGGGAGAACAAACCACAAACCCATTCCCTTTGGAGTCTTGCTTCTTACCACCATTTTCCTTCGATGCTCCCTCTCTGTCTCTGCTCCCAAAAGAAAAGTACAATTCTTCCTTTCCTTTTCGCCAGCCCCACTCCACACGTTCATCAATGCCCAAAATGTCTTCACCTTTTGGTGGGGTAAGCCTATTTCCTCTCCCTCTAGGGTTTCACTTTGTGTGGTTCTCTTCAATTCATTCTCATTTTTTGTTCACTTCTCCATAATTCTCAACACACCCTTTTCTTTTTGTCAACCTCTCATCACAATCCCCTCCTCAAAATCTCTTCTTTTTTTTTCCTCCACATCACTAGTGTCTGTTTTTGTTTCTTCATGTTTCTCAAAGTCTCAAGCTTGGAGCCACATTGACCTTTACTTTGTGTTTTTTCTCCTCCAGGCCTTGTTTAGCTTCTCTTTTCAAACATGGGTTGTGTCCATGGCAAGTGCTGTACCCGTTACCCTTCACCCTCAGTGGGTGGCTCTAGAGACTTCAGAGAACTTGCCCCTTACAGTGCCCAAAGGAAGCACATTCTCACTCAGAGTTCACTGCAATTTGTACCTGTCCCTTCTCATAGCTTCACTTTGGAATACTCTGTGCTCACTCAGAGGGGGTACTATCCTGATTCACCTGATAAAGAAAACCAGGATAGTTTTAGCATTAGGACACAGTTTCAAGGTAACCCCAGTGTCCATTTCTTTGGTGTCTATGATGGGCATGGCGAATTTGGTGGCCAGTGTTCAAATTATGTTAAGGATAGGCTGGTGGAAAATTTGTCAAGTGACATTGCATTGCTGGAGGACCCTGTTAAGGCCTACACTTCTGCATTCTTGACCACAAATGATGACTTGCATAAGAATGAGGTTGATGATTCTTTGAGTGGCACCACTGCAATTACGGTGCTGGTTATTGGGAACACCCTTTATGTTGCTAATGTTGGTGATTCTAGAGCAGTGCTGGCTGTTAAGGATGGGAACCGGGTTGTTGCCGAGGACTTGTCCTCTGATCAGACACCATTTAGGAGAGATGAGTATGAGAGAGTGAAGCTTTCTGGGGCAAGGGTGTTGAGTGTTGATCAGGTGGAAGGGTACAAGGATCCGGATATTCAGACCTGGGGTGATGAAGAGAGTCAGGGTGATGATCCTCCTAGGTTGTGGGTTCAGAATGGGATGGTTCCTGGAGCTGCTTTTACAAGGAGTGTAGGGGATAAGTTGGCTGAGACTATTGGCGTTATTGCTGTTCCGGAGGTGTCAACAGTCCAGCTTACACCTAACCATCTTTTCTTTGTTGTTGCAAGTGATGGTGTATTTGAGTTCCTATCCAGCCAAACCGTTGTTGATATGGTATGGCATACAATCTCTTGATGATGTGTAAACCTTGTTTAATTATTCTGATGATGTCTTCATTGGTTCAATTTGACTTACTGTATTGCTTGTAAGACCTGTTATCTGCTCCTTTAAATTTTTTTTAATGAAATTTAGAAATTGTATGTTTTCTGTTGATTGTTTGCATCTTGCAAGTTGCAATTAAAATCACAACTTCAATTTTCCACAGCTTGCTGCTTATCATATGTGATTTGTTGCATTAATGTGTACACACATACTCAATGTTTACTGCCCTGTTTAATATATATTGACAAATTATTGTGAATTGTTTGTGTAGGAAATACCTTCCACTAGTAACATTTCTAATATTTAGCACTAGGGCTGCTACTAAATCTGATGAGTAGATGTAGAACTATGATTCAATGTCTTATCTTGATGAATTCTGTGATTTCTTTTGTGGTGTAGGCAGCAAGTTATTCAGATCCCCGCGATGCATGTGCTGCCATTGCTGGAGAGTCTTATAAACTATGGTTGGAGCATGAGGGTCGAACAGATGATATAACAATTATCATTGTTCAGATCAAAGGCCTGTCTAATGTATGATTACTTGAATACTCCTTTGCCCTCATTTATTGTTAATGTTTTCTTCATTTAGGCTTGTGTGGAGATTTAAGACTTACAATGTCCCTTAATTTTCTCTCCCCCCCATAACACGCCAATGCCCCAAACTGTGTAGTTGTGGTAAGAAATGACTTATTCTGTGGAGCCCCTAGATAAGCTAGCTCAGGCTGTTCCTATTCAGGTGGTAATTTATTGATGGTTCTTAATGTGTGTAATATATTAGGATTTGTGTTAGAGATGGCGGATGATTAAGTTTAGTCAGCCTTGGTTACTCATGACTATCATGTGGTGATCTGTAGTTTACCAGCCTCAATAAACTACTACTTCTATTAACAAAATACACAGCAATATTTTACTTTGTATCTCAAATGCATTTTCCCTTAATGAGTGTTGTATGGCAGAGCTAAAAACCCTTTGTGATTCAATCATTGGAAACTATACCATCATTTATCTTGTTTATCTAATCTTTTGATTTTTTTTTTGTTGTAGTCAGTTGCATCTGGACTTGGAGCAGGTGAGATCAATGTCAGTACTGTAACGAGGACAAAGAGCAAGAGGATAAAGGGAGGATCTGAAATATCTGCCACTACTGGGTTAGATGTGTATCGTTCAGTCAGGAATGGTTTCTCTGATTTACAGTCCTGTCCACAGCATGTGGTCTCAACTAGAAGCCCAGCCATAGTGGTCCCTTCTCCAGCATGTCAAACACCAATTGAATTGGTACAATCACACTAGAATTGTTTCATATTAATCATTGAGGAGTGCTAGCAACACACTCCTTGTAAGCCACTTCCAATTGCTTAAAATTTATTAAAACTACAGAATTATGAGTGAGGTTCATTAAATAAGGAGTGAGACCTACTCAATTTAATGATTTTCAACAAATTTCAGTCAATGGTAGAGAATGTGTTAGAAAGATTGTGTTGCTAATATTTCCTTTAATCATTCGATTAGGATTTGTGTAAAGTTTTAATTTATTTCATTTCATTTCCTCTTTTTTAATTTACAGTGATTGGAGACAGGATTTATGGAAGCTTTAGCACGTCCCTTCATACTTTCTCCTAGGTGGTACATTTCTATGTTCTATTCTTCTCGAGTCTTCTGCATTACCATCATTAGTGTGCTGCTAAACATAATTCAAAATGCTGATTCAATTTTGTTAGGCTGCTGAAGGTTGCTGGTTTAAGGTGCATTATATCTTGGCAACGGAAGGACCCTTTTCAGAATGTAGAAAGCACAAATAATTAATGGTCATTTTTCTTCTATTCTCAACCTTTTGCTAATTCAAGTTGCTTGTCATTTAACCATACAGATGCACTTAAGGAGTAGCATGTCTTCCCGAATAGCACTACACCTCCACTCTCTAAATTTAAACATTGGAATGAGGTCTATAAATAAATAACTTGAGAGAAAGGAGGGTTGGTGACTAATTGACTACTACTTGCAATGAATTGTAGTCAATGGTCAACTTGGAAGGCAAGCCATGTGCTATGTAGAATGTAAATTCATTATCCTCATTCTCATGCTGGATCCAGTGTATCTTTCAGAAACATATCTGATTTTTATTTATTTATTTCTTTTCAAGATTAGTTTCATGTTTTTACTACAATTAGTAGCTGAATGAATGGTTAGGGGTATAAGTGATTGACTCATTTTAACAGGGTAATTTATGTGAATTACTGTTTCATGTGTTACAATTTCGTTAAATGAAAGTAAGAAAAGTGTCAGCAATATACTTTTTAATCTGATACATTTTTTTATTAGGTAAAATCTGATACAAAGATGTACTGTTATCACTTTAAAAAAAAGTAATAACCACAAATAATTGCTAAGCATGTTTTCATTTAAAAAATAATGAAATAGCTTCAAATGTCAACAGCAAATGACCGACTGTGTCAGAAAAGTGGAAACATCTATATATAATTTTATTATAAGTCTTTATAACAATAAATGTTAAGGACTTTGAATTTAGTCCAAATATTTAAATGGAAACATACGAGCCATTAATGTGAGATGTGAAGATAAAAAGATGGTGTGAAGGAAGGAAATGGCACGTTTGTGTTTCGTACGGCCATTTGTGTCAACGGATAATTCAATCACAAAAGAAAGAGTAATGGCATAGGGCACAGGGGGACCAGCATCGATCCTTTGTTAAGTGGTTACCTCCTCTTTTGGGCAATCTTATATTTCAAATATGGTGTGATAAATTATTTTTTAAGAAATTCATTAAATGCAATGCAATATGAGATTCCCTTCCGTCATCATGTCTCCATCTATTTGTTTTCTGTACCTTTGAATCTCACGGCTGCACCTCCACAGTCCACTCCCTATGGCCTATGGCCTATAGCATGGACCATACCGCAACATTCATGACACATTAATCAACCAATCTCCTTAAACACTGCATGTTATTTGGTGTATATTTATGCGTGGAAGGATGTGAAAGACAAAACCGCAGCCTATCTATGAACTGTTGTTATTGCCAATTTTGGCTACCAATTTTGGCTATCTATGTACTTCTACATCGGTTTTATATGAAATCGATGTGGAAGGTATACTTTCCACAAGGGTTACATTGTAACACTGATGTGGAAAGTATATCTTCCATATCGGTTGTGATGGTAACCGATGTACATTATGCGTTTGTTTGGTTTGTCAGGCCTCACTTTGACCCAATACCCTGTCCTACCCACAATTACGAGCCATTGTGGAAGGTCTTCCAGAGAATCAATGTGGAATACCATTTTTGTAGTAGTGTTTTTTTTTTTTTTTTTTTTGAATGTGCACGTTTGGAAAGTATGTTTCATGAGTTTATAGTAAAAAAATTAAGGTTTTTTTTTCTCTAGACATTTTTAAATTTCTATTTTCAATCAAGTTTCTAAATTTTGTCTTCACGACTTTTAGTATCCTGCCTTCAAGTAAAAAACGTTATTAAATGAAGCATTTATAAATTTATAATACTAAAAAAACATGTTTCTTCAATTCCAATAGTTTCGCACGAGTTGCTTCTTTCTACTCAAGTCCATGTCACGTTTGTGAACTCGGAGACGGAAAGGAAATGAAACAAAAAAAGAAAAAAAAACATAATTTTACTTGTTATACAAAATTTCCTACAAATCAACATTTGATTGTTTTTTGGTTTACTTTAGTTGAGGATACATACAAAAAATAGAAACAGAGAAGTCACGTGCCCATTAGAAGTATACAAAGAGCTTCTTATCTATGCCATCCTGCAGCAAGTTACAATGCTCCAATAATTTGCTTAACTTGTCAGCTTCTTTGGTTGGTTTCCCATTCATTAATGCTCCATTGTTAGAATTAGCACCATATGTTACAGTTGTATCCATGCTAGGCAATTGATGAAGTGGAAGATTGCTTTCAGTATTCCTCACGTTAACAGTCTCATGGAATACATCATTTGAATCCCTATGTGGAGGGCTTCGAAGTGCTTCCGGCCTTGCCTGATCATTACCGGGAAGAGGAGAGTTACAGCTGACACTGATTATTTCATCTAAAGACACGTCTGGATTATAAGATAGCCATGTTTCAGAGCTCACATTTGGAAGAGCAACATGATGACATTCTGAAATGTAAGCCGTGGAGATTTCCCTGCTAGATAAACCCATTAAACGCCAGTTGAAAATTCGACGAAAAATCATACCCCAATGTGGAATTACATGGTAGCTTGAGCCACGTAACTCAAGTCTAGCACAGCTTTGCATTGTGGCACGTGCCTCTTTTGTTGCCAAAGGAATTCCCATTGTCTTAGTGTGAGTCAAGTACTGGATCAAGCAATTCTCAAGCTGTATTCTCTGGTTCTCAATCTCATGTCCAACTTTAGAACCTCTGGCCAACCAGGATAAATCATCAGGGAAATTAGGGAGCTTACAGTTTTGCAAAGCACAAATAATTGGTTCAGTTTTCACATTTGAGCTCCATCCCAAAGTTGGCAAGCACATTTTTACTACTCTATCTTCATTACAAAATTTGTCAAGTAAACCAATCTCTGGACAAGGCCAACCAGTAGGATTTGAATTGGCAGTAGCAATAATTTCTTTCATTGAACAATTTAAGGCTTCATTGAATAATGGGATATAGTCATTAGGGCCCAAGTTGGAGTTAATGGCGATGTTCGGCACCCCTGAGAAAGAATTAAGATGGGTGTGAACAAGTTCTCGTATTTTCACACTGCCCAGGTTGGGTTGCAAGGGTGATTCACCTGCCAGCCACTGCAGTCCTTCCCTTAATCGTGTATCACTGAAAAATCCACCTGAGTGTTCCCTCTGCTGCTGGTTTTCACTGAGGAAAACAAGCAGAAAGCTACTAATCCGCAATTTATCAATGTTTTGAAGGCCCAGCTCATTAATAATAGCAGAATTGAACCTTTCATCATATGAGCCGCATAAGATTAGCAGAGGCAAGCCAGCCCCAGAGGGAATTGACATCAGAAGATGATGAAGATGAGCTCTCTGAAGTTCCCATGAGATGCTCTCAGACACAAGAAACATAACTGCACCTGCCCCGGATACCACACTATCTAGACTACCATATGCTGTATCCCTAACTACAGAGAGGTAGCAGGTAGGATTGATTTCAGATTGACTAGAAATCCATTTCCTCCATATTACCAAGCCAGGAGATGAAATAACCACATCTTCATCACTAGAAGGCATGAACTTTGAGGTCAACCAAGCGCCTGCTGCTCCCATTTCATATCCACTGTTCATCTGAGAGCATAGAATAATCTTCCAGCACAAGCATTTAGCATCTGGATTTCTTCCACCTAGTGTATCAGCAACTATATCAGAAACATTAAGTCTTGACCATGATTTTTCCTGATTTTCATATCTCTCCCTCATAGCTATATCAATGTCAAACTTGTTGAAGTTACCAGGTCGCTACATCAAAAAAGGGAACCACCGAAGTCAATAACAAATAAACCGAGTCAAAGATAGGTGTTCACAAAAACCTCCTATAGACAATCGACAAATAAAAATTGCTAAACAGTAATTATGTTCACACACACCGTCAACATTTAATTATGCCAAAAAATAGGATTCACTAATACAGTAACTATCTTCAGGATTAATGGGAATTTGAAAGTGGCAGCAGGAAGTAATTAGCTAAAATGTTCCATAAGAATATAAAACGATGATCCATAAAAGGGTTTCATTAGTTTTCTTCAGTGGCTAGAACCACAGTTATTTTCAAAAGAAGCACGAATAAAAGCAATCAGCTTTATTTAACTCTCATCCTCAACACATATCCTCTGGCAAGAGCAATTTACTAAGATTCACGAAAAACTACCAAGCTTACATTTATATAATTTTGAATTGGGGGACCCAATGCCATCGAGTTCAGTGCAGCATTTGATGCTAATTGCCTCTCTTCCCGTAATCTTCTTAATTTTGATGATCGCCTCCTCCATAACCTGACAGGAAGACATGAAAAATGACTTAAAAATAGTAGCAAATAATAAATACACAAACATTTTATATGTAAAATTCTAAATTTGTGTGATGAAACATGGCATAAAAACCTTAAGAACAACTTCAGCTTGGCCTCAGCAATTTCTTCTTGACAATTTTCTATAACTTCAGTGATTTCATCTTCATGTTCTTGGTGAATAATCGGAGACTCATCCTTGGGTACACCCTGGATCACAGGAAGTGGCACAAAAAAACTATTCCCTAATGAACTTTCTGGTGGAGCTGCTTTTGGTACAATATCGAATGGCCTTTGATCAACATTAGACTGCAAGTTTCTCTTTGGAGAGCCTCTTGCAATTAAATCGGAATTGGTACCCTTTAAAACGTCAATTCTAGAAAGTTGTGGTTCAGGTATAATATTAGGAAAAGGAAAGCTCAACAGTGATGGAAGAGTAGTGGACGTATTGTGATCTTTTCGACTGTCCTGAACATCCTTAAATGCCTTTCCTGATTTACTATCCTTTGGGGAGAAAATAACTTCAGCATCTGGAATTTCCTCATCAATTATCTGGGCAGAACTATCATTTTCAACAGCTGAAACTACTTGTGGTTCATGCTTGTATACCTTCCTCATCTGAATCTTTTTCCCAGTCTTAACATGTGGTGATTCAGCTTGAATTGAGGGTGAAACATCCTCGGTTATCCTTCCAGACCTTTTCTTGAGCACAAGTTTTGAACACTTTGTGGGATAGTCAACATCAACATTGAGAAACGGGCCTTCCTTCACCATGTATGGTTCTTCAAATGTTTTTAGCAAGAACCCATGATACTCCAAGAGGCCCTCTATGCCTTCATCCTAATTAAAATGACAAAGGTGAATGTAAGAGAAAGTTGGAAAATTCAGCAATGTAGTCCCCTGCCCAGTGCCCTCAATACCCACACTCTGCTCACACAAGAAAAGGAAAAAGATGAGACATTGCATATCCACATCTAAGAAATATACCTCCATAGCAAGCCAGTTAGCAGCATTAGCAACAGGGAGACCTTGGTTATTCTGTAGACCAGAATGTAGAGAAGCAAGTGCCTGGGTACGCAACTGGTAAAAGTACACAAGACATAAAGGTTAGGACTTCTGATCAGATGTAGCTTAGTCACATCATGGCCAAAATCATTACTAAAGAGAATTCCAAAAAATTATTTCCACTAATGTATTGCAGACTCAAAAGGATTGCATAAAAATAAAATCAAATTAATTTTACTTGGTTATCCTTTTGAAATTTATGCACCATGAGACAGATATTCTATACAAAAATGAGTAAGGAAATTCTTGCTTTTAAGCATGACAGTATTATCATATATTACATTACATAATTGATCAGCATATATAACAAGTTCATTTAGGAGAAGAAACTACTTCAGTTTGTCTTCAATCAACTTAAGCAATATCCTAAATTGCCTGCAATGATTGAGTAAATGCATTCCCAGTCTGTACATGGCAGCTCTAAGCTTTACAAGCACAAGTCCAATCATATTGTCTTTGTTGAGCACAAAATAGAAGACAGGAAAATCCCATACCTTTGCAAAGTGAGCATGCATTAGACATGCTTGAAGATAAGTTGCTTTTCTTGCAAGCCGAAAGAAGGCAATAAAATTACCTGTTCGGCATGCTCTGAAAAGGAAAACAAGAAGGAATGGTCAGATCGCAAACATGATAACCCAAAAAGAAAAGAAAACTAACTTCTACAGGAATCACAACCTTGCTACACTGCGAGCAAATAGAACTTCTGGAGTCTGCCTTATCTCTGGAGTCATCTTAGCAATTTCAAGGGAGAGCTCTGCAGGTTCAACCTAGCATGACTAGCTTAGTTCCGTGGTTTTTTCCTAGCAAATGAAACCATATAAATCAAAGCACTACAAAGGCTACTTACTTTATAACCAGGGTGCTTATCCAGTTTAAGAAGAGCATAATAGCCTCGAAACTCTTTTTCAGAGGGAATATTGATTCCTTTCTTTCTGTGATCATCATACATCTGGAACAGTTCAACTGAGGTTTTGTTCATCTGTTCAATATTGAGATGAGCATCAAAGCCCTCGGAAAATCCTTCTCCTTTAGTGTAT
The DNA here is from genome assembly GCA_014843725.1 of Amphicarpaea edgeworthii. NCBI lineage: Eukaryota > Viridiplantae > Streptophyta > Magnoliopsida > Fabales > Fabaceae > Amphicarpaea > Amphicarpaea edgeworthii. The sequence continues at coordinate 22,797,709 of CM026322.1, read as the reverse complement.
TCACATAATTCATGCATTGCAATGATATGTAATTTTATCTGAAACCATAGAAATCAACAGCTTCATTAGCCTCCGTAATCATCAGATACTGCTTTGCAACAGGCATATGCATGTTCTAGATTAAACTAACTGATCTTTCAAAAAATTATTTTACCAATACATAAATATGAAATTGATAATCCAAATTTATATATTCAGTATTAATTGTCTGAATCAACATACTTTTAAATAACTAAGGAGGAAAAAAACCTCGATGCCATCACTTAAATAGGAGCAATAATTTGGGTTTTATTTGTATAAATAATACAAGAAAACATGAATATTTGCTTTGACATATGATCTTGATTATACTATTACTATACTAATAAGGATTAGCCAAACAAACTGGAAAGTCAGGGCATCTGACAAGCTGCGCATGTTGCAGTGAGTCGGTCACTATTAACATGTGGCAGAAATGTCACAACACCAAACATGGCAAAACCAAAAGGAGACTTTCTGAAAGAAAAAACCAACAGATGCCCAAGTTCAAAAATATATAAGGGTGGGCGCAACAAATTGAGACTAATTCAGACAGCATAACTTAGACTGACAAGAGACACTTGACCATCAGTCCAACCCATGTAACGCCCTTAAAATGATAATAAGTTCATGTTGCTAAAATTTAATAGTGCACAATGAATGAGTTACGTGTTTCCATATTTTAGGTTGATAATGGGAGTTATATATTTGATATTTCCATTGGGAAATAATAAATTTGTAAATGTTTGCCGATGTACCTAAGCTCTTTACCATGCACACTCATTCATAAAAGGGATGATTAGAACCAATGTTTTTGAACATGTATGGAAAAAAGAAGTGATGATAGATATAGCCACAAGGAAGCACCATATGTTCCAGCATAGTAATAGCCCCTTGATTAAAAATGTGCTGCATTCTGAGGTCCATCCGAATTGCTCTCATCCTATCCCACAAAAAGTTGTATACACCAAGAAACCTTTCATCATAAGGCCGATCTAGCAAAGTGAGTAGATAATCAATTGTCTTCTGCAGGATGGGCATAGGCCGAATCAAAATGGCTTCCCTCTCTGCTGTCCTAGTATACTGTCATGAATCATGATTTATATCATTAATACTTGAAAAAACAGTAAGCTGTTTAGTAGGAAAAACAATAGTATTTAGTAATATGACAATCACCTTCTTAACTGCAAGAAGTCTGCTAGTTACATTTCTATCCCCATCCACGCGTTCATATTGGTCAAGATCCCCTTTTCTTTCCCGTTCTCCCCTTTCTGACTCTGAAACATAAATCAAAAGTTGGGCTAAAATTTTCAGGTTGTGTAAACATTTTCCCACTCAAATAGAAACTCCAAAATGAAGTTGGCTTTGGGGTTCTCTCAAACAACACTTTCCCACATTAAAAACAAATAAGGAATCACAAATGTTTCTTGAGAAAATTTCTTTGTAGATTTAGAATTTGAAATCAAATCAAAATATAACAATTCTCACAAGTTCACTTTTGGATTTAAAATCTGAGAAATATACCAGGACACATATCTGGACATAAGCCGATAATTACATTGGATGTTTCCAAGACTTCATTGTCAGAAACAGCAAGACCATTGGTAAAGTTGCTAGCTGAATCCATTAAATGCCCTCTTACATATTTCTGCTCCAACATGGGCTGTTCATGTCTATTTGCAAAAGCCTTCTGGTCGGGAATATCATCATTATTTTGTTCAGATTTGCTTAGTTCTACCTTGAACCGAGCTAAACGCTTTGCCTTGGCTAATATTTCGCTGAACAACAGAATAAGAATAAAGATCCTTTAAGAATATATAATTTAAGATAAAGTACATGCACAACAGACAAAAAATGGTGCTATTGCACGTAATATCTTACCGTTCAGAGTTGTCTTCTGAGGAAATTGAGTTTCCTTCAAGGGTTTCATTGGCTGCAAATGATGGAGGTGATCTTGTTCTTTTAGGAGCAGTAGAGCTAATGGGCTTGCTTACAATGGCTTCAGAAACATTAGAAGGGAAAGATTTCTGGTGAATTTGAGAATGAGGGACAGTCCTTGGAACATTTGATGTACTTCCCAGTCTAGGAGGAGACAGAGAAGGCCTGAAAGAACCATTAAACAGGCTCAACAAATTAGAGATGGGACTTCACATTTTTTTGGAAAGTCATGGACACTGGATGATTCTATGCATGCACTATTAGCATAAAGAATCTAAATTTGTCTAAATGATTGTCATATTGTTTTTCTCAACATAGGGAAACACCAAAAAGGGTTAAGCAATCCATTCCATTTACTCATTTCCGTTATCCATGTTGATATAATATAACCATGAACTCAACAAACTGAGACTTATAAGGAATTTTTCAAGGAAAAATGTTGTTTCATGATAAAGTTCAAACAACAGGGTAACTGATATAATTATTTAAACGCCATCCCATATGATGGAATAACAGAAGTTTAGTCTATAAGACTGGATTGACATGACATATTTCAGCTTTATACATATGACATTCCAATCCAAACAAGAAAAAACTGATACGGAGGTCCCGATACATAATAAATTTAAAGAAATATGGATAGTATTACAGTTTACAGATGATATTATCTTACTTATTTCTAAGGATAGGTTGATCAGAATTCCTCAAAGCTTCAACATCTGCATATGATATAGGAGGAGATCTGGTTCTCTCTGGGTTTGGAAATCTTGAAATTCTAGCTGTAACACCAGTTGTGTAATCACGTGAAACAGTAAATGTTGTGACTGGAGATGGCCCTTCAGGAGTATGAGTATCCAAATCTGCATATGATATAGGAGGAGATCTGGTTATCTCTGGGTTCGGAAATCTTGAAATTCTAGCTGTAACACCAGTTGTGGAATCACGTGAAACAGTAAATGTCGTGACTGGAGATGGCCCTTCAGGAGTATGGGTATCCAAATCTGCATATGATATAGGAGAAGATCTGGTTATCTCCGGGTTTGGAAATCTTGAAATTCTAGCTGTAACACCAGTCGTGGAATCTCGTGAAACTGTAAATGTTGTGACTGGAGATGGCCCTTCAGGAGTATGGGTATCCAAATCTGCATATGATATAGGAGAAGATCTGGTTCTCTCTGGGTTCGGAAATCTTGAAATTCTGGCTGTCACACCAGTTGTGGAATCACGTGAAACTGTAAATGTTGTGATTGGAGAAGGCCTTCCAGGAGTATGGGTATCCAAATCTTTATAGAACAGTTGTTGTTCGTCACTCCAACAGGAAGAGTCAATGGATCTGAAAGAAAATATGAACTATGAAAATGCATCACACAATTAACACCATAAACATAAACTATAGCCATGAAAAGAATGTCTTGTCCAAACAAAGGATAAAACATCAGTTCTTTTAAAAAAAAAAACCTGGTGGTAAAAAAGTGCACCTTGTTTTGCCATAACAGACAGGATGGGAACATTTTTGTGTGTGAAAAGAGAGAAAAAAAGGGTATCACCAATAGTGTATATGGAATTGTTTGGATTTTATACAAATTCTAGTATATAAGTATTACTCTGCTCATATTATCCCTAACAATATTTTCAGGATTAAACACCTTAACAGAAGTGGATACAAGGACATTAACCTGAACTTGCACAAAACCACACCAGTATCAATAGCCAAGACTTATCCCACTAGCTAGAGTCAGCTAGATGGATTAAACAATGTCATTAAGAGTAATGGCTATTTTAATGGTTACACTGATCCACTTCAACAAGTTACACTGACCAAATAGAAATTCATTTAGCTTACAAAGGCACTTAATGCATGTTTGGTTACACGTTACAGAATTGATTCTGATTTAAGAATTGATTTTAGATCGTTTTGTACTTGTTTGGTTTCACGTTGGAGAAGAGTTTAGAATTGATTCTGGGTCCAGAAATGATTCTGGGTTGATCGTTGGTTCCAAAAATTTATACTAAAATTTACTTCAAAATTAATCCTAAAAAATCATCCAAACATAAACAAAATTAATTTTATTCAGAATCAATTCTACTCATAATCAATTTTGTCGCCGCTCATCCAAACACACGTTTAACCATCATAGATTACATCCGAAGCATTTCTCCATTTTATATATCCAGACCAGCTTTAGAGCTACATCCCCATCCATTAAATCATGCAATTCTCTCTTACTCCTAATTAAATAAAATAATCACGTATGCAACAACAAGCAGCCAAAAACGCTTGAACCCTTCCAAATGCAAACAACAAAGTTCAATGCTAGCCAGCTTCACTCACTCTTCCTCAACAAAGACCGTTCAAATAAAAATACGATCATTTGCCGAAGATTCACATGTCCTTACAATCTACAGGAAACTCACGAAACAACGGAAATACACACAACATAAGGGAAAAAAGGGTTAAATGCTTATTGATTCAAACTCATCATCCCATTTCAACGTGGGTGGTAAGAAAAATCGAGTTTTTAGGAGTTTATTAGAAGTGATTGATGAAAGAAAGTAAAGTGGTGTTGAAGAATTGACGTACCTGGGCGTGGGTTGTGGCGAAGGAGAAGGGTTAGTGAGACCGAACGAGGGTTGGGATTTAAGAGGAGCGGTGGGTCCTGATCTCTTCCCAAATCCATCATACGACGACATTCTTCTTCTATGGCATTCGTTTGATTATGATTATATGGGTGGGAAATGGGAATGGATTCAGAACAGAAGCTTCTTCTTCTAATAACCCTTTTAACTTCTTTCTTCACTTTAGTTAGTTGAGGATAACAACGAAACCAAACAAGGTAGTAGTAGTAGTAGACGACTAGTAGTATCGTTTATTCTCCCCTCCCCTCCCCTCCCAGGCACAGCACCAGTGAAGTTTTAAACTTTGCCCGAAGGAAGAGCTGAAGTGCTGAGAGTATTGAAATAAAATTATTTTTCATTTAGGAGTGAGAGTATTCATTCACACGATGAATTGCCATCTAATTTCGTAATTTTTATTATTCAGTGATCACTCAATTTTCATTTACTCTTTTTTTACTATTTGGATTTGGATTGAAGTTGAACATTTGAAAATAGTGATAATTATTGTGTGAAGGGTATTTTTGAAATTTGTCAAAAGTCACCCATGGAAGTGGTGAGAGTGACAATTGTCCGGGTTAGAATAGCAACTCTCTTTTATTTTTCTCATACATTACGTCACCGCAGAGCATCAGTGTCACTGTCCAGACCCAATTTTCCGTCCAAGTTCATTTTCCCGGTGGATTGATTACCCTCTTTTTACCTTGCAATTGGGCACTATAAATAGGGTTTTTTTTTTTCCATTGTGGAGCATAACCTAAAAATGGCAGCACCAACGCCGATTCATAAAACTGAAGAGGAATGGAAGGTCATTCTCTCCCCAGAGCAGTTTCGGATCCTTCGCCAGAAAGGAACTGAGTAAATTCTCAATCTAATTTTTCGCTTTCTCTGCACTATTATTATTATTATTTATATTGTGAATTGTTATTTGCTACTTTAAATATTCTCTCTTTTATCCCTCTACATATGTTTGTGAAAAAAGATCTTTTTTTTTTTCAAAGGTGGAAATTGAGGGTTGGGTTCATAGAGAAGGAATATCAGTAAGTTCAAACTGTAAAAGTGAATAGCTTTTTAACCACAGCACTAAATCTAAGTGAATAATTGAACCTTATTTTTATCTTGTATAAGATTTTTATAGATGTGTGAATTGCATGCGGTTTTGGCTTACCTTTGCATGCACTGGGCTGGGAACATGTGCAGATTGAAGGGTACCGGAGAATATAACAAATTTTATGAAGAAGGAATTTACAACTGCGGTGGCTGTGAAACTCCTCTTTATAAGTCTTCAACCAAGTTTGATTCTGGTTGTGGTTGGCCTGCTTTCTTTGAGGGTATTCCTGGTGCCATCAATCGATCCGTGAGTGGTTTTTTCAAAACTTGCTAGTAGTAATGTTCTTGAAATTGTATTGAATTTATGGAAGTTGTGGTTTTCAGCCTGACCCAGATGGAAGGAGGATTGAGATAACTTGTGCAGCGTGTGGTGGGCACTTGGGTCATGTTTTCAAAGGAGAGGGATTCAAGACCCCAACTGATGAACGCCATTGTGTCAATAGTGTTTCTGTCAAGTTTGTTCCGGGAAATACTACTTCTTCTATATGAAACCTATGTTGAAAGATTGTCTTGTTTGTACTTTGTAGTCTTTCAGACAGAGCTTGCTCTGGCCAATAAAATCATTTTTCTTGCTTAGTCTCTTACAATGGCTCCGTTTCATCGAGCAAAGATTTGATAGGTCTGTGCATGAATCATATGTAAATCAGCATCTCTTAAATACTCAACTTAATCACATTTAATGATTCAAAATTAATTTTAATTTATCTAAAATAAATATATTCTAGTATGTCAATTTAAGAGAAAGATAACATGAGTATGACTCACCGCTTGTTTGGATTTACGATTTGAACTTAATCACGTTTGAGGACATGAAGTGAACATGATTTGGAATTTATGCCATTAAAACCATTGGTCCTAGAGATCTGGAATAGAGGCATTCCACACTTGATGGTGCAGCCGGAGATTTCAAGAACACACTATCATAGTTTCTGAACTCAAAGTTCATCTATGCTTACTGATTTTTCCTATGATTCACGACATCAGGTACCAAATTGCAAGTGCTTGACGAGTTACCATTCATATAACACATTATCATCAACAGCAAGAAATACACAATCCAAATGATTTTATTTTAAAGGGGGTGATTGCTCTCACCTCAAAACACGTATTTGGTATTTCCAATCGGATAACACTACTGTTTATTATAGATCTCTGTAAATAAAAGTTCCCTTCCCCCAAGATCATCAATCTCAAAATCACTTTCAATTGAACTATACTCCAAAAACATTCATTTTAGTAGGAGGAAGTGTCTGTACTCTTTACATCACAGAGGATAACCTCATAACTTATTTCCAACCAAAATAGTAAATTCCGTCTCTGCAAAATTCTACTTTCCTTGTACGTTCTTTCTCTTTTCAAAGCATTCCCTCAAAGCATGTACTTCTGTCAAGAGTTCACCAATAGTTAACTGTTATCATTTTTTTTTTCAAATACAAATCATGACAGGTAAACTTGCTGAAGAATATATTTTACAAATTATAATTCAATAAAATAAACTCAGACGAATACTTATCAAGTGAACAAATTTCCATGAATTCTTACACACATTCAACTAGAGAGAGTGTGAAAAATGGATACCATACCTGGCTGGCATTCTTTCCAATTCCTGTTTGTTCGAACAACGCAATCCTGGAAATTACGGAAAAGAATTTCCTCAATGAATCGACGTATTCGATGAATCTAAAACTCGAGGGTTTAGGGTTTTAGAAAGGGAAAACAAGTAAATAACAAAGGCAATGAGATTAACCTGCATCAAGCGATAGAGAGAAGAGCATTGATCGAGCTGGTTAACGTTCTCATCATCCTCGTCCACATCGCTCTGGTGATGGACTTGCGGCGGCGGCGCCAACGGTTTAGCTTCGCTCCGGTTCGCCGGTAACTGCTCCATTTTTTTAACTGCAACCGTTTCACAGAAAACAAAACAAAGCTCGTGGCTGTGGGTCCATCGCATGTCAAGAAAAGCGGCAATTTACTCTTGGTCTTGGATGTCGTTTAACCATACAAATCTACTAAACGACAATAGCGTTCACGCATATATTTTTTTTCTCGGGATCATTAGTCATTCCTACTACATTCAAAGAAATGAGTTTAATTTCGTTCGGGATACCTACTTTGACTACTTTCTGAAATAGTAGTGGGCTGTTAGCTTATCTAAAGTGAATAAACCATCAATTATTATTGTAAAAAAATATTTTGGTATGTATCAACATTAAATTAATTCTTTTTTTTATCCAGCTATAAAGTTTTTATTTTATTTTTCTATTCATAACAAATACATGGATATCGGTATCACCGATACCATTTATTGATTGTCGAAGAATAAATAAAAAAAATTCATATTTTTATTATCTATGGTAAAATATCATATTTTTATCCTTAATTTAGATGATAAATATATAATTATTTTTTATATAAACAAGGTTTGGTTTAGTGATTAAGTAGTTTGGATTTTCTAAATTCCACTCTTATATTTTTTAGCTAATCTTTCAAAATTTAAACAATATAAATTAATTTTACATTGTTAAATAATCAAAACTTTTTATTCATAATTAATTTTTATAAAATTTTAAACTCTGGTTATAATAAATGTATATTTAATGAAATTAATCAATTATAATGTTGTTTGGACTTGGTTTGATTTAGAATGGAAGGTCATTGGTTATCTTTCAATATTCCACTTAATATTATTTCATTGCTTAATGTCGTTTTAGTAACCAAAAAATGATCAATTTCCACGCAAATAAATTTCTTCACAAAATGACAATAACTTCTATTGTATTTCTTTCAATGAAGTTAGTTGTTATTGTTTTTGCTTGTCATTTAAAAAATAATGAAATATATTTTTGACCCCTGTTTTATTCAATTTACAAATTTACCCCCTACAAAATAGAAATACTTTTATTTAGAGTAAACATAGAAATACTTGGTTTCTTTTCCTTTTTTTTTTAAATTTAACATTATATATTAGTAATATTACGTGAATGATTTAGAGTCAATGTTTTCTTATAACAATCAAAGTTTGAAATTGAGGATTGAATAAAAGATAAGACAAATAAAATAATTAAATGTTCCTATTTTATTTATCTTACAGAGGTCAAAATTGTTGATTAAATAGAAATAAGAACACCAAAATTATATTTTACTCTTTAAAAGAACCTATATATTTTTTTTTGTATTGACATATTTGCAGTGCACATAGTGCTAACCTAGTTACTACTTACTACAGAGAGAGAGAGAGAAAGAGAGACGTGTTCCACGCTTAAAAGGCTTTTTAAGGCAAAGCCTCAAGCTCTTGCAGCCTCAGCACAATAAAATAAAGGAAGAATAATAATAATAACAGAAAAAAAAAAACTGTGGATTTTCTGTCTGATTCTCCTATGTTCTTAGATCAATCTTACCTTTGATTGTTCCAAAATTTGCTTCAATCCGGTATGTTTGATACGGGTTATATCTCTGGTTTTCTTCCGCGTCTATTGGGGATCTTCTGCCAATAATATTGAAAACATAATAATTTTCTTTGATCACTTTTCTGATCTGTGACTGAGTGTAGAGTGTTCATATGTCATTGAATTCATTTGGGTACTTTCACTTTTCTCTTTTTTTCATCTGGGTATGTTCTTATTGCTGCGACTACTGGGTACATGTTTCTCGGTAGCTAGTTTTTTTATTTTTTTTCGATTATTCATTAATTGGTTGTTTTTCTCTATCTAAACGTTTCAGGAAGTTATATATATTCTAGGCTGCGATACTGAGATTCAAAGGTATAGGATTTTCTTCTTAAATTCAAGCGTTGGATTTATATTATAATTCAGTCTTAGTTTTTTCTTCTTTTCCTTTTCCTTGGTCGATAATATTAGGAAATTTATTCCTGATCAATTTTAATTTTCACATTATCCTTTTTTAACGAAAATTGTATTTGGATTTAGTCAACTATGAATGCTTGTGAATGATTTTAAATAAAGTCATCAAACTTGATGAGTGTATTCATATGTTTTATCCTTTTCCTTCATATTAATTCTTGTTTGCAGATAAATGGCATCATTGGTAGCTGGTGGTAGCAGTCAAATGGCTCCTTCAGTTTCTGTCAAAGAAAAAGGGAGTAGGAATAAGAGAAAATTCAGGGCTGATCCACCTTTAGGCGAGCCAAATAAGATTATTCCTTCATCTCAACATGAAAGCCTCAGCTATGAATTTTCTGCTGAAAAGTTTGAAATAACCCCAGGTCATGGACAAGTTAGTGCTTCTGACATGTGCAGCGTAAGCCAAGATCATTCCGATGGGTTGAAGCTTGACCTTGGATTATCTAGTCCGGTAGCTTCATTTGATGCCAGGCTTAGCCAACAACCTAAGGAGGAACTTGAGGTGGATGAATTCCATGATGCTGATTGGAATGATCTCACTGAAGCCCAATTGGAGGAACTTGTTCTGAGCAATTTGGACACCATTTTCAAGAGTGCAATTAAAAAAATTGTTGCGTGTGGCTACATTGAAGACGTCGCTACAAAGGCCATTTTAAGGTCTGGCATTTGTTATGGATGTAGAGATGCTGTATCTAATGTAGTTGACAATGGTTTAGCATTTCTCAGAAATGGCAAAGAGATTGATCCCTCTCAAGAGCACTATTTTGAAGATTTAGTGCAGCTAGAGAAGTATATTTTGGCTGAATTGGTTTGTGTTCTTCGAGAGGTTAGGCCACTCTTCAGTACCGGGGATGCAATGTGGCGTTTGCTAATTTGTGACATGAACATGACACTTGCTTGTGCAATGGATGGTGACCCTTCAAGTAGTTTAGGCAGTGATGGCATTGCTGATGGCTGTTCTTCTGTTCAGACTGAATCAGAGACAAAATTAGAAACAAAAGGTCCTGAATTGAGTCTTTCAAGTCCTTGTAAATCAGTCTCATGTTCTCAACTTGAGATATCTTCTGTGGTGAGAAATGCTGGTTTGGACAAGTCAAAGAATTCTCAAACTCTTGTTGGACAATCGGAGAAAGAGAATGCTAATTCTGGACATGTTTCTATTGATAAATCATCTAGTACTACAGGGACATCTCAACATCCTTCGGCGGAAGAAAAGTGTGGGAGTGTTAGAAAGGTCCACTCCAATAGCACTAAGAGAGATTACATTCTTCGACAGAAGTCATTCCACGTGGAAAAAGGTTACCGGACATATGGGTCTAAAGGGTCTTCAAGAGGAGGAAGACTGAATGGCTTAAATGGATTAATCTTGGATAAAAAACTTAAATCTGTATCTGAGTCTACTACCATAAACTTAAAGAGTGCATCCATAAACATAAGTAAGGCAATGGGAGTTGATATGACACATGACAATTTAAATGGTGATTTTTCATCTAATTATGGAGCATCAACCCCCACTGCATTTAGTCTGGATTCTACTGGTACTGTTTCTCAGTCTACTAATACTTTATCTTCAGTGCATGAGGCAAATGCTATACCTGCAGTTGGTAGCCCAAATGTATTATCAGCTACAGATACTGATCTTTCTCTTTCTTTGTCTTCAAATAGTAAGTCCTCTACAACACCTGTCTGCTGCAATAATGAGACACCTAACAGTAGTTGTATGGGGACACCGCATGACAGGTCCCTGGGACAGTGGATACCCCAAGATAGAAAGGATGAGATGATTTTGAAGCTAGTTCCAAGGGTTCGGGAGCTGCAAAATCTTCTTCAAGAATGGACAGAGTGGGCAAATCAAAAGGTTATGCAGGCTGCTCGTCGGCTGAGTAAGGATAAGGCTGAGCTTAAGACACTGAGGCAAGAGAAAGATGAAGTTGAACGTCTTAAAAAAGAAAAACAATCTCTAGAGGAAAACACTATGAAGAAGATTTCTGAGATGGTAAATGCCTTGTCTAAAGCAAGTGCACAGGTAGATCGAACCAATGCTGATGTCCGGAAACTTGAGGTGGAAAATGCTGCACTGAGGAAAGAGATGGAGTCTGCCAAGTTACGAGCAGCAGAATCAGCCACAAGCTGTCACGAGGTCTCAAGGAGGGAAAAGAAGACCCAAATGAAGTTTCAATCATGGGAGAAGCAGAAATCCTTGTTTCAGGAAGAGCTAATGACTGAAAAATACAAATTAGCTCAGTTGCAGCAAGAATTAGAGCAAGCTAAAGTGCAACAGCAGCAAGTCGAGGTATACTATTTCAAGCTTATTCGAATTGCTTTTCCACGTGCTTTTTATTTTGTGAAGGATCATCGGATATCTATGCTAACATATATGGCTCAGGTTGTAATTTGCTCCAATTTATGTTCAATATAAAAAGCCTTGTCCCTAAAAAGTAAGAACTTCATAGTTAGGGAGTAATTATCTGAAATTTCAAAATTTCCCAACTCTCATTTTATGCTCAGAAATAAATGAAATAAATTTAAATTGACACTCATTGACATTGTTTCCATTAGAACGAGTGGGTAGTGCCTGTATTAAATGAATCAAAATGATTTCCCCTTTCCACTATAATTGCTAACAAGGTCATATCCTTTTTACCACTTTCTAAAGGGTCAAGAATTGAACTGCCTTCCCTCACCAAGGAATTAATGCATATGATGATCTATCATCTTTTTCTGTCCTAGTGTATCTTGTTTGATTCATACTTTGAAGGGTCTCTTCATCCTGTGGTGGCAAGACTTGTCTTTTTGTTAAAGTATGGATACCAGAACCATAAAAATGTAAATATTGTTTTACAGAGGTGAAAGTGAAACATGAGAGTACAGTTTGGTACACATACATCACTTGTGAGATTCTGCAGATGCCACCATATTCAATGTGTAAATGCCAAATAACTTTTGTTATGAAGTCTGTTCTCATCATAAAGGAAAATTAATCACAGGCTAGGTGGCAGCAGACAGCAAAGGCAAAAGAAGAACTCCTCCTGCAGGCCAGTTCTATAAGAAAAGAAAGGGAACAAATTGAGGAGTCAGCAAAGTCAAAGGAGGACATGATCAAACTGAAAGCAGAGGACAGTCTGCATAGGTACAGAGATGACATCCAGAAACTTGAAAAAGAAATTGCACAACTGAGACAGAAGACCGACTCTTCCAAGATTGCTGCACTGAGAAGGGGAATTGATGGAAACTATGGCAGCAGCTGTATGGACGTGAAAAATGGCACTGCTCTGAAAGAATCGCGAGCCACTTTTATCTCAGAACTGGTTACAAATTTAAATGACTACTCTTTGATAGGGGGTGTAAAACGGGAAAGAGAATGTGTCATGTGCCTTTCTGAGGAGATGTCTGTTGTATTCCTGCCATGTGCTCATCAGGTTGTTTGCACAACATGCAATGAGCTCCATGAGAAACAAGGTATGCTAGACTGTCCTTCTTGCAGGAGCCCCATCCAGAGGCGTATTTCTGCTCGTTTTGCCCGTACATAATTTTATTTATTTGAGTGAAGTGAGTGTTTTCAATAATGTCTGTGGGACACTCTTGCAAAGAATAATGCATTCAGAATCATGCATCTCGAGTTTAAGATACATTAAGTTGCTTTCAATGCCAAGGTTGATTTTTCTGTTACAGCTTTCTTTCTTTTTCTTCTGCTGTTCTGGCTTTGCTTCAACTTCTCTCCTTTTCTCATGAAGCTACGCTCTTGTCTAAATATAATGCTCAGCTCTTACATTTTCATCCTCATCCATGCTATATAAATTTAAGAAACTTTGTAGATATCAATCTATTATGTTTTCAACTTTTGTACAAATGTTGAGAGTCTAAACTTTTCTAATATCTATTTGTAGACTCTGTACTTTATGAAATAGAATAAAATATGTATATTTAATTTTTTAAACTCCTTTAGTCATTTATTATTTCTAAAATTATTTTTTAAAGATATCAAAAAATTATTCTAAATGTATTCAGAGTCTAAAATGTAGTATTATTTATGGTGTTATTGAGGAAATTATATTTTTCTTTGTTATTGTTGAATACTGTTTATGAAAATATTTTTTAAACTTCAATAAATATGAAAATTAAAAAAATGAGTAAATTAATAATTCATTTAAAATAAATACCATCCTTATATAAATTTAAGAAATAATAAATGATAATGTGCTATCAATAATACCGAAAATTATAACTTCTTGTGTTGTAAAAACCTGACCAATAACATCAAATTTATGCTTAAAAATTTTTGTTACAAAAAACTCAATAAATATTTGAGTTTGAGATAAGAAAATATGTGTTTACAATTTTTTTTTATAGTATATTTTAAATTATATCAATATAAAATTAAATCAAAGAGAAGCAATTTTGGATATATATATATATATATATATATATATAAAAGACATGATTATAATAATATGATAAAGATAAAAAAAAATGATAATAAATTATACATTTATTTATTTAATTATTTATTGTCTTGAACATTGAATTTGATTTTTTATTATTATATTTAATAGTTTTTTTGTTCATTAAAAAAAAGGTCCCGTTTAGTGTACGGGATTGGAAACTAGTTAGTAATATATAGAAATAACGTTTGCTTAACATGAACATCAGAATGGAGATTTTGGTCCCCATAATGAAAAGGCCACAACATGCTGATTTAGAATTAAAAGCAAAATATATTTAACAAGATAATTTAAAAAAATAAAGAAAAGTACTGAAATGAAATTATGATAGAATGTACAATTTAAATGTTTGCAAAGATGATGCTTTAGACCCAATTAAAAAAAAATAGTTTAGGAATTTTTAAATTTAAATATGTTTTTAATCCTTTAAATATGGGTCATATTTTTTTTTCCTCCAAATGAAAAATCATTTTTTTTAATTCTTCAAAATCAAAAAATATTTTTTTAGTTCTTCTCACAAAAAATTTTAAATAAGGAATAAGAGATTTACAATTTGTAATGATTTTTTAGTCAACACAATTTGATTTATGACATTTTTATATATTTGTGATAACTAAAAAATCCCACAAATTATAAATCTCTTATTCATTGTTTGGTATCTTTTATGAAAAAGACTAAAAAAATATTTTTCTATTTTAAAGGACTTAAATAAATAACTTTTTATTTGAAAAATTAAAAAAATATGACTCCTATTTAAATTTAAAGTTAAATTTAAAGGACTAAAAAATATTTAATCCTTTCTATTTACAACCTAAGTGATCAAGTTGTTGTTTTTTAGGATGGTAAGTTGGGTGAACATGAACCACTTCCATACAAGAAGAGATGGAACCAACTTAGTGTTCCAAATACAACCTTTGGATTCAATCAAAATTGTATTACCATGTGTTCCTACATGTCATTAGGAACTGTCTGTGTTCAGACATGTCAAATGCATACACTCATAGAGGGCAACCACGACTTGTTCGTTAACCTTTAGTATTCCCATGACTAATTGTCAATTTCAACTCTGCTGAATCCAACCTCCTTTACCATACTTTCTCCCTCGGTTTCATGCACCCCATAATTCACTTCTTTAACATTCCTTTGCTTCATTTCTTGCATTCTTGTAAAATCGGTGATTCTTCCGGCAACTGCATAAGTGCCAGAAATGAGGAGGGAATCTGTAGGATGCTCTGTATAAATGTTCTTCAGCACATCGTTCACACACTTCCCTAATTTAACATCTCCATAGATTCTGCAAACAGAAAGCAGTGTACGCCATGCAGTTGCATCACCCTTAATTGGCAAGCTGTCAATTAGTTTATGTGCTTCATGCAGCATTCCTGCTCGACCCAAGAGATCAATAAGACATCCATAATGCTCAACCTGTGGTGAAAACCCATATTCCTCAACCATGTGCTTAAAAATTTCCATCCCCTCAACCACAAGCCCTCCATGACTACAAGCAGTCAAAATCGCCAAAAAAGTGACTTCATTTGGTCTAAACCCTTCCTTTTCCATCCTATTGAAAAGCCTAATGGCATTATTTGGCTGCCCATGAACTCCAAGGCCTGAAATCATGGCAGTCCAAGATTTCACATCTTTATCTTCCATCCTCTCAAATATGTCCATAGCCTCATCTAGAAAGCCACATTTAGCATACACATCAACAAGAGCCGTTCCAAGAACCGCGTTCGGTTTTAGTTTCTGCTTTTCAACAAAACTAACGACATGACGAACTACTTGTATAGATCCAGAAGCAGGGAAAGCAGAGAGCATCCCTGACAAGGTAGAAGAATTAGGCTTCATTCCTTGAACGCTCATTTGCTCGAGTAAGGCCACTGCTTCTCCAACCAATCCATTTCTTGCATAATTCCCTATTAAACAGTTCCACAAGACAACATCCTTCTCAGAAACACCATCGAAAACTTGATGTGCCAAATCGATGTGACCCACCTTTGCATACAGATCAATCAATGCAGTAACGACATTCAAGATAGAACCAAATCCAATTTTGATGCAGTATCCATGGAGAGACATCCCCAGGCCAAAGTTCCCTATGTCACCAGCCGCTGACAAAAGACTCAAGACAGTGGCAACACTGGCATCAAGCCCAACCCAACACATCTTCCGGAACAAACCAAAAACCAAACAAGGCTGAGAAACAGAAAGACACCCACCCATCAAAGTGTTCCAAGACACCAAGTCATTTCCCTCAGGAAATTCATCGAAAAGCTTACGTGCATCTTCAATTCTCTTGCAAACACAATAAAAATGCAAAAGGGCATTCTTCACATCAACAAATGCCCTATTCCCTGACTTCACTGCAACCCCGTGAACCCCTTGACCCATCCCAACCTCTGAAACTCGACCACAAGCCTTGAGAACCGTGATGAAAGAGAACTGGTCCAACCCAATTCCCTGATTCCTCAGTTCGTTGAAAAAGGGAAAAGCTTTGTTGGGGAAATTGCTTACAGAATAGCCTCTGAGCATTGTGTTGAACATGAAGAGATTTGGGGTGGTTTGAATGTAAGTGAAAATTGAAGCTGCGTAGTGGATGTCTATGATTGAAGCTGCGAGGAGCTTGCTGAGAGTGAAAGGAACGTTGTCGAGAGCGGTCTTGACCATGTGGCCGTGAATTTGACGGATTTCGGAGGTGGTTTTGCATGATTTCAATGCGAGAGCGAGGTTTTGATGCAATGCCGCGGGTGCGTCCAAAGACAAGGTTTTTGCAGTGTGCCTTAGCAAGAAAGAGCTCATGAGTCATGAATAAACCCTCTGTTTTTTTTTTTACGACAATGTGTTGTCTTTTATTTAACAGAAGTTAAGTATTAATGTGTGTTTATCCTTAATTTTTAATTATGGACATTTAGTTGTGTAAGAATATAAATAGTTCGATCAAAAGAGAATTTGAATTTGAAATTAAAGAGAGATGAAAAAAAAAAGAAAAAAGAATAACACAGGTTTAGTGTGTGATTACTCTTTTTATGAGAGTGCCAAGACTATTCTCTATAAAACTCTGTCTAGCCTAATTCAAATATCTAATATTACTTGTAAAGCTCCTATCATTGTTCATTAGTAATGTAGTTTTTTTTTTTCGCTGAAGATTAGTAATGTAGTTTAGTAACACTACGGGTAAAATTATTTTTTTATATTAGTAAAGTGTATCATATTAGTTTACCTATTGAAACAACTGCATGATGATTTTGCATTGGTGTGATCTTCAGATCCTGTCTGTCTCACTTTCTCTACCTACGTTATTGACTTTTTGTTTGGTGAAAAGGACTCTAAAAAATCTTTGTTTTCCAAGTATCCTTTTGAGAGTTAGAATAGCTCAATCCAAATGACAGTAGCATATTGCATATACAAATTTTATTAAGAGATTATTGTGTAAAGTTTAGGTTGTTTCTCTCAGACCAGGTTAAGAGGAATATATAATTAAATTTTATGTTCTGGACGTAAATAACAATGATTGCAATTAAATTATAGTAGCTTTCTATAGTACATGCGAGAAAGCTAAGATTTCAATTTCAACTCTCACATATTATATAAGAAAAGTATAAATCTGCATCGGCATACGCAATGGCTGTTATGCATTGCAGTCAAAAATGTCTGCAAATCACGGATGTATATCACTATATCTAGGCTTTCCACTCCACTGGACATTGGCTGACCCTACTTTAAAAAATCATTAGTTAATTTGTGCAAGTTTTTATAATAATGATTTTGTTATAATGTTATTATTAATTAATATAAAAAACAGGACGTTAGTTAACTTATCTGCTCTTGTTGGTAGCAGTTGGCCTTGTTTTCTTTTGTTGGAAAAGAAGCTCAACAACATGGTGCCATTGTCAACTCCTCTGACTATCTATCTCTCCCTCCATGGAGTAGTTAGGACCTAACTTTGTCTCCACTTATTCCATAAATTGGCTCTTTTGTTATAAGATGTGCAACAAATTAAGGTGGTGAAAGAAAGCATGAACAACATGTAATGAAATCAGAAACATTGAATTTTTATTAGATTGTTTCTCTGGCAAGATGTTTGGTGTCATTAGAAGAAAACTTCGGCACCTTTATTCAAGGATATTGTGGCTACTATGGAAGCGCCCCAGGACTAAAGTTGTTATCAAAAGGTTTAGAAAATTGAACTTTAGGGGTCACCACCCTAGAGGTGAATTGTGTAAAAACAAATCTACAACAAGTGACTCAAATGGCCTCTTAGTTGAGTCTCAATCTGGAAGGCCTATTAGGGTTGCTACATTCAATGTTGCAATGTTTTCACTAGCACCTGCTGTTTCAGAATTTGATGAATGGGTTGTCAGCTCCAATCATGATGATGAGCATGGATCTAACAAGAAGAATCTCACAAAGTGTGATTTTCCCAAGAGTATACTAAAGCAATCTCCATTGCATGCCTCTTTGGACAAGGCTCAGAATCATCCTGACTCCAAGATTCTGCCGCGTTCGAATTTGAAGGTTTCTATCAATCTTCCTGACAATGAGATTTCATTGGCAAATAGTAGATTGCTTGCTTCAATAGAGAGCAAAGAGGGCACATCAGAATCAGATACAATCATGGGAAATGTTTCTGGCAGGTATCAAGTACCAGCAAGGTCTCCTGTGTGTTTTCCTTTCATTATGAATTACTGTGAGGGCACTGAGAGGTTCACAAGCAGCAGAAGCATCTTGGAAGTGCTGAGGGAGATTGATGCTGATGTGCTGGCCCTGCAGGATGTGAAGGCAGAGGAAGAGATGAACATGAAGCCTCTTTCTGATTTGGCAGCTGCCTTGGGGATGAGATATGTCTTTGCTGAAAGTTGGGCTCCTGAATATGGAAATGCCATCTTGTCCAAATGGCCAATTAAGAAGTGGAGAGTTCAGAAGATTGCGGATGATGATGATTTCAGGTGCTTTATTTTATTCCTCCCACATTTTCATTTAAATAATTGTCACTTTTCAGTTTTCATCATGAAAGTAGTTAGTTAGTTGTTATTATTATTGTTGTTGTTATAACTATTATTTGTGATGGCTAAGTGCATGTAGGAATGTTTTGAAGGCTACAATTGATGTGCCCTGGGCAGGAGAAATAAACTTACACTCTACTCAACTTGACCACTTAGATGAGAATTGGAGAATGAAGCAAGTGCATGCAATAATCCGCTCCAATGACCCTCCTCACATCTTGGCAGGAGGTTTAAATTCTCTATATGGACCTGATTACTCATCTGAGAGATGGACAGATATATTTAAGGTAATGTTCTTAATCTTAGTTCTCACTACTATTTTTTACATTAAATTGAGTTTTTTTTTCCCACCCCATCTCAGAGAATTTGTTTGTATTGTAGTATTATGAGAAACTTGGAAAGCCTAGGCCAAGGTCAGAAGTGATGAACTTCATGAAATCAAAAGGCTATGTTGATGCAAAGGATTATGCAGGAGATTGCGAACCCATTGTCATCATTGCCAAAGGCCAAAGTATTTTTTTACTGTATTTATTCAATTGCTTCTATGCTTACTAAATTAAGTTTATTATTATGATTTATGACTATGATTGTTCAAACTTTTTATGACTATGATTGTTCAAACTTCAAAGTTTAATTAGAGTGGTCAAATAGATGTGCAGGGGACATGCAAGTATGGCACAAGAGTGGATTACATATTGGGTTCCCCAAACTCACCGTACAAATTAGTGCCAGGGTCGTACTCGGTGATTTCTTCAAAAGGAACTTCTGATCACCACATAGTGAAAGTGGACATTATGAAAGTAAATGCATCTGCTCAGAAAAATGTCATTAGACAGTGCAGGAAGCTAAAGAGGAAAGTTGTGAAAATAACACCACCATGTTCTGCAACAAGTATAAGGGAAACCCCACCTCCCAAAGTACTTGTGCCACATAAAATTGATTGATAGAAGAAGTGATACTGATATGGTATATTTTGACAAGCAATGTGTTTTCAGTTAGCTGTAAAGTTAAAGAAGTATGGCCATGCCATGCAATGCAATGGAGTTTGACATTTCATAGTGCCATTGATTGAGCCACAAATTGATAAAGTTTCCAAATTAATCCCATATGTATAATACTACTATACTATTGCATTATTGTCCTTTCCCCTCATTTTTGTACCTTGTCCTTGCTGGATGTTCCATATAAATAATTCAAATCAGGGTGTGATGACTGCACCAAAAAAAACAAGTTTAGGGTGTAATAATTCTGTATGCAATATCCAATCACATTTAACAACAAATATTGCAAGTAACAATACATAATTTAGTGACAAATTTGATAGTTTTAAAAAAAAATCAAGAATAAATATTTAAATCTATAAATATAAGATTAAATAAAATTAATAGTATATCCTTATTACTATTATTATTTTATCCATAAAAATAAATGCATTGAAGTATACTTGTGAAATAAATAAATTAGGGATAGCGTGTAGATGGGCTTGGTGAAAGCTTCAGTTCACGTAAACGTTGGTTAACCAAATACAATAGTATCTCCCTATGTCATTTCAATGGGTCCTTCAAGTTGGGTTCTAAGGTCAAGTTGCAGTCCAGTCCATCATGATTTAAGGGCCATACATCTAGGGTTATTAAAAAAATGTACTTAAATGGTGCTGAACTGTGTTGCACTAAAAATAAAAATCAGAACTGCTTGAATATTTTGTATTTTACTTATTTATTGTGACCTGTGTGAGTATGATGCAACGTGGGAAAACAATCAAAATATGAGATGTGTTCAAGAGAAAGTTAAAAGCGTGTGGGATTGCAATCAAAGCATGAAATGAATTCAACAAAAGTTAAAAGCTCATGGGATTACAATCAAAGCTTGAAACGAGTTTAACAAACATTAAAAGTGCGTGGTATTTTGTATTTTCACATTGTAATAGGAAGTAATCAAAGTCATCATATATGTTTTACAAAAGTTAAAGCGTGTGAAAATTACAATCAAAAGAATGAGATGATCGAGTTCAACAAGAAGCAGAGAAATTGAAGTATAAGTGAGTGAGTAAGAATTGAATTGAAAAAGTAAGAAATTGACATATGTCCATATGAAACATTATTTTATGCTAATAGATTGGTCTTATTTTTGCCAGTTTAAGATATTTTGATTGTTTTCCCATTCGATTTGTTACATTTTGTAGGGGTTTTGTAGTTATTCGTGAACTGCTTAACTAGATACAAAACAAGGAATCAAAATCAAAATCAAATAAAAACTTTTTTCAATTTTACTTTTTAAATTCTATCACGTTTAACACAAGTTTAATCCATTTCATAACCAAACACGTACACTAAACACTTCTGTTAACTAAAGAAGCTCTACATCTAAAATTTTAAAAAGTAAATAAATAAATTCAAGCAACATGCTACTGTTTAACAAATGAGTACATATGTAAAAATAAAATACTAAACCTTTGAATGATTAAGAATAACATGTATATAAACATTCCAAGAGGTTAATTATTATTATTATTATTATGTGTGAGACTTCTGGGAGGTATCGTTGGAATCAGAGGTTGTAGGGTATCCAACTCCATGGCGATTATTGGGAAAAATAACGAAGACAGCACTAGCAACTGCACCAATAACCGGTGGCACAACCTGCATCAGAATCTTCTCAGCCGATTCAAATTGAGGGTAGAAACAGTGCACGGTGTTGGTGTCGAGGAGTCCCAGCACGGCGAAGACGATCAGCGAAGAGAAAGCATGCACGAAGTCTCCGAACCGGAGCCTATACGCCGACAAGTCGAGGGACCCCGACGCCGGAGACGGCCAGAGCCCCTTGGCCGTGACGACGGCGTAGTGGCGCTCTCCGTCGGTGCCAGTGTAGCTGTCGGTGAAGGAGGCGAAGACGCAGTTGAATGCGCATACGACGAGGAAAGCGGCGGTGATGTACTTGTGAAGAGTGGTGCAGTGTCCGCTGTTGGTCACGACAGGGATCAGAAACTGGAAGAGGAAAACAGTTCCGGTTGGGAGAAGCTTCACGAGGTTTCCGAGTCCCGAGAATGTTTTTCCCGACATGCTTGAAGGAGAACCTGTTTTGGAAGTGGAAGCTATAATGCTCATTTTGTTAGCGCTAGCTAGCTCTTGCAGTTGAAACTTGAAACTTGAAACACTCAGTCGCGCTATTTGTAATTGTGGAGAGAGGGAGTTAATTAGTTGCTTCTACGCAACGTGGAGAATAGGGTTTAATTCGTGATGTAATCTTGCTTTTGCTTTTGGAAACAAACAACACAATTCACAAAGACTCACACACACCTTCAATTCTAATTCAAGCTTTCGCCGTTACGTTTTTTCGATTTTCTGATATCCTTTAAACGTGACTTCCTTCTGCTAACTGCTAACACTCGTTGAAAGAAACTGTCCAAATACTCACTTTTTCACATGTACGTCATGCTTGACTTTGATAATAAATTATTAAATCATATGAAATCATCGTAATTAATTTCATTAATCTCAACATGACATGTAACTTACTGTTATTAATTTATAAATATTATACACTTCAAGATATTGTCTGAACATCTACATAGTTATTCTAAAAATCATCAAATTTATTATATATGTCAATTTATCATAGGCGATGACATAAATTTACATTGTCTGCACATAGATTATTTATTTTATTTCTATTTCTATTTCTCCTGGTCATATGAATCTTATCTCTTTAAATTAAGGAATTATAAAAGAAAATTGTACGAATATACAATGCCTCTAACTTTGTGTGTTTTGGCATGCAACTGAAAAATGAATGAGTTCAGCAGAATATGAACCGGATACTCATTGGCTAGGTAGCAACCGTTGGATGACGTTATATATTTATTTAGTAATTAACAAGAAATTAAGTTGTTAAATTCTGAGGATAGATCATAGAGTTCTCAATTTTCTAGCTTAATTATGTGTATATATTATCCTTTTGCGGGTGAGAAGTATGCTTCATGCATCTAAAGCGTGTAGGATAACCCAACTCCACCATATATGCATTCTAATTTTTAGGGGGATAATTTTCATCAGGTTTATTTAAGGAATTTATTATTGTCCAATTTAATTTAATTAATATTAGATACCAATGTTTGACAATTATTATTTATGTTTATGTTAATCAACTCCTTATAAGAGTAACAAAAGGTTTGATTATATGGTATGACTTATATTTTCTGATCTGTAACTGTGAGCGCGAGCATGGAAGAGTTGAATTTCATTAATTTATATATATATAATCTTATCGATAAAAGTTGCTTAGCCGATTATAGTTGCTAACTCTAAGGAGGTAAGCAACGTGGATGATGGTAATGGAGTAGAGCTAAGTATAAGTAGTAATCAATCTCCTGTAGACGTATCCTGTTCGATAGAAAATCACCTAATCTCACATTCACATGAATATTGCAAGTGTCAAGAGGATAATCTTGAAACTTAATAATCTGTCAGAAAATCAGAGTTTTAGCTTCCATGCATATTAACATGAAATTAATTAATTTTACGTACACGTAATTCAACTATCAGTTATGCCGCTTCGTATAAACTATAAGCCAAATTATATGAATAACATACTACTATTTATTACCAAAAACAATCTATAAGCAACTTCGTCAATTCCTTGTAGGAGGGGGTGTTCGTTGTTTCGGGAAAAAAAGTTATGTTCAGCTGAAACTTGAGCAAGAGCTTAGAAGTTAGAACATATTGACAATGACAAATTCCTCATGGACGGTACGTGTAAGTGTGTAACTTCTAAACAAACTTATGCATGATTGGTGTCATTTGAATTCTGTTACATCAAAGGTTTATCCTAAATTTTTTTTCCTCTTTTCCATTAATGAATGATTGGTATTTGGTATCAGATTTTGCTTCCTTTTACTGTCATTACAACATCAAAGTTAGAAGCTTGATTTGACTATAAGGTCATCAAGAGGTCTTGAGATATTTGTTATTATAAGCAAATATCAAGATCTCATGATATATAGAATTGTAGATTTTGTTATGGACTTATTTTATAAAATTTTATTTTAAAATAAAATTAATTATTTAATAATATAATATTTAATTATGAAATAATTAATATTTAAAAAAATAAAACAAAAATAATATAAATATTCATTTATAACTAAATATTAAATTAATAATTAATACATAACATAAATAAATAAAAAATATTAATATTAATATTAAAAAAAATTCATCTGTTGAATCTATTATTATAAATTATTTTTCGTAAAAAAAATTAATTAATTATTTTTTATTTTATATTATTAAAAAACATTAATTAATTATTTTTTATTTTTTATTATTAAAAAATTTGATTAATTATTTTTTATTTTTTATTATTAAAAAAATTAATTAATTTGTGAAAATCCACTAATAAAAATGCTCTTGGAGTTTTAGAGTTGTTGAGAACTTAGAAAGAGATTCATCAAAGACTAGTGGCCGTTTATTGTGGAACTAATGGGCCACACAGAACTGGGTTAAAAATATTGACGTGGTTATTTGACTTATTTCATATTAAATTTTAGATCCCCAATCTATGTTGAATTAAAACAACTACGCATACCTTTTGCATTAATTAATAAATTGTAGTAAATTTCATTAATAACATGTGTTTATTAAAAAAAAAATGGATAACTCTCCAAAATCTTTACATTTTATAAAGTTTTGAAACCCTTACCTATGTGAAACAATAAATTGAAAGACATTTTAAAAATGAATTTCACTTCATGTTAAATTAATAATTCTAAATTTTTTATAATTTAATCCCTCGTATATATTTTTTTACTTGCAACTATATTTATCATGTTTATTCTTTTAGATTTGATTTTTTATTTTTTACAATTATAATTCTCTTATTTCCTTTTATAATTTGGATATTTTTAATTTATATTTTTGCTTTTTTTACGTTTCTTTCTCTCTCTTTTATAACATTTTTTATATATTAAAAAAATATTTTATTATTTTATGTTTTATTTACGCTTATGTTATTTTTTTTCTTTTTATGTTTTAATTTATTATTTTCTTTTATGCTTATTTTATAATTTTTTCTTTTTTATTTACATGGATTTTCCTTTTTATGATTCTTCTTTTTTTTTATGTTTCTTTCTTAATTTCATTTAATAGTTTATTCTTTGTATTTAAACTTACATGATTATGTGCATAAAAAATAAATAAATTTACATGACTATTCTTCAGAAAAAAAAAAAAAACTTAAAACTTACATGACTATTAATAATTATATAAAGTTTTTTTAACTTAATATTATTTTTATTTATTTATATTAATGACATATAAATTTATTCATTTATAATAGTATTATAAATATAGGTATTTATAGTTTAATGTTGAAAATTTTGTATTAGAAAATAATTTAATATAACTAGTTAATAATATTCTAACGATAAACAATTTTTACTATCTATTTAATAACTTCATATATTTTTTTTTATTGATTAATAGATATATATTGATGTTAATTTTTACTTTAAAACCGTATAAATTAAATTATTTAATATATTTATTATAAAATAATTTGTTGACTCTATACTTAATAATTTCACATAATAATATTAATTTTTATGAAAATAAGAGAACAAAAAATACAATTAAACTAAAAATAAATTATTCCGTAACATAAAAATGAGTAATATTTTTAAAGTGTATTTATTTATGTACGAAGAAATTATATTATATTATATTATATATATATATATATATATATATATATATATATTTATGATCCTTTTGGTTTGATCCTTGGTTAAAGGAGAGACCATTATATGGCATGGTAGATGAGATTCATGAAAGGGACATGCAATGTCTATTTTGATGGCTATTGACACTTTGACGTCCTTACTACAACATTGCCCCAAGACATTCGGAACACCCTTCTGTACTTGTTTCTTAATCCTTCTATACCGGATATTATTAGGTGAAGTGCATCTAGCTCGGGAAGGTATGATACCAAGTTCGCCTATGCGTGGTTGAGCCGAGAGTCTGCTTTTCATCTTACCTGTGCTGAGTTCTGGTCGTGGGTGTAAAAGTCCAAGTTACCTCAGAATGTTAAACACTTTATTTGGCTCACCTATAAAGAGAGTCTTCCTACTAACTCTTTCTGCTTCATGCGGCATATTACTACTGATTCTTCTTGTTGCAGGTGTGGAGATGCCAATGAAACATGGATTCACATCTTTCGCGATTGTCCCTATGCATGTAAGGTGTGGCAATACATCCGATTGCAGTATGGTCTTGATTTCTTCATTGATGATGCTACATACTGACTTAGAAGTAACATTCAAGGAAATTTTCAGCTCTTATTCGACATCACTTGCTGGATGATTTGGCGTGCGAGGAATGAGGTGATTTTTAACGATATAGTTTGGCCAGGTGGTATATACATAACTTGAGATAAGTTCTCTTTTACATCTAGCCAAAGGGACAAACTCGACCCGATTCGAGACTAGCTCATCCTCAATAGATAGGATACTGGTTAACTGGGAACCTCCTCCGCAAAACTACATCAAGATCAATATGGACGGTAGTTCCTTTGGTAATCTTGGCATGTCAGGTTTTGGTGGCGTTCTACGAGATTTTGCAGGCAATTGGATCACGGGTTATATGGGTAATTGTGGTTTTACTCCAAACACCACCATTGAGTGTGCTTATTTTCCATGGCATTAAACTTGCCCACACAAAAGGTTTCTCTAATGTTATTTGTGAGACGGATTCCACCACTTCTCTGAAATTCATCATTGAGGGGCTCGACGTTGTTCATCCTCATGCAGGTGTGGTTTTGGCCATTCGTGATTACGTACAAGTACCTTGGAATATTAGCTTCAAGCATACGCTTAGGCAAGGAAATAATGTGGCAGATATTCTTGCTAAGTCATGAGTCAAATCCTCCTCCCCGTTTATTTTATTAAATTCTTATCCAGCTTCAGCTTCGAATTACTTAGTTACTGATGCCTCAAGCACTTTTGTAGGCCTTAGTGTCATTTTTTTAATTTCTTTATTCATCAAAAAAATATTTACTATTAGAAAAATAAATTAAAAATATTTTGTAATAGGAATATAATTAAAATTCATTTTACTTGTGTAAGTTTTAAGAAAAAAAATGTTTGATTGTAAATAAGTGAAGAATATATTTTATTACAAGTATTTGAATTTAAAAATATTCTTAAAAAATATTTTTTATTATTGAATAAGTAACTTAATATTATTTGTAATAGAAATATATCTAATAAATTAGTTTTAATATTCTTATTATGTATTTATGTATTCTTTTTTAAGATGATTGAAATATTATTCAACAAAATCTTCACATATAAAGTTATTAAATAGAATCTAAAAATTATTTTGTAGTAAATATATTAATTGATTAATATAAATTTTATTTATCAAATTATTATTTGTTTATTAAGAAATTATATAAATTTATCATTTATTTAATATAGATAATAACACATTTTTTTATAATAAAAAAGTAATGTAATACTAATATAAATATACAAAAGTATATATCTGTAAAAACAAAAACTAAAGAAAAAGAAAAAAAGAACTTTAAAAAAACACAAATGACAAAATAAAAAGCATAAAAGAAATAAAAAATTATTGTAAAAAAAAGAAATAAAAGGAAAAAGAGAAAAACTTATGAGAAGAAAAGAAAGATTTTTTTTAATGAAAAAACATAAATAAATATGAACGAACATTAGAGATGGAAAAAATAAAAAAAGATAGGAGGGAAAGAGGTGAGAAAATTTGTTTGAAGAAAAATAAAACTTAAATGAGATGATAAAAGACTAAATTGATCACCTTCCCAATTATCCTAAATAAAGTGATTATAACATCAAATTAACATGGAATTAGCTAAATTATAGTTGTTGCGCATGCACAATCTAATTACCTTAGTTTTAAAAATAACGCTTGACCTTAATTTATGATGTCTTATTCTTATTATTTTATTCTCCTTCGAGTTGTTAAGCGCACAAATTAATTGATAGTCAATGAATCAACTTATCAAACACTTAATGTGCATAAAAAAAAAATTAGTAGAAGATACATTCTATCAAACACATGTCATGTGTCATTTAATGAACATATATTTTCAATAGTATAACCGTTATATCACAAGCAACATAACAATAACAATGATAACAATAAATATAAAATGAGAATCTGAAATTTCAATAAAAAATAAATAAATTGAGAATGAGAAAGTATATATACTGATTATATGAAATTTCAATAAAATGTAGATAAAACAGAGAAGGTTGTGTTGGTAGGATTGCAAGCGATGGTGGATGTTGTTGAGAGACAAAAGGAGAGTGCATTAGTGAAGATGAGAAGTGTTGATGAAGATGGTTGTCATAATGGTTGACAACACAAGAGAGAGACACAAAGAATGTGAATAAAAAAAATTAGAAAAATAAAAAAATTATGTGAAGAACCAACTTATAAAATATTAAAATTTGAAAAGTAAAAATTGACATAATTGAGAGAGTTTTCCTAAAAAAATTTATATGTAATTAATTTCTAAATTTATTTCAATTCAAGACCATTTTAAAAAATCTTTTTTTTTTTAAGTCACCGCATCAATTGAGAATTTCGTTCATACACAACAATCATAATTAAAGAAGACACAATATCAAAATAAAGTTAAAGCTGACAAAAAAGTTTAGTTTTGAGAAAATTGGATCATGATTCTTCATGTCCGCACCGTAGTTTAAAGTGGTTTTTAATTTGAATATTACTTTAAAAGGAAATAATTTATTCTTTTATTTTTATATTTTGTTGTCTTTTTGAATGGAACTGCAGAAAGGCAACTTGGGTTTCTGTTCTGCCACAAGCAATAGCATAGATAAATACAACAACTGCCGACATTTGAACATACTCCAGTTGCTATTCACTCCACAAATGAATGACACCACACCAAAATATGGAGATTTTTTGTCTCTCTTCAAATTTCGCAGTTCCAATCTCAAACCAAACCCTCTTTGTTTTGTGGAAAAAATCCAAAGGAGAGAAATTATGTTACAGCTTGACAATTTTTAGCTTGTCAAAGTTGTTTTTTTTTGCATAATTTCCGTTTACTTTTAGTATTTTGGAATTGGAAATGCACAAAAACATAACCCAGTCTTCTTTCCCTACCAAACCTTGGTGGGTTGGTGGGGCTAGCTATGCGATCATCTGGGCTCTGGTTGGCACTACATTTCTTAGACCAATCATTCTATGATCAACAGTTACCGAGACAATAATTCAGTCTTATTCATAGTTTCAATTTTCTTTTTTGAAACAATTCATCGTATCAACAT
Source organism: Amphicarpaea edgeworthii (assembly GCA_014843725.1). Taxonomy (NCBI): domain Eukaryota; kingdom Viridiplantae; phylum Streptophyta; class Magnoliopsida; order Fabales; family Fabaceae; genus Amphicarpaea; species Amphicarpaea edgeworthii. The sequence goes on along the minus strand of CM026322.1, from coordinate 22,768,395 downwards.
TATTACTGTTATTTATATACGGTCGTTTGTTTTTCTAATTTAATCAATGATAATTCTTGTTCTTTCAGTCTGTGGACTTTCTTCTCAGATTATTTCACGATGAAACAAAACAAAAGATTAAAAAAAAAAAATCCAAAAGAACGTCAAAGATAATCTGAATCTGCTCAAATTTACCCTATTTAATAATATTTTCACTTTACATAACAAAAGGGAACGTCAAAGATAATCTGAATCTGCCCTATTTAATATTTTCACTTAACATTACAAAAGGGTACAAACCTACAAGCAGAATCCATTTTAGGCCCACATAATAAACAACCCATACACTTCCGGATTTTACAAATCAATCCCCTATCTTCCTCCCTTCTTTCCTCTCTTTTTTCTTCAAAATTTTAGCTTATTTTTTTTCTTTTCTCCATTCTAACCTGAGAAATTACAACCTAAACTTACCCTTAACAAACCCAACACCCTCCACCACAACCACAAGATCTGACAATCTTATACACGATGTCTTAAACTACTCCAAACTTCTTTTATTAACACTTTCGCCCCCAAACATAACCCAATTCAAGATCCGCCCTCCCGTTTAAAAAAATCACGGTCGGGTCAGGACTCCGAAACTAGAGGGGACTAACGAAGTTAAGAAAGAGGAGAAGAAAGGAAGGAAGATACGCTAGGTAATAGTAGGGTACGACCCGAAACCCGGAACTAGACCCGATTCGGCTCATTCGAGCCGAAGAAGGCGCCTCAGATCCCGCGTGGCGGAGTCGTCAACCTTCACCGCCGGCTGCTTCTTCGAAAACGACGGCAAGGGAAGCGCGCTCGGCGACGGAGACATCGAGAACGCCGATCCGGCGTAAATCTCGCGTCCGGATCTGAAATCCACGACCCGGATTTGCTTGGGGACAAACTCCGGGTCGGGTCCGAGTCTCTGGGTACCAACGACGACCAAATCGTCACCTTCCTTCTTCAAAGCCTCGGTTTTGAGCTTGGAATCGAGCGAGTCACCCCTCCTGAGAATCGTGACCTTCTCCATGACCAACCTCGAAACCTTGGAATCATCATAACTGGGCTTCTTCACCACAACAACCCGTTTTCGCTGTTCGGGTCGGGCCACCGGCTTCCGGTTACCCCTGTAAAAGTTGCTAACGGTGTTGTGGGCCCCATACGCCCGTCTCCGGGAAAATCCCGCCGGTGAAACACCGATCCGTCGGGTCAAACAATCTTGTGGCCGTAGAACCTCCGTGCCCATCCTGCAGGATTTAAATTAGTAGTGAAAAGAAAATGGAAGAAGGGTGTAGATCTGAAAAATGTTTGGTTTGGGCGTAGGTTGTCGTTTTGATGTACGATGCTTTTGTTCCTTGTTTAACGTACGTATGTATTGTGATGGATGGATGGATGTTGTTGTGAACCCTCCTCGTAAACAAGGAAGAAGAGGAGGGGTGAAATGGGAACAAGAGAAAGAGGAGGGGGTTGAGTCTGGGAATGGAGAGAGAGGGCGAAGGATTATATATAGTGGGAAAAGAAAAAGGAGACAAAGGTGGAGGTGGGTTTCCACCGACTTGCGTTGCGCGTGAAGAGAGAGAGTGGGTTTGATTCACAAATTGAGCTTGCTGACAAGACGGAACGGGTCTTTCCGTTAACTCACTCCGTTACACTCTTTTTTCACACCCTAGGTAACGGTGCCGGTTAGTTGTCATTCTCGATGACCATGTTTTCTGGAAATTATTATTTTCGCTGGGGTCCAGCTGAGCCTGAGGTGAGGTTGCCCAATAATTTTGCAATTTCCAGGATTTATTTAAAAATAAATAAATTAAATATTCATACTTGTATATTTTTGCCCATCTAAAACTGAAAAAATGCTAATAATAAAAATGCCACCTTGTCACTGGTCACTCTTGGTCAACTATTCAAACTGGACAATAAATATTACTCCGTACTCAAATTATTAAAGTGAAATTTTAATTTTAAATAAGAAAATTTATTGATCTGAAATAGTCCAAATGTCGCTAGCTATAAATGAAGCTTCCCCTCCACAGTTTTAAATTGTAAAAAAAAAAAATATCAGTGAAGCTAACACCTTGATTAAAAATGTAGATGATTTTTCTGGTCATCATAATCATAACTAAGTACTACTACAATTGAGCTTAATAGAATGACTATTATGGATGATGATCTTTTTCTATGAAATATTCAACACAATTATTTGAATAGATTAATGCTCAGGTCAATGGTCTTTAAAAAATTTACTTGTCATCTTGCTTGTTTATTATGTCATTAAATAATTAAAATATTTACATAAATTGTTAAGTATAAATTAATATACTGTAATAACTTACATGGAATTCTTAGTTTAATTTAAAAAATCAAAATTTTAAATTCATTAACTTAAAAGTTTTTATAAATTTTTCAATTTTTTTTAATAAAATATAGTATTTTTTGGTTCAAATTAAAATTTTATATTTTAATAAATAGATCAAAATATGATTATGCTTTGCGAGCCATGCATTGGTATATTTGTGCGACTGAATTTTCCCAAAACGAAACTCCTTTTGAGTTTAATAGTACTATTATTGAAGACGTTTCATCTGATGCCAAGACACTATGTTAGGTAATTAGTGAAAGCCTAATGTACTATTTTACAAACATTATATTATCATTTCTGAACAATTGTAGTACATATTTCGATCAAGTGAATTATTGAAATCATACGATTATTTTTTATTCATAAAAATCGATCACGATATTATTAATATTAATTAAAATTTAATTTGTATGCATGTGTATATTAAAGAAAAAATGATTTTGCATTTCACATGGCGTTGTTCATGCTCTTAATAATGAATGTTGTTGAATAATTCATTCTTATCTAGTTTTATTATAGAGCATCTAGACTTGGCTGTTCCCCTGCCACCCATTTATTTTAGTTTCTAATATCTGTGATCATTCTCTAAACCTATTTTTTATTATTCATATAATATATTTCCACAACATTATGTTTTTCATCACATCTTTCAGCTTATTATTTTATACTTCTTTCAATCTCTCTCATAATTGTATACACTTTTGAACAATTTTATTATGCAAAAATAATATCTCAATCACAAAATAATATCCATAAAATCGAAGGCAATCTTTATAAAACATAAACAAAATAAGATGGCCATGCATTATATTAAAAAGTAAGGGTTGAAATGGACATTTTACCTCTCTTCAGTGTTTGAATAAAGCAGGCGCAGTTTAAGTCAAGCATTCCATTGCTTACTCAAACAAAAACACTTGCACACTTGTATTGTACCGGCTCTTGTCTCATTGGATTTTTTTTTTTTAAAGAAATTAACCCCTTTAAATTCAAATATCACATAAATTACACAAATTCATCATCACCATTGAACACCGATGTGAAGAATTGGAACATTAATTAATTGTTACTTTTGACATCCCAAGCCAGACTTGGAGACTGTACATGTAAAAAGAGTGTTGAATAGATTTCCAACATGTTTGGTAACACGTCTATTGCTCCGAACGTGGATCCGGCAAAAATTACAAAGAGTATTCTTAACACGTTTATGTTAAACTACAACTTGACAACTAGGCATAGGTGGCATTGCAATGCGTAATGAACATTCTAATTAAATTCAAGTCATACAGATTTAGTAATTAATTAAAATGGCTCCATGATATAATGTGTGCGCAACTCAATTATTTTAATCTCATAAAATTATACGTATAATATTTGTTATGTTGTATAGATACACTACTTTAGAAAGAAAAATGAAATGAAAAAATAAATTATTCTTTTTTATGAATTAAAATTATATTTTAAATAACTTCGTTGGAAAGACATAGAATTTTTATAAATTAATTATTGAAAAAAATAATTTTAACTTATAAAAAATAATTTTATTTTTTCGTTCATATTTTATTTTTCTGAAGATCCTTTATGCAATCCAAACATAATCCAGCAGTAGGATAACTTTTTCTTGTTTTTCTGTATTGGAACAATTTTTAGTAGCACAACTTGAAATAGAGGTAAGATTCACTGTACCTCAAAAAAATCTTCATTAGTTCGAGCAATAATTTAATTAAGGAAGCGAAGCCATATAAATATATGATGATGAATCAATCGCTGCACTATGCTTTCTTTTTTTTGCTTCACCTTTCAGTCTTTTTTCCATTGTAGCTCCCTTTGGCTTAGTTCAGGACCCATTTCAATGTTGAGTTTTAACTTCTTTTCTGAAAATAATAATAATAATAAAAAAAAATGATTCTCTATCCCCACATGTCTGTTTCAATGATTTTTGCTATAAAAAAAAACTAAAAAGGAAAAAAGTAGTAGTGGAACAAATCAAATATGCTTTCCAGTTTTCATAAGGTGTACGGGGTGGAATAAACCTTTTTTCATAATAGTTAATTAATTAATTGCAAAGAATATGCTCTTTGTGTTTAGTCTCATTTTTCCTACCATGGGAAGGAGAGATGAAACATCCAAATGAGGGACAGGTGGCTTGAAAGGAACATGGTATCATTCAAAGGATGGGATCACAAAATGGGTTGAACTCATTTGTCAATTCATTTATGATTTAACTTGTTTAATTCGTCAATTAAGAAAATAAGGGGTCAACTTATCAGTTTACTTTTAATATAATAAGGTTATATATATAGTCATGTTTAAGTCTAGAGGGATTGAAACAATTTAAAGTTCTGTAATGATCTAATTATTCCAAAAATATTTTTTAGCTTAAAAAGGTTAGTGAATATACAACGTGTGAGTAAGCACACGATTATAGGTTTAACTTTTAACTATACTAATTATTATTTATAGTTAGGTAATAACTAATAAGCAATGTCCTCGTAATACTGAAATCTTAACAAGATGACCTACCTTTGACAAGTTGAAAAAGATAAATTATAGTTTTTTTTAAAGAAGATATGCTTAAAAGTGAGAATACTTTAGATTTTCAAATATTGTAGTACTACTATTAGTCTATTAGATTAGAAAAAATGTCTCACCAAACGCTTATTTGCTGTGAAATTTCGACCATGACGTGAAAAGATCTGGTCAATTATTATAAAACAGCTTCAAACCAAAGATATGAGAAAATCTACTTTGTGCATCATTCAGAGATTTCTAGTTCTAAATGATCGACCAAAAGTTATGGTCATAGAGAAGCAGATGAGCAATCAGAAGAAGTATTCATTAATGGGTCAGTAGTTATATGCGGTGATGAATGGCCCACTAAATGAAGGAAAAATCTCAATGTTTGTTTCCCATCTCAAAGACTGAAACGAAGGTGACACTGACACAAATCATTATCAACTACACATCTGGACTGTTAGCCAGATGAATAAAAATGGACAATTATTATTTTTACCTCCCTCTTTTAATAATATACCTCCTCTTTTTTTTTTAAATGGTCCTTTTGTCATGTATACCTCCCTTGCCTCCCGCCCTAATGCCTCCTCAACAACAGTTTTTTTTTTCTCATCCCCACGTATACCCCAAGACAAGAGAAGTGGTGGAATCGAAGACGGAGATCTTTCCGTCTAGAATCAGTGAAGCAACAATACACATAATGGAGGTCTTATTTTGATCATGTGGAAGTTTTTATGCGAGGATCGAGTCTGTGTAATGTATAGGGTTTGGTCAATGTTTTTGATTTGATGATAGCTTCTTTTGATGTTTGTTAGCATTTTTTTTTTAATCATGTATCTGCCAATTGATGCATATTATGTGGTGATGCAACATTCGGAGTGTGTGATATGTAGTGAATTATACAAGCAAGAGTTTGATTGTTTCATTGGGTGTATGTTACATGCTTTTGTAATTCATAGCATATTTTATGTTTTCATTTTCATGAAATTCATCTGCTTACCAAAATCAACACTACGAGTAATCAAGAGTAAAGGTTTGAAGAAATTGCAAAGGAAGAAGTGAAACAAATTTAATTGACAATACTATCAAATTGTGGAATTAATTAATTAAGTGAAAGGAAATTCACAATAGAATATACAGATCAGGGTAAATCAGAGTATAAGATGCAGTGGGTTGAACATCTACGGATATAAGTTAAGGGAGGTATAAATCAGAAAAGGATTTATTTGGAATAAAAATAAATTAAGGGAGGTATATTATTAACATAGAGAGGTAAGAATAACATGAGTCATAAAAATGTCCATGATAAATGAAAAATAAGCCCACGTACTCCAAACGAACTTTGCTGACTCAGAAACCTCCAAATCAAAAGAAGCAGGTACTATTACTAATGTGCCCCTGCTGTAATTAATTAGGAAAATGCCGGTGACCCTTTTGGTAACTTGGATAGGTTACCGAGATTTTTATATTTGGATATCCTATTTTAATGTATATCTATTATATATATATATATATATATATTTTTTTTTTCTCTTTCTTCTCGTGTAAAAATATTTTTATTCAGTTACAAAATCAAATAAAAGTATGAACATTACATACCGACCCAATATCCACCCACCACTGTCTTCAAGTCCTATCCTCATTCAAACGTTATCAAGCCACAAGTTTTGGAACAAACAAAACAAAGAAAAAAAAGAGATAAAGGTTAAACGTCTTCCGAGACACTCATCCAATCCTTCTGCGTTCATGAACAAACATCATAGAACATAAATCCAAAATGAAACAAAAAATCGCACTATATAATAATATAGCCAAAGATTAAATAAAAAAAAAAGAAGAAGAAAAGAAACAAGAGCAGAAGTAAGAGTAAGATGTTGGTGAATGAATCGAGTGGTTCGAAGGTGGATCTTCCGGAGGAGTTGCTAAATGTTCTACCGTCTGATCCTTACGAGCAGCTGGATGTGGCCCGCAAGATCACCTCCGTTGCGCTGTCGACACGTGTCAACGCTCTCCAATCAGAGTCGTCCACTCTACGCGCCGAACTCGCCGACAGGGACCGGCTCATCGGTGAGCTCCAGGCTCAGGTGGAGTCCATCGACGCCGCTCTCTCCGAAGCCGTCGACAAGCTAGCTCAAGCCGACCAAGACAAGGTACCTGAACCAATTCTTTTTATTTATTTTTGTTTTGGTTAATATTAATATTGTTAATATTATTATTACAGGAGAGTTTGCTGAAGGATAATGCTTCGCTTTCTAACACAGTGAGAAAGCTCAGCAGAGATGTCTCCAAGGTGCAAATTACGTATTCTGTATTTTCATTGTAACTTTGTTGCACGGAATGTGGGTACGTACGTAGTTGTTGAATTAATAATGGGTTCTCAATGCAGTTGGAGACTTTCAGAAAGACGCTTATGAAATCACTTCGCGAGGATGAAGAAATTTCTGTACGTAATTACTTTTATTTTATTATTGTTAATAAAGGTGGTTAAGGAATCAAAATTTAATGCACAGTGAATTAATTTAGATAATTAATTATCATGTCAATTGATTTTGTGTAATACAGGAAGGAAAGGCGGACATTGGCTCTAAGTTACAATTATATAGTGAAGCAAGTATGAGTAGTTCCACATCGCAATTTGATGATGCTTCTTCAACGCTTTCTTCTAGATCTTCTTCAATGCGAATAAGCACTTCTGATATGGGAAATTATTTACCAGAGGATCATCGTGAGTCTGATAGTGAGTATTGTCATTAAACTTGTATCATCAAATTAATTGCTGATGAAAAGTGAAGAATAATATGTAACATTATTCTTGATGATAGGTTCAAAATCTCGAGTATCATCACATAATTATAATTTCCTCTTAGCATCTCAAAGTAGCACCCCTCGCATTACTCCCCCAGGTTCCCCTCCTAGTGTGTCTGGGTTGGTATCCCCAACAAGAGCATCATCTAAGCCTGTGTCTCCAAGGCGCCATGCAATGTCCTTTTCATCAGTATCCTCACAAACTGGTGAGACTTCCTTCACTTCCTTGCTATTGTTTTTCAAAACAATGGCTCATTCACTACTTTTTGTTCTTGTCTCAGGACGAACACGGGTGGATGGGAAAGAGTTTTTTCGCCAAGTTAGGTGAGGTTTCTTGTTTTTGATGATATATACTTAACTTTCTACTGAATTTGAATCTCCATTCATTCATCTTTTCCGTGTTTGTTATTATTAGGAGTCGTTTATCTTATGAACAGTTTGGTGCATTTTTAGCAAACGTTAAGGAACTGAATGCTCATAAACAAACCAAAGAGGTAATTAATCTCTCTTCCATGCAATATGCTTCTCCTCCCATATGTCTAATTAAATTAAATTTCTATTAATTAATATAATTGCAGGAAACAGTGCAGAAAGCTAATGAGATATTTGGGCCTGAAAACAAGGACCTCTACAGTATATTTGAGGGATTGATAATGCGCAATGTTCATTAGCACTGCCTTGATGCATGCGGAAATTTTATTACTCAAGTTTTGTTCCTACTTTATAACAACTGATATTTCCTCTGCTATACCAACCTTTTCTCATTGTAAATTACATATTACTTGTTGTTGAAAATCTTATAAGCATCTCTCCAGTAATTAACAATCATTGTTGATTTTTTTTCTATTCCTTGCTTCAAACCGAGACATTTTCTCCTAAAGGCTTTATGCATCTGAAAGCAAGGCTTTCTTTTTGTTACTTGATTGCTTAAAAAATATAATTAGAGTCCTGATTTTTATCAAGATTATTATAATCATATGATTTCCTATTACCAATATTCCTGATATGTTATAATCTTTATTCACGTTACGAAACTTTATACTTGAAGTTATAATTTTCTCCATGATGTAAACATATTTTTTTAATAAAATGAATAATTATAAAATAAATTAGATTTTATAAAGATAGTTTTTTTAAAGGAAAAAAAAAAGTATCATTTTCGTTCCAAGCTTTTTTTTTTGCTGCATATTTTCGTTCCAAGCTAATGACATTAACTAAAGGCATTTATAAAAAATAGTTATTTTTTAAAGGAAAAAAAAACACTAAAGCCATTTGTTGCCATTGGTTTGGTTTGACCACTACGTGCCAAAAGACGTGGGAGAGAAGTTGCTTGATCATATATCCCTTGCTATATACGTGCAAGTTCATAAGACTTTCTCCAACCAGCCACAACCTTATAATTAAATTTGACTATTTTAGTTTCGCACACTAACTTGTTTATTCATATAATTTATAATGAGATGAATTAATTTGGATTAAGAAGGAGTGAGCAACAAACAAAAGCCGTATTTGGGGCATAAAAAAGCGGTGTAAAATAAATAATGACAACGGTGTACTAGTGTTATGATAGGAAGACACAGAAAAATGATGCGAACCGCTACTTTCATTTTCATATCTCTTTCTCTTTTCTCTTTCTCTTGTGTTCTTCTCTGACTCTACGTGCATGCGTGCGCGTCATTCCCTTGGCTACCCTTTTGGTTCTCGGAAACTCGATCGTAGTCTTGCCTAGCTAATTGGCCACCATGACCGATGAACGAGAACCACAAGCTTCCCCGAGGTCATCATCATCATCATCATGCATGCATGCACCATGCATTTTTTTTTTTTTTTTGCTTCTTCCTTCAATTCTTCATCGCTGCAACCATGCCATCATTCTATTTGTTTTTGTTTTTCATCTCATTAATCCCATGCATGCAAGGTTTGTGTTTCCTTACTACATAATATCAACCGACTAGTAAGTAAATTAATAAATTGTTACTTCCAAGTTTTCAACCGTGTCTGTCTGTTGATATTTTTCGGGATATTTAATTTTGTTTGTCTTATGTTAGTTTCTGGCTAACATTATCATGGGTTGTCGGTGGCATTTGATCATACTACATGCGTGGTTTGGTTTCATTAATTGGAATTTGGTTTTTAGTGATCTCTTAGGCCATTGTGTCATACTCTTTGGTTTTTGCTGACAAAGAAGATTATGTTGGCAGCAATGGCGTCCACAAGATATCTAAAAAACAAACAGCTGAAAAGGAGAGATCGGCTTTTAGAGGTGGCAGACGTCCACGACCTGGCTTTTCTGATTCATTTTCAAGCATTGGTAATTCAAATTAAATTTGCATTTCTCTTCTTGTTGTTGTTGTATTGAACCTTACTACTCTTATCTTCATTTGGTGCTGATTAATGCTGATGAAAATGAACACTACCATATTATTAGACTTGGAAACTTTAGAGATTGAAGAGGGGTCTCCAAGGAGCCAAGGATCTGAAACCCCAAGTTCAAGGGCTAGCACTTCTGATTCGGAGAGTCAGGGATCTTTTGCAGGGACACCTAACAATAACCAGTGGCGTGGTTTCTTCAAACTGCTCAAGAAAGGATCCCAAATGCCTTTCCAAACTTTTCACCCACTTAAAAACGTTCCAAAACTCACTAGAAGAAAAAGCAAGAGAATCAGGGAGGACCTCATCCCTTCTCTCAATTCTCCAGCTCTTCATGCTTCTTTAGACACTGACTTTGCCTGCTTCAAATCTTCCTGGAAAAACTTCTCTCTCGATGAGATCCTCGCTGCAACCGATGACTTTAGCGATGGTATTATTCTCTTTAATTTTCATGAAAGAAATCAAGTTAGTTACTACTGTTGGATAAAAAAGAGATTAACTATTCCTTTGTTATGTTAGCTAATCCAACAAGTAGGGTCTGTGGCTGATAGCTATTTTATATGTTTGTTTACTTTTGAAGAAAATTTGATTGGGGAGGGAGGCTATGCTGAGGTTTACTTGGGAAAATTGGAGGATGGAAACTTTGTTGCCATTAAACGGTTGACAAGAGGGTGCCAAGAAGAAATGACTGCAGATTTCTTGTCTGAACTTGGCATTATAGTGCACGTGGACCACCCCAATATAGCTAGATTGATTGGATATGGTGTTGAAGGAGGAATGTTTCTTGTTCTTCAATTGTCTCCACATGGCAGCTTGTCATCCATACTTTATGGTATATATATATATTAACTAACCATTCTGATGAGAGTTTCTGGAATGCCATGAAAATTTTGGGATAACTTAACACAAGTTATAATTTCCTCTTTGCATGATTTCAGGACCTAGAGAGAAACTGGATTGGAAACTCCGATATAAGATTGCTGTGGGAACTGCTGAGGGCCTTCGCTATCTGCATGAGGCGTGTCAAAGAAGGATCATTCACAAAGACATCAAGGCCTCTAATATTCTTCTCTCAGAGGATTTTGAGCCTCAGGTGCCTCTTAAGCCTCACAATTCTCTGATTATGGAACTTCTTCTGTTCTAAATCAATTTACAATATTAATTGTTTCATCTATGTTTGTGTAATGCCCGCAGATATCTGATTTTGGGCTTGCAAAGTGGTTACCTGACCAATGGACTCACCACACTGTCTCCAAAGTGGAAGGCACATTCGGGTTTGTATATTTAAAATCTTCACAAGTTTTCTATGTTTACATAAAAATAAAATTTCTTCTTTTCACCTGTTAATTAACACTTGTATTTTCTATTTTTCTTTTGCATTAACCTTGGATGGATGCCACAACAGCTACCTTCCTCCTGAATTCTTCATGCATGGTATAGTAGATGAAAAGACTGATGTCTATGCTTATGGTGTGCTATTATTGGAGCTCATTACTGGTCGTCAAGCTTTGGATAGCTCACAGAAAAGTCTGGTGATGTGGGTATGTCTGCCTTTTCACAAACAAATACTAAATGTTTGTTAACCATCTTGACAAGGAAAATGTTTAATATTAAAAGTAAATAGTCTGTCATGTCGTATATAATAAATTTGTTAACTATAGTAATTACCTTAAAATTATACCTACCATAGATTATAATTGGTTAACAGTGAAAAGATATTTACACTAACAATTCAAAACAATTATTGCAGGCAAAACCTTTGCTAAGTGCAAATAACATCAAAGAGCTTGTGGATCCAATTTTGGCTGATGCTTATGATGAAGAGCAGATGAAATTTGTAACCATAACAGCTTCTCTGTGTGTAGACCAGTCCTCAATTCAGCGACCGGATATGAGCCAGGCATGATGTCCTTTAATTATGTATTAATTTCTCTTAAAATGAGACACTAACATGCATAGGAAAAGGAAAAAGCTTTTAATGTATGTTTGTGTATCTTTGGTGATTGGATGCAGGTGTTAGAGATACTAAGAGGGGAAGAAGAGGGCTTAAGAATCGTGAAGGAACGATCGAATTCAAAACTTCAGAGGACATACTCAGAAGAGCTCTTAGATGCAGAAGAGTACAACTCAACCAAGTTGTTGAGTGAGAGGGATCGGCATATGGAGACTATTCTAGGCTGCAGTAGCTCTGTTACAGATGATGAAGATAAAATGTAGCATATGACCTGTAAATGTGTGTACATGGAACAACTACATAAGTTGAAATTATACTATAGGAGCAGTGAGTGATTTATTGCAGAACAGAACAGGGTTGGAGGGGGTTAACAAAGAAGCAGAACCTCGTGTGAATGTAGCATGTTTGTCAATAGTTTTATTTTAGTCAAAATGATGATGGAGTTGGGGTATAATTTGTAAGATCATCATCAATTGCAAATACCATTTTCAGCAAGTTGTTTAATTTTTCTATTGTAATGTAACCATACGCAGATCTATCCAACAAAGTTTCCTTTATTTGTTCAATTTGTGTTTTAAGTGTTTTTTATTTAATACTGCTGGAACTTGAAGATGGTTGTAAGTTTTTAGCTTTCAGTTTTCCCATACAAATTTTAAATTTCAAAGCAAAATGTGTCTTTTTTATTTAATTGTAAAAATAACCCATTTAACTCCATCTCTAAAATGAGCCACTTATAATCACTATCAAACAATTATTGCTGTCATTAATATTGACTATTCTCTTGTTGCTACAACCACCATCAACATTTCTTTGTAACTATAATTATGTTCTTACTTTTATTGTCAATTGTCACTATTATTAGTTCATTATTATCCTTACTAAAAATGTTCTCAAAATATTCTCATTTTTGTTACCATCATAATCACTTGTTATTACCAATGTCATTGTCACTATCCCTAATGTTATGTTGTGGTTTCCTGTTTATTCTTTTGTTAACATATCTAGACAAAATAAAAGCATTTTGTAACAGTTTACTATAATTTTACAATATGGAATTATGTTTTTCCATGTCAGTACTATTTAAGTAAAATTGACATAACTTCCCCTCCTCTGTTTTTGCCCCCACTTTAATACTTAATCTACTTGAAAAATGGAGCTAATAATAATTATGAGTATTTATTTATGAATATAAAAAAGAGAAGATTTATTTTGTACTTATGTTTCATGGTGTTTAGATTTGAGAATGAAAGTTTAGAAGGAAAATATCACTAGAGGACATTAAATTCTATAATTAATCATGACATAAAAGCGTTAAAAAAAGTCAAACAGTTTGTTTTGTTCATCCTTAAATCGTACAAAGAAAGTTAGTTGGGATTTGAAAGGGAAAAGGGGAAGGAAAATGTGTAGGGTTTGGTGTGTGGTGTTGGTATCAGCGTTGATGTTGCAATGGCACGAAGCATTGAGCTCCTACGCTGGTTCCGCAAGTGCGATCATCGACCCTTCCAAGGTCAAACAAGTTTCGAGGAAACCGAGGTCTGTTTGCTTATGAAATGAAACTCAACTCAATTTCATGGTGTTAGTGAGTGAGCGAATGATGATATTTCAATGATGCGTTTAGTGCAGAGCTTTCGTTTACGAGGGTTTCCTCACGGAATTGGAATGCGACCACTTGATTTCCATCTCCAAATCGGAGCTCAAGAGATCCGCGGTGGCCGACAATTTGTCCGGCGAGAGCAAGCTCAGTGAAGTCAGAACCAGCTCCGGCATGTTCATTCCCAAGAACAAGGTATGTGAGTGGTAGATGGTAGATCCATTATCAATCTTATAAGTACTTGGTTTATGTGGGGAAGATGAGAGTTAATAACAATTGCAATGAAATGATTATTCTAGTGATTTCGAATCGAAACTCGATTCCTCCATGATTTTATTTTAGGCTTCTTCTGTTCTTTGAACTTTGGTGGGGTCAACTTTTAATTATAAAGAAAAAAGCTTTGCTGGTTACTTTCTATGAACTGTTTTTTACTCTGTTCAGTTATTTTATAGGATCCCATTGTTGCTGGTATTGAGGACAAGATTTCCTCATGGACCTTTCTTCCAAAAGGTATGGCATGTTGCATGTATACAATTTGCATGGTATTATTGTAAAAGCTGTAAAACTTTTACTTGCATGTGATTGGGTCAATTGCAATTGTCATTTGTTATTACTATTTTTGTTGGTTTTTCTCCTTCTATAATTTCTGGGTTTTACACAATCAATTTAGCTTTTGGCCTGAAACACCAACCTTATAATTGAGTGAGAAGGTAGTCTTGTTATTCTTTGTATCTCGTCACTTTCTTTTGCTATGGTAACTGTAGTCTTTGCCTTTAAAAATGAAGTCTTTTAAACAACAGCCCAAAAAAACCTAGGTAGAATATTAGCTCTATACCAATAATGAATATGTTTACTTGTTGAATAGAACATTAGCAGATTATTTCATGAATGAACTGTGATGCTGATAATAATATTGGATCTTGGAGTTATTATGATTTACAAACTTCTTCAAGTTTTAGGGACCCCAATCTCTTTCTTCCATCTGCCTGCCTACCATGGCCCCCCAAAGTTTCCTTTCCTGTCTTATTCTGCATGTCAGAAAACCCTATTGTGACTGTGATGTGTGGAATTGTTTATTTCAATTCTCCATTCCTCAAAATTTGTCCCAATTAGATAAAGGAAGCTATTATCATTTAATAATTTAAACCAGGAAACTGTTGTTGATTGCATTTAGTAAGTTTTTATTTAAATAGCATTTTTTTTTTTGATGCATACTTAAATAGCTGTTTAGATTTAGAAGGCTTTAAACCAACCCCATTAAATTTTTTTTTGATATAGCCAACTCCATTAAATTATTCTCTGTGAAATTTCCCAATTTTAGCATTGAATTCAGTGAAAATTATTCTCTTTCCCAACTACATTACTTAATTTCCTAATAAAAACTTCCAACATTTATTTTCTTAACATAAGAGCATACTAATATTTTTACTGTAAAAAAAACACATAACAGCATCTGTAAAAAAACATAATAGCATAAATTAAAGTAAACTGTTTTTCTATTGAATACTTAATGTTTTAATTTGTTTAAATTTAGCTTTTGCATAACTCTCAACATTGACTTTAAAGATGATAGGGTGGGTATATGGAAGCATGAAGGGCATTACTCTCCCATCCTTTTTTTGCCTGGGTATGGTACCATCAAGCATTCAATTGGCTGCTGGTTATTATATTTAATAGAGTTATAAACATTTGCTACATAATCAATATTCAATAAATGCTTGACAACTCACCATATGTACCATATCCATCAGGTTCAGGTACAATGGTAACTTCCAAGAACTAAAGGAACAATTTTAAAGCATTCAAAGTTTACTGGAGAAAATCAGAAATAGGGGGCCCCAAGAATAGTTATTGTAAATCACAAGTATCTTGTGCAAACAAGTTCATAAAATCATGTGTCAAAAAACCTATCTTCATAAATTAAATTATTTTGTCTAATCAGTTAAATAATGAATATGCATTTCCAGCTTCTTCCCCCTCCCCTAACCCCCAAAAGGAAAAATTTTTAAAAAAAAATAAAGATGCAATAGTCAATTCTTACAGTATTTGATTATTGACCTTCAGAAAATGGAGAAGACCTACAAGTATTAAGATATGAGCACGGACAGAAATATGATCCTCATTATGATTACTTTGCTGATAAAGTTAATATAGCTCGGGGTGGACACCGAGTTGCCACAGTTCTCCTGTATCTGACTGATGTAACCAAAGGCGGTGAAACAGTGTTCCCTAATGCAGAGGTTTGTCTAGTATTTCATCTACTTCCATAGAAATAAAAATATAATCCTGGTAAATCATTGCTGTTATAATTTGTCAAATTATTTTTCTTGGAGTCTGCATAATTGTAAATGGCATTGAGATCTAGCTCAAATCATTATGTCAACTGAACTTATCACTATGAACTATTCAATGTTTAAGTTGCCCATAATGTCTTCTGAGATTATATTCACCTTGGAATTTCTCTCATTTTTCCACTAGTTGCTCATAATTATTTAGTCTGACAATATTTTAAGCCTAGAGACTTACCAAAATGAAAACAATATTTTAGTTTCTTAGCTGAAGAGTCTGAACATTCCTAGTTCTGCAAAGGAATTGTTTCTACCTTTTACTTCTAGTGGCTAACTTTGTAATTCTGGTTACAGGAATTTCCACATTACAGAGGTTCTGAAAAAAATGATCTCTCTGAGTGTGCCCAAAAAGGAATAGCAGGTGGGCAACTGGACAAGTAGTTAGTTAGATCTATTGATTTTCTTCTGTATTAATGTGTCGCACCACACTTGCTGCCTGTCAAATTATGTTAAATGATTAATTTTTTTTCCATCCATCGTTCCTCGTCCGAGCAATTCACAGTGAAACCGCGGAGAGGGGATGCACTTCTTTTCTTCAGTCTCTACCCAAATGCTATCCCGGACACTAGCAGTCTACATGCAGGATGTCCTGTAATTGAAGGTGAGAAATGGTCAGCAACAAAATGGATTCATGTGGACTCATTTGATGAGATGGTGGGGGATGGAGGGGATTGCAATGATAAGCATGAAAGCTGTGAGAAATGGGCTACCCTTGGAGAATGCACTACTAATCCTGACTATATGGTTGGATCTCCAGGCCTTCCTGGCTATTGCATGAAAAGTTGCAAGGCATGTTAGAAGTGTTACTTTCAAGATTCCACATGACATTTTTGACGTTGACTTTCGAATTTCATTTGGTTCTCAGATTTGTATTATGTATTTATTTTTGTGTATTGTAATGTATTCTGTCTCATTATAATGTTAGCTCTCAGATAGTGTTCTAGTGCATTGTCACACACACAAGAGGTACATTTCGTCGGATACTTTGTATGTAAAACTACAAAAAAATGAAGTATACGTTGTTTTCTCCCTTGTTTTGTCAATTTGATAGCGTCACTTTTTTGCTTTCGTGGATTGAGAATTCAATAACAGTAGCTGGGGTTAGAAATTGAACCAACAGAAGCAGAATATTTCTTATTACCAAGTAGATGAATAAAAAGCCTAATTGCTGATTGCAAAACAACCATTGCGGATTTTACCGTCTGCATCACGAGTCATCATTATAGCAACCATGTATTGTAACAGGTCCATAAACGTTTACAATTAACTAGGGAAACAACCATAGGAGGAAAATTCATGTGATGAATAAAGTTACACCCATTTGGGGTCCGTGATAACTGCTGCCATGTGCATTGAGATTTTAACCAACAAATTTGAAGGCATGCTTTTTAGCTGTTAAAACATGGTATTATGGATGCGATGACAAAACTGTTGTCCAAATTATAAGAGAAAAGCAAATATTGAATTGATGAAAAAGACAGTTGGTGGGAGCATAGCCTTCCAAGTCTGAATGAGTCTACTGTTTGTCATGGAGTGTATAATGGAGAGGTTGGCAAAGGAAAGGATCACAAAGAATCCTGCCAAATCAGAGGAATGAGAGAAAGATGCCATGTTTTGTGTGGTCCTTGTGTTCCAAAGAGATCGATGCTGCTTAGCTCAAGCTCCTCTAAGTGCATTGCACTTTGCAGCTAGTGGCTATAGTAGTTATTATATATTATATTGATATAACGGATAAAGAAAAAGCGTTATCACTTGAGTTTTACCACATGCAGTAATTCTACTGCTGTCTGTGATAAAGAATAAAGAATATCGTGGTCTCTTATTAAGATGTAAAATCAGAACATTTTACGAGTCATATTATTGGCGGGAATGAGTAATAGAATACTAAGAGAGAGAGTGGGGTCCGAAATGGTGCAAGAAAATAGTAAAGCAAAGCACAAAGCCAGAGAGGAATAAAAAGCCTTTCTCCCGGGGCCAGATTAGTTCATTGTAGAGAGCACAGAGCAGACACCCACACCAATACCGATACCTAACCTTAATAGTATTTATTTGCCTCTCTCTCATAAGGTATCTTGCTCTTCATTTTTGTCACTCCTTGATTGAGCAATAATAAATATATAGTATTGTGTAACATAGCAACCACCACTGTCTTGTTGTGTTGTGTGACAGACAACAGAGGAACACTCCCAAAAAAAACCATGGACGTGGGTCAGATGCAGAGACAGTGGATCGACTACGCCAAATCCCTCTTCCTCGAGGTAACACATACTACCATGTTTGTGTGCTTTTAGTAATTGGTTGTAGATCTGTTGTAGTGTTGTGTTGGGTTGCTTTCAATTTCATTTCCTGATTTGTTTGTTTTTCTTATTTATGATGGTGGTGAGAGAAGAGCTTCCTGGATGCTCAGTTTCTGCAGCTTCAGCAGCTTCAAGATGAGAACAACCCTGACTTTGTTGTCGAAGTTGTCTCTCTCTTTTTTGAAGATTCTGAAAGGCTTCTCAAAGATCTCACCTTTGCCCTGTCAGTACTTCTCTCACACTTCATCATGCATTCATTTTTTCAGTGCTTGTTAAAAAAGGCAACTTTCCAACGGTTTACAATTTTTTGAGTTATACTTTTCTTTTATTATTTTAATGCGTAGGGTTTTCAATTTCATGCTGTCACCTTTGTGGCTGCAGAAAATCCATATTTGGTTTCAAATTGACTGCACTGAATCTCTGCTTCTCCTTGTTTTTCTCCCCTTCTTCCCTTGTCAGTTACTACAATGGTGTTGTTTGTTAGACAGTTGTCTTGTGTTAAGTGATGACTTTGGAAAAGTGCATGATCTTCCATGTTCATTGGATTTTTCCTGTGCAGAGATCAGAATGGTGTTGACTTCAAAAAAGTTGATGCTCATGTGCACCAGTTAAAGGGTAGCAGTTCAAGGTAAAATCCCACAGAATCCGAATAAATTGGACATTTTGTGCCATTAAGCAGTGTCTTTATAAAATGCTTATTATTGGTTCCTAAACAAGTTAGAGTTTTATTCTCTAATACTCATAAAGACTAATCAAGCTTAATTAGGAGAAAGTAGTGTTAAACTATTCTGTCTTTTCTTGGTTTGCTGAGACAAATTTGTCTTTTTTTTTTGTCTGGTTCACAGCATAGGGGCTCAAAGGGTGAAAAATGCCTGCATTGCTTTCCGCAACTTTTGTGAGGAACAGAACACAGATGCGTGAGTGTTAATAATCTTCAGACAAGTTGTTTATTAGCTTTGGTCTCTTGAAGAATAAGTGAAAAAGTTTGATTGGCTTAACTATTTGAGGATATGTAAAATGAATGCTCAAGTGCTAGTTTGGGTAATTTCATGGTCTGATCAGGGAAAGTTTCTGGTTATTGCAGGTGCCATAGATGTCTGCAACAAGTGAAGCAAGAGTATTGCCTTGTCAAGAATAAGCTTGAAACACTATTCAGGGTAACTAGATGAAAACTAACTTAAAGCTGAATAACATTCTATTATGCATTTTGGATTTGTAATTGATATTTCTTTTATGGATACTTGTTGCAGCTTGAACAACAGATTGTGGCAGCTGGTGGGTCAATCCCTACTGAACTGAGTGAATGGGTGGGTTTGTAGAGATGCTTGTATTATTATGATCCCTCTTCTTTGTTAAAGATTATCCTTTATCTTATGTCCATGGTGAATGTATGGGTTTTTGTTAAGATAGTATAAGTTTTCCATCCAATGTAGTAGTAGTACCTTTTTCTTCACCAAAAATTTGTAATCTCTTGCATGCTTTAATGAAGGATGATAGCAGCCATTAAATGAACTTTCCTCTTTTATCTCTTAGTGGTGGCAACACAATACAACCCTTTGAACACCAAATACTCTGAATGGACATCTGAAAGATAAATACAACAATGATAGATGAAAACCTTAACAGTATAAACACTTGTTTGGCCCTTTCTATTTCACTCTATTTTTTCATTTTGTTACATCATACTATAACCCATTACACTGCCAATTCTTTCTCTTTCAAGGTATAAACTATCATTGGATGTACACAAAACTTCACTCTTAAGTCTTAACAAATATGCTTGGCCATGGGGAATGTATATGATACATAATTCTTCGTTAGACTTTCCTGAAGTGATATGGGGGTGGACTAGTGATGCTGATGGCATTAAATGGCAATGTTCTATAAATGGCTTTATTTTGGAAGAAAGAATATAGTGGTGTAAGATAGTTGGCATCCCTTGGTTGAAAGAATATAAGGGTAGCAAGCTAATGGGGTTGTAAAGTCACTTTATCTTGGAATAAGAAATTGGTAAGGACGGCAAATAAATATTTTAAAATTGGTGTGGGAGATAAGAGAATCTTGAGAAGATATGATTCTTTAGAAGTCAAATCATGATGTAGTGGCGTTTGTCCCTTTGTCTAGTCCTATTAATGCAGTAAATAAATCACACAAAAAGGAAAGGAAATGAAATGAATGCCAACACAACATGGCCATTGGTTATGTTATGCTGTGTTATGGCCATGGCAGCAAACAAAACAGTATCATCTTTGAAATTTGATGTTCTTCCATCCATCCGCAAGATAAAACATGCCAACCCCACACTGGTGTCAACTCACCAATGGCACGCTCATGCACATGCGTAGAAGATTTATCGTCCTTTTCTGTTGATACACTGAAACATGATGACAAATAATAAATAGCCATAACAATAACCCAGCTATATTTTTATTTTTATATTTTTTTTGGGTAGAGAACCGTAACCGATATTGATGATAGTCTTTAAACTTTGAATATTATATTTAAAAGTTTATGCTCCTTTTTCACGTTTGAGACAAAATTGATCAAATTTATAATGTACTATTATTGTAGTACATTGTTTCATCCAAGGTACATGTTGGAATATTATAAGTGGTTTAGTAATTACAAGATGACAGCAAAAATCAGTGTAGGTTAATCTGTTGTATTTTGCTTTAAACTATTTATCCATCGTATCCTAAACTGCTTTTATTTGTTCTAATTTCCTATATTAAACTTGAAAGTCTACATCAAAGCTTGAAGAATATCAACCACACAACAAAAACTATAGTGTATAAGCACTACTTTTAACTGGGAATCATGAATGAACAAGTGCCCTCTATCGTAAAGAATGTGGATGACTCCATTTCCTTATTTGATCTTCAAAGCTTCCTACTTTGGCCGATTGGTTCCAGTCACCAAGCTTGTTTACATACATCTCACGATAAGCCTTGGCATTCACATGCCTTAAAATTCTGACTAATTTCCCATTTTCCTCATCCACCACCATTTCTCCATCCATGGATGCATCATCTCCTTGGGCCAAGACTTTAATGGGCTTCACCTCAAATTTTTCATTTAGAGATGAAGACCCGTCAGCTAGGACAACCGCACCTAGAATTTCCCCTAAGAATGTGTCCTACAACATTATTATAATAAACAAATTACACAAACAGTAAGTAACAGTAGAAAACCAAATGACAGTAACATAGTATATCATATGACAGTAACATTATGTTATGTTAAAGTGATTAGAGTTGGTCCAATTCCTTTTTGATTCATGCTCAAAAGATAAAGTTGTAGCATTGAAGTTGCTATACCATATGGTGATATCTGTGGTGGGTTTGCTTCAGATGTTGTAGCCGTAATAGGACACGCTTGGAAAACACAGCTTCAGGTGTTTGTTCTATCCTACGCAACCAGCATAATACACGTGAAAATGAACTTGCTTTATGTTGGACACTGAGTGGAATGAGTGTGATGTTAACTTCTGATTGAAACACTGTCTTGGCTGCTAAAGGATCCAAGAACATATTAAATTCTGCATATTGGTTGGAAGGAACAGAAAATATATTTCCTTTGTCACAGACATTCCTGCTGATGTGTCCCCCCACTACATAAACCTCCTGAAACATTATTTTGGAACTGTAGTGTCATGTCATTACTGCAAATTGTAATAATCTTAGATGTTGTACAAAAATTGTTTAGTATAACTTACCTCAATTCTCGAGCTTATGTTTTTCATTGATACAACCTTTGCCAAAGTAGTCAAGGGTCCATTGGTTAATACTGTAATTTTAGATTCTGGTTCCATTGTTTGCATTATAGACTCCCAAATTTCCATAGCCAATGGTTGTCTGAGTTCAAAGTGATCACTATTCTGAGAAGCCCCAAACTTCACAGAATTTTCTAGTGTATACCTGATCAGTCACATGTCAAATTGTTAGTGTATATCATACTCATAGGTAACAATTTTTAATTCCATCAATGCAAACCTACCCCCACATAACCATCATGGTTTCAATAATTTCTTATGCATATCATAATGTTGAAGAACACTTTTAACTTTT
This sequence comes from Amphicarpaea edgeworthii, assembly GCA_014843725.1. Lineage (NCBI taxonomy): Eukaryota > Viridiplantae > Streptophyta > Magnoliopsida > Fabales > Fabaceae > Amphicarpaea > Amphicarpaea edgeworthii. The sequence continues at coordinate 22,746,087 of CM026322.1, read as the reverse complement.
AAGGAAGGAAAGTAAAACTCGAAAAGCACCTTCTGGGGCTACGTGGCAAATCACGAGCAAGTCCATAAAGAGTATCAGAGTCCAGAAATCCACCACTTCCATAGGGAATGGCTTTAACATACTTGCAATCTCCAGCAGTTGTGAATATTGGGTCTGATTGATTCATTGCAAAAAAATCACCAAGACCAACTGGGATATCGTCACGGCCCATCATGTGCAATAAGTCATATATAACATCGATTGTTGCAGCATTTGCCCACCCAGTTGGGCTCACAATGATTGCCTTAACCAAAAAAGTCACTATGTGAGTCCAAGATTAGTGATTTCTAATAAAGTAGTTCTGCCCACTTTAGATTTGACGACCTTCTCCCTCCCTAAAATTTATGAGTAATAAAAAGAAAAAAAAAAACTCTCCTTATTATTAAGATAAAAGATCATGAAGTGTTTTTTGTTTGGACATATTTTTCTCTGTCAATCTTTAAGTTAATATTGCAGAACATCCAAATCAAATAAACAAAAATCAGAATACCTTAAGGTTTATCACTTCAACATCAACTTTAAGGAGATAGAATAGAGCAAGAAAATCTCCTACGCTCATGTCCATGTCAAACACAACAGGTTTTCCCAGTGTTTTGTTTTGAAAATCTGGCATGTAAGTTACTTCTTCGTAGTATGGAAATTGTGTAGTGAAGTTGAACCTCCCAGCATGTTGTGGTTGCTTTAGAACCTGTGAACCACCACAATTTAAAATCTAAAATTAATTACAATCTCAAGCATTGATATTCTAATTAGTGGTTATTAACTTATTATTGCATTTAATTCTATATAATGCACATATGAGCCAAATTTCATTTTCTAGACCCAATATCAGTTAGAGCACAGATAATTAAGTGATGTGGTTCCTTTTAAAGAACTAAATAGTACAATTTTTTTACCTAAATATTTTACTATAAAACAGAATTGAAAATGTTTGAATAAAATAAAAGTGAACTCACATTCAAGAAGCTTTTGAAGTATTCTTTGTCAAGCGAACTCCTAACATCTCGGTTAGGCTTTGCTTTAATGGCGACAAGTACCTTCACTGAGTCAGGACCATCCACCTCAGCTGTATAACCGTCCTATGTAGTACATTTTGTAATAAACAAACAGAAACATTTTGTTATATATATGGTTTGACTATTTGTATAATCTTAAAGTTGCAAGGAAAAATAGAATAGAAAAGCAAGTACCTGACATCTCCCTTTGCCATTCTTCACAAAACAAAATTGATCTCTAAGCCCTTGTTGAACATGACCACTATGCACCCCACCTTTCTTTAGATTGAATTTAGGAACTTTAAGGCCATCAAAGAATGGATTGGAGCCATCAGATATCCCATACGGTTTGTTTGAAGTAATTACAGTTATGTTTATGTATTCCATATCAGCAAATTCGTTTACCCTTTTATGTTTTTTATTGGAGTTTTTCATGCTTGAGATTGCTACACCAGATGTGAAAGAGTCCCACATAAAATAACTCTGTTAACATAACAATGAGTCATTATCAATATCAATTCCTTTTTACTCCAACAAACAAAAGATTTGTTAATAAGTGAAATTATAGAAACGTATGATATATGCAAAGCATTATTAAGAGATTACCGTATAGAATTGGTTGTCAAACCTATCACGAGCCATTTTTAAGGACTTGAAACAGTATTGCGCCTCATATGTGTCTTGACTTTTTTCAAATTCATTAAAGAATTCTTCATTGATGGGAATTGTGTTTGTTGCATCAAGAGGAACAAGAGTAACAGGTATACCAGAATGAATTACCTAAAATGACATATATGTACTTTTTGGTCAAGAACCAATCGTATCTTTGGTTAAGAACTATATATAAGTTTTTACCATAATATAAACAAATGAAACACTAGTTCCATCATAACAGATGTTGGAAGGCCCTTTAAATAATAATTATATATAGTTTGAGATTGACCTGGTATGCTGCAAAAGGGTCACCAAATATATTGAACTCTGCAAAAGGGTTAGCTTTATGATTTGTGAATACATTGCCACGGTCACCACACTGCCTTGGAACGCAAGAAGAGGAAGCATTTTGGGGGCAACACCCAGTTGGTTTTTTTGCCCTTACAGCACCACCCATTATGTAAATATGCTGCACATTTTTCTTCAAGTGTGGATTGTTCATGAGGAAAATAGCTATGTTTGTTTGCACTCCTATCACAATCAATGTTATGGGACCTGCAGATATGTTGTCAATCAACACTTGCTGAGCACTTGGTTGTCCTATGGGACTATATTTCCTTCTCCCCTAATGAATGATGGAATCAACAACAAAAATGAGTATTAGTATATATAGACTACAAAACAAATATTGAATCAATTTCGTACATTGCAATGTAATTTTAAACAGTTTCAAGTCAAAGGAGAATGTTAGGGAGTTCAATACTAATGAGTTGTTATTATCTACTGTAGTATAGGTAACATGTTCAAGTTGACAATGTACATTATATATACCTGTGGAAGGAAAGCTTTTCGGATGCCATAGTTAGTATCAATATCCAAGATCCCTCTATGGCCTATAGGAATTGCCTGCCTGTATCTGCAACCTCCTGCCGTTGTCATTCCCTAATTCAATGAAATGTCATTTGATTTAAATTTCAATCATGAACACGGATATGATGTTGTATAAAACTTAAATATGTACTTTTGGTGCTATTTTCCGATCAGAATTGAAGTTTCACCTTGATAATATGCAACAAAATAAAGGTTTTCATTACATGCCAACACAGATTACCGATATGAAACTCCAATTCTAATCTATGTATATTTTGTCCTTTGATGTATTTTTAGCTACTTGGAGGCTTACTAAAGAAAAAGAGAAAGAAAAGGTCACACAACACATACTTGTTCTATAATTGAAAGATATCCACCCACATTTGGAAGAACTGTACCGTTTGGGAGTATTCCACCCTCACCTCCCATTCCAACTGCTATGTCATCTCTTCCCATCATGTAAAGTAAGTCATAAACTTGATTCACAGCATGTCCGGCATTAGTCCAAGCATTTGCACTGATTGTGACTCCCTACAGCAGATGTTGGTATGAAGACTACTCAAAACATCACAAAATTCCAATCCCTGAATGGTAAACAAATGCTCAAAATGGTTCACGACATAACCAATTAACCATCCCCCAAGTCATGCCAAATATGCAATGTCAGCTTCATAAGATCAAATTGTGTAGGTTTTACAACACATGGAAACAAACAAATTGTACTACTGGGTATGGCTTATCCAACAAAAAGACAGAGTACACACCACACACTTTTTAGTTTTTACTATGTCAGTTCCTTTATTAAGCCAACAATAAGATTTGCTTGGAAAATAGAAATGATTTCAACCAAGTCCAAGCCATGATTCACAGTGAAAAAAGCACAAAAATTGTTACTCAAATTGCTAACCTCCAATTGAAACTCTGATCTGTTGAGCTTCAAAAGGTAGAGCAGAGCAAATACATCATCAGTGTCAACATCTGTATCCAAAAGAATTCGACGAGGCTTGGCCGCCACAGAAGTAGTACTACTTGCTAACATAATCAATACCAATACCACAGCTACCCACAACCTCATTATTGGAAACATTGATTCTCACCACTCAGAATTCTCTTATGGTTCAAATATGTAACAGAGAATAACAAAGATTCATGAAAAAGCTAGCATGCAAAGAAGAGAGAATCGTATGGAGGAAGCGAAAGGCACGTAAATAAATTCTAAGGAGGTAGAATTCTAGCTAGAACTAGAACTACCTTAAGTAGTAGAATTGTTCAATCAGTAAAAATGAGAGGCAATTTAATTTACGTATTGTAATGCATAACATAGCATAATAGAAGGATGAAGAGACAGGTCGAGAGAGAATGAATTAATTCATTATAGAAAATAACTAGTATACTCTAAAAGAAAGAATATAGTAAAATTGGTTGACTTGACTTGTGGTTACCTTTAAAGACCGATGCTATTTTATTCCATTTCTCTGGTGAATAACCTCCTTACAAGTGTACTTGAAGCTGTTGGTCCTCCATAGAAAACAAAGGGTAGAGAATGGAAATTAAAAAAACTTTATTATTATAATAATGATAATAACTTTGGGGGTATTGCATGTACTTTTCTTTGGTTTGGGTTTAATTTTACCTTTTCATTAATGTTGTTAAAACGGATGATTTTGAGTTATTGATAAAGCAAAAAAGGACAAAGAAGCAAATTAAACAGAGAAAATAAAAAGAAGGAAGATACCAAATCAACACAGTGGTTTGGTGCGGTAAAGGCTGATACAGTGAGCAATGAGTGAGCTTAGTCTGATTGATAAACTTTGGTGTCTCTGTATGGTATTGTGATTTTTTGAAGGAATCAGTGTGTGCTAATTACGCGTAGAGACTGAATGGTACATTTCAGTGCGTGCCCAAATTAAAAGTGTCACTTTGTGAGTCTGTTATTGTATGTATGTATGAATGATCACTCACTCACTCACTCCATTGCGTTTGCATATGCATTTAATCACCTCCACTTATAATATTATAGTACCACTTACTGTATATATTGAGATAGTCAAACTGTAATAATACTTTCCATTTTACTAATTTAGTGTTGTATCTACTCACAATATGCAATAATTATATTCCTATTAACTAAAGCAGCGATTGTGCGAGTATCGAATGCTATGCTATATATATATAGTTTTTAGTTTTTTTTTTTTTTAAAACAGTGTATTAACGTGGATGCCTTTCATAGTGGATGAAATCTCTAGCATTTTTCAACTGATAAAAGAAAAAGAAAACACAACGTGGTCAAAAAGTGAACGTGTTTTATAGATGCAATGGGGGCACCGGCACTACTTAGCATATTCTTGCCGCTAGCTATTTTTAGAAATTTTGGGTAAAGTTGTTTTGTTGTGTGATCCATCTAAATCCTCATTAATTAATTTAAGAAAAAAATGTTTACTTTTTTTAACTTGATAAATAATTAAATAACAAATCTTGTTTCAATTAAATGTTTTTTACTCAATAAATTAGCTGAATCCAAAACCTCAAACTTAGTACATACCTTGTATTAACATATATAAGAGGTAATAAATCACTTAAGCATGACAATTAAACTTGTACCCATGGGATATCATGTATCTACTCAATTTTGACGGGAAAAAATCAAGTTTATCAGGTGTGAGTTTAAGTTTTTCACACTTAAAAAAGTCAAAAATGAGGTTAGGGTTGACAATTGTGATCCCTGCCCCGCATTACATTCACATCCATCTCTGCTATTAATATAGTAAATTATATAAATACCTTAGAGTAATTTATCTATATCTATATAATATTTCAAATTTTTGTTTTGACATATGTCACATTCTCAACCTTTTTTTTTTCCATTGTATTTTTGTTTTTTTTATAATGGTATCTATCCTACTTTTCTTTTTTTGTGTTTTGTTTAATTAATACAATATTTATTGTTTATTATGAAACAAATTCCTATTGATAAAATAAATTGAACAATTTGGTTTATGATGAGAATTAGAAATATGTTATACAAGAGTATCACGCTTAGCATTTGAGACAGTCATATATATTTTTATATAATTTGGGTCTGTCATGTGTATTTCACAAAATGTACTTCTAAGTAATTGCTCCATAGATCCTATATCTATCTATATGAAGAAGAAATCATGTGACGGGGGGATTCTTATTTGTACAAATGGTACTTCGAACTTGGAACGAGTATGAAGAAATTAACGATACTTCTTTACCTTTTGAGTTGTTCTGTCGGATCGGTCGCTCAAGACCTTTGGTCTCTACTCGGACCTAATGAAAAATATGGGATCACATCTTATGGACTCGTTGAGAATAATTCTGATCTAGTTCATGGCCTATTAGAAGTAGAAGGCGCTTTTTCAAATTGGATAAATGTTGGTTGATCGTGTATTTCATTCTAGTTCGATGATTCAGAGTATCATTTCCTATTTGATACCTTTGAATTCCATATTCGAAGTTGCAATTGAATCGATTCAATACATTTCTTATGTAACCATGGGTGCTATATTGGATTTGAATCAGATTTCGGATCAATCTATATTGATTGACTGCCTCCATTATGTTGTTGCTAGTAAATACAACTATTTTAGGTTTTGGATCTTCCAAATTATTCCGACAAGAGGTCTGGACCCATTTTTTTATGATCCTTCGATAAAAAGATTCATTCTCTTCATAAAAAAGAGGAGGTAAAACCAATAAAAAGTGATTTTTCGATTCATCCGACATGATTGAAAAACCTGACCTCAATAAGAACAAAAATATGTCAAATTTTTAAGTCTCGACAAAAAATAAATGTTAAAATAATGATGATTTGAAATGTCAAAGGCGGGTGGGGAGACTAACCTCGCTCGTAATACCTAAAATCACTAGTTAAAAAAAGAACATTATATATAATGTTAATGTGTGAGAGACAAAAAAAAACAACATATGATCTGTTGGTTAGCGAGAAATCACGCAAGATATTTTTGTAGAAAGGAATTGGAGTGTCCTACAAAGTACAAAAGATGTGTTACATTGTGACTTGCAGATGAGCACAGAAGACCCAACTGAACTGACAAAGTATATGCAACACGTGAAAGGTAGAAATAGATTGGGACCAGAAAACTCTATTGATCAACCAACATGTTTACGTGACCCCTCTCTACCTTCTTATCTATTAACCAACACGTACGCGTGTGACTATAACTAACACCATAGCTAGCTTGAGATCATGAATTGGAGCCTAATATTAATTGACCCTTTTACATAAGCAAAAATTGCTTGCTTAGAATGAATTGACTGATGTGTATCATGATTATCTTTTTTTTTTTCCCATATTGGATTGGATATCAATATATCATTGCTCCCTTTCCTTTTAATTAATTAACCAATTACTTAATGGTGTGGTTGAATGTACGGGCACCACACACTCCTTAGCCCAATTCCATCATAATCATTATTGCACTTGCACACCACAAAGGAGATAGGTTAAAGTTGACCTATTATTGAAGGTAATTAAGCTCGCGAAAGCGCCTAAAAAATGGGGGCATGGCACACATTTGTATGTATAATCCGAGAATGTGTACTCTTTGACTCACATATTATTATATTATTATTATAGTAGAAAATGATTACAAGAAAGAAAACATTGGCCAATCAATCTGAAGGAGAATGCATGCACTTTCAGTGTGTTTTTGGATTACAATTACAAAGTAAACTAAAAGGGATCATTCAAGAGCATGCTGGCTGGCAATCATGAATCTTCAAGGCACACACGAATTAGGATGACATTTCTTTTCTTTTAAGATGTGTGTGAATGATCCACTTTAGGATAAAAATCAAATTCAGCCCTTTATATATAGTAATCATTTTACTTTATTATCAAGATATTCGTTTTTGATGCACTCATAATAAGTCAGTGCATTTATATCACTCCATAAGCCGACCCTAGCTATACATTGTGGTTATGGGCATATGCACCATCATAACACTCATTTCCAAACTTTGGCAGAAAACTAAAGTCAGATCCAATCACCAATAGCTAGCATTCCAAGATCAATGTTGTAGTTACTACTTAAGTGTGCTGAAATAACAAGTCTTGGTCTTTAGATAATTTTTAATTAAGCAGATAATGCTTATATAGGCTTTTGTATATTATAATGCATACTTACGAATTACTCCAAAATAGTCTAAGATGACACTTTGAAAAGGATCAACAGAGCCGCCTGCCAAAAGTCACTAATGTTAATTACCAAGATTAATTTCAATATATATGGCCTTTCATCAATTGTAATAGTTTTTACAGTATTACAGTATTACATTATAACTTAATCACTTTGTATTAAATAATTTATTTATTTAAAAAAAATATTTTCAATTACAATAATATATTTTTTTTAATTACAACTTATTTTTTCTTTGGATAATTTAATCACTCTCATATAAGTTTAAGACGTAAACCAAGCTTAAGGATGAATCCATTTCCTTGTTTGATCTTGAAAGCTTCCTACCCTAGCCGATTGGTTCCAGCACCAAGCCTATTTGCAAACATTTTATAATAAGCCATAGCACTCATATGGCTTAAAACTCTAACTAATTTCCCATGTTTCTCATCCAACACCATTTTCCCATCCATTGATACATCCCCTTGGGCCAAGACTTGAATGGGCTTCACTTCAAATTTTGCATTTAGATCACTTGAAGGCCCATCAGCTAGGACAACCGCACCCAGAATTTTCCCCAAGAATGTCTCCTACAACATTAATTATCATAAACACAAACCATAAGTCATATATAGCAGAAATAATGTACAAAACCAATATTTATATATATAGTACTGATCAAAGTTATACCATATGGTGATATCTATGGTGGATTTGCTTCAGACGTTGTAGCCTCAATAACACGCTTGGAAAACACAACTTCAGGTGTTTCTTCTGTGCTACGCAACCAGTGTAAAATACTTGAGAATGAACTTGCTTTATGTTGGATACTATGTGGAATGAGTGTGATGTTAAGTTCTGATTGAAACACTGTCTCGGCTGCTAAAGGATCCAGGAACATGTTAAATTCTGCATATTGGTTGGAAGGAACAGAAAATATATTTCCCTTGTCACTGACATTCCGGTTGATGTTTCCTCCCACTACATAAACCTCCTACACATTTTGGAAGAGCTAGCTATATGTCATGTCATCAACAAGAATTAAGAGATTGAAATCACACAATTTAAATTTTTTAAAAAATACTTAAATTAATATTATTCTAAAATGTTGCAAAACAAATAAATTACCTCAATTTTTGAGCTTATGTTTTTCATTGATACAAGCTTTGCCAAAGTAGTCAAGGGTCCATTGGTTAATACTGTAATTTTAGATCCTGGTTCCATTCTTTGCAGTATTGACTCCCAAATTTCCATAGCCAATGGTTGTCTGAGCTCAAAGTGATCACTATTCTGAGAAGCCCCAAACTTCACAGAATTTTCAGCTGTGTATCTGATCAGTGAAGAGTCACTTGTTAATTTGTTATCATGCATTATATTATAGGTTAAAAAATGCAAGTTTACAAGCATGCATGACATTAATATATACTATTGACTCACTACAATTGCGGTACTCTTTTTAGTAGCAATATATTGTAGGTTCCTTTTCCTGCATCATAATAATGGTGCATGATGAACACTTTTTAAGGAAAGAAAGAAAGTAACTCGAAAAGCACCTTCTGGGGCTACGTGGCAAATCACGAGCAAGTCCATAAAGAGTGTCAGAGTCTAGAAGCCCACCACTTCCATGAGGAATGGCTTTAACATACTTGCAATCTCCAGTGGTTGAGAATATTGGGTCTGATTGATTCATTGCAAAAAAATTACCAAGACCAACTGGGATATCATCACGACCCATCATGTGCAATAAGTCATAGATAACATCTATTGTTGCAGCATTTGCCCACCCAGTTGGGCTCACAATGATTGCCTTAACCAAAAAAGTCATTGTGAGTTAATTAATGTCTCTATAATGAAAAGTATAGTTCAACACTATATGAAAATCTTGGGTTTTAAGTGTCACATAACAAGTAATTACATAAGTATGCACAAATTACAACTATAGAAGTTCTGATCTGACCTTAGGAATATTGTGACAATCTTTCTCCTCCCTAAAATTTAGAAAAGAAAAACTCCCTATATTGAGCTAAAATATCATGAAGAGTGTTTTTATTTTTTTTTATTCAGACAGACATATTTTTCATGTTTTTGTGTCGATCTATAAGTTAGTGTAGAACACACCCAAATCAAAGAAAGAAAAATTTAAATACCTTAAGGTTTATCACTTCAACATCAACTTTAAGGAGGTAAAATAGAGCAAGCAAATCTCCTACACTCATGTCCATGTCAAACACAATAGGTTTCCCTAGTGTTTTGTTTTGAAAATCTGGCATGTAAGTTACTTCTTTATAGTAAGGAAATTGTGTAGTGCAGTTGAACCTCCCAGAATTTTGCGGTTGCTTTAAAACCTGTGAACCACCAAAATTAAAGCAAAATTCAAATACTCGTATCATTTTATAGAATTTGACTCGTTTAAATTAAAGTTATGAGTGCATTTTAAAGAATAAAGTGCATATTCACCAGTGTTAATTAGTAGAACATTAACGATTGAGATTGTAATAAAATCAAATATGAGAATTGAAGAGGTTTGTTTGAATAAATTAAAAGTGAACTTACATTCAAGAAGCTTTTGAAATATTCTCTGTTAAGTAGACTCCTAACATCTGGGTTAGGCTTTGCTTTAGTGGCGACAAGTACCTTCACTGAGTCCGGACCATTCACCTCAGCTGTATAACCGTCCTATATGTATGTACATAGCAAATTTTGTAATTAATAAATAAGCACAAACATTTTTGTTACATGCATGTTTGAGCATTAATTGATATATATAATCTTAAAGTACTGAGCAAGGAAATTAAAAGAGAAGCGATTACTTGACATCTTCCTATCCCGTTCTTCACAAAGCAAAATTGATCCCTAAGGCCTAGTTGAACATGACCACCATGCACCCCATCTTTCTTTAGATTGAATTTAGGAACTTTGAGGCCATCAAATAATGGATTAGAGCCATCTGATATCCCATAGTGTTTGTTCGAAGTAATTACAGTTATGTTTATGTACTCCATTTCTGCAAATTCATTTTCCTCTTTATTTTTTTCATTGGAGTTTCTCATGCTTGATATCGCTACACCAGTTGAAAGAGTCCCACAAAAAATAATTCTGCAATTAACAATTAATCATTATCAAAATTATTTCCTTTTTAGTTTTTATCTTAGCGAACAAAATGCATATGTTAATAAGTGAAAATTAATCACAAGCACGTAAATTAACATTATTAAGAGATTAATTACCGTGTAGAAGTGATTGTCATACCACGTATCACGAACCATTTTCACAGCCTTGAAGCAGTATTGCGCCTCATATGTGTCTTGACTTTTTTCAAATTCATCAAAGAATTCTTTAGTGTATGGGATTGTGTTTGTTGCATCAAGAGGAACAAGGGTAACAGGTATACCAGAATGAATAACCTAAAATGACATGTACTTTTTGATCAAGAACCAATTAATTAATCTGCATATAATTAAAGATATGCATCAACCTGAACCTGGAAAAAGTTGAATTGCTCAATTGATTATACTAGTTGACAACAAGGGATCATAGTTAAACCTTTATTACTATTATTTACTTAATTAACAACAACATTTATTCAAATTGAATTTGAACACATATTTAACCTAAACCTTGAAAAAACTAAATGCTGATCAGTTTGATTACAGTTGATATCAAGGGAAATTAAATAATGATTGATGGCTAGCTATTATTAATTTGAGACTAACCTGGTATGCTGCAAAAGGGTCACAAAATATACTATACTCAGCATAGGGGTTAGCTTTATAATCTGTGAATATATTACCACAGTGACCACCAGCACAGTCCTTTTGAGGAAAATGACCACTTAAGTTATTTCTTGACCCCACATAACCACCCATGATGTAAATATGGTCCACATTTTTCTTTAGGTGTGGATTGTTCATAAGGAAAATAGCTACATTTGTATGTGTTCCTAACATAATCAAACTTATGGGACCTGCAGATATTTTCTCAATCAGCACTTGTTGAGCAGTTGGTTGTCTTAGGGGGCTATATTTCCTTCTCCCCTATTTTCATGATGGAATAATAATAATAATAATAAAAAAGAGTGTCAAAGACTACAAATAGTTAAAACAAATTAATTACAATGTTTATTAATTATACCTGTGGAAGGAAAGCTTTTCGAAAGCCATAGAAAGTATCAGTATCTAAGAGCCCTCGTAAGCCCAAAGGAATGGCCTGCCTGTATCTACAACCTCCAGTTGTTGTCATTCCCTAATTTAATGAAATTAATATGTCATTTGATTAAATTTTAGTTTTGAGGCCTTGGACTCACAAAAATAGAGTCTGTTATCAATGTAAACTTTCTTACAAAAGAAAAAGAAAAAGGTGACAGATATATATATACCTGTTCTATAATAGAAAAAAATCCACCCACATTTGGAAGTATGGTACCATTTGGGAGTATTCCACCCTCACCTCCCATTCCAATTGTTATGTCATCTCGCCCCATCATGTGAAGTATGTCCTAAACATGATTCACAGAGTGCCCAGCATTACTCCAACCATTTGCGCTTATTGTGACTCCCTACAGATGCATGCATATATATATGAAGACTTCAAATATGCACTGTTAACTTCATTACATGATCAAATTGTGTGTTTCACAAATCACAATACATGGAAACAAACTAAATTTTTGTTGTCACTATAATAGTGACAACAATCAAGTATTGACAGCTTTTAAAACACACACTTATGGCTTATCCAACAAAAAGAAAGAGTACACACTACGCACGTTTTACTAAACCAGTTCCTTAAGCCAACAGAAGCAACAATCAAATTTGCTTGAAAAAGAAAAGAAAAGTATTTCAATCAAGTAATGAGTAAATATGATGCATGCAATGCAACTCAAACAGTGAAAGCAATGATTCATACTAAATAAAAAAACAAAAATAATACTAGAAGGGAATAAATAATAATCAAAGGCACCATCAATGTGTCGCTCAATTAATTTGCTTTGGATTGCTAATTAATTACCTCCAATTGGAACTCTGATCTATTGAGCTTCAAAAGGTACAGCAAAGCATAAACATCATCACTATCAACGTCTGTATCTAAAAGAATCCGACGAGGCATGGCCTTCACATTATTCCCCAAAACAACTCTAAGAGTTGTTAACATAATCAATACCACAGCTACCATTGGAAACATTCTTCGGAGTCCAGAGTAGTGACCAGATAAATTCTAATGTTCTAATGTGCACTAAAAAAAAAAATGAGAGAAAGAATCAAAATGAGATTTGATGAACAAATTAAAAAAAAAAAACAAATTACAATAACACTTTGGATTTCGTGCAATTGCACAATCATTCTCAACTTTTTTAATAATTATTTTCATCTTTTATAAGGTGTGTTAATATAATAAGGTGTGTTAATATAATGTTTTGAAGGATATAGTATAATAAATGTTTTGAAATATACAAAAGGTTATTAGACCATCTTTAATGATCTATTTTTTCTGGGTGCTTCATTTAAAAGTAACGTTGCTTTCTAAATATTGTCCATCATTTGTATTAATTGCTTCACAAAGCATAGATGCTTCAATTTTTTAATTCTAAAAAAGTAATTAATTAATATTGGAAGAGTTAACTTTTTTTTTTTAAGACAATTGAAACTTGAAGAATTATTTATTATTAGAAGAATTTGATGGTTAAAGTTACTTGTATGAAAAAATATAAATAAAAAATGACATATAATGATAGGTCTTGTTGAAAGCAACAAAAAATAAAACAACCATTTAAATATTTTTAGTGTAATGATTTCAAATCTAAATGTTAGTATAAAAAACCCAAAAAAAAAAAAAAAAAACACCCATCCTACTTAGATTACTAACTCCAAATCCAAATAAAAAAGATATCATAAAATTTAAATCGTTTTTTTTTTTTATCACGTGTTGCACTGCACAGCTTAAATCTCATTAATTATCTATTAATCAATTATAATTAATAGTTAATAATGGTATTTCTATATGTGAGAGGTTGCACGGTTTAAACTCTCATTAGTTATTCATTATGAATTAATTGTAATTAATTAGTTAATAATGATTTTTTAAAGAAAGTAAATATACATGTCCTATTATATTTAATGCATTGACTTCCACTATTTCTCTCCATTCAAAAAAATAATTATATTTTAAAGAAAATCTTGATTAAAATTCATTGCACATTACGTATGGCTTTCTCATTATACATCCATATACATTATTATTCAATATTTTACAATGAAAAAATTAGTGTCATATAAACCAGAATTCTATACTTCAATATAATGATATACACATTAATTATCATATTTTATTTATTTATTTGAATGTTTAAAACCGTATATTTAATGCATTTGACTTCTTTACCATCTCTTTTCCTCCAAAAAAAATAAAAATACTATATATATTACTAATGCATCATTTTAAGGCATAAAGTCATAAAATAAAATAAAATTACATTTTTAAAAGAATCATGATTAACAATCTTGTTATATATTTCACGAACGAGAGGGTTAGCAAACTCACACCTTTGATACTTTCTTTTATACACTCTCTTACGTTAGTTAAAAATTATAAATTTTAATAAAATTCACATATAATTTAATGATTATATTTTTTTATTTAATTAATAATAACTAAAATTTATAATTTTTAATAAATTTTAACCGATCATAATAAAAATTTCTGAAAGAAAATATTAATTTTCACTAGATTTCTTTTCTTTCACGAATATATAAATTTTATAAAAGTCACCTTAAGCTAAGTTGTCAACCTTGTTACGAATTGACACACATTCACATGTTGATATATATTACCAGCATTCATGGGTAAATATTTTTCAAAAAATGATATATTAAGATAGTATTATTTTTTTTATCTTCAAATAAAAAGATAGTATTTTTACTATTCTGTGTATTGATACAATTTTAAACATTCAAATAAATACAAGAATCTAAATCAGTTAATTCAGTAAGGTATACGAGAAATGTAAATCTCATAAATTCAGCAAGGTGTATGAGGAATGTAAATCTCATATGATATTGTGTTTGATTCTTATAAATAATAAAAATAATAATAAATTATTTTTATGGAATTCAGAATTAATCATAAATTATTTTTGACTTTTAGTTTTGTTGATATAAAAATTTATAAAATTATGATACATGATAGTTTGTAACTTAGTGATACTATAAAAATTGTGTATATATTACTTATTGTTATAATTAAGAGTCTTCATGTTCTTCATTTAGTCTTTAACATTTTGCTCTTACTTTTATGAGTTTTTTTTTTTTTTTTTTATCACAAAAATAGCTTTCCTAATATATATAAGAAATGATTTATTTATACAATATTCTTGCCCCGACGCTTTAGTAAGTAATAAAATAAACTAAACATGCATATCATTACATTTTTTTATATTATTTCCCCAATCAATGTGTAATGATTTGATTTTAAAAAGACGTGTAAGAAACATTTCTCATAACCATTTACTCCCTGATTGTTCATCTTGGAAATTTCATCATGAATGAAAACTTCAAAGCCCAAAGTTATGAAGATATAATAGCCCAGCAAGGAATTTGGCTCCTTTAATACATTAGGGAACAATAATTTACAATAACCAAAGGTTTATGTTCATCCATGATAGGCTTACAAAAAGTAGAGAACAAGGTATAAATCAATGTAACACTTTTTCTTTTTTGGACCCTTTCTGTAACTAGGAAAATAGAAAAAAAGTATAAAAAGAAAGAGACATAACTCCCATATAGCTAGCAAAATATATATTATATTATGGATCCACCAGACCCATTTGTACAAAGAGCATTAACTATAGATAAAGCAAACTTCTCCTACGAATTCGACCTTCTCTTTTATTTGGAGGAGCAGGGGTTTCATCACTCCCAGGAAATTCCCACCTAACAACATCACCATCCCAAGCTGAAGTGATCATCATTGGATAATGGGGGTGCCAACTACAATCTCTAACAGGTGCCTCATGATGATCAAGTTTTGCAACTTGTGCACCACTCACCTACAAATCATGTTTATAAAAGGATGAAAATCCAAGTCTTCATACAAATGCAGTATCTGTTGATAAAATATCTAAGTAATTCTTTTTACCAGGTCATATATGTAAACAGATGAATCACTAGACCCGGTGTAAATGTACTTTTGACCAGTGCTGCAACAAGAAAAACACAAGAACAGTATGTCATTCACATTCTTAAAAAAAAAAGAGATGCAAAGAGAACATGGAACATCATCATAAAAAAAAAAAAAGCAATATTGAAAGAGGAGTGCTAGCAAAACATGTTCCAGTCACTGAACTAACAGCTATTCAATGGTTTGTCACTATAGAATATATAGCTATTTGATTTCATAATAAATACGAAATACCAGAAGCAATTTCAACACCTAAATATGTTTGGATTAATTGGAATCTTATATCATGTAAAAGAACAATGATATACAGCAGAGTAAGTATAAATTACCTATATGAAGGAGAGAAATAACAGCGCACTAAAGTACGCAACACTGAGTGACCTTTATATGTTGTCAATGACTGATCATGAGGATGCTTTAAATTTCTTGCATATTCAGGGTAGTCCATCCACCGATAGTCCCACTCGTCATCTCCAAGGCCAAGACTGTTGTTGGTTTAAGTAATAAACATCATTGTTAAATACACATCACAGACTGACTAGAAGGGGAAAAAATAAAAAAGGAGTCACTTTTATTTATTTTTCTTGGACTTGAGTATTGACCATAATAAAATACCATGCCCATATCAAAATCAAAATTCATAACAATGAGTAGTGAATCTATGCAAATAAGCACACTCATGTGGAAGAGGAATTAAGCTTTACTATTATTAAAAACTAAGACGAATAATCATCCAATATATCTATTGAAAAACGAAGTTCCACTTATGCAACATCAGTGAACTACAGTCAGTAACAATAATTCTCAGTTCAGTTGTTCACAGTTTAGAACCAGAATAATGTTTACAAGGGGTTAGAAATAGAATCAATCAGACTCATTGTAACTTCCAAACTCAATGAATAATACTTCATGGTTTTGCAGATTTTATTTTTCAAATTACAGATAGTTTTTTTTTCGGGGGGAGAAGGGAACTATTACAGCCACATTTGGATTGCCAACAAAGAGGCCTTATTGTAACCAAGTTTGGATTTAAAGATCAAATTGAATTCAAACAAGATTGGCCTGAGTTTTTTTGTTTTTTCCAATTCTTGTCTCTGTATATTCTTTCTTCCTTCTACTTATTTCTCTTTGAAATACCAACTCTAACATAAAGGCATTTCAAGTAGATTATAGAGGGAAACAATGGAATTCATTAGCATAACTATGAATCTACATAAAAAAGTGAGAGACAAAACAGATTTACTTTATGGCATTAGAAGACATCTTCCTTATATCCCATAATTTGGTAGTTTGATCTTTTCCGTTAGAAATTAAATATCGACCATCCCCACGGCTATCAATGAATGTAATGCCTTCTAAATGTCCCATCAAGATACCAGCTGGTTGTCCTTTATTGACAAAACAACGCCTATCCCACACCTGCACAAGGTCACAACAGCTATGAATCCCTTCAACAAGTAATTGCAAGCAGAAAAACCAAAGCAATGTATTGAGAAATAAAAGGATAGAAAATTAGGAGTGTCAATGAGCAGCAACTTGAGAGTTTTAAATCTTAAGCTCATTTAGTTATAAGCCAGGTCCAAGCTTCAAAGAACATTGTCCTTGGGCTTGCACCCTGAGAGATATTCTGCAACTACATTCATAAATATCTCACATTTAATAAAGTACTGGGTATTTAATGGAGAACTCGTTCTTTAGTTTTCAGCATAAGAAAAAGATATTCAACTCTTGCAAAGCTTAGTTCATTGAGTTACAAGATTTCAGAAATTCTCTTACTAATGCAGGCATTGGTATAAATGAAAGGAAATTAAAACAACCAAGTCACTATAGTATAAACATTGCATGACTTTGATCAACAGTTGACACTTGTATTGTCCAACTATGGACTCTTTATATTGCCAAACTATCTCTTCACAAATTCAATTTAACCAAATTATGAATATTACATTACCTTGATAAAACTATCATCACTACCGGAATATATTAGATGGCCAGATTCATCAGCAAAGCAGACAGTGTTAACATCAGACTGCAACATGAAAAAAGCAGTCAGCCAACATTCAATTAGTATCCTAATATATTTGAAACTTTTTTTAGTAATTCAAAAATAGAAATTATAGTAAATAATATATAATACCTGGTGAGCAGGAATTCTAAGGCTCAGCTTATCTGCTCCAAGATCATATACACATATGGAGCAATCACTAGTTCCAGCCACAAGCTCTCGCCCATCCGTTGAAAATTTGACAGAGAAAATTCCAAATTCATCATCATCCTCATCGGAAGAGAAATTTAATCCATAGTGAATTTCCTGCAATAATAGAAGGGTTCCTGAATGTAAATCAAACAATTATTTAATGTGTATGTATATACACATTAAATAAGTTTAAAGCATAAGAACAAATATGCTACTTGATAACAACAATAAATAAACAGGTTGCCTCATTGGCTGTATCTTTAACAAAGCATTACAAATTTTCCCATTCTATATGCATGTTTGGACAGACCTCATCCTATGACCTACAATTCAACAGTAGTAGGAGCATGATTGTGACAATGTAAGAAGCATTTCATTATTTTATAGATTCAAATTGCTTAGAATAAGGAGCCATGTTTTGCAAATAATATAATTATCACACAACTAGAAAAAAAAAAAAACTGTAAATGTAACATCTGCTTACTCCTTTACAATATTATAAAAAGCTATGAAACTATATTTCTCTGGCTATAATGAATGAATGTGAAAAAATTTCAGTACATACTGTAACATTTGCTATTGACTCTGTTGTGCCAGATCCCACAGTAACAATATGGATAACTGGTGACATACTGGCATAAACCTGCAATAGTTAATTAAAAATTGTCAAGTATAAGATTCACATTCTTAATTGGTTGTTTACAACAGCAAATTCTTAATCCTAGTAATGTCCATGAATGCCACCTCCATTGGCAATCAACTCAAACTTACAAGATAGAGTTGATCTGGTGAGAGAGAAGTATCAGTAATTGTCCACCGTAACTTTCTAGCAGAGATGTCCTTTTTAACTTTCCAGCCCCGGTCAACATCATAAATCCTGATGTGGCTTCCCTGTTTTATTATATAACAAAGCACAAACAACTTAAGTGAAGATCTACAAAACTCTTCAATTTAACAAAATCACTTTCAGCTTCATACACAATCTATGTACACACTAACTACGATAATAGTAATGACCTGGAATCCAGCAATTAAAAGTGAACCATCAGAAGAAAACTGTGAAACATAGGCACGGCTTTTCATCTGATCTACAATCCAAGGACCTTTGGTAGGCAAATAGCGGCTTAACACATGACATCCATCTGCTGATGAAAATCTCCCTCTTCCAGAATAATTACCTTCTCTACCAACTAACATTCTCACAGTAGATGCAGGTAATCTCATCCTACCGGGAACAACGCGACCCAAAAGCTCATGGGGACTTGACCTGAGTTTTGTAAGCTGTGCAATTTCATGGTCAAGATGATTGTCCCTTTCTCCAGCTATTTCACTTGAAGAAGACTCATTACTTGCACTACCATCACCACAAGTACTTTTATTTTTGTTCAACCGACTCATAATTCTCTCCCTATACCCTGCAAAAAGCATGAATCCCTGAGCCAGAAGACTTTTTAATCACAAATACACGACAATATGCAGAGAATCTTATAATTTTGAACTGCTTCAAACCCAAAATGACTATCAATACTAACAAGCAGTGCCAATAGAGAACCCCTTTCAGTCTCACACTATGAAGAGGCAATCCAAATGAAATAAAGTCAAAACAAATGTTGCTCAGAACCAAACGTTTTTCAAGTAGAGCCCTTTTTGGTTGATGCAACAAAAGGGTAGGTGTGAAAACGAAGAGAACCACACAATTAAACAAAAAGAAAGGAACTTTAGTCCAATTATAAGAATTAAAAGGAAAATGAATATCCGGGTACCAAAATGAAACTCAATTCAGCATCACTGCACTGCGACTTAATCAAACAGCTGAAGTAAAAGCTGGAAAAAAATAAAATAAATTGATAGAGGGGTTGTTGAGGAATGGAGATTGAAGAAGGTGACCTCTGATTGGAACACAAAGTTGAGTCTTTCTTTGCTTCGATTTTTTGTGTAGCAGTAAATTGAGTATTAAATATTGGAAAATTGGAAATGTCAAAGCCCCATCGTTTCCTTGGCTTTGCTTGGTTTCTTCTCAATTTGCATACGTAGGTAGAAGGTGTTACAGACTCCTAGTACCAGTAGTATTATAAACAAAAAACCTTGCAAAATCTGATTAAGACATTAATGAATATTTTTATTAAAATGTAAAAAAAAATTACAGTAATAATACTTTGGTTAACGAGGAGTAATAAATTTCTTTTTAATAATTTTTTTCTAAAACTTTTGTTAATGCACAACAAAACAAAAAAATTATTGTGAAAACCACATAAAAACACAATTTCATGCCTTTTAAAAAAACAATATCTTACTTAATAAATATATTTTTATTCCTCAAAATATTTCAGAATGTTGATTTTGGTTCCATAAAAACTTAATAGTTTTTCTCAGTCAAAAAAAGAAAATATGTTTTTAGTTTTTAATAAAAGACTAAAAACATATCACGTTTAGTATACTGACTAAAACTGTACTAAATTTTTTATTGACTAAAATTAACATTCTAAAATATTTAAAATATTTTGAAGAAAAAAAACATATTTTATCTTAAATTTATTAAGATGTGAAGAATTTGGATAGTTCTCAAATTTAAATTAGTACGATGACCAAGAAAAAATAGTCAAATTATCACAAATATATAGCCTTCTTTTTTATAAAATCCGTCAAATTTCATAACTTCTATTCATCGTTGGAGTATTACCAGCTTTACTTATAATTAAATGAGTTGATTTAATATTTATTTTAATAAAATAAATAATTATTTATTTTTGTAGTGTGTTTGTTTAGATGATTTTTATTTAAAATAAATAATTTTTTTACTTAAAGAAACAAATTCGACTTATAAAATAATTACTTTTCTTATAATAATTTATTTTATAAATCGAAAAATTGATTGATTATCATCTTTCTTCTCACAATGCAACGTTTTTGCTGTACGGAGAACTCAAACCAAAAACTAGTTAAAAAGAAAACGGAATTCGATTTCATTCACACCTGCTATACCCTTTCTCATTATATTAGAAGCTCAACACGTCTCTATCCACCTGTTCCAAATTTGAAACTACATGGCATCACAAGAAGCTTATGTGATTTTTTTCCAAGCATTTAATTAGTCACGCAATGAACCTACAACATGATTACTTTTTGTAAAGTAAACAACAAATTCATTAAAGTCTAGAACATACATTATAAACACTGAATACTAAATGATACAATCTAAATCATTAATCTTAAATCCTCAACCATAACCCATAAACTAAACCATAAATTCTTAAATCATAATCTTAACTCATAAATCCTTAACTATAAATCCATAATCATAAACTCTTACCATAATTAACTGACAGTTAAAAGTTGAATAAAAATATATCTTGAAGTATTATAATTTTTTTTAAAAATAAATTTTAAACTTTTGATATTTTTTATTTACAAATAATTATGTTTATTATTTTTTTAGTTTCACTTAATACATGTTTTCATATGTATTTTATTATTATTCTTATACTATAACTTAAAGTATTTTAAATTAAATTTAAAATAAAGTAAAAAAATAAATAAATAAACATTATACTTGTATGAGGTTAATTAACATAATAACTAAAATAAGTTGTTTAATATGTAAAATTATTCAAAATAAAAAAAATTCATGAATTATAATGAAAAGATAATAAATTAAATATTACAAATATTTAAAATAAACAAGGTAATATAAAAATCCGTAGAAAGAATACAGAAAACAAAAACAAATAAAAAATATAATCTTGTTTTATTTAAATAAGATAACAAGAAAAATTAATAAATACTTTAAGCATAAAAATGAAATACATGTAAAAAGTTAGGAGTTAAAAGTTAAAAACAAGCTTAAAAAAAAAATTATACTCCAAGTCGTGTTTTAAAAAACACTAAAAACTCCTGTAAAAAAAAATAAATTAAAAGTTATCTGAAATGACTTGATTAGCCTAAAATAATTAGAAGAGGCGGAGGCAAGGTGTTACAACTTATATGATTTTTTTTTTCCTATCAAATAAGCTAATATAATGCATTATTATTATTATTACTATAAAAAAAAAAAATGGATATGGCACATTCTGTTATTTTATGCCTTTAGTATGTTTTTGCTCTTTCATCACTATGAACTAATGCAAGCCTGGATCTCTTCCAAAGTTTTTCCTTTGGTTTCTGGGACTAATTTTGCTACAAATAGAATAGTTAAGAGGGAACCTCCAGCATACAAAAACAATGTACCTGTCAAAAAAATAAAACAACATAAATACATTTCACTTATTAATTATTGTAAGATTGGCACAAGAATGCTAATAAATTAACTGTGTTTCTATAATTCTATTAGTATTATGTGCTTACCAGGAGAACTCCAGCTCATTAGAAAGTTAAAAGTATATGAAATTATCCAAGCTCCTAGCCAATTCACCAAAACCACAAAGCTTCCAGCAATTCCCTTCACATGTATGGGAAATATCTGAAATATGAAAAGTGGCTTTAGATAGAACATACATTTCTTTGGTTTTTCCTACCATCAATGATAGGACAAAAAATAAACCCTAAAGCTTTTGAAATGTTACATCTCTTGATAAAGAACTTTAAACAAATATTGATGGCTAGCTTTTCTTTAACTATATGCTACACAGCCTACAAGAGCCTAGCTATACCATTATAATATTTTGTGTCAAATGATACATACCTCTGACATTATCACCCAAGGAACTGGTCCCACCCCAATTGAATATGCTGCTATGTAGATCTGATCACAATAAGGTTCAAAAGATGGGAGAATTTCAGGTTAAACCAGAACTGAGAGAAGGGGGTTGGGGGGAGTGTTTTTTTAGTAAACAATGGTGAAGTTTGAACAATTGAACCTAAAACTTCATGTAAATGTAAACTACACAAAATTTGATGTTGTAGAAGAAATCTCACCAGTACACCAGCAACTGCTAATATCGGTACACACTCGAGCATTAAGCTTTGATCCTGATCCAACAAGTCATAAAGGCTTTTTTTTTTTAATTAAGACACACATATACGAGAAAAAATATAATACATTTTATAGTAGAGAGTAGAGACTTGCCTTGAGAAAGAAAGCAATAGCGGCAATAAAGCAACCTAAGAATGTCCCAGTTGCAGAAACCTGGCATGTATACAAGAATTTTTGTTAAGCATCAAAATTCTTATTCCACTCATTCTTAGTTGGTCTTGATAAATAAGTACTTGCAAATAAATTTACCATTATAAGATGTCTTCTGCCAGACTTATCCATCAAAATGGCTCCTAATACAGTAAATGGAACCTGTAATCATTGTAACAATCAGATGAAGTTCAAACAGAATAATTATCTTACGAGAAATTAGTAGAGTGATCAACTACCTGCATACAAGCATATGCTATGGTACCAGCTTTTCCTGAAGAAAGTCCTGCAAATCCAGTCATTGAGAAATAAATATGACACACACAACTGACACAAGAAACATGTTTCTTTTGGTTAAACAAAATCAGCATGTATTTGGTTTCTCATATACCAGCTGCTATAAAAGTCTCGGCTGTGTAGAATCCTATGCCATTAATTCCAACAAATTGTTGACATACCATTAACCCGACCCCAATCTGAAATTGTGACAAACAGATTATTTAGAGTCTTATGAGTAATTATGCACATTGTCACTAAATTTCTGCTAGAGAAGTGTATTACTTACAATTACAGAGCGCACATGTTTGCTTTGGAACAAATCCAACAGCTTAATCTTAGGAAGGCTTTGCAGAGTTTCAATAGAGTCCTATTTAGCAAAACAAATAAGTCAGCTCAGTTCATCAAACATGTCAAATTCTTTGGAAATTTCTTTGAAGGTTTTCAATCAGTTAAAGAGAGCTTGGAAAGTACCAGAATTTCAGCAGCTTCATTAGAAGTATCAACATCTTTACCCCGAAGTGTCCTTAAAGCTAGTTGAAATTCTTTTTCACGGCCAACCTTTGCCTACAAAAAATACATATATACATACATGTTATTTTTAATTGTAATATGTCTTCAAGAATAATAAAATAAAGGAGCATTTGGCCCTTAGATAATGCTTACCAGCCATCTGGGGGACTCAGGGATAAAGCACAAACCAACCAGAAAGCAAATGCAAGGCACTAGCCCTTCAAAGTTCAAACCAATTAAGCCAACAGTTATATCTTTTTATCCATATAAGGTAAAATTTAAAACTAATGTTATTATGTGCTTACCCACTAGTGCAAGTTTTCTCCAATGTATGACACTGCCTATTAAGAATGAGACTGACGCTCCAGTAACAATCAAAAGCTGCAAAACAATCACAGCCAAAACCAATATTCAACTCATTATACATTTATACTTAACTTTTAACTTTTGGTCAAACAACAAAATACAATAATTCTTTTATGTTTCCTCACTTGATTTGTTGTTGCAAGTCCTCCTCGAAGATTTTTGGGTGCTATTTCTGCTATATATACAGGAACCTGCTCCATTTTGCTGACTTTTGTTAGATATATTACAGTGAAGAAGCAACATATAAATATATGTGTACAGACTAGAGAAAAAAGACTATGCATTGACAATGTATATAGTTTTAATAGCACGTGCCTAAACTTTATGAATGAAAATAAATAAATGTTTCTTGATTATCAAAACTATTTACCACGTATGAGATAACTCCAATGCCGTACCCTGTGAAAAATCTTCCCAAGTCAAGGGAGTAAGAACCCTGCAGTAGACAGAATAGCATAAGTGAAACTATTTTGTATTTTGCAACAAATTTTCTTAATATGAATACATATTATGCAGAAGATGCATACCTTTGACAAGAAGACAGCTAACCATCCTGTAATGCAAAATCCTGTTGAAATCCTCATAGCCTGGTTTCCCATTAAAAGTATAAGCGGTTCAAAACATATAGTTTTCTTGCGTGAATATATTATATAGACACAAGAAATTAAAAGCTGAAAATATTGTTAAAATAACTTCAACATTGATTTCATTCATTCGGCATTTAGATTTGACATACCCCTTTCCTGCCAATGAAATCACTAATCCGGCCGCTGGTTATAGCCCCAAGCATTGCACCAATGGTCACTAATGAACCAAACATGGAAAACTACCAATCCCAAAAAAAATAAAAAAATCAGAAGAGAGAATATTATATAAATGTCAATGAGGAGGGAAAAGTAGATTAAAATACTAACCTCAGCAAGAGATAGATTAAGATCTGCTCTGATCGCTGCTTGAGTGGGTGCTGAATAGCCTACCTGCCAAAATAATAACTTCAGCTTAACATAGAAAATGTGAAAACCTTTTTTTTCTGTATATTTGGTATGATATTTGGTTTGGTTCCTAACCCAGAAAACAAACACATGTAATGAACTGTATTTTCAGAATGCTTCTTTCTAAAGCCATACACCAAGTTACTCACTTTTTTCTTTTCTTATTTTCACTTTCCATAATTTTGTCAATAAAACATACAAGACTACATACACTGTGTGGCAATTATAATGTTCATGTGCTTAAGGATGGATACTTACACAATTTCCAAATGTGAAAGAACCACAAACAGCAACAAGTGTGCTAAGCAAAACCATTCCAATGGATCCATTTTCCACACTCTTATCTGATCCTACTTCTTTACAAGCAATTACCTCCTCTGGTTGAATGAAGGGCTCTTGCAAATATCCATTCTCCTCATCCTTGTGCTGCTCAATTGCCATTTTCTTAAATAGCTAGAAAAATGGCCTAAAAAAGAAAGTGACAACACAATAACAACACAAGAATTAGAGAACATGCAATGCAAAAGCATGCTGTGTTGGAGGGTATTTATATTAGTTGCATGTACCACAGCAGCATGTTTCCAATGTTGTTCTGATACTGTTCATTAGGGAATAGAAGGAACCAAGGGTACGTATGGCATGGTAAAATGAACAAGCGTGTGTCAAATTAGACATATGTAAACGGCATGTGGGAATGAAGCTGTCTGAAGAGCATTTACAACAGGCCAATCTCTGAGAAAGTATTAGAAAGTTCATTACAGCACATGTTCATGATTCTGACAAATATTTATGTGATGCATATTCAAGATTTTTAATTCATAAAAAAAATAATAACACTTAATTATATTAGTTATATGATATATAGAGATCTATGAAAATCACTATAATCTCTATTATATCCAAAACAAGTCAATAATTTCTGCCAGTCTAGACCCTTTCCTTAGAGTAATGGATTAGAAAGACCAAAGTTGATGGTTTCTTTGGTAAACAAATTGCAAGTGTGGCCAGTGCATGATTGCCCTTTAATTTGCTTATTCATCTCATCAGCTTACGTGGTTCCTACAGCTTGGATGGAACAATACAAGCTAAATATCAATATAATATGCCTGTCATATTAGACTTCAGACTTTAGAATCCATTCCATATTTCCATGGTTTCGGGTATACAATGATTGGGCACATGCACATGCATGGATATGTGTGACGCTGGAAATGTGATCTCTGCCAACACAGTTTCATACCACAAATTTGAAGTGATGCACTTACATTTTCCTTAGCATTAGTACATGCCATTCTCCTATATGTGATTGATTTTGTTTGAGATTGTCGTGAGACAGAAAATCTCTCAGCATAATGAGACCTTGATGCCAATGTTTTACCGTAACCAAGCTGTGATTTGGTACTGCTACAGAACACATGTCGCCTTGGAACCTTTGACACATCTTGGCTAAAAGTCCCCTGAAAATTAAAAGTAAAGGAAACAAAAAAATTCCCATTATTAAACAGACAGCTGCTTTTAGTAGCAAATTCTCTTTTTGCCTGATAGCACCTTGATTTTGTCATTGCAGTATAAGTATGAATGTATGATTTAGAAACACCACTCCATTAGTCCACTTCCTCACTCTCTTCTCTAATTTACCCTTTGCTTGGTATTGATGAAATAGAGAAGAAGAAAGGGGAAGAGTGGAAATAGGAGGATGTTGGTGGTTTGATAGGGTGAAATTACAATGAAATATTCAAAAAAAAAAAGTGAATTTCCACGAAGACAAGCAATGATTTGTGCAAAAATAATTGTGTGAGGTGCAACATAATCCATTATGTTGCAACATGATCTGTTATGTTCCAAAACATATTGTCGATATGTTGTTTTTTAATTATTTTTTTTCTCTAGTATTTTTCTTAATCAAACATGCTTAATTTTCACTTTATCTCTTACAAATTTTTACTACTTAAACTTCCTCTGCCTCAATTTTCAGAATATGAGGATGATTAATACTAGGAATTACTAGTAACCTGGAGATGATGATGAAAACGAGGAGGTAGGTGGTTCTGAATTTGCAGAAAATGCGTTGAGAATGATGTCATGGCTAACATGGTCAGGTCAACACTTTCTGTCTGAGTCTATCTATGCTCTTTCTGACACTTAAGTTTTGCTTCTCACTTCAGAATTCAGATGAAGACGCACAGCCACACAGTTGTCCCTAAATGGATAAAGTGGGGTCCTAACTTTTTCTTTTCTCTCACGTAAGGCTAAAATATGTTTTAATGACAGAATTTTATTTCAGATCTATGATATATTAAAAAATATTACATGCTAAGAAAAGTAAAATTGTTTGGTCTTGCTGTCAGTTAATTAATGACAAAAAATGTTGAGATGCAATTTTCGACGGCTAGAAAACCATTGGTATTTATAACACCTCATAAACCGCCAGAAACAAATAAAAGAGGAACAGATCTTATTTGTTTCTTCTCCTCCCAACGCACCACCCAAAACAATTGAAATTAAAATTCAACACAAATTTGTAACCTTTTCACATTCTATTGAAGAACCAAACTCTGCACTATGATTTTACTTTTTATATCAGAGAGATGCTCTTTGGTTTCAGACAGTATGGAAAAGAAGAAATGATTTTGGGATTATGAACTTGATCATCTAAAAATTTGTCATTACACTCCTTTGAGCACTCAGATCCAAAATTTGAACATGGTATCAACGATGAAACCTTCCCAGCCCTTCGATGAAACTTTAATCATAAGGTTCTCCGCCACTATCACCGCCTCGTTGGCCACTCCAAAGGCATCTCCGACTGCGTCAAGATCTGCGGCCACGACGACGAGACCATTAAGGTTTGGCCACAATGGGTATTGGATTGGAGTACGAGAAGAGTTCACTCGCAAGAGAAAATGATAGAACTGAAAAACGAAATTGATTTGAGATCTGATTGAGATATGTCTCCTTGTTTGTTTAATTGTTTTGTTTTAATTTTTTTTATTTGATTTGAGATCTGATTTTTTTTTTTTTTTTTATGATTTGAGATTTGTTTAATTGATTTGAACTATTTTAACCGCTAGAAATGGTAATTTAAAATTTAAAATTTAAAATAGATATAGAAGAGTTTTAGCCGCTAGAAATTGCATTTGAAAATGTTTACTTATCACCACGTCACTTAAAGTCACTTAACTTACAACGGAAATTTAAAAGTAAAATTTGTAATATGGAAGGAATTAATGCAGGGAACAAATTTATTAGATATCTAAAACAAAATTACATCATTTCTTATAGATCTAAAACATATTTTATCTTTCACATTATAGTTTAAAAATAGGATTCCATTTCATAGTTTATTTATGATTTATGGTTTTCATTTCATAGTTTATTTAACATTTAAGGTTTCATGTACAGTTAAATCATAAAAAAATCATGAAATAAAATTCTAAACCATGAAATCATAAACCACATACACCAATGCTTATGATTTAGGGTTTAAGATTTCATTGTTAAGGATTTAGTGTTTTATTTCATGATTCATGATTTAGAGTTTCATTCATTGTTTATTTTGGATTTAGGATTTCATTTCATGGTTTACTTAAAATGTATGGTTTCATTTATGGTTTATGATTTAATGTTTAATTTATGAAATTTAGGGTTTCATTATGGTTTATGGTTTCATAAATGAAACCCTAAACCATAAATAAACCATGAAATTAAATCCTAAATCCTAAACCATGAAACCTTACACCATAGACACTAATGCTTATGATTTATGATTTAGCATTTTATTCTTTCGAATTTAAGGTTCCACAGTTTAAGATTTGGGATTTTATTTCATGGTTTATGATTTAGAGTTTCATTCATGGTTTATTTAAGATTTAAGGTTTCATTTCATTGTTTATTTAAGATGTAAGCTTTCATTTATGGTTTAAGGTTTAGGGTTTAAGGTTTCATTTATGAAATTCAAGGTTTCATTTATGACTGAGAGCTTCATTTCATGGTTTCGAATTTTGGCTTTCATGGTTTATTTAGAATTTAAGGTTTCATTCATGGTTTTGGGTTTCATGGTTTGTGATATAGGATTTCATGGTTAATGATTTAAGGTTTCATAGTTTATTTGAGATTTAGGGTTTCATTTCATGTTTTATTTAGGATGTAGGGTTTCATTTCATTGTTTATTTAAGATTTAGGATTTTATTTCATAGTTTATTTAGGATTTAGTGTTTAAATTTATGATTTATTTAGGATTTAAGGTTTCATTTCATGGTTTATTTAGGATTTAGGGATTATTTTATGATTTAAGGTTTATGGTTTAAAGTTCCATTTATGAAACCCTAAATCCTAAATAAATCATTAAATGAAACCTGAAATCCTAAATAAACAATGAAATGAAACCTTAAATCATATATAAACCATGCAATGAAACCTTAAATCATAAATAAATCATGAAATGAAACCCTAAATCCTAAATAAACCATGAAATGAAACCTTATATTTTAAACCATGAAATACTAAATTTTCAACCATGAAACCCGAAACCCTAAATCTTGAAACATGAAACCCTAAATTATAAAACATGAAACCTTAAACCATGCAATACAAACCCATAAAATCTTAAATCATTAACCCTAGACATTAAACATTAAACCCTAAAATTAGTAACCTTAAAACCATACACCCTAAAATCATAAACTTAAAATCATGAAACCTTAAATCTCAAAACAACCATAAAATCCTAAATCTTAAACTTTAAACACCAACACTTATGATTTAGAATTTAGGATTTCATTGTTTAGGATTTAGTATTTTATGGTTTATGATTTAAGGTTTCATTCCATGGTCCATGGTATAGGTTTTCATTCATAGATTAGAATTTAAGGTATCATTTCATGGTTTATTTAGGATTTAAGGTTTCATGTGATTGTTTATTTAAGATTTAAGGTTTTATTTATGAGTTAAGGTTTATGGTTTAAGATTTCATTTATGAAATCCTAAATCCTAAATCATGAAATCATAAACTATAGACACCAACACTTATGATTCAAGATTTAAGATTTCATTGTTAAGGATTTAGGGTTTTATTTCATGGTTCATGATTTAGAGTTTCATTCATGGTTTATTTTGGATTTAAGGTTTCATTTCATGGTTTAATTAAGATATAGGGTTTCATTTATGGTTTATGATTTAGGGTTTAAGGTTTAAGGTTTAATTTATGAAATTCAGGGTTTCATTATGGTTTATGGTTTATGGTTTCATAAATGAAAACCCTAAACCATAAATAAACCATGAAATGAAACCCTAAACCTTAAATCCTAAATCATGAAACCTTATACCATAGACATCAATGCTTATGATTCAGGATTTACAGTTTCATTCTTTCGGATTTAGGGTTCCACGGTTTAAGATTTAAGGTTTCATTTCATGATTTATGATTTAGAGTTTCATTCATGGTTTATTTAGAATTTAAGGTTTCATTTCATTGTTTATTTAAGATTTAGGGTTTCATTTATGGTTTAAGGTTTAGGATTTTATTTATGAAATTCGAGGTTTCATTTATGACTGAGAGTTTCATTTCATGGTTTCGGGTTTTATGGTTTCAGATTTTGGCTTTCATGGTTTATTTAGGATTTAAGGTTTCATTCATAGTTTCGAGTTTCATGGTTTGTGATATAGGATTTCATAGTTAATGATTTAAGGTTTCATAATTTAGAATTTAGGGTTTCATGGTTCAAGATTTATGGTTTCATAGTTTATTTGAGATTTAGGGTCTCATTTCATGTTTTATTTAGGATATAAGGTTTCATTTCATTATTTATTTAAGGTTTGAGGTTTCACTTCATTATTTATTTAAGATTTAGGGTTTCATTTCATAATTTATTTAGGATTTAAGGTTTAATTTCAAGGTTTATTTAGGATGTAAGGTTTCATTTCATTGTTTATTTAAGATCTTAGGTTTCATTTATGATGTAGGATTTCATTTATGAAAATCAGGGTTTCATTTATGGTTTAAGGTTTCATTTATGGTTTATAATTTATGATTTAGGGTTTCATAGTATAGGATTTAAGGTTTCATGATTTAAGAGTTAGGATTTCATTTCATGGTGTATTTAGAATTTAAGGTTTCATTTCACAAATTATTTTGGATGTAGGGTTTCATTTCATTGTTTATTTAAGATTTAGGGTTTCATTTATGATGTAGGGTTTCATTACATATTTTATTTAGGATTTAGGGTTTCAATTCATGATTTATTTAGGATTTAGGGTTTCATTTCATGGTTTATTTAGGATTTAGGGTTTCATGTCATTGTTTATTAATGATTTAAGGATTAATTTATGATTTAAGATTTAAGATTTATGATTTAAAATTTCATTTATGAAACCCTAAATCCTAAACAAACCATGAAATGAAACCTTGAATCCTAAATAAACAATGAAATGAAACTCCAAATCATATATAAACCATGCAACAAAACCCTAAATTATAAATAAACCATGAAATGAAACCCTAAATCCTAAATAAATCCTAAAATGAAACCCTATATCTTAAACTATGAAATCTTAAATCTTCAACCATAAAACTTGAAACCCTAAATCTTGAAACATGAAACCTAAATTTTAAACCATGAAACCCTAAATTCTAAAACATGAAACTTTAAACCATGCAATACAAACCCCTAAAATCTTAAATCATTAACCCTAGACATTAAACATTAAACCCTAAAACTAGTAACCTTAAAACCATACACCCTAAAATCATAAACTTAAAATCATGAAACCCTAAATCCCAACACCTTAAACCATAAAATCCTAAATCTTAAACATTAAATATCAATACTTATGATTTAGTATTTAGGGTTTCATTGTTTAGGATTTAGTGTTCCATGATTTATTATTTAAGGTTTCATTTCATGGTTTATAATATAGGTTTTCATTCAAGGTTTAGGATTTAAAGTTTCATTTCATGGTTTATTTATGATTTAGGGTTTCATCTCACTGTTTATTTAAGATTTGGGGTTTTCTTTATGGTTTAGGGTTTCATTTCATGATTTTCGGTTTTATAGTTTGGGATTTTAGCTTTCATGGTTTATTTAGGATTTATGATTTCATTCATGGTTTCAGGTTTTCTTATTTGTGATTTAAGATTTCATGGTTAATGATTTTGGGTTTCATAGTTTAAGATTTATGGTTTCGTTCATGGTTCATTTAAGTTTTTATTTAAAGTTTGAGGTTTCATTTCATTGGTTATTTAATATTTAGGGTTTCATTTATGATTTATTTAGGATTTAGGGTTTCATTTCACGATTTATTTAGGGTGTATGGTTTAATTTAATTGTTGATTTAATATTTAGGTTTTTATTTCATTGTTTATTTAAGATTTAGGGTTTCATTTATGGTTTAAAATTTTATATATGAAAATTGGGGTTTCAATTAGGGTTTATGATTTATGATTTAGGGTTTTATTTCATTGTTAATTTATGACTTAAGGTTTCATTCATGGTTTCAGGTTTCATGCTTCGAGATTTAGAATTTCATGATTAATGATTTAGGATTTCATAGTTAAGGATTTAAGATTTCATGATTTAGGATGTAGAGTTTCATTTCATTTCATGGTTTATTTAAGAGTTATGGTTTTATTGCATAGTTTATTTAGAATTTAGGGTTTCATTTCATTGTTTATTTAAGATTTAGGTTTTATTTCATAGTTTATTTAGGATTTATGGTTTCATATTCATGGTTTATTTAAGATTTAGGGTTTTATGTATGATTTAGGCGTTATAGTTTAGGGTTTCTTTTATGAAACCTTAAATCCTAAATAAATCATGGAATAAAACCTTAAATATTAAATAAACAATGAAATGAAATCCTAAATCATAAATAAACAATGAAATGAACCATAAATCCTAATAAACCATGCAACGAAACCTTAAATCATAAACAAACCATGAAATGAAGCCATAAATCCTAAATAAACCATGAAATGAAACATTATATCCTACACCATGAAATTCATAAATCATTAACCATGAAATCCTAAATCATGAACCTTGAAACTCAAAACCCTAAATCTTGAAACATGAAACCCTAGATTGTAAACCATGAAGCACTAAATCCTAAATCATGAAACCTTAAAACCATGCAATATGAACCCATAAAATCTTAAAGCATAAACCCTAGACACTAAACATTAAACATGAAAGCCTAAAACTCTTAACATTAAAACCATTCACCTTAAATTCATAAACTAAAAATCATGAAACCTTAAATCCTAAAACCTTAAACCATAAAATCCTAAATCGTAAACCTTAGACATCAACACTTATGATTTAGTATTTAAGATTTCATTATTTAGGATTTAGTGTTCTATGATTTATGATTTAAAGTTTCATTTCAAGGTGTAAGGTATAGGTTTTCATTCATGGTTTAGGATTTAAGGTTTCATTTCATGGTTTATTTAGGATTAAGGGTTTCATTTCATGGTTTATTTAGGATTTAGGGTTTCATTTATGATTTAGGATTTGTGGTTTAGGATTTCATTTATGAAATTGTAAATCTTAAATAAATCATGAAATGAAACTCCAAATCTTAAATAAACAATTATATGAAACCATAAATCCTAAATAAACAATTTAATGAAACAATAAACCCTAAGTCCTAAATAAATCATGCAACGAGACCCTAAATCATAAATAAACCATGAAATAAAACCTTAAATCCTAAATAAACCGTGAAACAAAACCCTATATCATAAACCATGAAACCCTAAATCATTAACCATGTAATCTTAAATCATGAAACTTGAAACCCAAAATCTTGAAACATGAAACCTTAAATCATAGACCATGAAACCCTACATCTTAAACTATGAAACCTTATACCATGCAATATGAACCCCTAAAATCTTAAAGCATAATCCCTAGACACTAAACATTAAACATTAAACCATAAAACTCTTAACCATCAAACCATAAACCTTAAAATCATGAAACCTTAAATCATAAATCTTAGACACCAACACTTATGATTTAGGATTTATTGTTCCATGGTTTATGATTTAGGGTTTCATTTCATGGTTCATGTCCATTCATGGTTTAGGATTTAAGGTTTCATTTCATGGTTTATTTAGGATTTAGGGTCTGATATCATGGTTTATTTAAGATTTAGGGGTTCATTTCATTGTTTATTTAAGATTTGGGGTTTCATTTATAGTTTAAGTTTTATGGTTTAGGGTTTCATAAATGACACCCTAAATCCTAAAAAGATCATGAAATGAAACCATAAATTCTAAATAAGTCCTAAATCCTAATAAATCATGAAATGAAACTCTAAATCCTAAATAAACATTAAATGAAACCTTAAATCTTAAATAAACCATTAAATGAAACTCTATATTCTAAATCATGAAACCTTAAATCATTAACCATAAAATCCTAAATCTTAAACCATGAAACCTAAAACCCTGAATCTTGAAATATGAAATCCTAAATCCTAAATCATGAAATCCTAAATTCTAAACCATGCAATACGAACTCCTAAAATTTTAAAGCATAAACCCTAGACACTAAACATAAATCCTAACCCGTGAAACTCTAAATCATAACCCGTGAAACTCTAAACCATGACATGAAATTCTAAATCATAAACCATGAAATCCTAAATCCCAAACCATGAAACTTGAAACCCTCAATCTTGAATTGTGCAATCCTAAATCATAAACCGTGAAACCCTAAATCTTAAACATACAATATGAACCCTTAAAATCTTAAAGTATAAATCCTAGACACTACACACTAAACACTAAACCCTAAGACTCTTAACCTTAAAACCATAAACCTTAAAGCAATAAGATTTATATAATGAAACAATAAAACCTTAAACCATAAACCATAAAATCATAAATCATAAACCCTAGACACTAACAATTATGATTTAAGATTTAAGATTTCATTGTTTATGATTTAGGTTTTCATGGTTTATGATTTAGGATTTCATTTCATAATTCATGATTTAAGGTTTCATTTATAGTTTATTTAAGATTTATGATTTTACTTCATGGTCCATTTAAGATGTAGGGTTCCATTTCATTGTTTATTTAAGATTTAGGGTTTTATTAATGGTTTAAGGTTTCTAGTTTAAGGTTTCATAAATGAAACCCTAAATCATAAAAAATCATGAAATAAAATCCTAAATCATAAAAACCAGAAATGAAACCCTAAATCTTAAATAAATCATGAAATGAAATCCTAAATCCTAATTAAAACATGAAATGAAACCTTAAATCCTAAACCATGAAATGAAACTCTAAATCATAAATAAAAAAATCCTAAATCCCAAACCATGTAGCCCGAAACCTTAAATCTTGGACAATAAAACCCTAAATCCTAAAGCATAAAACCTTAAATCATGTAGCATGAACCCCTAAAATCATAAAGCATAAATCCTGGACAGTAAACATTAAACCTTAAAACTCTAAACCTTAAAATGCTAAACTTTAAATCATGAATTCCTAAATCCTAAAACAATAAACCATAAAATCCTAAATCATAAACCATAAACACCAACCTTAAGATTTAGGATTTAGTGTTTCATGGTTTAATATTTAAGGTTTCATTTTATGATTCATGATTTATTTAGGGTTTCATATATAAAATCATAAATCATAAACCATGAAATGAAACCCTAAATCCAAAACCATGAAATAAAACCTTACTTCCTAATTCATGAAATCCTACACCATGAAATGATGCCATAAATCCTGATGAAATACTAAATCCTTAAGTATAAAATCTTAAATCATAAACTATGAAACCTTAAACTATAAATTTTAAACCATGAAACCATAAAATGTACAACATGAAACCCTAAAATCTTGAAGTATAAACCTTAAACACTAAATCCTAAAACACTTAATCCTAAAACCCTAAACTTTAAATCATAAAATCCTAAAATCCTAAAACCATAAACCATAAAATCCGAAATCATTAACCCTAGACACAAGCTAAAACTACAGTTGGATTCCTTTTTGCAAACTAAATAACAAATCCATAATAAAATAAAATAAAATAAAAGTCGAAGAGGAAGAGTAACATTGTTGCATAATGATTTTTTTTTCCTTATCAAATAAGCTAATAAATAATAATACACTTTTGTTGAGACTATGAAACAAAAAATGGATCTAAAAGAATTTGAACAATGATGGTAATGATCTGACAGAGCCCTGCAGTGCGATTTTGCTATGTTAGCTCTATGAACTAATGCAAGCTTGGATCTCTTCCAAAGTTTTTCCTTTGGTTTCTGGCACTATTCTTGCTACAAATAGAATAGTTAAGAGGGAACATCCAGCATACAAAAACAAAGTACCTGTCCAAAAAATGAAACAATATAAATACATTTAACTAATTAACTATAGTAAGATTGGCACAAGAATGCTAATTAACTGTGTTAATTTCTATTTTTCTATTATATATGTGCTTACCAGGAGAACTCCAGCTCATGAGAAAGTTGAAAGTATATGAAACTATCCAAGCTCCTAGCCAAGCCACCAAAACAACCAAGCTTCCAGCAGTCCCCTTCAAATGTATGGGAAATATCTGAAATATGAAAGTAGTTTATTAGATACAACATGCATTTCTTTTATTGATAAAAATGATAGCAACACATTATTTTTAACACATTCTCTCTAAAAATTTTGACTAGCTTTTCTTTATGCCTAGCTATAATTTTTGGAGCCAAATGAATATGATACATACCTCAGACATTATCACCCATGGAACTGATCCCAACCCAATTGAAAATGCTGCTATGTAGATCTGATAACAATAAGATTCAAAAGATGGGAGAATTTCAGGTCAAAGTTGAATTTTAGAGGGGGATTGTAAATTAATGTTGCACAAGAAAACTCACCAACACGCCAGCAACTGCTAATACAGGTACCCATTCAATCAATAACCTTTGGTCCTGATCCATCAAGTCATAAAGACAAATTTTAGAACAAAAACACACACATTCACATAATTTATGGAGAAAATATTATGCATTTTTTATACTAAGGACTTGCCTTGAGAAAGAAAGCAATTCCAGCAATAAAGCAACCTAAGAATGTCCCAGCTGCCGAAACCTGCATGTATACAAGAATTTTTGTTAAGAATCTAAGTTCTTATTCCACATACTTGTAGTTGGCCTTGATTAATAAGTTCTTGCAAATAGATTTACCATTACAAGAGGTCTTCTTCCAGACTTATCCATCAAAATGGCTCCCAATAAAGTAAATGGAATCTGTCATTCATTGTAATTTGTAACAGATGAAGTTCAGACAGAACATATAATGCAGTCACATGATTAATTTATGAGAAATCAGTAGAGAGATCAACTACCTGTATACAAGCATATGCTACGGTACCAGATTTTCCTGAAGAAAGTCCTGCAAATTCAACATTTATAGAAGAATAAATATATGACAGACAGAACAAACAGGTTTCTTTAATTTGATTTTCCAAAATCAGCATGTATCTCTTCTCAGTTCTCACTCACCAGCTGCTACAAAAATCTCAGCTGTATAGAATCCTATGCCATTAATTCCAACAGATTGTTGACATGCCATTAACCCGACCCCGATCTGAAATTGTGACAGTAACATAATTTAGATCTTTTGAGTAATTATGTACATTGTCATTGAATTTCTGCTAGAGAAGTGTGTTGTTGCTACTTACAACTACAGAGCGCACATATTTGCTTTGGAACAAATCCAACAGCGTAGTCTTAGGAAGGCTTTGAAGTGTTTCAATATAGTCCTATTTTGTGAAAAATAAGTCAGCTCAGGTCATCCAACATATCAAATTGTTTTCAAATTTCTTTGAAGGTTTTCAATTATTCAGTTAAGAGAGCTTGGAAAGTACCAGAATTTCAGCAGCTTCATCAGAAATATCAGCATCTTTACCCCGAAGTCTCCTTAAAGACAGTTGAAATTCTTTTTCACTTCCAACCTTTGCCTAAAAAAAATACATATATACACACATTAAATTTCATTGCAATATTCCTCTTATACTTATATATCCTCAAGAAGAAAATAAAGGAGCTTTTGGTCCTTAGATAATGATTTTAGATTGATAATGCTTACCAGCCATCTGGGGGACTCAGGGATAAAGCACAAACCAACCAGCAAGCAAATGCATGGCACTAGCCCTTTAATGTTCAAACCAAACCAACACAGTTATATACCTTTCTATGATGATTCTATGCATAACTTGTTACAGTTCAAAATTAGTGTTAATGTTATTATGTACTTACCCGCTAGTGCTAGTTCTCTCCAATTTATGATACTTCCTAGTAAGAATGAGACTGACCCTCCAGTAACAATCAAAAGCTGCAAACAAATCACAGTCAAAACCAAAATTCAACTCAATTATACTTAAGTTTCAATCAAAGAACAAAATTAATACAATAATTCTTAATATCTCTCACCTGATTTGTTGTTGCTAGTCCTCCTCGAAGATTTTTGGGTGCTATCTCTGCTATATATACAGGAACCTGTTCCATTTTGCTGATTTTTGTTAGATATAGTATAACTATTCAAGTTAAATGGCATGTGCCTAAACTTTATGAATGAAAATAAGTAAAAGTTTGATGGTAAACAAAATTAGTTACCACGTATGAGATAACTCCAATGCCGTACCCTGTGAAAAGTCTTCCCAAGTCAAGTGAGTAAGAACCCTGCAGCAGTATATATATATATATATATAATAGCACACACGTGAATTCGGTGAACCTACTTTTGTATTTTGCAACAAGTTTTCTTAATATGAACGCATATTTTACCTTTGAGAAGAACACAGCTAACCATCCTGTAATGCAAAATCCTGTTGAAATCCTCATAGCCTGTTGTTTCGCATGAAAAACAATACTAATTTATTATCATGGAAAGACCATAAAACACGGTTCAGAATATGATATATAGCCTTTCTTGCGTGAACATTTATATAGGCACAACCAATTAGAAAGCTGAAGAAAATGTTAAAATAACTTAACTTCAACATAGACTTTATTTATATATTAGGCATTTAATTAAATTTGACATACCCCTTTTCTGCCAATGAAATCTGTTATCCGGCCGCTGGTTATAGCCCCAAGCATTGCACCAATTGTCACTAAAGAACCAAACAAGGAAAACTACAAATCCCCAAAATTAAAAAAAATCACGAGTAAATAGTGTATACACATACAATACGTACAAAATATTTTTACATTCTCATCCAATTATAAATTATTATATAAGGTAAGTTTATTAAGTTTAACAGTAACTACTTGAAAAAAAAATATTTCATGATTTTTTATTAGTAAGAGAGTAAACTATTTTATAGTTAATGCATAAAAAATAAAGTCTTATTTAAATGCCAAATAGGAGGAAAACACTAGAATATATACTAACCTCAGAAAGGGATAGATTAAGATCTGCCCTGATAGCCGCTTGAGTGGGTGCTGAATAGCCCACCTGCCCAAATAATAACTTGATTCAGCTAAACATATAAAACATTTTTCTATTTATTTGGTGCGATTTTTGGTTCGGTTACAACTAAATCCTAACCCAGGAAACAAACACATGCCGTGAACTGCATTTTCACTTTATTAATGTTTCTTCCTTAAGTCATACCATACACCGAATTTTTCACTTTCCATAGTTGTCATTGGAAACATGCAAAGACAAACGTACACTGTTTGCCAATTATAATAACGTTCATGTGCTTAAGGATAGATATATACTTACACAAGTTCCAAATGTGAAAGAACCACAAACAGCAACAAGTGTGCTAAACAAAACCATTCCAATGGATCCATTTTCCACACTCTTGCCTGATCCAACTTCTTTACAAGCAATTACCTCCTCTGGTTGAATGAAGGGCTCTTGCAGCAAATATCCACTCTCCACGTCCTTGTGCTGCTCAACTGCCATTTTCTTAAATAGCTAGAAAATTGGCCTAAAAATAACAAGAAAGTGACAACACAAGAATAATAAGAGAGCAATACTATATATGTTTATGTTGTGAAAGGAGCAAGGGCATGCAAAACCATGCCATGTTGGAGGGTATTTATATTGCATGCACCACAGCAGCATTTTGAGAAGATGTATAATATTCCAATGTTGCCCCGATAGTGTTGATTAGGAAATAGAGGGAGTTAAGGGCATGGCATGGTAAAATGAACAAGCGTGTGTGTGTGAAATTAGACATGTGTTAAGAGCATGCATGTGGGAATGAATTAGCTGTCAGTGATGGAATAGAATTAGGAGGTGCAAGTTGTGTATTTCTTTGGTGAACAAATTAACAAGTTTCAAGTTGCTGCAAGGGATCGGATCAGAGGGTGTGCCGGCCAGTGTATGATTGTCCTTTGTTTATTCATCTAACCTTACGTGGCTCGTACTCGGATGGGAGCTATATAGCAATATAATAATATGTTTGTCATATTAGGCTGCAGCTTTTAGTTTACAATCCATTTCATATTTCCATGGTTCAATTCCAGGTTTACAATCATTGGACACAAACCAATGCATGCAAGTGTCTTCTGTTTCATCAACTGTTTTGTACTTACATTGTTTTTTTAACTATTAGTCCAATCCTAGTAGCTAGGCTAAACGATTTTTCTATGTCATATATATAAATTAATCTGTACGTGATGTGTTTCAAGCTTTACAGAATAGATAGGTGGAAGTTTCGTCGAGGATATTTGTAAATATCATCATGTAAGTAAATTGTTCTAACACGTTTTTCAGCCTAATTAATTAACTAGGACTGGCCAACGGTAATGGTTCCAATTGTTCTTCAGCAACATCTGTCTGTGATTGAATTAATTATGGGTCATAAGTGTCTGATTTGCTATTGCTACCAATAACGTAAGGCATGCTGCCAATCATTGAAACTAATTAATCAGTAAAAATAAAATTAATATATTTTGTTTTAAATCATACATATTTTATTTATTAAATAACTGTTATTAGTAGTAGTACAAGCAGCAGCATATCATAAAAGAACTTACTTCTGATATACTTGAGATGTATATAATTCATTGATTATTTTATTTTAGAGTATTTAATTGAATTCTTTGTATAGTTGTAACTTGTAAGAAAAAACATATTATATAAATAACTACATAACCTATCATTTTATTTTCAACTTTAAGTAGGTTAACCAGACATTTATTTTGATTTATTATTATTATTTACTTTTAGGCAGGTACGTAGATCCACCAACCATCAGATGATTTGCGGTGATCTTTTTGTTGACATCAATTTTGTCTATACCATAATACTACAAATGACAGCAATAAAAAAAAATAATAACAGTAGCAATGTGTATATATATATATTGATCATGTGATTCATTGAATAAATCCACTTTACCCGTTTTCTTATTACAGTACTTAACCTAGGCTCAATGGCCTAAGGCTAAGCAATATAACTAGCTGCCTTCAATAGTAATAATGATAGAAAAAACACGTTAAATAATGTAGTGTAATTAATTTTATATTATTATTTAAATTTTTATAATAATTAATTTAAAAGTCAAATTAATGTTTCGATGGATGGGTGTATCAATAAAAAAGGTAAAGTATGAAATCTTCATTAAAGATTATTAAATTGAAAAATCTAAGAAAACTTCTTTATTAAAGAAAATGGTTTACGAATTCAAAAGTTACATAATTCACTAATTTCAATTAAATAATTTTATCTTGGATTCAAAATATTTTTCATGTGATATGAAATTTGTTCTTGAAATTCCCACGTCCATAACAATTTCTTACTTTGCACATCTCTAGCATAAACACCCAATTGTAATAATGATGACAGGAATTACAAAATTTTAACTCAAATAATGATCAGACTCGTTGCAGTCACATCACAGCACCTGCAAGGCTGCAAGTCCCTCTGGTAATGCACAAAATTAGCAACCTTGGATTAAGCTTCCAATGTAAATAAACTACCTAATCATATCCCAATATATAACACCAAAACACCAATTTATTTAGTGTTACAACAAATATGTACCAAGTACAAAAAAATACTAATAGTTAAACAAGCACCTTCTAACGGATACTGCTAACTGACTAACCCTACCAGGATGAAGGACTGCTACACATACCCCAAGACAAACAGCAACCGAAACAATCACAAAAATAGCTGGTCGAGCGGTCAAACATCGACGCCCATATCTTTCAGGCAACTCTTCCACACTCATTATAATGTCCCTCTTCAAAAGTGGTATTCTTTCCTTTCTGTCATTGGAAGTTGAACTTTTTAGTACTCTCGACAGGATACCCTGCAGCAATACAAATATCAGTACCAGAATACTGTGTAGGGGATATCGAAACTGCAGGATAAATTCACACACAATAAGGAATTGCTGGGAGCTTGGATGTTCACA
The DNA here is from genome assembly GCA_014843725.1 of Amphicarpaea edgeworthii. Lineage (NCBI taxonomy): Eukaryota > Viridiplantae > Streptophyta > Magnoliopsida > Fabales > Fabaceae > Amphicarpaea > Amphicarpaea edgeworthii. The sequence goes on along the minus strand of CM026322.1, from coordinate 22,703,330 downwards.
TCAGAAGAACTAAACCATTTAAATCAATTCTAATATTTATAATTTATAAATAAATGAGTTCAACCAAAATCAAGACCGTGGCCAGTTATTTTGCAACATAACAACAGAACAATGAGTAACCCTATCAATAAACCAGTTATTGGTAGGTCCACTTTCAACGTGTTAACAACAAACATTGCGACCTCTGTAATAATACAATCTTAAATTTAATTGTTATCAATGAAATCTGCACACCAACACTTCAATTGCTAACTTCCGTGCTATCAAATTTTACTCAATTTTAAACTGGCAAGAGCTCTTAGAATTGTGGATTTAGGCACTAACTCAACCCTAAAAGCTAACTCATATTGTGAGGGTTGCCCCCCACTTATATATTGTATTATGGCATTATCTATAGCCAATGTGGGGCTTGGATTTTTTCCAATAAGAGCTATATAACAAATTGATTTCCATTGCCACCAGTTTTAAGTACAAAAGTTAGACTGCTTATATTATTATTAACACAGGATGCATCAATTTTATTTTCCATTATATGTTAAGAAAATTAGCATAAAGTAAAATGAAAAGAACCTTAAGCTAAAACTTGAAAATATGTTCACATTTCATCATCAGGGAGAAAAAACTAATCCTAACCTGACTGTTGACCACAACTGATCGCTTGCTATCTTGGGAGCTTCCCTGAGCAAGTTTAAAGCCTTCCATTTCAGAGCTCACAATTATACTTCCACTTTTCTGATGCTTCTGATGTATGGCATTTCTAGCATTATGTATGTGATTCAGGAGAAGCGTTATGTCAACATCACTTGTCCTATTAATCACAATATTGGATTTCATGCTTTCTGTCAAGATTATCAAATTTGGTAATATTTTTCCCAAAATGATTGTTGAATCATTGCATGTCAGAAAATCTAACAAATGACAATATCTTTGAATTTGTGAAGCTGTCATCACTCTGTCAAAATTTTCTGAAGTGGTGTCCTTAAGCAACCATGCTATATCTACAAGTAAGTCTGATGATGTGTGACTAAGTGCAAAAGTTTCACATGAGCTGCATATAGAAGCACCAGATGCAGACCGGAATGGTTTAGAAAGGAGAGATACATCTAATTTCTGCTGCAGTGTCTTCATTTCAGTACAAATTTCTTTATCCCCAATGAGTACAGGAATAAAGTTTGACAAACCAGATTCATTCTCCACCTACAAAGAGCAAAAGAAATATGATAAGACACAAGGGGTAAGAAATATGAACTGGCACTAAAGCAACAATTTAAAAAAAAAAAAAAAAAAAAATCTTCAATATAGATCTGAAGCATTTATAAATGAAACTTAATTGAACTTGTTGATGGATCAACAATCAATATAGTATTAAATCAAAAGATGTAGAAAACTTATCTTAATTTGATGTTCTTATCATCAAGACACATCTCTAATTAATAAATAAAGAATTAGTACAATTCAGTACTGAAAATTCCAAAGCTCAAGGTCAATGATCTCCTAATAATCACTGCAGCCATTAGTCACAGAGCCCCCTTACATAGATTGCATGTACATCAGACAAGAATGGAAAAACCTGTCTAATAAAAATAGCAAAGTTTGATTCAACCAAGGCAAAAGAGGTTCCACAGGATTCTAGAAGGTGTTTCGAATTTCAATTGGGGGGAATTGACAGTTTAAAAGGGCTAGGGTAGAGTGCTTCATAAAAAATAGGAGTTGGTTGCCATGTTTTTAATGATAAGGCAGCAGTGGTTAATATCTTTTGGCAAGTGAAAGAAGAAACCATGCCTAGGGCTAGGAATCAGGAGACTTGGGCCAAGGCAGTTACTGGATGATCAGATGAACAATGTCAGCTGAATTCGTACAAAACAACCAAATGTAACTGCCCAGATTAGCTGAATTAATGCAACATTAACTGACATGTCCAAACCATGTTTTAGGAAAATTATTAATTAGGGAAACATGGTAGGTGAGGCCTGAGTGATTTAAATAGAGCTTGTATTCCATTACAAGAGGAGAATCCAATCAATCAATCTTATCTATTTTACTCTGCACTTTTTATTGCTTTTAAAGCTATCCTTTACAGCTTTCCCGCCTCTGTTTTTTTTCATTTTACTTTCTAGCGAAAATCAAACCTTGTTCACCCTTCGACACTAAGCGCTTTTTGAAGTAGCTTAGGAACCCACTAGTCTAAGAACAGAGTCCCTTCTATGGCACAAATAGTCTGATCATTTTAGGAACCACGGTAAGTAGTTTAGCAAGCAATCGGTTAAAACTTAAAATATTTACATGACAATAACATTTAAAAGGCCCAGCAGTAATTATGGTCAACATCAGGTGTTCCCGATGTATAAGCTAAGAACCATAGCGGTAAGCAAATAAAATGTCCAGGTCAGAGCATTGTTAAAGGAAACAGAACCATAGGTCAATCATTACCTCAATAAATGCAGGCCCAAAGAGACTTTCCTCTGTATGTGGGACATATATCTTGTACAACTGGTTGTCAAAAGCACAAGAAATATTGTCTTCAGTCCGGTTATGTGGCAACGGTACACAATACTCACATTTCAGATACTTTCCAGAAAACGATACAAGAAGCCTGTCATGATGACCACCTCAATAAAGTCAGAAACACATTGACAAGTGAACCAAAATCTAAACTAGCTGTACAAAGATGATACATTTGAAAATACGAATATATCAACTGAAATAAAATAAAGTATAAAGCATGATCAATTTGATATTACGTTAGATTTGCTAACAGAATTGAGAGTGAAGAAACACAGAATAAGATTATATAACATAGTTAGCACCACATATGCTGTGCATTAACCACTCCCAGGGGCTATAAGTCCAAATTCTCTTCCATAATATTACACATCTTCCGCTCTGTTTTTGCTTATGAATGCTTACCCCAACTTTACCTCAACATTGCTAAATACATATATAATATGCAGACAAACATGCTTATGTTGTGTCTATTATATAAATAAATACAACAAAGAACTGGTTTAAATTATTAGAAGAGGTGACAATTACCTACCGAAACTTAGGCTGCAGCAAGTTACTTCCACAAGCAACAAACTCCATAGATTTGCCAGCCTCAAAGTATGTGGGATGAACATAGTGAAGCCTCGGTGCCTGCATGTTTACCTTGACTTTCGTCACAGAAGTTCCATCTGTAATGTGCTTGTTGAAATAATAGAGTTTAGGTATAGAGGGAAAAAAAGAAGATACAAAGACTGAATATATGGAAATTGATATTGACTTTATATGACACATGTTACAATATGATATAAAACATAAAGCAATACACCCACACATACATAATATACACAAAACAGCAAAATACCTTTCATGACACGGAAGATCATGTCATTCAGATGAACTAGTGCGGTGCCTCTTCCAGATAGCATCTTTCCAGGAGCAACAAGATCATGCACATACTCCAAAGAGTCTTTCAGTAACTGGTTGATCCACAAAAGAGAAAGAAAAAATCAAATCAGGAAGGAAAAAAAAAAATCAAATTCAGTAAAAATTTGAAAAGTTAGGGGAAACAATTTTTTTAGTTAAAGTATGAAATTCTGGAGTCATCAAATTAAAATAGGGAATATGTATCAGATAGTATATAAAGTAAATAGTAAAATAGAGCACAAATAAGCATCTCAATCAGCAAAATTTAGCAAAAACTGCCCAGAATAATGAGCAGAACAAAGAACCATACAGTTCATTAGTCCAATATTGGGTAATAAGACCACTTAAACATGACACAACAACACATAATGTAAAGAACATCAAGTTAAATCCTTACATTTATCCACATAATGTTAGGCATTGCAATAAAAATTGTCAGGATCGTACACCCAGGGCGGATATATCCCTCCAACTCTACAGGCATGCTTGCCAACCATTGGAATATCTGCGAATGCATTTGGCTGCCTGTTAATCAGTTACTGACATGTATACGGCAGAAGATCGTGCCGCTATTCAAATACTAAACTGCAATAACAATGCTTTAAAATACTTGGTGCCGTAGCCTTCTAGGAAATTCCGCAGGATTCCAATCATAAAGCTTGAAAGAAATCCGACCTGTTTGGCACTACAAATGAACTTTCAATCAGCAAACGCTAACCATGATTTACTAGTTCCTACAGAATAATAATACAATTGAAACAAAAATAACAAACAGAAAGGGCAACCACCATAGTCGAATAGGCACTCTTATTGTCACAATACGAAGGCGAATTAGAAGTGTTCCCACTATTCACTCGGGTTTCGCCAGAAACAGCCAAAGACACAACACTATCACTATTAATATTCTGAGCTTCAGGCGCCGAGCTGGGAATGGGAAGCGGTTCATCTTCATGATCTGGAGACACCCCTATGTCGTTGTTGATCTCGGTACTCAAATTTGAACAATCTGTACGATCACAATCATACACAGCCAGTGAGCATTCTTGCAACACAAAAAAAAAGAAAAAAAAAAAACTTTATCTAAATTATCACCATCCATATGAAGAAAATACTGGGAAAAAAAAAGTGAAACTATCAGCATGGCATAGTAGTAATTACGAATACTGAAAATAAACCTTTTCCAGCTTCCGCATCATAACTGTGTTCCTCATTTTGAGCAACAGGTTGAAGTAGTTCACTATGAGCAGCACCACCTCCAGAATCCGCTGGAGGCTTTCTTCTCCTTCTGGTGTTATGACGCTCTAATTTTCTTCTGCAACTGCGTTTACCTTCGTCGAAATCCGACAAAACGTGAAACCTGAGAAGAAACAACACAATCGCGTAAATAACGTTCAATAGAAGTAAATAAGCAGCGAAGTAGTTGAATAAATTGACGGCAGAGAGAGAGAGAGAAGAGGGTGAAACAAAAAAAAAAAAACGCACTTTCCACACTGTTGGCAGTATCTCTTGGGCTCGCCGTGGAGCACGACGGTGGCGGCATTAGCGCAGCGCAGGCAAACCCTGTGTCGGCGGTGGTAGCCTTTGAGCTCGGAGATATCGACTTCGCAGCCAGGGACCTGGCAGCGAGCGGATGATGATGCAGATGCACGCGCGGTGCGGGCGCGTTTCTTCCCGGGAAAACCCTCTTCCTCGAGCTTGGCGTCCAGTTCGGGGCAGGCGCAGGGGACCCGACCCGCGAGAAAGTTGGAGCATGAGAGTCTCGGGTCACGCTTTCGGATCCTGTCGTTTTCAGGGATCTCGGGAGCAGCATCGTCATCGTCGTTTAAGGGAAGAGGAAGAGGAAGAGGGAGAGAGTTGTTGTTATTAATAATATCTTCGTCGTCGAGATTGAAGTCAAGGAGGTAAGAGAAGTCCCAAATGGAGGAAGGGTCCTCGGCGTCGTCCATGTTGGAGGCAGGAGGAGGGAGAGATTGGGGTTCCATGAAAATTGGAAACCCTAATTGAATTGGTTTTTTTTGTGTTGTGGTTAGTGCTGGAGTTGGTGATTGGTTAGTGGTGGTTAGATGTTTGGCGGAGAATGGAAGAAACGCCGTTTTTTTTTCTGCTTCTCTCTCTCTCTCTATCTCTATCTCGTACTCGGAGTCTTCAACAGCTTGTTGGTGATGATGGGGTCATCGTGGCGACATTTGCAAGTTTACTCGACTACGCGCTCTCTTTTTCCTCCCACGCGCGCTTTGTTATACTACTATTAAAATCACAAAAAGTCATGGGACGTAAAAGGAAAATATGCAACAATAAATGGAAAAAGGGTAATTTTCCCTTTTTAGATACTATTCAAACTCTTTTAAATATTTTTTAAATCGTTTAAATTTCAATATTTTTCTATTCATGTATAACACGAATACCAATTTTCTTTTAAAATATAAAAAATAAAATAAAGTAAAAGAAAAATGTACGAAGTACTCTCTTTTTTCAAAATAAGTGTCATATTTAATTTTTAATACTATATAAAAAAATACAAAACAAATTACACTAATTATTTCATAAAATTACAGAAACTCCTTCTGTCTTTTCTAATAGTTAAGATGACCTCTCTTATAAGTGAGCACATAGTAACAATTTTTAAACTATCAAAAGGTTAGTGCAATCTTTGTAAAAAGAAAAAGAATTGTCTGTGCATGTTTTTTTAAACAATCAAAGATATTAATATAGCAGATTTAATATATTTGACTCTGTGGTGGAGCAAAGGAAATGTGATTCTCATAAATTGATCCAAAAGTGAGTCTATTACCACTGCGTTGGCATCCCGAGAAACAAAGTTGGCATAGCACCTCCAATCAACTTGCATGACCTTCCCCAATCAATAAAACGTTATAGATTGAGTTTTCAGAAGCAAAAAAATTAAATATAAATCATTAAATCTTATAAATAGAAATGGGGAGAGTAATTAATAATATCTGGAGACAGACATTAAAGATGGACATCTTCTTCTTTTTTTTATTATGAGAGGGACATCTTCTTTAGTCTAGATTCAAATTTTGTTTATTTATCATTGTAAGAACTGGTTCATTTCGCTAAACTCAATTTCGTTAATTTTTAATAAGATTATTTATTTGGTTTGGATTTTAGGTATCATCTACTTCTAGTACTAAAATGGTTAGAACCGATAGAATCATCGTAAATTACGAAATTCTTCTTCCGAATAATTAAAATAATTGTACGTTCAAGCTTAAATTTGAGATAGCTGATTAAATCGAAACGATCCCACGTCAATTATCAATTTTGTCAAATTATGATGTATATTGAATAATTTGTTACTTATATTAATTAAGATATTAAATAATGATATTTAAATTATTTAAAGATAAAATTTAAATAATTGCATATTTTGTTATGCATTTATGTATCAAACTATATTGATAATTATTATTTTTAATTAATGGTTAATCTTTTACTTTAAGAAAAACATAATATTGTGTATTGAATGTCTATGGGATATATTTAGTGAGAAAACTTGTTTTATATAATACTAACGATTAGATTAAAACACACTAAGTCAAGTGAATTTTTTAACAAATCACATCATTTTTTAAGTAGCCATTAAATTTTGATCATTAATGTATGTATAGTTATATAGTTTAAATTTAATCCTAAAAATAATCTTCTCACAGAATATGTACTCTGAATGTCTATTAATCATTTAGACTGAGTTTTACTCTATAAGTTTTTCCATCCCAAAATAAATTAGTGTAGTTTGTCTTGAAAAAATAAATTATATTAGATATGCTCACTTTTTTAATGAAATACTCAATTATTTATTTTAATTTTGTCCTCATATTGTTGTTTTAAAAAATTTATTAAAATTAAAAAAGAAAATAAGAACATTTTAATAAATTTGTCCTCTAATTAATATTATTTCTCTCGAAATATTTTTTTTAATTTGTATTAAAAACTTGAAACATTAATCATTTGGGAAGGAGGAAGTAATTAATTGTTAATTAATATATAACAAAAGTCAAATTTTTGCATCAAATTTCCTGATGAATAATATAATAACTTCTGTCTATTTCAACAGTAAAAGTCACAACTTTTTTTTATTAATACAACAAAAGTCATAATTTTGCAGTTATAAAAGAATAAACAATGATTTAGATTGGAAAATCTTGGCCTGTGGAACTCAAGTAGTTTTACTCCCCTAATAATTGAACTATTTAGTAAATGTCGCAAATGACCTCGAGACTAGCAGCATTTGATATGCTTAAAAAAAAAAGAAAAAAGACTAGCAGCATTTGATATAGTCCTTTCTCTTAAGTGCCGAATTTTAAAATTTGAAGAGGTTTTTTTTTTTTTTTACGTTGTTTTAAAATTTGAAGAGGTTATTAATATTATTTTGTTAATTAAATTTTGTTATCTATATCTATTTTTTAATTGTTTATATATTTATCATAAAAAAAGGTTAAAAAACAATTAATAAATTAACAAAAGATATGCTAATAATGAAATAAAAATTATGATAAACGTACAAGCATTAATTATATCTTTGTAAATTTTATGCCATAACTTTAGAACACTTAAAGACCAATATATGAAATTAAACAAAACAAAAAAAAAGACCAATATAAAAAAGCGCAATAACAATCTCCTTATTATTATTATTAAACTTAAAAATGAATGGGATAGGATGATAAGGTGAACGATCGTCATCAAAGGAATCTTTTGATTACATCCCTTAAACAATGAAGGACCATAGTTGTTGCGTTGCTTGTCAACTTTCAAATCGCAAATCAAGTCAAACTCGGAAAAAATTGATGCCAGACCATTGTCCCAATATTTTTCATGTGTGCAAAATAAAGAGTAAAGGACAATTTAATCTCTGAAATGCTAATTTGGGACACACTTTGTGTCAAAGTAATTATGTTTTACATTATTAGTTAGAAAGGATTATCAAAACAAAATCTTACAACTTTGAAATTCTGGCTCTAATAAATTACTAACTAAGTTACATTTTTATTTTTATTTTTTCACAGACCAAATTGACATTTAACTACACTTTCAGGGATCAATTTGGTAGTTTACCCAAAAAAGAAAATAGGGAGTGGGAAAATAAAATCAATATTCGAAAAAATAAAAGCCCAGAAAAAAATGGAGGAAATCAAAAGAAAGGAAGCCCAAATGTTGAAATTGAGCCCAAGCGTTGTTCAGAAGACCGTGGATTATATCTTGTGGCAAGAGTCTGTTTACGTAATCAATGAATTTGATTAAATCGCCAGAGCTGAAAAATGAACATGCATGAAAATGATTGGCAGGTTTTATATTTCTGGATTTTATTCAACTTGACCCGCAGATAATATTTTAATTAACGATCATCTGTTATGTACACCTGTGAATGATTATTTCTTTGAAAACTTATAAGATAATATCATCTCCTCTTCTATGAAATAATTCTATATCAATAATCAATAATTAGTTAAAAGAGTACATATTCATCTTCAATATTCTGATAAAAAAAAACAATTGTGTTTTTTTTAATTAAAAAAATTTATATAATAACATGCACTATAACATGTGTATAGAAAATCATAAGTTGAATAAATTAAAATAAGAAAAACCGTTTGATAAAATAAAATAATAGGAATCCATCACTCTACCGAAAGTCAACAAGGAGTATGTTACGTGACAAATTTTGACAAAAGTTATTGATTTAGAAACACTTTATCTTTTCAACTTTTGTACACTAATTAGAAAACGTCATCGTCGTTCGCCATCATCGTCATCTTCTTAATAATACAATAAAACATCACATTCTTGTGTTATATAATATCATCCAAATGGCAGTAGAAAGCGCGGTTCAAATCATGAAGGCACCCATCAATTAATTCGTGGATTCAACTATTAATCCAAAACACTAATTAAATCAAACACAGTGTTAATCATCAGCTCCAACAGAGAATAATTGTTTCTACAAAACCAAACATAGTGGTTAGACCGTGAAGCATTAAATTAAGCAAGCATAATAAGGAATAAGGAGGTATAGACGTATGGTATAGTGCATGGCACATTGGCAAGGCCATGGTTTCATCCAATGTATATGCATTTGATTAGATTCATGTATTGCCAGTGTTGGTCCACCACTATATATAATATGCGTGTTATGGGCAACTTTATTCATACCTAACATTTTTTTTGACTTATTCATTAAAAGAAATAATATGAAAATAAAATTAGAATATATTTGGGATATAAGGCTATAACTGTTTTTTTACTGTTTCTTTATTAAAAAATGTTCTATAATTTTAATAGATAAGCTCTCAAAAATACTTTTATCTTGTATCCAAATAGATTAATACTACTTACTCCTGCTACTTGATGGATCATTTTCCTATATATGCTTCAAAATCAACCCATGCACGAGGATACTATTTTTTTTTTTTTTTTTTTATACTTCTAAAAATTAAAGACAAACAAACAACTAAGGTCTAGCGAAAAAGGTACTGGTAGTATCAGTTGAAAGTAAGGCCTGGGACAGGTATCTAAAATAGTTAAAGTATTCTGCACACGCGTTTCATTCACGTAGTGTATGTTGGAAAGATATGTTTTAGGATCATTCCATGTAACCATGAATTTTATTTATTATTGTTGCGTAAGGGTGGTGGTCCGGTAGGTTCCCTTGGATCAGTTGGATTGCGTTCAAGTGAGTCCGATTCGTAAATCACTCTCATGTAGCCTGTTTTTTACACCGTTTTGAGACCCTTGAGAATAACAATTAATTTCGCATTCAAATTTGTGATTATACCGCAAAAACTTGTGTACCCAATAATCCATCTTCTCGTATAGTCTCTAAGGAAGTTTCCATAACCTGACTTGCCTGTATTGTTAAGTGAGTTGCCGTCCATATTTAGCTTAAGGCAATGATGTATTGGAGGTTGCCAAGCGATAAGCCTCGGTTGCTTGTTATTTCCTTGCTCTGTTTCCTTGTTTATGATGTAGAACATGTGTTGATTTGATTAGTTATGTATCATAGACTCCACTCCCTCCCCTCGAAAATGAAAGCATTCTGCACCTTCCAAAGAAACCAACATGCAATTACGAAACATTGACCATGGTCTCCACAAGCATTCAATCTCATCCATGTTGCACCATCCTATTGGTAAAAGTCGTTGTGTGCATCTATTTGTAAGTTATGCCAAATTTGTATTGCTTTAAGACAATCACGTAGCATATGAACCCAACATTCCTCCTCCGTATGGCACCTGTTACAAGAAGAAATAAACGCAACATGACGCTTGACGCGAAAAGTGTTAGTAGGGAAGCAGCCTCTATAAGTAATTCATAAAAAGTGTTTAACACTCTAGGTAGTTTTAAAGACCACATCCAAGCCTAACTTTCCTTGCAGGTTGTTAGACTAGTAGGTACTTAACTGAGTCATTGGTATGTTGACTTAGTAGTGTACCCCCCATCGCCGAATGGCCCCATATCAATCAATCTTGTGTTGTAGGGTCAATGAAGTTGCTCATTATGTTGTTCCTTATGTCTTCCTAGAGGTGAGTAAACAACCAATCCCAATGCCACCCTCCACTATTGTAGATGTCGCATACTTGTAAGTGCGCATTAATAGGTGTTACGTGATTCATCAAACTTGTCAGGGTCTCCAAATGTAGCCACTTATCAAACCAAAGTGAGATATTACTTAACCCCATTCTGTAGATAAAACCTGTGTGAAGCATATTTGTGGCCTGCATGATCGATCATTAGGTATAAAAACTACCTAGTTTATAAACTGTGTACAAGATGTTACTGTTTGGTAGGTATTTCGTGTGCAGTATCTTTACCCAGAGTTTATCAAGTTCATTCATCATGACCCACACGTGCTTCCCTAAAAGAGCTATATTGATGTTCCTTACTTGGACCAAGGCCACCTTCTTTCTTCGGTTTCATGATCGTCTCTCAATCGACCCAATGATAATGTTTATTGTCTCAAATGAAACCTCTCACGACAATATCAATTTTGTTACAAACAGCTGTTAGTCATAAGTTCTGCATAATGTAGGTGGAGATAGTAGCTGACCCATTGAGCAAGTGTTATCCTTCCTGTACATTTTATTCTTCGTGTACGGCATTATTGCTATATATTCATTCACTTAGTCAAATAATGGACCGTTTACTCTAAATACGTGTGAAGTGTGATCAATTGTCAAACCTTGGAGGGCAATGTGTTTCATGTACAAATTCGAATTATGCAGCAAACAACAATCACAAAAGATATTAATTAATAGCCTACTAGAGCAAAACCAGCAACATAACACAAAACAAATCTAGCCTAACCATTTAAAAGCTTTGGTAAAAAGCAATGACAGTTTGCAAATAATGGCAGCAACGTGGGGATGCTCCCCCCAAAACACAATGCATGCCCTTGATCGAATTAGGCTTTTGTAGCATTCCACATGCCGAGTACACATGCATGCATGGGTATATATTAAGATTGCTAGCTTCAATTCAAGAAGGACTTCATTTGTTCTACTTGTACGTGGAGTCAAACTCTTATACATGTGGTTATCAACTTCCTCATTCCTTAATCAAAGACATCAAATCATGCCTAATAATATCCCTTTTACTTAATTTGTAGGGTTGTGTAATGTGTTGTTCACTTGTTCTGATGTTTTAATCCCCTTTATTTTAAAAAAAATATAAATAAACTTACATAAGTATCATTAGTGATTAACTCCAATTGTTGTGTTCCATCCAAAATCAGTTGCATCTTTGAAAAGGAAATGGATGGTACACTACAGATTCAGGAACAATGACAAATACTATGAAGCATTTCGGAATTACCTCTCAACACATGAATATATTGGACCATAATGTTGCAAATAAAAAATATTGCGGGCTTAACTGAGGAAATAAATTAGTTGTTTTTATGTCTTTTTAATTACCACCATAGATAGATTATGCTTTTTTTTATTAATTTACTTTTATATGTTAAATTAAAATATATTTTATTTTATTTGAAAGTGAATACGTAAGAAATAATGCATTTTTATGATTTTTTTAATATAAAAACAACATATCAAAATGGCATTGCCAATAAATAAAATAATATTGCTATATATCTATCTATGAAAAGAGACGTATTATTTGAAACTAGAATTGATTTTCTTAGAAGAGTCTTATAATAAAAGGAGGGAGTATTCAATTTGAAAGGAACCAAATGAACACGAAAACACGTAAAATTGCATGTGTTTTGCTGAAAAAACAAACAAATAATTTGCTATGATCTGAAAACTAGAATTCAGAAAAAGACACGAGCATGGTAAGTGCATAACCAAAGGTGCCTAAGTCACCAAAATAGACCATCATCAAATGAATGGATTTAAATTATCAATCTCACTTTTGTACCAATTTTGTGTTTCATTAATTAGGAATCTGACATGAATATATCATTATCATATCCCGCATTGCATTGGATATATATTTGATAATATTTAGTATTCGCGAACGATTTATCTGTGAATCTATCCGTTGGCGACGTGGCCCAATAAGGGAAGCGAGGTTCCTCCACTCAAACACAAAACAGACAAGACACATTCAATGTCACAAACAAAGGACAGAATTCCTTTTTAATATTTTTTTTTTTATGTTTCTTTTACACGATACAATTTGTTTTTTTTTCGTAAGTATTTTCATTTTTGACATTGTGTTTTAATAAAAAATGGAATTCAATATCAGTAATTTGTGTAAAGATATCATATTAAAAATTCATTGATATTTCAAATATATTAAATTAAATGTGTTAATATTTGAAAGATATTAAATGTTTTTATTTTTATCTACTATTTGCTTTTTTCTATTTTTTAAAAAATAATTTACTTTTTCTCTATTAATATTAATACGAAACATTTATTGATTTTATTAATGACATTTTTTTTTTCTAAAATCTAACTGACTTTTAATGGGTTATCATCTTTCCTTCCATTTTTTTTCTTCTATTTGGATGGCTTTAGATAGCTTGTATTTGATATGTTACCGGAGATGTTAAATTTTTCGTAAATAATAAGAAAAAAAATGCTTAAAAATGAAATATTCTTACCAAACAAGCCTTATTCCCTTCATTTATATTTTTATAGGTGACCTTTGGTTTAGCTGATTTTATTTTTATTTTCATTTTCATTATTTAGCAACTTTGTTTTATTTTTATAAACAAATTTTTTAATATTTATAAATAAAACTATTTTCAGATAATAAAAAAAAATATATTTCTCAAACCAAACCCCACGATAGTTTCTCTCATTTCCCACTTTCTTAGTTTTCCTCCACACACTTCCTCTCCTTCCTTTTATATATATATTCATTCATTATTATGATTCAAGAATGCCACTTACTGCTGTCACTGCTGTGTAGTACTGGCATTTTCTCACACAGATAGCATAATCTTAATCTCAATCTCTCCTACCTCTTGTTCTGTTCTGTTTGTTTCACACTTTCTTTCTCACTCATGGCTCTCTCTGCATTCTCATTCCCTCTCCATCTCAGACAAACAGCACCTTCTTCTGATCCTAAAACACCAACAACCCCTTTGCCTTTGCTTTCTCACTCTCAATGGGGTGTAGATCTGCTCACACAATCTCAACACAGAATCAACCAGAACCAGGTTAGGACATGGACATGCATGTGTTTTATTCAACGAGTACTATGTTATAGCTTTTCACTTGTTGGTTCTGTGTTATATAGTATATCAGTTTTGTTTTCATTCTTTTTCCCTCTCCTTATTCTGCTTTGTTATCTCCAAACATCAAAATTGAGAGGGGACTTGCTGATAGTAATGCTTGTTATGTTATGAATTGATGTAGGTGAGGAAAAGGCCACATGGGGTGTGTGCATCACTATCAGAAATGGGAGAGTATTATTCTCAGAAACCACCAACTCCACTGTTGGACACAATCAACTATCCAATTCACATGAAGAATTTGTCTACCAAGGTACAGTGACTGAAAGCATATGACTTTTGCTGCTTATTGTGTCATAGTTATGTGAAAAATTGGTTCTTATAATCTGAACATTGATGCAGGAATTGAAACAACTTGCGGAGGAGCTGCGTTCTGATGTGATTTTCCATGTTTCTAGAACTGGGGGTCATCTGGGATCAAGCCTTGGTGTTGTAGAACTCACTGTTGCCCTTCACTATGTTTTGAACACTCCTAAGGACAAAATTTTGTGGGATGTTGGTCATCAGGTTTGGTGTTTTATCTTCTTCGGTGTTGTTGGTACCTCAATTGCTTCTGTTGGGGATGGAACTTGGTCTGAACTGTACAATTTTGTATGATTTTTGCAGTCCTATCCTCATAAGATACTTACTGGTAGAAGGGATAGGATGCATACCATAAGGCAGACAGATGGATTAGCCGGGTTTACAAAACGATCTGAGAGCGAATATGATTGTTTTGGCACTGGTCACAGCTCCACAACAATATCAGCAGGACTGGGTAATTCTTCTATTTGCTGTTTGTGTTTTAGCATTGAATTTTTCAGGACTTGGTTTAGGCAAACAATTAGTTACAGAAAATGTTACATGAATTATAAATTTGAGAGTTGATCTGGGCTTTACTCCCAAAAGTTCAATTGGGGATTGAAATTGAGCATAATTTCTAGAAATTGTTCAAGATCACATTTTTATAGATATTGCTTTCTACTGCACAGGGGAATGCCATACTCCATTTCATTTATTTAAATCCTGGGTACGAAATTAGAAATTTCACTTTTTTTCTTCCTAGTTTTGACAAATAATTCAATCAATCATCAGTTCATTCAGTTGAGTCTAATATGTCAGAAACAATCTCTCTTCTTGAAGCTTAACCTTTCAGGCCTAAGACATGATTTTATAATTTATATATATCCACGATGACATTTTGCTACTATTACACCACTTCTTGACAGTAATGCACAATAGGATTTTGTGGTTTGGCTATAACTTTTGTTTTAACATTTTTTTTTCCTACATAAACAGGAATGGCTGTTGGGAGGGATCTGAAGGGAGGCAAGAATAATGTAGTTGCTGTTATAGGCGACGGTGCCATGACGGCTGGTCAAGCTTATGAAGCCATGAACAATGCTGGATATCTTGATTCCGATATGATTGTTATTCTAAATGACAACAAGCAAGTGTCCCTACCAACTGCTAATCTTGATGGTCCCATTCCACCTGTAGGTGCTTTGAGTAGTGCTCTAAGTAAGTTACAATCAAACAGACCTCTTAGAGAACTCAGAGAGGTTGCTAAGGTGAGCACTACTGCAATACAATTCACATGTCTCTCTATGAAGGACTTGCACAGCTGCAAAGTCTTAGTGATACTGATTCTGTACAGAATGAGATTTTTTGCAGGGAGTCACTAAACAAATTGGTGGCCCAATGCATGAGATAGCAGCAAAAGTTGATGAATATGCACGTGGCATGATCAGTGGTTCTGGATCAACACTGTTTGAAGAGCTTGGACTTTACTACATAGGTCCTGTTGATGGTCATAACATAGATGATCTTGTTTCCATTCTCAATGAAGTTAAAAGTACTAAAACAACTGGTCCTGTGCTGATCCATGTTGTCACTGAAAAAGGCCGAGGATATCCATATGCAGAAAGAGCAGCAGACAAGTACCATGGTAAATGAGGCATAATTAATCTTTGACTTGGTATATTAATGGCAGGCATGTATGTAACTTGGTTTGATTTTGCAGGAGTTACAAAGTTTGATCCAGCAACTGGAAAACAATTCAAATCCACCACTGCCACCCAATCATACACAACATACTTTGCAGAGGCTTTGATTGCAGAAGCAGAAGCTGACAAAGACATTGTTGGAATCCATGCTGCAATGGGAGGTGGAACTGGCATGAATCTCTTCCTTCGTCGTTTCCCAACAAGATGCTTTGATGTGGGGATAGCAGAACAGCATGCTGTTACATTTGCAGCTGGTCTGGCATGCGAAGGCATTAAGCCATTTTGTGCAATTTACTCATCATTCATGCAGAGAGCTTATGACCAGGTAAGCATAGGATAACATGATGAGTCTAGACATGATTAATGTATATTGTTACCTTTGTAATCAATACTACTAAGTATGTGTTCTGTGTCCATTCGAAGGTGGTGCATGATGTGGATTTGCAGAAGCTGCCTGTAAGATTTGCAATGGACCGAGCTGGATTAGTTGGATCAGATGGTCCTACACATTGTGGTGCATTTGACGTCACTTATATGGCATGCCTCCCTAACATGGTGGTCATGGCTCCTTCTGATGAAGCAGAGCTTTTTCACATGGTTTCCACTGCAGCTGCTATTGATGATCGACCCAGTTGTTTCCGTTACCCGAGGGGAAATGGCATTGGTGTTGAACTACCACCAGGAAATAAAGGCATTCCTCTTGAGGTAAGTTAGTTAGAATTCTAGTGTCACCCTTATGAACATGATTAAGAACATTTATGTTTTATGCTTAACATTTGTGTTGTGACATTTTAACAGATTGGGAAAGGTAGGATACTGATTGAAGGGGAAAGAGTGGCCTTGTTGGGCTATGGTTCAGCTGTTCAGAGCTGTTTGGCTGCTGCTTCCCTGTTGGAACATCATGGCTTGCATGCAACGGTGGCAGATGCACGTTTCTGCAAGCCATTGGACCGTTCCCTTATTCGCAGCCTTGCAAAATTTCATGAGGTTTTGATCACTGTGGAAGAAGGATCAATAGGAGGATTTGGTTCTCATGTTGTTCAATTCATGGCCCTTGATGGCCTTCTTGATGGAAAATTGAAGGTATGAATATTTTTATATACATGTTTGATGTTTCTTCTGTGAACTAGTTGCTGAAAAAGTAAACTGATGTGGGTTTGATTTACAACTGCAGTGGAGGCCAATGGTTCTTCCAGATTGTTACATTGACCATGGATCACCTGCTGATCAATTGAATGAAGCTGGTCTTACAGCATCTCACATAGCAGCTACAGTTTTCAATTTACTTGGACTAACAAGAGAGGCACTAGAGGTCATGACATAGAACAAATGCAAAAGGGGTTCCCCGCAATGTACAAATATGTTTGTTTGTATAAAAATATCCATACAAATGGAAAATGCAGATCGACAAATACAAATGGTTAAACGAATTATAAAAAAAAAAAATATAATTGGTAGTGTACTTTCATATTTGATGGTAAAGGTATGACAGAAACGAATTTTTAGCTGATATGACTCTTGAATGTGAATGTGAATGTGAAAGATGACGTTGATACGACATTACATCTTAGTCATTGAAAATGTCCCAAAGAGGTCCACCTTAAGTTAGTGGAAAAAGTAAACTTCAACAACAAAAAAATTATTGATATTGCCGAGTTTCTCATTTTCACACTTGTGATCTTTCAATTACCCCTCATTCCAAGAATAAGCACGGATAATCCAAATGTTAAGAGAATCAGTCAATTTAAGAAGCACCTATCATGCTTCTCTTCCTTGCCAATCAGCCAAAATTGTGTTTGAGCCATTTAATGAAACGCGTTGAATGAACTTAATAGATTTTGACACTTAAGCCGTGGATTTCTTCAACAAAAACAACATTAGTAGTCTGGGGCTTCAGTAGTACGTTTTTCAGTCACACCATTAATTGCATGCTTTTACGAATTTTCAACAAAAGCCCATGGAATTGCATGCATGTCTTTTCTAGTTAGTCAGGGGAACACTTGTCCACATATATTAGCCTCCCACATGCATGCAGCCAATGTTTTGTTTGTAATGAATTAAAGCTATGCAGTTGGGATAATTGCACCCACCAACATATATAGTCTCCTTTTGTTTAAAACAGCGTGATGCAGTCTCACACTGCATACTGCATATATAGCAGAGACGTCGTCTTGTAAGTTGTAGCATTTCCATCACTGTTACATTGCAGGTTTTTTAATGTCCATCCTAAGCTCATACGCTGTTGCAGCTTTCTATATAATAACTATATATTGACGTTGCTTCTTTAATCTATAGCAGTTTTTTTGCAGCTTTCTATATATAATAAGTATTAACACAACCCTGTGTTGATATTAATTTCAGTAATTTTAATCGTGGCCATCTTGATTTGTAATATGGTCATATTTAACTTTTCACTTACAAATAAAAATCTCGGGAACATCAATAAAAAAATAATTTCTTTTTATGATTTTAAACTTTATAATAAAAACTCATAATATTTTTTTATGTTTAAATTAGAAGTAAGGAATAAAAAGTTACTTTATTCCCAATCATTTAATGAAAATAATAAAGTAGGATAAAGGGTTTAAAAGATATTAATGAAATGCAAAAACAAGATTAAAAATGATAAATGAATGGACAAAGACAGGTAGGGAGAGGGATGTAATAAAATATAAAAAATAGGTTAAAGATACACTAATAATGTTTAAAAAATACAGTAAATAAGAAAAAAAGGAGTAGAAATAATAATTTTCTATAAATGATATTTTGGTAATAAAAAATATAAAAATAAGAGGTAAATATATTATAGGCCTAATAAAAAAAGGATTCGGAGGCTCATAGGTACCCTTTGTCATATGGGCTCTTGCACCTAACTGTTTATTTTCACATGAGTAATGATATTTGAATGCAAATTTAGTTTAGTGGCAGTGGGTCTGGCAAGTGTTAAGGATGGTTTTTGAATGCATGAGTCCAATATACTTCTTACACCTCCGGATAGGTCTAATAATTCTATATATTTTGTTAATTTTCACACTTACTTCTTACACCTCCCTTCATGTCGTTCATTGGATAAGCCTCTATCTTCTTCACTTGAAGGTTGAAGCAGATTGCTAGGTGTAGGTCCTTGGGTACAAGTTAAAATATTTTTTTACATAAAAATTGTAACTCTCTTAAAAAAAAATTGTTTTATAATATTTTAGTTTTTAGTTTATGACGTAACGAGGATGTCATAAGGGGTACAAACTGACCGTAGGACTCGTGTTAGATAAACCCATGATTTGACCATTGATTATGCTAAACACCCACAATTATTGAACTTTCCATAAGTTCTCATAATGCTAGTGTCAATCTGTCACGCTAATTTTTAGTGTAGTAGAATGTCCAAAGACCTATCAAATACTATCAAAGAAGCACAAGCAATATAATAGTGACACCACATACAAATCCATTATATCCATATCACTTTGCACTCACCAATCAGTTTCTGATGTTGATACCTGCGTCGGCAGATCCTAGGATGTATTGTGCAGTGAACATCACTGTGGATAAACATTGTTACATTAGCATGTCCCTAATGATGTTCAAATCCCAAAATCTAGGCTTCTAGTAATTTGGCCGACCAGCAACCGATACTTGTGATGAAATAACAAATGAATGTTCAAGAACTAAAATGGAGTGGATTGATGAATTGAAATCCACCGTCAACATGGATTAATGTCAATCAAAACCAACCACTTTTTTTTTTTTTCTTTTAACTAGAAAATGACAGATGTATTAATTGCAACAAATCCTACCAACAACATGGTTTGAACAAAATAGGACCAGTTCAGCTCACACACTCACTTCACAACTATTACTATTAATTAGGTGAAATTAAACACATTAGTGACAAGTTTTGTTGCACAAGCAGAAATGAATGGCATTATGGATGTGTCATCTTGGTTGCTTATTGAGGACAGTGCAGACTCTGAAGGAGACTCTGGCTGCTTTAGTCTATTATGCCCTTGCAACATAAAAGTAGCTAACATTGGGCACAATGAGGAGGATGATGCTGAATCATGTACCCATGACACAACTGGTATGTCTGGTGATGATGATGAAGATGAAGGGTGTGGTTCAGATTGGAGCAGCTCTACCATGTGGCTCTCAGATGCAGCCTCTTCACCTTTGGTTGTTGAGGAAGATGAAGTGGAAACAAGGATTGTTAAAGTTAATGTGGATGATGTGGATGATAAAATATTTTGGGAGATATGCATGGCAGTAGGGTACCCTTGAGTGATGAGGCCATATTTTTTAATGCAAATAAATCTATCCTGTAAGTCATTTCCTGTCCCGGTTTGCAGATATGTACCTTCTTATGTGTGAATTTTAAGGTTTTAAGAGCTATTGCAGTTTTTCAATTGAGAATATGTGTGCCACTCTTCCTAGTGGTAAATGTGTCACATTTAATTGGAAATTCTACAGTTTCTTGTACTATAGTGTTTATATAAGAATTGCATTTGATTCTCACTCCCTCTACCATCTATAATACTATTATTTGATACTCTAGCATATGTAATTACGAGTCTTCTACAAAATAGAACAAACATTTGGATTTGAATAATTAGATGACTAATAGCACAATTAGGAGAAGCAACTGTTGCAGTTTGGGTTGGTCTAACAATAATTAAACACCTGGTTTGCGAATCTATCAGGTTTGTCCACATCTTTATGGCATATTGTTCCCATTTTAGCATTTCTCACGCGAGCCTTTTAAGTCCAAGCAAGACTCTCGTGTTAGACTCCAAAGCTGACACAACCCCAAGGTGATTTATTCTTGAAATGATATTCAAATTTGGAAACATTATAACTTCGACTCAATTGATAAACATTGAGTTCTCATATAGGAGAACTTTCAGAATCGAAAGTTTGAAGAGAAAACTAATTAGTTTGAGAATATTATTTTTAGCAAGGCATAAGTGGCCACGGTTGTGCAGCTCCAACTCCAACATAGCAAGTGATGGCCGGATTAATGTTGTTGCTAACGCTAGGTGCATGTGGTTTCGATTGTATGTTAATTGATGTTTTCTATGATTTATGTACATGAGAGCTTGGTAATTGGTATATATATGCTCATCCTACACTATATGTTTGTTTTGGATGAAAGAGGTTGGAATTTGGAAATTTCGGAGCTGTCCACATGTGACTATTGCAAGCTATGGTTAGCTTGGAGAAGTTAATTAATTCACATTGGAAGGAGATTAATCATATTATCATATTACAGTAACTTTCATTGATCATTGATCATTGATCCTTGCTCTAATGCTCTTTGACTTTGTTAGTTATATTTTCCTTTATTATACTTTTGTATCCAAGTTTTTCTAATTTTATTTTTTTATCACAATTAAGGCAATGTTATGACGATTTTTTCATTAATGAGGCCAAATTCACAATATTTTGTAAATTGGAGGGTAAATTTTATAATAATAAAAAATTCACGATATATTAAGACTTTAAAACAATATATAATTAAACCATTTTTTAATTTTTTTTAATCTTAAAACCACAAAATTGAATATGAGCTGGAGAGGGTTCAGGTGCTAGGTCAGGTGTCATTGTCCAACTGATTGAAAAAGACGTAAGTGGGCCACACAGTCCATGACCAAAGTCCAAAACTCATCAGGTGCAAACTTTTTTTTTTTAATAATAATATTTTGTTTATTTATTTTATTTTTGATGACTGTTGCTTGAATGAAGCATCATGTCATGTGTTGTGAGAATAAACAAATCCTGTGATTCATATCCAAATTACTATATTTTAAGGCCGTTTAGGAAACACTTTCAGTTCAGTGCTTGGAAATATTCCTTTTCTATCAAATTCGAATGCTCGTTTTTCTCTTATGAGATTATCTTATTAGCTTACGTATTTGTTGATTATTTTTTGTTAAAAAAAATTGCTTGTCTATCTTCAATGAAGTCTCCTTTTATAACTATATCAAATTTAAAATATTGGTTAAGGAATCAAAGTCAACTTAGTTTTTTTCTCCCAAAAGTCTTTCCAAGAAAATGAAATCTTGGGAGACTCAGACTCGGGAAGCACATATAACAAAATGGAAGCAACTTGGAAGCAACACACCACAAAGATGAACATCAATCAGAATCAAGGTCACAGTAATAATTAATTTAGTTTGGATTATTGTAAGAACTATTTATAATGTGACTTAATTATGTATGTTATTAACAACATGACAAATATAACTAAATAATAATAATGGTATACCAACAACAATTAAAGTTACTCCATTTAAGTTGAAATCATTATGTATGAACATAAGTGATAATAAGTCCATTTTAGTTTTCACAAGAGTCAACAGACGCCAGCGCGTATCATCTTCCTTCCGGTTACGGGACCGGACATTGAACCGGATTTATCAGACCGGACACTCGAAAACGAAACCACTTACGTAGTTACGTTACATTGAAGCTTCACTTTTTTTTTCTTTTTCTTTTTCTTTTTTTAAATTTTGATAAATTAAATAATTGAATATTATGAATAAGAGGAGAGAGTAGTGAATAATAATAATAATGTAATAATCCACATATACAATTTACACGACCAGTGACGACCCACGGTCTTCAACAGTTGGTTGATTCTTTTTGGTTCAATCTTTGTTGGATTCTATTCCCTTCACTTCTTCTTCTCTGCTTTCTCTTTCCTTTTTATGTTTTTTCCTCTTATGCTTTTCTTTTTGGATTTTTTCCCTTCACTTTGCGCTTGTCGATCTTAGTAATTGTAACTAGCAGCTATAATGCAAGCACCTCAAGCTTCAGCCACTGATGAAGCTCCTGAGATTTCCCATCAGGTTCGCTTTCCATCCTTAACATGCCAAGCTCTTCTCTTTTCACTTTATTTTTTTTCCCCTTTGGCTTATCCATTTGATTTTACAACTCTTCTTTTCATTCTGATTCCTCATTTGAGCACTGGATTGGATTATTATCTCTCTGTTACTTTCTCAGTCATGTCTTTTGATGGGCATGCCATGCAGTGACTGTTATTTGATTTTTATTTACACAATTTCATGTGTTTGATTCGATTGATGTTAGGGGTTTCTAAATTTAGCTTATTCTGTGTCTACTCAAGACTGTTCCTGAAAAGCCCACGTTTTTATTTTATTATTTTCCTTAATTGTGTCTCAGTTTCAATATTTAGAATGTTGTTGGGTCGGGATATGAATCTACTCTTCCCTTTCTAACTGTGAGCTGAGGTTGAATTGAACATGAATCCATGTTTAACTGGCTACCTTTTTTATGAGAGCATAAACAACTACTACAAGTTGGTTTTGTTGTTTCAATTATAAGAGGGTAGAGGAGAAGATGAGGGAAAGGGGCATGCATGTCATTGTTTTATAGCCCAGAGACAAATTTAGCCAGGAACTGGTGGTGAGAAAATTTCAGTTTTAGTTTGTAGGCATTGCAAATGTTAGGGTTTCTGTAGGTCCTTGAAGTTGATGCTTCAGCTTTGTGCTCTAACTGATAATGTAGTTTGTAAAAAAAGGTTCTGGATATGTCCTTTTTCTTCTTAACTTTATGTGGCATCTTGCTGTGTTTTGTTTTAACCGTTGCTGTAGGGAGATTTATTGATTTTGCTAGTTTCATTGGCTTAAGTGCTTGATTCAATTCTTGATCTTCTGTGTGAAATAAGAACTTCTACTAATGATCAGCTTGTTGAGGATCATTAGTTATTCATCATGGAATTAGATTTGAGTGCAATCTTTCGATGTGCTTGCATTTATCATGCTCTTTTAAGTATTTATTGCTATATTATCTGCTGTTCTTTAACACATTATGCCAAACTGCTGGGAGCCTGGGACTAAGTAAGTTTTTGTTAAACTGTCCTTATTACATTACATGCAGGCTGTCCCCCTGCGAAACAAAGAAGTTTCAGATGGTGGACCCGGTGGTAGGCGCCCTGATATTTCACTTCAAGTTCCCCCTAGACCTGTAGGGTTTGGCAGCACTAGTGGTGGAAGGGTTCTGGACCATTCTCAAAGTTTTGGTAAAGGGATTTCATCATCAAAAGGCTTCTTGCGGGCCTTGAGCTTCAAAAGGAAAGGAAATGTAGCAGATGGGGAAAGAAGTTCCCTCCTTAATTCAGACTTCAAGACAGCTGCAGACGGTCCTAATATGGCCTCCATATCTGAAATTGCATGGAAAAGATGTACATCTCTTCCTGTTACACCTGCATCAAATCTGTCTCCTTCAGTTTCTACACCCATTTCTGCAAGGACATATAATGAACAGACTAAGCCTCATGTAAGTTATCTTCTACTTCATTAAGCTGCCTTATTTATGGATTTTCTAGATGAAGTTTTATGCTAACTGTACCTGGGGCCATAGAAAGAGTTGAATCATGTTGAAATGTTATAGTACTCTCAGGAATTAGGATATTGTGTCGAACCTGCTATCAAAGAAACTGACTATATGCCTCCATCAAATAGGGAAAAATGAAACTGGTCGTATGTGAGATTTTCAATAATGTATTTTGGAAAGCATGAAGTTCAAACTCATGTTTAGTATGCATCGAACTAAGGTTTGCCTTAGGTACCTGAATTTTTTAAAGTAAAGAAATTTAATTACTGTTATTTGTATGCAGAAAGATGTTGACCGTTCTAAGGTTTCAAGGTCCCTTTCCGTACCTGGGCGGCGAAATGTTGTTATTGTAAGATCCGTCTCTTTTTCTACTCGTACTGAACAGGAGCAACAAGATTCAAACGATGGTACTCTGCTTCATAAACTCTACTATTCCAGTTTCATAGTCGTACTTTTCTTTTTGTTTTTAAATTCATAAGCTTAAAGAAATATAATCCCTTTTCCAAGTTTGAAATTTGTTATTACCCCACCTAGTATGGTGTTTCCCCCCATGACATGTTCATCTGTTTCATGGAATTGAATTTAAAAGTCTCTTAAGTAGATTATTTGATGTAAAGGTTTTAAGCTAATTGATTTTTTATCATAAACAGTTAATCCAAATCAATGGTTAGACTCCTTATCATAATCATTCAAATGGGTAGAAATTATCTTAGATCAGTGGGCAAAGTTTGAAAATGTTGTATGTTGTATGTTGATGATAAACAGAATGCTGGACTAGTTTTGTTATTTTTTGAACCGTTGATGTGTAATTAACACTTGAGTTACTTTACATGTTTGCATACATCACATTTAATCTTATAGGAACTTTCTATACTTGGCCAATCAGATCAAATAACTCCTGTGCCAGTAGAAGTTACTGCTGATGAAGAAATTCCTGAAGAGGAAGCAGTGTGCAGGATATGTTTTGATGTGTGTGATGAAAGGAATACCTTTAAAATGGAATGCAGTTGCAAAGGTGACTTGAGATTGGTGCATGAAGAATGTTTAATTAAATGGTTTAGCACAAAAGGAGATAAGAAATGTGATGTATGTAGGCAAGAGGTTCAGAATTTACCTGTAACCTTGCTTCGTGTCACCAGCTCTGTTCAACAACAAAACAGACAGCTGCAAGGTCAGCACAACCTGCATCCGGAGTCAATAAGGTGATTTGAAAACTATTTTCTCATATTAAGTAATCCAATATTCTTGTTTCCTTATTAATATTGCTGCTAATAAAGTTTGACTTTGGGCTTATTTGGAGTAAATTGATGAGTTATTCTATTGCCAAGCATTTGACCACTTCTGTATTTTAGTCTTTTTCAACTATATTTCTGTAACTTATTTTTTATTAATTTTGTGTGATTATTTTTTCAGCGCTTGGCAAGACTTTGTGGTGCTTGTCCTGATCAGCACAATATGCTACTTTTTCTTCCTTGAACAGCTACTGGTATGCCTATTTCCTTTGACAAAAAGACTTTTGGATATTGGATAATAGCATCCATCTTAAAAGACTACCTTGTGTGTATTATCTCCTTTATAGTTTGAATGTTATTCTTACTTTCTGACATTTCTTGATCTTTTAACCCATTAGGCTTTTTTTAGATCGTAGAATTCACAGATATAGAATGGAACCAGGAACACGGCTTATTGCATGTTTCCCATATATATTTTACATGATGTATTCACAGTACAAGTGTATTTTACTATAGATAGATGGTTGGGGGAACAGAAAAAAAAAAAAGCAGTAACTACCCATGTTTATTGTTGTGAGGTGTTATTATTTTCTTTCTTTTTCAGAAATTTCTGTGTTCAAGCATAATTGATTTTATTATATATTGCTTGTTCCGTGTTGTAGCTTCCTGAATTGAAGACTCAAGCAATTATTATAGCAGCACCATTTGCCTTTACCTTGGGCCTCCTAGCATCTATTTTTGCGGTCATCCTGGGTATAACCTCTGTAACAGAACTTTTTATTTTTGTTGCATTTCTTTGAATCTTAATTGAATGTTTACTTATGTTGTTTGCAGCGATTAAAGAGTATATATGGACCTATGCCGCTCTTGAGTTTGCACTTGTGGCTTTAACCGTGCATCTATTTTATACTATGGTGAGTATGAAATATGAAATATGAATGTAGTAGTAGATATAGCAGTCTGTCAGCATGTATTATTATTAATGTAATGTAGTCTTTTCCTTGGTAATAAAGAAAACCATGCATCCCAGCCCTAGTTGATTACTTGATTCACACCGACTCAAGTGTACCTTTGATATGCTAAAGCTTTGCTTGTGACTTTGTTTGTTGCAGTTGCATTTGACAGCCATATATGCCATTCTACTTTCATCAGTTTTGGGTTTTGGAATTGCTATGGGCATCAACTACGCATATATCCAGTTTGTCACTTGGAGACTTCAGGTCTCTCATGATGATAGCCCAGTATGAATGAAGAATCTCCTCACCAGGGAAACAACTCTACTTGGATTTTTTGTTTCTTCTTCTCTGTATCTACTGACATGATGGCCTGCCACAATGTTTAGTATGAACCTTGTGTTTATCAATCAATACCACTACCATGTAGTATATTTTTGTAAAATAAATATCATAAAGTGTATATGCTAGAGAAGCAGAATCTTTAAATGGAATTCAAATTTATTTCACTGAATAATTCTCTGTAAAAAAAAGTTAAGAAGCATAAAAATAAAACCCTCATTGCCATTGCTACATGAAATAAAGTTAAGAAGCAACAAAAACTAAGCCTATTATATGTCCTATAGAAATTAGTTGAGACTATAATAGTTGGTGTTTATATTTGTATTTCAAGTATTATAGTTAATGTTATATTTACTCCAATGGAACTAAATACTATAGAAACGCATTCAGCGGTCTATTAAAAAATTGGTATTCTGTACAAACTCGGCACTACCTCGAAAACTCCCTTATACATCAATCAAGATGACATGAATGATCTTACGATGAGATGTTTTTTTTTTTTTTTTTAATTTTTGTGGTTAAATCTTAAACTCAAC
This sequence comes from Amphicarpaea edgeworthii, assembly GCA_014843725.1. Taxonomy (NCBI): domain Eukaryota; kingdom Viridiplantae; phylum Streptophyta; class Magnoliopsida; order Fabales; family Fabaceae; genus Amphicarpaea; species Amphicarpaea edgeworthii. Next base: position 22,675,805 of record CM026322.1, on the reverse strand, counting down.
TTCATAACTACACATTTCCATAGGAACACGTCAAATTAGTCCATTGGCAGTAAAAGTACAATCGGGCAAAGCCGCAAGGCATCAACTTTACTAACTGGGAGCAAAGTATAAATCCTGTGCGACTAGATCTTTTATGTATTTTCTTCCTTTACTTTTTCCAAACAGAAAAGTAAAAGCAAAACAACGTAAATACCTTTAAAAATGGCGAAAAAAATACAGATAAATTGGAATCCAAGTTTCCTCCAATTCCATCAACAAGAAAGTGCTTATCGTACATTGAAAGAAAAGACAATTTTTGGGCAAATGACGAGGATTGTTAATTCTAAGTAGTTTTTGGATACTTCACGATAAATAGTATGTAAAGTATGCTATTATTGCCTATTGGGTGACTAGTATATCTCATGAAATTTATTTACGTGGATCATAATATATATTCAAATATTGAAGGAAATGCACCTACGTACGTAGTTTTGTAAATTATGGCTGGTGAGATTGACGTTGAAAGTTTGTTTAACTATGCAGTGAAGGGGCAGTGGAGAGAGGCTTTAGAGGCCTACAACAAGAACCCTGGAGCATTGGAAGCTAAGATCACAAAAGTAGAAGACACAGTGCTACACGTTGCTGTGTATGTAGGCCAAACATGCTTTGTGACAAGTGTGTTGGATAACATCGACAAAGAGGTGTGTCTCAACATCTTGTGCAGGCAAAACTCGAAGGGTAACACTCCCCTTCACCTTGCAGCACAGCTTGGGAACGTGGACTTGTGCCGCAACATAGCCAAAAGGGACCCCATCAAACTCGCTTCTTGTCGCAACGTTGATGGTGAGACTCCTCTCTTCTTGGCTGCTGTTCATGGCAAGAGAGAAGCTTTCTTTTGTCTCTATGAAAATCTTCATGAGGGTGCCTCGTTGCTGGTTTGGAAAACCAATGGGGACACCATTCTTCATTCTACCATCGCCAGTGAATACTTTGGTTAGTCATGTCATTCATTAGTTTGGTTCCTAAATGTGTAAATTGGTAATTTAGTTTATAAAAGAAGAAAAATTCTGATTTAATTACCGAATGAAAGCTTAAAAAGTGCTGCATTTTGATTCTTTTAACTTTAAAAATTTCATTTTGATTCAGAGAAAAAGACTTATGTCCCGCAAGTGTAAGTGACTTGGCAGTTATTTCTATCAGTTTTGGTTAATGTGACAGATAGGCATGTAATATATATGGCAAATCATTGTATGCCCTCAACTTACACTAACAAGTTATTTCTATCCGTTTTGGTTTTTTGGTCAATCTTAGGTGGCGCAACCTCCTTGGCTATTAAAGTGGGGCATCTATGCCCCCATAAAAGACAAGGCATACAATAATTTGCCGATATGTATATGTCATCGCATGATTTGTATAAAGTGTACTTACTATATATAACGAATTGATTGATAGGTTTGGCGCTTCAAATAATAGAGTTGTACCCAAACCTTGTGAATTCTGTAAACCAGGACGGGTTATCACCTCTGCAGATTCTTGCTGCTAAGCCTAATTGTTTCAAAAGCAGCACGAGGATGGAGTTGCTTCAGCGTATTATTTACAATTGTAAGGAATAAGGATATATATAACTTTCTTCATTTCCAACTTATAGTTTTTATATATATTTTGTGGTTACATGATTTTATTATTTACTGACATGAACTAAAGTGGTCACTTACTGATAATCTATCGGGTGTTTTTGTCGATGATTAGGTTCGATTGTTGATGAGATTGAGGAAACAGATGATGCACGTAGTAATGAAGACACAACTCATCACTACCCAATGAACTATGAAACATGCGCCACCTTCTTATCATTGTTGAAGAGTACTTGTGCGTCAATAATCTTGTTTCATTTTCTAGTATATTGTATCATGGCAAAGTGATGATGCGTGGTGGATACTTTCATATATCAATATCAATATTATACACATATTAATATATCATCATGTGATAGCATGATGACAAATTAAGCTGAATGCATCTATCTTTTACGCTGTGTTACAGCAGTAGGAAACGATGACAACGCTGCAAGCAATGACGAAGAGAATAATGTCTCACGAAAATCTGGTAATTTCCCATCATTATGCTAAATTAAGTTATCTTTTAAGAAATAAATTTTCTATAATCTCTTTTTTTCTTCAATTTAAATTTTAAATTTTGTTCTGTTCTGTTCTCTGCTTTGTCTCAATGCATACAAACAGAGAGAGGATTACTCATCAAACAGAGTTTTTATTTCTATATTTTCGCTTATATATTTGCTCAAGTAACTTTAATTAGGTAATGTCCTAAGTCCTAACATGTATATATATTATTTATGTAGAGGAAGAGCAAGCAAAGAAATTAGAAAAGAAACGGTACCGGTTCCCTCCCAATTGGAGAGCAACAATCCGATTCCTAACCCATATGATGAAGATCTTGCTAATCATTTGCGGTATTGGTAAGCACATCTCTTCTCATTCTTAGTCAAAATCACTAAGAAAATTAATGTCTATGTAACATTACTTTTTTGTAAGCACATGTTTACACTAGCAGAGTTTATAAGCTCATTTGACTAGTCTGTGATGACGCATGCAGGAGCATCTTGGATAGGGAAAATCCAACGAAAGAAGGTGAAACACATCCTGGCTAAGCAAGTGATGAATGAACTAATTCAGCGAACTTCTTCTTCACTGTACAAGCATGATCATGCTGGAACAAGTACAAGTCTTGGTAATGATGATGATGATAATAAGGAGAAAGCTGGAGGATTTCAGAAAATAAGAAGAAGAGATTCACCTATTTTGATTGCAGCAAAGATGGGAGTGACAGAGATGGTTGAGAGGATCCTTGAAACGGACCCGGTGGCGATCCATGACGTGGATTCTGATAACAAGAATGTTGTTCTTCTGGCCATAGAGAACAGGCAACCTCATGTTTACAGCCTGTTGAACGAGAGGAGTATGATTAAGGAAACTGCATTTCGTCAAGTGGACAACCAAGGGAACAGTGCATTGCACCTTGCTGCCACGTATAGGAGTTATAAGCCTTGGCGTGTCCCTGGTGCTGCAATGCAAATGCAATGGGAATACAAGTGGTATAAGGTCAACAACACTCTTCCTATCTCTAGTGATAGAGTCAATAGATCAAGTTACATCGAGAGTAACTCTAATACACTTACACTTCATCATCGCCATTCATTTTTTTAAGATTTAATGCTTAAGATTAGTTTCATTGCAACTGTTAGATCTTAGAAACATGAATACTGAAGATGGAATGTAATTTTCTTAGAGTTATATTAGTGTAACTTGATCCCTCTTCATTAAGTATATTTTGCCTTTGTTCATAATGTTTGTGCTTTGCAGCTAGTAAAGAACTCCATGCCACCAAATTTCTATGAACGTTACAACAAGAACGGGCAAACAGCAAAGCAGGTATTCATCAGTACACACGAAAGACTAGCAAAAGAAGGTGGTAAATGGCTGACCAAAACCTCAGAATCATGCTCAGTGGTAGCAGCACTTGTTGCAACTGTTGCATTCACAACCTCAACAGCTATACCAGGTGGTCCTGATCAAAACACAGGCTATCCATTGTTTCAAGGAAGACCTGCTTTCAACATCTTTGCAGTAGCATCACTTGCTGCACTTTGTTCCTCAGTCACTGCCCTCGTTTTGTTTCTTTCAATACTCACATCCCGGTTCCAAGAAAAGGATTTTGCTATGGACTTGCCGAGAAAGCTTCTTCTAGGGTTGACTACACTCTTCACATCTATAGCATCTGTCTTGGTGTCATTCTGTGCAGGGCATTTCTTCATCGTTGAGGATCAGCTGAAGTTGGCAGTTTATCCCATATATGCTGCTACGTGTTTGCCTGTTTCATTTTTTGCATTTGTTCAACTTCCTCTTTACTTTGATCTCTCCTTGGCTATGATAAGGAAAGTTCCTCAGCGCAGCTATAAAGTGCTCTCTCACGAATCGCATCATCATTAGTTACATTGTTGTCCGTTAAACTTAATTACACTTTTGTACTACTCATTTCCTTGTTTTAGAATTTTTTAAATGGTTGTCACTTGTCAATAAGCAGCTATCATAAACACTTTTTTGTTGTCAACTGTACAAATTTGTTAATCACTTTTAACTTATAATATTTTAACTTTAAACTTGAGTTGTTAATCACTTTTATTTGTCAGTTTACGCATCAGATAATGCATGCTTATGGTACAGCTGTTCAAGGGTAGTTCTTTCGGTATTACATTACTTGGGTGATAGGTGGAACTTAATAGAACATTCTTCATAATGTTTGTGCATTATTAAGTAATATTATTTATACAATATGTTTTATATATTTTTCAATCACATTACCACTTTATCACATTTTTTTTCCATTCTCGAAATTTCTCTCCTGTTTTGTAACATGTTACAACCAATGCAACATACTACTATGAAAGCATGAGAACACTGGTGGAATATATAAATAAATAAATAAAAGCAGCATTAGAAAATAAAGAACATATGCAACATACTATTGCGTTATTTCATCATACAAACACAACCCAGGTCCACGGCTACAACTGAGGTTTATACGCTCAGGTCTTCCGTGCATCACTCACAAATTGTCAAATGGATACAAATTGAAAAGAAAAGAGCAAAAACACCTTTCAAAGATTTCTACATAATAAATATATTACCGGGTAATGTGCTGGAAAATATCTACATGACCTAAACTACAAAAGGGAACCACTCTAATTACATTTAGTCACGGGAATAAATGTTCTGTCATCTCTTTTCAACCATATGGTGGAACGAGTTTTCTTCACATTGTCTGCAAATAATCGATGCCTGCAACCGAAATGCGCACATCAGGAATGAACTACCATAGATACTAGACACAAAATCATGAAACACGTCATTTAGAATCCAATTTTGTAGCACTACATTAGACTTAAAAATTTTGGGAGACCAGAAATTTCTGCTAAGGAAGTGCCTATACGTGATAATGGCAAACCCTCCAACCCACTACTCTAAGGAACAAGATCTGTGTAAAATGAAAGCTTTTTTCCCAATAGAGATTCTCAAATTCATTAGTAACACAGCAAAATAACAAAAAATCTGACCTTTGATACTCCAGCTTCTGAGTAACTATGCCATTCAGCAGCAGTTCTGAACTGTACACCATTGCCCCTGCACATGAAAAACATGGTATTCTTAATTTTAAGCAGATGGCAAGTTTTCAAAGCTGAATGAAACAGTTTCTAACCCTTTTCAAGAAAAGGCACACAAGAGGCATAATCTTCTTCACAAGATAAGACCAGTAGATCATCTGGAATTGTATTGCCCTTTAAAACAGATCTTCCTACTTTCGCCACCACCTAGAAAAATCAGTTACAGGCAAAAAGAATATTTGAGATAGATCAAGTGTAATGTTGGAAACTTGTGCCAAAAGAAAGACTTGCTCAATTGCATGTAGTGATGTAAAGAAGTGTCTGTGTTTTTTGAAAAAATGAGGAAAATAATCAACATTTTCATGATTACAATTTACAAATCATTAGGGAACCACAACATTGATTAATAATAAAATAGGACAATTACACTGATTTTATATATTAAAAAAAAAAACTGCTTATTCTATATGGATTTATTCACAGAAATCAGGAAAAGGAGAAACTATCCCAATTCTAAAGATATGCTTTTCTTCAACCATATAGGAATGCAACTGATGAATATACATGGAGAAATGTGCATACCTTGCCCTGAACTGCTCTAGCTAAATTTGAAATAATCTCTTTACTAGGTTTAGTATTTGTGGTGATCAATACTCTTCGACCCTGCAGAAAATTATTATCATTCATCAGGAGCAACATGCAAGTTTGTATTTAAAATAGGTTTGAATAAACTTTTATCCCCCTTAAGCAATGTTTTGCTGATGTGGTTCCATTATGAGCAATTTAGTCCCCTGTTAACCAGCACTTCAGCACTGAATTTTATGACAACTTTCTTGTTCACTGACTATACTTATATGGAGATGAAGCAGCACAATTTGACATCAACAATAGACTATCCAGGGGACTTCATTACATCAGATTGAAAACTAAGAGATTAAAAGTATAACATGTTTATAGGATGTATTAGGTGAGAGCAGTTTATAGATGAGAGACATGTCGAATGGATCTTTTCATAGATGATCAGAAATAGAAATTGCTAAAAAATTGCAAGATCACTTTAGAAAAACAAATGACTTTGTTACAATCCCAACTGGTGAAACACATCCATTATCCAGAGATTAAGATTTACTCCTTTCACTATGTATGTTCCATGTATATTACCTTTAAAAGAGGATGCTGGATTGCACGTGCTAGTGAAACTGGCATGCTGAAACCTAACTCCTTTTCCTTTTTCGCATCCCTCAATATGTAATTCCTCTCGTCAATAAAACAGCTAGCTTGACCACAGCTTTCAATCCATGAGTGTGTGACAACCGGTTTACCAAAAGCAATAGCTTCTAGCATATTCCTTGTACGCACAAATTGATCGGCAATGAAGTGGGTTGCATCTGCAATGGAGGAAGCCACAGAAACTCCAAGCCGTGCTAAAATCTGCAATAAGCACAAGAAACAAGATATGGCTGAAAACCAAATGTCTGTACTTACTGATAGAAATTTTAAAAAAAAAATCAAATCATACCTTCTTCTGATGCTTAACAATATCATCATCCAAATGGTGGCTGTAAAGAACTCGAACATCAGTCATATCCCTCCTCTTTCTTGAATCTTTAGATGGAGTAAGTAATTCAGGTTTGATGACACTCAAGCTTTGAAGTTCTCTATGGAGCTCCTTACATGATCTTGAAAGATTTCTATTGCATGATTGTTTGTAATATTCGTCACCCATACAAACAGGTGATGCATCATTCACAGGCATCTTACACTTTGCCGGAGTTGCAGATGCCAAGTCAGATGACTTGTACCTCTCTCTTGGTGATTCATCTGAACTGGTGACTTCAGAATTATTGATATTGTCCCCTGGGTTTGCTTTATCTAAATTTAGCTCTGATATTTTACTTTGTTTTCGATCCATAGAAGATATTACTGAACCATCATACAAAGATGAGTGAGCTTGGCAATTCACATGTGATTTGACAACAGAATTGGTTCTCAATTTTCTCTTCCCAGCAGTAGATTTCCCAATATCTTCAGGTTGTGCAGATGGTTTAGATGAACCAACTAATATCTCCGATCGTTTATCATCATTAGACAACTTCCTAGTCCTAAGAGATCTCCTTTTAGGACAATTTATCGTATCCATTTCAACATCATCACTGACATTAACAGCACTTGCCTTTAGAGCCGAATTGTCAAATTGACACAACTTGGAATTATCATCTACTTCAAAGTGATCAGAAGATCCTGTAGTAGATTTAGACTTCAATGCTTTGGACACCTTTAGGTCAATTCCACTGCTTTTCTCAAGGGAATCAATCCCTATATCCCCATCTCTCAAACTTCTGGATGGTTTATCAAGATTTATCAATTGGTTTACTGCTAAGGACTGTCTAGTTCTGCGGGCAATTGGTGTACAATGCCAAACATCATCCTGCAATTGCCTGACTTCCTTAGTACTCTTCTTTGATAAACCTGAAGTTTGCAACTTTGATTTAACATTGACTTTCCTTTTCCTGTCATATTGTCCCGAACATTCCTTTGACGAAACCAGCCCCACTTTTCTAGTAGAAGAGTTATTAAGTTTATAAGTTAAACCACTTCTAGTAACATGAGTGGCGTCATTAGCAACAAGATCAACAATATCCCCAGCATTGCATAAAACCTCCATAGCCTCAGCAGCCATTTGAGTATCTAAACCTATATCCAACATCTCCTGTGCACCGGCATTAGCATTGGGCTCCATCTCTCCTCTAGAGCAATCAGTGTTAAATTGTTCATCTAATTCATTAGCAAGATTCCGTTTTAACATTGTTGCTTCTGGTATAATATTGCCCCTTACTTTCAGAATATGCAACCCTAGTTTTGACTCAGAATGGACTGCAGTCTTTCTTTTATTAAGAATACTTAATTGTTTCTTGTCTTGCTTATCATCATTTAGTCTGTGGACTCTGCTCTTCTGGAATCCTGGCAATGACCTTGCCCAATGAGTTTCACCCTTAAAAAAGTCTTCCTTTCTCCTTAGGAATATATCTCCCCCACCTTCATCCTCACGGCTATCGTCCCAGTCATAAATCCCAGTTCTTCCAGCTTTGCCTCTATCATTTACTGTCTTTGCCAAACTGTGTTGCCTTTTTGTACTGGGAATGGATTTGGACTTTTCCTCCATATTCTTAACACATTTAGTTTCTTGATCAAACTCCGTGATATTATCTTTGAGAAACCTATCTACAAAATCAAGAGCATTGTCCTGTGACAAAAGTCCAGGTTCTTGAGAGTCAACATAATTTAACCCTGCCAATTCACCATGGTAAATAGGCAACTTGTCCAAGTCGTCTCCTTCATTAAAATCATTGCTACTAAAAGGACCATTTGTTTCAACAGGTAAATCATTGAAAAGTTTTCTCACTGTTGAGTTAGCAATCTTGCACATAACTTTGCTCTTAAATCCCCCAACTTCCGCACTGTATTTCCCATGCTCGTTTTCCTGATCAACTACCCCAACCTTCTCAGAACATCTCAGAAAGGATCCCCCATTATCCTTTACAGCCAGTGGTTCCTGACAAAACTGACTTGTACCCTTGGCAGAATTGGTCACATCCTGGGTTTCTTTCAAATCCATCTTGCGGGCTAGAGCAGCTTGCCGCAAAGATTCTGCACGGAGATAAGTAAACCGGGGTGGCATAGAACCTGAGAAAAATATACACTTTAATAGCAAAATTGGAAGAAATGAAATACATTAACATGAAACATTAGAAACAAAAGAAAGGAAAACAATTCACAAATAATCAACCTGGCAATGTATTTAGTCCTACAGTGAAAGCTAAGACAGCCAAGTAAGATACAAGATGCTGTAGGAAAACAGAGAAGCCAGGACACCATAGCACTTCTCACAAAATAAATGACAAAATAAAAGAATATGGAAAAGTCGTCAAAACAGCCAATGAAATTAGTATTCCACCCCCAAAAGTAAGCTAATCAAAACATAACATTACGAAGAAAGCCATAGGCAATCCAAACTTTGATATGCATGCCCCTTTTGCTACTGCAAGAGATAGGTATAAACAAATACATTTTCCACAAAATTATTGTAATTTTCTATTTCCATTAAAACCCATAACACACAGACAAGGCATCATAAACACTTAAGAATTAATAAGCCACTCATAAAATGGACATTATTAAATAAAACCACATCATTAGCACAATTCTTTTTCTTTCAAAATCACCATTTTTCACTTCACAGTTTCCTTTTCATCAATCCAACTAATGGCAGCTCTAAATTCACAGACAAAAAACAAAAGCCATCACAGCTGAAACAGTGTCAAGTTCCTACCAACCTACTTCACTCACCAGAACTGTTTGGTTTTGAGGATTCACCCTTCTTGCTATCAACGGCTTCTTCACCATTGTCAGTGTCATCCACATTCTCCAAAACTTGCGTTCTATCTGATTCCGACTCTTCCTCCAGCAACTGCGTGTCACCGTCATCCAACGCCTGAGTTTCCCCGGCAAGATTCACCGCTTGGGTTTCCAAAACGCCGTCGTCGTCGTTGAAAGTTTCAGCATCGTTCAATGCCTGAGTTTCACCGGCAAGGTCCACCGCTTCGGTTTCCAGAACAACGTCGTCGTCGAAAGGCACTGTGTCTTCGAAGTATCCGCAAACATCGTCATCCACGCCTGACATTTCATCAAATCGAACAAAAAATGTTAAATTTGATGCAAATCAGGGGTTTCCGATGGGAAATCGTGAAATGAGAAACAGAGAAGGAAATTACCATTGTCATCGGTGTCGAATGGTTGAGTGTCTTCGAAGTCGAAATCTTGATGGATTTTGCGATCATCATTGTCCTTAGAATCAATTGGACCCATCGTTCAAAAACCCTACAACGAATTAGGGCATCCAAAGAGAGTAAGATTAAAGAATGAGAACTTTTTTGGAGGGAAAATGTCGCGGTTTTTTTGGGTTAGTGGACCGGTTGAAAGAACAGTGTACAAGGTTACTCACTACTTGCAAATTACTAATAGTGAGTAACCAACTGTAATGTGTGTAAGCCAGAGGTTTTTTGATTAATTTTTTATAACAACAATTAAACAAGACAATCTCATTAAACAAACAAATTAGAGACCCAATTAAATATACAAAGTTCAAAAATCCAATTAAAAATTTGGTAAAAACATGAAACCTGCAAAATAATTGAACCTATATTTGAACACTAGAGAAAGAACCTCTGTCATGCACAGCAGTGAGAGAAATTGAAAAAATAAAAGAAAAAGAAAATAGAGTCTGTTTGTTAATCAATAAAAAAAAAAATACAAAATAAAATGTAAGACAGTAAGAGAGTGAACCATTGTTGGATTGGATGACTGGGCAGATTTATAAATACAATTGATAAGAGGATAATAAAATATAATACTCTTATATCTTAGGAGAGAAGAGTCTAAGCAATTTATTCAATTCTAGATATTTTATTTTGGTTTTTGATATTGAGATTTGTGAGAGAAAAAGCTTTGAAATAAAGTTAAAATATAAATATTTAATAGATTTATTTTTAAACCTTAAATTTGATAATAGGATGTACCATATTCTATCTGTTAAGATTTTTGTTTTTTAATAATATATATATATATATATATATATATATATATATATATAATTTTAAAAGGTAAATAAATAGCATAATTTAACTATTAAACAGAAAAAAAATTAAAAGTGAATTATAGTCTATTTATATAATAGATGTTTTTGTTTTTACTTTTAATAATAGAAAATGGGCATTTGGTCTAGTGGTATGATTCTCGCTTAGGGTGCGAGAGGTCCCGAGTTCAATTCTCGGAATGCCCCAATTGTTTTATATTTATAGTTTTCTCAGCCTGTGCGCTGTCTGTCTATGCCCAAGCTCGATTTTTTTTATAGCACTATTATCATGTGGCTGATTCCTTACTTTAACAAGTTGGTATATGTATTTTTTTTATCTACCATCTTAAAACCATTAGTGTATTTTAAGAAATTGTCTAACGTATCCCAAGTAAAATGAGATTGTTATAGAAGATGATTCTTGTAATTAGTTTATGTACGTCTAGACGATTAGCATAATTTATGAATTGCACCAAGCATCATGTATTGGGCTGTTTAACGTCATTTTACTTGATTTTTAAAATATATTTGTTAAGTGTCTTTCGTTTTTTTTAGGGGAAAGTGTTTTTAGTTAGTCTTTAGCTTTTTCAATTTGATTAAAAAATTGTTTAACCATATCAATAGTATTTAGATTTAGAGGTTTGTTTCTTTCTCTCTTGTCACAAAGAAAGAAAGTATTCAGAAAACAATATAATTGCTTACATAAGTTAGTTAACAGTTTAATAAATGTCAGCAAAATAAATTTATGTAAATATCAACTGTTGAAATAGCTAATGAAAAGAGAAAAACAATGGGGCATTCCGAGAATCGAACTCGGGACCTCTCGCACCCAAAGCGAGAATCATACCACTAGACCAAATGCCCAATTATGATATATATGAATATTTTTATTTATATGAATATAAATGTTCCAAAAATGTAAATTAGGATTTTTAAAAAATTAATTAGATAAACAAATTTTATAGATAATGATATATTATATTTTTAAATGTGCGTATAGTGATGATTTAGTTATTTTAGAACATGTTTTACGAACAAGAATAATTAAAACATTTTTTTAAAATATATAGTTACATTTAAAATTCATTCAGACTAATTTATTTAAAATAATAATTAAAGATAAAAAAAAAAACACATAAATTTAGATCATATAATAAGAATAGTGACCATATCAAAATATATAAATAGTCAAAATTAAAAATCATACGGATCATTTAGTCACATTAAAATGTTAGGTGCATATTTGATTTTCGGACTTAAAAAATTTTTGTGACAAAAATTATCTTTAAAAAGAATTAAATCATTGTTTTTACTTTTATTTGTTGAATTTACATAGGAATGTATACATGACATTTTAAATTTTAAATCAAATATTTATTTATTTTTTAACTTTTTGACTTTTCAAAACGAGGGAAACATATTAAAAGTATTTACATAAGTATTTTAAAAAAACATGTTTATTATTGAGTTAAAAAAAAATCATTATTATGTATTATTATTGTACTAAGTTTTGTTGTATAATATTAAGAAATGATGAATATTATATTAAATCCATATTATAATTATTTCATTCTTCATTATAAAATAGTATTGTCCAAGATGAATCATGGTCCACCATAAATCATCATTAAGAACATTTCAATTTATCATGGTGCATAATATTATAGGAGTAATGATAGATGTATAACAAATTGTACAATTAATGTTATGTCAACTAAAATTCAAATTTTAATTTTAATAAATAAAAAAAGAGTAATAATAAATGTACAACAGTCTTTATTATACAACGAATGTCACGTCAATTAAAATTTTAATTTTAATAAGTAAAAAATATAATTAATTCCATTAAAAAAAGAAAAAGAAAATTAGGTTTTCACATTTCTTTTTTTGTCTCCTGTCTCTACCATACTCCTCCTCCATCTCCCCTCCATTGACGATTTTGTTTATTCTTTTCATCATTCCTTTCTTCAATCACTTCTCATATGAGACTTCTTCCATTCTCTTCAACATCAAGCGCTACCACCTTTCATTAAGAATTTCATTATTGGATTTGGTCATTCGTTGTGCAAGAGGTCTCTTGAAATTGGAAGGCACACAAGAATGAGATAATGATATGATATTAACTGGTCAATACTAGTAATGTTGGAATTATATTAAGCAATTCAAGGAATATGATTGAACCAACCCTTTTATTGTAATTCTTTGCTCTGGAGTCCTGCTTGAATTGGTATAACAAGTGCTTCAAGTATTTGCTAACACACAGGCACAAATTCTCAATGAAAGGATAACAGTACTTGAGGTTGAAGAAGCAAAACCGTTAAAAGGAGGGGGGAGGGAGCGACACGGTAGAGGGTAGAGACACCTAAAACATGAAAACCTAATTTTTATTTATTTTTTTAATGAAAACCTAATTATATCTTTTTTATTTATTAAAATTAAAATATGAATTTTAGTAAAAATTGTTATACATCTATCATTACTTATATTATAATGTACTCTCCTCATCAAAATATTTACACGTTCAATAATTAAATTTTAATTTATTATATTTTAAAAATAAATCTATCAGTGCATTACATATTCAAAGACAAAATTAAACATGTTGAATAACTAAATTTTAATTTATTATATTTTAACAATAAATCTATCAGTGCACTATACATTCAAAGACAAAATTAAACTGATTATTTACCCAAATATTTAGCGCCTCTCCCTCTCCCAATACTCTTGACCGTGGCTTCTAACAACAAGTTGGTGACACTGTCAAAACAAAGGATGGTTCACTGTCACAACTTATAACGATGTCTCCGACGCAAATAATTGTTTCGACAATGACATTTAAAATATAAAAATTACTACCCACCACCATCTGCAACAACAATTCCACCACAGCCATCTCTTCTTCCTTGCTTACCCAATCGTAAGCCCAACCACCTCTTTCCTTCCGACCACAAAATCAACACAGATAAGCTTGTCCATCCCCCTTGTGTTGCAATTCTTCATTTTTATTCTATTTCAATTTGCTTATTAATTCCTTGATTTAGTCGTTTGTTTTGGAAATTGGGGGTTAAGGATTTTCTATGTGTGGATTATGTCTGATTGAGGTGGTGGTTCTTGCTTTCAGAATGTGCCATTTTGTCATAACATTACTCCATGTCCACCAAGTGTTCGATGGTTTACCTGATTAGGTGTCTTTTGATTTGAGTGATTTATGTTTTCATTTTCAAAGAAAATAAAAAACAAAGCTGAAAATATGTTTGGTACAAATTTGAAAAATATTTTCAAAAATAAGCCCAATTTTTGAAAACAACAAATTGTTGTTTTGCCATTTTTTGTTTCATTTGAAAACGTAGTGATAGCATTGCAACATTTTCATTTTTTGAAATCAGAAATTAGTTAAGCCAAACACATTTTCTAAATTTTAAAAAATTAAAAATAAAAGCTATTTTAAAAAAATAGAAATAGAAAATGAAAACAGAAAATATTTCCACAAACCAAACACCACCTTATTTTTTCTTCATTTTCAAACTCTGAAAAGCAATTTTTGTGCCTAAAAACTGGAAACTGTCTTGGGAAGTTTGAATAATGCAACATCACATGGCTCTTGGCTCCTTCCATAATAACACAGATCATGCAAGACACCTTGCATACTTGAGGCAAGTGCACCCACATGCTGTTTTTTGTTGGTTAAACTCAATTGCGTTAGCAAAATACTAATTTTGTAGCATAACACTCAAGGCACCTCAAATTAATGGAAGAGAAACATCACAAAGAATGCAAATGAAAACCAGCAAACAATACCTCCCTACCTTGAGGCAGCTGGAAAAATATCTTGGGGGGCTCAAGAGATGTCATATCAACTGTGATCATGATCATGCAGGAGCTACTACTGCACAGACACAGAAGGTATATTGTTTTTATCTAATTTAAACAAGTCTAAAAAAACTGAGTTCAAAAATGCCATTAGGATCGCAAATTTAGCTTCCTTGGCAAAAGAGTGATACATAAATACATCACACCTATTCATGTTCAGTTCAGGAACCCAAGGCTTCTTTTATTTGTTGTTAAAATAATGAAGGGGTATTGCTCCCGGATCAAGTTCCCAGAAGCCTCTCAGATTGAGATCATGTTCTTCAGTCAGTTTGAAGGCAGGGATTTGGTGGGAGAACCTGAGCAAATCTTTCCAGTATATTTTCACGGTCCTAGCTGATACTGCATTTGACTTGTGCTTGAAAACTGAATCATAACCACTTACCAACTCCAAAGGTAAAACATCCATCCACAAATCATGTTCTCCAACAACTTCAACTATGTCATACTCCAGGTTTTCCAAATCAGAAAGTTTTATTTTAGTGGTCCAATTCTTATACAATGCCCAGATTTCACCTTCCCTTGGAAAAATTTCATATTCCTTCTTCTTACCATCAGTAATAACCTGCACCTGATGCGAAACAGAATAGGTGTTTTTATAAGTGCAGGTACGAGCACCTGCTTTGATTTTAAATCTTCCAATGGAGATAAGCATATCCTTATCTTCCCATTTAACACTGTTTGCCGGTAGCCAGCAGTTAGTAAGATAAGTAACTTGCAACTCAAGATCCGGACTAGTTTTAACCCTCTTAATCTTACCATAGTATTTTGGCAGTCCATCCTCATCACCATAAAATGCCCAAATCTGACCAACCTGAAACCTTTCAAGGGACTTCTCAGTGTCAAAATTGTAGAACTTGGGATCTGGAATTTCAAAAGCATCTGCAGTTGAAGGATCACTACCATTACCAACGTGATCAACGAGATCCTTGTTCTCTACTGAATTGTTTCTTTCCAATTTAACCTTTGCAGTAGATGCATCTCCCTCCAAGTTCATCGTGAATTTTGACATGTCTGAAGACCTTGAGCCCATCCCACTAGATGGACAATGACCAACCTTTACTTCCACATCTTCAGGAACAGCAATCTCTTCAAGATTCATTGGCAAGGATACAGGATCAAGTTCATAAGATCCTACAGGAACACCAACTCTTTCCTGACCAGTCATTTTAAAAGATGGAACCCTGTGAGAGAATCTGAATAATTCAGTTGATGGAATTTGAAATGTGTGATTACCTCCCTCCATTCGAGAGAAGAGACACACGAAACCTTTCAATTTAGCCAAGTATGCAACAACTACTCCCACACCTTCAACATAATCTGACAAGATTTCAACAAATTCAAAATCATACTGCCGATGAGATTCTGCATCCATATGCCATTTGATATCCCAATTTTTAAAAATAGCCCAAGTTTCTCCCTTTCTAGGATATACTTTATAAGTACAGCGGCCAATCTTTTCACAATCAATCAGATGAGAGAACATCAGACGATCTTCAGTGGTTTCAGTGAGACCAAGGTTATGTTTCCCACAAGAAATTGGCAATTTCTCTTTTACCCAGTGGACTTGATCTTGCTCATCTGGATCTGGTTCAAACCACGTTAACCGCAACTTGAATCCAGGAGACAGAACTTTTCTGATTACAGCATAGAATCTGGGCATACCATCTGTAGTATCATAAATAGCCCAAATCTGCCCAACAGCAAAAGACCCCTCTTTTTTGTGCTTGTCAAAGTCACTGAACTCTGCATCTGGATAAACAAAATTATCTGGTGAATTTGTTGATTTCAAGGGTGAATGCTCTGAAGCTTTATCTATCTTTGAGCTGCTCACTGTCTCTTTTTCTCGCACCTCCATTTCCTCATTTATATTTTGTAAACTCTCTTCAGAAAAAAAGTTCTGCTTCTGCTTTACCCCTTGTTTATCACCATTCTGATCATTCTCTTTAGTTGCCTCCCCACTATTTTCACCAGCACCAGATGGAGATCCACCCCCTTCATCATCACTCACATTCTCCTTGTAGGAAACCTGATGCTTTTGCCGCGTAGATCTACGTGGATTCCCTTCTCTATCAGTGGAAACACCAGGAAAACCATCCTTGTTATAAAGCATATCCTCTTCAGATTCAGAATCAGTGCTGCCTACAGATTCAGCACTTTCACTGGATTCTGCTGCCCGCTTTCTCGTTCTCTTTCCATTTGGCTTTACAGAGGCATCTGCAGTAGGACCTTTTTTCTGATGAGATTCTGTATTGGACCTGCGAGTATGCAAATTACCTTCAGATCCAACACCAACGTTGAAAGCACCATGATTCTGACTATGGTTCTTCGCACCAAAAGCTTGCTGACTTGAATTAGTTGCTGGTGTTGTGCCTTGCATATTCACATCATATGCAATGAAGGGCCTATTGCAACTTTGACAGCGAAGAGATCTGTTTAAAACCTCCCTATAATACTCGTATCTAACAGAACAAAATGAGCACACAGTCCAAAAAGTAGGGCGGCCACCATTAGGCCCATGCTGAGATGCCTGCCTAGACTGTTGTTGCTGCTGAGGAATAAAGTTTGTAAAATTGGGCCTGACAGTGGTTTGCATCACAGGATTAAAATTCATCTGCACATTATGCTGTTGATGAGGTGGCATAGTAGTTCTGTTCATTGGAACCCTGCGCAAATTCATGTCAAGCCTAGATCGTTTTTCTCTATCCAAAAGAACTCTTTGGGCTTCCCCAATCAGCTTAAATGCAGCCTCTGCGCCAGCAAACTTGTTTTTGTCGGGATGAAGTTGGAGGGCAAACTTCCTGTATTGCTTCTTAATTGTTGTGTCATTAGCTGTTAGCTCAACTTGAAGAGTTTTATACCAGTCACTCTCATTGCCAAACAATTTCTGCTCAGCAGAGCAATGCACATCACAAACAATAAGCATTTGAGTGATATTCTCCAAATCAGGAAATAGCTGCTGAGCCTTAAGAACAAATTTCCGAGCCCCAATGAAATCTTTGTTTTGCATTTTCTTTTCAGCGAGTTCCTTGGCCCTCACAGCCTCTTCTTTATTGCACTCCATCAAAAATCCAGATTGCAAAACCTGAAAGCGAGTGTGGTGACCAAGCAAACTGACAATCAAGCTACATTTAAATTATAGCTGCTATGAGACAGACTGGCCAAGTTGAAATGCAAATAGTGAATAAATCTTCCAAGACTCCACCAGTCCCCAAAAAGATTACAGTCCACACATTCAGATTGATCCTGCAGATAACTTGCAACTATTAGATCCCACATTGACCAAAAAAAACAAATCTTCAAAAAAGGAAGGAGTTGTTGATATCCTCTAAACATAAAATTTATGCATCAGTAGATGGCTTAGATCTTTCAATCGTTAGGAAAACTGCAGTGCAAACATAATAGAAATTCAAGACAGTTTCTAGCTCACCATAAGTTGTGTGTCTGTGAACTTAACACACAAAAGAAGCAGAATATATAAAGAAAGAAAGAAAGAATATAACGCAAATATGACATGGGACATGGGAACGGATATGACAGATACAGACATGAAGATACAACAAATTACTAACATACAACAAACTTACCAAGAAACAACAAATTTACCAAGATACGACAAATTTTAATAAATATAGAATAGAACGCAGCCATAATTCAGCATATAAAATTGGTATAGACAATAAAATGAATTTAAAAACAAATCTTAAATCTAAAGAAAGAATCAACATTTTAAAAGTTAGCAAAAATCAACAATCATTATATCATAACAAAAATTATTTCATTTTTTTCAATTATCACGATATTCCCATATATATTGATCGAAAAATTGTAAAAGGCAATTAGGACTATTTGAAGTGCCAAGCACAAATATGTATCCAACATTTTACAAGTTTCAACTACAATTTTGAAGTATCTGTACTTTGTTGCTTAGGGTTGCAGCATACCTGCTTTGTATGGATTGGTATAGCACACCTTCACCCTAAACTTCCAGCAAGAAGAAAAACAATCTTCCCTACAACTACAGCATCAACAACCAGCCCAACAAATGCTCACCATTTACAAACCTGCACCATCACAAATCACAAAATAGATTAAAATAAATTAAAACCCTGATGTTTACTATGCCATTGGAACTTTTTTTCTCGCAAACCCATCACAGCACCGAACAGAGGCAACGTTCAAACACCAAAGAAATGTAACAGACAAAACCCTAATCTATTCCAATATAAATAACCGAAAACACACAATTCCGATTGTTTTTCCATCAACAAAAATAACAGTCAAAGGGCTTGAACAAACCTTTGCCCCGGAAAAAAAAACCAGTTTTACAATAAAGGGAGGCACTCGTTGCTTTTCAAGCCAAGGGGAATGCACTCAACAATTCTAAACATGCAATATGGGAGCGAGAATGGAAAAATCTCTATAATTGAGTAACCAGGAAATTAAAAAAAAAACAGAGAAAAAAGGGTTTTAGAAACGAAAGGGGTGTGTGTACGGACCTAGCAGAGTAATTGAGAGTTGAGAGGCAAGAGTAGATGCCGCACAAAATCAAGGGAGCAAATTGCAAACCTGCTGCTAGTGGAACCCCAGATTAATATTATCACTGATTATCATTAGACTTCCCATACTGCCCATTCAGTTTTTGGGTTGCTATGTTGTTGCCATTGTAATTTGATCAATGTCCAGGGGTTCATTGTAAACTGTTTTTTAACCATGGAGATTGTTGATCCAACGGTTCACATTTTGTTATTTAGGAGCATTTTAGTCATTCCATGTATATAGTGTTTTACCCTTTTGTCCTTCCATGGGGCAAGGAGTTTGTTTGACCTAATTATTCACAAATTTGTTTTATTTAGTATGTCATTGAGTTTGAACTAAAGAAAATTTGTTTGTTTTTTTTTTTTTTTCAGTGGATGATGAAATTATGTTTGAGTCACGCAAGATTATTATGAATGATATTTTTAAAAAAATAATAGTTACATATTTTAAATTTGAATTTGAAACATTTGATTCAATTATAATAATTTAATGTTAATTGATCAATGCATTTGGTGGTTTCTTATAAAAAAAAATTATCTAATGCTACTTAAAATTGTTTTAACTACAAATTAATTATTCACCATGAAATCATGTGTGGAGAATTATGTAAAATAAGAAAATTATTCAATAACATGATCTAATCCAACCTACTAATCCAATGGTCCAAGATTTTTCAATAACATGATATATTTCCAAAATTTAAATATTTTAGTTGATTATATAAATACCAAACTTACTAAACAATCCATCCAACATCCAAAGGCTTTTCTTTCTCATCATAAATTTTTTAATTTCATTCTCTCTTCTTTAGAAGTTTAGAAATTCCTACTAAGAAAAAAATTCATTATAAGAAAAGTAAATTTGAACATGAAGGAAGTTTTAACTTAGTCGAGACATGCAATAAAACCAAAGTTTTAAAATGCATTTCTACTAACATGAAAATTATTGCACTTGAAAGAAAAGAGAAAACAATGTTTGCGATGACACAACTCGTTCAGATGTTACCAAAAAAATATTTATTTATTCAAGTTAAACAAATGATTAATGTTTTTATTATCTCTTAATAAAAATACATAAAATCATTTCAAATCTTAAAAATTTTTACATTCCTACAAAATCTTTAAAATTCATTTTTTATGTCAAAATAGTCTTTTAAAATCCTACATATTAATGATATTATATTCTCTAAAAAAATATTTTATTTTACATAATTGTGTGTTAGTAATAATAAAAAAAACAATATACATTATTTTGAATAACAAAGTATTATATTTTTAATGATGCTTTTTATTTTAAAATATATAATAATAATAATAATATAAAATATGCCTTAATTTAAGTTTTATACTTGTTTTATTCTCTAATCTAACTATATATCATGTTAAAATTTACATATTATATTAAAAAGTTAGGTAATTAGGTTGGCAGGTCTACCTCAATCTTGTCGTGTATATTTTAAGAAAAGTTTGGAATATAATAAATTGTCTAAACAATAATTTGAGTTTTTTTCCTTGTAAAAAGGGTTTTTTTTTAAAGTTATTACTAATATACGTGAATCTTAAAACTACTTATGTGGGATGAGTTTGCATGAAAACATATAATCGGATATGAGTTATTTCTACTACGTATCCACCTAGATGACATTAGTCTACCAACCATTTTCATGCTCTCTTCCTACGAGAGTCATGCATGATGACACGTGAACTTAGAAAGCTTACTCCTCTTATCATGTAACAAAGAAAACGGCATATGAGGAACCATTTTTCTATTTGTAGAAGGCGCCAAACCAGAGATCTTCTTCTAGATTGAATAAGACTCCAAACCAAGGGCTTCTTCTTCCCCTCAACAAAGTGCTAGGTTAATTTTTTTTGTTCATAACAATGATGATTGTTGTGGAGTGAAATACACCTACCATTTTAATGGAGTCTCTTATTGATAACACCACCACATGAGAATTCCGGCAATGTTGAAAGTTTCGTGGATATGATTTTCAATATCCTCCTCCTTGTGTTAACAAATTTTGCTACCTTAAGTCTCTCAATCTTCGCCTAGCTCGTGAGAGTTATATTCATTGGGAACAAGCTTAAAGTTTAAACTTCAAATATCCAACACCACCACCAATAATCTCTATTTAATAGCTCATGTGATCATTGGCAAAATCTAGGTAGTGCCAACTTGATAAACTTATTTGATATAATAAATATTTATTTTAAGAAAATAAGTAATTTTTTAAATATGTTTGTCAAAATGTTTATGCTTAAAATAAATAATTTTATTCTTGTTTAATTTTTTATTAACTTATAAAATAATCACTTATTTATTAATAATTCATTATTTTATAAACACTTATTTTAATTTAAAACAAATTGACCACATGAGCTACTTTAGAACATAATATTTGCTTATAGCTTTTAAGAACCAAAACATTTAAGACTATAATGTGACGATGCATTGTTCAAACTCAATTGTGACGGTGCAGTAAGTGATATAGGGATTGCGACGGATGGGGATGTAATCCATGACCATAATGGAAACGTGATGGTGTACTTTGTGCATAACCTTGGGTCATGTTCTATTATCCAGATGATGTCCTTTGCGCATAACTTTAGGTCATGTTTTATTATCCGGGTAGAATTGTAGGTCATTGTGATGAAAGTCAAAATTAAGGAGTTTGTGAACAAATATAGAATATATGTGTGGAAGCACATATGTCGTGAGGCTAACCTAACCAGGTGGTAGATGTACTTGCCAAATTTGGGTTCTTACTAAGTGATGAATGTGAAATTTTTTATGTAATTCCTAGTTTTCTGTCAAGCCAAATGTTGTTCTAACTGATATAGTGTTATGACCCACCCTAAGGTCATAACCGGCACACAAGCTACACTTTCCTTAGTCTAGTTAGCCTGACAACAAAACCTCACTAAGATATAATTAAAAATAAACATAAAAAAGCTACCAAAAATCCAACAGAACCTTCTTTATAAATAGGACAAACACATAAGAATCTCACATGTGAAATAATATATATAAATATATATAATCAGATCCAACAAATAGTTCATGTCGCAACACGGATCATTTACAAAATATTCAAAGTTTTCTCAAAACATTATAAATGCGTCAATGACATAGAATGCAAGAGAACCCCCTTATAACTCCCAAAAAATGATTCACTACCAATGCATCTCTAATCCAAAGTCTAACCCTATAGCTACAGCTGCATTATACTAGAGTTACCAAAATATACTCTCCATTATATGTAATGGAGGCTTACTAAAAGACGTACAAATCCTGGATGAATCAGCAAATTTCAGAAAAATCTGCTACTCTAATACTTGCAAATCTGGAGGGAAAAGAAATGAGAATGGAGTAAGTCACAAGGACTTAGTGAGAGCATAAAATACAAAATGAACAAAAAGGAGGAAACAATCATTGTATAATTTTATCATCCAAAGAATTTAAGTGACTTAAAGTAAAAAGGAAAGAAATCATAATTCACTTTTGAAGATTAACATTTACTCACTCAAGAACTTAGTAGAAGTATAATTATGTATCATACAAAGCATAATTGACATTTATACTAACATTCAATTTACTATATGCACACAAACCACATTATTTCTTCGTTGAGTAATTATACTGCATTATCTTTTCATTGCAGCGAATGGTGGTTGTACTGCATTATCTCTTTGTTGCAGCAAACGGTAACTATACTGCATTATCTTTTCGTTACAATGAAAGGAAAATGTTACAGCGAACAGTTAACTATACTGCATTATCTCTTCGTTACAACGAACGGAAAATTATATATATATATATTTAACTCATGGGCTATATTATCTACTCGTCATAGCAAAGAGTAACTAATCACAACTTATAATGGGAACTCATCATCCACATTTAAATTACATTATCAAAACTACTAAAAATCCTAAGAATTAAGTACAGTCAAGTAAAGTAAATAATTATTATAGTTATTCTTTCTTCTCAAATACTAAAATGGAAACCAAAAATCACGAGGAAAACTTATCTTAAATTTTACTTTTTCTCATAAAGATATCAATCGAAGAAGTCACTAAGTAAAATAGTTACTTACGAACAAGAAGGCCCCGAATCAACGACTTCCAACGTCGTCAGAAATAACAAGCACAGTATTTATCACAAAATCTAAACATGAAAAATAAAAGAATCACTTGTTAGACAAAATCTCTAAGCTAACATATTCAAGGTTTTGAAGGAATAACAATAACTACAATAATCACATCTCTAACTCCTCCTACAAGACCCATTACTAATTTATACTATAACTACACTCATTTATCCCAATGGGTTACAGAAATTTACCACGAAGAACTAAATGCAGATAAATTTAAAGGGATGGGTATTATCCTTTCACACTTGAATCACGTATTCTACCTTAAAATACTTTGTGGTAACAATGAAGAAAGTGAAGAATAGGACTTTGAAAATGATGGAGGGAGAAAAAGGTGAAGAGAAAGGAAAAAGGGATGGGTTGGAGAAGAAAGATTGAAGAGGATAGGGAGAGGGTTTTGTCTCAGCGGAAGAAGAAAATGAGAGAGGGAAGGTGTTAATTTTTTAAAGTATTATAATATTATATTAATTAATTTTTTTTCCCTTTTAATGAAACAGTTAGTTACATATAATTAATTTTTTTTTATCAAGTAATAAATTTTTTCTTGTGAGAATTATTTGTGTTCTCTTTTTTCATAAAAAAATCATAACCAATTTATCAGTGTATTTAATAAAGTGTTTAAAATAGTATTTAAAGAAAAAATTACATATTTCAAAACTTATAAAATAAAAATTTATCGATGTAATTTTATTTTCAACTTTTTGATAACTTATTCACAATTACAATTAAAATATTCACAATAACGTTCTACTAAGTTATTTTAGCTGGCATACTGTATTTATGATTTCTATTTCGATTTTGTATTTTGTATTATATATAAAATTGAGCCTCAAATTAAATTAAAATTAAATTTACAAATGATGCCCAAACACACCCTTGGATAGTGTACGTTACATAAGTCAAAAGTATATTCTCTTTCCAATTTTAAAAAATTGCGCTCGTTGTATCCTTAGTCCCTGTTTGGATTCTTAAATAGCATAATCCCCCGAATTTTGATTTTGAAATACCCCGCCCGTTAACACAGTCTCTCTCTCTCCTCTCAAGGTAGTATCCAAATCCATTTCTCTCTCTCTCTCTCTCTCTCTCATGTTCATCCCCAACATTTGAAATCTGCGACGAAAAGCCCTAGAAAGATGAACCAGTACCACATCTACGAAGCCATCGGTCGTGGCAGATACTCCGTAACGCAACCTCTCTCCCCCTTCTTCCATTTTCCACTTTCCATTTTAAGCTCTAATCAGAATTGTAACACGCGATCGCTCTTTCTTTGTTTTTTTTATGAATACGTAGACCGTTTACAAAGGCAGGAAGAAGAAGACCATCGAGTATTTCGCCATCAAAAGCGTCGATAAATCGCAGAAAACCAAAGTCCTTGAAGAGGTACGTCATTCAATTTCAGAAAACTAGTGCAGGTTTTGTTTCTCTTGTAGTGTAGTTCATTTAATTCATTTATTCCTTTAATTAATTGTTATTTATTATTATCTGCATCGGTGATGTGCTTTTCGCACTTTTGTAGCAGATCCTGAGCTGTACAGGGCGTGTTGAATTAACCGCTCTCTCCTTTTGCAGGTCAGGATTCTTCACACATTGGATCATCTAAACGTTCTGAAGTTTTACGATTGGTAAGGAATAATATTATTTTACTGAAACGATTAGGGAGATTCCGAAGATTGGGAAATTAGGGAGATTCTGAAAGGAAAAAAGTATTTTCCATTGAAATTTTGAAGACTAAAAAGAGGAAATACTACTAATAAGTTTTATTCTCTGAATTATGAGTACGGTAGTGATTATTAATTAATGATTAATTAGAGGAGACATTCTCTCCTATACTCTCTTTTGGAGACATACTCTCTCTCTGATTATTAATTAAATGATTTGAGAAAAATCCATCAAAATTGATGATTTCCTTAGCACTCCTCTTATTAATTATTATGCATACAACATAATGTATCGTGTAAGATTTCCTTATTTTGGGAATTGTCTCAAACAGATGTTTCTTACTTATTTCGGTTAGCGGCTTTCTAAAGTGTGATTTAATAATGCTTTTCAGGTATGAAACTTCTGCTCACCTATGGTTGGTTTTGGAGTACTGTGTTGGAGGGGATGTGATTTCCATATTACGACAGGTACACAACGTTGCTTTGCTTGTTGGTTTTGAGCCTGTGTTTATTGTAGCTTCATTCATTTGACGTGGGAAGTAACACTTACTGTTACACATAGTTTTGTAAAAATCTCAAGTGATTGACTTTTTATGTTGTTTCCATGTTCTGGGTTTCCCCCCATCCTATTCTAAACTCTCCATTTCTAATTAGCCGTTGTAAATAGTAAATTGTAAACTGTAGGTGTTGGGAAATTTTCTCTGTTATGCAATATTAATTTGGTATTGATTATGTGGATGAATTGCAGGATAGTCAACTTCCTGAAGACTCGGTTCATGATCTTGCTTATGATCTAGCCAAAGCTTTGCAGTAGGTTCCCGAGTCTTATTTTTGTCTTTGTTTTTCCCACTGTTTGGTAGTATTATTCTTATATATATAACCACTAAAACTGACATGATATACAGGTTTTTACATTCAAATGGAATAATTTATTGTGACCTGAAACCATCAAATATCCTACTAGATGAAAATGGATGTGCAAAGGTACTCAATTGGTTGGTTGAGTCGTTTTAGATTTTTTTAATCTAATTTGAAATTAAGTGTGTACTTTCTACTTGATTGGTGCAGCTATGCGATTTTGGATTGGCTAGGAAGTTGAAAGATATATCAAAAGCTCCTTCTTCCTCGGTATACTTGACTAACTCTTGCAATTTCTGTTATCTTTAGGCATAAACAGATGGATCATTACTCTAATGTATTTGTCACTTTTCTCCATGAATTAAATTATCTGTTAATATCTACTGAGTTTGTATACCTTTTTAGTTACCGCGAGCAAAACGTGGAACACCCTCTTACATGGCTCCGGAGCTTTTTGAGGATGGTGGAGTCCATTCTTATGCTTCTGATTTCTGGGCACTAGGTTGTGTACTATATGAATGTTATGCTGGGAGGCCACCCTTTGTGGGAAGAGAATTCACTCAGCTTGTAAAATCCATCATTTCAGATCCGACTCCACCTCTCCCTGGTAATCCAAGTCGACCTTTTGTCAATTTAATTAATTCCCTGTTGGTAAAAGACCCAGCTGAAAGAATACAGTGGTCTGAGCTTTGTGGACATGCCTTTTGGAGAGCCAAATTAACTCTGGTGCCTCTGCCTCCGCAACCTGCATTTGATGATATGATAGAGCCACATGCTAAACCATGCTTATCAGAACGTAATGGAGATAAAACTTCGCATAACAGGACCCCTCCCAAATGTCGTGAAAAAGATGTCAAAGGGGGGGTGTTGAAGAAGGATGAGAACTCTGTTTTAGGATCTAGAGGCATTGAGACACCAACAAGGGCAACGCCAAATAGCCACAGAACTCAGACAAAGGGTTCTGGCAGAACACATGAGGTAAAGCAGAAAGATCATTCCAATATTAACAAGGGTGTAAATCTTTTGAGACTGTCAAGAATAGCAAAAACAAATTTACAGAGAGAAAATGAGAAGGAAAACTACCGACGCCCGTTGCCTAATAACTCTGAGAATGACTCTGAAGTTAAAATTGAGAACACTG
The DNA here is from genome assembly GCA_014843725.1 of Amphicarpaea edgeworthii. Taxonomy (NCBI): domain Eukaryota; kingdom Viridiplantae; phylum Streptophyta; class Magnoliopsida; order Fabales; family Fabaceae; genus Amphicarpaea; species Amphicarpaea edgeworthii. Next base: position 22,648,796 of record CM026322.1, on the reverse strand, counting down.
ACATGGAACTTGATTTTAATGAGAATACTGAAGATGATGCACCTGAAGAAACTGATGGCACTGAACAAACGACTCCTGTGCCTGGTGAGAAAATGGACAATCATTTTCTGAATCAGGTAAAAGCAGAGGAGGTTGAAAATAATACACACCAGTTGGACACCCCATCTGTTGTTAACCCTCCAGTCTCAGATGATTCAAGGTCATTTGATCATGAATCAACTCCTGACATATCTTCTATTTCTCCCAGCGTGAGCCCTCATGTGAAGAAACATAGAGCTAAAGAAGACTCGGGATCTGGCCTTGACTCTGATTCTGCAAGGTTGTCTAACAACCTTTCCCAGGTTCTTTGGCATCCATCTGATCTCTCAGTCAGACCTGTAATGCCTAGCAGAAAAGTTGATAAAGTCTCAGAAGTCATTCCTTCACTCCCTTTTGAGGCATTGCAAGCATCTGATTTTGTCAAGATGCCTAAAGAGCAATTGGAGGCAGTCCACAACCGAATATTATCCATTTTGAATGGAAATACCAGCATTGGAGAGAAACAGAATGTGATTAGGTACCTTGAGATGTTGAGCAGTAATGCAGATGCAGCTAATATCTTGACCAATGGGCCAATAATGCTCATGCTTGTAAAATTGCTGCGTCAATCCAAGGCATCAGCTTTGCGTGTTCAACTTGCTTCACTGATCGGTTTGTTGATTAGGCACTCCACCTTTGTTGACGACAGTCTGGCTAGTTCTGGAATTTTAGGTGCACTCACTGATGGCCTTAGGGACAGGCAGGAAAAAGTAAGGAGGTTCTCCATGGCTGCTTTAGGTGAGTTACTATTTTATATATCCACTCAAAATGCGGACTGCAGGGATAACAATCAACTTGAATCTCCATCAAAGGACAATAGGATTGTGCATGGCTGGCAGGTTAGCTTCCAAGCTTGTCGCATTTTATGTTAGTTGTCTATCTGCCTAGGTCATTTGAAGCTTGACACCTCTAATACTGTTATATAAGAATTTACAATTTTCTAGATATGTTGCTGCAGTATGGCAATATATTTCAAGTCAAATTCGTGTCTTTCTGTTAGCTGTTTTAACTTTATCTGCCTGCTTTATAAGTGCACATTTTTCATGTTTAAATTATTTCCACCTGGCTGCAGGTTCCAAATTCATTAATAGCACTTGTGTCATCAATGTTGAGGAAGGGAGAGGATGATATAACTCAATTGTATGCATTGAGAACAATTGAGAATATTTGCAGTCAAGGAGGTTCTTGGGTGGGGCGTTTGTCCAGTCAAGATGTTATTAGTAATCTCTGCTATATCTATAGGGCGTCAGGGAAACAAGAGAGTGTGAGGCTCACTGCAGGATCGTGTTTGGTGCGCTTAGTTCGTTTTAATCCTCCAAGTATTCAGTCAGTTATTGAGAAACTCTCATTCAAGGACCTAGCTTCTGCTCTTGTCAAGGGCAGTCCACGAGAGCAGCAAATCAGCTTAAATCTTCTTAACATGGCAATGCTTGGAAGTCACATGTTCACAAATATTGGAAGATACCTTGTACAACTTGCCGAGGATAAAAATATGATCCCAAGTCTTTTGGGTCTTGTCGAGCAAGGTAGTGAAGTTTTAAGAGGAAAGGCACTAGTCCTTGTGGCTCTCCTCTGTAAGCATGGCAAGAGGTGGCTTCCACACTTCTTTTGTAGCCAAAAGTTACTTTCTGTGGTGGACAGGCTGGGAAAAGAGAAGGATGCCTATGTGAGGCAGTGTTTGGATGCATTTGTGCATATTGTGGCATCCAGTATTCCAGGTTTATTGGATATAATAACAGGGGATGTTCAGCAAATGATGGGAGGAAGGCGCCATGGACACATCTCAGCCCTTACCAGTAGATCTGCACCAAAAACCAACATTCATTTGTTTCCTGTTGTCCTTCATCTTCTTGGAACTTCAACTTTTAAGCACAAAGTCGTGACACCGCAAGTCTTGCGGCAGTTGGCGAATCTAATTAAACTCGTGGAGACACCGTTTCAGGTATGTGTGACTCAGCCGTTGTATCTTCTCTCCTTTTAAGAGAAATGGTAGCACATTCTCTACCCTTTTTCTAACAAGTCTTTTATTATTGATTGGATTTTACGTAACCAAACGAGTCCCACATCCTGTTTCGTGACTTTTTTTTTGCAAGGCCCTGTTTCGTGTCTTATTTTGATTTAGTAAATTGACTAAATTCTATCTAAATTTCACTTTATTATAATGTTAGCACTTCGCATTGAGTAATTAACCACAAAAAATGTTCTTTTTGCATTTAGGTGAAGTTAGGTCGAAAGTTGCGAATGAATATTTATTCTCACTAAGTAGATATTACTTTCACCAAAGTTAGTTTTGCTCCACAATTTGTCTAAATTGTTTGGCTATTATTATTATCAATTTTTTTTTTACATTCCTTAAGGCTAAATATTTCTTCATAATGGTGTTGTCTTGACATTATTTTTTCACTTGATACAAGGTGTATGCTTGATTTGGCCTAAATTTTAGGATTTTATTTTATTTTTCAATATCTCCTTAAGTTTTAACTTAATTCAAATGAACAATGATATTTGATTCATTGCCTGCCTAATTTTCACATATTGTTTGGCTACTAATTACTTATTGTCTTGAATTGATAACCATTATTTAACTAATTTTACCATTGATTGGATCATACTGTTAGTTGGATGGCAAATGGCATTTTCAGTGGAACAAGGTTGACTTTTAGGTAACTATTGATTGGTATTTGATATCATTCTCTTCATCGATTGTCTTTCAGGGAAGAGATGACTTCCAAATAACTCTTCTTCGAATTTTTGAGTCTCTCACAGAGGAATCTCCTGTGATTCTTGGCAATCCTGACATTTTCATACGTGAAATCCTCCCTAGTTTGACAGTTCTCTACAAGGGTAACAAGGATGGTGATGCCAGATTTTTGTGCCTTAAAATATTTTTTGATGTGATGATCATTATTTTGAGTGAACCAATTGAAGAAGAGCAAAGATTGAAGGATCTGAAATTCGTATCTAATACCCGTTTCCTTCCTCTCTACCCAACCTTGATTGAAGACGAAGATCCTATTCCTATCTTTGCACAGAAGCTTCTTGTCATGCTACTGGAGTTCAGTTTTATTACAATTCCAGACATTCTACATCTGAAGACAATTTCGCAATGCTTTGAGTTCTTGCTTGGTGATCTCTCAAATGCAAATGTGAACAATGTTAAGCTGTGTCTTGCTCTGGCTTCTGCTCCTGAGATGGAGTCCAAATTACTCTCTCAGTTAAAGGTGGTTAGGAGGATTGGCAACTTTCTTGAGTTTGTATATGCAAAGGGCATGGAAGATTTGCTGGAACCGACTCTTGGGCTGTGTAGGGCTTTTCTAGCACGTTCTGTCAGCTGCACAAAAGGTTTCAGCTACACAACAGAACCAACTCTCTTAGGTGACTGTCCTCCCGAGTTGAGTGGTGGTGCTATTGATCCCCAGCAATGGATAAAAGATATAGCAGACTTCGGAAGCAATGTCGGTGTCTTGCTAGAGTTGAGTGCCTCTGCAGAAACCAGTGTTGCTGATATAGCTTCTGAATGTATTGTTTTACTACTCAAGGCAGCTCCTAGAGAAGCCACCACTGGTATACTAACCAATCTCCCCAAGGTGACTGTGATCCTAGAGAGCTGGAATAGAGGCATTCCTCACTTGATGGTGCAACGAATGCTTCATGCTTTAGGCTATGCTTGCAAGCAATACTTACTGCATGCAATGATATTATCAATCTCCAAACCTGAGATTTCAAGAATTGAAGTCATAGTTTCTGATCTCAAAAGTTCAGGTGTACCAACTTTAGCCAAAACAGCTGGGCTGGCAGCCTTGGAATTGCAGCGGTTGCCTCGCTGCATTTGAATAATTGTAGCTATCATCATGTTCTGTTCTGTTCCTCATTAGAATCTGTAACTTTTCTAGTTCACCGTTTACCCTTATATTTCAACTCTTGTTATTAAATTCCAGATAAAGGTTGAGCTATTCGGTGAATTCCACTCAGGCTTCACTGTATTTCTATGTAAAGTATGTGCACTCTGTATCTTCGTGAACATTATAATATGTCAACCAAATTTTTTCCTCTACTAGGTTTTTCCATAAATTGATCTAGCTAGAAATTTCTCTCCGTATTTCAATGTCCATGTAATAGAAAACTAACATGATTGAGATATGAAATTGCCAAGCTTAGACTCTACTAAAAGAAGTAACGTATCGGGGAAAAGGATAAATAGAAAAAAAAAAAAAAAAACCCTTAGAATGAAACTGCAGGCATATGATTGAGATTCGTATTTGATAGGTACCATGGTACACAACTACACATACTTCCAAAGACAGAAAGATTGTCAGGTATGTTACAATAATGCTGCTCAAGCAACAAAAATGTCCAGCCTAGCCACCTTTTTATATGCTCATCGTAGGAATGTTCGTCACAACTCACGAGACAACCTTGCGTTAAAAAAATTGACATGTACTACGCAAAATAGTCACATGAAGACAGAGGATCATACCTATCTAATATCTCCTTTCGTAAGAGTTAAAATACACAACAAAATTTGAATCATTCTTTTTGCTTGCCGGGTATTTTAAAATGACCTTTGAAAGATGAAGCAGTATGATTGTGAATTTCGTAAAGCAAGACTACGTTCAGTTTCCGTTAGCAATAATTAACAAAAAAATAAGGAGCTGTAGGGCACCAAATAAATATCACGGGCCGAAAAGGATTCTCTCTCACCAATCTTTGTCTCTTCCAACCTCAAGGTAAAAAAAATAATACCATGTTCCCCTATCATCATCCAATAAAATCTTGCCACGTGGTGTCCCCATTTGACCCCACCTAGTCTTAGGTAGGAGGTGAGAGAGATAGGAACCTGCATAGCTTCATGCCCTGAAGAAGATTTAAACCCTTTCCATCATTATTTCCACTTTGATTTCCTTCAGCATCAGAATGGCATCATCATACAGTGGTCATCTAACACTCATGATCCTCCTCATGGCTTTGAGTTTGATGCCCTCACCTCTGCTTTCATCATATTCACAACCTATTCCTAAAATTCCCACACCCTCATCATCTTCACCAGCAACATTAGCAGATCCTCCTCCATCTCCTCTCCAAGAATTGTCACCTGACATTGCTCCACTGTTTCCTTCACCTGGTGGTGTGTTGCCAACTCCTGCTGCTGGCTCTGACATTCCCACCATTCCTTCCAATCCAAGCCCTCCAAACCCAGATGACATCATTGCCCCAGGCCCTCTTTCTGCTTCTTTTTCACCATTTGGATCACCTCTTTCCTCCAATGCTCCTCCTCCTACAATTACTCTAGTTACTACTATTTTTGCTGCTGCTGCTTTAAGCAGTAGTATACTCGTCTTTTTGCACTGTATGAGAGTTGAGTGATTTTCATTTGGGATATTGTGGCAGATTCTCTTTATTGTATGCTAATTTTTCATTCTTACCTTGTAGTATATGATGATGATAATAATAATATAATAAATATCTGTTTCTTTTCTTGGTTGGCTTGAGAATAGTAGTAATAACTTTCCCAACAGTATCATTATACTGTTGATTTACCAGTTGTAATGATTGAGGTTAGCTCTGTTTTGTTTGGTTTTCCATTTTGTTATGTTAAATGATCCTTTATTACCTTTTCAATTAGAGGCCCATGATTGAACTTTTTAAGAGCCTTTTTTTTTTCATTTTCCAGCTTCACTTTGTGTATATAACTGGAACTGGAACCCTCGTTCGTTCAGATGAAAATGTATGTAAGATTCATTTGCTTCCATCATCTATGACTATGTCAGGTTTGCATGTTAATCAATTTCGGTGGTGGCACATGGTTTGCTTTGATCAAGTGCCATTATTTTCCAAGTCGCAACTGAGGTGCACGTGACAATCATTATGAATAAGGCGTTTTCTTTTTTTTTTTCCTCCAATTATTATCTGTCACATGCTACTCAAATCAAGTGACAAATTTCAATAGTATAGTGTTTAGGTAAATCCTGTTTTGTTTTGTCTGGTGTTGCTGTCTTATTCCTTGATATCATAACAGCGTATAATGTCATGTGCTGTGTTCTTCAACATGCCGTAATTTTTTTTAATTTTTTTTTCGTAAACAAAGTGGTAGAACAGAGAAATACTCAAATATGATTAGATAGGACCACAATTACATTTACATATTCCACGTAGCAATGATTGCTACTTTCTAGTCTCTGCTGGTGAATGATTTAAAAACTATTAAAATATTGGATAAAAAACTATTAAAAGATGGTTTTGAAGCTAACTAAGACCATTTTGATGAAAATTGAAAAGCCTTTCCCTTGTAAACAAGTATGAATCTTTCATTGCAGCAAGTATGAAACGTTATTTCCCGAAGATAAAAGTGTTTCCCATTCTCTGACAATTGACCAAAATCGAATAAAAACATGTTAGGTAGGGTGAAAGCAAGACAAAAGGAACTCTCTTAATGCAAGAGAAAAATAGTATATATATTTCTTTCAACCCTTGGTAAAATTTCTGAAGCATTTGAATGCATTTATAAAATCACTGTGGATAGAGATAAATGTTAATGAGTGCTGAAGGTTCATTACCCCTGAAGTTGATGGCAGTTTTGCATGATCATATTCTTCCAAAATTTTATGCTTGGGGCTTTCAAAATTTTTGCTAGAATAACCATCCATAAGGCAGATTGTTATACATGCATTTTAAATTAATAAAGTTTATCTAACAAATGTATAAATATAAATTTTTTAAGACTCAATTTTGCAAAGTCTTTATATATGCCACTAAGGTTTGCTTTCCATGTTTAAAGCACTTTAGAACTTCACAAATAATAACAAAACAAACAAAGCCGAGAAGTGAAAAAATAAAAGAAATTCGTAAAATATAGTAAAAGGAAGGGAAAATGATTGTTATTGTGTGCTATATAATAATCGTAAAATTTTCTAATTGAAAAAGGTTAATAAATAGACTTTAATTCTAAAATCAATATAAATGAAAAATTAATAATATCATTTAATTACAAACTCAATAATTTATAGTCTTAAAATAGTAAAAAGATATATATGCATGTCATGGTTTGCACGCCTCGTTTATGACACAGAATCCAAACCCACGCCATGAAATATTTGTTTAATGAACCCACGCCATGAAGTTAAAGTATAACATTTAATATAATTTTAAATATATTACACTACTATATAATTAATCATTAATAATATTTAATTAGATAGAGCTCAACTCTGTGTTTAATTTATTATATATATTTTTTGGTATATTTAATTTATTATAGTTGATGAGAGGTATACTGTACTTTTTTTACACGTAAAAGTTTATTATATTTGAATTTGATTAAGGTTATTAATTAATTTCGAAAAAAAAAAAAACTAAAGTAAGGTGTGAAACCCAGGGTGGGATTTCCTATAATAAAGTCCTTAATCTATCATGGAATTTGTTGACAGGTGTAAAAGAATTGGACGAGAACAGTAGAAAGCAAAATCGTAAGGTGATCCGATGAGACGAGACGCAATGCATGGAATTTCGGGACGTGCAAATTACTAGCGTTTATAGGGGATTGGACCACCGAGGATCGTAACGAATCGTTCGTCGCCCTAAAAAGTGAAGCGAAAACCGTTATTCACATTACTACACTACGTACTCTGTTCGCTTCAGAGAGAAGAAAATGGCGAAATCAAGCGCCGACGATGCCGAGCTACGGCGAGCGTGCGAGGCTGCGATTGAAGGCACAAGGAACAAGGTCGTTCTCTCCATTCGAACCGTCAAGACTCACGGCACATGGGGAAAATCTGCTAAGCTTGGTCGTCAAATGGCCAAGCCTAGGGTTCTCGCCCTCTGCAGTACGCGCCATTTCTCTCCCTCACTCTGTTTCGACATTCTAGATCATGTGTGTTGCCAAGCGTGATATAGTATATATCTAGGAGTGAAATTGGAACGAGTCATTGCCACTCAAAAGTGTTGAAATGTAGCAATTAATAATTAGCTAGCAAGATGCTTTTTGAGAAGTGTGATATCCGTTTGGTTTATTGGCTATTAGAATGATCGTAAGGTAAAACTAGCTTATGTACTTAACTTTGATAGAAACTCTACGTATATAACTGATTTTAGCCTATAAAAATATGTGTTTGTGGAGAAATTTATCATATAAGTTTACCTCATTGATGCCCCTTAGTTAGGCTGCTTCGTTTTCATGTTAACCTCGGGTGTAATTAGAAACTATGCATCCCTTATTTTAGCAAGTAATTGCAGTTTTTTCTCTTTTATATTTGGCATTTTGGAGACATTAGCTCATAGTGTATCTATCCATAACTGGTTGCTGTTATGGGTGATTGTATGTGGCCACTTCATCGTGGTTACTGTTGGTGACAGCATGTTATTTTGTGTAGCGAAAGCGAAAGCTACTCGGACAAAAGCTTTTCTTCGAGTTTTGAAGTATTCATCGGGAGGAGTTATCGAGGTAATTAATTTCCTTCTCCTCTCCTCCACTGGACACTTGTAGCTCAATGAAGGAAAAAGCCCTGCATGTAGCTGATATTTTTGGTTTTTCTATAGAAGTTTATCCAAAGTACTTATTCAATAGTACTTCACAGTACATGTTAGAATAATCCCTTTCTTCCACCTAGCTTGAGTTTATCTTAATTGGAGGTTTTAGCATATTTCTATTGGCTATAAAATTTCTTGTGCTGCAGCCTGCTAAGTTATACAAGCTGAAGCACCTCTCAAAAATGGAAGTTGCAACAAATGATCCCAGTGGATGTACATTTACACTGGTAATTTTCTTGCTGTCATAGATATCTTTATGTTCTGGAGATAATGTTCCCGGCCAGTTTCTAGAACAGAAGCAAATCAAGACTCAACCATTTCCTTTTATGAAACTTGTTTCTGAATGTCTACTTGTCTCTCTTTCTCTTTGCTGATGAATATATATCTTATAGGGGTTTGATAACATTAGAAGCCATGCTGTGGCTGCTCCTCCACAGTGGACAATGCGCAATGTCGATGACAGGTTATACCATTAAATGTAGAGTTAATCCTTTATGGTTTTATGTCAGGAGAGTTGAGTTTGGCTCATACTGCATCTGTTACTTCTCTTCTAGAAATCGCCTCCTGTTTGGTATCTTAAATATCTGCAAAGATGTCCTGGGTCGCCTGCCTAAGGTTGTTGGTATTGATGTTGTGGAGATGGCTCTTTGGGCTAAGGTGCATAATGCTCTTCTAATCACTTATATTTGAATTTGCTTTAATGCCTATTGCCTATACAATCAAGCTGTAATCATCGTTTTGTAATAGATAATTTTTTTGCTTTACATGTTTAACTAATAATTACTCTCTATTTATCACTACGGATAGAGTGTGACTAGACTAATTAGTAATCTTGAAGTCCTTGATTTCAAGTTGAGGAAGTTAAACTTCGATAAATAGTTACTCAGTCACTAGACTAATTAGTTACTCTGTTTATTTATTTTCACCAATGTGAAATAGGAAAATACACCCGCAGTTTCCACTCAAAGTAAACAACAAGATGGTGGTACTGTTGATCAATCTGCTGTGACTGACACGGAATTGAAAGTCTATGTTGAAAAGGAACTTGTTTCCCAGGCAGAGGAAGAGGATATGGAGGCTCTTTTGGGAACGTACGTAGGCGCTATCACTTTCTGTCTTAAATTGTATTCTGAGGTTAAATATCCATGTCGTCTGTCTGCAAATTAAAGGTTATTGCGATCTCAGAGAAAGTTTCTCTTTCTCTCTCTCTTCCCTTACAAACTTTCTGTTCATGTTTTGTGATTAATATTGATACAGGGAATTTATAAGTTAGTAGTTCCAACAAGGTGTGGCTTAGTTCGAAAACTGAGCTCTGTATCATACTTTTTTTTTCTAATGTGAAGTTTGAGATGTTATCTTGTCCTCACTATCCAAAATATCTGGGTACATCACTTTGTAGTTTTTGAACGTGCAGTTATATCATGGGTATTGGTGAAGCAGAGGCATTTTCTGAAAGGCTAAAAAGAGAGCTCCAGGCTCTGGAAGCAGCAAACGTGCATGCCATTTTAGAAAGTGAACCCTTGATAGATGGGGTATAACTGTTCTTTAAGTTGATTTCCTTAATTTTGATGGTATTACCTTACTGTTTATTTGTGTTACTGTAAGCAGGCCCCTTGATTCATGTATTTTATTGTGGCTTAATTTTCTTCCCTTTAAATTATAGACTGAACAAACCATTTATGTTTTCTTGAACCATGATTACAACTATTTGAGCACCAATACACTTTCGTGGTCTTCTTTATCCGATATTTGCTTGATTTCATCGCCCTCTTAAAACTTCAAAACCTCATGTTGATATTTTAAGCTATAGTTTTATCTTATTATTGTCACTTCAACCATAAGAGTTGTTGTGCTATAAAGAAACATCACTTAATTTTACAAATCTCCGTGTTTCTCGTCATTAGTTTTTTAAAATTATTTTAACATGTTTTTATGAAGTGGTTCATACTAATAATCTATGCCTTGCAGGTGTTGCAAGGGCTTGAAGCAGCATCAAATTGTGTGGAAGACTTGGATGAATGGTTAGGCATGTTCAATGTGAAACTCCGACACATGAGGGAAGATATTGAATCAGTAAGTGCTTGTAGGGTTCAAGCTGGAGCATAATTTGCTTTGCAATTTACTTCGTGGTCTTTATAGCAGTGTTTACTGGAACCCTAGTTCATGAAGTTGATTTTTTAGTTCATTGGCTAAAGCAAAGTAGCGCATATGCATTGTTCTAGTATTTTTTAATAGTCCAACGTCTGTTTTTCGTTTTCTCCTTCCTGTTATGGCATTGTTATTTAAAAGAGTTTTTTTTTTTTTTAATTTACTTCTAGCTTATTTTAATAGTTTATATTTTTTTTTCTTCCAAAATCAATACAAAGAGTGAAAATGAAAGAGATAAGTAGAAGGAGAAGAAGCAAAGCTAAGAAAAGAATTCCCGTCTCCTGATATTTGTTTTATGTACACCTTTAGTTTCAAAATGATTACCAAGTTAATTTGACACTGTTGTTCGACTTTCATCGAAAATAGAATGCCTCGTATGGTATGATAGTACCATTGGTGAATCTTGATTTTTATCTAGTAGTCCCTTCCCAGGTGATCCCTTCAAGAATTAGGATCCTGAAAACTGCTTCTAAGTGTTCGGTTCGTGGTGCATGCATAAGCTGGCGTATCAGGCTTACTGTTAAAATAAGAGAAAACAAAGGTATAATGGACAAAAAACCGTGTGTCAGAGTACAGGAATACTCTATTATATACTAGTCATTACAATAAATATTCTCCATCCTCATCGTCCATTTTCTTGAAATTTATTGGTTATATTGAGTAACTAATGTTAACCATTAAATTTCAAGAAAAATGAATAGTGAGATAAAGAATAACTCTTTTAAAGTGATTCTTGAGGGTTACTTAATCCCTCCTTATATATATATTTTTCCTACGGTTGCAAATTAACCGAGAATAATATTTCAGTTCTCTATTCAAGTCAATCAATTCCAATCTTTGGTGCATATGGTTGGACTTGGAGCATAATTTTCCTTTATGAAGATGTCCTTGGATGAGAAACTTTTGGGATAAAGATTAGGCATTTGGCTTATATTTGGTGTAAAACTCGTGGTCTATTATGGGGGTTTCTCTCAGAAATACACTGAGAGGCTGAGTAGCTTTGCTTCATTGATATTTTCCTTGTTTGTATGGAGGATCTCTTATCTCCTGACCCTTTATTACCATCTCCACTTTGACTTAATGAATTTCAATGAACTTCTCTTATTTTGTCTCAATTCATTTGTGGAATCCAGATTGAAACCCGCAATAACAAGTTGGAAATGCAAAATGTAAATAACAAAACTCTTATTGAAGAGCTTGATAAGCTTCTTGAGCAATTGAGTATCCCTGCTGAGGTATGGCTTCAACTGGTGAATTTTCATAGTCTGAGTTTGATGAACTTTCAATAGCTTGGTATTTACTTTAATGATGTTTCATTGGGCGTAGTATTCAGCATGTATGACAGGGGATTCATTTGACGAAGCACAAATGCTGCAAAATATAGAAGCATGTGAGTGGTTGACAACTGCCATGCGTGGTATTGAAGTGAACGTAGATCCTATTTATGCAAAAATGAGAGGAGTATGTTCTTTGCCTTACTTTTCAAGCTGTTAAAGCAAATTGTTGATAATTTAGGAAACGGAAGTTCATCGTACACGTCTATTTGTTTTTGATAATTTTAAATAAAGAAAATAGATTTAAGGTGAAAATTATGATTTGCATTCATTAGTTGCTTTGCTTCCATTTTGATTGGTTTGAGAAGCTGTGTATATTCAATAGTATGAATTTTGGGCACACAAGCAAATATGAAAAACATGTATAGGACCTAAAAGTCATTTGTTTTAATGGTGGTTTCTGCTCTTCCTACAGGTTAAAGAGAAGCGAGGAGAACTTCAAATAATAAAGTCTGTTTTTGTTGGGAAAGCTTCTGAATACTTAAGAAGTTACTTCGCTAGTTTTGTGGACTTCATGTTAAATGACAAAAATTACTTTTCTCAGGTATTCTCTGCATAAATTCATAATTGAATTATAAACTTTTTAAGTCTTAGAAATTAGAATCTTTCATTTTCACTTTGTTTGCTTACTCTAAACAGCGGGGACAGTTGAAAAGACCAGATCATGCTGACTTGAGGTACAAGTGCAGGACATATGCACGTCTTCTGAGGCATTTAAAGGTTTAATTATGGATGATTTACAATTTCTGCTCTAAGTTCCGTTTTGCGTGTATATGTTTATTGAGTTAATTTTTTGTGTTTTCTCCCTTAATTATCTTCCTGTATACTTGCAGATTCTTGATAAGAATTGCTTGGGTCCACTGAGAAAAGCTTATTGCAGTTCTCTAAACTTGCTTCTTCGCAGGGAGGTCTGAGATTACAACCTATTCACACACTGTATTGATGTTATTTTTTTATTTCTTGGTCATTTGGTGGTAAAATTCTTGCTAGGACTTCAGCTTTTTATGAACTGAGAAGTGGGCATTATAGTTGAAATAAGCAGAAAACTGAATTATATTTCTAGCCAAAAAAAATACAAGCACTAATGTGATTATATAGGCAAAGCCTAATAAAAACATGATTTGGAAATACAGGAAATAAGTCTATCATAATAATTATAGGGATGATTACAGATATTATTCTATCTGGAAATAGTGCTAATTTACATATTTACAACACTCCCCTTCAAGCTGTTGAATGAATGTCAAATCATTCTCAGCTTGCAAGTAAGATCTCAGAACCGCTCTGTGGGAATCCCCTTGATGAATACATTTTTCAATTGAACTCTTGAAGGAATGTAGGATATAGTTATAAGACCACTGTTTAATTCTCCTTGATGAAGTATTGGTCTAATCTTTAAGTGTCTGGTTCTATCATGTTGTACTGAGTCTCTGGGTTGTGTCCAATGCTAGTAATAGAATTATTATTACCACAAATAATCTCATAGGATCCTTGTACTTTATTATAAGGTCATCAAGTAAGACCTTTATCCATAATGCCTTACGAACACACCGGTCATACCCTACCTCTGCACTTGACCTTTGCTTTTTACTCCTCCACGTTACCAAATTTCTTCTCAAAAACATGTAGTATGCTGAGGTGGACCATTTGTCAACATTTGATCATGCATAGTTTGCAACTGCGTACAACTCCATGAATAATGTACCTTTTCTCTTGAATAGTAATCCTCTTCTTGGACTTGCCTTAAAAAATTAAAGAATCCTATTTATTGCCTATAAATGTCTCTCATGGATCATGCATAAACTGACTAACCACAGTAATAACATAAGCGATGTTTGGCCTAATGTGGGATCGATAGATAAATAAACTTCCCTACAAGTCTTTGGTATTGGGCTTTCTCCATTTAAATAAACTTTAAAATAAAATCATTTAAGAGCACGGTGATAAATTGTCCTAGGCAAAATAAAAATCCCAATTTAATCTCTCCTGAGTGATACAGAACATATAGTTATACTTATACCACATTTCAGTTTGGTTCAGGTAAAGAAGTCACCAAAGTTGGATCAGTCATAATGTTTAGATTTGTAGCCTATAATAGTTTCAAGATTTGGCTGGCCTTACTTATCAGCCTTAAACCTCTCTCTGTATGTAAATTTTTTTTCCTCTCCATGTCCCTGTTATAAAACTTTTTTTTTCGTTCTTACCACAAATCAAAACGAACTGGGTGGCTATGAGCATATTTGCTTTATGCTTGATGTTAAACACTTGAAGCAATCAGGACTTTGCAATGGAAACTAAGGTTTCAATTGCATATTTTTTATATACCTCTTTTTCTTCGTGTTGGAGATCCAGCATTGACCAATAATATGATCAAAGTAGTGTATGTAAATGGAGGGTAACCCTTATCTCACGAGCTACATTTTAGAGTTGAGTTACGCTCAAACTCAAATTTTAAGACTTTTGTTATATCAATTGGAGCTAACAGGTGTAGCTTTGTTCTGCTTTTGTAGATCATTCCTGCACAGCGGCTAACTTTAGGCTTAGTTTGATTTGTAGTGGTGGCAACACTATTGTAATTTCATTTTCGCTCTAATGGGTTAGGCTCGATCCTCCCATTTTTACCTTGTTTTTTATTTTATTTTATTAATAATATGCAGCTGCCTGATGGGGAGTCTTGGAGGTGCCAACTTTGTTGAGATGCCCTTGACCCTTCTCCTAAGGCTTTGGTAGACTGAAACTTCAGTAAAAAAAAATAAAATTGGAGCTAACAAATAATTTTCTTAATGGCTATCTTCTATTCGTACATCTCAACAACTAACTCAAAGGCATCAAAGAACAAGATGGTTTTACCTTTATCATTACTTAACTAGTTGGAGAGATGTGATGTCCCTATAATTTTTAAATATCTTGGAGTAATTTTGCAAATAATTTAATAGTATATCCTTGAACTTGATGTTGCTTCTTCTTTATTATGACTCTCCTGGCCGTCACTTAATGAATGTTTATGACCTGCTACAATTGACAAGTAAAATTTTGCTATAATTATTACTACGTATTTAATTTCTGGTTCATATATTCTTGTTTGTTACGCTTTGATAAAATAGTGTGCATATGGAGTCTAAAGTTTTAGGAATCCCTTTACAGGCCCGCGAGTTTGCTAATGAACTTCGTGCTAGTGCTACTGCTAAAACTTCTAAAACCCCAACAGTTTGGGAAGGCTTCATGGGTTCTGGTCAAACTGTAAATTCTGCTGACACTGCAACAGTCTCTGAATCCTATGCAAAGATGCTCACAATTTTTATCCCCCTTCTGGTGGATGAGGTGAAAGTTCTTGATATTCTCTCAGTCTCAGAACTTGTTAATATTTAATGTTTCAAATGTGTAACTATTCATGGCCTATGTTTCAGAGCTCATTTTTTGCACACTTCATGTGCTTTGAACTTCCTTCAGTTGTTGATAGTAATAAAACTGAACACAATGACAAGAACAATGATGATGATTTGGGAATTATGGACATCGATGAGAATGACAGTATATTTGGTACACGTATCACTTTCAAGAAATATCCTTTCTGTTCTTTTAACTTTATATTTAAACTACTATGGTTTTATTTTTCTATGTTGTGATCAATTGTTCCATAATTTGAACATTTCTTCATCTCTACAGGTAAAAATTCTGTGGATCTTGTAGCTTTAAATGGATCACTTCAGGATTTGCTTGATGGAATTCAAGTATGCATATAATAAACTCTATATGATATTTATGAGATGAAAGGATGTAGGTCCTCTCATGTTACATGATGGCCATGTTGGAAAGAGATTTTTTGTGTTCTTTTGTAATAAAAATTCAACTGTCTTGTTCTGTATCTTATTTTTCTTTTAGCATAACTGTTATGTCTTGCCAGAGGATCTAAATTCAAGATAAAGTGGTAGAGCTTTTATGAATTCTCCATAGCATTAGAGTTTAAAGGGTTAGTCATTTTAGTCCTTGAAGCTTGAAAGAAAGAAATTGTTCTCAAGGTTATTGAATATTCAATAGTCCTTATGATAAGTGAAATGAGTTAACACTAATCGAAATGCTGCTCGTGGCACTTACATACCACATACGATGTGTGTAGGAAAATGGATGGTAGAAGATGAATCTCTTTCAAGGATCTAAAAGATGCCACATGTGCATCTTATGTGACACTTAATGTGCCACGTCAGCATTTTTGTTAGTGTTAGCTGACATCAGTTAACATAGGGACGAAAATGATGATGCATTGAAGACTGAACTACCTCAGGAGCACTTATTATCTTTCAGGATTAAGATAAATTCAGAGAGAGAGAGAAAAAGTGAAAGGGCAAATGGTAAGTTGTATTTCTCAAAAGCCAAATACAATCAGAGAGTTTCAGCTATTTATAGCTGACTATAATCTAACTGAACTAACTGTACTATAGTTACTTTACAACTGATTTCTACTAACAGTTAAGTAACTGTGTCAGTTACTAAACAAATCAAGAGTATACAATAATCTAATAAGGACAAAAATGGTTAAGGCCTAACTTTTTAGGGACCAAAAGTCCAAAACAATGGATATATCATGTTATGGTCTAGCAATGATAAACATATGTTTCCTTATAATTGGACAATTTGTAATGAGTTTCCAGATGTTTTTTTTTTTGGCATATTAGTTAATAGATTTTGCTGCTTTAAAGTTGATTTATAATTTCTCTGATTTCAGGAAGACTTCTCTGGTCTTGTGGATTGGGCATACAAAATTGATCCTTTATGCTGCATATCAATGCATGGAACTACCGAACGCTATCTCTCTGGTCAGAAAGCTGATGCAGCAGGATTTGTACTCATTTTGCTTGGTGATCTAGAGTCTCGCATATCTATGCAGTTCAGCCGTGTATGCGACTAGTTTTATAAAGATTGCCACTTGCATTTAGAAGACTGAGATGCTAACCCAATTCATATAATTGAACATCTTATTTCAGTTTGTGGATGAAACTTGCCATCAGATTGAAAGAAATGAACGGAATGTCCGCCAAACGGGTGTCCTACCGTTCATTTCTAGGTAAGACGATCCTTGGAGTTTACTTTTTCCCTCTTTTCTTCAAAGAAAATCGGGATTTTATGTTCCCAGGATGAAAGCTTTATCTTTCTGGACCTTTATCATTTTTTCAGGTTCATTAGAGTTTTTATTGGTTGCGGTTTTCAGTTATCTGGTGATGGTTGTATATCCTGGTCTAAGGAAATTATTGATTTTTCATTTATTCCATGTTAGAGTATACTCTTAGTAGTATAACTGTCACTGTCAGATAGTTGTATTCTGTTACAATTCAATTATATTCAGTTATGTGTAGCACTCTTGAGCTGTAAGTTAGCTGATCTAACTAACCTCAGCAGTCTTCAAATATGGATCCTCTGTACGTTTCAGATATACTCAACAAAAAAATTCTCAGTTTCTCTCTCACATACCATTCTAACATTCCGTTCTGAGGAAATTATCTATATTTCATTTATTCCACTAGGGTTCACAATGGTTTTGTATGGAATTCTGGATATTTTTATTAGTTTCTATTTGTGGTGTTCAATTCTGTGGGATGTGAGTAGTGGTTATAATATCTATAATAATAAACAAAAAGGTATATTATTTTTGCGTTGGGCATTTCCTAGAAAAGATCGTGTACATTTGTCCACTCTTTTGAGCCAGCTATACAGAGTTCAGTCATGGAAAGACCTATAATTTAAACTTTACTAATGAAAAGGTCTTAACACTATCGTGTAATGCTATTACGGATTGTCACAGTGAATTGGTATTGTTTACTAGCCAGTTTTTATGAACAATATTAAGTTCGAGTTAGGTTACTTTGGGTTCTCTAAATTGCATGATGTTTCATAAGAAATTATTTGAACTTTTAGGGACAAAATTTGAAGATGTAAAAGTGACAGAGCCACCTCTGACCTCACTATTTATTTTCCAGTCTGTATTTAATATCTCAAGTCTATCTTCATGTCTGGTGTTCAGTTATGTCTTGACTCTTGATTGTATGCATATAGATTTGCATCCCTTGCAACACGGATGGAGCAGTATATTGCAGGACAGTCGAGGGATTTGGTTGACCAAGCATACACAAAATTTGTAAGTGATTCCTTTTCAGAACTGTTTTGTTTTGTGATGTCTCATCCCATATTTGCTTGGGTGTCTTCTGTCTCCAAATGCATAATACTTATAACACATCATTTACCAAGGCTGAGGCAAGTAACAACTGTCTCCTTCTTCAAAGTCTCCTCCTCATGTTGCTTCATTTGAGCTATGGTAGGATTAGCTCTCAATGGTGGAACATCCTTGTCTTGATCTACATACTCTAATAAGCCAAATGACTCCAAGCATGATCTGATTTTAACAACCCATATGTGATAATTTTCCCCAGAATATTGAGGAACAGGAAAAGAATTGCTTCTGGAAGCCATCTGATCACTCACTAGTGTTTAATCTCTCCTCTCAATTTTTTTTCAAACCCACAGCCTATAAGAACACATGTCCAGATACCACTGTTGAAGGAACACGGCCTAAACCACAAAAGAGGCTCGTAACATTGAGAAAAGAATGAAAAGAGACAGCAATTTCGTTTCTGCTGCTAAAACCATACTGTATATTATATTTTTCATTCATATATATGTGAAATACAAAGGAAATCACAGCCATACATGCTGTCAGCAAAAGGACATGTACGATGTACCCAGTGTCTTTAGGTGTATAAATTTCCCCAAAATCAGAATAAAGCCATACCTACTCAACAAAGCATTACCAACTAAAGTAAGCAAACATATATCAGTATAGAAGTATTTTAGAAAAGTTTTACAGGTTTAACATTACCTATTCCCTGGCTTGACAGCCAATAATTTTTTGCTGTCTATTCATGATTTTCTATATACAATGAGGCATCCTTACTGAATGAAGAATTGGTAGTCTTGAGTCATTTGCACTATGTTGATAGATACTACCGGTGATTTCAATCGTCTTTTTCATATTTCATCCTTTTTTTGTCATTTTTTTCAACATGTAACCAACATTGGCTGGCATATTGTTCACTGGTGGAATTGTTGCTTGACAGGTTAGCATAATGTTTGTAACTTTGGAAAAAAATGCACAAGCAGATCCCAAGTATGCAGATATTTTTCTTATAGAAAACTATGCCGCATTTCAGAATAGGTAATGTTTATGCATCACCCTGCCAAATGAAGGCTCGAGGCTGTTTCAATTCTTGCATTTTTTGTTAGGTAATTCTTTATACAGAGACAAAAGCACATTTGCACTTATTATTATTAATTTTTTTTTGCTCAGTTTGTATGACCTTGCAAATGTTGTTCCCACTTTGGCGAAGTTTTATCATCAGGCTAGTGAAGCCTATGAGCAAGCTTGCACACGCCATATTAGTGTGATTATCTACTATGTAAGTATTTATTTACTTTCTATTTGATGTCTTTTTGTCAACCATACTTGAATTGATAGCCTGTAAGACGTGACTCATTATTATCCCTTTCTGCCTTGGAAAGCAATTTGAGCGCCTTTTCCAGTTTGCTCGAAAGATTGAGGACTTGATATTGAATAATGTTTCACCTGAAGAGGTTTGTTTCTGTTTAATTCAGTTTGTTAATCTTCATACACTCCTGCTGTGCAACGTCTCAATATATCTCGATTTATTTTATCTAACAATTGATTGCAACGTTTCTCCTACATTGATTGAACTAAACATTGTAAATTTGGTTATGAACTTAAATTTTACCTAAGACGTGAAATTTCTAAACATAACCATGAGGATTACTCAAATTTTACAAGGACTATTTTGCCCTTATAAGTAACGAATTTGGGACATTTTAAAATTATTCTCAAACTGTACTAAAAGATTGATTTGTGCTTTTGCATCTCTTAATTGTCTTTTTTTCTTTTTGTATATTTTTCTTGTGTTTGTGAACTAATTAAATAGCTAAATTTTACATATATCCGGATATTTCACTTTCTAACATTCACGGTTGTCTAATGTTCTACATCGATTTCAGGTTCCTTTCCAAGTTGGGCTGTCAAAGGTGGATCTACGAAAGACGTTAAAATCCAGTTTATCCGGGGTAAGGTTCTGAAAACACTTTCGTATGTGAGATGACATGCTTACATTGTGAATTGTTTGTCTTCTTCGCTTTATAGGTGGACAAGTCCATTGCTGCCATGTATAAGAAGTTGCAGAAGAACTTGACTTCGGAGGAACTGTTACCTTCCTTATGGGATAAATGCAAGGTACAGTCTTCTTAATTCTAATTCACCCAAAAAAGCAGTTAAGAATATATTTTGTATTGAATACTCAGATTCTGATTGTTGTTTCCGCAACTATTACAGAATGATTTTCTTGATAAGTACGAAACATTTGTCCAACTTGTCGCCAGGATTTACCCTGCTGAGTCGGTCCCTTCTGTAGCAGAGTTGCGAGACCTTTTAGCTTCCATGTAAAGGTTTTATACACATATAGTAATGCCTTATTTCCATTTTGATGAATCTGAAATCATTCTTTCTTTTTACGACGACGACGACGTTATTTGATGTGCATTTTTGTGGTTTTAATTACTTGAACAATGCCATCATAGAAAGAATGTGATGAAAATCTTAGCTCATGTTTAATTTTAATAATATTGTCATTACTATTTGATAGCCATTCTTTATGTATTTGTTTAGAATATAATATAATAATTAGAGTGCACTTAATTCATAAATTGTATATTTTTAAAGGTTTATTTTAATCTTTTATAATAATTAGTTTATATAATTTATAATTAGTCATGTGAATTAGATGTGGAGGCATAGCAGAGTGTTACTACGAGGATTAATCGAGGGATCTATGGACTGTATGCAGGGATGAACCATTGATCAACTCTATACCTTAACTATCTTCTGTAAACAAATCAAACCCAATAATTAATTCTTTATCAACTTCCAAACTAAAAATAAATAAAAATAGGTTTGTAAGTTTTTATTTTTGCCATATCATATTTATCATTATCTCTATCTACAAGAGTGCGTGGCAACATACAAGCTTCAACATAAATACATTTAAAAGTTCTTGCTTTTTTTACTTGCCAGGCCAGCTAGGGGGTCAATTGTATGTTGAATGTACGGAGCCAAGGAATTACAATCGTGACAAAATATGATTAAACATTTTCCAAATCAATTTAGGTTGAGAAAAATAATAAAATTTATCATGTGTATTCTATTTATTTTGTTTTTCAATAAAAATCATAAGTGCAAAAATCACTAAATTTTTAAGGTTTTATTCAAAGTCTCAAGATTTAATGTTCATGATTTAAGGTTTAATTCATAGTTAGGTGATTAGGGTTTAGGATTCAATGTTTAAAATTTTGGATTTCAAGTTTTAATGCTTAGGATTTATGGTTTATTGTTTGAGTTTTAGGATTTTAATGTTCATAATTTAGGGTTTATTATTTTTGGTATATGGCTTAGGGTTGGTGGTTTAATGAGTGTGATTTAGGATTTACGATTTTAAGTTTATGGTGCATGATTCATTATTTAAGGTTTATAGTTTATTATTTAAGGTTAAGATTTTTGCATTATAAGGTTTAAGTTTTAGGGTTTTATTATTTATGATTTAGGCTTTATTGGTTATGGTTTTAGGGTTATGGTATATTTATTGTGCATGGTTTAAAGTTTTAGAGTTTATGATTCACGATTTTAGGATTCATTGTTTGTGATTTTAGGATTCATTATTTTAAACTTTTAGGGTTTAAGGTTTTGTATTTTTTCACGATTAAAGGTTGTGTCAAGGGTTTATGATTTAAGATTTATGGTCTAAGGTTTTAAAATTTAGGGTTTTATGATTTAAAAGTTTAAGGTTTAATGTTTATGATTTATGGTTTCATTTTATGGTTTAGGATTCATAATTTCATTTAGATTTAGGGTTTCATGGTTTACGATTTTAGTTAAGAGTTAAGCTTTCATAAATTCTTAAGGTTTAACCACGATTTAAGGCTTCATTTATAAAACTTTAACTTTGGATTTAGAATTTCATGATTTACGATTTAGGTTTTATTTACGATTTAATGTTTCATGATTTAAGGTTTTCTAAATGAAACCTTAAATTAAGATTTGAGATTTTATTTAAGAAACCTTAAATTTTTAAGATTTCGTTTATGAAACCCAAAAAAATTAGCATTTGGGGTTTTATTTAAGAAATCTTAAATCCTTAGGGTTTCGTTTAAGATATCCTAAATCCTAAGGAATTCATTCATTATTTAGAGTTTCATTAATAAAATCCTAAATTAGAATTTAAGGTTTCATTCATGATTTGGGATTTCATTTATGAAACCCTAAATTAGTATTTAGAGTTTCCATGAAACCCCAAATTCTTAGTGTTTCGTTTTTGAAACCTTAAATCCTAAATGAAGCCATGAACCTTAATTTAAGGTTTCATAAATCTTAAATCATGAAAATCAAATCTTAAATGAAATCCTAAATCCTAAACCATTAAATAAAACCGTAAATCCTAATCCATGCAATAAAACCATAAATCATAATCTATGAAACCCTAAATCATAAATCATGAAAGGAAATCCTAAAGTATTAAGGTTTCGTTCATGATTTGGGATTTCAATGAAACCCTAAATTATAAATTAAGCCATAAATTATAATTTAGGGTTTCATAAATCCTAAATAAAACCTTTAAATCTAAATCATGAAATGAAACCATAAATTCTTAGGGTTTCATTCATGATTTAAGGTTTCAATGATCAAGGTTTAAGGTTTCAATGAAACTCTAAATCTAAATGAAACCATAAATCATAATGTAGGGTTTTATAAATCCTAAATCATGAAACCCTAAATTTCAAATTAAACACTAAATTTTAAACCATGAAATGAAACCATAAATCTTAAAACATGAAATCCTAAATCTTAAACCATGAAGTGAAACCCTAAATCATAATCATTGGAATAAAACCCTAAATCATAAATCTTAACCATGAAGCCATAAATAATAAATAATAAACCCATAAATTATGCAACATGAAACACTACAATTCCAAAGCATAAACCTTACACTTGAACACTAAATCCTAAAACATTTAATCTTAAAACTCTAAACCTTAAAACCATAAATCCTAAAATCCTAAACTTTAAACTATGAAACCCTAAATCCTAAAATCATAAACCATCCTAATAATAAACCTTAAACAATGGCCTTTAATCATGAAAAAAACACTAAGCCGTAAATCTTACAAGCTTAAAACAATGAACCAAAAACACTAAAACATGAACCTTAAACATCAAAACATTAAAACCTAAATCATAAAACCTTAAACCATGAAGTCAAAAATACTAAAACTCGAATCCTTAAAACCTTAAACCATAAACATTGAACCCTAAAATTATAAATCATAAGTCCTAAAAATCTAAACCAAACACGATATATATACCATAAACATACAACCTTAAAACTATAACTTATAAATCCTTAACCATAAACAAAGAAATCATAAACTATAAATCGTAAAACATGAATTATAAATCCTAAAATCATAATTCATGGACCACAAACCCTAAACCTTAACACTATAATCTCTAGACTGTGAAACCTTAAATGTTAAAACCCTTACCATGAGACATAAAACATAAATCTACACCCCATACCATAAAACCATTAAATCCTAAATCCATGAATCATAAACGTTGGATCTCAACCATTAACATTAAACTCAATCATGAAACCTTAAATCAATGAACAAAAATCCTAAACCATGAAACCTTAAGCATATAAACCTTACATCTTAGAACCTAAACCATGAAGCCTAAACCCTTAACCATGAACCAAAAACAATAAACATTAAATCCTAAAACCTTAAAATAATGATCCACAAACACTAAATCATGAAACCTTAAACTTTAAAACCTAACTCATGCAACCCTAAACCATGAAATCATAAACATTGAAACTCATAATCCTAAAATCTTAAACCCCAAACATTGAACCCTCAATGGTAAACATTAAACCTTAAAATTTTGAATCCTAGACGACAAAACTTTAAACCATGCATGATAAACTCCTAACCTTAAACTATGTAAACTTAATACCTAAACATTAAACCATGAACCCTAAACCATGAATTGTAAACCTTAAAACCATAACATGTAAACCCTAAACCATAAACATTGAAACCCTAAATTGTAAAACCATAAATCATGAATCACAAACCTTAAACGCTAGACTATAAAACCAAAAATCATGGACTTTAGATCATGAACCGTGGACCCAAACCAAAATCACTGAATCCTAAATCATAAAACCTTAAAGCAATGAACTATAGACATTGAAACCCTAAACTCTAAAGCATGAAATCATAATCATGCAATTCAGAATCCTAATATCATAAATCATAAACTTTAAATATTGAAACCATAAATTATAAAACTCTAAATCGTGAAATGTGAATCTTAAACCCCTAAATCATAAATTGCGTACGCCTAAATCTATGGACCTCAAACCTTAAACAATAAACCAAAAACAGTGAGTCATAAATCATAAAATCCTAAATTAATGAACCATGACCTTGACCCTTAAACAATGAATCTTGAACCTTAAATCATAAAATCATAAATCTTGAAATCTGAACTCTTAAAATCATAAATCATAAACATTGATGGTTGACTTACTTCTACATACATTATGATTTACTTATACTAACATCTACTTATATTAAATTTAAAAATAAATGATAAATATATTAAAAAATATATAATAATATAAAAAATTATATTAAAAACTTAATACCCGTGCACGACTTATTGTGCTAGTAAATTTCTAAAAGAGCGTCAACATCATTAGTATTAGTAGAAAATTCAAAAATAATATGACTTAAATTATAATAATGCTAACATGTGTTGAGAGATTAAAATTAAAATAATTAATTAAATTTAATTACCTAGATAAAAAAAAACTAAAAAATCATGTACTTATTTATAACTTCATTAATTTAAAAAAAAATTAATGTGACAACAAATTACACTTTTAAGAATAATATAGTTGTTTACTGTTTTTTTTTATTTATTTCATATAAGTTTTTAACAATTATATAATAGTACTGTTATATTTTTTTCATTGTTGTGTTTTACTATTTTTTAAAATAATTTTATTACAATATAATAATAGAAATATTATTTGAAAGAATTTTAACTTACAATATAATAGCAGCTGTTCATAAAGGACTATTAATTATTATTTTTGTAAAATTTAACTTTCAAAATTTATTGTAGATTGATATGATATTTTAGTGTAACAAATGTCAACGGATTTAATATATATAGATGATAAAAAAAAAAAAAAACAAATAATATTTGATAAGAGGATTGGTAATATGAGGTTTCAATAACTCTCTTCAAAAAAAACACACACATATATATATTGAATTTGTCATTTTTAATAAATTTTGAGCAATCAAAATATTCAAAAGAGAATCTTTTAGACACTCATATTAACATTCCTCATGTGATTAAGCTTGTGTTTGAATAAAATTATAAAACGTGCGTTGTCTTCTCTCCACATTTTTCAGAATCGACAAAACACGTAAAAGAGACTAATTGACATGATTCTGAAAAGTAACGTGAGTACCAGATGCACTTCCAAACACACTAAATACAATATACTAGCAAACAATGAAAGTCTTACCCTAGCTTCATCACTTCAAAAAAAGTGGTTGGGATGGAAAAATGGACCTCTTTTAGATGTGACAAGTTTAATTTAGATGTGACAAGTTTAAAAGGCATTATCATCCTATAGGACCATCATAAAACTATTTCTGTACCTGTTTTGTGTGAAAGGAAAGGAACCTGTCTTACCAAAGAAAATCAGCAAAGTTGAATTCACATAGTAGTCCCTTGATCATTCACTTTTTTCATGTGACATTTTCATAGCTAGCTGATAGTATTATAAACAATTTTTCTCCAATTTTCGTTCTTTTGCTTTGAGGGTGTTCCTTTCAAGTTCAGGTCTTGCAAAGATTGCAAACTACTTTCTCGGTAAATGATTGAACGACAAGATTTCTTAATGAAGAGCCTGCATTCAAGTTAATCAACTAATAGTGTGCTCATGTCTTACAGATAAAAATATTACGCAAATATATACAACAGTCTTCTCTTCCCTAAACCACGCTAAACTCAATAATGATCTGCTACAGGTCTAGAAGGGAATAGCCTCAAAAGAAACGTCATCAATGACCAAAGGCACACAATCCCCAGTACTTGGAAGGTGATTAACATTGCAAACAAAGCTCCACTTCGTTCTATCAATTCAGGGCTCGCAGGAAGCCCCTTCATAGATAATAACAACTTCTCGACAAAATTAGCAGCTTTTGTAAGCTGATACAGTCTGTATACCTGGCAAAACAAATTTAGAATGTTACTATAAACTAATTACAGGTCAAGCCAAATTTGAGTTACACCCCTGCAATCAGTCAAGCTGCATTCAGATCTTAATCAAACAAATAGACAAACCTCAAATATAACCGGGACTAGAGGCCAGCAAGATGATCCACGATTGTCCAAAACTTTCTCAAATGCAATTTGCACAATACAGCCAACTAAAAATGGAGTTACAGCAACAAATGCTGCCATGCGAATTGCTGACCATGTCACAAACAAAAGAATGAGAGGAGCAATAATCTTCAAACCCATTGTGAAGAAAGCAGAGTATAGGTATCCTCTGAGGCCAGTGACAAGACCCCATCTTTTTGAGCTGTACTGCAAATACGGCCTCTGGACATGATCAGTCACATTTAAGAATGTCGCTAGTCCAATGTAGAACAGGACCTCGTGAGAGAATGAAGTCACAATATCTGCATTTTATTGGTAATACAAAAGTGCATAAGAGATGTGCAGCTCCCCCATATTTTATAAGGTTCTTACAAAAACAAAGCTACAGAAATTACAGAATTCCATCCAGACATCCAAACTTCTTTTAATAGCAAATTCAACTTCCTTGTCCAAAGACATAGCTCAGCAGTACACTGTCCAAAAGAACACTATGGAAATACAACTTTACCAAAATAGCTAAAAGTGTTACAAGAAACTAAAGGTTCAATTCAATCTTTGATATTCTAGTGATACTTCTAGCAACAGGTTAGTGAATTAAGTATATCTACTAAAGTCTACATCACACCACCGAAAAGCTCCAGAAATACAGCAAAATGCAAGAGGAATGCAGTAGCATGAGACATTGCCAATTTCTCAACATAGTTACTATTCCATAGATAACAATGTAAATACCTAACATCTCTTGTGCTTTTGTTTAAGAATTTATTTTCACATTAATGTCAAAGTTCTTTGACATTGTTCTTCTCCCACATGTTTGGTGAAATTGGTAGGATATCAGTGAGGGTTAGGTTGTCAAATATACCAATAGAATTCATTTTCCCAGTGCATAGACAGACAAATACTAGATACGTAACAGCATTTGAACCAAAATGTGGACCACTTGAAAGAAATTGTAATAATTTAGATGAAGTTTTGATAAAAATTAGTGAGATGACTTTGAAATTTGGATATCACTCTGCGACTTATATTGAGCCTATAACTAATTTGGTATTAACAGCAGCAAAAAACCTAAAGAATGTATCATGATGAACACAAAATAGAGGGGTGGCATTACATATAAACACAACTACACCCATTTTATGATATGGTAGTTTTTTCAAAGTTTGACTTTCTGCAACCCAAACAACTACCATCCAATTTCAAGAAAAAGTTGTAAAGAGCAAAAATCAAAGACAGTGTGAGAGAGAGAGAGTACAAAGTTCTACAATACCTATTAAAATCACATCATTAAGGAGAGCTTCAATCACATTGTCAACAAGGAACTGTGGCAAAATCAAAGATGCTATGAACGCAGCAGGAGCTAAGACCCATAAGAAAGAGCCACCCTTGCCTTCAAAGGGGGCAGATTCCAATTTCCCTTCTTCTACCGATTGGTGTGTCAACCCACAGAAAGAGACAGAACCTGATTTACCACGAAACGGTTCTACCCCGTTAAACGTAGTAACGGGCACACTAGAACTTTGCTTTGGATGAACTTCCAAGCCACCATTTAAATTGGAATCAGAAGCATGTACAAGAAGCCTCTGGAATTTGCTCAATCCCAAAAGTGAAGGCTCCTTAATAACCCATTTTAAACCTGAAATAGAAAAGGTTCAATTTGTTGAATTTTCAGCTGTAAACAGAGACCGAACTACAAACAACAAATTCAAATTTTTTTTTTGTTTAATTTTCTGGTGTAATTCTGAACTACATTTTGACGCGTTTCCGAAGAGAAATCTTTGTCTTTGATTTGTGAATGGAGCGTGGGTTCGAATTCGAAATGCTGGTGACTGCGAATAGAAATGAAAGAGTTGGTGAATAGTAATCGAGAATAGCAGAGAAAAAATGAATGGGAGGTGTGGGTTAAGGTTTACTCACTGATAGAATGCGATGATTGGAGGAGTGAAGTGGTTGAGAGGGAAGAGCGCAACAAAGGGTTTGAAGTTCCATCACTCACTCACTTTAGGGTTTTAGAACTATTTGGCTTACCAGACATATATTCGCTCAGAGTCATTTTACAATTTTACAAGTTTACAGAGAGTCTCGTCGCAGCTTCAATATTTTTGTTTTATGCATAAAAAAAACTTGAATACTTTTTTAATAAATAAAAATATGCATGAAGGGCCTGTTTGGTATTTTTTTTCTGGAGAAAGTAAGAAAAAAAATAATAATTTGTTTTCGTTAAAATTAATTACTGTATAAACTAATCTATAAAAGTTTTCTTATATAACTTTAAAAAAAAATTACAAATTAATTAATATAAAAGTTAAAGAAGAAATTCATTTTATATTCTTAATTTCTTCTTCACTAAATATTTTTCAAGAAACTTATTAAATAAGGTTGAAGCTTTAAGTGAATTAGTGTAAATATCAACACTTAATTGACATTAAATTCAAATGTAAAGTAAACTTTTATTATTCTAAAAAAGAAGTGATACGAGTATATGATCGACTATCTTATTACAACTTCACTTTAGTTATTAATCCTTGTGTTCAACATCTTCGTTTTTACGATTAAGATAAAAATTTTGAATATGATAAGTCTCCATAACAGGACCAACAATATATAAAAGATCAGGAATGAATTTGTTATAGCATAGTTTACCAATAATTACTACCAATTCTAACTTAACACAAATGAATTGCAACCTAGTATTCAAATTGAGGATGAATTTTTTAAATTAATTCATATTTGAGGGATTGTAATCGTTTGTCTTTCCATTATAATACGTTTGTTACCCATATCATTATCATGACTTGATGTCATCTTCAGTTTTCTCTAGCTTATTGTTAACAATCTATTCGAGGGTTGTACTATTTAGTATGAGACTTAAACTAACACCTTACACCAAGTTGATCACAACCATGCACCATCTGTGTTTGTGTTCTCAAAGACACAACCCTCTTTTTCAAGAGGATTCATGGCATGTGAAACTCCTATAAAATTCTTCTCTTGCCAATTTGCTAATTCTTTTGTGTTTGATTCGTGGGATATTGATGCTAATGGTTAATTTTTTGTAGATTAACTTTATTTATTTAGTCAACAAGAGATTGTTATGTACTAAACTTTCGTGTAAAGAATACCGTTAAAAATTAGAGGTTTGGTTAGTAAAAGTTTGAACAGTCTTTTTTTTGTTTAAAAGTTTGAACAGACTAACTATTGTCGTTTGTTCAACTACTTAAATGCTTGTTTGCACGAAAAGTTTTTCAAACTTGCTAATTTTTAGAAACATTTTTTCATCACCTTTTCAGACTTGCTAACCGTTCAAACACAAGATTTTCATTCTTATGTTTTCTTGTATATCTTCAATAGACTTTTCTTATTTCACACGAGCCTTAATATAAAGTAAAAGTGTGAATAATACTCTTTTTTATTTATTTATTTATTTATTGATAATGCTCGTATTATTAGTTGTATGTAATATTTTAAAAATTGAACCGGTGATTTAATCGATCGTGACACTAGATCAATCGAATCAATGGATCGCTAGTTAAACCGCATAACTTTATTTTAGTAATAGTAATTTTATGTTATTGTTGAAAGTACAAGTTTCAAAATCATGGAGTGAATTTTTGTTAATATTGATTTGATTCATATTCATATATAATATAAATACAATATTTGGTAAAAGCATAACAATAAATTCCCATCAACAAATAACAAAGTGGGTTACTTAAAAAAAAAACCCAATTTTTTTTTTCTTTTCAAAATCCCTTAATTAGATAATTAGACATAAAATCTAACGAAATACTATTATTTTTAATAATTTTTAAAGTAGTTTTTTAAAATATTTTTAAATTTGGAAAGTAAAAACAAGTATAAAAATTATATTTTTTTTAATACAGATTAGGTCACACAATTTAACTAATAACTCACTAATTTGATCATTGATCCAGTATGTTGACCAATTCGATCACTTATTAAAATTTTAAAATCCCGACGCCACGTCAACTCATACTTTTAAGATGAAAGCCACAGCTCGTTGAAAATAGAATTGTCGGTTAAAAAAATGACAGTTAAAGGTTGGACCAGAGCCTACGTGCACATCTTCAAACAAAATTCTTCCTTTTTTTTTGTATATTTTTCTTAATTAATATTAACTCCTGGCTGAAAAAAACGGAAATACGAATTGGTAGTTTGGCACGAAACCGTTTTCATTCACACCAGCCGCGCGTATTCTGTGAAAAAGAATTTTTTTAATTATAAGAATTTTTTCTACTATGTAAATTTACCATACTCACACATGCTTAACCAATTAAATAAGACTCCTGAAATTATTTCAAAACGAATTGCATATAGAAAAGAGTGGTGCTATGCACGAAATACAACAGCTGGCACCAAACAACATATATACGAATGAATACGAAATCTCCAATAAAAATTTAAAATATTATAAAGTATGTTTTCATACAGATTATCATTTCCCAATTCTTAAACATTTTTATTAAAGGAATGATAACTTGTATAAATTTTACTGTGCCACTCTTGTGCGGAAAGAATCTGGGATGATTTCCATCAATAATTTAATGTTGATTTATTCTCTAAATTTTATTGACGTAGATTACATGATATATAAGATTGTAATAATCAAGAAAAAAAAAATATATAATATATATTTACTATCTGTAATAGATACAATACATATTTACTACATGTAATACATATAGTTTAGTATCTTTTATTCCTGTCAGATACAAAACATATTTACTACCTTATAGATATATTTACCACTATTAGAAATATTAACATGTGCAAAATTTAATGCCTATAAATAGAAGGTCGAAAAGTTCATAATAGCCACTTCTCTAGCTCTAGCACAAAAGAAAAAAAACACCATTTGCTATAGCCTATAGGTGATTGTGATATTAAAATCCTTATTTTCTCGTTTCCTTTAAAGTGTGATTGCTCGTACACGTAAATGATATCTGTATCTTCTTCTCCTTTGCTGCACCTACAATTTTCATCAAAGATAGTAAGAAAACCCTGCAACTGGAAGCGCTCCACCATGCGTCGTAATTTCACAGCTGTGAAAGCCTCGGTCTCAGAAGCATCCGAGAGCAGCAAGCTTCCCATGCGCAAAATCCCAGGAGATTACGGTCTTCCTTTCATAGGACCCATCAAAGACCGCCTGGACTATTTCTACAACCAAGGGCGCGACAGCTTCTTCGAATCCCGCGCCGAAAAGTACAACTCCACCGTGTTCCGCGCCAACATGCCACCTGGCCCCTTCATCGCCTCCAACCCAAACGTCATCGTTTTGCTCGACGCCAAAAGCTTCCCCGTCCTCTTCGACGTGACCAAAGTCGAAAAACGCGACGTCTTCACCGGCACCTTCATGCCCTCCACCGACCTCACTGGCGGCTACCGAATACTCTCCTACCTCGACCCCTCCGAACCCAGACACGACCAACTGAAGAGCCTCCTCTTCTTCCTCCTCAAATCCCGAAGCAGCCACGTCATCCCCGAGTTCCACTCAAGCTACACAACCCTCTTCGAAACCCTGGAGGAGGACCTTGCTATGGAAGGAAAAGCTAGTTTCGCAAACCCCAGCGACCAGGCTGCGTTTAACTTCCTTGCCCGCGCGCTTTATGGCGTCAACCCCTCCGACACAAACCTCGGAAGTGACGGTCCAGGCATAATACAAACATGGACTCTGTTCCAGATCGGCCCAATTTTGTCATTGGGCCTTCCCAAATTCCTGGAAGATCCCACTCTCCACACCTTCCGCATCCCTTCTTTTCTGATAAAAAAAGACTATCAGAGACTCTACGATTTCTTCTACGAGTCATCGGGGTTCGCGCTGGACGAGGCTGAGCGTCTTGGCGTTCCCAGAGAAGAGGCGTGCCACAACCTTTTATTCGCCACGTGCTTTAACTCTTTCGGGGGAATGAAGATATTCTTTCCCAGCATTCTGAAGTGGATTGGGAGTGCAGGTGTGAAACTCCACGAACGGCTGGCGGAGGAAGTGAGGGGCGCCGTCAAGTCTAGCGGCGGGAAGGTGACGATGGCGGCGATGGAGAATATGCCGTTGATGAAGTCGGCGGTTTACGAGGCGTTTAGGATTGAGCCGCCGGTGCCGCTGCAGTACGGGAAGGCGAAGAAGGAGTTGGTGATCGAGAGCCACGAGAATGCGTTTGTGGTGAAGGAGGGGGAGATGCTGTTTGGGTATCAGCCGTGTGCGACGAAGGATCCGAAGGTGTTTGAGAATGCGGATGAGTTTGTGGCGGATCGGTTCGTTGGAGAAGGAGAGAAACTGCTCAAGTACGTGTTTTGGTCGAATGGTCCTGAGACTGAGGGACCCACACTTGGGAACAAGCAGTGTGCTGGGAAGGATTTCGTGGTCTTGTTTTCTCGGCTTCTGGTGGTGGAGTTCTTTCTTCGTTATGATTCCTTTGAGCTTCAAGTGGAGGGCTCTTCCCTTACCTTCACCTCGCTCAAGAAACCAACCTAGCTAGCTTCACTTATTTCTTTTAAACATTTCTAATCTTAGATACATTTATTCTTTATCATTGTCATTGAATAAAAATAAATAAAATAAAAAGATTGGAATGAATTTCTTTTCTTATTTGGTATACGAAAGAAAGGAGTATGAATAATATACAACAAGACTTTAACCATTCGTAGACTCATGACCATATATACATGCTGGGTTCAATGGTTCAACTTGAAATTTAACTTCTAATAAAAGTTTGATTTAAATATTTTTCCTTTTTTTGAAGTAAAATATTATTTTACTTTGAATTTGGATTTAGTTTATGAAATATTGAGTTACCAATTGCATGAATCATAGTTGAAAAAAAAAAATCACACAGCTCATACATGATCTTAATTTCCTCGTTTTATATTCCAGTTGTGAATTAAACATTTTGGGTGGCCACTTTCAGCTCTTTGAAGCAAAGATCTTATATATTTTTATCGTCTTTGTGCATGTACGTGGAACGTTGCTTTATCGTTTTTGGTTTTTAGTTGGGAATGAATAATGATATTAAATATATACCAATAATGTTTTGGACATGATTTCGATTTTCTAAAGATTAATTTTAGACTAAAAATGACTTTTAAACAAAAGTCATTTTGTAAAAGCATTTTCATCTTGCGTTCATTTTTTTTTTTTTGTTAAATTAAAATTCGGGTTCGCAGCAAAGGTTATCCAAACATGTCCTACTTCGTTCTTAATTGTTTCGATGTTAAGACCGAGTAACTGAACATTAAATAAAGTGTAGCTCTCTCCTTATGTATGCATGTTGTGTTAGTGCCGCTTAGGCTTCGAAGAAGTGTGAAACTCGATCTAGGGACTAGGTTTTTGTCTTGATTAGGTTTTGTTCACGTTTCATACCCGTCCGCATAGGCAAAGTGAGTTGTAGGTGTTTCTGCCAAGCTCCTGGCACTGCCAAGTTCTATGAATATACCTTGGCTCAACGTCCGATCCAATCTCTCACGCGGTGATGGGTACTTGAAAATGCAATCCGATGCCGTTCAAGTCAGTGTTTATCTCAGATGTGTAAGAGAGATGATAAATAAACGTAATTATAGGTGAAGTTGGTAGTTTTCGGGCAATAAATTGATCAATGATAGAGATCATGGAGATTATGTGATTCTAAGGATTTAAATTGTATTATTAAATAAAATACAGCTGTCTGATAATGAGATACGATTGTTTGATAATGGAATATTTGGTGATTGAGTCCTTGAACTTTGTATCCTTGATCATTATTTTATTCAAAGTGGTTCATTTGGGTAGAATTCTCAGTCAACAAGCGAAAATATGATAGCTCGTATAAGGAAACCGGAGAGCAAAGTTCCGAAACGTAAAAAAAGTTGCGAATGCGAGGAACCAATTTCGTCAACATCATTATTCATTTGCGCATCATCCAAAACTACGGTCTAATGCGTATGCATTCAGCATTCCAGAAGAATTTATTTATACAAAACGAAAATTACACGCTTCTTTGCATCTATTTGATCTTTCTTTTTGTGAATTACTCAAATGAAATAATTAAAAAAATATTGAAGTGAAAATGGTGATATGTAGTTCCCAATTCGGTAACACGGTTTCATGGATCGCAGATCTTTCTTCAATATTTCAAAAATAACAGTAACCAAAGGTCAAAATAAAAAAATGGAGTGGAATAATAACAACTACTTGCACAATGGGAGTGTATAATCTATTTGTATTAAACAATTTTTTTTTTACCAAGTGAATCAAGCAACTGGTAGAAAGCAAGCTTATTACTCTCCGAAGCAACAAGTAAAAGCAGGCAAAATGGAAAAGGCAAACAAGGAGTAAAAAGCAACACACATATCTAAGAAGCAAGGCAAGCAAGAAGAAAGAAGCACAAGGGCAACAAGGGACACCAAGAATGCGCGAGGAAAGGATTATGTTTAGAACAAAATTATAAGAAGTGAAAGTCAAAATAGTGGTTTTATAATTTAGAATTCATCTAGTGCCATCCTAAATTGAAGAGGAAAAAAACAAGATTAAATAATGAATTGGAATGGATTAAGTTTTATCTTCTTCATTCAGCGAAAAAAAAAAAGTTTTATCTTCTTCAATGTCATTTTTACAAATTAAACAATAAAATACCTTTCCCATTTTTCTCCATTCTACTTTTTACCATTAATCCAAATGTAACCTAAGAGCACAACCTAACATATTTGTGACGTGGATTTGGTTAATTTCATCCATAAACTATATTTCTCCTAAAATTTCACTTTGTGCAAAAGCATGTCCTTCCCACCTTAGTGAGATCATGAATTCACGTAATGATTTACAAAGTATCGAATAAAAAGAGAGTTGTCCTGGCTTAGTGAAATGACTTGCTTGACGAATGAGAGCTTTGCTCGCTCAACCACAACTCTTGATCTTGAACCGAGACCGGTGAATTACTAATGGGTCGTTGTAACGAGTGTACAATTACCGTGCTTAGTGGTTTCTCACTTCCACTTGAGGAGGAAGAGCAAGAGGACAATTCCGTTGAGGTTGCACAATTAATGTTATCTCCCAATGTTGTCCATCGATTCAACCTAAGTTGCTCTAACTCTGAAGCCACTTCTGTCATCGAAGGCCTCATGTCCCTATGGAACGCAAGGCATCTGAATGCGAGCTCAGCCACCTTGTGTATGGAGGAAAGAGTACATGCATCATTTTTTACTTCAGGTTCAAGGAATGGATCTATAATCTCATTTAAAAGCCCTTTTCCGATTTTGTCCACAGCAAGAGAAGCCAAGTTCACTTCATTATGTGGGCGTGAAAAGTCCACCACTTTCAGTCCTGTTATTATCTCAACAAGAACAACACCAAAGCTATACACATCGCTCTTGTCAGAGAGGTGAAAGTCTTGATGGTATTGTGGATCAACGTAGCCAGGGGTTCCTTGCGGGGCTGTTGAAATGTAAGATATTTCGGTCATTCCAAGTCTCGAAAGACCAAAATCTGCCACTTTGGACCTGAAATTGTGGTCCAAAAGTATGTTGCTGGACTTGATGTCTCGGTGGTAAATAGGGGGACTAATGGCTGAATGAAGATGTGTTATGGCTTGTGCAGTTTCAGTGGCAATCGTGAGTCGAATTGGCCAAGGAAGACCATCCCCTCTCTCCTTTTGCAAATGTTGACTCAATGTTCCATTGGGCATGAACTCGTACACCAGGATTTGTTCTCCATACTCAATGGAGCAACCCAACAAGCGAACTAAATTGGAGTGGCTCACCGAGGAAAGAAGCTTGATCTCGTTCATAACTTGTTCAATACTATCACTGTCTCTGTGTTTTATCCTTTTAATGGCAACCCATTCATCGTTGTAGAGTCTTCCAGCATAAACAGTCCCGTATGCTCCAGTTCCAAGCCGTTGCTTCTCTGAGAAACTATTTGTGGCTCTCTCAATGTCTTTGTAAGGATAGATTGGAACACTATTGTTGCCAGTGGCTTCAGTTAAACGCCTTTTTGTGCTCTTTGTCACTCTCAATTTCGAACGCCGACGGAAGAAACAACATAATGAACCAAGACTAATCATCAGCGTCGCAACAATAACAAACCCTGCACCAGATAATAAAAGGTGATGTTAATTCCTAATCCTAAACGGTTTTAGAAACATGTAAATAAGCATAGGTTACCTCCAATTAAGACAATCAATCTCGTTGATCCTCCACATCGACCTGACATGTATTTTGCTGGGTTGCATAACGAGACTGTTTACAAGCACAAATTCACATTTAAACTATAAAGAGAGTTTCAATTTGAAATTAGTTATGTTTCAATTCATAACAGTTCGATGTTTTGAAGGATTCAGAGGAAATCGATCCCCTGATCGCTCAAACATTTCTTCTTTGCTTAATTTCGTTTTACAACGGTTAGCATCAAGTCTACAACATGAGAGTATATTTTGAAGAATAAAATTGGTTAAATCTATTAATTAAAAAATTAATGTTAAATATATGTATAATAAAAATTGAAATTAATTATTATCTGATTAATTTATTTAATTTTTAATTAGCATTTATAGATATATTTTATTTTTTATTATATAAGTACTAAGAATTAGGTTAATAAGGGGTGATTTGAATAATTTATTTAACATAAACCTTTTTTATTATTATTATACTAAAAAGTTTATTAATTGTAACTTGTCACTTGTCAGGTTAATTATATTAATAAAATTCTACATTTATTATTATATAAAAAAAAAAGAATATTCAGTAAATCATGAGTATAGTGCTTTCAAAAATAGTCTTTTGATCTAATACCGTATTTTTCATAAAAAAAACAAAATCATAATTTAATGGAGAACATTCAAAAATTACTATCCTATCCTATATTAAAATATAGTACTGCACTATTTTAGCGAATAAAACAGAGATTTTTAGGTGAAAGTGAAACTTCCTTTTCTTGTGGGCATCGAACTCTTCCAAGTTCCAATTTTCACATATATAGACAAAAATGGGGAAGTATAAAAAGAATGAAAAGGCCCTTATGGAGGAAATTATGGAAAGAAAATTTGACCACTTGGCTAATTGATTAGTGTTGTTGACTTAAATCCCCCGTAATCATGGCTGCTCCAATAAATTAAGTGACACGCATACGCATGTTTCAGCTCCACTCTTCCTTCCTTCGTTTCTTTATACTATTGGTTGCTGCCGGGTCCTACTTGCTTCCTTTGTGGCAATCTTTCCGAGGGGTACTCTCGTCATTAAGAATTTACAGTTATCATCGTATTCATTCGCACATTTAATAATAATACTTTTATTGTTTTAGTTAAATTATTCCATTTATGTCTAATGTTAGATAATCTGAACACAAAAACTATGTATAATGCATCAATTATTATTTTATTTCTATATTATAAAATTGTAAACTTATGTTATATTATATTACATTAACATCAATGTATTGCTTTTAAGTTTAAAACAAATCATTTTCATTATGGGATTATTTCCAACAAACAGAACTAAAAGTCCGTGATCACATTATTTCAAAGAAAAAGTGTTGTTCCGGAGTGCATAACTTATTTTCTCGTAACTTTATCGTTGTCATTATTTGGCTAGTGGCACGCTATGTTTTCAAAATTCAGCATAATGCCAATGCCATCTTATGAACACGACGGGATGAGTGCGGAAGAAGATTGAATAATGAATCATGAATGTCTAATCCAACAACAAGAAAGTCAATCCACAACAATTGGCGATATAAAAAATAAATAAATGAACTAACCTTTCCGGCAACCTGTTCCGGCCAAAAAGCCATCGCCGACGAATCCGTGGCGGCAGCGACACCAGAAACCGGGCTTTTCGTCCATCGGCGACACAAGCTTGGTACAATTGGCGTGATCAGAACATAAACATCGATCTCCCTGGAGCCACCAACCAAGTTCGATTATATTTACATCCAAAGCCACAGGTTCAGCCGAAACGTTTTTAAACTCCGGCGATAAAAGCGACGACATAAAGTACTTGCACCCGGTTTGTTCCAACATTCGATGATTGACGAATCCGTTGGTTCTGTTTTCGAAGTAGCAGGTGAGTTCACCGGTGCCGGAGGCGTTGCAGCCCACGGATTCGAAGTGGGTCCGCACCAGAGTCTCCGGTATGGAGCAGGGTAAAGGTGTGTCGGTGCAGTTCTCTAAGAGGATCACGTTTCTTGAAGTGGGCGCGTATTTGTGGCTGAAGAGTTGGTGGAAACTATCGAATGGGCGATGGCATTGGGCTTCGATGCTCACCATCATGTTGTTGTCTGTGTTGACTTTGACCGGGAATTCTCCCACGGAGGCTACGCCGGCGGTGCAGTTCAGGCGGATTGCGCAGCCGGAGGAGAATCCGAAAGGGTAAGGGAAGGGTTTCGAGGAACCGCATGTTTGGCGGCACTCGCGCTGGTTCACTTGGGCATTCGTTGTTGGAATAATATTGAAAAATGTTAACTTTCCTAAAACTAAGATGAAAAAGAGAAGCTGTTTTTGTTTTTGTTTAGTGTTCATAGTGGATTAAAGAAGGGTGATTTTCATTAGTGAAAAAGAGAGAAAAGAGACAGATTTCTGTGAGAAATATATGTGTTTGATCTTTGATGCGATGAGAGCTAGGACGGGAAAGTGCATGTGATTTTCTAGATAGGAGATTGGGGAAACGTATAGAGGAAAGAAATGGAATCCC
Source organism: Amphicarpaea edgeworthii (assembly GCA_014843725.1). NCBI lineage: Eukaryota > Viridiplantae > Streptophyta > Magnoliopsida > Fabales > Fabaceae > Amphicarpaea > Amphicarpaea edgeworthii. Next base: position 22,609,463 of record CM026322.1, on the reverse strand, counting down.
GTTGAGAAGACTCGACTAAAGAGGGTGGAGGGCTGTTCTTTGTTGTTTTGTTTCCACGCCTATCTCTTTCTTCGTCTTCTTTTCACATTCTTGAATCACATTAAATAATACTAGAAAGGAGAAGAGCCTAATAATGACATAAAAATACTAATACTATATTGTAAGAAAGCCGTTTTATTTTCTTTGAATAATCTTGGCGGGTGCTCACGGGTGGTCCAGTCAACGTTCGAGATGGGGAAGGAATGAATGAGTGTAGGGATGATGCATGATGATGAATTTACAAGAAATTGTGCAAGCAAACACTTCTTTCCACATGAAGTTGTAACTTGTAAATTGTCTTACTAAAGTTAACTTGCTTATAATTTTGAGCAAATATTGTCATTCTACGAATTAACAAATTAATATGATTATATTATAATTAAAATGACTAGAATAATAGAATAAAATTATCATGACCGTATTGATAATTATTACCATCGTGATGTGCATAAAGGTTGAAAAGAAGAGGAGGGTAAGATGGTAACAAAGGAAGAGCAAAAGAAAAGATAAGGACAAAAAGATAGAAGAAGAGTGAGAATAAAGTAGTGAGTGTTCATAAAAGAAAGAGATGAAAGAGGAAGAGTGGTTAGGTCAAGATGAAGGAGGATAAATGGATAAAACTATTATAATCAATTTGTTTAGGGAAAGAGGGAATAAGTAAAATAAAAAATAAAAAAATATTAATAAATGCATTTAAAAAAATTCATTAGAAAAAATGTAAATTTTCTTAAATTACTTATCCATTTAAATTGTAGAACCCAATCTAATTTTAGTGTTTTACTTAGCTCTCTTCAGCCCACCAGTGAGGAGTATCAAGAAGACCAGCCCATTAGATTTCAATGCTCATCTAACTTGTGTAGAATCAAGAGATTCCGATCATAAATGCAAAATGGGTTGGATTCGATCTCAGCCAGAATCAAGAAAAAAGGAAAAAAAGATGCAGGCCTAAGGTATCTGGTTCTGCATGTCATATGTGATCTGACTGTCTGCATTAATTCATAAATTTTATGAAAAATAACGAAAAATGTTTTAAATGAAAAGGTTAACATGATAGAGAGGCAGAATAAAAAATAATATATATATTATTTATAAACAAAACAAAGTTGAACAGCTATAGTTTAAATGAAAACGAAAAATGAACACAAATATATGAACAACAAAGCTATAGTACAATACGTAATTGAATTTACAAGGCAACAAATGCATCATCGACCCATTTGTTCCCCTGAGGCTGAGCAGATGCATCGGTGGAGAAAAGGAAAGCTCCGACTGCTGATCGAACCTTATTCATTCGCTTCCAGTGACGAATTCGGCGCAGAACCACTTCCTTATCCAGTTTCTCAGAGTTCGGACTTGGTTTTATGCACAACTGCCTCGTCACAGTCATAGACGACAACGAATCTTTCTTCTTCTCCACTACTAATTCTTCGTCTTCAACATCATTTTCCACTTGCCGTTTCACCGTCTTCAAAGACATGTTTAATCAGCCGACTTATTTCTTCTTAGTGAAACGGAGGGCACTTATATTATATACACATATCATAGTTGGTTACCCTTCGTTGATTTATTGTTAATTGTTAAATTAAAAGGACGGTGGGATGCGCTATTCGAGGAGAGGACACCGACAAAGATGGAGAATCAAGCATCAGTAGTAGTACTGGGTGCTATTTTGTTCCAACTTTAAGAATCCGGTTCCATGCAGTTTCTTATTAATTAAATTTGAGAATCTATTTACCGCGTTAGGTACTTTTACACTTTACACATGTCAAAGGTTTATTCATTTGGACATACACACATGCCATGACAATTTGGGATATTCCCATCTCCATTCCCTTTCAAAGGAAAAATTTGACTCGATGGAGTACGAGTTTGGATTTGAATTTTTTTCGCTTAAGAAAGTTGAAGTAGGGTTAATATTGGGAATTGTGATCCTCGTCTCGCATCCACACTCACATCCGTCCCCAATATTAATATAATAAATTATATAAATACTTTAAAATAATTTATTTATTTATTACATAAATCATAAGTTTAAAAATTTATATTAAACATTAATTTAATTATATTTATTATAAAATAATATTTTTAACTCATTGCATAATAACTTTATATATAAAAAAATTGTTAAATAATATTTCTATTAATAAAATAAATAAAATAATTTAGTTTATTATGAGAAATAAAAGTGTAATATACAAGGGTGTGACGAGTAACATTTGAGACGATGATGTAAATTATTTTATGATTTGGGACTGTCATGTTGTCATGTGTATGGAGGATGGGGTGGGGTTGAAAAACCGATCCCCGACGAGAATGGGAAAGAGTCAAATTTTTAAGTCCCAACGAGAAATGAAGATGGGGACGGAGATAATTTGAGATGTCTAGAACGGGAATTGGGAGGCTAATCCCACCCCTACGCCATTGCCATACCTAGCACGTACGGATCTACAAATCTATTATGGGTTATTTAAATGTCTAAGCTATGATAAATACTAATAATTAATTATAAAAAATAGTTATAATTTTTATCCATAAAATTAAAATTATTTTTATTTTAAATAATAATAAATTTAACCACAACCCTATGTCGGCCGGTCGGTCGGCCCATCGGGAGGTACACATACTAACTAATTAAAAAATATATATGTAAATATTTACATGAGAAGTTTCAAAAGAGGTGAAGAAGATGGGTTAATTAAGGTCCCACTGCCTGCCTCTAGATTTGTCCTTGCACAAAAGTGATTTTATAAGACCTTTAAGTGGAGTACAGGTTTAATGCTTATTGTCCATACCTGGTATTGGTAGTCATCCATACATGGATTTTATGCATAAATTCCGTCACGCATATGATATTCATAAACTCACTGCATCCTGTGATTCTACATTGCTCGATCCTTAAACTACTAGAACCTGCCATGACGGCCTTGTAGTTCCTGACCAAACCTTAAAGCTCTTGATTCAAATAATAACAACAGAGTAGTACAACTTAATCATATAGGGAAATAAAATCCCGTAAAAAAGATAAATCCCACGACTCAGGATTTGACTAAGCCTTTCCTTAATCCTAGGATTTTGTATCCCTATTTTATTTAGAAGAATACAATCTGAACCTTCTTAATTTATCTCCCTAATTTATTCAGAATAATAAAACAGCTAAACATTCCTAATTTATATATTGTCCATATATGATGCATGAACATGTTATCTTAAAACTCTCGATTATCTTTTACCATTTAAATTTCATCATAAATATGATTAGAGAGACGTGGTGTAAGAATGACTTGAAGCGGAGAGGCCTTGATGTTGGTTAGTCCAATCTGTTCTAGCATATCGACATGTTTCCCATCATGAGTTACAATGTCAAATCCATGCAATAGAGTAGCGAGTGTTAATTGCATTACTTGAAGACCGAAAGAGAGTCCTGGACACATTCTTCTACCTGCACCAAATGGAATCAATTCAAAGTGTTGACCCTTGACGTCCACATCCTTGTGGGTTTTCATGAATCTCTCTGGACAAAATTCTAAGGGATTAGTATATAATGAGGGATCTTTTTGAAGTTTTGAAATGTTAGTCAAAAGACGCGTGCCAATTGGGACATGAAATCCACCCACGGTGCAGTCTTCAATGGACTCGTGTGGCACATTAAGTGGTGCTGCTGGGTACAAACGTAGTGTTTCCTTGATCACAGATTGGAGATACTCTAGCTTCTTCAAGTCTGATACCTCAACCATCTTTTCATTCCCAATTTGTGTGTCTAATTCATTGATGGTCTTATTTAGAATTTCACGATTATTCAGAAGTAATGAGAGAACCCATGTCATTGTTGCTGTTGTAGTATCCGAACCAGCTAAAATTAAGGCCTACAAAATACAATAACTCAAAATCCTTTTAAATTTGTATATATACTCCTCTGACAACTTTGTCTCTGTTTTTCATTGTAAAACCTATATGTAGCAATTAAATGTGTGAGCAATATGTTGTTCCACTTCTATCAATAAAAATACTTATTTCCCGTTACTATCCTGGATTTATATTTCTTTATAAAACAGAGAAAAGAGAAATATGAATCTAGCACGTACTGTTGCATTGCATATATATGTGAGATTAATGGTGAGAAATTAAAATGATACATACCAGGCAAGTAGACTTGATTGTGGTGTCAGCATCCCGGCCGTCAAAGTCTTCACCCTCTTCAACAAGGCTAAGAAGCACGTCCATCAAATCCTGCTTACCTGAACCCGAACCACGTTTTCTGTCGCGTTTGTGTTCTTCGAGCCAAACTTGAACGAACTCATCTAACTCTGTCGCCGTCTTCTTCATTTTCTTCTCCGCTCCATCCAAATCCAACCATCTCAAATACGGCAGTGCATCAGACACAGCAAAGGACCCCGTGAGATCAAAGAATTCTCTCAGTGCCTTTCGGATTCGTTCGTTCTCTTCATTCTCACCATCACCAACAAAAGGTTTTCCAACCACCGTTCTGAACATAACGTTTAATGTTATGTCCCCAAACCACCTCTTCATCTCAGTTGTGCTCTTGTCCTTCTTTAGCCAAAGATTGTAACTCTCTTTCACTGCCGCCTTCACCTCCGCAACCATCACGTGCTTGAGCATGTCTATGCGGCGAGAAGAGAGGAGCTCCAGCGTGGCGATTTTGCGCACGTGACGCCAGTAAGAGCCGTAGGGGCTGAACCCAATCATGGAATAGTTGAAGCCTAACAATTCAAAGGACACTGATTTAGGACGGCTAGCGAACGCTCTGTCGTTTACGGTAAAGCACTGTTTGGCCATTTCCATATTGCTCACAACCAAGGTTTTGTGAGGACCGAGACGCAACATGAAGACGGGGCCATATTTGTCCGCCATGTGGCCCAACGTGATATGTGGTGGTTTCGACCCACCTAAGAGGTGGAGGTGACCAATCAAAGGCCATGCGCCACTAGCTTCTGGTGGTGCTTTTCTTGTTGCAGCACCGCGACCGCGTTTTCTCAATATGGATGAAAGAACAAAGACAAATAACAACAGCCCCAAGAATGTGAAGGTAATTGGAACTGTTGACTGCGAGAGGAGGTTTTCCATGTTGTTGGATTTTGATTATGTTATGCGACCATGGTTTTGGCTTCTTGGTATAAATATAGGAACGGAAAACAATCCGGTTTGTGTTTCTGCTCTGTTCAACAAGGAAATTGCTTTTTTTAATGCAAATTGGGAATAATAAAAAACATCGTGTATAACGCTGGATGTAATTTTTTTTGCCACGTTATGCGTAAAGTATTTTTTTTGTTATAGAAAAATACTTTATTAATACAGATTGGGGTTAGTAAAAGATATGTATAGATGTTAGAACAGCGACGCAGCCACCCTCACCTATTTAGTATTTATATTGCATTATTACTTTTATAACAATAAATAAATAAAAATTGACATTTGGTAATATACTACTCAGTATATAATAAGAGCAGAGTTTAAGAGTTAAGAAGAAATCAGGATGGGATAAAAATATGAGAGGAAAAAATATATTTCTAAAAAGAAACTTAGAAGAGATCGAGAGAGATGAATACAAACAAATTAAAGTTTTATAAATCTTCTCTTCCAAACAAATAAATCATTTTCATTTTTTCTCTCAATTTGTTCTCTACCAAATAAACAAAGCATAAGAGATATGAAAAATCTTTTAAATTTTGTAGTATTTCTAGATTAAAAATTTGTTTTTAAAACTTGACAAAGCAGTGTAAATATCGAACTTGGCAACTATATTGACTTATTGAACCAAGCATGTAAGTTCGAATGAAAAGTAGGAATTCCCGTGTATAACTAACTGGTTTGGTGTAGCATGTAAGTTTAGGTGCTGGTTTGGAAAGGCATTGCATTCAGTGTCTACAGCTAGAAGTCATTTTTGAGAATTTCTATATTTAAAATAGTTTTCAAATGATACTTTTTGACTTGTGTCACCTTACACCTTTTCTTTCCTAAAAGATGAGGCTATCGGGTTTGGACTTATCTTATTCGGTCTAAATATTTTTTTTAATAATGGGATGAATTAGATTGAATTTTACATTGATAAACTAAATGCTATATTCATATATTATCACTGCTAACAGGATTTTCTTACCAATTTTCAAAAATGAATTGTACTCGATATCCTCAACCCATATCTTTCTTGGATATGGGTGTTGAGAAATCTTTATTTTTCTATTCTAGAAAAATAAAGGAAGTACATTGTTTGAGGAGAAAGATTCTTCAAGTATGTGTCACAACACAATTTGATCTTTACAATGAATTAAACAGTTTCACAACAGATTCAATATTAGCGTCCTAGACAAGTTGACCGAAGATGAGTATTACTCTAAATAACAACAATCCCGTGGTATGCATGAGTTCCATAACTAGTTAAAAACACACACTAATTCATTGATGGTGGAAGTTAATTGAGTATATAAGCCTTGCTGCTCGATATTGAAGACATGGTTAATGCAGTGGATTTGTCTAAGCTTCATCGAGAAAGAGTAGCTGATGTGATAAAGCGGGTCTGACTAAAACCTCAAGAGGAGTGGTTTTCATGTTTGTGAGTCCAAAAGTAGCTCTCATATCAACCTGAGCATTAGATGGGGTTGTGATTTCAAATGCCTGCAAAAAAGAAGCTAAAGCCAAGTGTGTCATTTGAAGGCCAAATGAGATTCCAGGGCACGACCTTCTTCCACCGCCAAAGGGAAGTAGCTCAAAATGCTGACCCTTCACATCCATATCCTTGTGGGTGCTCAAGAACCTTTCTGGCTGAAATTCTAACGGGTTTGACCATACACTTGGATCTCTATGCAATTTCCAAATGTTTAACATGAATCGGGTACCTGCTTCGATATGGTATCCACCTAAGGTGCAATCCTCCGTGAATTCGCGCGGACCCGAGAATGGCCCAGCTGGATACAATCGCAGTGTCTCTTTTATCACTGCTTGAAGGTAAACTAATTTGTTAATGTCAGATTCATTCACTAATCTTTCCTTACCCACTTGTTCATTCAGTTCATCTTGTACTTTCTTCAAAGCATGACGATTATTCAGCAACAACGAAAGTGCCCATGTCATGGTAACTGCTGTTGTATCAGTTGCCCCTGCGATCAGCATCTGCATGAAAGGAGAGATAGAGACAAATAATTAACAAGTATTAATAGGATAATAAATGAGTTTAAAGAGGATAATGTACCGTGCAGGTGGCTTTGATGACGGTGTCAAAATTGTAGCCGGCAAGGTCGACGCCGTCAAGGACGGAGAGCAAGACATCGATGAAGTCTTGTTCTGTTTTGAACTTGGTGTCACCTGAATCTGTTTTCTGCCTATGTTCTTCTAACCATTCAGAAACGATGTCATCCAATTCTATAGCAGTTTTTTTCATCTCCTTCACTTCACCTCCCAAATCAAGCCACGAGAGAAAGGGAATCGCGTCTCCAAGCACAAACAAGCCTGTCAAACGGAAGAACGCTCTGAAAACCCTCCGAATTCGCCTTACTTGTTGCTCATCTTCAGTTTTGGCAGCGGAGTATCGCTTCCCCGCAATCATCCTGAGAATTACGTTGAGGTTCACGTCTCCAAACCACTGTTTCATCTCCACCAACAAATCACCCGACACGCCTCTTTTGTTGACCCATGTTCTGTATAATTCTTTCAACGAGCTCTGCATCTCGGAGTCTCTGATATCTTGAACAAGTTCAAAGCGGGAAGTGGAAAGCAACTCTGAAGCGATGATCTTGCGCATCTCACGCCAGTAGTGTCCGTAAGGGCAGAACCCAAAATTAGCATAGTCGTAGCCCAAGATTTTTGCAGCGGTATATTTCGGACGAGAAGAAATAACGACGTCAAGAGTGGTGTAACACTCTTTGGCTAATTCCCAAGAACTGACCACCACAGCTGGATGCACCCCAATTCGGATGCTGAATATTGGGCCATACTTGTCTGCTAAGGTTCCTAGGGTTATGTGAGGTGCCTGACTGGAACCTCCTAAGAGGTGAAGATGACCGATCAAAGGCCAGCCACCGCCTGCTTCGGGTGGCTTGCGGCCAGAACCTGCTGTAGCCCTTTTGATTAAGTAATAAGAAATTAAGAGTATGCCAACAACCAGATACTGAATCATAAGACCCATGGCAATTTCAGAAACTCTATTAGAGAAATTATGGATATGCAGCTCAATTTTGCCTTGCAGGAGGGGGACAGTATATAGAATGGAAAAGAACAAAAAAAGAGTCAAACATGTTTATAATAGTCATTGATAAAACTCACATCAAATTATTGTAAAGAGTAGTGATGCAATAACAAGTTAACAACTCCATAATAACATACACATTTAAGATATCCTGATAAAATATTCTTTATTTTATTAAATAATAAAATAATATACTTTATGTTAGTTAAATCATGAGTATGGGAGGATTTGTTTTACTTATGAGTGTTTGTGAATCTTTATCCTATATTTAAGAGTGTATGGATGTTGTTGTTTTTTTTTTTTCTTTCTGAAAAAGAGTGTATGGATGTTATCAGGTGAGATGTATAACTTTTTTTTTACAAATAAAGGAAATATGATGAAAGTAGGGATGGATTTAGAATCTAAGTAGAAGTAGGGAAGAGTTATAATTTTTTTTATAAAAAATTGACAATAAAATTTTTAAAAAAAAAATATTTAATATAAAATTTATTAAAAAAAATAAAAAATAATATAAAATTTGATAATTTTTTTAAAAATTGAGAATAAAATCTACAATCATGTGATGTAAGAGTAAAATAATAGAGTAAAATTTATAAAATTTTAAAAAATTGTAGATAAAAAGTGTCAAATTAATTTATTAAAAGTAAAACTTACCAAAAATAAATAAAAATATAATAAAATCAAATATTTATTAAGTATAAAATTAAGATATCATCTACTAATAAAAATATTATTAACTTAAAAATTTATTAAAAAAATAAAATTTAAAATTAATAATTTAAAATTATTAACATTTATTTTATTTTATATATATATATATATATATATATATAAAGGGAAGGGGGAAGGGGCTGAAGCCCCTGCTTGTCTCCGTAAAATCCGTCCCCAGATAAAAGGAAAAACTGAGATAAAAAAAAATGTAAATAGGAAAAGAGGAAAAAATAAATATTGTTGAATTATAACATTAACCTTCATTTTAATAATTACACATTTGAATCAAATTGACTCAAAGTATCCAAACAATATTTTATGAAAAAAAAAAAAACTTTTTAAATATCTATTATCAAACAAAAGTTGCATTAATTGATTAAATCAATTCTAATCGTAATTAATTTGATGAAGTCATGTTAAATCTAAATTTGTTCTATCAATACATATATATATCCTAACACTTACTAAGCAAGAGAATATGAGGCTGTAGTTCACAACTCAAATACGAGGCTATAGTTCACAATTCAAACAGCTTGTGGATATCCTTTTTTTTTAAGTCGAATATACACAATAGAATTATCATCACTTAGAAAATTTTAAACATATATATCCCTTTACATTGCAGTACTGGATGATCGATCATGAGGTAATCCTCAGGCACAATTTTTTTTTTATTCTGGCAGTTATGTACATAAATAATTTAAAAAATAAAGCTAAAACGAATCTGTACTCTAATATTTAAATGTATTTTATGAAAATAATATTTTCCCATTAAGTGAGAGAATATTAAGATAAATATTACATTATAAGGTAAAAAAAATTGATGCATAAATTTAATTTAATAAACAAAGAACTACTTTATTTTTTTATTTTTTTTTACAAGCATATCATCATTATTATCAAAACATTAATAGTTAACTCATTTTTAATAATTAATAATTTGAAACACACAATATTGTACTCAAATAAAACTGTGTCCATAACATCAAATTCTAAACACACATGGTACTGGTGGGAAAAAGACATAATTATACATCTAATTATGATAAACGGTGGGTTAATATTGTGGTAGATTTTTCTTAGTTCCATTGGTAAGGAGTATCTGAAATGGTAAACGGGGTTTGGCTAAAATCTCAAGTGGGGTGGTTTTGATAGCTGTGAGTCCAAATGTGGCAGTCATATCAACTGGAGCATTGTTTGGGGTTGTGACTTCAAATGCCTGCAAAAAAGATGCTAATGCTAAATGTGTCATTTGAAGGGCAAATGGCATGCCAGGGCACAATCTTCTTCCACCACCAAAGGGAAGTAGCTCAAAATGCTGACCCCTCACATCCATATCCTTGTGAGTGTTCAAGAACCTTTCTGGCTGAAATTCTAACCGGTTTGACCATACACGCGGGTCTCTATGCAATTTCCAAATGTTTAACATGAATCGGGTACCTGCTTCGATATGGTATCCACCTAAGGTGCAATCCTCTGTGAATTGACGTAAGTGGTGCAGCCGGATACAATCTCAGTGTCTCATTAACCACGGCTTGAAGGTATACTAATTTGTTAATGTCTGATTCGTTCACTAGTCTTTCCTTTCCCACATGCTCATCTAATTCTTCTTCTACTTTCTTTAGGGCATCGTGATTATTCAATAGCAACGACATTGCCCAAGTCATTGTAACCGTTGTAGTATCCGTCGCCGCAGCAATTATTGTCTGAAACAGGCAACAATATGCCATGCATAAACAATTTTAAATAGAGCACTCATTAATTTAACCCTTTTTGGTGACAATGATTGTACTATATCGATCTTAACAAACGAACACAATAAAAAATAAAAAATAACGCAGCTTAATTACCGAGCAGGTGGCTTTTATGACAGTGTCAGTATCATAACCAAGGTCGACGCCGTTAAGGACGGAGAGCAAGACATGAATGAAGTCTTGCTCTGTTTTAGTATCTCCTGAATCTCTACTCCACTTATGTTCTTCTAACCATTAAGAAATGATGTTATCCATATCTATAGCAATAATTTTCATCTCCTTCACTTGACCACCCAAATCAAGCCATCCAAGAACAGGAATCGCGTCCCCAACCACAAACAAACCCAACAAACGAAATAACTCTCTTAGTACTCTCTGAACTCGCTTGACCTGTTCCTCGTCATCTTCACTTCGAATACAGTATCTCTTCCCAGCAACCATTCTCATAATCACGTTCAGATTCGTATCACCAAACCACTGCTTCATCTCCACCAACAAGTTATCGCATCTTTTATCGGCCCAGGCTCTGTATAGCTCCGTCAACGAGCTCCGCACCTCGGAATCTCTAATGCCACGAAGCAGTTCCAAGCGGCGAGGGGAAAGTAGATCTGAAACAGTAATCTTATGCATCACACGCCATAAATCTCCGTAAGGGGCGAACGCAAAGCTAGCGCAGTCGTATTGCAAGATTTTTGCAGCGGTGAATTCGAAACGAGAGGAGGAAACGACGTCAAGAGTGGTGAAACACTCCTTCGCTAACTCCCAAGAGCTCACAACCACCTCTGGGTGCACACCAACTCGAATGCTGAATATTGGCCCATACTTGTCTGCTAAGCCTCCTAGGGCTTCGTAAGGAAGCTCACCGGACCCACTAAAGTGCCCGATCAAAGGCCAGCCACTGGCAGCTACCGGTGGCTTTGGCTTGCGATCAGAACCTGCTCCTGCACTATTCATGTAGTAACAAATTAGTAGTAAGATACCAACTACGACGCCCACAACCGCTGCTGCATCCATCAGGATATTTGGTACCAGATAGCTAGAGGAAAATGGAGACAAAGCCAAAATTAAGTGGTTGAAACTTTAACGATTATATTGGATAGCTTCTAAATTATTGTATATAATCATTGTTCAATTAGGTTAGTAGACTATATAGGGTAATGGTAACAGAGATAAAAATAGACCGTGAATATTTACTTTGCTGACCAATTCTCTGGACTTTATTGCTTGAAATAGCGCGCCAACAAGTAGGATTCCTACAGTTGCTTTTTTTAACGAGAATAGTAGGATTGAGAGATAGTCAATTTTATTTCCTCCCTTAATAAAAATTAATAAAGTTATCACTAATATTTATTTATTGATAAAAAAAATTAATTTACAGTAATACAACATTAATTAAAGGGGTTTAATGTGTAAGATTTTTCTTAGTTTCATGATGAGTGAAGAAAAGTTGATGTGGCAAACGAGGTTTGGCTAAAATTTCAAGTGGGGTCGTTTTGATAAGTGTGAGTCCAAACGTGGCACTCATGTCAACCTGTTCATTGTTGAAGGTTGTGACTTCAAATGTCTGCAAAAGCGTTGCTAATGCCAAGTGTGTCATTTGAAGGGCGAATGTCATGCCAGGGCAAGCCCTTCTTCCAGCACCAAAGGGAAGTAGTTCAAAATGTTGACCTTTCACATCCACACCCTTGTGGGTTGTGAGAAACCTTTCTGGTTTAAACTCTAACGGCTCTGACCATAACCGTGGGTCTCTCTGCATCTTCCAGATGTTCAGAATAAATCTTGTACCTGCTTGGATACGGTAGCCACCCAAGGTACACTCACTTATGAATTCACGTGGACCGGGAAGTGGTGCTGCTGCATACAACCTCATTGTCTCTTTAACCACGGCTTGAAGGTATACTAATTTGTTAATATCAGATTCATTCACTAGTCTTCCCTTGCCAACATGCTCATCCAATTCCTCTTGAACTCTCTTCAATGCATGCCGATTATTCAACAATAACGACAGAATCCAAGTCATGGTAACTGTTGTAGTATCCGTTGCTGCAGCAATTAGTGTCTGTACAAGAATGCAACAATGCTATTAGCAGTTTTAATTTTTATTTAGATTCATTTAAAACTATATTGAAATATCTTATAACATAGTAATTCAAACTAGCTCTAGACTCAATCCTCAATGATCAATTAATATTTATGGCAGCTTACCGAGCATGTGGCTTTGATGACAGTGTCAGCATCATAACCAGCAAGGTCAAGGTCGACAGTACTGTCAAGTGCAGACAGCAACACATCCATGAAGTCTTGCTCTGTTTTGGCGGCTTCACTCGAATCTCTTCTCTGCCTCCGCCGCCGATGTTCTTCTAACCATTGAGAAACGATGTCATCCATTTCCATAGCCGTCTTTCTCATCTCCTTCACTTCACCTCCCAAATCAAGCCACCCAAGAAACGGAATCGCGTCCCCAATCACAAGCGATCCCATCAAATGAAAGAACTCTCTCAGCACCCTCCGAACTTGCCTCGCCTGCTGTTCCTCATCCACACTGTATCTCTTTCCCGCAACCATCCTGAGAATCACGTTCAGATTCATTTCTCCAAACCACTGCTTCATCTCCACCAACAAATTATCACCTCTTTTCTCCGTCCACGCTCTGTATAATTCTTTCAACGAACTCTTCACCTCGGATTCTCTGATACCTCGAAGCAGTTCAGCCTGGCGAGTGGAGAGAAGCTCTGAAACCGTAATCTTGTGCATCTCGCGCCAGAAATCTCCGTAAGGGGCGAACGCAAAGCTAGCATAATTGTACGTCAAGATTTTTGCAGCGGTGAATTTGGGACGAGATGAGACGACGGCGTCAAGAGTGGTGAAACACTCTTTTGCTAACTCCCAAGAGCTCACCACAACGGCTGGGTGCATGCCAATTCGGATGCTGAATATTGGGCCATACTTGTCTGCTAAGGTTCCTAGGGTTTCGTAAAGACGCTTACCACCGAAGAGGTGAAGATGACCGATCAAAGGCCAGCCACCGCCTGCTTCCGGTGGCTTGCGACCAGAACCTGCTGTAGCCCGTTTGATCAAGTAAGTAGAAATTAACAGTAAGACACAAATTCCAGCTGCAACCGTTGCTGCGTCCATCACAAGTAGCGATACTTGTGGAAACAATGTGTGTCTTTTTGTATCGTTTTCTGTGCGAGTGATGTCTCTGTCTAACTTACTTGAACGGCTGGTATTTCTCTTAGAAGCGTGCCCAAGTCCAACCAGAGAAAAACGTGCACGCACGGTTCAAAGGAAAGGAAAAAAAATCAAGAGGTTACGAAAATGATTTTTATGATTTAGGAAATATACTCTTGTAAATATTTTTTTTATCTTCAAAAATAGGAAGTATTTTTTAAAAAATTATATTTTTAAAAAACACCCTTTGATGTTAGAGTCCGTGATTTGGCTGAATATTTTCTACCAATAATAATATAATATTATCTTATCTATATATAAGTAATAAATTAATTTTTTATTTGGTTCTAATTATAAGAAAAGATAATTACTTTTCAAACTTATTTTTATAAATGGTTGTAGGAAAAAAAAAGTATATACTCAAATATAAAAATACCTACATTTAAGATTATGTCCAATATCCACGATATAAGACTTTTATGTTTTAATCTTTTAAATTAAAATTGATTTTTTTTCTTTTTTCAATTACATAAAATGTTTTTTTTTTTAGTTATTCTGTTATCTGTATATGTTAATAATTGTGTCAAATAAAAAATATTAATTTTATTTTGTGTTAATTTTTTAACCTCAAATCAAATTATGATAATACAAAATGGACACAAATTATAAAATTAATATTATTTATTTAATAATTTAAAATTAAAAAGATTAAAAATAATATTTATCATTTTTAAAATATTAAAAAACTTTTAAAATTTCATAAAATCTTTTGGCATTCTTCCTCTATGAAATCTTTCGTATAAACACAGTCAAATGGTTACTTTTCAAACTTAAATAATAGTGTTAAATGTATACTTACATAGAAGATACATGTCATCCCAACATTAAGTCATCCATCTAAAAAGATTTTATTTAATCAAGTGACTAAGACCTCCCCAAAGCTTAATAGGTTTAATGTTGTCCATACGTAACATGATAGATTATCCTAATATATTTTACCATTTAAATTTGATCATAAATATAAGTAGAGAGACGAGGTGTGAGAATGACTTGGAGTGGAGAAGCCTTGATGTTAGTTAGTCCAATTTGCTCAAGCATATCGACAGGTCTCCCATCAAGAGTTACAATGTCAAATCCATGTAGCAGAGTGGCAAGTGTTAATCGCATTATTTGAAGATCGAAAGAGATTCCAGGACATATTCTCCTCCCCGAACCAAATGGAATCAATTCAAAATGTTGACCCCTGATGTCCACATCCTCATGAGTTGTTAAGAATCTCTCTGGGTCAAACTCTAAGGGATCATCATATAACAATGGATCTCGTTGAAGTTTTGAAATATTAGTCAACAAACGTGTGCCAGCTGGTACATGAAATCCACCCATTATGCAATCTTCAATGGACTCGTGTGGCACATTAAGTGGTACAGCTGGGTACAAACGTAGTGTTTCCTTGATGATACATTGGAGATACTCTAGCTTCTTCAAGTCTGATATCTCTACCAACTTTTCACTCCCAATTTGTGTGTCTAATTCATTGATGGCCTTATTTAGGATTTCACGATTATTCAGAAGCAATGAAAGACTCCAAGTCAATGTTGCTGCTGTAGTATCTGACCCAGCTAAAAGTATGGTCTGCAAAATGCAACAATTATAAACATTTTTACATTTGTGTATATACTTTCATTTAACTTTCAATTTTTTCAACTATTTCCCCCTCTTTTTTTTTGCTGTATTCATCCTCCCATCACCTCCCTCACCTATGCAGCAACCGATAGAGGAGAAACTGATCAAATAATTTTATTTTATTTTTACAAAAGGATAAAGCAATGCTTAAAAAAGTAAAATTAGAAACAGAATATAATTATAGCTTGTCCATTATTTTTCTACCATAGAAACAATCCAAATATCGAGAGAATTGCATTGATGAGTATTGCATAGCAAGAGACAATACCGTACGTATTTTCATTTTATTTAACAAATTTATTTCATTCCATTTAATAAACTGTGTATGTGCTAAACATGTTGGTAATATTTTTTTATCCATAAAAATTAAACACCATGTAATAAGATGATAAGATTTACAATATTACACGTTATATTTAATCAATTGAACTAAAAATTGATACATGTTCGTAACATAATTAGGTTATGTGTAACCGAATTCAATTTTTAAAAAGTATAGCCTATATATAAGAAACTGTGAACAGAAATGAAATTTTAATTTACATTATCAATCACT
Source organism: Amphicarpaea edgeworthii (assembly GCA_014843725.1). Taxonomy (NCBI): domain Eukaryota; kingdom Viridiplantae; phylum Streptophyta; class Magnoliopsida; order Fabales; family Fabaceae; genus Amphicarpaea; species Amphicarpaea edgeworthii. Next base: position 22,593,352 of record CM026322.1, on the reverse strand, counting down.
AATATTTAGTGTAAAAAAATAGAAATTTTAGTTAGAGAAAAAAATGAATTTTATTTTTATTTTAAATAAGATCTTGGTTAAAATTTTGAAAATAAAATAAAGAGCAAATTACAAAGCAACAAGGTTTACTTCAATTACACATGTATCCCCTTTTATTTTTATCCTTACACAAAACCTCCTAACTTTTAATATTTCATTACACTTACATCCCATTCACTGAAAATGAAAATAATTTTGTTAATTTTTTTTTATGTCATTTGACTAGCACATGACTTTTATAATATTTTTTTTCTCAAATCCTTATCTTCTTTTTTTTTAAACATAGAGCGTGCCTCTGTAATGTATTAAAAAGTTCAAGGATAATGCCTTTAAACATTAAGGGTACATGTGTAATAGATTTAAAATTTAAGAGGTATATATGTAATGAGTTTAAAATGTCAGATACATGAGTAATGGGTTTAAAAGGTTTGGATTCATATGTTTGAATATTAAAAGCATCATTTCCACTAGATAGAGTCATCGTTGCTACAAATAAGGTCGTCGTTGGGTTGGAAGTCAACGTGAATATGATCATCAAGTTGAGAATCGCGACGGTGAACATGATTGTCAAGCATGAAATAAAAATATCCCTCTTTTTGAAAAACAGCATGAATTAGAGGAAGAAGAACAATTCTCTTCTCTTTGAAAAAATAATAGCAGAGGAAAAATAGTTTTATTTCCTTTAGATTTCCTTTGAAAGAAGCTTAGCATAAAAAGGAAAATGAATAATTCTTTCTCATTTGAAAAAACAGTAATACGAAACAAATGAAGAAATTCTCATTTTAAATTATTTAAGTATAAGGGTAACTATAATATTTTAAATAAATCAATTAAAATTAAATATAAATTCATTTAAAAAATTAACAGCAACTTAACACCTTTAAATAAAAAATGTCAAAATAATAATAAAAAAAAGAAAAAAAATACATATATAATATATAATTGAAACAAATCTCATTAAATTATTTTCATAATTTGTTATAATAAATGTATAGTTTATAAAAATATTTCCATTAAAATAATCAGTCATTTTCTTACGGAGACCCGTCATTATTGACAAAAACTAGTAAATATGACCTGATTTATTTTTTGAAATAAAGTCTGATGTGAAATGCGCCTTATCTCAATGTAAAAGTCAATTTACACTACTAATCGTAATCAATTTTATTTGGACAATTTAAATATGAAAGTGAGGGGAAAAATAAAGTCTATCGATTAAACAGCGAAAATGGCATACCAGGCATGTAGCTTTGATTGTGGTATCGGCGTCATGAGCAACAAAATCTTCACCCTCCTCAACAAGTCTAAGAAGCACGTCGATGAAGTCTTGGTTACCTGAATCACATTTTCTGTCGCGTTTGTGTTCTCCTAGCCAAAGTTGAGCAAAGCCATCTAACTCTTCGGCCGTCTTCTTCATTTTCTTCTCTGCTCCATCCAAATCCAACCATCTCAAATATGGCAGAGCATCAGACACAGTGAACTTCCCGCTCAGATCAAACAAGTCCCTCAACGCCTTCCGAATCCGTTCATTCTCTTGATTCTCACTAAAGCGTTTTCCTACCACAGCTCTGAACAAAACGTTTAACATTATGTCCCCGAACCATCTCTTCATTTCGAAACCACTGTTTCTGTTCTTAAACCAAATATTATAACTCTCTTTCACTGCTGTCTTCACCTCCGACTCCATCACGTGTTTGAGCATGTCTATTCGGTGAGCAGAAAGAAGCTCCTGCGTGGCAATCTTGCGCATGTGCCGCCAATAAGACCCGTATGGGCTGAACCCAATCATAGAAGAGTTGTAGCCCATCACTTCCTGGGCTAAACCTTTTGGACGGCTAGCGAACGCTCTGTCGTTGACGGTAAAGCACTGTTTGGCCATTTCCCAATTGCTCACAACCAACGTTTTGTGAACACCGAGACGCAACGTGAAGATGGGGCCATATTTGTCCGCCATGTTGCCCAACGTGATGTAAGGTGCTTTTGCGCCACCTAAGAGGTGGAGGTGCCCAATCAATGGCCACGCACCACTTGCTTCTGGAGGTTCTTTTCTAGTTGTTGCACTGGTGTGGCTTTTGCATCTTCTGGATATGGATGAAAGAACAAAGAGAAATAACAATAACAACAGCCCCAAGACAATGGTAAATGATGCTCTTGATTGTAAGAGGGGATTTTCCAGATCCATGTGATTGATTATGGGGATGTGATATTATTGATAAAAGAAAGTAGCTGGGAAACTATATATAGAGAAGCAATTCTGGCTAGCTAGAATTATTAATTATATTCCCCGATTTGATTTTCGTGTTCTTTCATAACCACTCATCAGTTACAAGTTGCAACTAGCTAGGACGGCCCACAAAAGTATTCAAGAAACATGTGCATGCAAATATCTTTTGTTTCTATGTCAAATTTGAGTAATGATTTTTTTCCATCCAATCAGTACACACTTTGATATTTCATCTCTTATTTTTTATCTCTTATTATCAAATCGTATTATTTATTATATCTATATTCTTTGTAACATATGCGTGTAGAAATACCTTTACTTTATCAAATTTGTGCGGTTGGATGAGAGTCTGCCTCACCACTCTCTTTCGGTAGGTGATGATTTTCTGATTCATAATCTTTATTTGGGATGTAATGATATGTTATTAATTGTTTTTATAAATTAAAAAAAAATCACTTAAAAAATAGTTGGAACCCTGGTCATATAGAAGCTAGCATATTAAAAATGTAGCAAATGTAACCATATATCATATAACAGCCTCGTGTGGCCTAACATCAAACAACTGGAATTTCATCAATTCCATATTCAATTAATTATAAACTGAAAGGTTTATTATTATTAGAACATGCATGCAGCTATATATATGTTTAATTCAGTAGGCATATAATTGGGGTGGAAGGCGTGGAGTAAGAAGAACCTCCAAAGGAGTTGCCTTAGGAATTGTTAAACCAGGGCTCTCAGTCATGTCAACCGGTTGGTCTGATGGGGTTGCAAATTCAAATGCATGAAGCAGACGAGCCAGCGTCAAGTGAAGAACTTGGAGTGCAAAGGACATGCCAGGACATGACCTTCTACCAGAGCCAAAGGGAATGAGCTCAAAGTTTTGGCCTCTAACATCAACAGCATCAGTTGTCAGAAATCTCTCAGGTCTAAAAGCAGAAGGCTCTTGCCACACCCTTGGATCCCTATGAATCTTCCAGAGGTTAACCACCAAGCGGGTCCCAGCAGGGACATGATAGCCTGCAACATTGCAATCTTCTTGGGCTTCCCTTGGTCCCAGGAGGGGACCAGCTGGGTATAGCCGCAAGGTTTCCTTGATTATGGCTTGAACATATGCAAGCTTTCTAACATCTGACTCCTCAACTTGCCGATCCATGCCAACATTCAGGTCCAATTCTTCTTGGGCCTTTTTCAATGCTTCACGATTATTGAGGAGTAATGAGATGGCCCAAGTAAGCGTGCCAGCTGTGGTATCACTTCCACCAAGTATAAGAGCCTACATGAATTTAAATTTGGATAAGTCAAATCTATCCAAGTAAAGTAAATATATATGAGTTAATTACCAGGCACGTGGATTTGATGCTGGTATCCGAATCAAATTGGAAATTTGAGAGTTGACCATCCTTCTGAAGCGACAACATGACATCAATGAAATCTTGTTCACCCCCTGCCTTAACCTGACCACCATCACGGTGCTCCTTTAGCCACCCTTCAAGTATGGCATCTAAGTCCTTAGCAGTTTTCTTCATGGCCCTCTCATGCCCTTGCACATCGAACCAACGCAGAAACGGAAGCGCGTCCGAAACCACGAAAATCCCAATGAGATGAAAGAACTGATTAATAGCCTTCTGGCAGCGCCTTGCTACTTGATCATCATCACCATCACAGCTAGCCGAGGCACCAAAGTAGCGTTTTCCTGCCACCATTCTAACGACCATGTTGAGAGTCAAATCCTCCAACCAGCGGTTCAGTTCCAGAAGCAGAGGCTGAGGCTGAGGCTGAGACCTATTATTTTGTTGTTGGAGCCAAGAGTTGTAAAGGTCCCTGATGCCCATGCTTAGTTCGGAGACTCTCACGTGTTTGAGCATTTCGAGCCTGCGGTTGGAGAGAAGTTCAAGGGTCGCAATCTTTCTCATCTCGCGCCAAAAGGGACTGTAGGGCGCGAAACCGAAGACAGCGTAGTTGTAGCCCATGTGCTTAGCAGCAACTGTTGTGGGGCGTGAGGCGAGTGCCTTGTCATTGGTTGTGAAACATTCTTTTGCGACTTCCCAGCTACTGACCACAAATGCTCGCCGAGTACCAAGCCACATGTTGAATGCTGGTCCATATTGGTCAGCCATGGTTCCAAGTGTTCGGTAGAGAAGTTGGTCATCACCACCCAGAAGGTGTAGGTGACCAATAAGTGGCCATGCACCACCTGGGACAGGAGCCTCTTTACTATTACTATTACTACCTCCTTTATTTCTCTTCTTGTGCCAGACAAATACTAACAAGGATACCAAAATGGCTATAACACTTAATTGCAAAGAGGAATCCATGGTATACGTACAGAACAGATTGCACAATCAATTTATAATGCAAATCGTACGTACTGAATTTAATAGCCTGAAGCATGTCGTATTTTTAACAATCATTTAAATTAGGTCAGCCTTCACCTTACCCCGTTAATATGTTTTAGTTTTTTAGATAGACTATAGATTCATACTTCATAGTATTTCAAACTATAATTAAGCTAAGGCACTTGCTAGGAAAGGTGTTAATTAACGAACTTGGGAAGTCAAGTCAGGGCATCTTCTCAAGTTCAACCACCAACTGCTGCAGCTGCGCAGATCATTATTCATGCCACTTCCTCATACATACTATTTTTTTATGCTATCATCATATGCAACTTCCTCATATATATATATATATATATACTCATATATCTAACTATTTTATATTTTTTCCCCTTACATTATTGGTGGTTCAAGTGATGGCAGAAGTGTTTTAATGGTGCTGTGGGGAATCAATAATAATATGTATGGCAGAAAAGGCAAATATGCCCTCAAATATAAATATAGCATATAACAAATTAAAATTAACTTGATATAGTATTTGTTTCTCAACCTTTTAGACTTTGTTTGGTATCAATCACTAAAAAATTGTCACCCCAAACATTTTTTTTTCTTTGAATACTGTGTTACCGAACAAAACAAGAAATAGATTTTATTCGTTTAATCTGTCCATTGATTCCATTCCATCTTAAAATGGCATACCAAAACAAAAAAACACTGGTACAACGAGAAGTGTACGTAATCTAATTTATTTACCCTCCAAATCCTTCAGGAGGCTGTTTCATGCTTAATTGCTGACTCGCCCATATATGTCATTGTAATATACCAAATCACAATATTGGCAAAGATAGAATAGATACATGGAGTCTACGACAGGGATGATGTCATGATCAGAACCAAGTCAGATAATAATAATTAGTTCAGTCACAATTATGACAATGCCAAATCATCAATAACCATTTAGTCTAACGTAAAAAATGTGATTTTTGGATTAGGAATTCATTATTATCCATGTCACTCCTAAAGAATGAACCACGGCAATTCGATTATTAGTGAATTTTTAAATATGAGTTGGGGCACTTTTCTTCTTAAGATAATAACTTTTTATTTTATTTTATGTCGAAAAATTCAGAAATATGTATTAAAATTTCTAAGAGTACATCCTCAACATTTATCCAATTCAAAAGACTTTGATGAGACGCTGATGAACAATTCAATTATCACTCTCTTTTTTATGATCAAACGAAAAATAACTTTTAACTGTTACGTACATTAATTTTTAAAACATAAATCACTTTTTACATAATCTTTCTTAAATTTTAAAAGTTTAAACAGATTCAAAGGAAAAAAAAATAATTACTTTGAATTAAAAGCAGAGTTGAGATAGACAGAAAAGGAATCGAAAGAAATTTTAGGATTTGAAAAAAAAAATGTATTTTCAAAAAGTAATTTTTAAAATATCATATTATTTATTTTTTTAAAAGAATTGAATATAGTGAGAATGATAAAAAAAAATATTTTTATTTATTAGATAAATATTTGAAAATAAAATCAAGTAATATTATATAATTAATTCTAAAAACTGTAAATAAATAAGAAATCAAACCAAATAAATTCCGAAGAAAATTGGAAATTAAAATCACAAATATGAAATACGATCTGAGAATGATGTCATATGACAGTCTCGCATAAATCTTGACCCACCTGTTCAACATGGGTCCTCTTCTGGAAAACTACAACATATGGTCCAATATTTTCTGAAAGAGCTATTATATTTCTTCTACTCTTATACTTTGCACTGAAAATGACATCGAAGACAATATTCTGAAGTCTTTGGACAGAAGCAAATGTTTCCTAGCAAAGATATCTTATCCTCTTCCCTCTCATCTCTTTTTCTTCTAGCTAGACAAAACTCATAAATAATATATATAATCATGGAATCATGGATGGATAAAAAAATCATATTCATATACGAATATTTAGTTCCTCTCTTTCTCCATATAATGTTGGAGGAGTGCTTATATATATATAGGTGACAAAGGAAAAGAGTTACATAATATACTATTGAACAACACTTGAGATTGAGAAGATGGAGTTCGCGTGGTTATCTGTTTGCAACAACTAGCTAGTGGGCCTTCCAAGGGTAAATTCTAGGTCAAGCGTCATATCGGAACGTGACAAAGAGCAAGAATCCAATTTCTCCTTCATGCAATTTGACAGACCTAGGCCTCCATAATGCTGTCCACCCACCTGCATGTTTAATTCAATATTATTATTACTACACACACCAATATAGTACATGCAAACTGCACCGAGACCCTATGGGTTCCAACTTACCATGGTTTGGTTCCCTTTGAGATGAGCATACATCGAATTCATTATGGGGTTCTGTGTGTAATTTATTGGATTTGATGATTGCCATGATGCTCTGAGTGTAAAAAGTAAGTGAAGAAATTACTAGTACGTTCGTTAATTTGTTATAAAGCAAAGAAAGAAATAGCTAAGCTTATTTTAGCACACTATAGAGGCAAAGCAAAATACTGAGAGTCCAAAATTCGAAACAAATACAAATCATATATAATTTGTGGATGCAATCAATACCTTTGAGAATTTAGCAGCGGCTGTGGCAAATTGGCTCTGTCACAAGCAAAGACTCCATGCAGATCGACAATCCCTGGCTTTTGGCTCAACCCTATACCTTTCTGCCCATAACCTGCAATTTCAGCACCGATAGAGCCATTGCTAGCTCTTGCTTTATCAGACATCGGCTTAATAATTCACATGTATCCCAACCAATTTTTTATATATGCTATTCATACAGGACACACTTTTTTTTTTCTTTCCTTTTAATTATATATCTCTCTATCATTTCTCTTGTTTTATCTCATATAATTTATTTTCTATTAATTGTAAAAAAAAGAGAAATTATAATTGTAATTGTAATAGTATTATTAACAAATTCATATTTCTAATTTTTTTTAGTCTGCTCAAACCCATTTATTTATATATTAGTCCAGTTTCAATACCCTTAGACTTTAAGGGTATCATAACAACTCTTTTATAAAACAAAAATGGTTAGAAATTAAGAAAAAAAAGTTCTAAGAATATATATAATTTCTCTTATACGTATTTAATGCAAAACGGTCCTAGAGAGCAAATCATAGAACTTCTGCCACAGTCGAATCATCAAGGATTTCAAACAAAGAGAATAACAATAATAGAAGAAACGAAAATGGGGTCCTTGAGAGGGAACATCCAACTACCTGCGCTGCCTTTGTCAGAGGTCTTCACTGTTCTATACATCTGCATGAACACCCCATGAAATAAGATGAGAAGAAAAGTCCATAACGTTAAGATTACCATCTAGATACCCCTTTGTCCTTAGTCTTTGTTCTAGCTTCCCCCCACTAGTGGAGGCAATAACTAAGGAACTTTATTGTTTATTATGTCAAGTCAGAAAATTAAAAAAATAATAATAATAATAATTAACTCGGAAAGAAAGACTAGGTAGAATGTGCAGAGAGATAAGAACAGTAACCCTACCTGCAAGTGACTCTTCACGTGAGATAGAGTTAAATCATTAACATTCATTAACTCTAACACAGACTTCGGAGTTGCCCCTGCGACCGACAAAACAACCCAAGATTAGGTAAACATCCAAAACTAATTAACCATATATATCAAACTTTCATAATGGAACAATGGAGAAACTAATCATCAAGGTTTTAAAAACTGGTGCAACCGCGATTTCAGCCATGACACCATGTAATTTTCTATAATATAAAGAATCATGAGAAAGAAACTGCGCCGTGACAACAATTTAAAACCTTGATAATCATAGCATGCAAGTACGTTTAGAATCTTGAATTGATTTACTTTCATGACCACCAAGAAGCTGAACCGCATGAACAAAATGGGCATGGAGGGTCGTAGTCCATCGCATTCTTGGAGCTCTGATGTTTCTTTTGACACCATGAATGACTCTAGCATTTGGCTTGAAATCTAGGGTATTGGTGTGGAGGTGACGACTGAAGTTTGTCGACAGTGGTCCTTGTTGGACAGGATAAGGAGGATTCATATTTGGTGTTTCGATGCCTAAGCTCAATGTCGGTTCATGATGGCCAAGCGTGTGGAAAAAACCATTTTCGTGGCTTAAATCGCTTCCACTGCTACCTGCAGAATCCGAAGTTGATGAGCACATGTCGTTGTAAAGCGTTTTGGTAGTTGATGTTAATCCCACTTGTTTGGTGTCGACAGAATCTGAAGTGAAGGGTGGGCTTATGTTTAAGGAGAGGTCTGGCTCTAGCAAGGGTGCAAAGGTTGGCATTATAACTGTATGAGAAGAAGTAGTGTACATGGGGATTGTAGCTAGATATATATAGAGAGATCTGGATCAGTTACAGTCTTACAGAGTGCGGTGGTACACTATACATAAGAAAGGAAAAGAATATGAGAGTTTATTGAAGGATGTGGATATGACATGAAAAGTAGGAGGAAGAGCTAGCTGAGCTATGTGTGAAGAAGAAAATGAAATGAATGATTGAATTAAAGAGAAAGCTAGAGCAACACGTACGTACTCACTGGCTCAGGGTTAGTGGTTTCGAGACGCAACTCTGGCTGTGCAATTGTATTATAAATATAGGGATTTTATGTTTATGTGATGACTAGCTTGGCTTATGATTTGCATTGCTTTCGGGAGGAAGTTATAGCCTTTTAAGTAGCATCCCACTAGGCACTAGCTAGCTAGGGATGAAGGAAGACACGGAAAGTTTTTTTAATTACAGCAGTGATGAAACTACATTAATATTGCAGCAGAGGCTAGCTAGTTGTCACTAGGGAAAGAGAGCGGATTGGAGGTTTTTTCTTTGGGAGTAGTAATTTATGGAAGCTGAGGATTAGTCATCAAGGGAAAGGACTATGCAGAGGGGAAGCAGGTACGTGCAATGCAGGTAAAATGTTTCTTTTTACTTAATGAGGTTAGGGTGATTGTCAGGAATGGTTGGGATTGGAGAAAAACAAAATGAGTACTATTCAAGGGAATATTGGAATGGGAGAGTTGGAGTTGGAGTTGATGGATCGCGACGAGACCTATTAAAATTCCCTGCTCTTTTTGTTTCAATATTATCGAGGTGGTCTAGTTTGTTAATTTATCTCTTTTTAAATACCATTTCTTTAATTGGAATATTCTCTTCGTTTTATCATGAACGAAGACTAACTGTTCTAAACAGATGGATCCTGACCCTGTTGCTTTGTTTTATGGCTCATGCAGATCGATGTGGCATTTCTGTGCATATGTGACACCATCAACATGATCGTTGCTTCCCTTAGCCGGTTTACGTAATCGATCTTCATATTATATATATATACTTCATTAATTAATCATAACGGCATGATGAAAGTAAAGTAGTCCAGGTACCATATCCATGACTTTGTTTTGCTGGTTGTTCAACCCAAAAGCTTCAATAGCTTTGCTTTAAGCCTTTTTGTCAAGCATGGCAGCTTTTAGGCAAGCAAGACTGTTACGCAAATTGCACATTGTATGCCATTCAAAAGTAGTCATGCTATAATAATGCACTGATGAGTGAACACAAAGGTCAAAAGCTCCCTTCATTTTCAAAAGACATGACTGACCCTAGCTATATATATATATATGCATGCTAACTCATCAATAGCTAGTTTTTTTTTTCTTTCCTCACACCTAACCCACAGCGATTCTAAGACCCAAAAAAGACATAGATACATAGCCTCAGGTCGCAGAGCGCTGGACGAGGTCAAATAGAGTACTAAACATATATACAAAGAATTAATGAAATCAGAGCATACGTAAACCTAAATTTACACGTCAATTTAATATTCTTGTTCTACATGACAAAGATATCTGATATCTCCAACTTTGATATTCGAAATTTTTTTAACACATTTAAGTTTTTTCAAGTACATAATAAATACCTTTCATTATTTAACTCCATATATAGAATTTCAACAGGACTTTATCATGACTTGGTATACGGGCTGCTGACATCCTTGTGAATCAGTATCCTATATGGATGAAATTCATCCTAATTTTTTGTCACTGTAATTACTAATTATTGATTTCGGATTAATTACTTCATGATACAAAACCTATTCATGGTTCAACAAGGACCGTAGATTTTGAAACTATGTATGATAATAAATGCTACTATATATACGTAGTCTATTGGTACCGACAACTGATTATAGTAATTTATGGAATACTTTTATGCATGGGAATAGAATTATCCTTAATACAGGTGTGTTTGATTAATTTTCTAAGTTAAAAAAAAAGACAACTTTCTTTAAAAAAATATATGCTAGTATTTCTTAAGAAAACTGAAATCAATGTGCACTAAATAAAAAAGGAGATGGAATTCTTACGCAGAAAAAAGTGGAAGAGATTTAACTTGTGAGAGATAAGTGGTTGAACAAGGTAGCTAATTATACGTCGTGGCTGCAGGAGCACTGCATCTAGCTACTTGTGTCACGGGTCCACTCTCGTGCAGAAAGTCATGTGCATGTAATCAGTTTTGTTGGGCATATGGCTCATCGATCTGCTACTCTACTCTATGGTCCCAAAATGTTTCTTAATCTACTCCTAATGAAAATAAACGGAGACAAATTAATACATAGAATCTGTTTGAATACAAGGATAAGGTTAGAAGTGTTTATAATCACAATTAAATCAATTTATAGGACATCAATCGAACAGTTGATTTACCAAAAATTCATACACAATAGTATATATATCACATTAAATAATTTTCATATAGAAACCAAAGCTCTTATATTGATTTTAATCAACGGGGTTGTCATACTCGTATTATAGTGATCTAATGGTTTGAACGTTTCTAACATTTATCCCTCCCTTTCTTACTGTATTATATTGTCATCAATTGTCATATTCTCCAACATTCCTTCTTAACAAGTTACTGAGCAATCAAACCCGCGAATGTGATGACAACAAAATAAAATCGCAAAGTCCCTTTCACCAAATAAAAACCAACTCCCCCACCCACCCACAGGCCACAGACGTACGCAAAAACCATAGAAATGGACATGCCAATTTACTGTGAAAAGTGGACAAAGGATCTCTACTATTTTAACATCATTTTTATGATCTGATTTAATAGTACAAATCTTAATTAATGCGTGTTTGGTTCTGTGTCCAAATAACGAAAACGTGCATAATCGATGTGAAAATCATAGTTTTGAAATCAAAATGTATTGAATATTAGCTAGCTAATATTAACCATGGTCAATGCGAAGTCGAAGACCAAGAATGTGTTGTTAGGTTTTTCCAACCCGCGGAATGGGTGGAACTAATTTGCCTGTTGAATATTCCATCCTAGTATGAAAATGAAGGGGTCATTTTGAGTTTGTGAGAAACGGAGATAAAAATAGAAAAGGACAGATATTTAAGATGAGATGATTTAGTTGTTCATTATTTGAGTATTGATCAAGACGACTGGCTTTTCTATCATTTATGGCAGGAATTATGTATTTGTCAGAAACGGTGAGAAGGATAAAGAAAAGGACACGTATTTACAATCTGTAGCAGCTGGTGTGATAGTAATGGAGAGTATGTGATTAAAAGCTTGTGTTGGTGATGTTTGAAAAAAATGCTATAAGATCATGAAATAAGTTCATTTCTATATTAATTACCTCTATCTTGATCAAACAAAATTAGAATGAAACTGGCTTACCTAACACTAGTGTAAAGAGAATAAGGATAGTAAACTTTAATATTATTAATAATTATAACTTTTTATTTATTTATAATAATTTAATTAATTTTTAATAAATTATTTTTAAAAATTATATAATAGAAGATTATGATAAACTAAGTTTCATTCAGTAAATTATTCTTATTCTTGAATTAATTGTAAACATGACAGAGTCAGACAGTGGAGAAGGATCTGCAGTCCGTAGGTCCTACTCAAATGGTTTTTCACGAAATGGCTTGTAGTTTTACTCCGGCATGCTTCTCGGATTTGGAAAACTGTCTAAGAAACAAATTCAAAATCAAACGTCATCGTAACCGAAGAAAATAGTCGCAACAAGATAAATAATTCACTTTGAATTTTCTTTTTCCTAAATAATTGAACTAGAAAATTTAAAACACTCCCGTACTTTGTTGAACTACTTAAATTAAACCTTTTTATTTGATGTTGGAGACTAAATTGTGGCATTCACTGGTGTTTGACATTTTCAATTAAAATCATTAAGTATTATCAAATTATATATGATTTAATATTCTGTTTTTTTTTTCGTAAAAATAAATATTTTGCTAATTAAATGCTTGATTTATAATATCCTGCTTTTTTCACTAGTAAGTGGACGTTGCATATGAAATTAACTTATACTACTTGTTAATATAACTTTATTTATCTTTTTTGTTTTTTTACATAACTAGAGAGTAAATCCATGTGATGGGCAAGTAAATTTTGAGAGAGTAATCTTTTGCATATATAAAATAGTATATTGACATTTTTATATTGTTAAAAAAATATATTATTGGTTGAAATAAAAATTATTTTAAAATTAGTGTGTAAAACTAGTAAATGTATTTGTAGAAGTCATTATTTATTAAATAATGATTGTTTTATTCATCAAAAAAAAATAATGATTGTTTTAGAAGCTAATAATTTAAATAGTTTCTAATTATTATCAGTTTTTTTTACAGCACATGATTTAGCTTTTTATATTAAGTTACATATTTTTTATATCCGTTTTTTTGCTGAATATTTTTTTTATATCCTAATTTTTATAATTTAATATTATTTTTATTAATTAAAATATTCAATCATATTAAAACTACAAAATTTAATTATTATTTGTTGCAGTCTAGAATTGCAAAGATGTCTAAAAGATTAATAAAAGTATGAAAAAGTAAATCTAAAAATTTAAATATGTTTGATTTCAATATCAATTTATATAAAAAACAATCGTATCTTTATCTTTTAACTTAAATATAAATATAAAAATATAAATATGATTTTTATTATACATAAAATAATAAATTAATCTAAAAAATAAATATAATATTTTTATCTTTTTATATTTTTAAATTATTCGACTTTTAATAAATCCTTCGTTATTGATATATGTTAGGTTGACCATTTCTCCAAAGCCATGGCAGAGAACATATTATTATTGTTGTTCAACTGGCCTAAGAGCCCAGAGAATATCTTTCTATTGGGATGTAAGTGGTCATAAACTTATAATCATAAAAAAAATAATAAAGAATATAAAATTAAAGATGAAATAATTAATAAAAAAAATTAGAAAGCAATTAAATTCAATATTTATGAAGAAATCCAAGAAAATATGTTTTTTAAAATATTATTTATTTATATTTTTATCTAAATCACATTTTTTTCTCGAGATAATCTTATACAAACCCGTATAAGTTGTGAGCATAGGATATTATAAATTAAGATATAAATATTTGGGGAGAAAAGTAATTAATAATTATTTACATGTACAATTTGAATTATTTATAAATTCGAAATATTATTTATGCTGTCTTGTGAGTAGGTTGAAATCCTAGTTACTGTTTTAACTTTTCAGTTAAAAAAACAGGGTTCTACTAGACGAAAACAAAAACAAAAGTTGTGATTAGTTAGGACTTAGGAAGTAGCAGCAAATATTAACGTCGTGATATAGGAGTGGATTGAGGAGAGAAGAAGGTGAAGTCGAAGAATTGAGGCTGTTGATTTAAGGTTGTCTTCTCGTTTGGATCTGCGAGCGATCAGTGATCAGCGATGACGGTCTTTCATTTTTTCAACTGCGCGATTCTCACCTTCGGCCCCCACGCCGTCTACTATTCTGCCACGCCCTTGTAACTCTCTCTCTCTCTCTCTCTCATTCACAACTCGCACATCAGATCTGTTTCTTACTTTAATTTCAGCTTCAAACTTATCAATTTTATGCTCTCACAACTTCACCTGCTTCAATTGTTACACATAGCCGATTAGGTCTCCTATGTTAGTAAAGTAATAAGTTCCAATATGCAGATCTGAGTATGATACACTCGGAACCTCTATCAAAGCCGCTGTTGTTTATCTTGCAACGGCATTAGTGAAGGTTGGTGATTATACTGAATTTTCAACTATTGTTATGTAGTTGCACAAAGATAGACAACAATCTGATTAGTTTTTTTTTTTTTGTATTGGGTCTGATACTCTGGCAGCTTATTTGTCTAGCTACTTTTCTCAAGGTTTCGGAGAGTGATAGCTTTGATCCATATCAGGTATGTCTCTGAATTGCTTATGAATATGTTTCAATATGGAGGGATGCTACATAACAATTCGTGTTTTGAACGTGAAGGGTACTGGATACAGTTGCATATATAGTATTATAGATTATAGATACTCAAAGGAAGAGTATGGTATGCAAAATGAGAACTGGGCAGGTTTTTTTAATATTCATACTGATTTATCAGAAGAAACAAGTTCATGTTTATTACAGTGGTTTTTTTTCCTATATCAAGATGAGAGTTGGAGTGTTAATGGAAAGGAATGAGCATTCTCCCATTCTAGTATTTGGTTTGCTCAAGATTGCAATTGTGTTTTATAAGTTTTATTCCATTCCATTTTGCATTTAATAGTTAATACATGGAAACAGCATAAAATGGAAAAAACAAATCACAATTGTAACTGATGAATATAACAAGTAACAAACAAGCACCTAATACCTTCCAGCCTAGAGTGAACGCGGTTCTTGTCTGTACATGCCCATAAAAAAATCACGATTTCATGTCCTACCAGACTAAGGAATCCTCATTCCTTCATCATAGAGATGGGAATAAAATAACCATTTTGCATATGAAATGTCCTCTAAGATAGAGCCATGAAGTATATGTCCTCTAAGATAGAGCCGAGAAGTATATGTCCTCTAAAATGGAAGGCACTGTGTTGAAGAGGTGGGGTAGAATGGAACATGCATACGAGATTTTCTTGTGACTGCATAAATACGTGAGTAGGGGGAAGGAATGAGAGAGGTGTATATTCTGTTAGAGATAATGATTTAAAGCAGGGTGAGAAGAGGGAATGCTGGCAATCGTTGAGTAAGGAATGGGGGCCTTTGGGCAGGAGGAAGCAGACCCCGAAAAGGCCAAAAGAGTCTGCAGTGTCTCTACTGTTGCCATCTTTTCATTTCTGTTGGGTTGCTTATGTTTTGAGTAATTACCGATGTCTTCTGCTGTAAGGATCTAATCTCCATATTTTCTTTGAAAAATTAAAT
This sequence comes from Amphicarpaea edgeworthii, assembly GCA_014843725.1. Classification (NCBI taxonomy): domain Eukaryota; kingdom Viridiplantae; phylum Streptophyta; class Magnoliopsida; order Fabales; family Fabaceae; genus Amphicarpaea; species Amphicarpaea edgeworthii. The sequence continues at coordinate 22,577,494 of CM026322.1, read as the reverse complement.
TCCATATATTTCTCAGAAAAATCAAAGTTTGTATTAGACAACAACAAAAAAAAAAAGACACAACAATTAACAAATGAACAATAGATGGCTGTGAATTTATAATCCGATGCCCTTGAATATTCTCAATGTCTATTTAGAATCCTTGTTATTACACTTATTGCCTTGAATGATAACAAATGGCTTTGTTCTTCAGGAGTTTTTGAAGGCATTAATAGGTTTTATAGATGTTGCTGGGCTTTATTTTGCCTTGACCCAGTTGACTCACAGGAACATCTCTCAGAATCATAAATTTCAAGCAGTTGGACTTGGTATGTGTGACAAGCTATATCATTCTGTACATTTTTTTAAAAATATTTATGTGTATCTTGGAGTGATATTCTCCTTCTAGGGTCAGCCCCTGATTTCTTTTGTCTGTGTTACTTTGCTTCTCTGAGTGGGTCTTGTTGGCACTTTTCTTGTGACAGGCTGGGCGTTTGCTGATTCCGTACTGCATCGATTGGCTCCTCTTTGGGTTGGTGCCAGAGGATTAGAATTTACTTGGGATTACATTCTTCAGGGCCTTGAGGCTAATGCAAATTTGGTATGTTCTTTCATGTTAAGAGTCTTGTGTTTTTAATTTTAAGATTGAAATACAGTCCTCAGATCAAACTAAAGCATTTGGTCAGTAATATTCTCCTGGAATTTGGAACTTCTTTTAATTCTATATTGGTTAACATGATGAAACAGTTTGTCTATGTTGGTATGTGCTATAGGTGAAAACACTTTTCAATTCACATTGTATTATCTGTAATTGAAAAGATATCTGCACTTGCATCTGTGCAGGTGTTGAGCATATCCCTTGCCGCACTTGGATCTTTGATGTGGCTTCGGAAAAATAAACCCAAGACCCTCATCCCTATTATATATTTGAGTGCAGGGATTGTAGCAACCATGCCATCTATCACAAGGTCTTTCCTGGTTCATTTCAATTACTGTTATGATATGTAATGTGTAATTTCGTGCTCATTTTTTTTTCTCTGATTTTTTCCGAAGCAACTCAAGCCTTTGAATTGAGAACCAAACATAAAATCTTTCACTGCCTCACCTTTTTCATAGACTGTTGTTATCATGTAGTATCTTGTTCTTGTCTCCCTGTATAAATGGTTAATTAGGATAATAGGGTCCATCATATCATGTTGGTACAAATATTATAGATATGTTACTCGGCTAGATGGTAGTAATTACTTAGTCAGCCATAGCATGAACTTTTGATGTGTCATTTGCTGTGGTGTGGTGTTTGATGAAACTATGTCTTCTGCAGCTATCTGAGGCGTGGATTGGGGTGGCACTTTCCCGAAGTGGTAGGTTTTGAGCTCTTCACATCCCTAGTGATGGCTTTCATAAGCTGGCAACTGTTTGCTGCATGTCAGAGACCTTCAGTGTGAGAAGAAAGCTCATTACATAATGACCCAATCCTGATTAACTATTTTCTGGCCAGAGTTTTTGATCCTAGGGTCATCTGCTTCTTTTGGCGCTGCAATGCCGTTTCTTTAAATTTTATAAATGTTTTTATCAATTGTAGTGTCTTGGTAGTTTGATTTAATTTATAACACGCTTTTTTGCGGTAGAAAATTGGCTGCAATTATTAGAAATTTTGTTTAATCAGAAACTTAGCTATCATTTACCCCACATATCTGTGATGATAGGTTGCAAACACTTTCTCTTTGAACCCAGTTGGATTTCTCATTAACCCACGTCCCTTCCATTATTAACCAATCACGCCCTGTCCATTGCAAACAGATTATTTACCCCATTCTTTAGAAGGCTGGCTGCAATTTATCATAAAACAACTTATTAAATTTCACATTAACCAGTGTGCAGTCGTACTAGGGAGTCAAGATTTCATGTTTCGCTGCAAGCACTTTTCTACTTATCATTTCACATACATGGTTTAAAGTATCACTATTTTGATATAAAAAAAATTGTAATGGAAAGTCTTTTAACATTCAAATTTCATGTCAGTTGTTTTAAAATCTGAAAGTTCCATTTAAGAACATGAATATGACCGAATATGAACTATTTTCTTCGTTATTTGCATACCATTCGCAGTGTGGATTACTCTCGAAACAACCACTGTTTCACACCACACGGTTCACAGATATTATGGGTACGGTAATCTTTAAAAATACAAAAAAAAACATTACTTCAATTTTAAAAATTCATTTTAATCTTTGAAATTACCAAAATTAAATTAAAAAGATCAATATTTATAAGTTTAAAATTTTAAAAAATATATAAGAAATTTAAAGATTTAAAAATGACGTGTCTGTAATTTGATATATAGCTCTTTTAAAGAATTACATATGATTTATCGGTTGAATGCAGACTGATTATTGACGAGAGATCCAATTACGAAGGAAACAAGAAAATGATGAAAGTTGAAAAGTAAATATACAAGTCATAATGAAAACAAGATGAATATATAGGAAGATACATCAGTCTGCAGCCTCGGACTCCTCGACCCATGCTTCAACTCGCAGGAGCACAAAGCCAACAGCAACCCCGACAAGAACAAGGGCATTGATGGCAGTAGCAATGGTGAATATCTCACCTGCGGCGTTGCAAGTGGAAGAGAGTGCCCCTCCTCCTTTTCCATTTGATGCTGTTGCTTTCACCGAACTCACAACCTTAGCAAAGCACTTCTCAGTTGTCATAGGAAGCCCCAAAGAGAGAGCAGAATTAATAGCCTTGAGTCCCCCAAATGAGTTTAAACCTCTGATGACTCTCTTCTTCTTGGTCTTGCCAGCTGGTGAGGACACGATGCCTCCGGTGGTAATGTTCTGAGGACACACGACAGCTGTGGCCATGGCCATTTGATCCTACTTACCTGCGGTGACTGGTGTGGATGGATATGAAGGAATTTTTGAAGGACCAAAACTGGGTATTTATTTATTTGGATAAGGGACTCTCAAACTGATTGGCTCGTAGGCCACCAATGAATCACCACTCAAGATTAGATTTTTATGCTGGGCTGGGCCACATTTTCTTTGCTATATCTTCCAACTAGTATTCATTTTATATAACTATAATTTCTACTTAATAAATATTTAAATTATTTTACATTTACATAGTGAATTGCTTGAGGACTTTAGCAACAAATATTAAATATTTTGGATAAAAAAACCAGTATTTTTATTTAAAATAAAATATTTTTAATGATATTATACTATTTTAATACTTAATTTACAAAAAATTTCTCTCTTCATATAATTTATTTTTAAAGAAATAATTAATTTTGATAGGAGAAAAAATTATTAAAACATCCCTTAATAAACAAAATAAAAGAAGTAAGCGATGTTTTAATTCAAAATATTTTGTTGTTGATTATTAATATCTTCAAACTAAGTACGTATATTAACAAATTGGGTAACGATCCTCGTAGCATTTTGCTATATATACTCCAAAAGGATGGATATGATTTTACTACAATGCTAGATTTTGATACCGTAAACTATAGTAAGTTTAAAACTGTGATAAAGCTCAACTAATAGATTGTTGCACCTCAATATAATTATACTCATTTACGTGAATATTTCAAGTTTATATATTTATGCACATTTCCTAAAAAAAATATATATATTAATGCACGTTAAAAATCCGTGCACTAATAATAAGTAAAAATGATAGGTATTCATAAAAATTTTGCAGATTAATTTTTTTTTTTTTTTTTTGCATAAGATTATACATAAAGCATTGTATAGAGAATTTTTAAATTTTAAATATTTTTTTTTATTCAAGATCAGAGATCACAAATGTCTTTCTAATTCATTAAATTAAAAACTAATTATACTCACTATGTGTGACTGACTGATGCACAAATAAATTTTACAAAATTTTATGTGAATCTCATAATAATTTGAAGTTAATTACATAATGATAGTATTATATGAGATTTTTTATTCAATAGCCAAACAAGTTAAAAAATTATTTGTAATACGTTCATCGCTGGTATATATTTTATGTTATAGATTTTAAACATAAATGCTATAGTAAATATTCATTCAAAATAGAAGAAAAATAAAGATTCACTTTGAGAGAAAATGAAAAAAAAAAAAAAAAGTTTGAAATACCTATCCAAAAATAGAAAACTAACAAAGTGAAATCGTGTGCTTTTTTATCACGTGGATATTAACCATGCATGCATGAATGATTGTTGATTATGGTATATGGCAGCCTAAGCTACCATACACGAAACGTAACTTTAGGAAAATAACTTTTACGACCTTGACTTGCCTAATTAAACGGTCGAGCGTTGAAACCAACATGTCTAAAATTGAAAATTACAACACAAAAAAAAACATGATCTATTTTTGTGGCATGAAAGTTTGTATAAAGGATATTTCCATTAGGATGAGTTCAGAAATTGTAGCAAAGCCTCTCCTCTCATATGGCTCTCAACGCGTCCCTCTCTACCTCTCAATACAACCAATTTTAACTTTTTTTTCTCCCATCACTTCTATAAGCATCCTTGGTTCCAAGGTAGAATCATCGATCTCACAAAATGGCCTCTAGCTGCTTTCTATTGCTATCCTTATTCCTCCTTTTATCATCTCCCACCACCTCCTATGCACTTTCTAATGTCGAAGCCTCTTTCATTGCTCATCGCCAATTGTTACACTTAAGCGAGAATGATGAATTATCTGACAACTATGCAGATAATTATAAGACAAATCTAAGTTTTCCCAACTTAAGACTAAAAAATGCATACATTGCACTTGAGGCATGGAAAAAAGCATTCTACTCGGACCCAACAAATTTCACAGCAAATTGGGTGGGCCCAGATGTTTGCTCTTACAACGGAGTTTTTTGTGAAAAGGCTTTAGATGATCCAAAGATTGACGTTGTAGCTGGGATTGACCTTAACCATGCGGATATCGCAGGTTACATTCCCCCCGAATTCGGTTTGTTAACCGACCTTGCACTTTTGCATATAAACACAAATAGGTTTTGTGGGATTCTCCCAAAAAGTTTTTCAAAGCTTAAGATTCTTTATGAGGTAGACATTAGCAACAATCGATTTGTTGGGAAATTTCCTGAGCCCGTGCTTCCAATCCCAGACATTAAATTCCTTGACTTGAGGTTCAATAACTTTGAAGGGGAATTACCTTCCGAGCTTTTTAACAAAAGCCTCGATGCTATCTTTTTGAACAATAATCGCTTCACATCCACAATTCCTCAGAACCTAGGAACTTCTCCTGCTTCGGTTGTGGTCGTGGCCAATAACAATCTCACAGGTTGCTTGCCTTCGAGCATTAGCAACATGACAAAGACATTGAACGAGTTTGTTGTGATGAACAATAACCTCACTGGTTGCCTTCCCACGGAAGTTGGAAAGCTGGAACAAGTTTCTGTGTTTGACATAAGCCAAAACAATTTTGTTGGCATGTTGCCAAGGACCTTTAATGGGCTTAAGAACGTGGAGCATTTATCCATTGATAACAACAAACTCACAGGTTTTATCCCACGTAATGTTTGTAGCTTGTCAAATTTGGTGAACTTCACATTCTCTTATAATTATTTCAACGGTGAGGAAAAAGGTTGTTTACCTCCTAAGAAAGATGTTGTGTTAGATGATGATAACAATTGCATACCAGATAGACCAAAGCAAAAGGCCTCAAACACTTGCAATGTGGTGATAAGCAAGCCTGTGGATTGTAGCAAAGCACAGTGTGGAGGTGGGAACACCCCGTCTCAATCTTCAAATACACCGACTCCTCAAAAACCATTTAAGCCATCTGAGCCAACACCAACACCAACACCAAAGCAACAAGAACCACCTACATCTACCCCCAGTCCTCCAACACCAAAGCCACAAGAACCCCAACCTACTCCTTCACCCTCACCAAAGCCACAAGAACCCAAACCTACTCCTTCTCCCTCACCAAAGCCACAAGAACCTTCTCTACCTCAAGAACCCAAACCTACTCCTTCTCCCTCACCAAAGCCACAAGAACCTAAACCTATTCCTTCTCCCTCACCAAAGCCACAAGAACCTTCTCCACCTCAAGAACCCAAACCTACTCCTCCTTTAACACCACAACCACCAGAGGAAGATCCTCATAGGGAAGCACCCCGACAACGCCAAAGAGATCCACCACCACCTGTCCACTCCCCACCACTTGTCCACTCCCCCCCGTCGCCATCGGTCCAGTCTCCTCTTCCGCCTGTTCACTCCCTACCACCACCTGTTCATTCCCTACCACCACCGATCCAGTCTCCTCCTTTACTTGTTCACTCCCCACCACCACCTGTTCATTCCCTACCACCACCGGTCCAGTCTCCTCCACCATCTGTTCATTCCCCACCACCACCGGTCCAATCTCCTCCACCACCTGTTCATTCCTCATCACCACCGGTCCAGTCTCCTCCTCCACCTGTGCACTCTCCACCACCGGTTCAGTCTCCTCCTCCACCGGTCCATTCCCCACCACCACCAATTCAGTCTCCTCCTCCACCGGTCCATTCCCCACCACCACCAATTCAATCTCCTCCTCCACCTGTCCATTCCCCACCACCACCGGTCCAGTCTCCTCCTCCACCGGTCCATTCCCCACCACCACCAGTTCAATCTCCTCCTCCACCGGTTCACTCTCCACCACCGCCGGTCCACTCTCCACCACCTGCTTCACCTCCTCCTTTTGAAGACATCATTCTTCCCCCTCACTTTGGCTCTTCTTATGCTTCACCCCCTCCACCTATCATTGCTGGCTACTAAACATGATGCACATCTTATCGACATTAATTATTATTATTTTAAATAACTAGTCAAACCAATGGTCAATCAAATCATGTAATTATGAATAAGATTTTTTAAACTTTTATTTAACTAATTTGATCTTTTATTTTTTTTTTCCAGTTTGATTTTTGGTTCTCAAAATCAAGTTGTCAATTAACTAATGATGTGGTTATTATTTTTTAGCTTACTTGTACTTTTGTTCACTCAAAATTAAATTTTTTACATTTGGTATCTCATTTAATTTTTGGACAATTAGTTTGGAAGTTGACTATTGATTTGAGTTCCTAGCTTATAACTAATAATTAACCATTAACATTTGTTTATAAAAAAAATTATACTAATTTATTTAGTAATTAAATTATTAACACTAATTAATTATCAACTAATTAACCTTATGACTTGAAGATGGTAAAAACAAAAAATCAAATTGATGGTGTGAAGGTGAAGAAGAAGAAGCTGAAACTAAACTCACACTACTCTATTCTTTGTGTCAGGGAAACGAAACATATCATGTATAATGAGAAAAAACCTCGTTTTCGAACCAAGAGGCGTTGGACACATAGAGTCGGGGCCCAACACGCCTAGGAAATGTGGTAGTAAGTGCTGGTGTCTCAATCCTCAATTTTGCCTTTCAACCAATTTTCTGCTCTTCACACGCAACACCCACAGGAAGAAGAAGGTTTACATTTAAAATTTTTATTTTTTATTATTATAACTAATTAATAATTAATTATAAGTAAACATAATTAAACGTTAAACATTCAAAAATTAACGATGAATGCTAAAAAAATTAACGGAGGTATAAAAATATAAAAAATTTATTTTTAGATGACCAAAAATAATTAGGAAACTAAAATTGTAAAAAAAATAATTTTAAAGTATCAAAAGTATAATTAAATCTTACTTTTTTTTTCATATAATTATTTTTTTTAACAGGTAAAAACGTTATAAATTATAAAAAAAAATATGATGTACCGATAATAAATTATTTATGATAAATTAATTATTTTTTATAAAATAGTGAGCTATAATTATGGTCACTGTATAAACTTATTTTACCCTTCCAAGTGCAACTGCTTTAAAATTATTGGACAACCTAACTACTTAATGTATTGAAATATTTATGTGCATGATCTGTCACTTAAGTTGAAAGTTATACAGAGTTTAGATTTAAGACAGAAAGTAAATTAAAAACTTCTTTAAAAAAAAAAGGAGAAAACATATTAATATAAAAAAAAATTAAAATAATTACTCTGATGATGAATTATTTAAAATATTAAAATAAATCCATGGCGTAATATGTTATATATGACCCATTAAAAAAGTCAGATACAACTTTATTAAAATTATGCCATTCGAGTTGCTCTCGCTTAAAAATTATCTAAATTTCCTACGTCTTTCCATTTTCACATTTTTTTTAATAAAACAATGAAAAAAGTTAATAATCATACAATATAAACTATTTATTACAATGTCATTTAATTATAAACCACTCTTAACAATTTTTTTAAATAATTATAATAAAAATTAATAAAGTATCATGCATATACTGTAAATTACATGTTAATTGCACTTTTGTTCCCTAAAATTATTTTTTTTATGATTTTGGTCTCTTAATTTTTTTCATTACTTTTGATCTTCCAAAATTATTTTTTTTGTATTTTTTGTAATCTGACAATTTTTTAATGTTAACCTTTAGTTTGAATGTTGATTATGTTAATTTATTTAGTAATTAAATTATTAATACTAATTAATTATAAACTAATTAACATTATCACTAATTAATTAATTAATTAACTAATTAACTATAAAACACTTGTACTGCACGAGAGGATAGGTGTTGGTTATAAAAGAAAAAAAAAAGCTAAATCCCAAAATTTTCAATTGAAGAGGGTGAAAATAAAAAACCATAATTTTAGGGTGGGGTCTTGAATGTGGTGCTTCATGTAGTAGGAAGGTGGAGTAGAGTAAGTACTTGTTTGAAGAAAAACGGTTAAGAGAATGAAAATCTTGGTCCTTTCACTTGGATGGAAGATAAACTTGGTAACATTTTTCTTGTTTTTAGATTATATCACAAGGAAACTTGGCGTAAAAAGTTATTTTTGTCGGGAGATTCTTAAAATGTGTGAAACGATTCTTTTTTCTGTCTTTGTAGGTAATATACTTATGTGTTAGGAGAAGAAGAAGAAGAAGAATTACAGTTAAACATTAATTAAACGATTAATGCTAAAAAAAACTATCACTCAATGTCAAGAAATTAAGAAAAGTATCAAAATAGTAATAAAAAAAAAGCCAATGATGAAAAAAAATATTAAGGAACCAAAATGTTAAAAAATTAATATTGGAAACAAAAATTACAATTAATTTTAAATTATAATTGAATGTCATGCATAACTTATTTTTCACTTTCATTTAAAAAAAACTTATTTTTCTCTTAAAAAAAATTGACGCAACATAAAAACCAACTGCCACCTTTGCTCTGTACTGTGTATACAGTTGCGGAACGTGCGTGTCAGCTTCATAATTAGAATTATTTTAAATTTTATCGGTACATAAGATTATTTTAATTTATGATTCCTTTGACCTGTACTAGCTCAACTTTGATCTTGTACAGCATGACATTTGATGACACAAGCGCTTACGTCACGTATGATGTAGCAGGTATGTCTAAGGAACGTGCATGGTTATTATCTCTTTTGTGAGGGCATAAATAGCCTTTACTTATAATAAATGTTAGAATTTTGTTTAAGATTATCTATAATTTTTTATATTTTATATTTTTTTTAGTTTTTGATAATTTTTTTATTTTTAATATTTTGATTATTTTAGTGTAACATAATTTTAATAATAGTTAATTAAATGATGAAATAATACAATTTAAAAAAAAATATAATTTTATATTATTAATCAATCATATTCCACACTTCATCAAATATGATAAATTAATTAATTTTTATAAAATTATTTTAAAAATTATTAAAATAATAGATTATGATTGATTCATAATATAAAATTATTTTATTTTGAAAGTATAATTACATTAAACTCTGTTATTTTTATTTTGAATATCTTTGATGATATCATTAATAGAGAGTTAAAATAAAAAAACTTACCAATAACTTAAAATAACAAAAAAATTATCAAAAACTCATAATAAAATTTGGATATGTATGAAAAGGTTAAAAGTTATTTAATCTATAAATAAATAAATATAAAACAATGCATAAATTTTGGAATAGCGCATAGCAAAAAAGGCTAATTTCTCACTCCAACAGTAAATTAAGGTTGAAATGGCAAGAAAGTATGAATAGTGGTTGGCTTGATTCTTTCAAGCAATGTCTCGTTTCCAGTTAAGCTAATCTTAGCGGAAAGAATCATAAAAGTAATTAAATTATTTAACAGAAATTAGTTATCAATAAAACTCATCAACTCTCTACCAATAGCACAATTTGAAGTCTTATGATTCTCATATGACAGAAATGTCCAAATAAAAAAATAAAATAAAGTCAAAGCTGAAAAAATTAGATGGGTCAACTTTAGGTAATATCATAAATCGTAAATCGTAGGAGCCGCCGCATATTAATAAAAACCCAGTTCGAGGCACTGTCATTGTTTTCATTTGGTTTTCTACTTTCTCACACTACCCTCAACTCGTCAAACCTACTCTCTCTCTCTTTCTCTCTCTTCTCTGTACAGCACTCCTTCTTCCGGCGTTCCGGGGGCCGCATCGCATCGCCGGCGATACCCCCTTCTAGCTCCCTCTCCACCCTTCAATTCAACCCTCTCGTCTTCGCTTCACTGATTCCCTCTTTGAAAATGCTTCCGATCGCTTGCTAGGGTTTTCCCTCTCCCAAATCTCCGTCTCGGAAAGCACACTGTACCTTTTCTTCCTCCGTTTAATCAACTTCATAATCATGGCTATTCGTGTTACCTTTTCCTTTTCGGGCTATGTCGCCCAAAACCTCGCTTCCTCCGCCGGCGTGCGCGTTGCCAATTCGCGATGCGTCCAGGAATGCTGGATCCGCACGCGCCTCTTCGGCGCCACCCAGAAATCGGATCTGGATTCTTCCGCCGGCGGAGTCCGCAACTACGCCAGGCCCAAGCCCAAGCCCAAGCCCAGCTGTTGGGCCCAGGCCTCTTACTCCACCCTCGCCGGAGAGTTTCTCGGCGACAGCTGCAAGAGCCCAATGATCTTGGGCCTGATTTCGATCATGAAGTCAACGGCGGGTGTGTCTGGGTCATCCGCGGCGGCTGCGGGTATTTTCGGTATTTCGCCATTTAAAACGAATTCGATTATTCCCTTCTTGCCCGGTTCGAAGTGGCTTCCTTGCAACGAGTCAGTTCCTGACCCCACCTCCATCTCATGGGAGGTCGACAAAGGTGGCACGCGACACGTCGTTTCGGACACGGAATCATCGAATTTTGGGAAGACTAGTTGGCTTTCGCGGTTGCTGAACGTGTGTTCCGAAGACGCCAAAGCTGCGTTCACTGCTGTTACTGTTAGTTTTCTCTTTAAATCGTCCTTGGCTGAACCTAGATCCATTCCCTCCTCTTCTATGTACCCTACTCTTGAAGTAGGTGACCGTGTTCTAACCGAGAAGGTTTGTTACTTGTTACTACTATTGATTATTACTTATTAGTTCTGTTTCACTAAAGTCATATTTTTGTGAACTGATTGTGGCTCTTAATTTGTGACAGGTCTCGTTCTTCTTTAGAAAGCCTGATGTTTCGGATATAGTCATTTTTAAAGCGCCTCCTTCTTTGCAGGTATATATATATTTCCTTCGAAGACCTTTCCTTTTTTGTGAATTGTGATTTCTGATGATGAAATTTAATGTTCATTGATTGGTTTATTGTTATGTAGGAGGTTGGTTTTAGTTCGTCTGATGTGTTTATAAAGAGGATTGTGGCTAAGGCTGGGGACACTGTTGAGGTATGCTTTTTTTGTTTTGAGTTCAAAGTGTTGTGCCTTGATCTCTGAGTTATAGTCTTTTAATACGTGTTTTGGGTTGTTCATTTGTTGTAGGTGCGTGATGGGAAACTATTGATAAATGATGCTGCTGAAGAACAGGAATTTGCGTTAGAGCCTCTAGCTTATGAGATGGATCCAATGGTAATGTTTGTATTTTAAAGCCGTGTGGTGTTTTATTGATTGATTGTGGGACTTGACCGTATGGTTAATTGTGGTTTTGTGTTTTGGATGATGCAGGTTGTGCCAGAAGGATATGTGTTTGTAATGGGAGACAATCGGAACAACAGCTATGATTCTCATAACTGGTAATTCTTCATCCCTTTCGAGCTGACTTTTCTCTGTTTATGTTGGAGGATATTTTAGCCTAGGTCGATGACAGATTCTGGCCCAATTGTTGATGCTGTTCTTCTCAAAACATCTCTAGCTTATGTAAACTTGCTATCGGATCTCTCAGAAGTTTGGAGACATAATTTTGTATATGTACATTGGATTAATGATGTCTGACTGAGAACATATTTGCTGTTTTTTTTTGTCTATCAGGGGTCCCCTTCCAGTGGAGAACATTGTTGGTAGGTCCATGTTTCGCTACTGGCCTCCATCCAAAGTATCTGACACTGATACCCTTCGTAAACTCCCACCTGGGAACAAACCTGTGGCAATTTCTTGACATGATTCCCGATGCTTTCTGAAGGTTTCCAGATACTTTGATTTGTTCTAAATCGATAGCTTCTCCTCCCGTTTTTGCCCGGGAGTGAGCTGTCACTCAAAGATTCTCTAAGAGTCAGCTTGAGCTGACTTTGCATATACAGTTTGGGATGGATATCTTATTCATTGATACAGATTTGTCAATGATCTAATAAATACCATTATGCGTTCATTAGTGCCATCTGAGATGTATTTCTATTGCTGAAGTGCAGGGAGAAAAAAAAGAAAGAATTAAAGAAAATGATGATTTTACCCCCAGAAATGAAACATGATGATTGATTTGTTTTGTATTCTTTCATGTATGTATAGTGTCTGAATGCTAGAAACTCGAGGAAATATTGGACATGGAGCTAACTGACTCCTTATAATGCCATTCAGTCATACATGAAATTTTATGGGCACGATTATGGTTGCCTATTTTTAAAATCAAGAATGCAATTTCACTCTTTCCAGTTTGTGTTTCTTTAATCTTGTGCCATAATGAATTGTGGAATATCCAGATGGACCATCGATCCACAAAACACTGGACAGGTACGGCCTGGGGGTCATCGGATTCGGAAATCAGATTCTATTGAACAGTTTGGATACTGTAATCTGACCTGACTTAAAAATTCGAAGGAAATTAATAGACTGACTTAAAAAATATGTACTAGATTGATGGAATCGAGAGAAAAGAAGAGAATGATTTCTTTTTACTTGTTTGGTGTGATTGAAGAGAGAAGGAAAGAATAGATAAATTGTAATTATCCAAATTGTAATAAAGATTGGATTGGATTGAGCTTAAATATACTTGTTTGGTCATGTTGTGCACGCTAGACACCGTCATTTTTAAGCTCAATCCAACTTAACTCGATTAGATCATGATAATCAATCATTATTGCTCATGTTGAATATATTTGTTTCAACTTGTTAAGCATTCACCGTCTTTTAGTTTAAATTTAAATTCCATTCATGATTGTGATGAATGTGAATTTTCATACTAAAACAAGCATATCAATGTTAACTGTTTCATGCTCAACCTCTGGTGTATGTTTCAGAAATAATCTTGGCATTGCATTTGGTTTATTTTCACTTTCACAGCAGCTATTTACTAATATTATTTTATAACACAGAGATACTGGAACATGCAGCAACATAAAAATTACACTGACCAACGTCTTGCAGGAAGGCCTAATAATAATAATCTAAACCTTGGTGGTGTCAACAATCAACATTATCTTTTGAATCACCAGCTTGGTCGTTTTCCACCGTTTTGTATCTATACCAAGAAGCACAAAGCAAGTAAAATCCAAAGTTTAGAACGCTTAACACAGACAACAACCAGTAGAAGTAGTTGAGGTTGTCTCTATTCAAGTTGTTACTAGCCAGCCAGCCTCCACTGACTTTGTTAACAACCTCAACGACCACGGTGCTCGTAAAGTAACCGAATGCGACGGAGGACCAGGAGATAGCAGTGCCAAGTGATTTCATTCCAGCTGAACTTTCTGCATAGAAAAACTCCAAAAGGCCTATGAGGGTAAACATGTCTGCAGCTCCAAAGATAGCGTATTGGAAACCAAGCCAGAACACACTTATTGGCAAAGGCTCTGTGCTGTCCACCATGTTGTGTTCTATGGCCACAGACTTGCGCTTTGTTTCCACAAAACCAGCCACTGCCATGGAAACAGCAGACAGAACCAGACCAATTCCAATCCTCTGAAGGTGTCGGATTCCAGTGGGAATCCCTGTGATTCTTCGAGCAACTGGGACAAAAACACGGTCGTATAAAGGGATTAGGACAAACATGAACAACAAAGGGATGACCGGGACAGAGGGTCCTGGCACCTTAAACCCTCCCAGTTTGGTGTTCATGGTGGTGCTTTGTTGTATTGTGAAAGTCTGAAGTTGAGCCAAACACGTGTTCATAAATATGGTGCTCACTATTATTGGTAGCATGCGGATTATGATTTTTGTTTCTTCCACTTGTGTCACTGTGCACAGTCTCCAGGGTTCTCCTGAGGTTGCTGCTGCTGCAGCACCTGTGCTGCTTCTAGCAATTGCTGCCTGGTCCAAGAATCTGGGAAATTAATCATTGTTCCAAGATTAGAGTTAAGACCACTAATTCAAATCTCTTTGTTTTATTTTATAATTATAATTATAACCTGAATTGATCTGTCCTTTTAAGGATTTCATAATTGTCCTCTGCTTGCTTTTCATGAATCTCATGTAGTTGGTATCTATTATCTGAAATCTCAAGTTTTCTATTTCTAAAGGCTGCCACAAACACCTAATAATATATATTACAACAAAAGAATGAATATGAGTAAACTAACAAAAGAATTGATTCATTGATTGATAATACTAATATTAATTAATACCTGAATGATTCGAAGCAGAGGGCTTCCCTTAGGGACATTGTTTCGGTACAATGAGTTGCCCATGCATATGAAGACAATTTCGAATAGAATTGCTAATGTGCATACAGTAAAGCTCCAATCCCATCCAAGGTTGACACCAATCCAATTAATGAAAGTAACACCAATGATTGATCCAATGGTAAGGCTGAACAAGAACCAGTTGAAGAAGCTTGAGAGTTGAGCTGCCTCCTTGGGATCTTTTTCATCAAATTGATCAGCCCCCAATGCTGGTAATGCTGCTTTAATACCACCGCTTCCTAAAGCAACAAGGTATAGCCCGGCATAAAGTATTGCAGCATCGCCACCTGTAGCAGCCTCACACTGACCCATCTGGTTTTCTGCCAAATCTTTGCATGGAATGGGTCTTAATTGCTGGAACCGTGCTTGAACTGTCAGGATCCCATATCCCTGCAATTATAATTTCTTCTATTAGGATTCTTCAAGTGAATTTTTGAACTATAAATTAGTATCTAATCATAAGATTTAGATTCAAATTAAGGAACACTTTCTTGGAAGATTTTGAGAAAGAAAAATGCCAGTCAAGGAACAAGCTGTGCTCTTCAATAATTGATCAGCACCATAGCTATAATGGCTGACTAAAGTTTTCAATATATTCATTTTGTTTTGTTATGTATGATCATTCACATGATTAATTCTTCCATAATGATCGTTCTAATCAAGATTCAAAACCGCTTCATGATGCTGAAAACAATTCTCTTTTGTAAGAGAAATTAGTTCAACTTACTAGCAATTCCATGCATGCAAACAGAACACAAGTCTTGAACCTAGAAAGATAGGTGTCACTGATTAATCCACCAACCAGTGCTAGTAAAAATGCAGTTCCCAGAAAGTTGGTTAGGGTTGTGGCAGATTTTGTTAAGCTGAAGTTCATGTAGCCAAAGAAGTAAGTTACAAGGCTCACAGCATTGGCAACAAAAGCCATGTTGTCTAGCCCTTCCATAGCTGCATGCACAAATTGGAATAATTTCAATTTATTAATGAAACACAACAACAAAAGCATTTTCCACACATAAAGTTAATGGTACAAGCTAAGTAAGTTGTTACCATATACAAAAAGTGCAGCTCTGTTTCCTCCTAGTCTTCTTTGTACCCTTGGTTGGGTGGTAGTACCCATATTTCTGCAGATTCCCTGGTGAGTGATCAAACCAAATTCAATTAACCAAAGCAAGTCCAATCGAAAGGAGAGAGAGGAATATATATGAATATGACACTGAATGCACTAAATGAAGCCTAAACATGTTTGAGAAACTGATTCACTCTTTGTGACAGGTTCAAATATTAGAAGAACATTAAAAATGTTTTGCAAGAAAAAGGAAACGATTAATTACCATTGTTAGTGTCTCCTTTAGGACAGAACGTATCGTAGTAGCTTCTTTAGGAATTAGTACTTCATTCGCCATAAATTTATATAGGAACAGCTGCAGTTGAAGTAAGCCATAAGAAAATCAAATGTCAACTTGGCATTTGAAAAATAATTTTTTTGTCATGTTTTGTAGGCTAAGTTCCTGTTCTCCTCCCCAACCCACATAATGTGGGTGTTTTGAACCTTATTAGTTGACATAATCATTTTTTAATCACTTGAACGAATTAATTAAGTATTGGTAGGGTTGAATGCCACGTTAGTTAATGGGATTGATTGGCACCTTTGAACTACTTTGTTCATGAATGTATAATGTACCAAAGCATATATCCCTGTATTTGACCTTCTTGTGAATCTTTCAGAGCTCCATTCTCATATCTGGCAATGCACTCCAAACTAAATATATAGTCTTAGAATTAGTTCCTAATTTGACCCAAAAGTAAACCAACTTTTATAAAGTTAAAAAAGAATTTGGTTTGATCAGTAGTCGTAGAGTAGTGCTATTGCTATAGCTGGATCATACAAAAGGCTAAAAATAATTTGAGGTTTTTTATATTGTTTTTTTTTACAATTAAGAAGTTTATAATTGAATTTTGACTATGTGGGCACTTAAATAATTTGTTTTTGCCTTAGTTTTGAGCTATGCAGACGCGTATATATATAAACTTAAGAAATATCTTTTCTGCTGTATATCAGAACTTCGTCCAAAGGCAACCACGCGATGGGTCAATTTCGTTCTTTGTTTAATTTAAAGTAGGCGTTTTGCTCGTTTGTTCATTATGCCTAGAGTGCACATTTTTATAGCATGGTTTCAGTTTGGATTTTGCTTCTGTCTCTTCTGCTGCTCATGGTCCTGTAACCATCCTTATTTTGTATATTATAAATCGGAAAAGAAAACGACCCTCATATACAGCCGAATACAAACTGTTGAACGAGTATATGCATGTCCTAAACTAACAGATTCCTTAAATTTCAAAGGTTTATAGTTTATACCTAGAAAAACACTTGTTAATCAATCTTCAACCTAAAAATACAACAGAATTACGTAGGAGCAGCACTTGAGCTTTCGTAATGTCTTCAACACCCTATCTGTCATGAATGATACACATGCATTATACATAATTCACAACAATTGGTTGCAAATGCCAAGTCCAATGATTGAATGTCATTACAGGTTATGAACTTGACTGCTATGCTATCTATTTCGATAAAACAATCGAATTCAATTTACATGTGTCAATAAACTCATATAATATATCTAATATAAGGACGTGGTATGATGAATATTGTAATGACTACAAAATATAGTATTAAATGTGTTAACAGTTTGAAGCAGCATCACAGCTCAACATATTCCAAATCCAACCAATTTAAGCCTTTTGTTTTTTTGCGGGAGTCACCGTGAAGTAGAGTTAATTAAGACAAACATTTTTAACTTGTAAGTAAGTTAATTAATTAATCAACAAGTTGCGCTCAGGCTCAGCAGCTTAAGCAACTGCGGCATGTCGTCGGCAATGTAGAAGTAGAACCCAAGAATTGAAGCAGCGTGTTTATTGATATTTGAAATAATGAAAAGTAATTAGTTATAATTTTTATTTTATAAAATATTATTACATTGTGCTGAGATTTGATCAGAGAATGGGCCTGACAATAGCCCATTTAAAATAACAAAGAGCTGTGGCATGTGCTTGAGCCCAAAAGCAGAAAATAGGAAATTCCAAACTTAATCCCTAAGCATACGCGTAGCCACGTGGAGAGAAAAACGTGAAATGTCAAAGTGGGAGCTCGACACGGTTGTCCTGAGATTCAGTTAAATTAAGCTGAGCGTCTTGGTTGGGCTGAGTTAAAGAAGAATGGACCTCCGTGAATCGATCAGCAACCAAACCGACGTCGCTTTGAGTATGACAAAGCAGCTGTTGTCGAAAGAAGCTAGGGAGAAGAACCTGGTGTATTCGCCGCTGTCGTTGCACGTTGTTCTGAGCATCATCGCTGCTGGCTCCAAGGGTCCCACACTCGATCAGCTTCTCACCTTCCTCCGTTCCAAATCCACTGATCATCTCAACTTCTTCGCCTCTCAGCTTGTCTCCGTCGTTCTCTCCGACGCCGCTCCCGCCGCCGGGCCTCGCCTCTCCTTCGCCAACGGCGCGTGGGTTGAGCAATCCCTCTCTCTTCACCCTTCCTTCAAACAACTTGTCAGTGCTGATTACAAGGCCACTCTGTCTTCAGTTGATTTCCAGACCAAGGTTACTTCATTTCCCTCTTTTTCACTACAATGAATCCCTGTTCAATATAGTTACTAAAATTAGAAGCATACCACTAAATTGATTTTAGGGCATTGTTGTATGTATCTAATTCATTTGGTTACATAAACATATGATAACCGTTTTTACTATTTAAGGCTGTTGAAGTGAGCAATGAAGTTAATTCATGGGCTGAAAAGGAGACAAATGGCCTCGTTAAAGACCTTCTTCCTCCTGGATCAGTTGACAGTTCAACCAGGCTCATCTTTGCAAATGCACTGTACTTCAAAGGAGCATGGAATGACAAGTTTGATGCTTCAATAACCAAAGACTACGATTTTCACCTTCTTAATGACACTTCAGTTAAGGTTCCCTTCATGACGAGCAGGAAGAAGCAGTATATTGCGGCTTTTGATGGTTTCAAAGTTCTTGGTCTTCCCTACAAGCAAGGTGAAGATAAGCGCCAATTCACCATGTACTTTTTCCTTCCAGATGCAAAAGATGGGTTGTCAGCTTTGGCTCACAAATTGACTTCTGAATCTGCCTTCTTGGAACGCAAGCTTCCTAACCAAAAAGTGGATGTAGGGGACTTCAGGATCCCAAAATTCAAAATTTCTTTTGGGTTTGAAGCCTCTAATGTGCTCAAGGAGCTGGGAGTGGTTTTGCCTTTCTCTGCTGGAGGTTTGACAGAAATGGTGGACTCTCCTGCGGGACAAAACCTATATGTTTCTGACATATTTCACAAGTCTTTTATTGAAGTAAATGAAGAAGGCACTGAAGCTGCAGCGGCCACCGCCGCAACTATACTACTGAGGAGTGCGATGCTTCCAACTAAAATAGACTTCGTAGCTGATCACCCTTTCTTGTTCCTCATCAGAGAAGATTTAACTGGAACACTACTCTTTATCGGACAGGTGCTCGATCCTCGTGCTGAATGATATACACTGCCCAACATTAGCAGCAAAACTTATTTCCTTATTCTGTTCTCTTGATTAATGAAGTTAATAGTGTGATTGAGATCAGGAAAATGTCTACAATTTCGTGAGCTTTCTCTTTAAGAATGCTTTTGCTTCGCATGTTAGATTTCACAACTTATTAGGAGATGTTTGCCTTGATTTGATAATAGGTAATTTCTTATTTCAATGTCATGCCGTGCTTGTATTTAACTATATACGAAATGCATGTTGTCACTTATATTTTATTGGATATCATTAGTGAAACTCTTGATAAACAAGAATATCAACATCACAGGATTCACAGCGTATCAAGGAATGAATAATTAAATAAAAGATGTATTTAAGCGGTAATATAAAGGTTAAATTGTAGTAATTTTTATCCTCTTATTCTTTTAAGAAAAAAACATGATTTTGGTCCCGTGAAATTTTATTGTAATATTGGTCTTCTTGATTTTTAAACTTAACTATTTTGATTCCTCAATTAGTTATTTTACAATGTTAGTTATTGTCATCTATTAGATGATGTGACATGATTAAGAGATTTAAAAAATATATATAATAGTGATTATTGTTTAATTAAATTAAGTAAAAAACAGTTTAAAAAAAGAAAAAAGAAAATGACAAATATTTATATCTTTTAATTAATTTTGACTGTGAATTTGTTTTTTTAATTAGTTTATAACATTGTAGGTTGAGAGATACTGTAATTTTTTTACTGAGGAAAAAAAACTATATATTTGTAAGAACTAAGAACCATATGTCTATTGTAAAAGGGAAACGTTCCAATCAAGAAACGATCTGACATTCAAATAACCTTTGTAGAGTTAAGAATTTATAATACACACTATCTAAGAGATATGGAGCAGAGAATTGAAAGAATTAAGGAGCATAATTCTTATGTAAACAGTGAAAGTTGGAAGGATTGTTATGATTATGTTAATGGTTATGGATTGCTCTATTATAAATAGGGTCCTAATTCTGGTAGCAGTGTGTGAAATGGAATAGAATATCTTCTCTGTTCTCTGGTCTTTGAATTTCCGTGAATCAAACAGCGACGTGCCCTGAGCATTACGAAGCAGTTGTTGTCGAATGAAGCATCCGTGGTATTTTCGCCTGCGTTGTTGCAAGACCTTGTTCTTGTTCCTCCTTGATCAGTTTAACCAGTCTCATCTTTGGAAATGCACTGTACTTCAAAGTCCTTGGTCTTGGCTACAAGAGAGGCAGATAGAACACCAATTCACGATCTACATTTTCCTTCCAGACTCTGCTGTGAGACCCAAAATTACGTGTTGAAGTATTCAAATATTCAACCTATGCATACTCATCATTTCACGAGTGAATAAATGCTTCCAGATTACGACTAGAGGAAGACGTAATTTCAACTCCTTTTCTTCTTCCCTTGCCTTCTTTTCATATTTATTTAATGAATCGCGTCAAAAATCTCAGATTTATTTGTTTTATGATCTGATTAATCTTCCAAACACACTAGGTCCCAAACAAACAGTTAAAACAATTAAATATTATCTAATCCAAACACACTATGCATGTATTCTATTCCCTTATGATATATTAATTCTGTGTGTATATATATATATATATTATTCCCTTATGTATGCAAAGTATGCAAAGGGGTGGTCATGTCACATGTGTGGCAAGTTCGCCCCCATTGCTTGAGATTTTCTTTAAATGTGTTCTTACAATTGAGTGTGGAATTAATTTTGGCATGCACGGACACTGGCTAGCTTGACCACAATTTTCAAATTCGACAATACATATAGTTTGTTCATTGATTCGTCATACTCGTATATATTTCTATCTTTACTAGATCAAGAGAGAAAAATTCAATAAAATTGGTTAATCAAATTCTGTAACAGAACTTGATCGTTAACAAAAAAATAAAATAATAAATACTTGGTGCTGATGAGTTATAATCCAAAAAGACCAACTTTGATTGATAAAATGCAATTTTACAAAGCCAGACAATTGAGTCTGTTAGGGACGCGCGCATTGTAGATTTTTTGTCAACCTGGCTTCTCTGACTATTTCTCCGAGTGTGTAGTTTTTTTGTATTCTTTTATTTCTTGTGCTCATCTCGTATTCTTTTAATTGTCACATGTTTTACAATACTTTTATTCTCATTCATAAAAAAAAAAAAACTTTTATTCTTATAATAATAATTTCTGATTATTTTAGTTTTTTTATACTTTAGGTATTGAGATAAGTTAGTTAGGTTTGAGTTGAGTTTAGAGGTAGAAGCCCAAGACTCACTCTCGAATTGGCTTTCTCTTGTTTAACAAACATAATAAGATTAATTTAATAAAAAGTCAGAAGTGTTGACCATGAAAGCGAAAACATTCGGCATTCAACCCAAGAAGAGGCAATTTGAATTGGAAAAATATAGCAAGCAAAGAAGCGAAGCAGCGTAGGTTGTTTCCTTCCCCGGGCACTTGCTTCCATTCCAACTTAGCCAAACGCAAAACGCAAAAGCACCACTCTCACATCACATGACGACCTTCTCCTCCTCCTTCTTCTTCTTTTTCTCAAGCAGCAGCAATGAACACCGCTAACTCTAACAAGCCTGATTGTTCTCCTTCACCTACCATTCATCAACGTAGGCTCACCCGTCAGCGGAAGCTTCGTTACCTGACCGACAAAGACGCTGGTTTGCATTCAACCACCTCTCTACCCGCCTCTCCTCTTCCCTCCTTTAAGTCCGGTTCCACTTCCGACCACTGGTCTTCCTCTGCGGTTCCTCAACCGCTTCCGCGTCCCGACTCCCCGTTGACCCGCCGTCACCACCACCTCGGATCTCCCCCTTTAGCTTTTCAAAGGTAAATTCAAATTAACATCGTCGCTCGTCTTCCTTTCCACACGGTCAACCGTGCTGCCTGCTGCGTCGGATGCTGATTTTTTTTTTTTCTTTCTTTTCAGAAGGTCGGTCGATCATGATGCGGCGAGAAGTTTAAGGTCTGCCAGCAATTTGGGTAGACCTTCTTTTGATCCGGTCACTCCTAATGCCAAATATGATTTGAGAGTCAATATTCCGCCTGCAAGACTCTTGGCAGGTGAGTTCTCCGGGATTAAAGAGACAAAAATGCTAAGAATTTATTCTCTAAATTTTGTAAATTGAGAAATGTGATACTTGTCATATTGGTGATTAATTTGAGATCACATGATCTCTTCAACTATACAATAATTTTACTTCAATTATATTTTTGTAACAATTCTTCATTAGCGATTGAATTGTATAAAAAATCATACTCGTGAGTGTCATTTCTTTTTTAACGAGCCATTTATGATTTTTCTTGTTTTTAAACATGAGCAAAGTGTGTTTTCTTAGAGATATTATTATTATATAATCTAGGAGCAGCACATGTTCATGGTCCTGGTCAATCTCTGTATAGCTTAGTTATGTTATGTGTTTGGTAGTAGTACGTGCTATATACTAATTTCTGTTGAGAATAAATATTATATATAGGAGATAATTTATTGATTTTTTTTACACTTCTCGTGTGGTTGTTGAGACAGGCAATACTAGTTCGTGTAAAGATGACAGAGAACTCTCTCATGAGAATGACTCTGAAAATGTTTCCAGCTTGAGATTGCATTTTTCGGCCAAGAGTGCTCCCAACAGCATATTGTCCAGTCCTGTTACTAGTCCACGAAGATCCAGCAATGTAGATTTCTATGATCCTTCCATAATTTTTCCTCAAGATTTTATTGACATTTTGAAAGTGTCACCAGCTAAAACTGCTCAGAGTCCAGAAAAGTCTCCTCTGCGCAGCCCTGGGAGCCACCTCAATCAAGAGGGGTCTCAGCTTCATAAATTTAACACCAGAGTGTGGCCTGAAAATAATCATGTGGATGCACATCCACATCCGCTGCCCCTTCCTCCTAGAACTTCACCACAGACAGCACACTTACCTCCGCAGCATCAACCAAGTATCGTGCACCTCACCACAGAAAATTCGCCTTCAATGAAAGGTCAATGGCAGAAAGGAAAACTTATAGGGCGTGGATCATATGGATCTGTTTATCATGCAACCAACTTGTATGCACTTCTTCCTTCCTTTCATTGCCTGTTGTGCAAGGTTTTAAACTCTTGTCACAGTCATGCTTTCATTCCAATCTCTAATAGTATTATTATGTAACATTGCTGATAAATGCAATGGATGTGGCTGCAATTGCGGTCGCAGAAACCTCAAAAAACCTTGATTTTGCAAGATTGTGGACTGCTTTTGTGGCTGTTGACTGTATTTTAAGGCCTAGCTGTTATCTGCTTTACACTTTAACTTTTCCGTAGTTAGTCACTCGTGCATTCCTGTTTGTGTCACAGAGAGACTGGAGCCTCATGTGCAATGAAAGAGGTGGATCTGTTCCCCGATGATCCTAAATCTGCTGACTGCATAAAGCAACTTGAGCAGGTTCTTCACCTATGTGTTTTAATTTTATTATGTTCAAAAACACCACCTGTTAGAAAAAAAAAAGAAAAAAAAGAAGCAGAAGGCAAAGATTAAGTAGAGATCACACTCAGGCAAACAGAAGTTTTACACATACTAACAAGAAGAGGTTTTCAAGACAAGCCTTACTGCCTTAGTACTAAGATTTGCTAATATAATTTTTAAAGAATTTAGAATCGTTCACATTTCTCTTTCATAGATTGTTATTCTTTTTTCCCATTGCAATGAAGTCTTTTCTTACGTATTCTATGATTGTTTGTATACATTCACCAATTGGCTGGTGTTAGAGCCTGTTGTTCTGAATAGTTCCATGTTTCAGGAAATCAGAATTCTCCGTCAATTACACCATCCCAACATTGTGCAGTATTATGGCAGTGAAATAGTAAGTTAATTGTTGGTTCTTGTTCCAAGTATACTATACAGTCTAAGGATCTTTGCTGTTGTGAATAAGATTGAATTTGTGAAACATCTTGGTTTTCAGCTTACCGATCGATTGTACATATATATGGAGTATGTTCATCCTGGATCACTTCATAAGTTTATGCATGAACATTGTGGTGCTATGACAGAATCTGTGGTTCGCAATTTCACACGACATATTCTCTCTGGATTGGCATACTTACATAGTACCAAGACTATTCACAGGTAACAACTTTTTATAAAAGGAACTAATTTACCTCGTTTTATTTTTCTAAATGATGATAACTCATATGCCCTGTATACTGACATCTGATGAACAAGCTGATTCTAGCTAAAATCATACCTCAAACAAATAAAAAGATCGTATGGAATTTGGTCTTGATTTAGTAAAAGTTCTTTTTTTTTAGGTGTGTTTGGATAAACAACCTAATTAAACACTTATTTAATAAACTTCTAAGTTCTATCACATAAATTTGATGGTGAAACTTATTGGAATAGACTAAAATTTTAATAAACTACTCAAGGAAACTTATTGAAGAATGAAGACACTTATTTACTTAGATATCCCCCTACCCAGTTCTGCTTTTTAGCCAATAAACCTGATTGCTATTGCTGATTCTTTAGGGATATCAAAGGTGCAAACTTGTTGGTCGATGCATCAGGCATCGTTAAGCTTGCAGATTTTGGGGTGTCAAAAATTGTGAGTTTTGAAGTTCTTTCTCATTTACTTGTGTTAACTTGTCTCTATAAGCTGTCAGCCTGTCACAATTAGTTTATCAATTATTGTTGAAACCAGCATTTTTTTTTATTTGTTTCCTTTCCTGCTGGTCTTGTAATTTGAACAATCTGCTCCTTTCAGCTGACAGAGAAATCATATGAACTTTCATTGAAGGGCAGTCCCTACTGGATGGCTCCTGAGGTAATTTATTACTTGTATTATCTATGGAGTTTTAGATGAGTAATGAGTAATGACAAGCTCCTTTTTTACTGTAATTTGTTAATTGAAGCTCATGAAGGCAGCCATAAAAAAAGAATCCAGTCCTGACATTGCCATGGCCATTGATATATGGAGCTTAGGGTGCACTATCATCGAAATGCTGACAGGAAAACCTCCTTGGAGCGAATTTGATGGGGTGAGCACCTTATATTGCGTGTGAACTCATTATGGATGATTGTACATATTAATTTGTTTGTTTAATATTAGAAGATCAAGAATCCCTCTTCCTCAGCTAGTGGCAGAGCACTTATGCAAAACAAGCATCTCCTTTCCCTTGTTTGGCATGCTTTTTAGTTATAATTCTCATTGGAAAAATTATCAGCAAGAGAACTACTTATGCTATGCACTACATTCTGCATGGATTTTTTCCCCTTATTTGGTAGGGGGAATTCTTTGACTGTTTGGTTGGAAAATTTAATGACTTGGTTGTATCTTTTTGTCTACTAGCCTCAAGCCATGTTCAAGGTACTGCACAAATCCCCAGATATACCTGAAAGTTTGTCTTCAGAGGGACAGGATTTCCTTCACCAGTGTTTCAGAAGGAATCCAGCAGAACGACCATCAGCAGCAGTGCTTCTTACACATTCCTTTGTACAAAATTTGCATGATCAAGATGTCCTAGTTCATTCACAGGGACAAAGCTGTCCCAGAGGAGACCCCGGACCAGGAGTAAGTGCTAATTAATATATCTGAACTCCTTGGTAATGAACCGTTCTCATGGTCCAAGTCCAAGGAGATCAATCATAAACCAACACTTGCTTGGGTTTTGAGCTACTCTGTGTAGAGAGAGAAATCATTGTATGATCCAGGATCCTGGTGGTTCCTTCCATCGTTCTCTACTTGACATGTGACTGAACATGCCATGTGACGGTGGGCTGGAAATACCGTGGTCCTGGAACCATTAAACAATTTCTCATGTGAAGACATGACTACTCATCGGATTGTTTGTGGTTTGTAGGATGATTCACGCAGACATAGTCCCGGTCACAGTTCAAGAAGTAGCCGTGGTGTAGCATCCTTGCGCTCACGGTTAATTAACAAATTTCATAACTTTATGGGGTACATCTTCGTCATTATTTTTCTGTTGTTATTTCATATTATTAAATGTTAAATTTGGTAATATGCTTTTGTTCTGTTTTTTTACAGTGAAACTTCGACGAAAAAGTATGATTCGGAAGATTCTAATTCTAACTCTAATAATGTGACATCTTCTCGTGATTCTCCTTGCTCGATGACAGAAATAAACAGTCCTCAGTCTCCCTTGAAATCTAATGCACTTAATTACATGGCTGTTACCAATACCAGCAGCATACTACCCATCGGTGCCGTTATGAAACTCATCAGGCACATTCCAGAAGTTCAGCACTAACCACTCTTAGTGGATAAATTAAAGGGTCATTATCATAGCAGGGATTTAGAAGCTACTAGGCAATCTTTCACGATGTTGAAAAATATATCAACTTGAAGTGCTGATAAATTCACATTCATTTGCAGAGTTATTGTTATTATTATGTACATAATAACAAGGCTAGGTTAATTGATTATATGAATCTATTACCATTCGACAACTTCACGTGTAAATGTAATTGATTATATGATATTTTAGGAATAATATATTTTTTTCTTTTTTACATTTAAGAGTAATCTGCAGTTTACATCCTCTCTCAAACCCTCACTCACCTGTACTCTACAGATTAGCTCTCGTTTATTTTAGCGTTGAAAGAAAAATTATAATACTAATCAAAAACTCTTTTCAATGATTTGTCCTAATAAATACTTGGTTACTTTTATTTTTTAAAATTTTAAACTAATTAAATACATGTGTATTTAAAGTTTTTATTTCTATATAATTGAAATGATGTTAGGAGAAAAAGTACTGACGTATCTTTTCGCGAATATGTACAAGAAATTTTATAGTAGTATTATTTATGATAAGTTTAATAATTTTTATAATAATAATATTAAAAGTTATATTAACGATGATTTCTAATCTACTGACACAGTGAATTTTCTTACACTCGAAACCTTTGAATAAAAAGAAGGGTAAAGGATAAAGAAAAGCAAGATTTAGAACAAGATCAGCCCAATTGATAGCCGTGTTCTCTCTCACTCGGGCAGACAGACAGGCCCACCTCCGCCATTAACATTTGAAAGTCATGTTCTGTTCCTTTTCGAATTTCGATCTCCACACTCCTCAATTTCCTTTCTTACCAACGGATCATGAGTGATGAGTGTTCGCTACTAATTCAGCAGAAGAAAATGGGGGCAGAGTCACAAATTCCCCGAAGCTTAATCCACAGAATCTACGCTCCCTTGGCCAACCAATTTCATTTTGCAGCGCCAATCTCCTCCTCTAGAACAAATGAACTCAAACTCGTATGCCTCTCTCTCTTATTCATTCTCGATTCGATGCTTTAATTTAATGTGCATTATTCTTTAATGAATGCGGCAATTCAATTGTGCGTTTCTGCATCCAATTTTTTAACTGATGAAAGGTGCGAGGTGTTCTACGAATGCTGCAAGGGTTTTCTGGTCTTCTGTTCTTTTGGGATAAAAATGGAAACAGTTTCCGTGCAAAGAGCGGAGTGTACGTGAGCCATCTCTCACAGAAGAGTCTTCACTCTCTTCTCAATCAGTTTATCCACGCAGCGACGTGTCTCCAATTGGTGGCGATTACACTCGATAAAGTCGAAACCGCAGTGCCAAAATCTCCTCCTACTTTGAACGCATTTGCGTGTTCTGCTTCTGCCTGCCTCGAGGTTTCATTCTAATAAACTTCATAGGATAGGATCCAACTTCACACACACTATTCTCTTTGGAATTTCTCTCTTTAAATCAGGTTTGTGTGTTGATACGCAGCGGTTACGGAATCTTGCCTTGAAGGAGGAAACTTCCACGACCAATGCAGACGGTGTAATCACTCCAACCTTGTTAGGATTGGCTAATTCCTTATCAAGGTTTCTGCTTTCTTTAAATTCTAAACTCTAGCAGAGTTGGGGTTATGTTTGTATTGTATGTAGATGTAGACTAGTTGATTTTTCCCAATTTTCAATATATTTGTCCGGTGGGAATTTGATTTTAGGAAAGTTGGTTTATACATTTGGAATTTTCTTGAATTGTTCTTTTGAAATGCATCTCTTGTAATTTAGTATTGTTTCGGAGGCGATTGTGAATTTGTTGTAGTTGTCGGTTTGTTTAGACTTATTTGATAAAATAAACATTTATTTTAATAAAATAAATATATATTTTTTTTTTAGTGTTTGTCTAAAAAGTTGTCTGTTTATTTAAAGAAATAAATTCTATCTGCTTATAAAATAATCACCTATTTGAAAATCACTTATATTTTATAAACACTTATATTTTATCTGATGGTCATTTGTTGGATTCAGTCTTTGCTCAGGTGCTGAGTTCCTATTTCGAGTAGTGCATGAGGCTATTCCAGCTGTATACTTTGAGTTTGGTGCATCTGTACCTGCAGCAGAACTTGCAGTTCATGTGTTTGACTACCTTCATAAGAAGCTTGACGAAGTGTGTCTTGTACAAGGTGGTGAGGTCGTAGCTAATTTTTGTTCTGCACACTATGTATCTTTTGAACTTTTTTTTTTTTTTGGCTTAGGATAATAAACTTTAAAACTATTCTAATCACAGGAGGAAGCTTATCAGATGGTGCTTTATATGTATGTTGGAAGCTTGTTGCCATATATTGAGGGTCTTGATTCCTGGCTTTTTGAAGGAATTCTTGATGATCCTTTTGGTGAGGTAATGGTTATTGAATCTCTCAATTCCTTGAGGAGAAAGAAGTCCTTTTTCTATGTTCATGTTATGTTATTTAACTTTAACTAAGAAATACTCACATTCTCTCTGTCATGTTATGGTGCAAGAATTGCTAATGAATGTCTTTCTGCCCTCCTGTTGCATTCTTCAAGTGGTTATGAGGATTTTCTTTTCATGACACACAATCTTTATGCACAAACAAAATCAAAACTTTTCAGCCAAAAGCTTCCCATTGCACTTTGATTACAAACTTTTCAAAACATAAAATAAGTTACATGTATTAAAATGTTCTATTGATTGTGCCATCTCTCTTTTCAGATGTTCTTTTTTACTAATAAAGAAGTCTCAGTTGATGAGGCTGAGTTCTGGGAGAAGAGTTATTTGTTAAGAATGCTACAGCATAGTAAGTTAAATTCAGAATTCTTCTCTTCCACGAATTATGTCAATGATTCTGTGCCAGCATCAAATGACAAGGAAATGGATAGGAGAGATTCCATCTCTTTGTCTAGTACAATTAAAGGAAAAGAGCAGAGCATTATAGATCGTCCAGCCTGTCCTTTTTTTGTTAAGGATTTAACTAAATCAATAGTTTCTGCTGGAAAATCTTTGCAGTTGATGCGCCATGTACCTAATTCCTCAGTGAATTGTGGCAAAGGAAGTAATTATGAGATTGGAAGTAGCAAATGTTTAAACTATGGTTTGTATCCTTCTCAGAGAATGACTGGGTTAACGTTGCCTGAAGTTTTTTCTGTATCACTAGTTGGACTTGTTGGTCATGGTGACCATGTTTGTAAGTACTTTTGGCAAGATAACTGGTGTGAATCTGTATCTGTTTTTTCCAATGTATCTCATGTAAATGAGGAAAAAACAGATATTGACAATAATGAAAAATCAATTGCCCCACCTTATTCTGAAAAGACATGGTATAAGTTCTTGATTGATACATTATTTCAGAAAAGATCAGCTGATTTGAAGCTAAAATATGAAGAAGACATAAATAATGACACGAGAGAGCTGAGAGGAGCTAGAGTTATTGACGAAGAAGTGCTTCTCTTGAGGTCATACATAGAAAATCCAGTTATTACTGTGTGTCAAAAGAACCTTCGAAAGAATGGGGATGCCTTGAAAACTTTGAATTTAACTCGAAAATTCAGTTTGCCTTCATTAAATGATGAGGGTTTAAGAAAGGCTATATTTGGTGGAGAAAGTGCAGCATTTTCTGATAGTGAAGGAACGAACTATACTTTTGGTTTTCACTTTGGTGAATCTGAATACCTTCGCTCACAGGATGACAGAAAGCTGTTAGAAATGGTGTTTCCTTTTCCCACTATTTTGCCTTCATTTCAGGTATTTCTACTTGGTATCCTGAGCATGTTTAGATTTAGGATGCAGTACATTGGTGTATTGAACAAATATTTGATATGAAAACAGGATGATCTTCCTGTGTCAGAGCTCTTGCCTTTTCAGAGAAACAGCAGTCTTATTTCAAGAGTTCTTCGTTGGTTGCAAAATGTTGACCTAAGAACTACTACACTTCCTCTGGTTATTATGCAGTACTGTCTAACCGTCTACATTCAGAAGCAGGTGAATAAAATAAACCATCTGTCATATCCAGGATTTACTGGCATAACAATATATAATTGCTCTATTCTGAATAGAACAGGTGGATTATATTGGAGTGAATATGTTGTTAAAGTTGATGAACGAATGGAGATTGATGGATGAGCTTGCAGTGTTGCGAGCTATATACTTGCTAGGTTCAGGTATTTGCTTATTATTTGAATTGTTTTTATACTTTTTTATATTGTATATTGTGCTCGGATATTTTGTTTTATCACTTTATGCAGGAATGAAGTGGAGTCATCTTGGTTTCTCTGTTTTCTGTGTTGATATTTTGTCTTGTGCAGGTGATTTGCTGCAACACTTTTTTACTGTAATTTTCAATAAGTTGGATAAGGGTGAAGCATGGGATGATGATTTTGAATTAAACGCAATGTTACAGGTAGATTTACTTGATTTTGTTAAACTGTTATTTTGTGCTATTTACACTGGTATACTTTTTTGGTTTTACTCTAGGGTCCATCTAACGTGGATTGTATTGTGTGCTTCAGTTTATTTAATAAATGTAGGAATCTTCATATGCCTTTGTTTTTTATACTATTTTCTGTTCACTATCTATCTATGCGTATCAATTACAGGAATCAATCAGAAATTCTGCTGATTGTATGCTGTTAAGTGCTCCAGATTCATTGGTAGTGTCAATAACCAAAAATCATGTTGACAGTGATGAGGAAGCTAGCGCAGCTGGTGTTGTTTTGAGTACTCCTCATCAAAGTCATGTCAATAGCTTTGGAATCAATGGCCTTGATATGCTCAAATTCACATATAAGGTCATTCTTCAGTAAATTTATTCTGCCTTTCTAACTGAGCCTATTTAAGAATATGAGCTTCCTTACAAAAAATTATAAATGAGTATTTTGGAAATTTGGAATTGGCAGGTCCCTTGGCCTCTTGAACTCATTGCAAATACAGAGGCAATTAAGAAGTACAACCAGGTGTCTGGCTTGCTTTTGGATTTTCTCCTTTTGCCTTGGCTTTTTAATTCTTTTCATCCTTCAGATTATGATTTCCTGCTATCTGGTTCTTTTTACTAGCTCTATTCTACTTTTAATTTAAATAAGTATATATTTTAGGTGATGCGGTTCTTGTTGAAGGTCAAGCGTGCAAAATTTGTATTAGATAAAGTGCGGAGATGGATGTGGAAGGTGCTTCCATAGATTATTCTCCATTTCTCTTTAGTGGAGCATGCCCTCCCTAAGCTAAATCTTTCCTGGAACAAAACTTAACAATCTAGTTTTGCATTTTACTAAACTAGGGACATTTACTGTATGGTTTGAAACTACAATCATCCTTTGCAGGGTAGGGGATCTGCTACAAACAACAGAAAGCATCATTGGTTAGTGGAGCAGAAACTCCTTCACTTTGTGGATGCTTTTCACCAATATGTTATGGATCGGGTATGCACATTGCATTAAGACAATTATAAAAATGATTTCTCCGAGAAAAGATTATCTGCAAAGCACACTATATACGTGGGACATGATTAATTGACATTGAAGAAATGATCTAGCATAAACACAAATAATAGTAGGGCCCACTTTTTAATCTACTAATAATTCTAGTTGTAATGGCTTTTAATGCCCTTTAATTCCTTTTATGATAATCACTAATCACACAATGGAATCTTCCCATTAGTATACACTCATGCTTACATGGTTCTGCATTTTTTGAAAGGAACCTGAGCATTTTTATCTGTTACTACAATTTCTACGCAGGTATATCACAGTGCATGGCGTGAACTATGTGAAGGTATGGCTGCAGCAAAATCTCTGGATGAAGTCATTGAAGTCCACGAGACTTACATATTATCAATTCAGCGGCAATGCTTTGTGGTTCCTGATAAGCTGGTGATTTATCATATCTCTTAATTTAGGCGTCTGTGTTCTCCTTTTATCATGTTTTGACTGGTCTATTTATAAATTATAATGGAGCAAGCTTCAGTAATTTCAGCATTCTTTATTGCATTCAGGGGGCTCTTATTGCCAGCCGCATCAACAGCATCCTTGGCATAGCTTTAGATTTTTATAACATACAACAGACTTTAGGTAGCGGTGGAGCTGTTTCTGCAATCAAAGCAAGGTGTGAGATGGAAGTGGACCGGATAGAGAAACAGTTTGATGATTGCATTGCCTTCTTACTTAGGGTATTCTTCTACAGAATTTATTTTAACAATTCTGCTACTATGTGACTGACTGCTAGTTCTACTTGGTCTTGATGAAAATAATGGATTCTTTATACTATGACTAAAATACATATGCAGTATCATTTTCCTCATGCAGATGTTTATATAAATATGAAAGAGAAATTGAGCACTGAGAAATTTACAGATATATGTGACCTGGTAACAAAATGTTCTCATGAATTGTGTGCTTGCTATTATTGAGTGTCACAAACCTGCAATAATATTATAATCTATAATGTGCTCTGTAAGACATAGGCAGTTAGGCAAATTGATTATAGAATTACGATGCCCTCAATTTAGAGGGAAAGGAATTGGACCAATAGGTAGATGTTCAAGTTAGATGAGTTGATTAGAAACATAATAGGATAGCACGGTAATTAGAGGTAGAAAAAGACTAGATAAAACTCTTAAAACGGGTATAGATCTAAATGGCTTATCCGAAGAATTTGTTTTTTGAAAGGCTTTGGTGATTGTTTTATGCCGTCAAGTTAGCATTACATAGTACATAAAGAATATCAAAGTTTGAATTTATTTGATTGGTTTTGCCGAGTTGATTGAAATTGCACCTTTTAACTATAAAAGTTCATGTCTTTATGAAATATATCTCTACTAGGAGAAAAAACTTGCCCCGAAAACATTATTGGGGAATTATAGTTGACTACCCAATCAGACACCATAGTTCAGTTTGGTGCTTGATTTGACATGCAACTATTTCTTTTCTCAAATTTCCCTTCAACTAACCTCTCCTTACAACATTAAGCACAATAAAATGGGTGAGGAATGATTAATGTTTATTCTATTTCAATATTTTATTGCAAAATAATGATATGTTTTGTTATTCCATAGCTTTTTTTATATAATATAAGAAAATAAAAAGGATACATAATTACACACCAAAATGGAATTTGATGGTATCAAATAGTGCTGAAGAATATTATTCTAAATATTGTTTTGATAGCATTTTACTCATTTTCCTATGGCATATTGCATGTAAATTTGTCTGCATTTAATACGGAACTCTTAGTAGGTGAAATTCAATGCTGAGATTTGAATACTACCAGAAGAATCTTATCGTACCTTCCCCTTTCCTTTCCTTTCCCCTCCCCCACCTTCCGGAAAAGTAAAAGGTGAACATGTTTGTGTGATTACTTAAGAATATAACTCTTACCCGGGCCTTTTCAGGTTTTATCATTCAAATTAAACGTGGGGCACTTCCCTCATTTGGCTGATTTGGTGACCAGAATTAACTACAACTATTTCTACATGTCTGCTAATGGAAATTTGATGACTGCCTCTAGTTCTGGAAGTGTTACTTCAAGGTTGGGGAAGCCCCCTGGATAGAATTGTTTGATAAAAGAGTTGGATTGTGACAACTTGAATTTGAATGAGAATAGTTCTGCATCTGCTTTCATGTTGTAAAGTATTTTGAGAGACAATATCCTCCATTGTGAAGGCTGTAGTTACCCGTGTTGCCTATAGTAATTGCAGGCCTACTTGTCTCGCAGCTTCCATGAGTGCATAGCAAGATGTAGACTGTATCGCTGTTGTTTATATGTCAGCTACGTAGGATCAACTCCTACTTTTTTTGTCTTATTGTGTAAGCCTGCGCTGGTCTCTCTCTCATGCTTGCTTTAATTTATTTTTAAAAAGAAATGTCAGATTTTATAAAGCTTTTGAAAATAATCATTGAATCTTACTATAATACATACTATTTGCCGTGTGTTTGGGAATGGGTGAAGATGTCTAATGAGAAGCAACTAGATCTAGCATAGCTTCAACAGTTCTACCTGTTTTACTGTTTTGACGTGGAGAGTGAGTCTATTTATTTATAAGAAAATAAAACCCTTTAATGACATGACACAATTTAGGAAAAACTTTTCCCTGCAAAAATTCTCTTACTTTTTATCTTTCTTTTAAGCTTTTCTATTTTTATATATTTTTTTGTATTCTATTTAACATATTTTCTACAACATTAACTAGATCAGCCATTTTTATTCTATTTAACATTCATGTTGATTTTTTTTATTGTCGTTGAACAATAAATATATTAAATTTTATGAAAATTAATTTATGAATTATCTAAAAAATACATAGAAATCAATATGATATATGCAAATGCACGGGCAAGCTTAAGGAATTAATAATAGAAACTTATTTAGTATTAGAAATGATGTGGTGGTGTATTGATGAAGATAATAGTTTTTAATAAAAGCATTTTACTTTGATTTCTTAGCTAGTGTTTTAAAGGTAATAAGTAATAACATTCTTGTGTAATTGTTTTCTCAAAAATCACGAGTGTCCGAAGATGCAGCATTCAACTGTTGAAGGATGCCAACTGTAAAAGTTAATCTAAACCAGTGGTCCAGGGTTATGAGCATTTAAAGGGGCATCCCCAGAATGAACACCTCTGATATAAAACTAAAAGAAACACAATTCTGGCATTGAGTGAGCGACAACAGCACAGTAAGAGAAATGTAGATCACGACCAAACACAAGAAATCCAAGACAGCAATTTCATGAAACTCCCAATGAGTATAACAGTGGTGGAATGCGGGTCATGAATTCTTTCCAACGATTGTAATGCAAATAATTGAAAATTTAAATATTATTCAAAATATATATAACTTATTTTTTTATGTTATGAAATGAAAATTTACTTACTAAAGAGTGACAAACAAGAGAGACATAGGGAAATGAAAAAAAGAGACTAATATTGGGTGATTAGGCTACCCTACCAGCTGAGAAGGGATGTTGACGCACTTGGGAATTTAAAAAGAGTTTCTACCGTATTATTAAGGTTGTTCACTCATGGCTCCATACAGTACCCGGACTCCTGAAAAAGCTCTTCGATGTTGTTTTGAAAAGGGCTTCTCGAGAAAAGGGTAAGCACTTTTCCTTCAAAGATTCCACTTTTCTGATTTTTTTTCGCCTTTCCTTTCGTCCTTTTACTGTCCCTCGGGGTTCCTCGACTCACTACTTAACTATTCTCTTCTCTTCTCAGCTAATAATAATAAATTTTAACAACATAACCCTTCCAACTCCTTCCATTCTAATCTAATCAAAATCCTCCACTCCAGTTCTGGGTTGATATGATCTCAAAATAAATAAAACAATGGAAAACTCTCCACCCCTTCCTCTTTCGCAAAAAGAATTTTCAGAATGAGAATGTGTCACCACAACATCTCAACTAGCATCATCTCAAATTCTCCTTAGAAGAGGAAGAAGAAGAAGCTCACACTGCAACTGCAGAACTCAAACACAAGTAATCCTATATCTATTCATATTTTTTTGCAATCTATACCATAGCAGGTGGTCAAAATGTCAACAATGCCAATGTATCAACAAGAACAACCTCCTCCAATGAGTGTGGCACAAGAATCAGCACACGAATCCGTTGGTCCCGTGATTGGAGTTCTGGTGATGGTAATTGTGTTGGGCATAGTTGCTGTTATGATTGGAAGGCTTTGTTCGGGAAGAAGAATCATGGGGCATGGCCAATACGATGTAGAAAGCTGGGCAGAGACAAAGTGTTCATCTTGCATTGATGGCAGAATTAACCTCTCACTACCCACAAGACCCAGTGAGTCCAGCACCTCAGTTCCAGCAACACCCATCCACACTTGTCAAGAAACCAAGCGACCAGAACAATCTTCTTCTCAGACATCGCCACCTAACCTTTGATTTCTATGTGCCTCTTCTTTTTATTATTATTAATTAGCAACAACAATGTCATCATAGTTCATTTCGATATTATTTTGTTTTTGTTGTCTTCTTGCTATTGTTTTTCCTTTTTGTCCTATTGAATCTCACCCTACTAGTCAAGTAGTGTAGTAGTTACCAAAATTTAATCTTCAGATGTAGTAATTTCTATCGGTAATATATAAGGCTGCACTGCACTATCCCTGCCTTCACTGTCACTTTACACAGGTCGTTTAACACTTTAGTTATGTACCTTACAATATATTATTGGTCACACTCTCACACCATAACGACTATTAAAGTGCAAGTATATTAAACCAGAATCAAACAGCAACAAGAGGTGCATCCTAAGTTAGTGAGTTTTATTTATGATTTCACTTATAAAACATTGAGGACAGATCGAGGTGGTGAATTCGCCTCAAATTAGATTGAAATTTTTTGCAAAGATCAAAATTCAAGGCACAAGCAGACAATTGACTGCAACTTGTAATTAAAAGAACGATAATGAACATGTTGATTGAGAAGCAAGTTCCTAAAATGTTTTAGCCTTAATAGAAGTCCTACTATGGTCGTGCAAAACAAAACTCAGGAAGAGGCATTGACCAAATAGAAGAAGAAAGTAAGATGACGAGACCAAGAAGTGTATTTTGCTGGGAGTAAGTTATGAGTCGATGGCCTATAGATTATATGATCCAGGTTCCAAGAAAATCATTAGTAAGGATGTGGTTTTTCATGGGGGCAAAAACAGCAGAGTGGATGATGATGATGATGAGAGTCCTGACACTAAAGAAGGAATAAAGAGCAATGAAGAATGAGATAGTGGTGTTGATACAAGAAACTCGAGTGACATTGTTCTCCTACTATAGTTTCAAACAAAACCTGTTTATTAGCCATCTAAGGAAGTTAGAACACATTAGTAAGGAAAAATCAAATTAATTTTCACGTTTGGATAAGCATGATAATTAGACTTAGACCCAAACTTAGTAAGTACTATATGTAAAAAAAACACTGATAATAAACAGGAAAATTGCTTGTTAAATTAATTCATTTTTCCTTTGTTATATTTTCTTTTCATGTTTATTTTTTTTTCTTCATATTTTTTTTCCATTGGCTTTCTTTCTTTTTACTTAACCAAACATAGGTTGACCGTTGAGTTTGTAAGTGATCAACGGTTACCAACCCATATTACTAGTCTTAGTCCTTAATTCCCAATTTGTGCAGTTTTGCCAAACTAGCTAATCTTCTAGATCGGTTTCTTCAGTAAAATAAAATAAGAATAAATGAAGATAGTCAATAAGAGCATATATGTGGAGTTGTAACGTAAGTATGAAAATGTGCGAGATTCCCATATCGTGTGCGAAAATAACCGAATTAAGTTGAAATTGGAAGGCAATATATTGGTTATATAAAGACCTGCAAGAAGCATCAGATAATCAATTAATAGAAGAAGAAGATGGGTGATGGCAGTAGAATATTGGCACAAGGAGTATTTGTGTTCCTTGTTGTGATAACAACGTGTGTGTGTGTGAGCGGCGAGCCTAGAACCATTTTGGTTGGAGACTCTCAAGGTTGGCAAGCCGGTACTAACTACACCGAATGGGCCATTCAAAATAGCCCCTTCCACATAAATGACACTTTGGGTAATTAGTATTTTCAATTTGTGAACAACATTAATATTGTTTCTGGTACTGTAACTAACCATATAGTTTTGGGAGGTGCAGTGTTCAAGTATCGAGGGAATTCAACGATGCTGGAACAAAGCGTGTATTTGCTAGAAAACGAGTGGAGCTACATAACGTGCGAATTCGAAGGGGCGAAGCTGTTGGGGAACGCAACAGAGGGCTTTAAGCTTCAACTCAATCACTTGAAGCCTTATTACTTTGCCTCTTCCCAAGGCAACGCTTATGACTGCATTGCTGGTCTCTCCAAGTTCATTGCTCTCCCAACTTAACTCATTTTCATAATCTTACACTATATTAAATAAACGCACGCACACGGGTGTTGTGCTATTATGTTATTGTTAATGCACCCTCGTATTATTATTTTTCTCTCGTTTTCAATAAAAACTGCATTTCAGTTGAGATGTCATACTTTGCGGCAGCATATTGCACTGCCAAGGACCTTGTCTGTTTTATATTTAAATAACTTTATAAGCAATAATAGATTTTTTTTTCTATATGGTATAAAGGTAAGGAAACTTCTCATGAAATGGAAAAACTCCATAAATTATTTTTTTCCAATAATACAAAATACAAAACATGCAACGTGTCACTTTCATGAAATTGCAAATATGCGGTCAGTCAACCTTGGATTTGATTGCACAACCTACTAATATATCTCTCCGAGTAGGATGGTTGGGCGTTTTTCTACTGTTTTAATTAATTGTGGAAAATTAATCACCAAATGATATAAGTGGCACAACGCTTCGTTTCATCATTACACTAACGCGTTATGAAGATTAAAGATCTCTCTCTATATTTGGTGCTCAAATGATACTACCCACGAAGCAAAGTCATCACCAAATGATGCTCATAATACTAGTATTAGAAAACTGAGTCAAGTTTGTGATGTCTGAATTAATCGATGTCCCAGAAAAGGAAAGACCAAATGTTTTTCTCGTTAGTTTATTAATAGTGATATAAAGTGTAACATGCATAATCATATTGTATGTTAACGTTTTATCAATGATCAAATACAACTTATGAACAAATTAAATATGGATTGTAATCCATATGTTGACCCTGTCAATCACAAGGAAACTCAACTAAATTTTGTCTATTTGAATTCTAATCCATGTGACCCAGTCTTCAGGTGCAAGTTTTTTTTTTTTTTTATGGATCTTCTTCAGGTACAAGATAAACCAACGAAAAATAGATAAATCAACGACTTACACAAAAAAAAGAAGATAAACTAACGACACCTATAACCCTAGCCATATAACTTGCTGCGTATTAGTATTGATAGATACTAAGTCCGACAAAAACAAAGGCCCATGGAGCGCAGAAGAGGATCGAATATTGACCCGACTCGTCGACCGATACGATCCACAAAACTGGTACCTCATCAGCCACTACATTAAGGGAAGGTCCGGCAAGCCGTGCTGCCTACGATGGTGCAACCAGCTGAGCCCCACCGTCGAGCACAGGCCCTTCTCGGCCCAAGAGGACGAGACCATCATTGCGGTCCATGCTCAGTACGGTAACAGGTGGGCCATCATAACTCGATCACTCTGGACCGAACCAACAACACCATTAAGAACCACGAGAATTCCATGCTCAAGCGTAGAGCCGAAGGTATGAACTTTTTAATATTGTTAATGCCAACAATTAAGAAAAAGCAGATGTGAGCACTTCTTCCTTGAGTTCATAAATTTAAAAATTGTTTGATGAATAAGTTTTATAAGAATATTTTTAGTAATTTTTGTTTTTAGTTTTTTTTTTTTTTTTCCAAAAACTACTACTACTGCATAAGGAACTCGTTGGAGAAAAAAAAAGGTTATGATTTGTGACTTGTACGAAGCCGTTGAAAATAAAAACATGGATAACTTTGTTAAATCGTTGGATAAAATATGCGAAAGGAAACGACACGTGTCTTGTATTCTTGACCAAGTCACCGGCACAGTAGAGTCGTTGCTTCACGTGGCAGCAGAACTGGAAAAAAAGCATATTGCAATTCTGATTTGTCATCACTTTCCAGAGCTTCTCAATTGGAGAAATGTGAGAGGTAACAGTGTAACACTGCACTTCAAGTTTTGAAAATCAACTTTAACAAAATTTAATTTTTAAAACAATTTTCCAAATATAATTACTAAACAGACTTTTTTTTTAACATTGTTTTCATAAACAGTTTTTAAAACTGATTTACAAAATAGATTTTAAAAACTAAAAAACAAAAATAAATCAATCAGGCCTATGTGTCTTTAAATTTTTCTGATAACTCAGTAAATGAATCATAATTATTATTATGTTAAGTGATTTTATAATAGGAAATTTCATTGTCACGAAATAGCGAGAACATTTGATCATGAATAAATTAATAAGTAATAAATGGTTAGCTTGTAAATGAAGCAAAAAATCACGACTTGCTGTTGCTGATGTACTATTGTTTGGCTATCATGCTGATGTTGCGTTTTACTATCATTATGTAGTTGACGAGTTATGCTTGTGCCAGCTTCTAC
Organism: Amphicarpaea edgeworthii; assembly: GCA_014843725.1. NCBI lineage: Eukaryota > Viridiplantae > Streptophyta > Magnoliopsida > Fabales > Fabaceae > Amphicarpaea > Amphicarpaea edgeworthii. The sequence continues at coordinate 22,536,740 of CM026322.1, read as the reverse complement.
CATCAATATTCATCTTTAAACATTCGACTCAGTGAGTTGGCAAGCGAAATATTCACAAACAGTTATTTTATAGATTTTGCCCCAAATATAATAAACAAAAGTCTCCATAAGAAAAAAAGATAGAGCCACTAGATCAAAATTAGCGATGAGAGAAAACTATTGTTATTAACAGTAGAAGTCGCAGGGGTTTAATTTAATCCCCTGATCCGATTCCAAAGTCCACTAAGGCAAAATCAAATTGCAGAATAATTTGCCTAAAGAAAAAGAAAAAAAAAACATAATAATAATTATGATTTATTTAATGAAAACCCGAGTTATCAGAAAAATTGGAAGACACGTATTCCTTCACTTCCCTGGCGATCACATTCCTCATCATATCCCAAAACTCGGTCGGCACACTCTCCGGCGAAGCACGGTGGTCCGGCACAGAGGCATTAGCAATACCTGGAGGAGCAAGAGTCAACGCGGTCAACGGGTCCTCGTCAAAGTGGTGAGAAGGAGTGCCCGGTTCCGGTTCTGGTTCTGGTTCGTTGTTGGCATTAACAATGTTAAAGTCCATACCTTTGGACTTGCGCTTGAGTGTGGAGTTCCAGTGATTCTTAACGGCGTTATCGGTTCGGCCGGGTAGTAATCGGGCTATGGTGGCCCACCTATTACCATACTGAGCGTGGGCTGCGATGATGGTCTCGTCCTCTTGGGCTGAGAATGGCCTGTGCTCCACGGAGGGGCTGAGCTGGTTGCACCACCGTAGGCGGCAGGACTTGCCGGACCTTCCCTTAATGTAGCGGCTGATGAGGGACCAGTTCCGTGGGCCGTGTCTGTCGACGAGGCGGGTCAGGATCCGATCCTCTTCGGCGCTCCATGGGCCTTTGATTCTGTCGGGCTTGGACTCTGAAGAACCACAGTCAGAGGAAGAGGAAGTGGAGCAAGAGCTTCTGTTCATTGCTTCCATATTCTGTTGAGTGAGAGATCGAAGCTTAAACTTAAACTTAGCTAGGGGAATGTAGTAGTAATATGGGTTTATATATGTTGACAAAGTGATGATCGAGTTAAAGCCTTAAAGGTACAGAGACAAGGGGTACTTCCAGGAAAGTGAGTTATGTATAGTTGGTGGGTGTGGGGGTCTAACTAGTAACTACTATGACTCTTAATAAGATGCGATTTGTTTTTGTTTGTTGATATCTGCTTTTACTAATACTTTCTGCCTGGCTCCTTGCTTTCTTTGACCATTTTGTCATCTTTGAAATTTCCTCACCACTTTCATTTTACATTATTTTATTATTACTAAGTGTATTGTTTTTGGCACCAGACATCGAGTCTAATGAATAATATCCAAGCTTGTTATTAATTATTATTCTGACATCTCCTTAGAATAAGAAACATATTATTCTACTTCACACGTATGTTGTACAAATAAACTATCCAAATTTAGAGTGACTATACGATTGGTACAGACACCTCCCTCCCCACCACCCTAACCAACAGCTGTAGAAAGGAGACACTATAATAGACTTATTATTATCATTCATAACTATACTTATACATTTTTTTTTCTCTTTTCATTCCACCATTTCCATGCATATATATAATAGTACTATAGAGTTATTATTACTATAGTTTCACTCTTTCATTTCCATCTCAGATTTTTCTTATATCTCTCTTACTCTATGTTTAGTACGGTAAAAAAATGGGAGGAAGGAATGGAACAGAAGGAAAAAATAACAAAACCATCTTCTTCTTAGTTTGGTTACTTGATATGAGGAGGAAAATGATTATCTTTCTTTCTAAAATTATTAATTTCTCATCCCATTATTCATGACATCTATTATTATTTTTTATTTGATTCCTCCTTTTACCCTAAAAATAGAATATACTGTATATTCGCATTTCCCCATTATTGTGTATGGTGGGTTTGTATATACTATAGAGAGGATGGTAGGCACATTAAGCTAAAAGTAAAAGCGGGTAGGAATTGAATTATAAAATCATTCTCGTACTGAATAATAAGTAGGGTATGGAAATTGGGATGGCAACTGGATATAATAATAGTTAGGGGCGCAAGCAAGTAGTTAATTTAATTGATGTTTGTTGGGTGCGTTTAAAACATGACATGACAGGGAAAGTCGAGCTGTTTAACACACAACAAACGTTTTTTTGTTTTAAATGATTTTAATAGAATACTAGAAAGATTACTAAAAAGAGAGGAAGTGGGGTCAAAAGCCCTTTTGACTACTTTTCTTTGCCGGACATACAGACAGCTGTTAGCTGTAATGTAAAAAGTGAAACTCACCTCAACTCTATCCACAAGTGCTGTGCAGCAAATGCAATCAAATCAGTTTATGTTATGAGACCAAATGCAAAATCTTGGTTATGATATTTTTTTAACCAAAACCATATGATAAAATAATTAATTAGACGGTGTCCTCCACGTAGGAAGGCCCCACTCCAGCCTGTAAGAATCTCACGTGATTCAAATTCAATCCCTTTGACTTTTTTGCCTCTAAATCTACCATTAGTTAGGGCCCCACATTTTCTCTCAGAGTGTGACTTTACACACACCAACTTAATTCAATCCACCGTAACCAATTCTCACGTCTATAACTTATCTTTGGAACGCCTTTCACATCAACGTCAATCAAGTTTAGAAGCAAAGTTAAACTCACATAGCTCTTGCATAAGAAAGTGTGAACCCCATTTTAAATACTAATTAAATACACACTATATTCCATTTCGATACAGAGTTATTATTTTCTTTTATAACTTATTTACTCAAAAAAAAAAAGTTTTGTATTTACAATAAATAAATTTTCAAAAACACTTTTACTCATCAAAATATTCCAAACAAACCTTTATTCATATTCCTAGATACTACTAACATTTTAAGATACTTTTATATTTAATCAAACTTTAAGTCTCTTTATTAGTATTGAAATTTGATTTTGGTTTATTTTTGTGATCGTGATTTTTTACTACTTTTATAGGAAAACTTTATATTCAAAGAAAAATATTAGATTTATTATCATCTCTTTTTGTGACTGTTTTATTATTAACTCGATATAAATATTTAATGTATTGTCACCTAAGCATATGTCAACATTCATGCTGACTTTTGCATTGTTACATAAAACTTCTTTTATTCTATCAAGGCTTCTTCTTTTTTTTCCTATGGGTTAGCTTTTTTTATAAAAAAAAAAAAAAAATCTTCCCGGTCCATTGTTTTATAAAGTAGCAAAGAATTAATAGACGTTAGGAAAAAAAGAGAAAAATGGATGATCCGAGAAAAAAATTTAAACAATTAAAGAAAATCTTGCAGAAATTTTTTATTTAAAAATATTTTAAATAGTTATACACCTCTTGTTTGAAATTATTTTTCTAGTAAGATATCTGTATATTTTTTTAACAGTTTTTTTTATTATTGGATAAATTCATATAAAAATCTGTAAATAATATGAAATTTGCTTCTTTATCAATGAATTTCATTTGTTATTTAATAATATTCATATAAAATCATACCAAAATTATTTGAGAGAATATACATAATAAAATATAAACAACACATGTGATACTAATATATAAAAAAAATTATAATATATTCACCTTTTTTTTTACTTCGTTGTTAGAAATCTTTAGGAGAGTTTTCTTATTCCAATCATAAAATAATTGAATTCATTATCATTCAAATTAATTAATTAATTACCTGTTAATAAAATTTAATAATACAAATAAAAAATTTAGGAGTATTATTTATTTAAAAGCTATATTTAAGATAATTTATAATTAGTTGAAAATATAAAAGAATTTATATTAGTAATGATTTAAAAGTGAGAGAAATATTTGGGTGAATAAAAAAATGGGAGAAAATGAGTGAAGGAATGATAACATAGTAGCCGCCCACGTGGCATAAATGGATTTTGGAATGTTGTGGTTCACTGCTTTGGGAAGCAGTTGGGCAGTTTATCAAAACAGCTGGCACCAAACTCTAACGCACCAACTTTTTTTTTTTTTCCAGCAATTTGAAAATAATTTCATCTTCTATTTTCTTCCTTCCGTTCCCTGTTACCACTTCTTCACTTACACTGGAATTCGAATTAAACGAACGCAACCAAATCAATGGAGCAAAGCAACAAACCTATTATATAGCATGTATGAAATTAAATTTTATCATCAAATCTTGATTATTCATTTTAATTAAATTTAATAATTTTTATTAATTAATTAAAAAATAATTCAAACTAAAACTTCTTTTAATAATAATTTTTTAAAAAAAAATATATATAATTAAAATATTTAATTTATCACGTTTTAAATATTTTTAAAATTCATTATTATTATTATTATTGTCACGATGATCATTATGGTCATTATCATTATTATTATTGTAATTATCATCATGGCAACAAGAACAACCATGTTAACATGGTGATCGTAATTATGGATGTATTTATAGTCAATAATATTTAAGGAGATTAAACACCGTTGACTTTTTTATTTCGATAGTGATAAAAGATTTGAGATATTTTAAAACGTTAAAAATTAGATCTTTTAAATATTAAGTAAACCTTTTAAATATTTTATAGTTAAATAAAATTTTAATTTTAATTTTAAATGATTTTAATATAATGTTTGAGATTAATAATTTTATTTTTATTAAAAATAATCATTTAATTTAATGATAGAAATTTGATGTTAAAATTTAATTTGACACATTAGGTGGATTGATATAACCCTATATCTATATTGAATATCTCTTTATAATTGTTTATTTATTTATTTTATTTTTATAATAATTACTTCAAAAAATCATTCACTGTATAATCTCTAGTGTTTTTTCTTTTTTAATATTTAAAATAAAAACAAGAATATACATTGAGGAGTGCCTCTTTTGCCAATAATAATAAAAATATTAAATTGTGATAATAAAAGAAAAGCGAAAAAAAAGTAAAAAGAATGAAAGAGAAAAAAAAATAGAAAGTAAAATTTAGGTTATTTTGTGGAAGAGAAAATAAAATATAGGAAATTTGTATGTGTAAAAAAATAAAAATCTACTTAAAATAGCATAAATATCCTATAGAAAAACAAAAACATGAATAAAAAGTTATTAATTTGATTTTTATGTAGTGAAAAGTGTTTTTTTTCATACTTTTTCGTCAAAAATATAAGAAAATCAAAATTATGGGATCCATAAAATGTCCTTTTCTCTCGTGTTGTTAGTTAAACTAAAAGAGCAAAGGAAAAATATTTGGAAGTTTTTTTATTCAACCACTCCCCAAAACATTCACTGAATCACTTTTCCTTTTCTGTTTCCCACATAAAGTTAACCATGTTTAGGTCTCTTAAAAGTTAAAAGTGGTGGAATTTATAGAGAAAAAAAGTCATGGAATTGCAGTGTTTTTTTTTTTATTATTATTATTTTAAAGATAAGAACTATTCAAATAAAATCAAATTTAACATCTTTTCGAAACAAATAAAAAACGTGAATAAACAGGCTCGATAAAGGCTGTCTTTTCGTTAATAATAATAATATGACACATCTGGTTATTTCATGAAATTGAATGAAAGAAAATAAATAATAATGAAAGATAACAAACTGTGTAATGAAGTAGATTAAGATTATTGAAGTGATTTTAGACAACAGTTTTTTTTATTTTATTTAATGGAAGACATTTATATTTTTTATTTTTCATATTACAATCCTAAAACATTCTTAAGAAGAAACATAAATAAAATAATGATATAATTAAAGTGTGAATAATTAATGTATACAATGATTCCGTGTATATATGTTTTACTCTACTATTTAATTATAACAACATAGTAATAGTAATATGTAACACGAGCCTCCCTGTCTTCTTTCATTTCCCACTAGTAAAAAAAATAGTAATAAGTAACAAAATTTTGATTTTTATAATAATTATCTTTAAAAAAAAAATTGGCATTGTAAATATTTTTACATTTATTAATCAATTAAAGTAAATAACCCAAAGGGTTGGTACACCCATGGTCTCCAAAGTCGGAAAAAAAAAATCAGTTCTTAAGCTAATTTAGTCCTGTGTAATTTGTCGATGAAAAAAAATTACCACTCATAATCGTCGTATCCAATTAATTAAGTTTACTCTTTTCAATTTCATTATATCTCAAACAAACGAAGTGTAGCATTACATTTGTTAGTTACAGGGTTTCGGATCGGGTCGGTGGAGAAAGCGAGAGGCAGTTGCAAAGTGGGGCCGAATTGGAATTAGAATTTAGAGCATGAATGTTTTATGCAGATTTAATTTAATTAAATTCAAAGGTTGCCATCAATGGGTCCCATGGGTGTCCCCTTCCGACCCATTTGCCGGTATATTTGGACCCCACTCCCTTACTTACGCGTGTGATAACTGCTTATGCATTGGTCAACCCCTCTGGCGCTACCTTTCTTTGATATTTGATAGAGAGAAAATCAGACAATGAATAACGTGAATCTCATCCCCAATGCTGTGCCAACTTGCATTCATGCTAATTGCTATGCATTCTCTTCTGTTATTACTCATGTTACATTTAATTACTATAAGTTTTGTGAATGGATTTAATTATACATTAATATTATTTTTCATTTTCCCCAAGATAAAGATAGAGCATCGATCAGACTTTTATAATCAAGATATGTGTTTTAATAGGTTTCCTAATAATTACTAAATTAATTCCCCTCAATAAAATAGTTACTAAATTAAAAACAAAAGCATTTAATATATTCAAAATATATAATTGTTTTATATATTCCCTTGATAAATAAAAATAATAAAAATTCTGATAATAAAAAATATAAGTTTTTTTTTAAATAGTATTGGATTGTCTTTATACTTATTTTATGCATGGATTTTTCCTACCCTACGCCAATGGGAACAACTTCACAATTAGACAATTTATGGTAAATTAATTGATTAACATGTTTTACAGAAATACTGAGCTAATTTTGTCAGTTTTCAGAAGACATTTGAAAGAATCGATCAATTTATTCTTTATAATTAATTTATTTCTAAACACTCTCCATAAGTACATATAAAAATTTGTTTCGTTTGTTTTAACTTTTTACTAGTATGATTTGTTTTCTTTTGTAGTGTTGTTTTGAGGTATTCTAAACATTAGAGGACAGGAAGAAATATATATATATATATATATATATATATATATATATTAAAATTAAATTAATTTTGACTTTAATGGAATAGAGAGTTAAAGACAATAGTTATATAAATATCAATTTTGTCAACTTTAACAGTTTGCTTGTTTCACTGGAAGAGGAACTGAGGAAGTGATGCATTTAGGGATGAAAAAGGAAAAGTAAAAAAAATAAAATAAATTTTCCTTCATTTGGATGTGCCCAATAGAGGAAAGAGTCCCATTGCGCTTTTACAATCTGTTTGTGGATAGAAAATAAAAGAAAGCGTGGAAAGGTTAAAGAGTTAAAGTGGAGGGAGAAAATAATGAGAGGAGAATGTTTAGAAGGAGGAGTGTAAATGGAGAGACTGTAAATCACAGCTTCCTTGGCCATGTGGGGGGAGCTAACCAGTGGACACCATTTCCATACCCAACAATTTTATTTTATCATGATTTTGATACAAAATATTTATTGAATTTGTTGATAATTAATCTTCATTGAAGGAGACTTGGTTGACCAGGTTTAGTGAAGTTCTTTCCATTCAACCATACCTTTTTCATTCATAATATTTGAACTTAAAATCTTGTTTAAGGAGACCGAATCCAGTAATCACTCGGACCAACGATATTTTGTTTCATACCCAACAAAATGTACCAAGGTATTGGATAAATTTGTTTAAAATGAGATAAATTGTTTTAATAAAAGGTATTTATTAAATAAATAGTTTTTTTTTATAAACATATAAAATTTGTTTAAAAAATATTTTTTAAAATAAAAACAAAACATACCTATAAGAAATTAGAAAACTATTTACTTTATTTTTAAAAATTACATATTTTAATAAATAAGTTTAAACAAACTCAAATATTTTTATAAATTTTAAGAAAAAAAATCTAAATTGTAACCATAAATATGTATGGTTTGATAAACAAAACTTTTATTATTTAAGATATCTTTAATGACACTTAAATTGAAATCATAAATAATTAAAGTTTTATTAATGACAACCTAAATTTAAACCCTAAATAATTATGAATTCATAATTAAAACCCTAAATATTTACAGATTGATAAATAAAACTCTTAATTGAAATTATTAGTAATTTGTGTTTTATAAATGAAACATTAAATCAAAACCCTTAATATTGAAGGCTTCATAAAGAAAATTAAAAATATTTAAGGTTTTATTTTATAAATTAAACCCTAAATTCAAAATAAAATTATTTAGGGTTTCATTGATTAATTAAATTTCATCGTAAATTGAAACCTTAAATATTTAGGGTTTCATAAATGAAACATTAAATCAAAATCCTACTATTTAGTGTTTCATTAATGAAACACCAATCATTTAGGGATTTATCGTTGGAACCCATAATATTTTGGGTTTTATAAAGAAATCATTAAATATTTAAGGTTTTGATAAGTGAAATTTCAAATTGCAATAATAAATATTTAAGGTTTCATAAACGAAATATTAATTATTTAGGATTTCATTAATGATAACATAAATATATATCCTAAATAATTAGATTTTTATTAATGATAACTTAAATTGAAACCCTAATTATTTATGGTTTCTTTAATGAAGCCCTAATTATGTAGTGTTTCATTAATGAAACCCTAAAACTCACCATAAATTGAAACCCTAAATATTTTGGGTTTTGTAAATAAATTCCTAAATATTAAATGTTTCATAAATGAAATCCTAAATTAAAAACATAAATATTTAGGGTTTTAATGATTAAATATTAAATTTCATCCTAAATTGAAATCTTAAATATTTAGGGTTTCATTGTTGAACCTGAAATTGAAACCCAAATTATTTTGGGTTTCATAAAGAAATCATTAAATATTTAAGGTTTTGATAAGTGAAAGTCTAAATTGCAACCATAAATATTTAAGATTTTATTAACGAAACCTGAATTATTTAGGGTTTCATTAATGACAACATGAATTAAAACCTTAAATAATTAAATTTTCATTAATGACAACCTAAATTAAAACCCTAAATAATTTATGTTTCATAAATAAAATATTAAATTGAAACCCTAATTATTTAGAGTTTCTTTAATGAAACCCTAATTATTTAATGTTTCATTAATGAAATGTTAAAATTCACCATAAATTGAAACCCTAAATATTTAAGATTTCGTAAATAAAACCATAAATATTAAGTGTTTCATAAATGAAACCCTAAATTCAAAACATAAATATTTAGGGTTTCAATGATTAAATCCTAAATTTCATCATAAATTGATAACCTACAAATATAAGGTTTAATAATGAATTGTTAGATTAAAACCCTAAATATTTATGATTTTATTATTGGAACCATAAATTGAAACCTAAAATATGTAGGGTTTTTTTAAAGAAACCCTTAAATATTTAGGACTTTGAAAAATAAAACTATAAATTGAAATAACAAATATGTATGGTTTGGTAAATAAAACCTCAATTATTTAAGATTTCATTAATGACAACTTAATTTTTTTTAACTGATAGCTCAGTCGAGTGGGAGGATAAATATTTAAGATTTCATTAACGAAATTTGAATTAATTAGGGTTTCATTAATGACAACATAAATGGAAAACCTAAATAATTAAATTCTCATTAATGACAGCCTAAACTAAAAGCCTAAATCATTTGAGTTTAAAAAATAAAACCCTAAATTGAATTCCTAATTATTTAGGATTTCTTTAATGAAACCCTAATTATTTAGTGTTTCATTAATGAAACCCTAAAACTCATTCTAAATTGAAACCCTGAATATTTAGAGTTTCTTAAATAAAACCCTAAATATTAAGGGTTTCATAAATAAAACCTTAAATTCAAAACATAAATATTTAAGGTTTTATTTACTAAATACTAAAATTCATCTTAAATTGAAATCCTTAATATTTAGGTTTCATTGTTGAACCCGAAATTATTTTGGGTTTTATAAAGAAATAATTAAATATTTAAGGTTTTGATAAGTGAAACTCTAAATTGTAACCATAAATATTTAAGATTTTATTCACAAAACCTGAATTATTTAGGATTTCATTAATGACAATATAAATTGGAACCCTAAATAATTAAATTTTAATTAATGACAACGTAATTTGAAACACTAAATAATTTGGGTTTCATAAATAAAACCCTAATTTGACATCGTAATTATTTAGGGGTATTTAATGAAATTCTAATTATTTAGTGTTTCATTGATGAAACTATAATTTAAAACCCTTAATATTGAAGGTGTCATAAAGAAAATCCAAAATATTTAGGGTTTCATTTCATAAAATAAACCCTTAATTAAAAAAAAAATTCTGTAATTCAAATCAATAAAAATATTTTTTATGTTAAAAATTTCGATGCGAAAAAAGATCGTATTTGAAATTTCAAAACATGAAATAATGGATGTAATCCAAAAAAGGATTCATAAGTTGTTGTTAATGGAGTTGAACTAAATTTCATCATAAATTGAAACCCTGAATATTAAAGTTTTAGAAATAATACCCTAAATATTTAGGGTTTCATATATAAAACTTTAAATTGAAATCCAAATATTTAGTGTTTCATTAATGAAACACCAATTATTTAGGGTTTCATTGTTGAAACCCTAAATTGAAACCCAAATTATTTTAGGTTCCATAAAGAAATCATTAAATATTTAGTGTTTTGATAAGTAAACCTTTAAATTGTAACCATAAATATTTAATATTTCATTAACAAAACTTGAATTATTCAAGGTTTCATTAATGACAACATAAGTTGAAACCCTAAATAATTAAATTTTCATTAATGACACTTAAATTCAAACCTTAAATAATTTGGGTTTCATCAATAAAACCCTAAATTGAAACCCTAATTATTTAAGGTTTCTTTAATGAAACCCTAATTATTTAGTATTCCATTAATGAAACCCTAAAATACAACTTAAAGCCTTGAATATATAGGCTTTTCGTAATGAAAATTCAAAGTATTTAGGGTTTCATTTCATAAATTAAACCCTAAATTCAAAATAAGTTATTTATGGTTTCATTGATTAAATAAATTTCATCATAAATTGAAATTTTGAATATTTAAGGTTTCATATATAATATCGTAAATATTTAGGATTTCATAAATAAAACATTAAATTGAAATCTTATAATTTAGTGTTTCATTAATGAAACACCAATTATTTAGGATTTCATTGTTGAAACCTTATATTGGAACCCAAAATATTTTGGGTTTCATAATGAAATCATTAAATATTTAGTGTTTTGATAAGTGAAACTTTAAAATGCAACCATAAATATTTAAGATTTTATTAACGAAACTTAAATTATTTAGGGTTTCATTAATGACAATATAAATTGAAATCCTAAATAATTAAATTTTCATTAATGCCAACCTAAATTGAAACCCTATATCATTTGGGTTTCATAAATAAAACTCTAAATTGAAACCTAAATTATTTAGGATTTCTTTAATGAAACCCTAATTACTTAACAATTTATTAATGAAACCTTAAAACTCACTCTAAATTGAAACCTTAAATATTTAGGGTTTCATAAATCAAACCTAAATATTAAGCGTTTCATAAATGAAACCCTAAATTCAAAACATAAATATTTAGGGTTCCATTGACTAAATACTAAATTTCATCCTGTATTGAAATCCTATATATTTAGGGTTTCATTGTTGAACCCACCCAACATTGAAACCTAACTTATATGGGGTTACATAAAGAAATCATTAAATATTTAAGGTTTTGATAAGTGAAACTCTAAATTGCAACCATAAATATTTCAGATTTCACTAATGAAACTTGGATTATTTAGGGTTTCATTAATGACAACCTAAATTGAAACCTTAAATAATTTGGGTTTCATAAATAATATCATAAATTAAAACGCTGATTATTTAAGGTTTCTTTGATAAAACCTTAATTATTTAGTATTTCATTAATGAAACCCTAAAACTAACTATAAATTGAAACCTTGAATATTTGAGGTTTTTTAAATGAAACTATAAATTCAAAACATAAATATTTAAGGTTTCAATGATTAAATCCTAAATTTCATCATAAAGTGATAACTTAAAAATTTAGGGTTTAATAAATGAATCACTAAATTGAAACCCTAAACATTTATTATTTCATTATTGGAACCATAAATTGAAACCTAAAATATGTAGGGATTTGTAAAGAAACCCTTAAATATTTAGGATTTTGATAAATGAAATTATAAATTGCAATCATAAATATGTATGGTTTGATAAATGAAACCTCAATTATTTAGGGTTTCATTGTTGAAACCCAAAATATTTTCGATTTCATAAAGAAATCATTAAATATTTAGGGTTTTGATAAGTGAAACTCTAAATTCCAACCATAAATATTTAAGATTTCATAAATGAAAAGTCAATTATTAAGGGTTTCATTAATGGCATCATAAATTGAAACCGTAAATAATTTAATTTTCATTAATGACACCCTAAATTGAAACCTTAAATATTTAAGATTTTTATTTAGGGTTTTATTTATGAAATCCTAATTATTAAGGGTTTTTAATGAAACCTTAAGTATTTAAGGTTTCTTTAATGGAACCCTAATTATTTAGTGTTTCATTAATGAAACCCTAAAACGCACCCTAATTTAAAACCCTAAATATTTAGGGTTTCGTCAATAAAACCTACATATTAAGTCTTTCATAAATAAAACCTTAACTTCAAAACATAAATATTAAAGGTTTCATTGATTAAATACTAAATTTCATCATAAATTGAAATCCTAAATATTTAGGGTTTCATTATTGGATTGACAAATTGAAACCTAAAATATTTAGGGTTTCATAAAGAAACCCCTAAATATTAAGGGTTTTGATAAATGAAATAATAAATTGAAACCATAAATATATAGGCTTTCATAAATGAAACTTCAAATATTTAGGATTTCATAAATAAAACCGAAAATATGTAGGTATTCATAAATATAATCCTTAATTGATACCATTTATAATTTTTGTTTCATAAATGAAACACAAAATCGAAACGCTAATTATTTAGGGTTTGTTTAATGAAAACTTGAATATTTAAGGTTTCGTAAATAAAATCCTAAATATTGAAGTTTTCATAAATGAAACCCTAAATTTTAAAAAAAATCTTTAGGGTTTCATTAATTAACTAAATTCCATCCCAAATTGAAATTCTAAAGATTTAGGGTTTCATAAATAAAATCCTACATATTTAGGGTTTCATATATAATACCTTAAATATTTAGGGTTTCTTAATTATAATATTAAATAGAGACCTTAAATATTTATTTTTCATTAATAAAACCCTAATTATTTGAGGCTTCATTATTAAAACCCTAAAATGAAACCCAAAATATTTAGGGTCTCATAAAGAAAGCATTAAATATTTAAGGTTTTAATAAGTGAAACTCTAAATTGCAACCATAAATATTTAAAATTTCATCAGCAAAACCTCAATTAATTAGTGTTTCATTAATGAAAACATAAATTGAAACCTTAAATAATTTAACTTTCATTAATGACAACCTAAACTGAAACCCTAAATCATTAAGGTTTGATAAATAATCCCTAAATCAAAACTTAATTATTTAGGATTTCTTTAATGAAACCTTAATTATTTAGTATTTCATTAATGAAATCCTAAAACTCATCCTAAATTAAAGCCTTTGATATTTTTGGTTTCATAAATAAAATCCTAAGTATTAAGTTTTTTATAAATGAAACCATAAATGCAAAATATAAATATTTAGGGTTTTATTGATTAAATACTAAATTTCATTCAAAATTGAAATCCTAAATATTTAGAGTTTCATAAATAATACGTTAAATATTTATGATTTTATAAATGAAACATTAAATTGAAATTCTAAATATTTAGGATTTCATTATTGAAACCATAAATTGAAGCTCAAAATATTTAGGGTTTCATAAAAAATACCGCTAAATTATTAGGTTTTTTATACATGAAACTCTAAAGTGCACTAAAAAATATTTAGAGTTTCACACTAAAAAATATTTAGAGTTTTATTAATGAAACATAAATTATTGAGAGTTTCATTAGTGACAGCTTAAATTGAAACCCTAAATAATTAAAGTTTTATTAATGACAGTCTAAATTGAAATCCTAATTAATTAGTGTTTCATAAATAAAACCTTAAATGTAAACCCTAAATATTTAAGGATTCATAAATAAAATTATTGATTAAAACCATTAATAATTTGTGTTACATAAATGAAACATTAAATTGAAACCCAAATTATTGAGGGTTTCTATAATGAAATCCTAAAATAGGGTTTCATTAAAGAAATCCTAAAACACACCCTATATTGTAATCCTAAATATTTAAGATTTCGTAAATAAAATTCTAAATATTTAGGGTTTCATAAATGAAACCCTAAATTCAAAACATATATATTTAAGGTTTCGATGAAAAATTCTAAATTTTATCATAAATTGAAACCTTAAATATTTAGGATTTAATAAATGGAACATAAAATTAAAACCCTAAAAACCCAAAATATTTAGGGTTTCATAAAGAAACTCGTAAATATTTAGGATTTTGATAAATGAAAATGTAAATTGTAACCATAAATATGTAGGATTTCATAAATGAAACCTCAATTATTTAGGGTTTCATTAATGATAGCCTAAATTGAAATCATAAATAATTAAATTTTCATTAGTTGTAACCTTAATTTACACCATAAATAATTAGAATTTCATAAATAAAACCCTAAATATTTAAGGATTCATAAATAAAACTCTTAATTGAAACCATTAATAATTTGTGTTTTATAAATGAAACACTAAATCGAAATCCTAATTATTTAAATTTTATGTAATGAAACCCTTAATTAAGGGTTTCATTAAAGAAACCCTAAAACTTACCCTAAATTGAAACCCTTAATATTTAAAGTTTTGTAAAGAAAATCTTAAATATTTAGGATTTCATTTCATAAATTAAACTCCAATTTTAAAATAAAAATATTTAGGGTTTCATTGATTAACTAAATTTCATCCTAAATTGAAACCCTGAATTTTAGGGTTTCATAAATAAAACATTAAATCGAAATCCAAATATTTAGTGTTTCGTTAATGAAATCCTAGTTATTTAGGATTTCATTGTTGGAATCCTAAGTTGAAATCCAAAATATTTAGGGTTTCATAAATAAATCATCAAATATTTAAGTTTTTGATAAGTGAAACTCTAAATTCTAATAATAAATATTTAAGATTTTATAAATGAACCTTAATTATTTAGGGTTTCAATAATGAAAATCTAAATTCAATCCTTAAATAATTTTGGTTTCATAAATAAAACCATATATATTTAGGATTTTATAAATAAAATACTTAATTGAAAATATTAATAACTTGTGTTTCATAAATGAAACATTAAATGGAAATCCCGAATATTAAAAGTTTCAAAAATAATATTTTAAATATTTAAAGTTTCATAAATAACACCTTAAATATTTAGGGTTTCATAGATGAAAATTTAATCAAAACTCTAAATATTTATGGTTACAATTTAGACTTTCATTTTTAAAATCCTAAATATTTTGGGTTTCAACATACAAATAAATTAATGAAACCCTAAATAATTATAGTTTCTTTAGTAAAATCTTAAATATTTAGGGTTTCAATTTAATGTTAGATTTATGAAACCCTAAGTATTTAAATTTTTATTTAATATTTCATTTATGAATTTCTAAATATTTAAGATTTTATTTATAAAATCTAAAATATCATATATTAATGCTTTTATATATATATATATATATATATATATATATATATATATATATATTCATTAAACGACGTATCATCATTTTATATGTTAGTAGCAAAACATACTAATATACGATTGTACCAAAGATTCGTTCAGAAAAATTATTACATTCCCAACAAAGCAGTATAATATTTATATATACTTTTATATAACAAAGTTGGTTTAACATAAGTGATAATATTTAAACACTCACAAAATTTAAATATTGCGTCATAAATTAAATTAATCATTTATTTCTTTTGAGACTTATACAGAAATTAATCATTTATATCTTTTTGAGACTTATACGAGTGGGCACTAGCATCTTCAATTGAGATGCTTAATGAGTTGTTTAAATTTAAGCAATGTTACTTAAAGTTTTTTTTTCATTAAAACAAATGATGTGATATTGCTTAAAAATTATTACCACAAATAGCATGTTTTTAAGCATTGTTGAACTCATAAAATTAAATTAATTACTCACTTTAGCATTTTTATCATTGGAGTAAATCATTGTGTAAAGTGTTTAAGCTTATGTAGAACTACAAGACAAAAAAAAGAAAAAGATTAGCACTCTCTTTAACAACTTTACCATTGTAAATGAATATTACTTCAAATATGTTTTTAAACCCTTGAATATGAGTCATATTTTTTTTAGTCATCTAAATAAAAAGTTATTTTTTTTAGTCTCTCAAAATTAAAAAATACTTATTTTAGTCTTTTTAACAATAAATATCAAATAAAGAATAAAAGATTTAAAATTTGTGATGATTTTTAACCGTCACAAATATACAAAAATGACGCAAATTAAATTGTGGCGGCTAAAAAACTATCACAAATTACAAATATCTTATTTCTTGTTTGATATCTTTTGTGACAAGGACTAAAAAAATGATTTTTTATTTGGAAGAGAAAAAAAAAATCTAACCCATGAATTAAAAATATATTTAAAGAAGAAGAAAAATTACATTTAATAATTGATTATTGAATATTTAATGACTATCGGTGTTCATAATAAATTATAGAGCAAATTACAGTAACACCCCTGAAGTTTGCTTTAATTACACGTACACGTACACTCACTCCTTTTTTTTTTATCCCTACACAAAATTCTCTAACTTTTGGTATCCTATTACACTTACACCCCCTCCACTATAAACGAAGTTAACTCTGATAACTTTTTATATTATGTGACTGACACATGACTTTTATAATTTTTTTTTTCTCAAAAATGCTTTTATCTTCTTTTTTTAAACATAGGGGTGTATTTGTAATGTATTAAAAAGTTACATGTGATAATTTTAAAAGTTAAAAAGATACATGTGTGATGTGTTTAAAAATTAAGGGGATACATGTGTGATGTATTTAAAATTTAAGGGATATATGTGTGATGAGTTTAAAATGTCAAGAGATACGTGAATGATAAGTTTAAAAAGTCGGGTTCGGTGTCATCGTAGAATTGCAAATTGCAGATGGGATCATCGTTGCTACCAAAAAAATCATCGTTGGGTTGAAAGTCGTCATGAATGTGATTGTTGAACATAAAATAGAAAATTCACATACAAGAAAAATATTCATCATTTGGAGAAGAAGAACAATTCTTTCCCATGAATAATAACACGAAACAGAAGAAGAACAACCATTCTTTCCTATTTAAAAGACCAATAGCACAAAACAGAGGAACAACCTTTCTCTCCCTTTAGAAGAGCATTAGCATAGAATAAAGAAAGAATAACATTCTCTTTTAGGGTCACTTAACTATGGGTAATTATGAAATTTTAAATAAATTAATTAAAATTAAATATAAATTCATTTAAAAAAACTAACAACTTAATACCCTTAAAACAAAGGATGCCAAAATAATGATAAAAAATACATATATGATTGAAACAAACCTCAAAAAATATTACTGTAATTTACTCATAATTAATTATATATGGTGTAACTAGTAACCAATCATTAAATACTAGTTTTTATTATTCTTGTCAAAGTAGCAACAAACAATCAATCAAGGGTCTAAGTTAGTTGATCGTAAGACAAAATATTTGGGCTTGGTGCTGTACTTATTATTTATGAACAGCATGAGTCATAAAATTGCTCTTTTCCTCCACTCATCGCCACTCTGTGTGTCACTGCATGAACCCTCCCATTATTAGAAAAAGTTTAAATAAGTGTTCGCAAATTAGAAATTCTTTCTAATCGTGTGTCAAAAAAAAAACAAAAAATCTGACCCAATAAATTGAAACAAAACCCGGACCACCGCAGAACCGGATGTCGCCACAGGTCGAGTTGTATCTCTCCATATAATTGACTTAGTGGTTAAATACAATGTAATTCGACCGATTTAGTGGTTAAATCAGTAACCTATTTACTCGTTGTAGATCAAAAAATGTTAAACTTTACTAAAAAAGAAATGCAAAAGTATTAATGATAGGAGTCAAACTTGTGTATTGAAAGTCAATCAGCTGAAACTTAACCATGAGATAACAATGTTTATTTGGTATTCATGTTACAAATAATATATATAATATATTATGTATATAAGTAAATATAAATATATAATTTTTTTTATTCTTATTATAATTTTATTATTTATATTTATTATTATTAAATGTTAATGATAAATTTGTAAAGTTATATTAATTTATAATAATGTGATTTTTTCTTTTTATCTTTTGTAGAAAGGATATAAAACTTTAATTTTTTTTAACAGAGAAATTTGATCATGGTTAATCAATGACTCATTAATTGAATTTTTAAAAATATGATTATTTAATATTCTAAAATCCATCTACAAAGTGAGTCATATAAGAGAGAGGTAACTTAAATATTCTATTTAGAGTCTCACTCTCACCCATTCAAATGTGGAATATTCTATTTACATAATTTTATGTTAAATAAATATTAATGTACGTCGACGTCACCTCTATATAAATATAAATATAAAATAATTAATAATTAATACAGAGCATCCCCTATTTATTTATTTTAAGAACAGAGCACACTATTGGGAGCCGTTAAAACCTCAATAGTCAATACATATTGAAGGGGAAATGTAGAGTTAGTAAATTGGCAAGGTGGACTTTGGACCATATCTGTTTAGGTATAAATAAAGAAAAAAGAAATAGACAGAAATGAGATTGGATGAAAATATGGAATTTTAATAGAGAAAATAAGATTAAGAACTGTTTTTCATAGTAAATTAAATTCCACATATAAAAAATATTTCCTCTTAAAGTTGGGAGAAATACTTATTAATATTTGATTTTTTACACTTTAAAAATAAATATAAATAAAAAATAAAAATTGTTGATTTAAATTTAATTTATTGATTAGTATGAAAAATAAAAAATTTATTTATTTATTTGTCCTAACTCTTTCACCCATCTAATTAAGTAAATAAATTCTTTTAAACTTATTTCTTCTTGTTTTTATCCATCCGAATACATCTTTTTACTTTATTTCTTTTCATTTTGACTCCTTTTATCTCTAATTCATTTCTAATATGAACACATCATGAGAAGTCATTTTGGTTTGGTGTTAGATAACCCTAATCCATAGTAAAAAAATAATAATATAACTAGTTAGTATTCTCGTAAATAGTCAGCATTACTTTAAGACTAACTCTTATAACAAAATTAAATATGTATTTTGATGATGGAATTAAAATATGTATTGGAGAGTTAGACTATGATAATAAAAGTGTATCAATAAAAAAGACTCTGATATTGAAATGATAAATAAAAAAATTGATCTTTCTTAAAATCTGTGGGTTTAGATGCACATCATTAACGTAAGGCACATCAAATTGGACTATTCAAAATTATTTTTGTCCAAGTCTTCC
The DNA here is from genome assembly GCA_014843725.1 of Amphicarpaea edgeworthii. Taxonomy (NCBI): domain Eukaryota; kingdom Viridiplantae; phylum Streptophyta; class Magnoliopsida; order Fabales; family Fabaceae; genus Amphicarpaea; species Amphicarpaea edgeworthii. The sequence continues at coordinate 22,516,985 of CM026322.1, read as the reverse complement.
ACGAAGTGTCATTTTCCTTGTAATGACATAATTTTCTTGTATGTTTAAATTCATTAGACTTAAATATGTTTTTGTTTGGTGTAAGTTTGTATTTTTTTAATTTTGATATTTGTAGGGTTTTTTTTTTTTTTCATTTTTAATCTTATAAGCTTATGTTTAATTATCTAATTTTAGTCTTTCTGAATTATTTTGTTCATTTTTAGTCCCTATAAATTTGTATTTTTTCAATTTTAGTCTTTTTAAGATTTTAATTTATTTATTTTAATCCATGTAAGTATACTTTAACAGGAATTAAAATTAGAAAATGCAATACGACCAAGTCAAGTTAACAGTGTCTAACTTGCCACGTGTTTGATGCAGATGTCATATCATTCATAATGTCTACGTTGACCAGTTGAGGTAAAACTCTATTAGCCATGTCAGTATTACGTTGAAGAGTTAGACGTTTGGATAAAAAATAGCATAATTTTGAATTTTTAGAGAGTAAAATAATGCAAAATGTTTTGAAGGGATTAAAATAAAATATCAAACATTTTATAGGGATGAACTTTACCTTAATATAAATCTATGTATTAATACAATTCTTATCTTAAGTGGATGTGAGCTAGATCAAGGAATTTAGACAATAAGATTAAACGAAATTGCTTTTCCATCTAATTAAACTTCAGGTTCACTAGGATATTGGAGGTTAGTAATTGCTTTACACTGATGTCCATCAATCGTTCATTTTGTGTAAAACGGCAAAAGATCTTATGACTGAAGAAAATTGCTTGTTTTATTTGCTTTCCTTCTTATTCTTCTCCACTAAATTGAACTTTGTAAGATTTAAGATTCTGTATTTTAACTTTTCTAATTTTTCCCTTTTCTTTTCCTTGTGTGTGATATTCAAGATGGTGGAGACGAAGAAAGATCCCGAGTTTGTTCCAATTAATGGCATATTCTTCTTCCCAATCTTCTGAAAAAAAAATCTGTTCTTTTTCTTAGTCTCTTGCTTATTTTGGAATTGATGAGTGTAACATCAAATCAAGTGTTAGATAAGGTTCCTCAAATAAAATATGATGTTTTTGGAGTGCTGCCTTCTTTGCCCTTCGTAGCTTTCATAGAAATTAAATAAATGAGAGAGAAAGTATGTTAAGAGAGTGTTCCTAATAATCTTTATATTATATGAAGATTGTTCCTTTTCCAAAAAAATAAATATGAAGATTGTATTTCATTTATTTTTTCTGTGTTGTACAGGACTGAAGTTGAGCTACTTGGAGAAGTCATCAACGTTGTTAATCTTATGTTGATGAGGTTGGATAAGCATCGAGTTAACTTAAAAGGAGTTATAGGGATTGAAAAACCAATTCAACATTTAGAATCTTAGTTACATCAGGAGTCAAAAAATGTTCGTGTTATTGGAATTTGGGGTATGGGTGGGATTGGAAAAACAACCATTGCTGGAGAAATATTTAACCAACTATATTCCAAATATGATACTTATTGCTTTGTGGCAAATGTAAAGGAAGAATCAAGAAAGCATGGAATAATTTATGTGAAAGAGAAACTTTTTTCTACACTACTGGGAGAAAATGTGAAAATGAGCACAACAAATGGATTGCCATATTATATAAAAAGAGAAAGATGGGTGCAGTGAAGGTTTTAATTGTTCTCGATGATGTGATAGATTCAGGTTTGCTAGAAAAATTATTTGAGAACTGTGATTGGTTTTGAATCAGGCAGTAGAATCATTATAACAACTAAAGATAGACAAGTGCTTATCGCAAATAAAGTTGATGATATATACCAAGTCGGGGCATTGAACACCAGTGAAGCACTTGAGCTTTTTAGTTGGTATGCCTTTAACCAAAATCATTTTGATATGTACTATTATAACCTGTCAAAGAGAGTGGTCAATTATGCCAAAGGCATTCCATTAGTTATTAAAGTTTTGGGTCATCTTCTTCGTGGAAAAGGTAAGGAAATATGGGAAAGTCAGCTAGACAAACTCAAAAACATGCCAAATGTAGATGTATACAATGCAATGAGATTGAGTTATGATGATTTGGGTCGAAAAGAACAAAAGCTTTTTCTAGATTTTGCATGTTTCTTCGTAGGATTGAATTTGAACCTGGACCACATAAAAATTTTGTTGAAAGATAGTGAAGCAGATAACTCAGTAGTGGTTGGGTTGGAAAGGTTAAAAGATAAAGCTCTTATAGCCATTTCTAAAGATAATGTTGTATTCATGCACGATATTATACAAGAAATAGCTTGGGAGATTGTTGGTCATGAATCTATCGAAGATCCTGGAAGCCGCAGCTGATTGAGAGATCCTGATGACATTTATAAAGTGTTAAAAAATAATAAGGTAAAAACCTACATTAAACAAAACATGTTTTCTAAAACATTTGTTTTATTTTTTGTGGGTGGGAAATGTGGCTTCTAATGATGTTTAAACTTTTCTTTTAATTTAATGGCAGGGGACCGAGGCCATAAGAAGCATAAGGGCAGACATATCAGTAATTAGGGAGCTGAAGTTAAGCCCTCACATATTTACTAAGATGAGTAAACTACAGTTTTTGTCTTTTTCTGGCAAATATAATAATGACGACTTTGATGATCTTCTTCCTCACGGGCTTCAATCTCTCCCAGTTGAGCTAAGATTTCTTATTTGGATGCATTACCCTCTAAAATCCTTGCCAGGGAATTTTTCTGCTGAAAACCTTGTTTTTTTGGACTTATCCTATAGCCAAGTGGAAAAACTTTGGGATGGGACGCAGGTAATTAATTATGTCTTCCAGTTATAATTATAATTATCTACTAATTCAAATACTACAAAATTAACAACTTAAGCTCACGTGTGATGTTTTTTGTTATAGAATTTGGTGAATTTAAAAGGAGTATCAGTCTCTGGTTCTAAAAACTTGAAGGAGCTACCAGACTTTTCAAAAGCCAAAAATCTTGAAGTACTGTATATCAATTCTTGTCCTCAGTTGACTAGTATGCCCCCATCCATTTTTTCTCTCAACAAGCTCGAGGAATTGGAACTGAAGTCTTGTTCCCTTACAAAAATCATAAGTGATAACCATTTAAGCTCCCTTAGTTATCTCAGCCTTCGAGCATGCCGAAATCTAAGGGAGTTTTCAGTGACATCCGAGAATATGACAGATCTAGATTTATCATCCACTCAAGTCAATTCATTACCCTCCTCCTTTGGACGTCAAAACAAGCTCCGATTCTTATGGATAACAGAGCGCCATCGAGAGCTTCCCTTCAAGCTTCAAGAATCTTAAAAGACTGCTATATCTGGGTGTACAAAGGTCAACGAAGCTTCATACTCTAACAGAGATTCCCCCATCCCTTTTAGCTCTAGATGCCACGGATTGCACATCATTGAAGACTGTGTTGTTCCCGTCAATTGCGGAACAATTCAAGGAAAAAAGGACATTCATTACATTTTGGAATTGGTTGAAATTGGATGGATATTCTCTCAAAGCTATTGAGTTAAATGCGCATATTAATGTGATGAAATTTGCGTACCAAAATTTATCTGCATCTGATGGATATTTAGATGGCTACAATCGTAGATATGGACCAGATCATGCAATGTATGTGTATCCAGGAAGCAGAGTTCCAGAGTGGTTGGAGTATAAGACAACGAAGGATTATATAATTATTGATTTCTCCTCAACTCCTCCCTCTTCATTGGGCTTCATTTTCTGCTTCATTATCTCTGGCCATAAGGGAAAGATAAAAAATGCTTCTGGAGTTACATTTGATATCACAATCAGTAACAGTGATGATACGATGAATATGATAGTTATGGTGACGGTGATGAGGATGAAAGTGAAGAAGATAGTGTGGGAATGATCCTCCAGTTTGTTTCTGTTGTGTCGGTTGTATCCGATCATGTGTGTGTTGTCTGTGACAATGAATTGTCCAGCTACCTAAACAGTCGAGCCAAAAACCAGACAAGGCTTAAAATAGAGGTTAAAGCAAGGGCAGATCGTCAATGGGGTGTGTGGTTAAAAGGTTTAGGGGTCAGCCCAATCAACACCTCAGCATATCACAATTTCGTGGGACGCATAAACAAATCGGCCTCAGCGTATCACAATTTTAGTCAACAAATAAACACCTCGGCAAATAACAGTTTCATTCAACAACTGCAAGTGTCTGATCCCATGCATTTCGTTATGCTTGCTACCATGCTCCTCATATCCCTTTTGTGGTTAAGATACAGACTTTTATCGAGTTAGCCACGACACAAGTATTTGACTGCAAATTAGATTTGTAAGTTATTTCCAATTTCAATATACTTGAGTAAATAACTAAATATATAACAGTGCTACTACATTTATTAGATTTTGCAACATTTAATCTGTAACATAATAAGAAATTGCTGCTATTTTTTATTGGCTAATGTTTTTCTAACTCAGAAAAAAAAATGTTACTAGATTTTGTTTCTATTTCTTGCTGCACTACTCATTGTCCCAAACTAGAGATCGAGAATTGCCAAAAATACTGGATTCGAAACTAGATCCCATGTGTTCATGTTATTGATTTTTGCAGGGGTGGGGGTGGAATTAGAAGAAGGGAGTGAGGTGTGGAAAGAAATGAGCAAGAGAGTGAGAAAAGCATGTGAGAGTCACGGTTGCTTCCTCTTGATGTTTGATGGTATGAAGCATTGTTTGATCTGCTTCAAGAAATAAAGCAGCAACACATGAGTCCAAAGCCTTATAGGAGCTGAGACCTTCACCCAACATGTGGTATATTTAATAACCAATAAATATTGTATAATCCGTCAAAGTAACAACACAAATTAACCAATAAATTGCAATAAAAAAATTAATGATTCGACAAAGTAGTAACACATTCAAATAAATACTAGAATAATTTATATATCAAGAATTAAACTTCAACATTATAGCAACCTCACTGGAAATTCAGTAAATTGAAGAATCGTATCATTTTGGAAGTGTAACAGATTCTTTTTTGTCCTGAATTGAAGTTGTTGAAAAAAAGTTTAACAGAGACCGTGAAAAGCAGTGGATTGTTATATAAGACAAAATATTTGGGCTTGGTGCTGTACTTATTATTTATAAACAGCATGTGTCATAAAATTGCGCATTCAAAGACCTGCAAAGACTTGAAGAGCTTCTGTGGGATTTGAAACAAAGTAGTTAAAGTAGTCTCCATAGTTGAATGGATGATAACGAAGGGGATGAATTTTGTCATCCACTAACTCACGTGGCACCTCAATGTCCATCTCTTCCTTTGGCATTGCAAATACCCCAAAAGAGTACCTCTCTTTTCCTCCACTCATCGCCACTCTGTGTGTCACTGCATGAACCCTCCCATTGCTCCATGCCTGTTCATTCATTCATGCAACATAATTATATATAATTATTTAATAAACATTGTTATTCTACAAGAACTTTTTCAATTCATCATAGTATTTTGTATTTACCTTTAGTATATCACCAACAATGACCACAAAGCCGTATTGGGGTATGTCCAATTCAACCCATTTGCCTGTTTTGGATAACACCTGAAGCCCTTGGACTTCATGTTGGCATAAGATGGTTATGGCACCATTGTCAGTGTGAGGGGGCAGGGCAGTCTCAAACTCATTACTATTGCTTTTACTTTTAGGAACCTGGTACTTGATCAATCGTGAATAGCTAGAGCTCTTCATGTTTTCAACATCCGAAATGTAATGTTGGGGAAGCCCATAACCTTCCACAATCATTTTCATGACCATGAAACTTAGTTCTAGCATCTTTAAGCTCATAGTCTTCAATGCCTCACTGTAAGTCATTGTTAATTTTCTCTACCATAAATATTGGAATTCATTCAAATTCAAGGAATTGATTTTAAAGGACTAAGTATAAGTCATAATTCATAGATTCCATGATTCAAATAAATTAAGAGAAGTACTATAAAATCAAGACTGGGTCTTTAATTAATTTCTCTCATATTCATGTCTCCTCTAAAATTGCTAATATATATGTTTAATGAATGTATTATATATATATATATATATATATATAATAAAGTCCCTAATAAATATGATATCTGCAGGTATGATGAGTTTGGTGGCTGCTATGTATACATAGTAATTGAAATCCAGGATTTGAAAGTCACAATCAACTACAACAGCATGGCCAATGCATTAAATAGTAGTAACAGAAAGAATTAATTAAGTACCAGAAAGGTGGGTTTCCTTGGGGCCACATGAGGTTAGTGAAGACCTCAGGCTCAGAAGCTGAGAGAGGAACATCATCAATCCCAAAGCTTTCACAGAGAGGAAGAATCATAGAGTTCTTGCCATTGTAGCTCCTATAAGGCTTTGAACATACGTGTTGCTGCTTTATTTCTTCAGGCAAATCAAACAATGCTTTCATACCATCAAACATCTCTTCACGTACACCCTTTGGGATGATCTCATCACACATCAAGAGGAAGCAACCGTGACTCTCACATGCTTCTCTCACTCTCTTGCTCATCTCTTTCCACTCCTCACTCCCTTCTTCTATTGCCTTATTGCAAAAATCTAAACATGGGATTGGGATATTCTTCATCATTATCTCATCACTTTCATGATCACTTTCCATTTCCCTCTCTCACTACTCCAGCTGTGGATTTGTTTGTTCTTAAACAAAGTGGAGCTATATATAGACTTGGTCATTAGCTAGAGCTAGCTCTATAAGGAAAACATAAGTAACATATACAGATGGAAATTAAAGCCATATATTAAGGAATGTAACGTTGAGATGGAGCCCCACATATATAAATGTCAAAACTACCTATGTTTTAACATTTACTATTTGATTAGTAGATAACATTAATTCTACTAACCTCCTTGTAAAAGAAAAAAATTAATCTTGTTTTCATCACCAAGAATACTTGAGGTTCTGTCCGCAGGGACTCACCTTAATTATGGTAGTAAAAACAAAATACGAAAGTGATATATAAACTAAAAAAATAGTGAAATTAGTTATGTGTAACAATTAACAAACACTATTCTATACAGAAAGGTGCTATATATTGGTATTGGGTGCTTGGAGAAGGTTTGCATTAAAGATAAGAGCGTTATATATATATATATATAGTTTCTCCTTTATTTTTTTCCCGTTAGAATTAAATGGGTTCCGTGTACCATTATATGCTTTGTCAATGTACAGCTCATACCAGATATGAGCAAGTTGAAGTCAAAATTAGTTGCATCGTTCTTCTAACTTGTCTGGATTATACATTTCTTGATTTTACTATTTATGAAATTTTAGTCAATTCATTATCTTGATTCTTGATATCCTATTATTTAACAGAAATATTGCAGTGTTGTCACGTTAGTACTTTACACATTACCTTTTCCGAAAAATATGAGTGGTGGGGGTGGGGTTCGAATCTCAATTCTAACACCAGAGATGGAATGAATGCATTAAAGAAGGTTTAAGTAAAACTTGGGGAAAAAAAGGTATAGAGAGAATAATTAATTTATTTAATTATATCTGAAACATTTTCTTGAGAACGTGACATGCATACGTAGATTTACATTTATTATTCCTTTCCAATGCTGAGAAAGATCACGTAAATTCGAGTGCCAAATCTGAAATTCATTCCATAAATCATCTTAATTATTTCTTTTTATTTCTTCTCTCCTTCTTCTGTTTCTTATTCGATTGAAATTGTTTGTTCTTGTTTAGTTGTGAAAAGTCCAAACTTAAACATATTTAGAAATTAGAATCCGATCGAAAATGAGAAATCAAGTCCCGCGTAGATCAAAGGATCGAAGAGTATTAATTGTACGTAACTGCAAATTAATTGCTGTCACATTTGGAAATGTGTAGAGAATCGTTTAACTAATTTGTTTTTGTTTACCTTTCTCGGTTTCTTTTAATTGAATGAAGTGAATGGTTAATTACTTTCTTCGCCTAAGACAATTACCAATATAGAAAAGATAGAGTTTCAGAAGGGAAAAACAGACATTGATGCAATGGCTGTCTGGTTCCAAAAGGGACAATAGGTTGAGCATGGGTCACGCAATTTACGCATTTGTTTGTTATATTTTTTACTTGTCCTCCACGGAGGTCACAAAAAATGCATGCTTTTCAAGCAGTGTCCCAAAATAACACATCCATATGCTCTTTGTAGTGAGAATATGTCTGGTTTCTCTTTCCCTAGTCGCTTTTGCCATTGATAAATATGATAAAATGCTACCAAAGTTGAAAACTTCTAATATGGGGACCAAAGGTTTAAAATTATACATCACATCCTTTAGCTGTCATCGATCACTTTCTGTATATTAGTAATTCAGAAGGTTGGTATATATATTTACAAATTAATTAAGCCGTAGTATTTCTTTGTCAGTTGAGGTTGATATCAAGCTCTTACCCTATAGCCTATAGGGATAGCAGAAAGAAAATATATACTAATAAAAGACAAGATTCCAAAATTCCATATTAATTACTAAAGGGATTTAATAATGTAAAAGTGGGTCTAAATAATTATTCTGCATTACATATATATAAAATGAGTTCTAGATTTTGGCTTGCTTGCTAGCTAGCTCATGTGCTTATTTATAAATAGCTGGCTAGATTGTATTATCATGCATAAATATAAAGGGGGTAGCTAATTAATTAATTCAAAGAGCTGCGAAGACTTCAAGAGCATTTTCTTTGTGATTTGAAACAAAGTAAGAGATGTAGTCTCCATATTTGAATGGATGATAACGAAGTGGGTGAACTTTGTCATCCACCAACTCACGTGGCACCTCGATGTTCATCTCTTCCTTTGGCATTGCAAATAGCCCAAATGAGTACCTCTCTTTTTCTCCACTCATCACCACTCTATGTGTTGCTGCATGAAGCCTCCCATTGCTCCAAGCCTATTATGCAACATAATTATAATTATTCAATTAATCTATTCTACAAGAATATATATATTTTAATTTAAAGTGTACGTATTTGTTATTTTACATTATATATAGTACCTTTAGTGCATCACCAACAATGACCACAAAACCATTTTGGGGAATCTGCAATTCAATCCAATTGTTGCCTGTTTTGGATAACACTTGGAGGCCTTGGACTTCGTTTTGGCATAAAATGGTTAAGGCGTTTTTGTCTGTGTGGGACAACAGTGCTGTATTGAAGTCATTGTTATTTTCAGGAACTTTGTATTTTATCAACCGTGAATTGCTACAGCTCTTCATCTTTTCAACATCCTGCTGAATGCCATAACCTTGCAAGATCATTTTCAGGATCAGGGAACTTAGTTCTAGCATGTTTAAGCTCATGTTCTTCAGTGTCTCACTGCATGCATGTCATAATTCACAAAGAAAATCATTCAATAATTACTACTGCTTTTTTTGACAGATCAATAATTAGTACTTAGAAATTAATCCAGGATTTCAAGTCACAATCAAAGAAAATACCAGGGCCAATCTATTAAATAGCATGTCCATATTATTTAGAGTGTAACAACACAAGCTAGCTAGGATAAGAATTAAGTATTAAGTAGTAATCAATAGAAAGTACCAGAAAGGTGGGTTTCCTAGGGGCCACATGAGGTTAGTGAAGGTCTCAGCCGAAGCAGAGAGAGGAACATCATCGATCCCAAAGGTTTCACTGACAGGGCTATTGCCATTGTAGCTGCTATAAGGCTTTGGACTAATGTGCTGCATCTTTGTTTCATCAGGCAAATCAAACAATGCTTTCAAACCACTAAAAAACTGTTCACGTACACCTTTTGGGATGATGATCTCATTCTCATCATTATCACACATGAAGAGGAAGCAACCGTGACTCTCACATGCTTCTCTCACTCTCTTGCTCATTTCTTTCCACTCCTCGCTCTCTTCTTCTAATGCCTTATTGCAAAAATCTAAACATGGGATTGGGATATTCTTCTTCATCATCTCACTCTCACTTTCCATAAATATTTCCCTCTATCTCTCTCTGGCTAGTTGTGGATTTTTCTTACACAAAGTTCTGCTATATATCGAGAGTTTGGCCATACAACAGTAGAAGTAAAACAAAAGTAAATAAAATATTGAGATGGAGCCCCATATAATTAAATGTGAAAACAAGCCTAGTTTAAACATTTATTTGAATAGTGGACACAGTTGTTTGTAGTTTCGATCACTTATGAAAGAAAATTTGAACCATGTTTTCTTTCTTTTAGGAAATTCCATTTGATGTTTACGCAATAAGTTTCGTTTTTGTTTATGTATATAGAAAGGTGGTTACTTGAGAAGGTTGCATTAAAGATGAGAGAGGCGTTTGCACATCTGTAGTGTAGTAGTTTCTCCTTTGTCAATGTACAGCTGATACCAGATATGTATCTATGAACAAGCTCAAGTCAAAATTAGTTGCATCGTTCTTCTAACTTCTCTTGGATTTGATATCTGGTAAATAATTAAATGAATACTACCGTTGGAGCGAAAAACGAATTTGAATAATTTGACATGGATCATTTAGAGAAATCCCTACACACGAATTAGTTGATGCACAATTATCCCAACATAAGATTTTAGTTCTAAATATGTTAATTATGTAATTGCGTTAATATTCCGGAAAAAAAAAACAAAACTTTGTTAATTATAATTTTTTGCTCGATTAGAGGATAATTCTCATAATTCTTTTAAAAAATCAACAAAATGAATGGAGGGAGTAGATGGTATTAGTGTGGGTCCACTAATCTTGCATTCAATGCGATTTAAATTTGGATCACGATTCCCGGCACTTAAAAAGTAACTGCAAGTGTTGCCTCACAATCTAATTGTTTTATCTTACTCACAAGTCACAACACAACATACTCAAATTTAATATACCTAATTTCACATTGATTAAATACGTCACAAGTTCATTTTTTTTTAATTTCATAAAAAAATACATTTTCCAAATTATCCTAATTATTAAAATAATTAATTCATATTTTTAGCAACTATAATAAATAAAAGTATAAAATAAAATCTTAATTCTAAGAATAATAGAATATATATATATATATATATTTTGTAACAAAGAATAAACCGCAAAAAAACAAAATATATGAGACGGGGAGTCACATCCTATAGGACCCAACTTTGGTGAAAAGAGAGTTTTGTGTTGGTGTCGGATGAATATTCACCATGGACTCAACAAGGTTGCAATATGAAATATATATATATATATATATATATATCTGTCTCTGTGTGTGTGTGTGTGTATAGTGATCGTGGGACTCGGCAAAGTCACATGCAACAAGAAGGGTGGTATTAATATAGATAGATATACCTATACCCCTCCTCTGGAGTCTGGACTCTGGAGAGGGTAATTGACACAATTAACTAGTTTGCTGCTGATCCAACAACCATGTCAGTTTAGTACACTTCCTACATTCAGTTGTTCACAAATCATTATCAATCAGGGAATAAAATTCAATTTCTCATGCACTTTTTGACTTTTCAGAATGTGACTGTGACATGCATTTGGAGATTACATATTATTATTTATTAGTTATCATCATTCATTCCTTTCCAATGTTGAGTTGAGGAAGTACATTAATTTTGAGTGCCAAATCCAAAATTATTTCCATATTTCTTCTCCGCATCTGTTTCTTATTCCATTGAAGCAAGGCTTTTCTTGTCCTTATTTAGTTGTCCAAATTCTAAACTTAAACAATTAGAATCCAATCGAATACGAAAATTCTAGTATATGTTTGTTTTAAAGTTGATTTAAATGTAAATGAGTTTTCATCTAAAAATTTGTGAGTGTAATCTTTGAATTAAAATAATTTTGAGAGCATTAAAAAGTGTGAACTGTAATTGGAAAATGTGTAGCATAGTTCAACTCATTAATTTGTTTTAGTTTACCTTTCTCTATCCCTTTCCCATTGAATGAATGGGAAAAAAACAGACATTGATGCACTGGCTGTCTGGTTGCAAAAAGGACTATGGGTCACACAATTTAAGCATTTTGTTTGTTATTTTTCTGCCTTGTCCTCTTAGAGGTCACAACATTTCTTGTAATGTTCCAAAATAACACAACCATATGCCCTTTGTAGTGACAATATGTCTCTTTCTCTTTCCCTGGTCACTTTTGCTGTTTCATAAATATGATAAATGCATTAGAGAGAGGTTCTACCAAGTTTGAGATCACTCTTCTTAATATGGGGGACCAGAGGTTTATACATCACATCCTTTAGCTGTCATCACTTTAATTTCCTGTTTATATTTCAGAAGGTTGGTCTTTCAAATTAGCTAGGGTGAGGCCGATCAAGCTACCTCTTACCGTATGGTAGTGTTGTGAAGGGATAGTAGAAAGAAAATAAATAAAAGACAAGAATTAGACACACATTCCATTAAAATTCCATATTACCAATTTGGACAGTGCGGGTTTATCATCAAATTAATGTTGAGATCTGGCCACTATATGTATAAGGCACTAATGAATTAAAACGATCTAATCCCGAAGTTAACAGTAGGTCACGGTGGATTGAAAATGTTGACACTGGCAAGGTTTGATGACTTGTATTTGAAACTCAGCCACTTATAGCAGTTCAGGTTTTTTGGGAAACGTTTAATTATAACCCTCCAATTCCATTATTAGTAGTTACAAAGATGTGAAGTTTGTGTCTAAATTATAGGAAGGTCTCTTGCCATGACCGGAAACTGCAAAGGTATTGAATTGAATACTCGCCTTCTTAGTTGAGTAGAAATAAGAAACCATCCAAGTCAATTATGTTATAACATGAATAGTGAGATGGGGAAGAGTTACTCGTGAAGTCAATGGAATAGGATTAATTGATACTAAATGTCATTAAATTACACTTTAATCTTTAAATTAAAAAAATGATTTTATGTTATAAAGTAAATGTTTTAAAGCATAACCAAAGGGTTGACACATGTGTAAGACCTCACTGCCTTTACAGGATAAAAGTGATCTAGTTAGCTTCATCTCCCGTATTCATGATCAGTGGTGAGGCTTTCACATAGGGGAATGACGAATTCTTGTCATTGTTAAAGAAATGAAGAAAATAAGAAAAAAAATCAGCCGTCCATTAAAAAATAAATGGATCTGGCGATTCAAATTAAGTATCCATTGAAGAAGCACACACACAAGTCAAAAATATTAGGAAGACAAAAAAAAAACAGAAAAGATCAAGCTTCATTCAGAAAATGGAATCACCAATTGACCACCAAACTTTGAGGGAATAATAAACGCACAAAAAACATATATATCCAAAGTTAAATATTTAAATGGAAGATGTGACAGCATTAAGACAATGTTACATATTACATAGGTTAGTAAGCTAAAGATAGAGAATCAAATTCGATCAAGAAGCAAAAAAAGGGAAATAAATGACTATCATGTGAACAACAGTGACAAACAAAGACTTAATTATGGTTGGCCACACTTACTTCCAGAGCTTGAGGAACTTGTCATGGCTGGCTGAAGCAACCAAACCATTTACAGTTGAAACAGCCAAGGAAGTAATAAGACCTTCATGAGCAGACAGAGTCATTGTCTTGTTCTCGCTCATGTTCCACAGCTCCAATGACTACACAAAATTCAATTATTTACAAAGAAACCGTAAGATGTCAAATTTACAACCACATCATCATAACAAATAGGATCAACTTTCTTTTTAGTATTATCAAAATAACTATAATGCTCAGATTACTTGTATTTTGTCTATAAAACATCCTTCATCAATTGACTCACTCTATTATTTTACTCAGTTGGGGGGAGTCTACAGCTACTTTCTGATAAAGCTTGAGACTGGCCTAAAACCCTCTTCTTTGTCAATTAATTGCATATTTCAGGGACAAACAAATTAACCAAAAAAAAAAAGGAAAAGAAATGAAAAAAAAAAATGTAGGCTTGCCTGGTAACAGCCAATGACCAACAATGAAGGGTAAGTTGGGTGGAAAACAGATGCATGAAACTTGTTGCCATTACAGCTAAGTTCATGAACACATTCCCCTTCACTTCCTGATCCAAGTGTCCAAACCCTGACAGAGTCCTCACTCACAGATGCCAGCAACTCCCCAGAAGGGTCCCAACACACACAAACCACCGGTTTTGTGTGTCCCTACACAGTACAACATTCCATTAGTGATATTCTTTAATAAGCATGTCTTACATTCACTTTATATTTTAAGTTTACCTCTGAAGAGAAGATATAAAGGGCATAACACTGACTGACTCAAGCAAAATTCCAGACCTCTCGTTGAAAGAATTTTTTTGTATACCTCCAAGAAGAAATTTAAAGAAGTATGCCAACCAACCTTTAATGAATATCGGCATGCTTGTGTCTCCACATCAAATATAGACACAATATTCTCTGCTGCTGCAGCAAGGTACCTCCCTAGACGAGGCTGAAATCTCATCTGTGTGGTGCCACCCTAATCAACAACAAAAATAGTATGTTAGAAGGCTGAAATGAATGCATCATCGCTTTAATGCACAAGCTACAAAAATAAGATTCTTTTAATCGAAATATGGGGCAGCCTGATGTTACAAAGCATTTATTATGCAAGACCCAGTGAAGGGTTGGACCCACTATGTGGGTCTTGATATGAGAAATGCCTTTAAAATATGCTAATAATGATTAACATTCTACCTTGGAGACTCTAGCACAACTGCCATTGTTTATGCTCCAATATCTTATCTCACCATCACCATCACAAGAGCAGATGAGGTCATCTTTATTTGGATGAAAATCTAGTGACATAACAGACGTAGAATGTCCCGTGAAGGTGCGAAGTGAATAACTAGGCTGCATAGTAATTATATATTCAGTTAAATCACAATATTAAAACCAGAAATGAACACAATTCATCAACTTCTAGACAAGAGCAAACAAACCATCCAAGACAGCTATCATTAACATCCAAGCTAATAAATAGTTACGATGTTCAAGTCAACATACAGTAAACGGAAAACTTTTTTCAAGCCATATATAGCTCCATAGCAGAGATCTCAATCTAGGAGCAAAAACACAATACAATCTATTTAAATATAGATTACATGATCTTTAAAAATAGAAGATTTAGATTATTAGAATTCATGGTGGCATTCAACATCCATATTAAACACAATACAATCTCAAAAAGCATCTATTTGCTACAAAAATTAAATATTACCAGTAACATAATTCCTTAAGCTTCTTAAGCCCTATTGCACCCACCCTAATTATCTTCACCACGAACCAATAAATATAACCCTTCTGCATATGATTAACTTTTTCATTGCAACTCAACATATGAGCCACATAGCAATAGTAATACAGAATAGTGAAACCACATCTAGGAACTTCTAAAACAGAAATACCACTGCAAAACAAAATTATATCTTGAAGAACAATACATTTCAAACTCAAAACTTAGTACGAAAGAGTTTGTGCACTTCTTGTTTGTAATTTATAATTTCATACAAAACAAGCACATTAATAAGTTATATCATCTATCTCACTATGTACAGATTTTCAGTGAAAGATAGATGGCCATCTACACATCTGCAATTTTGCGGTGTGCCACACTTCAAGTCATGGCAAATATTAATATTACCATGTGCATGGTCAAGTTACATCAAACCCATTAAAATATACAACAATTTCTTAAAAGTTGTATACAATTAAAGTAAAACAAGAATAAATCAACTAACATTGTCAACATCCCAAACCCTGACAGTTTTGTCAAATGAAGATGTTGCAAGACGAGGCATGCTTGGACTGAAACGGACATCAGTAATCAAAGATGAATGCTCTTCTAGAGTAGCTTTTTGTTTTAGAGAATCTGTGTACCATAAAACAACCTGTCGTACAAAACAATCAGCAGGAAAAGGCCCCATATTATTCCATATCTAAACAGAATAAGGAAAAACAATGTTCTTGATTTTGTTTTTCAATTTAAGTTCACTGCTTATTTCAGAAAGTTAGTTGAACAAAGAAAGCACAACATAAAATATTACTATGAACTATCAAGACTAATACTGACCTTTTTGTCATGGCCACCACTTGCTAGTAATTTCCCATCAGATGAGAAATGGCAACAGGCAACTTTGCTTGTGCTTGCCCGTACAGAATTTACATCGGAAAATGTGAAGCCTGAACATGAAACAAATTCATGCCCTTAGTGTCTAAATTCTAAGCCATGGCTCATTATGCTTATGATTATGCATGTCAAGGAATTAGAGAGCAAGTAGCAACAATGAAGATGCACATATAAAAGATAACAAAGCAAGCACCTTCTAAATTATATAGCCAACAATGTTTATTTAACAAAATAAAAAATAAAAGCAATTGCACATGTTCATCATAAATATGGTAAAGAATATTTGAGGCATGGAGAAAGAGGGCATCACAAGTCAATCATCTTTGCTTGCTGCTAAAAAATCGTAATTCATTGTATTTCACCATAACAAATTATCTATTAATCTATTCAAAGAAAAGACGGCAAACTTCCACATTGGAGTGAGGGAAATTTAGACATACACTTTGAGAAACTCTTTTGCAAGGATGATGCCAGAATATTTTAGGATCAATGTAAAATGGTGTTTACTGCACCTTTGCTTACATCCATACAACGGCCAACAGTATCTCTAGGGTCTGTGTCATCATGGGATAAAAAAGACTCGACATTATCATCTAGAGATCCATCCTCCACAAAGCGATCCACATCAGCCTGCAATTCAAGATCCTTATCATCCCACTGCCAAAATGGAATGGCAATGAGTCTACATGCAAGGAACATCAGAATTCCTTCCATCAATTCAACCACACAGAAAAACCACTTACCAACTGGTTAGAAGGTGACGTAAGGGTTCCAGTGCCATCTGTGCTAAACATCATTAGAGGCTTTGAAGAACTACCACTATGAGGCAAGGCAGGCATTGATATCACATCTCCAGGCGTATGAGTCGAGGGAGTTGAGGGTGCTGAACTTGGTGATGGACCTGTCGTATTTGCTGTTCCTGAACTATTGGCAGGACCTGACGAGGATCCAGGCTGTTTTCTCTTTCTCCCAATCTGGTTTTTTGAAACCTTAAAGTGCATTCAGATAACCATGTTAGGAACCTATTTCATACTCTTTGTAAGGTATAAAAAATCAGATATCTATCAAATTCAGGGAACAGAAATTCAATAAAAATAGTTGCCAAAATCTTGTAGAAGACATCGCCATTTGTTGTATAATGTTAGATTTCATCTTAAAACCAATTGGCATTAAGTTGCCCAACAAATATATAAGTTGCACCCCAAGAATTGAGGGAAGCGATGTGAGACTTCCCAACATATATTTATGATTAACACTTTCAAAGAAACAAACTAGTAGTTGAAGTTGTGATTTCCACATTGCTATTGCAAATGCAAAAAATAAATAAATAAATACCCACTTCTGTAGTATACTTGTAGTTTATATAGATGGGTCATCATATCTCTGTTCAGGAGAATTAAAACAACAAAAGAAGTAAAATCCTTTTCCAATTACTCAGTTCTGGATGGCTTGATATTATGGAGATCGTATTTTGCAATACTTGAATACAAAACCAGTGAAGAAATGAACAAGGAAATAAGTTCACCGTGCATTAATCCAAACTGCTTGCCACCCTATAAATTCTCAATTTCACAAATTCACAATCATTAACTTTAAAAAAAAATGGTTGCCATCTCCAAAGTTATAAATAATAACAGAAAATTTATAACACCAACCACAAAAAGGAAGACATGGCAAAGGGAAAAGATGATGAGATTTTTAATTGTGCAATTGGATATCAGATATTACAATAAGCATAAATTAAATGGCTAGTATGTGGTATCAACAACTATAAAAGGACTGACCTGGTCATTTCCTCTAAATGAGTTTGACATGCTACCATCCACAGTGGCACTGCCACCACCTCCCCCTACTTTATCTTGCTGATGCATGCTATGATTAGAGGTCTGAGATTGCTGGTTTGAAAGGGCATGCTGTTGAAGCTGTGCATTGGTACTTGACTGTTGTTGTTGCTGCTGCTGTATCTGAGCCAGCTTCAACTACACATACAAAAGCTTTCAGAAGATACAAATCATGAAACTTTTGGTAAATGTAAAACAATTATAACTGAAACTGTATAATGGAATATATAATAACCATCTTGAAGATGGAAAGCAAATTAAAAGAGAACTAACACCTTCATTAGCATATCTGTATCTCCACGAGGAAAAGGAGGGCCACCACCTTGAAGAGGGGATCCGACATTTGATACCACATCACCAACAGGATTTGAAGGACCATCCTTATTTAGACCAATACTCCTACTATTCAATAGCATTCTCAGTCTTCTACTTTCTTCACTGGCAGATGGTGACGCCAGATTTTGTTGTGCCAACAAAAGCTGTTGCTGATGCTGTGGTGTTAACATTTGGAGTTGATGATAAGGCTGAGGAGCCTGCATGAAAGGTTTTTGTTGCTGGAGTAGACCAGGGCGCAGTTGCTCCAAACCCTAATGAAGGATAGAAAAAGCTTAATAGCAAAAACTAATAACTAAACTGCTATGTTTCAATAATTCAAGATGTTTAGATGACATAAAACTCAGTAGGAAGATTCCTAGGGACTTCAGATAATAGAGGCTGCCATTTTTAGCAGATGGCGGGCAGTTTGTAGTGTTAAGTGTTAACAGATTCAAGCAATAGAGGGCTACTTCTGCCACTTGAGCATGGCTTAAGTAGTAAGGATGGTATAAGATCAAGGTAGAGATCATAGATTCATAAGCTAGAACTAGAAGTAAGATTAATTAAAATAACAATAAAATAAAATATTACTCACTGTGAGAGGCCACCCTTTTAAAGTCAAATTATTGCTACCTTGATTTGATCCTGTCACAAGAAAATCTCTTGTTTATTCCATTTATGTGCAGGTATAGTAATAAAACATCATAAAGAAATTAACACAAAATCCAAAAACATCCTCAACCAACTATGAATAAATTGCAAAAGGAAAAAAAAAATCCATCAACTTGCAGCAAAACAGTTTCAAAATAAAACAAATCAATTACAGCAGGAAAAAAAATTCGTGGGAAAATACCAGGCATTCCCATCAATGATCCTTCAGGACCCGCAGCTCTGGGATTTAAAACAGGACTAATCTCACCCTTTATATCCTGATTCCAAGTGGCAAGTCAGGGAAAAACAGCTGATAAGAAATATAGGAATTAATGAGTTCCTCTAAGAACAAAGGTGTACCAGAGTAGACCCTGGTAATTGTTGAGTACGTGCTTGAACTTGTGGAGACATCCCACCACCAGCACCATGCAAAACTTGCCTGAAGTCAAGAAATTTAGTGCAGGCAAAGTCAACACCCATAAATATATAGAATGTTTTACAGTTTACACTAAGAATTAAATGTCAAATAACTTTTCTTAATAGGAACATATGACCATTGATTCTTCAAATGAAGGAGCATACAGTCCAGAAAAAACTAGGAAGACAAAAAGATCATTTTTTTCCATCAATAGAAGCAATCTTTAACTCAGAATTTCAGATCAAACTTGAATTATCTATGCTACATATTAATAAAGTACAAACTACCCTCTGTCTCCAGAAAGACATGAAACAATAACCAATAACTGTGAAAATTTAAAAATGATACCCTGAAGGCTGGCCAGGAGCTGCAGCTGACTTTAATATTGATGCATGATTTGGGTCCAAGAGTTGGCCCATGTTCTCACCAAATCTTTGCTGTATAACATACCAAAAGAAAGCAATGAACATATGCATCATAGAAACAGAATTTAAATCCAAATTAAATTAGATAACCAGAACATCCCCCAACCTTCATTGATGCCTCATCCAAAGAGTCCCTTTGAAGGGGCAGTTTTAACCTTTCCTCATACATCTTTGTTGCTAGTGCATTTGCAGTTCCAGGGTTTCCGACTAACCCATTTGCACTACCATTTAAAAGATGAGCCCTATCCCTACTTTGCTGTTGTTGTGGTTGTGACTGCTGTTGCTGCGATTGTGGCTGTTGTTGTTGCTGCTGCTGTTGTTGTTGTTGTTGTTGCTGCTGCTGTTGTTGCTGTTGCTGTTGTTGTTGCTGCTGCTGCTGTGCTCTCTGCAACAAGAGCTGTTGCATCTGCATGTGTTGTTGCTGCTGCTGCTGTTGATGCTGTGATTGCTGGGGTTGTGACTGCTGCTGTTGCTGCTGCTGCTGTTGTTGCTCCCTTGCTTTTATTAATTGAGTCTGCAGATAGAGTTTCACAAACCATAAACATAAAGAAGGGTCTGTTGTATTTTCTCTTAACAGAGAAACACTTATGTAGAATTGCAGATTCCAGTACACAATCATTTAAAGTAGGACAGTGTGGATAATAGATGATTATCTATAGAAACCTAAAGTAGTTACCCAAACTGAAATGTTTGGGTTCTTATCACTCAGCTAAAACAATATTCCATAATTTCTGCAGTTTAACAAAGCAGCCAATTGGACCAATTCATGAAATATTGAAATGAAAGGAGTGTGGAGATGAAAAGAAAATGTAAGCTCTCCACATAAATCAGAGAAATATAATTAATCAGGCAAAGCAAGTGAACTTATCACAGGTTGAGACACCTCATAGACCAAGAGGCTCATTATGTAGGCAAATAATCATGGGCTTAAACAACAAAATGAAGTATTAAATCATATTGCTAGACATATCAACCCAGAACTAAACAATAAACATCTTTAAACAATATTATTCAACAAAAATTGACTCTAAAGAAAGATTCCTACTTTCTTTATATACTATAGTTTAAAATACATACAGAAAGTAAGGAACAGCAAACAAAATCAGTCTTTCATTAGGAGGAGTAGTTATGTTAGCTATAGAGACTGAAAAGTTTAACCTAATGGAAGGCATAAACTTTCTTTATGGAACACTAGTGCCATTTTATCAACTGACGGTAACATACAGCCCAAAAATGTGAGTATGTCGCAATACTGCTTTTTCTTTGCCAAATGTGAAACCAGTGAAAATTTGTTTGTTCCCAACCAACCTCAATATACGATGCAGCAACCTCTGAGTGCTTCTCATTCGTCCGTGCAATGAATATATCCCAGAAAACCGACCACCACTCGAACAGAAAACCTCCCGGAGCATCAATAGCTGCAACCCCACATTACCATCCCACACACACAAGCAACCAAATCAATAATAAAACACACAAAACCAAAATCGAAGTAGAAAAATGGCAGTCAACTCCAACTTGACAAAAGAGCACAGATTTGAGACATCATACCAACAGGGTCCGAGGATACTTTTCCTTCAGCTTGAAAAGCTTGAGCAGAAGCCTTCAAATCCCTCTTGACAAGATAATCATGGATGTAAACATCTAACCTGAAACCTCAAAGTGCAATAACGATTACATCAGCCAAGTGAACAGTGAGAAGGAACGATTTCACTATTTCAACTTCACATTCACCACATCACAAAACACCCAACAAAATCCTGTGACCCACCACACAAAAATCCAAGTTCAGCAGCCTAGTTCCAGTGAACCCCACATAACATGCAATAAACCACAAACCCTAAGATACCCGGAAAGAAAAATTGGAACTTTAAAGTACTTAAAATACAACAGCACAGTTCATAAGAAAAAACCAAGAAGCCAAAAATCAAAGAATCAAGCATGAAGCAGAAAACCCATGTTGCAAAAATGATGAAAGAAGAGAAGCAGAAAACGAAGGTTACATCTTGTCGGCTTCCCAGTTAGTCTGAGACATGGTTGTGTTGTGGAAGTGAAAGGTGAGCGAGTGGAGAGAGGAATATGTTGAGAGGCGCGTGAAGAAGAATTGGGTGCTGTGAAACGCAGAAGGAAGTAGCGAAAGAGTTGAATTTTGTTGATAGAGCTGCGTCAGAACAGAAGCATAGGACAAGAATGGGAAAGAGAGAGAGAGTAGAATAGAATAGATAGATAGAGAAAGAGGAGAAGAAGAAGAAGAAAATCAAATGAAGAACATAACACTTCTAGATTTTAGGAATTTTATATTTATATTCATCAATAATCACTTAATAAATTTAATTTTTTTTTATTACAGCAAGATAATTTTATAATAAGTTTTATTTTATTTGTAAGATGCTCGTATATTTATAGTGTATTTTACATAATAGATCATTTTTGAAATAATTATATAAAAATTAATTATTTTATTATAAGTCTTTTTTTCTTATTTTATTTTCTTACAAGAATGAAAATTGGAGTGATACAAATTTTTAAGTTGTACTAGAACTACAATTTATTTTATATATATAAAAGTTAGTTAGTTTATATATTTTGTAACAAAAATAATTTGTATAAGTAAATATTTTATTTTAAACAAAATTGCACAAATCATTTTTTTAAGGACACAAATCATATAATAATCACTTAACATGGTTAATTTGTATTAATAAGTGATATATTCCATATAAGTAAATATTTTATTTTAAACAATATTGCGCAAACTATTATATATAATCACTTAAAATAATTAAATTTGTGTTAATAAATGATGATTAAATTTTGTTATGGTATAAAAAATTGTATTTGAAAGATTCGTGAGACTAAAATTTGTTTGACTTTATGATCAAATTTTATTTATATAAAAGGTGATTATATTTTTATTTTTTAATTTAGAGATAATCTTTATCATACATAAAATATGAAATTAATTTAAAAGATAAATAAATTATTTTTATTTTTTTACATTTTAGGATTATTTAGCATTTGATAGATGTACGTTAAATTTATTCCTTTTAAAGTAGTCAATCTTTGGTAAATTGATGATCCTCCATCAATAGGATGATTGGATGGTATACAACTTTTCTAACTTTAAAAGCTAAATATGAAGATGTTAAATTTATTCTTTTAATAAATTGATGATCATAGGACAAAAATTATTTGACATTACAAATATATATTTGGAAATTAAATGCTTATGTAAACCTGTACATTGAAGTTAAATTCATGTAAATTTTTTATTTATTATTTTTACAACTTACAAGTGATGGACATGTATTATTATGTTTGTAATTAATTTGTTGTGTTGGATTTTTTTGATGAGTATACATATTTTATTGGTTATGTTTCATAATAATTAAATAACTATAATATTAAATCGAAGTAAAATATTTGTTGTCATTTATCTATAATTATATTATTTACATTAATTTTTCTCACTTCATACACATTTTTCATGCAGAGTGAGGACCATATTGAATCCTTGTTCATTGAAGGAGATAATTATGTTTGATTTAGTTTAACTTTTCTTATGTGTTTCCACGTATAAAGAAAAAGAGAGACAACTGCATCATTGTTAATTGATAATTATAACAGAATATGACGGTGCTTATAAAATATAATATTTATCCACGATTATAAAACCTTAAAAATTAAATGACGACGAAGCAGAATCTATAACAACTTGGCCAGGATGATTTCTCACAAATAAAATATAGGGCCTTTCAATTGTTTTGAAAATCAAATGAATCAAATCTTTCATTGTCAATTGCATGAAATGAACACACATACAATACATGGAGAATGATGCACTCAAATCTGAAGAAATCCACACAAATTTCGGAATCTTTTAAAATAGTAAAAGAATTTTAGTCCATCGATGATTCAACTATGTGTTCCTAGATTAAATAATTAAAAAAACATTTGATTAAATGCTTTTTAAAAAAATCACATGATTAAAATTAATGACCAGCTATATGGAAAAGAGTAAAACTTGTACTAAATTATCAACGTTACGTTTTTTGTTTTTTATGTGAAAATTGTCTCTATGTAAGTCTTAAATATTTTATTAGAGATATAATTAGTTAGTAGTAAAATATGAGTTAAGTATTCTGTATTTATAATCTTATCCTTGATAAAAGATATGTAAAAGTGTTCGTATAATCAACTTTTTTTTTTCATTTTATCCGTAACAAGATTATATATTTACAAATTTTTCTTATAATTTATCCTAAACCACGTTTTTAAAAAAAAAATCATTTCAATCATCACTTTGTCTGTTCAAATTTCATCGGTGTAGAGGGAGTATAGGTGGACAAAGGAATTCAGATGACTATCGTCAACATATATGCACCCAACGATCAGACGAGGAGGAGAATCATGTAAGAGGAGCTTAGCGAGAAGATGCTTTGAATAACAAATACAAGCTTGGTGTTTCATTAGCAACTTCAATTGTGTTCATAGAGCGTCGGAGAGGATTGGAGTTCATGGGATAGACACAAGTAGTGGGGAAAGGGAAGAGTTCAACGCAAGCATTAAGGGTATGAGATTAATCGATTTACCTATGGTTGGTAGGAGCTTCACATGATACAGGTCGAACGACACAGATAGAAGTAGGATTGATAGGGTATTAGTGTCTAGGGTATGGTTTGGAACATGGCCTAATAGTACTCAGTTCGTGCTAGAAAGGAATGTGTTAGATCATTGCCTTATAATGGTGAAGACCAACAAGATCAATTGGGGCCTTAGGCCATTTAGAGTCCTCGGCTACTAGTTCAAAGATAAAGATTTTGAGCAGACTGTTATAGATACTTGGTAGAGACAACAAGTTTATGGGTTGGGAGGTTTTGTGCTCAAAGAAAAACTAAAGGCACTAAAAAGTAGCTTGAAGGTTTGGAACGTGGAATAGTTCAACGATTTCAACAAAAAGAAGAATTAACTGCAAAAAGAGCTGAATGAATTAGAAACACTTGAGGAAAGAGGGAATCCTAGGGAGGGTGAAATAAGGAGGTATAAGAAGACTTGTGGAATGTGACTCGATGTTTCGACTCGCTCACTAGACAAAAGGCTAGAGTTCGATGGGTTGTAAAAGGCGATAAAATTTCAAAATACTTTCACTCTTGTATCAAGTGGTGCAGGAGGAATGAAACTTTGAAGGGACTATTCATTGATGGCACATGGGTAAAAGAGCCAGGGCGTGTTAAGCTTGAGGTATAAAACTTTTTTAGAATAGGTTTAGAGAAACAGAACACAATCAACCCAAATTGAATGGTGTGCACTTTAACCGGTTATCTACATTAGAGAACATTGGCTTGATCGTTATGTTTGAGGAATTGGAGGTTAAGGAGGCTATATGGGATTGTGAGGAATACAAGTCGTTAGGTCCGAACAAGTACAATTTCTGCTTCATCAAAGTCTTTTGGCCTTTAACGAAGGATAATGTGATGCGATTCTTAGGTGATTTCCATACAAATGGCGTGTTTACCAATGGAGTGAATTCCTCATTCTTGTCGCTCATTCCAAAGGTGCAAGATCCACAAGGACTAGAGCAGTATAGACCCATTTCACTGGTTGGATGTATGTATAAGATAGTGACAAAAGTTTTTTCTAATAGATTGAAAAAGGTCCTCGGGTCGATTATAGATGAGAGGCAATTCACTTTTCTGGAGGGATGACACCTTCTACATAGTGTGCTTGTGGTAAATGAGACATTAGACGAAACGAAGAAGAAGAAGAAAAGTTTCTTATTCTTCAAAGTAGATTATGAGAAAGCATACAATTTTGTGGATTGGAATTTCCTTAAATACATGATGGTAAGATTGGGCTTCAAGGATAGATGGATAAAGTGGATCGATGGGTGTCTGACTTCTAGTAGAGTTTCGGTTCTCGTCAATGGTAACCTGTCGAAGGAATTCTCGATGTCCAGAGGATTGCGTTAGGGTGACCCTCTTGCTCCGTTCCTCTTTAATATTGTCGCTAAGGGACTTAATAGGATGATGAGGGAAGCTATTCGAAAAAACTTGTTTGCTAGTTTCTTGGTGGGAGAGAGAAAGGTACCTGTTAACCTTCTCCAGTATGCAAATGATACAATATTCATTGGAGAAGTAACTCTTCAAAATGTTATCACTATCAAAAGCGTGCTGACATGTTTCGAATTGGTTTCCGGTCTTAAAGTCAACTTTAACAAAAGTGACTTTGGCTCCATTGAGGTAAATGAGGCAGTTACGGAGAGGTATGTCAATCTCTTAAATTGTAGAGTCATACATGCCTCTTTTATTTATTTAAGGATCCCGATAGGTGCTAATCTTAGGTTAGCTAATACTTGGTCTCCTGTCATATCCAAATTGGGAAAGAAATTGGGGGGGGGTGGAAATACAAACTATTGTCTTTTGTGGGTAGGGTGTGCTTGATTAACTCTGTTCTATCATCTATGCCCATTTTTTTTTATCTCTTTTTCTTCAAATTGCCTAAAAAAGTGGGAAATTCTATCATCAAATTACAAATGGACTTTTTATGGGGTTGTGAGGATGAGAAAAAGAAAAAGTGATAAGAAAGTTGGGACAATATCTACAAACCAAAATCTTTCAGGGGGCTAGATATTAAAAACATTTTTAATTTTAATACTGCTTTATTGGGGAAGTGGAGGTGGGAGCTCATGGAGGAAAATGAAAGTTTGTGGCGTGATGTCTTAGAGTCTCAATACGATGGGTGGAGAGGTATGATTAGCGGGGAGTCATGCAATCACTATTCGGCTTGGTGGAGTGACCTTTGTAAGACTTGTGGAGGGGGGGTAGCGAAAGATAAATGGTTTGATTTGTTGGTAGTGAAAAAGGTAGGTTATGGGGACAAAACTCTTTTTTGGAGTAACACATGAGTTGGGAGTGAGCCACTTGCCTTAAAATATCCTCGTCTGTTTGCTACGTCTTCTCAAAGTGAACATAAAGTGAGTGAGATGGGTTTTTGGGGAGATGGTAGGTGGTCTTGGAAATTTGAGTAGCGCAGAGAACATTTTCAGTAGGAATTGAAACAAGTTAACATGCTTACTTCTGAAGTGAACAGCTACAATCTGAGACAATTTAAGAGGGACTCTTGGCTTTGGCGCGGCAAGTCAAATGGGTGCTACTCTATTAAGTCAACTTACGGAAGAATTCAGGAACCTTTCGGAGTATATTCTAAGTGCGAGATCTTGGCAACCATCTGGAAGCTGAATATACCTCTGAAGATCCACCTTTTTCTGTGGAGAGTGTTCAGGAACCGTATTCACTCTGGTGATAATCTATTATGCAGGAACATTGGTGTAAGTGCAGGAAATTACAATTGCAAATTTTGTTTTAATGTCTTGGAAACACTTCAACATCTGTTATTCTAGTGTCCGGTTATTACTGAGGTGTGGAATACATGTTACAGGTAGGTGTTATTAGTGGTGTCCCCTCGAACGGTTGTTGACCACTTCCATCGGCATTATCTATTGGGAGTCAACATGACCAAACAAATTAGATGGAAGATTTTGTGGTGTGCGATGGTATGGATAATCTAAGACTAGGAATAAGTGCTTATTTAAACAACAAGATTTTTAATGTTTAAAATCTGATGCGCAGGAGATATTATTTTATGCTTGGAGCTCGATAAAAGCATGTGATAAGTCATTTTGCTATTTCCTCACACAATGGTGCCTCAACCCAGGTGCCTGTCTCCTCAATGCATAGTTTAATACACTAGGATTTTGAAGCAGCTTTTGTTTGGCTACTTGAACGTTGTATAGTTTTTTTGTGGGTATAAGAATAGGTTGTTGATATAGAAAGTTGTGCAGTAGGTAAAATTTTTTGCATGACACCAAGACTACAATTGTCCCTGAGTATTACTTGCAAAATGATAACTAGGATTGACTTACAACAGAGTTTCACGCATGTTAATGATAGGACGAGTTTTGCTTCCATGATTTTCAGGTACTGATGTATTACATATCTCACTTATATATTTTATTTATATATATAGTGTCTTTTTGCTGATAAAAAAAAAAAAAAAAACCCACGTTTTTAACGTGGTATTAATTAAAGCCATGATATCCACCACAGAAAAAAAAAAAATCTTTTTGCTGTCGAAAAGGCAATGAAAAGCCCACGAGATTATTGGGCGAACGGGCTTTTAAAGTTCTGTGATAGCTATGTGGCGGAAACCAATGGCTTCTCAAAAGAATTTGGATGATGTTATGTATGATAATGATGTTAGTTAGGTATAATTATTCATTTTACGTTTTAATCCATGTCCCTAAATACAAGTAAACATTATTAAATTAATAGTTTATATTGAAAGCATTAACTAATTTTTATCTAAAAATGTAAACACGTACTATATGAATATTCATCTCCCGAGTCTCAACATAGTTTATTATTCTCTCAATATTTTGGCTTTACATTTTAAATTTTATATTTGTTTCCTTATAACTACATAATATCTATGTTTTAATCCTTATCATGGTATATATGTTTGTAATAGATTTCATTTTAGAGAGTTGGAAAAATACTATCTTGTCGAAAGACTATATACATACGATCCACTGTTATAATACTATTTTTAACAATTATCAACTTTTTACTGTGTAGAAAAAAAAAATTAAGACCACGTTTGATCTAGTTTTTTATGCTTTTCTTTTACTAAAGGTAACAATTTCTCTAACCAACTTAAGAGCTTTGATTTATGAAAACAATTAAGAACCTTTTAATATTTAATCTGAATTATTTTTAAGTAAGAAAAAAATCTGACTAAAACACTTAAATTTTAGGCTGGGCCTTCAGCAAAGTCAACTTCGCTGTCACACATGTTTACAGATCCCTGATTTGTTTTTATATTATTCTTCCCAAAAATCATTAGTACTTCTATTTTAAGACTTCAATATTCAATTATCCTCTTAATTAGTTTTTCTTCTTCAAAACTATTTATTTTAAAGATAATGCTAATGAGACATCCTTCTCTTTATTTGGGTGTAAAACTAATTATTGTTTAACTATCTAATTTAATCATTATCACAAATTACTTTTCAAAGTTTAGTCTTGATATAAAATTTACGCAATCAATTAATTAAAAAATTTATATTAATTTACACTGTCAATTAAATAAAATAGAAAGATAGAACCCGGATAGTTAATAATGATTGGGATATTAATAAAGTTGAATATATAAGAGTGTTCTAATTTTGTTAATATGATCATATTAGTGTGGAATACTCCATGCTCCTATCTAATTCTGTTATTTCTGAATGAAATTGTTTAAGGAAATGAAACTCAGTACCAGTCTTGGTTAAAAGAGTAAGCTCTTTTCTCTATTTATTTATTGTACTTTGGCGGCAGAGAGAGAGAGAGAGAGAGACAGATTGAAACGACGATGCAACAAAAGGGTGAATATTGAGAGTTGAAAGGTCTCTCTCTTGCTGCAATTCGATCATATTAGTTGTGTCGTTTGCATTGCGTCAATTAATAATTAATAAGCTGCTGCTGCTACTGGAAAAGCAACATGCCATTGCCATTGCCATGCCAGCCACAGTACTGAGAAGTGACATCGATCAAGCTAGCTAGGGACCCCACATATAAACCAGAATATAGGGAGAGTGGACCCTTAACTAGCCATGACCTCATCGTCGGTGCACAAAACAAAAATGCAACAGTTCTGCTAGCTTCTGCCTTTGGTATGCAGGCAAGAGAATAACCGAAAAAACAAAATAGCATGTACTGTACATTGCAAAACTGACAGAATATTGAATATTGAAAGGGGGTGCGTTCATTACTTGTATTTGCATTGCATGGGGATATATATAATAGACGAAGAAATCATAGTTGAAAGAGCTAGTAGCTAGCATTAGCAACGCAACGAATATACATGCCTGTTGTTTCCATCTCGATTCAGACCTGTGATGTGCAATGTGCATGCCAAGCCAATACGCCCCCTGCCCCCCCTACCTACATCTACGTACATGCGTCACCTAGTAAGCTACCTATAACGTACGGTCCTAATCAACTTGGAAAAAGATACGCACATACGTACGTCAATACCCGGCCCGGGATGTGTTTAATTTCTGGTGTAGACTTACACCAATGTGCATATATACTGTATATACAGACTATGCCTAATCAAAATTAATCCAATTCATAAGAAATAGTATGACATTCATATTTCTTATCTCCATTATAAGTTTTTTGTCATCTAAAGCATGATCGACCTCTACTATGCTCAAAGTTAACTCACCTAAATTTTGAATACTAGCCACTACTAGTCTGAATCAAATGGAATAAAACGATCCAAAAGCAAAATATTGTACTCTGCCACCCCAAGTCCTCTCTGTCTGAGTTAAGGGAGAGAGAATGTGTGATGGGATAATAATTACAGTAACACAAGAAGCGTGCTTCCAAGCCGTGTCATTTGTGATGATGATGGGAATGGAATATATGTAGCATTTTATTTCTTACACTATTTATATTACAAATAGGAGAAAAACGATCATAGGAACAATTTGTCTATGTCAACATATTAATTAATAAAGTAATCCTGCATGTTTGAAAATCTAATTTTTAATAAAAATAACTGTTTAAAAAAATTATTAAAAATTGACAAAAATAGATCAAACCAGTTGAGACAGCCCATGTCAAATCAAGTCGCACCATAGGCAAAATAAATGTTAGGTTTGATTTCGTTGTTTCAATCAACCATTTTACGCTCACGTACGTTTTTATTTTAAAACATAGTAGTATTGTACATGATAAAAAGGTAATAAATAAGAGAAAACATTCAATGTAATGTTATAAGAGAAATTTCTAATTCACCCAAAAAAAAAGAGAGAGATTTCTAGTTACCCAATCATAAATTATCATATATATAATAAGTTAATTTGTTAGCTTTTATATATTTTTATTAGTTAATGTAAAATTAATGGTACATAGAAATTAAATTCATAAAATAAAGTATGAAAACATAGGCAAGAATAACATGCCCATAGGGACATGCACATAGGCATGACCAACCAGTATGCTGTCCTTTAAATTTCATTGAACAAAGGTAGCATTTTATATTACGAAACTGTTTTAAGGGAAGCCAATTTAGACAGAAGAATGCTGCTGGAAATACAAAATTGTACATACACAAAAAAATAAAAATAAAAAGTAAAAAAAAATCCAGGAGAATTACAAGATTACCCACGGCACGTGGTCCTATCCTATGTACTGCTCTTGAGCAAGATGATGTGGGAATTACAGTATGATTTGTCCTTAACGGTCATCCATAGATCAGATTCAGCGATGTCTTTAGCAATTTGGACGGCGTCTGATGCAGTTCCTAGAAGTCCTCTTCTCGTGAACCCCACTGTATACAATCCGTTCTCTCCCTTCCAACCCATTGGAAACGGCGTTTTCGGCATTCCGTCTTTGGTGAAAGATTCACAGCTCTGCAGTTTCATACATAGTAAACAGGTAAACAATTTTGAATTTAATAGGCACGTTCACTAGTACTATAAAAATCAATCATGGTTATAAATTATGTCATTTTAGTGATGGGATGATGAACTGATGATTTTGCCTGATCCAGAAAAAGAAAACTCGGAAACTAGTTTGGAATAACAAAGCAGAAGGAACAAATCAGATATTACTGCAGTTTTTTAGCTCAGAAGAACGACGGAAAGGAACAAAAGGGGCATCGTTTTAGGTGTGATTTTACAAGTATAGCATTTCATGAAACGTCACTAGAATGAATGAAAAGTTTCAAATTTGTTAAGCGCAAACCCCAAAGCCAGTCATTATTTCCATTGTGTTGCATGAAGAAAAGAAGCCATTTTGTTGGTTTGTGCTCTGCATGTACCAACTCCCAAACCACCAACTGACTCAACAAGTGCTTGTATTTGTTTGAAATCACTAATAACTAAAGAAAGGTGAATTTATATTTAATACCTTAAGCCAAGTGGGCACGTTGCTTTTGTATCCCGTTGCCAATATTATAGCGCTGAACTCCTTTTCTTGTCCATCCATAAACTTGGCACCGTTTCTTGTTATCTCCTTCACACCTTCCATCACCTGCAACCAAACAAACCCTAATTAACTCCGTGACATTATTATCAGCACACGAAGCATATATGTGGTTAAATTAATACCTTAATGTTACCGGATCTCATTTGGCGGACTTGTCCAACATCAAGCACAGGGGTCTTCCCGGTTACAAGTTTGAGCTCTATCGGCCCCGTTTTGGGCCTCCTAACACCATAGCGAGCGGTGTCACCCAACGTCAACCAAGCCGCCGCCAAAACCAACTTGTCTACTAACTTTACTGGAAGCCATTTCAAGAGGCCCATAGCTATTCCAAACGTCGAAAACCCAAACATCTCCCTAGGCAGAACATGTACCTGCAAGTAAAAATCACATGAGCAAAAAAAAGTTGGTTTTGTTCATATCTTAACATAACATGCATGGCGGGAAACAAGAACATACTGTATTTCTTGCAACCATGTAAGGGTTGGCGTGGTGGCGGCAAAGGTCCAAGCTAACTTCCATACCGGAGTTGCCGCAACCAATGATGAGGACCCTCTGGTTTTGGTACTGAGAGCCAGATTTATAGACGCTGGTGTGAACAATGGGTCCGTGAAACTTGTCCATGCCAGAAATGGAAGGAATAACAGGCTCGGCATTCTCTCCGGTAGCAACCACGAGCCACGGGGAAATGTACTGAAAACCGTTGGTTCTGACCACCCAAAGTTGATATGTAGGGTCGAAGTGGGCGGTCTGGACGGATTGGTTGAACCTGGGGCGGATGTCGAAGCGTGAAGCGTAGGAGTTGAGGTAGGAGATGAACTGGTTCTTGGAGGGGTATTTTGGGAAATTGTCAGGGAAGGGCATGAGGGGGAGTTGGCAGAAGTGTTTGGGGAGGTGGAGTTTGAGGCGGTCGTAGGTTCTGTGTTGCCAAAGAGAGGTTACGCAGTCACTCCTCTCGAGAATGACGTAGGGCACTCCGTGGCGGGAGAGACACGCCGCAACGGCAAGCCCTGAGGGCCCTGCTCCTACGATGATTGGCCCGTAAACCCAAACGCACTTTACTTCTTCCAAACCCTCCATGTGTACGTAACCAAGGAAAAGGAGGATTGAAGAACCCTGTTTCTTTGCTTTTCTTTTTTCTATATATGTCTCTTTGTTTCGCTTCTCTTGTGTTTCTCGCAGTCGTACACTGGATCGATATTGTGGGGAATGCGGTCAGTGACATATATCAGGCTCGGGTGTGTGCCCCTTTTAAATGCATGGAAAGCATAATTCTAAATATTTTACCACCAAACCAGTAACATTCCAATTTTATTTTCTAATTATATAAATATAATTATTATTATTAAATGTTATATATGTGTTGATTTTAATTAAATAAATAATTGAATAATATGTTTTAGGTATGAAAGTGAGAGAATTAATTTTTAGAAATAAAAAGAACTTTAGAAACTAAATTGCGTGTTGGACTTTAATCATATCTTTCCTTCAAAAATTGTCAAAGTAATTTTAAAACGTAATCTTCTTTCTCTCTGTAAAGCTGTGGTCTAAATCGTGAATAAAAAAGCGAAACAAAAATTACAAAGAATTAAACTATAGTTGTTTATACTTTTACCATAGAACCACATCTTTCAAGGTAAAAGGGAGTGATATTATTTTGTTTATGGATATGATTATGGTTAAAGTAGCGGGGTTAATCCTAAACTCCAATTGATTGTATATTCAATTGAATTTTGTATTTTTGGGGTTGGATTCAAACTCAATTGAAGTTTTATGTATGAAATGTCTTGTATTTATTTCCTGATTCATGTATATATAAAGATAAAATATTAATTTATATTAGTAATTGATAATTTGATTGAGTGCATGAGTATGTTGTGCTTGTGAGTATAATTATGAATATTATGATACATTTGATTTGAGTGAACTGTGTGTAATAAAGACACCAATGGTGTATGTGTGAATGTTAAGTAAATAAGGACTAAACTTATGTAAGGTTGGATTCTTCTTGTGATAAGTTAAGATAAAATCATGAACATATGTGTGAATCATGTGTCAACATGATATTTATGTGTTTTGAGAGTATGTTTATGGACTTGGGGTGTTATTTGGTGTGGAATCTCCTTTAAGCCTATGCTGATAACATGGATTGGAATATCCTTGCAAAGTTGGATAACCATAAAAAGGGTGTTCTTCTAATGAGAGTGTTAGTGTCATATGCTCATGGTGTGACTATTCGTCAATTGCATGTACTCCTAGGCTACTTTCCTGAGAGAATGTTACCCTGGGAGTGTGTTAGTGTCGGATGTCCATGGTGTGTCTATTCGTCGACTGCATGTACTCTTAAACTACTTTCGTGAGAGAGTGTTATCTTGGGAGAGTATTAGTGTCAAATGCCCAAGGTGTGACTTTTCTTCGACTACATGTATTCCTAGATTATTTTCATTAATGTATTGACGGGTATCACATGTATATAGAACATAAGTTAGTCAAGCATGCATTGCATGTATATCAATGTAATAAACGTGTATATTATTGTAATGTGAATAAAGTGTGAAATTTTTTATGTCTTGCTTTATAAATTTTTAATTTCTTTTATGAGATATATCTCACCCGTCTTTTGTGTATTATTTGTGTTTAGGTTGAATGCCATGATTATAGGTAAGACTTTGTAAAGCTTGATAGGAGTGATAATTTATTTACAATATAAAACTACATTAAATTAGGGCATGTGTTTTATGGCCCTCCAAGAAATATTTGAAATATGTTTGTCTTTCTTTTCAATAAAAAGGTTTTTCATTCATAAGTATCATGTGACTTTCCTTTATGTTTAAGAAAGATACTTTAAAAATATTTTTGGTAATAATTATATTTTAAAGTAAATTATAATTGTATGTGTCTTGAAATAGTATGGTGTTACAAAACCACCCAACACTTAAATAGTGAACACAACCACAATTGGTATATTTTCAAATATTAAATATTTTTTATTATCAAATCAATTCAATTTTTAACATATTTAGTTACTCTTTATATATATATATATATATATATATATATATTATTCATTTTAAAAATATATTTACACATTAATATTTTGGAAAAAAATTATTAAAAAAAAATAAATTTTACAAAAATAAGACTTAAGTTGCTAGCTACTTCTATAAACTCGGGTCTTAAATTTAAATTTAACATCTATTAAAGAAAATATATAAGGAAAAAAAGGAGATGAGCATATATAGTATGTAATTATGGATGTATTATGAGTAATGAGTTATTGGAATGGAGAACCGCGCGCAATCTGATTCCACTACTGAAAAAACACATTCATTGCCACAAAATTCAAACTCAATTCAAAATCAAGGGACACAAAGATTCTGATCGAGAGGTTCTCCCAGGCCAAAAGGGAAGATAAAACCTTTTTTCTTTTTTGTTTTCAAATTTTTGTGTGAGGCCCTTACCATCCCAAACTTTCAACAATTAATGCATATGTGCAGGACTATTCCCTCTCCGATCCTTCTAGCTGTTCTTAATTTGTTGCCAAAATCGTAGTCAAACACAGAAGGCTTCAAGCCTTCAAGGATGACAAACTCATGGCCAAGATCGATATATATATATATATATATATATATATATATATATATATATATGATCCTTTAATTTGAAGAATCGATCATTGGGTGGTTCTATTTTCGTTTAGAATCAAAGGGGATCAACGTGTGAAAGTGCTTTTCGCCATGTATAGCTTTACCTACAGATTACAGTTAATATTGTTTTTTGGTTTTATCATACTCGAACTCTATGTAAACTTTTTGTTTTAAAGATTTTTTTTTTTTGAGAATATACTTTTTTAATACTTAACTATTTAAACAACTTTAAAATACTAAATATCTTTATTACATTGTTATTAAAATATTTTCATTAAAAAAATCATATTTTTTTTATGTAATGACTTCTTAATTAGTGTCTTTAATTAAGATATTCGTTAGTAAGACTCCAAAAATATTATCTCCATTGTCTGACAAATGTGAGTGGGAGACAAAGAAAAAGAAACACAAAATGGGTAACATCGTTTTGAAATTTTGATTCTGCCGTCTTCAATTAGCACGATTTAAACATAACATTAATTTAACAAGAAATATTAAATATTATCAATTATTAAAATTAATATGCATAAATTTTTAATAATTATTTTTATTTGAATTATTCTTAGTTAATGACATTAAAACGCTTGTCAATAAAGACTCGAAATTTTCCGTCGACAAATATCAATGGAAGACAAAAAAGAAAAAAAGAAACACAAAATGGGGAACATTGATTTGAAATTTTGAATATTTAGTATGACTAAACTAAACACGAATTTTAAAAAATAAAATTATATATATATAATACATTAAATATTAAAATTAATAGGTACAATTTTTTATATAAAAAAGAAAACTACTTTGTAACTTTGTAGTTTTTAGGAGATATATGTACTAATATTAAATAGTATATATAACTGAACTGGTTTAAAAAAATTTAAATGAAAAATTTGCATTTAATATATTTTTTGTTTTTAATGAATTTGATTACTATTGAAAAAATATATATTTACAAATATTGTGCAATATTAAAAATACTTGATATATAATTAATAAAGTTAATTACAGGTTTTTCAAATCCAAGCGCACTCTCCCCAGTTGCCACCTTTTATGATTTTTGGGAGAATAAAGGTAGTATATACTACTTAGTTATAAGTAGCAAGTTGTCAAGTTGGAGTTGACGTTTGTGCTTGAATATATAAAGATAAAGATTGCGTTATAATAGAGCTTTTGATCCAACCAATTAGATGTCTGCAGAGGAAGAAACAGCAGAAGAGCATAACCAAACTTGAATCAATGACGAAATGACTTTAACTTCGGTGTATATATTATAGTGTTTTGATACGGGGGATCTGCATTAACATGCATTTTAGATTCACCTGCCAGAAAATCTCACATGGATCGCAAAAGCATTAGTTTTCTCGCCACTAGGGATCTTTCATGGGAAATATTTATATACATAGTTGGAGTCCATCAACTCCCTCCTAAAATTAATTAATTACATGAAGTTATATATATATGTTGCGATTTTTCTACATATGGCACGACACAAGAACATGCATATATGTGCATGATATTGAAGTGTTCGGGGGTGAAAATGATAGTGAGTCAACTAGGGGAATCACCCTCTAACCCCAACAAGCTCCTCCTTGATTGGGGCATGCAAGTTGTAGTTATCGTGACATGGACTGACAAGAGAACAGCTAATAATTTCCCTTTCCGTAATCATTTATAATGAAACAGTTTTATAATATTATTCCTAGCTAGCTTGATCATAATTTTATATATGAAAAGTAAGCGATACGAGGATGATGTATGATTATATATGTATAAAAAAAGAAAGACTATATTAATTTTTGTAATAATTAAAGTGGCCTTATAATATTGGTCCTTTTGATTTCGACAAACGTAAGCAATGATCGGAAGATGATAAGTAATTAAGAAATGAAGAGGTATATATATTCGAAATGAAAGCGATTTTAAAACAGTAAAATGTGGGCTGAGACTGAACAAAGGGAAGTTGGAGGCACAGTTTGGTCTGCCACAGTGACGATAACACCAATAATTAAAATTTCAAGTTCCCCGCACCAACTTGAAAGCGAATCTCTCTCCCTTTCATATGTGCACGGGACAGCCAGAGCGGGGGCTGCGTTGTTGATTTCTTTTGATTTGGCTTTCACTCGCTATCTGCGATCAGATCTTCGATCAACGATGATTAAACATCTATCAAGTTAACATAACATCGCTTTGGGTGCACTTAGTCTTCTCATGCATACATCTATTTCAAAACTACTGTTTTAGGTTGACTCCGATCCCGTGAAACATGCTTCACCCTTAACTTCAATTTCTTACAAAATGCATGGGATGAAGCTTAAAAATTTGAACCTTGCTTGGTATTATCAGTCAAAATTTTATTCATGAACGAACATACACAGGAGTTCTCATAACGATATTGATTTCCTCTTCGAGCAGAGATATCTCTAACTCTTTTTATTTCTCCATCATTTGTTTGTCTTGTTTTTCATTTTTTCTTGGGCTAGAGATGGAAGAGGATCTTTGACATGAAATGTGGATATTAGTAGAGTATTAATTAGTATGAACACAAATTGACACGAACGAAAAAGTTATATTTGATTGGACATTGCTATCTATCACTATCCTTACACTTCTTAACATTAATCATGTCATTTCGTACAAATTAAACCTCATGAAAAAAAACAAATAATTGAACTAAATAAAGGTACTTATGAGATAGTACTGATACTGTCTTTAATTAGATTTTGGTCCATACAAAATTCCCAAATATATAAACGAAAAAGTGATAATTAATTGTTTCTTTTTTTAGGTTATAATTAATTATTTCTTGATCAATTAACGAGCACTAAGCTTATTTTTTTCGACAGAAAATCAAATATTCACTACATATTATTAAGGTGGGCGGAGTTAGAAGTTATTTCATATGGGGCCTATCTGTGTTGGCGCGTTACACCCTTGAAGAAGATCATGTGATGCTGATTTAGTCAATACAATTGTCAATCCTCCATTAGACAAAATTCACCTAATTTGATCATTTTTTGAATTATATTCATACGCAGCTGTGATGTCATCCTTCCTATATATTTATAAATATATAATTTTGTAATTGCGGAGTGGGAACATTACAAGCCAGCCGTGCATGCGTGATGGGTTTGGAAGTGTACTTAATCGCGCGCATTCAGAAGCAGCAATTAAGTGGCCTTTTTGCACTCACTGCATGCATGGCTAACCATGTTTTGGAATCTAAGATCTTATATATGCTCGATATATATTTGAATCATTAATCATCTGATCAATTACTCCCAGGCACCCATCCAAACAATCATGGTACCGGACAAGAGAAACAAAATTAGGTATTAATTTGCAGGAAATTATATATATATATATATTTCAGTAGTGAGATCTCCATGTTTTGAAGGAATTGAAACATATATTCCTGAATGTAAACTAAAAAAAATGGGATCAATAAAGGATGAAAAGGAATCTATATACTACTCGATCTCGATCTCGATCTCGTTTAAAAGTGATATCTAGTTGCTAGCTAGCAGCTTGAATTTCTACCTATGCTATATAACTCTCTTGGTTGTTTGATTCAGTGTTATTTGTGGCATTTGGGACGACAGCATACTATCAAAAATAAGTTTCCCACTTGACAGGTACGTGCTGAGCAAAATATATATATATATATATATATATATATATATATATATATATATATAAAAGGAGCATTTCAATTTGAAGTGAGAATAATTTTTAAATGAGAATATGATAATCTTGTATTAAAATTAAAGATAATAAAGACTAAAACTCTAATTTTAAGTACATCATTATAAGATCTTGTCCCCTCTCTCTCAATTCCGTTTTCTTTATGCTTTTTGCCCAATTATTAACAACATAAACATGACCACTGTCGCCATTACTACCACCAACATGGTTACTATCGCCGTTTAACGGTGGTGGTGATGATAACAACGAAGATAACGACCATGATAGTGGCGACAACGATGGCCTTAGCGGTGGTGACTATGATGGATGTCAAGAGTTGTCGCCATCATTATAACCACCGCCACCACCATCAACATAGTCACATGCCAGGACCATCTTTACTGTCACCATCATGGTCGTCATCCCCTTGTTGCCACCACCACCGCCGACGGCAACAACAAAGACAACAACAATGATGGTGGCCTTGACGATGACAAGAACAGTGGTAATAACCATGTTAGTGGTGGTGGTAACAAGGATGAGCCAATTGGCTTATTGGGGGGCCAAAATTGATTTAATAATAATAATAAATATATATATATAGATAGATAGATAGATCCAACTATACCTGTCCCGGAGTATGAAGAAGAACAACCTCCCTATCTGAATTTCAAAACATTATGAACTCAATCATAAATCCCTATTTAGACTTTGCTTTAGTCTATTTAGATGATGTGTTAATCTACTCCTCCTTAGTAGAACAGCATGTAAAAAACTTAAATACCTTTAAAAATATCATTAAAGCAAATGGAATAGTTTTATCTGAAAAGAAAATGAAAATAACTCAAACTAAGATAAGATTTCTAGGGCATGAAATAAATCAAGGCACAATAACTCCAATAGCTAGAAGCATTGAGTTTGCTAGTAAATTTCCAAATGAAATAAGAGATAAAACTCAGTTACAAAGGTTCTTAGGATGCCTAAATTATGTAGCTGATTTCATTCCCCATATTCGAATTATTTGTAAACCCTTATTTAATAAGCTTAAGAAAAACCCCAAGCCCTGGACCCCTGAATTGACTAAGACAGTTATCAAGGTAAAATCTCTGGTAAAAACCATTCCTTGTCTAGGAATACCCCAACCAGATGCTTTTATGATAGTCGAAATCGATGCCTCAGAGGTCGGATTCGGAGGAGTCCTTAAACAAAAATATCCTTAATCCAAAGAACAAATAATTCGTTTACATTCGGGGGGGTGGAGTGAAACGCAGATTAAATATAGCACTGTAAAAAAGGAAATTTTATCTATAGTGCTATGTATCACAAAATTTCAAAGTGACTTAATCAATAAAGAATTTTTATTAAGGGTAGACTGTAAGTCTGCAAAAGAAATTTTGAAAAAAGACGTTCAAAACATCGTTTCAAAACAGATATTTGCTAGATGGCAAAGTCTTTTATCTTGTCTTGATTTCAAAGTTGAATTTATAAAAGGAAAACATAATTATATCCCTGATTTTATAACTCGAGAATTTTTATAGGGTCAGACCCCTAAACATGAGGCCTTCGACCCCTTCATCCGCCCTGTCCCTTGATGATTTGGCCCCTTCCTTCTCCAAGGTGGTAGTCAATAAATCCCTAAATAACCTAAGAATCCTTCCTAAATCCCTAAATACTCCTTCCTCTTCCAATAGGTTTTCCCCATTAATTCCTCCTTAGAAAAGCCAAATTATTGATAATTCTCAAAAACTCGAAATTCATAAACCCTTAGATCAACACATAAAAGAGTCATGTCAAAGGATAATTTCCATAGAGCCTGAATTTGATCAAATGACACCGACAGATATTCTGGCTGAATTCTCTCCTGAAGGATGGGGATGGATGCCAAAAGACCAAGATCTGAAGAAGAACAAAAGGTTTTATCAGCTCATCTTGTTAGACACCGGATCTGCTGAAATAACTCCAGAAAAAGACAAAAGGGATCCTTTTGTCGTTAATTATTCAAAATTAAAAATCTTAAAGGTTCTCACCTTGACGGATTGGAACCAAAACCCAATTACTGAAAAGAGGTTTTCCTGACCTTTTGACCCTCATACATTTAATTATTTTGATTATCAAGAAGCATGGCTCAAGATCCTTCTTGAACCTAACCCTCGTCATTCTTGGTACATTACCTTTAAATATGTCCTTCCAGCCAAAATACCGACCTGGTTTCAAGACTGGTTTCTGCTTGTAGGATCTGTAAAAGCCATTCTACTTACCAAGGTAGTCTTAATATATGAAAATTATAAAAAGTTAACTCCCAAATTACCAGTACATGAAAAATTAATTAGTTTTTGCTCAATAATAGGGGTGAGTTGGTTAATGTAACATCTCTATGAATTCCACCAGCATAATTCGGCTCCTTATCCGAAGGCTTTATGCCGTAGGGTAAAGGTTTTTTGGTGGAAAAAATCGAAGTGAAATTCCTGGAAGATAAGTTTTCTCATTGGAAGATTGGAAAATCATTCCTTCCCCCTAATCCTGAAAAGAAGGCACTTCAACATCCTGCAATGTCTTTACAACTAGCAGGAAAATCTAAAGAAGAGAAAAGACAACACCTGTTGGCGGCCTTGTCTTCTCTAGACTCAAATGAAGAGCAGGAGGTCTTAGAAGGAGAAACCAAATGCAGTAATTCGTATTTAAATAAGGAGGATGACTGCTTTGGAATTCAAGAAATTGCAAACTTGGACCAATCGTGACTAGGATCCAAGACAACATTAAAGGTAATTGATGAAGAAGCTCCTGGCAAAATAATAAGGGTAGTGGACATAGTAACTACAATCAGTTGATCATCTTGGCAATACTATCGTATGTACCAAGAAAATACCAATTCGACTACCTAACCAGAGGCTGTTGGCAGAACTTTCAATCAAAGGTCTTCTTTAAAATAAATAATAGGGCCCACGGCGTCACTTCTATCTTCAAAAAACGACGAAGGCAGCACTTAGAAAAATGCTTTTGAATTTTAGATTGAAATCCGTCTAAGAAATCCGTGTCCGAATGGATTTCAATAAATTGTAATTTATAATTTTGACATCCGCTTGTGGTTGTCATGCTATAAATAGGTGAGTTGAAGAGTTGAGAGACACAGCTCTCCTGAGCCTTAAACTCTCTTCTCTCTCTCTACCCTCTTGTAGCCTTTAAAAGCTATTTCTCTTGTAAGTTGTCTCTTTCAATAAATGCTTTGTCAATACCATGAACTGCTTAAATAACTGTTCCGTTTTATTTGTTACCTTTACCCTTACCTTCCGCCATATTTGGTATTAGAGCCAGAAATAAAAAAAAAGAGTTTTTATTATATTATATTAAGTATGCTATGTGGATGCGGCTTAGGCTGATCGTTCACATCAGAAATCTTGTGTTGTGATTTTATTTTCATATTGTATTTTGTGTTTATCTTTAACTTGTTAAATCCAAATTTATACTTTAATTTTCCATTAAGAGTTTTCAGTTTAATTAATCCTACACCTTAAGTAAAGTAAGGCGTTACCCTAAGCATTGGTTAGCCAATAAGGGTGGTCCCGATAGTAAGTCCTAGAGTGAGGCAGTGAAACCGTTGGTTTAGCCTGGTGGTCCCGGTCAAGGTCAATACTAAGCTTTATTTAATGTAAATGTTAATTAGAATGTTATCTCTAAAGGGAAAAAAAAAAGGTAGAAGATTTGGAATTACAACAAGAAGAAGCTAAATCCCACATAATACACCATGAATTAAGAATCCCAAAAATAGAAGAACAAATCCAGAAATGGAGCATACCCAAACTTGAAATATCATCATTATATAAAACCTCGTTAAAAGACATGTTCACAGGAGAATATGTCATTAAGACAGTGGAAAAAGAAATTGATCTTAAAAATAGTCATAAGACTATACCATTAATATCAAAACAATTAATTGCCAACCACATTAAGAACTATAGGTACCTTCATATAGGGTCTATACAGATAGCAATCAAACTATTGTTTAGACTAGGTCTAGACACACCAATGTTTGCGTCCTTAAGAGATAATAGACCAATAAATCTTGAAGATCAAATACTAGCATTATTCGAAACCAACTTGCATAATGGCCCAGTTTATATTAATAACTATCCCAATTACTCAATAGCATTATTAAGTTTCCATAATACTCCTTACAATCTAATGTTAGATGTAAAGATGTTAGAAAAAACCTGGAATCCTAATGCAATACCCATAACTATAATTTATAGAATATACTATAAGGTAATGAAAACCCAATTAGCCCCTAGGGCACTGCAATTATCCCCTACTGATGAGACGACCCTCTTACTAGTAAACCCAGAAAAGGTAAGTGCATCAGTCCCAAAGACCTTAAAACATAAGGAAATAACCAGTGGGTTAAAATGGAGATTGGAAGATCTCCTAGACCCAGAAAACCCTGTACCTACCATGCTAGACAGCATAGTAGAATATAACTCAGGGGCAGCAGAGGTTAGTTTCACACCTTTAATAAGAACTAATTCCTTAAGAATGTCAGAATCACCTTTTTCTAGTATGGCTAGACGATCGGTGGATCGATCTAACTTTTCCATACCAAGAAGCCTAAATTTCAGAGGAATAAGGACAGATCCAACTATACCTATCCTAGAGTATGAAGAAGAACAACCTCCCCCTTCAATACAATTTGAGTCAGTTAGAACTCACAATTCGCCAACTTCGTCAGAATTTAGTCAATTAAATATGATAAGAACTTTCCAAATAAATAAAGAATTATTGAGGAAAGAATTCCTTATTAAAGAAAACAAGAAAAGGAGAGATTGGTTCTTTACAACCTTTTCGCAACAGGAATTAGCAAATTATAGAGAAGATTACTATAGAAACTTAGAAGAACTTCAGACTCAAATACCGTTCTTTGAGTGGTTTAAACAGAATTGTCTAGATAAGCTCTCTATAAAAATG
The DNA here is from genome assembly GCA_014843725.1 of Amphicarpaea edgeworthii. Lineage (NCBI taxonomy): Eukaryota > Viridiplantae > Streptophyta > Magnoliopsida > Fabales > Fabaceae > Amphicarpaea > Amphicarpaea edgeworthii. Next base: position 22,472,995 of record CM026322.1, on the reverse strand, counting down.
ATTAAGAGTGCTAAAAGAAGTTGGAAAACTATTAAAGGAACCGTTGATGGAGAAATTCCTCCTTTAGAAGAGATTAGCTTTGCTAACATTGAAAATAATGAGATAACTGCTTCTCCCTTTAAAATGATTAGTACAGATAGAATAAAAAACGAGAATCCAACTTTAAAAGATATTAAAAATTTGCACCAACAACTAAATTATACAAATCAAATATTACATCAAGTAGCCTCAGAAGTAATAATTGGATCAAGAAAACTTGATAAAAGCTCTTATAATAGTATAACATCCACCTCAAAACTAGAACACTTATTAACCAAACCATTTAAATTTTCAAAAGCAGAGCTTAAAGAATTAAAAATAGGAAAAGAAACCGACTTAGCTTTAGAAGAGATAAACAAAAAATTAGATCTACTAAAATTATCTAAAATCAGCACTTTAACTAAAAAACCTAAGAAAACCGCAAAGAAAATAAAACAGAGATACCTTTACAAGATAAGATTCTAACTATAGTAAAGGAAGATGAACATGAATTAATACCCCCTTCAAATAAAATTTTAAAGTTAAAAGGAAAAAATCAGGTAAAACGCTTCACCCCAGCACTAACAACTAGAAATTTCTATCAAAGGCCAACTCTCCCAGACATTCAATTTGAAGAATGGGAATTGGATACTCCTTCAGCCTTTGATAGATTGGGCATCACAGAGTGGAATATTGATGGTATGACCGACCATCAAATTCTACGAAAAACCAATGAAATGACAATGGTCGCCTCAGCCTATAGGGTAAAAAATACTGAGGAACAAACTATAAAATTAATAATAGCTGGTTTTACAATAATTCTCAAGGGTTGGTGGGACAACTACCTAACCCCTGAACAGAAAATATATATCTCTACGGCTATTAAGCGAGAAGGAGACAGGGCCATACTTGTAATGGTAGAAACTCTAATTGTAGCGATAATTCAAAATTTTATTGGAAACACTAAACTTTTTAATGAAAGGACTTCAACACTGTTACATAATTTGAGATGTCCTACCTTAAGAGATTTTAGATGGTATACAAATAATTTTATGGCAATGGTTCTTACTAGAGAAGATTGTAAAGAACTATTTTGGAAAGAAAAGTTTATTGCAGGACTTCCTCAAGTCTTTGCAACCAAAGTAAAAGAAAGATCAGAGCTAGAATATCCTAATTTATCTATCCATGAATTAACATATGGGAGAATAGCGTCTGTGGTTAAAAACACAGGCCTAGAACTTTGTAATAACTTAAAACTAGAAAATAGAATAAAAAGAAATGAAGCTAATGGGGTTAAAGAACTAGGTAACTTCTGCACCCAATACGAGTATGAAAAACCTTCTCCTCCCTCCTCTACTAAAAGAAAACAATTTAAGAAACAACACTATTATAAGTCAGACAGAACAACCCCTTTTAGAAAAAGAAAATTCTCAAGAAAACCTAAATATTCAACAGAAAAATCTAAGGAACCATATAAATCAAAAATAATCTGCTACAAATGTGGAAGAGTAAGACACATGAAAAAGGATTGTACAGTTAAACAAAAAATTAATGAATTAAATATGAGTGAGGAATTAAGAGAACAAATTACTAAAATTCTACTAGAAGATTCAGATAGTGAGTTAGAAGAAGAAGTTCAAAATCTTAGTGATATCGAAAATACAAGTACTAGTTCCGAAGAGGATGAAAGTTGTGAACATTGTGATTTTGAAACTTGTCAGTGCCAATTTCAAATAAATATGATTAAGAGTGACACGAGATTAACTTTAGAAATGATAGATAAAATCCCAGATGAAGAAGAAAGGATGAAATACTTAATAAAAATAAAAAATATGCTCCTAGAGCAAAAAGAAGAAGGAAGTAGTAAGAACCAGAATAATTTTCAAGGTTATGACTTTGCAAAGATATTAAAACAAGCTGAACATCAAAATAAAAGGGTCACTATACAAGATTTAAAAGAAGAAATTAAATCAATAAGAATAGACCTTTAAGAACTAAAGGGTCAGGTACTTGAGGAAACTAGCAATCAATCCACTCAAAATTCCAATAAAGAAGATGAAGAAATCACAACAGTAAATATGATTAAAACACTACAACAGAAATGACATGTTAAAATTGCTCTAAAAATAGGAAACACATTTCACAAAGATTTTACAACATTAGTAGATTCTGGTGCTGATCTAAATTGCATTAGAGAAGGATTAATTCCTACTAAGTATTATAAAAAAACTCAGCAAAAACTATTCACGGCTAATAACTCTAATTTACAAGTCCAATTTAAATTACCAAATGCAAGTATTTGTAATAAGGAAAGATGTTTCAAAAATACGTTTATTTTATCAAAAGATATATCAGAGGAAATGATTTTAGGAACTCCATTCCTTACACAAATCTACCCCTTTGAAGTATCCAAGAAAGGAATTAAAACAGATAAACTAATGTTTGAATTCATAAAACCACCCAATAGAAAAAGCATCTTAAAAATAAATGAAACTGATTTTCTTAATAAAATTGAAAATAAATCAAACCAAATATCCTTCTTAAAACAAGAAATTCCCTGTAGACGAATAGAGGAGCAATTGAAGACAAAAAAGGTAAAAGCCTAATTTAAAGAATTAACTGAAATCTTATCCAAAGAAGTCTGTGCAGAGGTCCCAACCGCGCCTTCTGGAAAAGAAACTCGTTTATGGTAAGTTTACCTTATGAGGAAGACTTTCATGAAAGTAAAATTCCCACAAAAGCTCATCCAATTCAAATGAAATAAGAGATAAAACTCAATTACAAAGGTTCTTAGGATGTCTAAACTATGTAGCTGATTTCATTCTCCATATTTGAATTATTTGTAAACCCTTATTTAATAAGCTTAAGAAAAACCCCAAGCCCTTGGACCCTTGAATTGACTAAGACAGTTATCAAGGTAAAATCTCTGATAAAAACCCTTCCTTATTTAGGAATGCCCCAACCATATACTTTTATGATAGTCGAAACCGATGTCTCAGAGGTCGGATTCGGAGGAGTCCTTAAACAAAAATATCCTCAATCCAAAGAACAAATAATTCGTTTTCATTCGAGGGCATGGAGTGAAACGCAAATTAAATATAACACTGTAAAAAAGGAAATTTTATCTATAGTGCTATGTATCACAAAATTTCAAAGTGACTTAGTCAATAAAGAATTTTTATTAAGGGTAGACTGTAAGTCTGCAAAAGAAATTTTGGAAAAAGACGTTCAAAACATCATTTCAAAACAGATATTTGCTAGATGGTAAAGTTTTTTTTATCTTGTTTTGATTTCAAAGTTGAATTTATAAAAGGAAAACATAATTATATCCCTGATTTTCTAACTCGAGAATTTTTACAGGGTCAGACCCCCAAACATAAGGCCTTCGACCCTTTCATCCACCCTGTCCCTTGATGATTTGGCCCCTTCCTTCTCCAAGGTGGCAGCCAATAAATCCCTAAATAACCTAAGAATCCTTCCTAAATCCCTAAATACTCCTTCCTCTTCCAATAGGTTTTCCCCATTAATTCCTCCTCAGAAAAGCCAAATTATTGATAATTCTCAAAAACCCGAAATTCATAAACCCTTAGATCAACACATAAAAGAGTCATGTCAAAGGATAATTTCCATAGAGCCTGAATTTGATCAAATGACACCAACAGATATTCTGGTTGAATTCTCTCCTGAAGGATGGGGATGGATGCCAAAAGACCAAGATCTGAAGAAGAACAAAAGGTTTTATCAGCTCATCTTGTTAGACACCGGATCTCTTTGAAATAACTCAGAAAAAAGACAAAAGGGATCCTTTTGTCGTTAATTGTTCAAAATTAAAAATCTTAAAGGTTCTCACCTTGACGGATTGGAACCAAAACCCAATTACTGAAAAGAGGTTTTCCTGACCTTTTGACCCTCATACATTTAATTATTTTGATTATCAAGAAGCATGGCTCAAGATCCTTCTTGAACCTAACCCTCACCATTCTTGGTACATTACCTTTAAATATGCCCTTCCAGCCAAAATACCAACCTGGTTTCAAGACTGGTTTCTGCTTGTAAGGCATGTAAAAGTCATTCTACCTACCAAGGTAGTCTCAATATATGAAAATTATAAAAAGTTAACTTCCAAATTACTAGTACATGAAAAATTAATTAGCTTTTGCTCAATAATGGGGGTGAGTTGGTTAATGTAGCATCTCTATGAATTCCACCAGCATAATTCGGCTCCTTATCCGAAGACTTTATGCTGTAGGGTAAAGGTTTTTTGGTGGAAAAAATTCGAAGTTAAATTCCTGGAAGATAAGTTTTCTCATTGGAAGACTGGAAAATCATTCCTTCCCCCTAATCTTGAAAAGAAGGCACTCCAGCATCCTACAATGTCTTTACAACTAGCAAGAAAATCTAAAGAAGAGAAAAGGCAACACCTGTTGGCGGCCTTGTCTTCTCTAGACTCAGATGAAGAGCAGGAGGTCTTAGAAGGAGAAACCCAATGCAGTAATTCGTATTTAAATAATGAGGATGATTGCTTTGGAATTCAAGAAATTCCAAACTTGGACCAACCGTGACTAGGATCCAAGACAACATTAAAGGTAATTGATGAAGAAACTCCTAGCAAAATAATAGGGGCAGTGGACATAGTAACTACAACAGTTGATCATCAACAACTAGAAATTTCTATCAAAGGCCAACTCTCCCAGACATTCAATTTGAAGAATGGGAATTGGATACTCCTTCAGAATTTGATGGTCGGTCATACCATCAATATTCCACTCTGTGATGCCCGATCCATCAAAGGCTGAAGGAGTATCCAATTCCTATTCTTCAAATTGAATGTCTGGGAGAGTTGACCTTTGATAGAAATTTCTAGTTGTTGGTGCGGTCGTCTCATCAGTAAGGGATAATTGCAGTGCCCCAAGGGCTAATTGGGTTTTCATTACCTTATAGTATATTCTATAAATTATTGTTATGGGTATTGCATTAGGATTCCAGGTTTTTTCTAACATCTTTACATCTAACATTAGATTGTAAGGAGTATTATGGAAACTTGATAATGCTATTGAGTAATTGGGATAGTTATTAATATAAACTGGACCATTATGCAAGTTGGTTTCGAATAATGCTAGTATTTGATCTTCAAGCTTTATTGGTCTATTATCTTTTAAGGACGCAAACATGGGTGTGTCTAGACCTAGTATCAGAACCTATATATATATGGGGTGTTTCAAGTGAGAACAGTTTTTAAATGAGAACAAATAATAATAATCTTTTGATTAAAATTAAAAATAATAAAGATTAAAACCTCAATTTTAAGTGCATCACCATAACATCCAATCCTTCCTCTCTCTCAACTATTTTTTTTTTTTTGCATTTTTTCCCAACCGCACAAGCACACAGGCAAAACATCACCCTCATCACCATGACCATCACTCTTTCTCTGGTTTTTTTTTTTATGAATACACAGACCGTTTACAAAGGCAGGAAGAAGAAGACCATCAAGATATTAATTACCATAAGATAAATTAAAAGTTTAAGATTCAAGATTATTGATATTAAATTTGATCACCAAAATTTTCATAAATTTATAATAAAAATTGATAAATTAAAAATATTTATATAAATATACTATTATTATATTTCAAAAATCTAATAAATTGAATTGAATTATGCTAATCACTAAATGATAGTCACTTAATCATAAAAAAAAATAATGTTTTTAAATTATTCAAAATTAGAAAAATAATGTTGTTATACATTAAAAAAATATACTTTGATGTAAATGTTTGAATCCATATGTATTTAGTTTAAAACACATGTAAAAACATTACATCCAAGTATCAATACATCCAAAATATAAAAAATAATTGAAAAAAATAATACAAATAAGTTAAATAGATGTTAATACAAATTTTAATTATTTAATGGATCAATTTATTTTATAGAATGTTCATAGTTAAGCTTAACACGGTAAGTAGATGTTAATACAAATTTTAATTCTTTAATGATTTATAATAAATAAAGAATTATAAAAAAAAATTATTAAAAAAATTAATATAAATGTAATTGTACATAACTTTTAAAATTATATTTGATAAAATAAAAATACTATCAATAAATAAATTATATTCAAATATTTTGTCAAAAAAATAAAAAAAGTATAAGTATATCTAGAATATTAATATAACTAATTTAAATATATTTATATAAAAAGTGTAATATTCTATTATTATTTTTATAATAATAACTATTATATAAAAATAAATTATTTTTTAAAATAAAAAATTATATTATATTTAAATATATTTATCTTATTATAAAATATAATTAATTATTACAATATTTATTTAATATTTTATTGTTTTAATATATATTTATATATACTAAAAAATATTTTATAAAAATTCAGGGAGGCATGGCCCCCAAGCTCTAACATCCCTCCGTTCTTGGATGGTGGTGGTGACAATGACGACAGTGGTGATCATGGTAATGATCATGGTGATGAAGATAACTCTTGTTATCTTTATTCGTGGTCTTTGTTGTGTTGTAAATAATTGGACAAAAAAAACTCATAATAATGTATTTAAAATTAAGATTTTAATTTGAATTTATTAATTTTAATTTTAATTCAATGATTATTATTGTTTATTCTCGTATTTCATTCTGATTCTTTTATGGTGTAAACCAAAACAAAAGGTAATAATGATTCTTGGTTCTTTTATCAATTTGCCTTTTCATCATTTCGTGCTATTGCCATTTATACAATCATGCATGTGCATTTATCAATCATGGATATTTTTGCTCTTTTTCGTTCGACTGTATTGTAGTAGTAATTTGGATGTGATGACAAAAAAAAACTGGAGTAATTGATTTTATTTAAGGAGAAAATGAAAACAAGCAAAATAAAATAAAATATAGCCAACAATATGCCCTATTATACATAATTGTGCATATTTATTTAACCAAAAAATTAAATAAAGGACATTCAGACAATTCCTTATTCAGAATACTTTCCTCTTTTAAAGAATTGTCTTACGTACCATTAGACATTGAAAGACTATCGTCACATGGTTTGTGCCATTCCCATTCTTAGGCGATCCAGGTGTTTCCTTCATAACATGTTTGGCCCCATGTAATGCAGGGGCACCCAAGTTACATATATATTCGAGCAGCCATGTGTTTTTGAGTTTCTTGATTGTACTCATAATGATTCTGTCAAATTATGGAACCAAAGAAAGTTTTCTGCAATTGTTTCTTAAATTCTTGACGATGCATATTTTTTTTTATAATTAAAAGTGAGTTTCTTAGATTTATTATAAATGTTAGAGGAATTCGAACTTGTAACCCGCAACCACTTAAGTTATTGATAATATATATTTGACTACTTATTATGGAATCTATCCATCCCTTCTTCCTTCACTTATTTTTTTACTATCCAATCAACCTTATATATATGTTATGTAAATTTTATTAGTTATATGGATGTGTTTTTTCATAATTTAAAAATGTAACAAAAGATCGAGTCTTTAAAACATTCTTACAATTTAGAAATAAAACATAGAATTAAGGTATAAAAGGACCATAAGCTATCATTTAAAATGCTAATTGAATGGCACACCATAGATAGATAGATAGACATGTGGTAACAAACTAGCAACTATAAAAAGGATACAAACAAAACCCAAGATATATAGATCTTGGATAGTTTACGTCCAAAGTCTAACACAATCATACCTTCCTTTCATTCTATCTAATCCATCACACAGACTCGATGGCTGCTCAACTGGGCAATGCTTTCAATTTTTTTTGGAGTGGAAGTTGCCATATGAGACACAACACAATCTCTACTTTAGCAGATTCTATCATTTTCCAAATCAAGCATTTTTTTTTTTCTCTAAAACCAAGCGACTACTCAATCGCTCGTTTGACACAGTTCTTGTGCAAGTAAGTAATGTATTTCAAGAAATAGCATAAACTGTAACATGATAAAGAGAAAAAAAAATCCATAAATATATTGCAAGAAATTTGAATACGGCTTATAAATTTTAACATAACATTTCATTAAAACTCATTATCACGATCAATCAATTTGAATAAGATTGCTTAATATCGTTGGATTCAATCAATTTAGCTTATTCTAATTGACAGAATAAGAACCTGACAAACCACAGCTGGCAACTAGTTACACAGCATTTTCTTTTTGTCCATAGTTAATTTATAGGTATACAACCATGTGTCCATTTGACAACTAGTTACATGACATTTTTTAAAGTTTAATAAAATTGATTTAATTGGAATTGATGCTCAAAATTAATCTGAAAATTTATTTTCATTAAAAGTTTGATAATTAATTTTCCAACCTTCAAACATACAGCCAAAGTAACTAACACAAATCATTTTTTTTTTTTCTGGAAGGGCTTGTGGATCCAGCCAGAAAAATTAAAGACTGCGAAGTTTTAGGTGATTACAGGCTTAATGAGAATGAAGGGAGGTAGACTCTGCGAACATTGAGATGCATTTAGCAATAGCCTTGTTTCAAGTTTATCAAACAATAACAAATGGACCAGGCCCATTTAGCCTTGTTCTAGATATGCTCGTGTCGGACCTATATTTAAGTTTGGCATTCCCTTTTATTTTAGTTTAGTATACTTCTATCCTTGTTCTACTGTGTATGTTTTATAGACAATGGAATTGGAATTTATAGCTGCACATTAACGACGATTGTGTGATAGCGATATATACAGAATAGAAAGCGTATTGGGCCTAGTGGGCTTAGGAAAACAACAAAAATAACGCAAAGAAAGCTGTGTAGTACAATGTTTGTGCATGGTTTAAGAGAGGTAACGACTAACGACTTAGAAATCTGTACTACATGTACTACTATCTCTGAAACTGCATAAATCCAATCGAGTACTACTATTTGTTACACACAATTATTTGTTAGATATTTTTGGATTTTCATCAAATGAAAAGAAATAAAAAATAAAAAACGTGAGATATGAATATGATTAGGAAATTAAATTTATGTAGAAAAAAAGGGCAAAGCAATAAAATTAACAATAATTATGTACAAGTAATAATTGATTGCGTATTTGGTCACATGGAGAAGCAGCCGGCCTTGTTGCTATGAATTATGATCGGGGCGGAGAGCGACGGCGCAGTCTTGGAGGAGGAACGGACAGCCTCGTACCTCCGGTGTGCTGAGGGGCGGGGAAGATTCTCCGGCACGATGGTTTCGAGGGAGCTGCCTTGCCAAGGTGGGCACGTTCTTTTCTGGCTCCAATATTTGGCGGCACCAATTGGCACGGTGGTGGTGATTTCATGAGCCTGCAGTGTGGGTGAATTGCACAATTCTAGTCCAATTAAGGATGCCACTCCCATCACAACGCATTGCCTCTTCCAACATGCTTCGTTTTTGGCCCTTTAATTAAAAAAAAAAAAAAATGTAAGTGATGACATGAGTCAGAAAAAGATATGTAGAAATTAATTAACATGAAAACTTACGATGAAATTAGTTGAGGTGGTGGTGGCTTTGCGTTGGAAGTAGGAGGGGGAAGGCTTAGGAAGCAACTGGTCCTCATGGTATAATTGAATCCTTCCACGATCACCCTCTTACTTAGAACTAAAGGAAGGAATATATATAGAAGCTTGAAAATACATAGTACTTGATATCTAGTGTGCGTGTGGGTGGGTGGGACACGTGGAAGAGGAGGCGTATTCCAAATGGAAAAGCCATCTTTATTTACTTGCCGTGTTTGCAGCAATCATCGGATATCGGCTTCTTGCACAGCAGTCACAGTCTCTCCATGCATCTTGGATCAAATTTTGGACTTCCTCAAATATTATGTAAAGTCACGTTGTATGATTCTACTTTTCCAAATAATTGTCTTCAAGGTCTCATTTCTAGGTTGAGCCGGTGTATTTAGTTGTTGTAATTTCTAAACCTTGTAGTATTTCAAAATTAAATAATATACATTATTTCAATCAATTTCGTAATAGGAAGATTGACCGATTAAACAAGATTCTCCCTCCCTCAAAAAAAAAAAAAAAAACAAACAAGATTCTCCTTCAGTGTTCCTTCTTCAGGAATTAGATATTTCAAATCCTTAATTTTCATTTCATTTCTTAACTGATTAAATAATTAATATCTTCACTTACGAAATACTGAAATTGACATATTACTTTTTCAAGGGTACACATCCGACAAAACAGTTTTATGAAAAATGAGTTGTTTATGAATTTTTCTAGGTCAAAATTGTCCCCCTTTATTATGAAAATAAATAAATAAAGAATTCAAAGAAATGGCTCCATTCGGACATTACCATCAAGAGTTCAATTTCCTTTTTCCTTTTTTTTCCTGTTCATTCCTCGCCCCTTGCGATCGCAATTTGCATCTAACAACGTTGACAAGTTCATTGGCGACGTCGTTTTGATCAAACAACCAGGGATAACTTTGTTCTAACGTGCTAACTTGCTCGGTCATTATTCAATGCTTTTTCTTAATTAGATGGTCCCTACGATTCAGTTCTCTAGTTCAGAAACATCAAATTTGTAAGTGAATTCTTTGTGTTAGGGTTTGGTCTTTATTTAAGTAGGAGTTTTGAGATAATTATTAGGATCATTCATAACGGATGTCGCTTAGCTATTAAAATTGTCTGTTATATAGCATGTTTCGTCCACAGTAATTAATAATATATCATACTCTTAATCATTAACGATGTATTTTTTCACATTAATTAATAATATATCAAACGGTTAATCATTAAAGATGTCTTTATATCATGTTTCTTCCACAGTAATTAATAATATATAAGTTAATTATGATTAGTCGTCACACTACTGACAACACAAATGCATATTTATTATTTTATAAAAATATTTTTAATGATAAAAGCATTTTAATATTTGATACGTAACTTGTTTTAATTTTTTAATGAGTAAAAAAGAATAAGCACGTGGATAAAGAAACAAAAAAAGAAGAAGCTTAACATCAAATACTTTTCAAAAGTCATTTATAGAAAGCTATGGGTAATTCCTTACAAAACAACTCAAAAATTTAGGTTAGCATGTGGATAGGATGGCTACTTCTATAATAATCCACCTAACACATTTGGAGCAAAAAATGAGGAATAAACAACTTGCATTTTCAGAATTTTGTCCACGATAAGCATGCTTGCAAAGCACTTCTTATCCAACCGAGCTTATAGCTTTGTCCGCATAAAGAGGAGTAGGCTTTGACCTATTTATTTATAAATAAATCCTCATCACGGTTTTATTAATGGCTGTTCTCGTAGCTTAATTAGAATACCATTAGAGACATGCTACTAAAAAGTAAAAACCACATGGACTGGAAGTTACTTGGTCAGCAGAATTTTTGTGCCTCTTTAGATTTTATTGGCATGTTTAAATAGTGTATCTCTCTCAACACTTCAAGAAAAAGTGTATCTCAAGCAAGCTCAAAGAAAAGTAATGTAATTGGAGTCTCAATATGAACAGTGGCATAGGCATATTTTGGATGAGTATCTAGGTATGTGTTTATATCTTCAAAATTTAAAATTTAAAAGTTAACAATCTCAAAAGAATCTGGATAAAATATTTTTCTCAAGTAACTTAAAATAATTAGAAAAAATAGGATTTATATTATTTATTATTGTAATTATTAGATAATTTTTTGTTGAGTGATATAATCAATAGATAATAAAGTCCTTTTAAGAAAAGCCAACACAGATTGACATAAGTAATTAAAGATTTGAAATGAACTTTCACTTTTTTGATAGCTGTGTGTTCAATTCTTCTAATATCATTTTTCTTGTTTGCAAAATAACTTTATGTTATTTGATATGCGCTGGTTAATTAAATAAATTTTGAATCCTTAATTTTTATTTTTTCTACTTTTGTTTATAATTTTGACTATTATCTCAAAAAATGATGCAAGTCAATAATCATGGTAGATTTAAAAAATAAAATAAAAACAGCATAGAGGTAATATCTCCCACTTCATAGCAGTAAGTTGGATGTTTATGTCTATATACAATGTTGACTCAGTAAGGGAATGATGATTCGAGAACAAATCTAATCATCATTTACATTTAGTATTGAAACTTCAAAATGCAACTCATCAATTAGCCCGCATTCAGATCTCCTCAATTATATTATTATTTTCACACACTCGCACAAAGGTAAAGAAAATATATTTATTAATATTTTCTATTAATGTCTTATGAAAAAGACGTGCCCCTCTCTGAAAAAAGAAAAGAGTCCCTTGCCGTTAACGAAGCTCAAAACGTTACATAGCTATACGACGTCGTGGCGAACCTGCCACCGCATTTCGAAAGTTAAAACCTCACCAACCACCGACCACCGCCTCCAGATACGACGGTGAATCTCTCTTTTCTATCTCTCTCTCTTCATAACATTTTTTGTGCAAATCCCTTCTCACCGATTCCTGCATTTGCGATACCATGTTCCCTTTGAATCGCATAGACCGACCCACCAAACCTAACTCCAAAAAGACCTAATTTTTGCACTCGTGATAGCTACACAATAGCTTTTTGCAATCTGGGTCAAACCCATTTCGATTTGTGCTCACCGGATTCTTATGGTGGAAAAACATGGAGGAAATTGAAGGCGTGAATTGTTGCAGTGAAACTGAAAGTAGGAGACCCAGTGAGACTCGACCTCCCAATCCCAACCCACCCTCATATCGCCAATGCAAACTTGTTCGCCACGCTTCTCTCGTGAGTTATTCTTTCACAAAAATTGCTTTTTTTCTCTAAATATGTATGTTTCTTATGCTAGAGGTGTTAGTGTGTGCTTATTTATCCTATTTAGACAGGAATAGTATGATTTCTGCTTTTGTTGTTTGAACAATTGTGGGAGTTACCGAGTTCCTTAAAATGGTACTAATATCTATATTTGTCAATTTTTAACACCGTTCCTCTTCCTTTCCATTGCCATTTTGATGCAGTGAGAGATTTTGGAAAGGAAAGTGGTTGAGTTATATGTGCAAGTAGTTTTAGCTTTTGGGTTATATTTCTTTTCTTTCTTTATAAATGAAACCTAGGATTGGGATTTTGGATAGAAGGAAATTTTGTTGGGAGAAGTAATTAATAATGTAAAACACCGATGATGGGTTGGTTTAGTCAGATCGTGTAGGTAGTAAATTAAATAAAATCATGTAAATAATATTGTCTGTTCTTTCTTGTCATTTAGATGTTTACCTCGAGTGTGCTAACATTGTGGGGCTCTCTTCGGAAAAATTTTCCATTTCTTTCATTTATTCTATTTAGTTTTCTTGTTGATATAGTTTATAGTCTTGTCATTAGTTAGTAATTACTGCTGTTGGTATCGTTATTTCTAGAGTTCCTGGTTCCTTTCTGCACTTAAAAAAGAAAAGATTTTTTTACTTTTTTTTATTTCATTTATTTTTGTTTTTTTTTCTGTCTTTTATGGCAAATTCAGCAGATGAAAACAAAGTTGTCTGATGTATCTGAGCCGGGGCTTGTCACTGAAGATTGTCAGTCTGATTTCTTTCCAACGCTTCGTTCTGGAGCTTGTGCTGATGTTGGATTCCGGACCAATATGGAAGATGTATATGTTTGTGTTGACAATTTTATGGAGGATTATGGACTCAAGAACCATACAGATGGGCCCAGTGCTTTCTATGGGGTATAGATCTATTTTTGGTGCTTAACATGATTACTACCAATTATTGTGTTAATGAATTTTAGTTTTTCTGTGTGGTTTTTTATTCATTGTCATTTTCATGCACTGTTATTTTCTTTTCTTTCACTCTTATGTTCCACATATTTGATGACATTTGCTTGGAATTCTTTGAAAATCATAGTTCACATGCTAATCGTCTCTGGTAATAATGCATTGCTTTACCTATGGTATGGACACATTTTAGACATGATATTGCTGATCCTGGAGCTTTTACAGCTGACAAGAATAGAGAATATTGTATTTGTTTCTTGCATTTGTTTGAAAACTGTTTTGAAAGTGAGGTAATGTATTATGGTTGATGGCTTGGTCAGGTATTTGATGGACATGGTGGAAAGCATGCTGCTGACTTTGCTTGTCATCAGCTGCCAAAGTTCATTGTTGATGACGAAGATTTCCCTAGAGATATTGAAAGGATAGTTGCTTCAGCATTTCTGCAAACAGACAATGCCTTTGCAGAAGCTTGCTCTCTGGATGCTGCACTTGCATCTGGCACCACTGCATTAGCCACTCTTGTTATAGGAAGGTTAGGATTTTGATTTTTAATAATCTGAGTAGTGATATATATATATATATTCCAAACAGTGTCAAAATCTTAGCAAGTGCAAAAGCCATAAATTATTGGAAGAGGTTAAGGAGCTTTTTGTCCTACCACAATAGTTGGCTTTGGCCCAAAATACAATTTTTATGCTCCTCCTTTCCAAAATAAAACTGATACGACATCAACTGCATACCTTTGGTAAGCTGTGTGATGATCATAGTTTCTGATTGTAGGTTGCTGGTGGTGGCAAATGCTGGAGATTGTCGAGCTGTGCTGTGCCGTCGTGGAAAAGCAATTGAAATGTCGAGAGATCATAAACCAGGTTGCAATAAAGAAAAGAAGCGCATTGAGGCATCTGGGGGGCATGTCTACGATGGATATCTCAACGGACAACTTAATGTTGCTCGTGCACTTGGTGACTGGCACATGGAAGGAATGAAGAGCAAAGATGGTGGACCACTGACTGCAGAACCTGAACTCATGACTACAAAACTGACCGTGGAGGACGAATTTCTCATCATAGGTTGTGATGGGATTTGGGATGTATTTAGGAGCCAAAATGCAGTGGATTTTGCTCGGCGCAGACTTCAGGAACATAATGACCCGGCCATGTGTAGTAAGGATCTGGTTGATGAGGCTTTAAAGAGAAAAAGTGGAGACAATTTGGCTGCAGTTGTGGTTTGCTTCCAGCAGCAACCTCCTCCTAACTTGGTGGCACCGCGCTCGAGAGTGCAACGGAGCTTCTCTGCCGAAGGTTTGAAGGAGTTGCAAAGCTTCCTGGACAGCCTGGGTAATTGAGTTTGGTGCAAGTCCTTCTGCTTCAATTTTCTTTTTGAGAATTAAAATTCATTTGTAATTGTAGGTGTAGGCTGAGAGAAAACTTTGACTGTAGCATTTGCGGCATCTAGTCGACATTTAATTTAGTCATTGGATATTTAGAATCAGTCACTGCCTTCATTCTTGTTACATTTTTGCATAAACAAAAACCAATCAATGCATAGCTTCTGGGCTTGTGTGGTTCTTACTTCTGACTCTGATCATGAACTATGAGGGGCACTTCCTTGCGGTTTTTTGCTTGATTAATGATTTTTCCTCTTTTCTTTACTTGGTTAATTGAAGATTTTATCATGTGGGGTGGGGGGAATCCTAGTCATTTGCCCACATCTTTATTTCTTCTACGTAATTTCCTGAGTTTGTAATGTCTGAATGAAATATGAAAAGATGGGAATGAGATTTTTTATTTCAAAAGATTTCTACATTTTTTTTTTATATTTTTATCTCTTCTATAGTTCTATTTCCTTCTTCTTTGTTAATTTCTTATTTAACATTTCCAAATGATTTTTTTACTTCAATTATTAACCAATATTTAATTTAGAGTCAATTATGACGTCACTCTTGTAGTCATAATGAACAGTGAGTGTGACGTAACATCGTTAATTTAGTACTTTTTTCGTCTAATAAATGGCACGTGGCCGTACGGTTATTATTGATCATACTGACTAAAATGGAATCAATTTGAGCAAGATGGATATGCCCTGATGCTCCCATAACGTAGAAATTGTTAATATATATATTATTTTGTAATTTAAAATTTTTAAGTTATTTTTTTAATGGTTATTTAGAGAAGTTATTTTTCTTAACGGCTATATATTTTTGCCTATATATACTTCTTTTGGGCATGAGATATGAGACACGGAAAAAAGCAATTATTATAAATTATTGTTATATTTTCTAAATAAGAGAAAGAGCATTGGTGTTCAGAAGGTTCGGGAATCCTATCGCTGCATTCGATTGGTTCAATAGGTTGTCATATTTTGGGAGAGGAGCGCAGAAAATACAAAACCTCCATTGTAGTGGGGGCGTTTTCTCTCTAAGGATAGCGCCTAGCGTGCTTCAACCCAAGCTACTCTTAAAACTCTTCCTCTATATTTATTGTCTCTTTATGCTTATTGAATGTTTTATTAAAGCATTCTCTTATGATTTTATTCAATCATATAATGTGAAATTGGTTTGTTATTGTGTTCCTTGATTTCCTCTGTCTAGTGTAATTCTAATTGCTAATTTTTTCCAACAATCTTAAAGAGAAAATTCTTTTCTTCTTCTTCTAATTTTTGAAAGTCACTAGATTTTGTTTTCACAGTAACGTGTTTTCTAAGATGTCTACTTTGGATATGATTAAGTCCCTTTCAAGTAAGTCTGAAAAATTTACGGGTGAGAACTTTTTCTATAGTTTCCAAATCAAATATTAAAACCTCTTCTTCATCTATGGTCATTAGTCAACCTAATGGTGCCTCACCTTTTGATAAGGATGGTACCAAAACTTCCAAGCAAGATATTTTTGATAAGGATATTTTATGTCATGGACGCATTTTAAGTGCTTTATCTGATAACATTTATAAGATCTTCTGTCATACTAAAACTGCAGTTGAGTTATGAGAAGCACTTGAATTAAAATATGGCACTGCTGAAAAAGGTTTAAGTCGATACTCTTGTGAAAAAATGATTGAATTTCAAATGGTTGATGAAAAACCTATTTCAGATCAAATCCATGATTTTGAAAATATTGTTTATGACATGAAATTGAAAGGTATTGTTTTGCCTAACATCATGCTTGTAGCTTTCATGATTTTGAAGTTGCCTCCATCATGGTCTGATTTTGCCCGTAGTTTGAAACACAAACATGAAGGTTTCACCTTTGATGATTTGCTTATTTGTCTTCGCATTGAGGATAAACATCGTTTCTCTCAAAATTATGGGCAAAAATCTGAATCTCTATCCAAGGCTTATTTTGTTGAGTTCTAATAAGCCTTTCTCAAATAAGCCTTTCTCTAAGTCTTTTAAAAAACATGGGTTTAACAAAAATAAGTTTGGGAAAAAACCTATGTTTTCTAAAAATAAGAACAATGCTATTAGTAACAACAATAAGCTTAAGGATAAAAATCAGGGGAATGAGTTTTTCTGCTTTGTTTGTGGGCGGGCCAATCATGTGGCCAAAAACTATTTTCAACGCCGTCGCCAACCATTGTCTACCCCTAAACTTGAGACTAATGTTGTTGGTGCTGCCTCTAATTCCCCATCTGATAGGTACCATGATACTAGCCTTGAGTTAAATTGTGTTTTTAACTCAAATGAATGGTATATAGACTCTGGGGCTAATGTTCATGTGTGTGCTGATAAAAAATTATTTTCTTTATATCAAGAGTCAAGCACACGTACCGTGAGTATGGGGAATGGGAGTATGGCACAAGTTTTAGGAGAAGGTCAAGTGAAGTTAGAGTTATCTTCAGGAAATTTTCTGGTTTTATATGGAGTCTATCATGTTTTTTATATTAGGAAAAATTTAATAAGTACCTCTTTGTTAGTCCAACAAGGGTACAAGGTTGTTTTTGAGTCCAATAGATTTGTTATCACTAAGCATGGTGTTTTCATTGGTAAAGGCTACATTTGTAATGGCTTGTTTAAGTTAAATGTTATGCCTTTCTCTGCTAATAAAATATCTAGCACTTCTTCTTTTGTTGCAAATATTGAATGTTGTGATATGTGGCATGCTAGGCTTGGACATGTGAATTTGAATTATATAAAAAGGATGATATATTTGAATCTTATTCCTAAAGCAGTTGTTGATTTAAAACAAAAGTGTGAAACATGTATTCAAGCAAAGCAACCTCGGAAACCTTTTAATAAATGTATTGAAAGAGATACTAACTTGCTTGAATTAATTCATAGTGATGTATGTGATAGTAATGATGTGTTGACACGTGGTGGTAAGAGATACTTCATTAGTTTTATTGATGATTCTTCTAAATATTGCTATGTGTATTTAGTTAATCATAAAAGTGAATTGTTTGATAAATTCAAGATATATAAATCGGAAGTAGAAAATCAATTGGAAAGGAAAATTAAGATTCTTCGTTCTGATAGAGGTGGTGAATATACATCTTGAGAAATGAGTAACTTTTGTGAAATACATGGTATTATTCATGAAGTGACAGCTCCGTATGCTCCTCAATCTAATGGTATTACTGAAAGAAAAAACCGTACATTGCTTGATATGGTGAATGCTATGCTTGTTAGTTCTGGTGTGCCTAAGAATATGTGGGGTGAAGCTTTATTATCTGCTTGTTATATTTTGAATAGAATTCCTTATAAAAATTATATAAAAACCCCATATGAGTTATAGAGAAATAGAGAACCGAATCTGAAATATTTGAAAGTGTGGGGGTGTCTTGCAAAGGTTAATGTTCCTATTAATAAGAAAAGGAAAATAGGACCAAAAACTGTTGATTGTATTTTTGTTGGTTATTCTTTGCATAGTATTACTTATAGATTTTTGGTTATTAATTTTGAAATGTCTGGTATTTCTAATAATACAATAATGGAATCTAGAGATGCTAATTTCTTTGAAAACGTTTTTCCTTTGAAAAATAAATTGTCTAAACTTGTCTGTACTATTTCTAATTCAGATGTACCCTCTAGTAGCAATGCTATGAAGGTTGTTGAACCTGAGCCTAGAAGAAGTAATAGAATTAAAAAGGCTAAGACATTTGGTCTTAAGTTTTGTTCTTCTTTGGTTGAAGATGATCCCAAAACTTATAGTGAGGCCATGAGGTCTATTGATGCATCTTTTTGGAAAGAAGCTATTATTGATGAAATGAATTCTCTTAATTCGAATAAAACTTGGTTTTTAACTGATCTTCCCCATGGTTGTAAAAGTATAGGATGTAAGTGGATTTTTTAAAAGAAACTAAGAACTGATGGTTCTATAGATAAATTTAAGGCAAGACTTGTTGTGATTGGTTGTAGGCAAGTAGAAGGTGTAGATTTCTTTGATACATATTCTCTTGTTTCTAAAGTTACCACTATTAGAGTTTTAATAGCACTTGTTTGTGTTTTTAATTTGGAAATTCACCAAATAGATGTAAAAATTGCTTTTCTTAATGGGGATTTAGAAGAAGAAATTTACATGAGCCAACTTGAAGGTTTTGTTGAACCGGGTAAAGAAAAGAAGGTTTGTAAACTTGTTAAATCTTTATATGGTTTGAAACAAGCTCCTAAACAATGGCATGATAAGTTTGATCAAGTTATTCTTTCATATGATTTTCATATCAATAATAGTGACAAGTGTGTGTATGTGAAACAATTTGATGATGGTGGATGTGTCATTTTATGCTTATATGTGGACAATATATTAATTTTTGGTAGTAGTTTGCATGTTATAAAAGATGTAAAATCTTTCTTGTCTAGTAATTTTGACATGAAGGACCTCGGTCCTGTAGACATGATGTTGGACATTAAACTAATTAAGAAAGATGATTGCTTCATTCTGACTCAATCACATTATGTTGAAAAATTATTGAAAAAATTTAATTATTTTGATGTGAAGCCTGTTTCATCACCTTATGATTCTTCTATCAAGTTAAAGAAAAATTTGGGTGACGGTGTGTCTTCTCATAAATATTCTCAGATTATTGGTTCTTTATTACATTTAACAAATTTTTCTAGACCTGACATTGCCTATGCAGTTGGTAGGTTGGGAAGGTATACTCATAATCCTGATCATTCTCATTGGACTGCATTAGAAAGGGTATTTAGGTATCTAAAAGGAACCATTGATTATGGCATTCATTATTCACGTTTTCCTGCTGTTATTGAAGGGTTTTGTGATGCAAATTGGATTTATGATTCTGACGAAACAAAGTCAACTAGTGGTTATGTGTTCACTCTTGCAGGAGGTGCAATAGCATGGAAATCTGCTAAACAAACTATTATTTCTCGTTCCACTATGGAAGCAGAAATAATTGCTTTAGATACTACATCTAATGAGGCAGAGTTTCTTAAAAATTTGCTATATGATTTGCCATTATTAAATAAACATTTACCTCCTATTTCAATGCAGTGTGATAGCCAAGCTGTTATAGCCAAGGTTACAAACAAAAATTTCAACTAAAAAAGGAGACACCTTAGAGTGAGACATAAAACTATAAGAAATTTGATATCTAACGGTGTTATTTCACTTGACTTTGTCAGGTCAAAAAGTAATCTTGCGGATTCGCTTACAAAAGGGTTGACGCGTCAACAAGTACTTGAGTCGTCGAGGGGAATTGGACTAAAACCCATAAACTAGTTGCAACAATGGACACCCAACTCTAGATTAATGGCGATCCCATAAATAGAGTTCAATGGGTAACAACGAAGTTGTTGTTAACTAAAGTACACTAATTTGTTTAAAAATTTTGTTCAATTCTTATGGCAAGGTGTACTCTAAATTGTGGCAATAATGAGGTTGAGGTATATATATAATTGTGTTTTCAAAATACCTCTTAATGAACCCAATGGCAATTTTGTAGGGGTGTGGGTCACAAACCACCCTTTGAGGGTTCACCTAGTGAGTGTGATGGTGGGGCCGCCATTATGAGATGTGAGTTAATCTTTAATTGATACTCATGAAACAAGATACTTGCGCAAGGCCGTAACGCGCAACCACTGACTAGAACCTGGATGAACACTTACATTGTACGTATCATGAAATAAAGTCCGGTCAAAGGAGGTGTGGCTCAAGACAATCTAGTCTCCATACTTTCTTGGATGAAAGTTCATATTTATTAGGTATGAGACTCAAACCCGGAAGGTTCCTTGTACTGAAATATAATGTAGCATGCTCTTTCTTTTATGTATATATATATATAATTAAAAAAAATTTCTTCACATTGTTTTCACAAATATTTAAAAAAATTTTAAATTATGTGGAGGAATGTTAATATATATATTATTTTGTAATTTAAAATTTTCAAGAAAGTTATTTTCTTAACGGCTATTTCAAATAAGTTATTTTCTTAACGGCTATTTAAGGAAATTATTTCCTTAACGGCTATTTGGAGAAGTTATTTTTCTTAACGGTTATATATTTTTGCCTATATATACTTCTTTTGGGCATGAGATATGAGACACGGAAAAAAGCAATTATTATAAACTATTGTTATATTTTCTAAATAAGAGAAAGAGCATTGGTGTTCAAAAGGTTCGGGATCCTATCGCTGCATTCGATCGGTCCAACGAGTTGTTGTCGTATCTTGGGAGAGGAGCGCAGAAAATACAAAACCTCCATTACAGTGGGGGCGTTTTCTCTCTAAGGATAGCGCTTAGCATGCTTCAATCCAGGCTACTTTTAAAACTCTTCCTCTATATTTATTGTCTCTTTGTGCTTATTGAATGTTTTATTAAAGCATTCTCTTATGATTTTATTCAATCATATACTGTGAAATTGGTTTTTGTTACTGTGTTCCTTGATTTCCTCTGTCTAGTGTAATTCTAATTGCTAATTTTTTCCAACAGAAATTCACAAGTAAGAAAATGAAATATGTAAATATTTCCAATATTAAACCATGGATTATAAATTTATGACAAAAAGTGAAACAAAATAAAAATAAAAATGGTCTCTATGATAATTGACAAAGAATCCGAGAGTAGTGATACGATGGAGGCAAGGGAAATAATAAAAGCGAAAGATGTTGTATCTATGGTTTCTATATATTCCTTTGTCCAACAAAATTCTGAAATGTAATAATTCATTTACAAGTTGGTAGTATAAAGTAAAAGTGGTCATCACTCATCTATCTCTTTTGGAAATTGAATGCCTTAATTGAGAAGGCAAAGGTAAATCCAAAAAGCAGTGTAAACCCAACAAGCACAGCTGCTGCTACGCCTACAAAGTCATCTCTATACCCAAAATAACTCCTAACAAACTCTTCCACTGTCTCCCCTGTCTCTATACGTTCTTTTATGTCACCAAATTGCGAAGTAACCAAGCCATACAAGGTCCATGACACAGGACAAATCCAAAAGTACCATCTCCACCACACTGGCATCCTCTGTCACATGTAAGGATCATAATAGCATTTGTGAGTTAGGAACTTAATTATCTATATAGCATATATACATGATAACCTGTGTTAGCAGCACTTTATCAAACATTCTCTTTCAGATAGATTCTCCTTGTGATTTGTTACAATTTTTTTAAAATCACAAATTTTGATTGAAATCATAAAATATAATCTTTAAATAATACGTGAAATCTACATAGCAAGATTTGTAATTTTTAATGAATTTTAATCAATCAGAGGAAGAATTTCTAAAAGAAAGTGTCATTAGCACTCTTAGTATATACAATGTTTAGTGTTGATTAAAATGAAGCTAAAAGGCACACATAAACTTACGGTTCTTGGAATGACAAATCCTGAGAAGAGGTTCCATATCATGTAGAACCCAAAGGAAACTATAGCAGCAACGTTGTGATCTGGGGTGAGACCCACAGCCATCATGCCATAAAAGGTGAAGTATAAAAAGGTGAAGAACATGAAGAAGAGATACCAAAAGAACTTGCTGAACGTCCACTCAAACCCAATCATAGCATACACTATAACCCCATACACCAGGGTCTGTATGAGTATGTATGGAATCTCAATAGCAACCTGAATATTAATTTCAAATGTGGGATGAGTTGGCAATATCCATTTTCATTCAACTTCATAATTAGTGTACCATAACTAAGAGAAAACTTTTTTAATTAATTGTTGATATTCTTTAGTTATTACATGAGCAATTTCATGCATACCTGTCCAAATGCATATGGTAAAGCTGAGTACATTCCAGCAGCTCTTTCTCTATAGAAAACTGTTCTCTCAATGGCTACAACTGGTTGCACAGATGTAGCATTTTGTATCCCAATGAAGAGGACTGCAGCATACATGGATCCCATTGCATTAAATAAATCTTGTTTTCTTTGCCTGCATCAGAAGAATATATAAATAAAGGTAATAAAAAATAAAAAGGAACTCAGAAACGATGCAAAGAAATTAAGGACCATGGTTGCATGTTGGGGTACCTTTTGGAGCCAATATCCCAAAATATTGTCCCAAACAATAAGGCTATGATTGTTGTGAATAAAAGTCTCACTGCACTATATGGGGGATTTCTCCAGTATGATAGGTGCTGTTTCCAAAGGCAAGCCATACATTGGGTGAAGAAAGTCTGTGAGTACTTTGTGGGGAAGTGCAAGTCTTTGGAACCTGCTGGAGGTGTGCTAAGTTCCCTGATCAAGCCCTTGTTTCTCCTGAATGTAATTGTGCATATTGGTTAACCATAGAAAAGCATATTAACAGTAACAAATGTTTAAAGTGTGAGAGGAATGTTAGCCATACTCTCTTTCAGAGACTCTCCATGTGATTGGTAAGAGAGTGAGTGTCGTTAACATTCCTCTGAAGAGAAATAATTTCATATGTATTTTGATTTGAATTTCAAGTTGTTCTTACCTATACAGGTCGGAATCCTTGTATATTTCAGCGAAGTTAACTCCAAGAGCTGCTTCTTGTGCTTCTGAAGTAACCTCCAACATCCAAGTGGCAGGATTGTAACCATTCTTAATTTTTGGCACTCCATTAATTCCCTACACCAAACACAACTAACTTGATGAACAAATTGGTGGATAATAGTATTTTCCACTAATTAATTAGTAATTAGAGATGATGGTGCAGACCTCAAAGTAATTGATCAGATGAGAACAATGCTGGCCTAAAGGTCCCACATATATTTCCTCACCTCCACGCTTCAGCAAAAGTAGCTGTAATAATATTACAATATGCATGGTTCAGCCTTGAAACACTGAATTTTTGTAAGAAATTTAAGAAAAGGAAAAATGGCCACTGACCTCATCAAAAGCATCAAATATATCAATGCTAGGCTGGTGGATTGTGCAGACAACTGTTCGACCGGTATCAACCGTGTTCCTCACTGTTCTCATTACTATAGCAGCAGCTCTGGCATCAAGGCCAGAGGTAGGTTCATCCATGAATATAATAGATGGATTGGCAACAAGTTCAACTGCAATTGTTAACCTCTTGCGCTGTTCCGTCGACAGGCCATTCACTCCAGGCAATCCCACCAAGGCTTCTCTTAATGAAGTCAGCTCTACCAGCTCCATAACTTCCTCAATGAACATCTACAATCAATAGGATCCATAAGCAATTGAAATGACATTCAACAATTGGAAGAAGGTACAATAATACAAGGTCATTTGCTGCGTGTGCATTAAGAAATTCCACTATGTATGATCTAATTACAAAAGTTTACCTTTCTGGTGGCAGAATCAACCTCGGGGGGTAACCGGAGCCATGCAGAATAAACCAAAGACTCATAGACTGTAACATGGGGAGAGTGGATATCAGTCTGCTCACAGTATCCTGCTATGCGAGCAAACGTTTCTTGCTTTTTAGGGAACCCTGATATAGTGATTTGCCCTTGAACATAACCTGCTGTTTTCCTTCCAGATAACACATCCATTAGAGTTGTTTTACCAGCCCCACTCACACCCATTAGAGCTGTCAAAACTCCTGCTCTAAAAGCTCCATTAACACCCTTTAACAGTTCAAGTCGATCTTCAAGAATGCCTTGGCTCTTCATTTCCTGAAAATATATCAAGAAGTGTTAGGAAGTCTCACATAACCTGACTCAATTCTCGAGTGCAGTTTATATATTTGTTGGACAACTTCACTTAATGTCAATTAGTTTTAAGCTGAAATCTAACAAGAGGGAGATTACAAATGACTCTCACTTTTTTATGTTTATTTTATAATCTTCCTAAGCCACTATCTTATGCTATGTGCATGTAGGATGACTTTTTCTGATGCTTTATTATTAAAGAAAAGACTACTCCATTTGAAGTCAATTGTTGTTGTACCTGTGGCATCTCCACAGCATATCTGATTTCATCAAAAGTGATAGAAAGGGGTGTGAAAGGAAGAACCATCCCTCGCTTCATGTTGTGATCACTTGCACCAATGCTTCCCACTCTAGCTGACAGTGTTCTGGAGGACACGTTTCTACGACTTTCATTCCCTTTATCTGCATTGAAATTATCCACTACATTAACAGGTGCAGTTAAAATAGAAAGAAAATTTGACCGTGTGAGTGAAATTGTAACTCACCAGCAGAGCCTTTGATTCTAGACGACAGTTCAATGATGTGTTCGTTTCTGCCCTCATTTCTCTCAGCTAAGGCTTCTTCTGATATTAAAACTTGGGGTTTACCAAATGCTGCAGCAAAATGTTTCAGTTGTTAGAGAACTGTGTCAGTTTCACAAATTGAAAGGTACTATAAGATACTTACGATCAAGATAATGTAAGGCCAAGGGGAAAAGGAAGTTGAACAGTAACATGTATCCAATGGAAGCTCCAACTCCAATCCAATACCAGTATGCTTCAGGGAAGATCCCACGTGAATTCAAGACCTTTACTCCTAATGGTTCTGTTGAATTAGGAGGAACCTGCAGTGAAAAAATATTCACATTTTGTCATCAAAAACTGATCAACACTGTTCACTAGTTACACATTTTTATTCTCGTACATGTTTCATTCATGAGAGTGTGATTTTATTGCTTACATGTGACCAACTCTTTCCGAGGAATTCATTCACAGCTAGAGCATTTTGTGCATACATCATGGGCGAGAACCAGTAACCCCACAACCACCACTTCTTCACATCAACTGATTCAGAAAGAAGGTAGCTTTGTGAGATTTTGATATCCAAATACCTTGAAACATGTTAAGAAAGCTCTAATCGAGACTTGCTTAAGAAAACCGGATTAGTACTATCCAGATTAATTAAATTTATTTAAAAATAAACTGCATTAATATTTATTAATACTCCACCTCTAGATAGGACAAATCCTCCCATGACCATAACTGCAAGTAAAGCAAATGACCCAAATGTGTTTGCAACAATGATGTTCCTCCCAACTGCCCCCATAAATCGAAAAAGTCCAGATGCCATTTGGTTGATACAAACAAGTAGAAAGTATTGCTTGATGAACCTGCCATGAGGAGCTATTAGTTAGCACACTTCAAAGAAAACTCTGAAGTTTTTCTCTATGCATTAAAAAAAGCAAAAGCAAAAAAAGAATCTCACCTTTCAATACTAGGATCAAATCCTATAACATAGTAAGTCATCACAACCCAAATACCAACTTCCACTAAGGTGATAGGAATCTTAAGGATCCATGTAGGCACAGAGTATGCCCAGCAAGGAAAAAAGAGAAGGTCCCTTTGCTTATAGAAAACTGGGAGTTTCATGATGGACATTGATAGCTCGGAGTATCCATTGAACATAATCACAATTAGGACAAAGAACAATGCACCCATAAATATCCCACCATCAGTTTCTGTATCCCGGTGCATCTCAGTTCTCAGGAACAATGTCATTGTTATGAATCCCGTTAAAATCAACTGAAATTGAAAGAAATGAAGTATGAATTAATCTAGTTGAAAAACAACCAGTGCTAATGATTGAGGAAGAGAGAATATGGAAGCTAGAACTAGAACAGTGCTTACTTGCCACATCTTGAAAATATAGACAAAAGAATTCCTTTTCATAAGTAAGAATTCTCTGGACACACAGGCTTTCAAAAGTTCCTTCTTGCAAACACCAAACTTGTTTTTTGTCAACACAGCAGGGTGGCCTTTGGACATGTCAAATGGGGTGCCAAGTTCATCACCAAGTTTCCGACCAACGTGAAATGACTGAAATGCTTCAGAAAACTCTTTAACTGTGACGAATGAGTATGGCTCGTCTTTATTTGCCCAATACTGTTCTTGGTCCTTTCTTGATGTTACCTGTCATACATACATACGTGAACAAATAGAACAACTGAGTGGTGTTTCTTTTTTAAGGATGAAAAGAGGAAAACACAAATACAATGAAGCTTAGAGTTACTTCTTGTAAAAAATCTGCTACTCCTTTCCTCTCTGGACATTTGAACCCCATGTACTCAAAGAACTCAAGAACATTTTCTCTTGGACCTTGATACACAATTTGCCCATCTGAGAGGAGAATTATATCATCAAATAACTCGAATGTTTCTGGTGCTGGCTGGAGAAGAGAGATCACAGCTGTTCCATTCAGAATGTGGATAGATTGTCTTAGGGAATTAACCATTTGGAATGTGGTGGAACTGTCTAAACCGGTTGATATTTCATCCATGAAAAGTGCTCTTGCTGGTCCAACTAGCATCTCACCTATGATTCATTGGAAAAGACAACTAAGTTTCACAAAGTATAAAATATTTCATATTAAACAAGTAAATTTTTTTGTTTACCAGTTGTGACTCTCTTTTTTTGTCCGCCAGAAATACCTCGAATCATGTCATCCCCTACCATGGTATCAGCACAAACTTCTAGTCCCAAAATCTGTCAAATGTTAGAAACAGGAACAACTAAGTTTCTTAGTTCTTATATTTTCTTGAAAATTAAAACCATCTGACAAATTTGCTGAATTTACTGAGCTACCTTCATTATATAATCTGTAACTACATTGGTTTCTTGGCCTTCTAGTGCTGCTGCCTGAAAATTCAGTATGTTTAGATTAGCCACTTACATTTTTATCTAACATATTCATTGTGGACTTAATTTGAAAAAAAAAATGCAAAAGAGGTTATATTAACATTTAATTTTGATCTTATGTCACCTTCATGTAAATATCAAGATCAGGATCTGGCTTAATATTTGCAGCCTTCTCTCTTCTTGACAATTCTGCCAGCATCTCTGCAAGTTAAACAATTTGAAAACAGTTCAATCAAAGTTAGGTGACATAATCCCTCAAAGTCAAGACATCAAGGTTGGCTGTGTTGTTTTTGAAAGGCTAACTGACCATAACGGGTTCCGATCCCTTGACACCTTGCAGAAAAGGCCAATGTTTCTCTGACTGTCATTTCTCCTATGTGTAGATCAGTTTGACTTATGTAAGCTGCTGTTCTCTGAGGCACAAATTCCTCCATGCCATGCCCATTATACAAAACTCGCCCCGAAAACTGCAATTCATTAGCAATAGAATTGTATGAATCATAAGCCTTAAATTATTCTGATTCATCGGTGCAAATCTCATATGACCTTACTTTTAGATCTTTACCAAGTCTTCCAGCCAGTGCCAACAATAATGTGGTCTTTCCAGAGCTTGGAGGGCCTAAAAGAAGTGTCATTCTGCATAAACCAAAACAAAAATATGTTGAGAAAAAGAGAGTTTCTTTAAGTTCCCGAACAATCCTACATAACAATTCCACATAGGCCAATCCACCATCTTACCTTTTAGGCTTGATGATTCCACTGACACCATCAAGAACTGTGAATGGCTTCTTTCGAGTGGGAATAAGATGAAGAGAATTAAGGAACCCCTTCAGAAAGAAAGAGAGAGAGCAAATGCACATACACACATACATACATTTGAACTTGTCAGTGTTCTCTGCTTCAAAAAAAAAAAAACTCTTGTGACAGCATCCAAATCTATTGACCATTTACAATTACCTCCAACAAATTAATGCAGAAGTTGAAGATTGTAGGTAGTGCCCTGCTTCCCACATGGGCTTCTGCCTCAACGTTCAAGTGCTCAAAACGGACTTCAATCGTCGGAATTTCAAGTCCAACACTGCACTTTCAACACAAACACATTGCAAATTTCTTCATACATGATCCAACAAGCACATAAGGCTAACAAGTTTAATAGACAAGATTAGAAGTGTTTTTAATAGTTTCTCTACTGAAAAATATTCTATATTTTCAATAAAAAAAAGCTCTAAAAAACACTTCTAACTTATATCCAAACAGGCATGCATGCAGGCGCAAGCACCCACACGTTAGTTGTTAGTTAGTAGCTTACCGATCAATGCGGTCCCTTAACTTGAACAAGAACTTCTCATTATCTTGTTCTGCAATCTTGACGAGCCTCTCGACCAAGTTCTTCCTCTGCAGTGGACAAAGTTTGTTTATAGAAATCTCTGTAGGTGGTTGGCCTTGTGTCTCGGTGAGAATGCCCCTAGTCATGCGTAGATACGTGGGGAGTTTCTCAATTGCAGCCCATTTAAGCTCTTCTTCATCATCCTCCCTTCTTGAAGACCCTGAGAACACATCAACAACGCCGCCGCCGCCGCCACTGCTTCTCCACACGCTCGAGCTCCCTATGCGTGCACTTCCCACTCTCAGCTCACCATTTTCCATCTCAATCAACTTAATTCTGATATATGTAAGAGCTACTGTATTGTATGTATTACTATAAACTTGTCATATGCAATAAATGCAACTATTGAATGGCTTATAGTTCCTTTCAATCAAGTTTAAGAATGAGGATGATACATAAGTCGCATATATAAATGGTAACTAATGTGTTATGTCCTCTATTTTTCTTTGTGCTGGTAGAAGAGAATTGATGGAACCTTAGGAATGGAGGCACCTACTTATATAGTGCTTGAAGGGTTCTCACAGTCAATATTACTCCTACATGCAATCTTCTGCGTTGGCTCAATAATTGTACATTTTCTTATTGAAAAGGACAGGTCCTCAAAATGTACCCATTTGAAACCTATCACGGTAGTGATTATTATGTTAGGAAAGTTGGGAGATATAAAATGAAATTAATGAGTTTTATATAAATAATGACAAGTCTAAGTCTTGTTATAATTTTTTTTTTTATCTTATGATAGTAACATGTTATATTAGTTATAGAATAATTAAAGAGAAAAAGACTTATATCTCATTTTTTTAATAATAGTAAGATAATTAATTTTTATAAAATTATTTTAAAATCATCACTCAATTACAATATTTTTTTTATAATAAGATAATTGACTTTTATAAAATTATTTTAAAAAACAACAACAGTGTAAACTTTTACATTAAAGATATATAAACATTTTACTCTAATTAAAAGTAATAATTTAATGTAATAATAATAATAATTTTGTACATCACAGATTCTTTTTTTTTTTATATAAATTGTAAAATATGATTACGAAACTACTTAATTTTGGATCAGATAATCTCTACGGGCAGGAAAAAATATCGAATTAAAAGGAGGAAATCATTTCTGAAAATATAGAAGTTGTTTCGTGTGTGTAAATGCTATAAAAGATGAATCCTCTCCGGTTGATTAATGTTCTGACTTGGAACAATAAAATAAAATGTTCAACTGGAATCTATCGTCATTT
The DNA here is from genome assembly GCA_014843725.1 of Amphicarpaea edgeworthii. Lineage (NCBI taxonomy): Eukaryota > Viridiplantae > Streptophyta > Magnoliopsida > Fabales > Fabaceae > Amphicarpaea > Amphicarpaea edgeworthii. The sequence continues at coordinate 22,442,702 of CM026322.1, read as the reverse complement.
TGCTAGTAATACAGCAATAGACGGGGATATCTACTTAGAATACAGAACCCAAGAAATTTGATGGTTTTTAATAACATTTGGATTCTCTTAATTAAAAAAAAAAATAGCAGAAGGAAAAGAAATATTATATAGAGTTTTATCTTTTTTAAAATGAAAAATGTTTAAAAAAGTATGGTTTGGTAGATTTGGGAAGATTGGGTTTGAAGTTTGGTCCTGCTGCCTTACAAGTGCAAATTTCCATCTGTAAATGGAACTCCCAAGTTATTAGCGTTGCCGACCTCATCATATTTTATTCATTAAAGAGGATGGCTGCTTAAGCAAAGGAAGAAAGACTTCCACCTCACACTATTATTTTTAGCATATTCAGTTAGCTAAATAACCTTCCTAATCGATTTAATTTAGCTGATCCGAGCTAGCATATATACTAATTATGATCAGTGTAATTGGTTTATTAACCTCCTGCATGTGGCTTGATCTATTTTAAATAATAAATCTATGAGACTCATAATTAATAGTCAAGACTAAAAGGATATCATATCAAACTCCTCCTATCCTATGTAGTACAGCAGAACAGAACAGAACAGCACACGTTAACTTAACCAATCAGACAACAAAAAAGTGATAGAAGACAAATTCTGTTGCAAAGATAAGCAGCTGCGTCATTTCTTACTTCACTTGTCAATTATTATATTAAAAAAACAATAAAATGTGCTACAGTATATATGATGGACATGGCTTAAAATTATCGTATATACGTTTGACTTCACATTGTTGTTTAATATATAAATGAAATAGTGTGTCCCATGACATATAGTATATAAGTTTGGAGCTGGTATTGGCACAATGCTGTAGCTAGGATGTGGATTCAAATGATAAGAAGGTGTGACCCGAAATCCGACACATGAGTTGTGTGGATCTAGGATGAATGAGATCATACCATGTGTACCAAAATCCCCATGGATCCGGAAAAGATCCGTTGCTCCATGGGTCAACGCCTATATATTCATTGCTATATTACTATATTATATATTACACATTTTTTCATGAATTTATTTTAGCTTAATCAGGAGTTTTAAATTTGAATCATGTATAAAATACTTATAAGAAAAAATTTTACGTTCATAATGATCCTGTTTTGACTTGAATAAAATTATTTTCAATGAAAAACAAATACTCATGTTCCAAAAAAAAAAAAATATTATATATCATACTTACTATTTACTGTTACTATATTTCGTATAGAATACGAATATTGTACATTTTTCTCACTCATGTATGTCCATTCTTATCATGCATTCAGATGCATGTGCTGGAAGTGGACGGGACTTTGCTTCGCCTAAAATAATGTTATGCTTTGTTTGGTAAGAGGAAGTTAAGAGAAAAAATTGTGTAAGACTCGTATGGCTTGCACTCTATTTTTATGTATTTTCATTTTTCTCTATCAAACAGAGGATTAATGTGTCTCGCATCTCCTTCATGATTTTACCTCTAAAATATTTCAAAAAGTAACACCAACAAAGGCGCGCATGCACGAGTATAATTAATGATATAGGATTAATTAATATTTAAATAAAAGAGAGCATAAATCGCAAGCAAGCGATTAGCTTTCAGTTTAGGCAATTAAAAAGCTAGCTAGCTGTACGAAGATTAATCCTGCCATAAAGCAACCGTACTTAGTATCTTAAAAACGAATATTAGTGTCGTGTGTGAATGTGAATACCTCGTTAGATCAAATTTAATTATTATTTAAATAAAAGAGGGTTATTTTTTGTTAATTATATATATACTGTTTAAATCTGACATATATGTATTATGTGCCCGTGCAAAATATTTTTTTTTATCATTACTGAATAATTAATACCTAAACAAATAAGTAAAAGTTTAAATGTTTGAGGGAATCACCCGATTTAGTTTCTGAAATGTAATAATTAGTTAATTGGTCTTTTAAAACACAAAATTACAAAAACAGTCTCTAAAATTATAAATTTTGGTAGAGACGACAAAAGCAAGCTCTAGTTTATTTCCAATATGGGTGAGGAACGATGATGTGTATTTTGTGCAGACTTTTTATCAGATAAAATTAACTGTGTCAATATCAACTAGTTGGGGGCAAACTCCTTTATGTTTAAAATTAGGAGAATAATACAAACATGGGAAGAAGAGAATCCAGATATCCTTGAGTTCTAAATATGCTTTTGAACTAAAACAATTGATGTCGTCGCACATCGGTGACGCAAGTTAAGTTGATGTTTGTCATTTTTTTTTATATATAAAATTAAACAGCAGTTGATCGATCAGATAGAAAAGTTTTGGTTTGTTTTTTTTCTGTTTCCAAAAGGAATAGTTAGTTAGCCAGGCATATCAATCCCTATCATCCAACTGAACTATAGAGTTTGTTTGGATAAATTCGGAATTTGACTTTAGCATATTCCATGCATGCGTTAGTGATTCGTTGAAAATGCTAACTAGCTAGCACATTAGGCATGCAAGCAAAAAATGATATCATTTAGTGCCATTATTAATTAATTAGATTTTGACAATGGCTTGAGAAGGCATCAACCAAGAGAATCAAATGCAATTATCACTAATTCACTAATCACTAATCATTGCATAAAAGAGAATTAACAACTAAATAAATAATTGTTAGTTTAGAAAATTATATTTTAATTTATACTAATAAAATAGGGTCAGTAGTCCAACAGTCAGGATAATTGCCTTCCAAGCAATAGATCCGGGTTCGACTCCCAGCTGATGCAGTTATTATTCGTTATTTTTATTATTATTTTTCTGTTATTTCAAACTACCTTTATAAAAAGTCTACTCTTTAGGTAATGCATGTTTGGTATTAATTAGTAGCAGGTACATTAACGTCCTCCAACTATATTCCTTTTTGGTTGACTCATTATCACAATCATACACTTTATAAACATCGTAGATAATAATAAATTATATATATGACAGGTAAGATGAGAAATTAGAAAAAAGAAAAGAGCATAGGTATGATCCTTTGTACATGGACATGGACATGGACATGGTCGACAACTTGGAAAGTTGATATATTATGATAGATAGAATGAATGAATGAATGGGAGACACAAATCAGCATGGGAAATATGAGCTTTGATAGTAAATGGCAAGCTCTGTCCCAATGCTCAATCATTTACGGTTCGTGCATTATGATGACAGCCTCTAGCTAGCTGCTTTTAGAGCAAGGAAATCTCACAACAATATGTATATGTTCATTCTCACTCACATTTCATTAATGGGCCACCACATATCAGGCAAATCAATGTTTTTTAAATTGAACTTGCCATTCAATCAATAAAGTTCAAGTTTCTATAGTTCAATAATTAATTTGGTAATAATTAAATAGTAATATTTTTATTTCAATAATATTCAATTCAAATATGGTAAAGGTAGAAAGCAGCCCGAAAGTTAAGGCAGTGTCAGCACTAAAAATAGAAATGAAAAGAACTGCGCCTATGACTAAGGCTTGTGTTTCTATCGGGACTAAGCATCAAGGTTTGCAGTTTTGCACTTAAACTTAGACAATAGCACAATGGCATAATAATTAAGGAAGGAAAAGGTAGGGCCGGCAATGAACATAACTAGAGACTGAATTCGATAATTGATTTGTTAAACATGTTTATGAACCAAATGAGTTAAACTTGAGTTTAAATCTGAGTTCGTTAAATAAATAAGTTGAACTTGAACTATTGTGTATGAAAATGTATTTCCATTATATATTTTGATAAGATTTGTTGAGATACATAACAAAAATACATTTTCATTATGTATCTGGAGAATTAATATCTGTCGAGTTACACAACAGAAGAAACGCATTTCTGTTATATATCTCAATAAATCTTGTCCAAATACACAACAAAAACTAATATCAGTCAAGGTACTTTTGCAAGAAAAAATTGAAAATGTTGGAGGTGAACTTAGCAAACACGTGAAAACTCGAAGGGAATAGCAAAGCCCCCTTCTGAAAATGTTATTTTGTTTTTAGGTCCCTGTTCACACGCCTATTTCTCAACAGGCCTTAAAGGGTGATGGGCTAGAAGCAGCACCTCAAGGCTTTCCATCGCTGATTAGCTTTTTCATGATACATATTTCTCAAGTGATTTGTGTATTTGTTTTACCCTTCTCAAGTCACCGTTGATGTCGTTGTTGTTTGTAACTTCCAAGTATTCAACGTATCACATTTCACTTTCTCAAGTACGTGTGAAAGGGAATGTGATATAGGCTGAAATTAAAAATTAAAAAAGAAGAGTAATTAAGCAACAAGCAGTGTGATTTTGGTTGTATCTGAGAGAAGTGTTATATTTGAATGGTGTCGTTTTAGTTAGCTGCAGTTGTGTTTGGTTTCTTTTGGTTAACAGTGTCATCTTTGACCCGTCTTCATACAACTAAACAGAAGAACAGCCACGTGATGTCACCAAAGATGTACCTCCTGTCTCAGTCGCATCCAATGAGGCGATGATAAAAACAGAACAGAACCAGACACCACTCACATCCCAGTGTCAATGAGAATATCTCTCACGCACTTGTTTGCATCTTTCAGCAAGCAATTGCAAACGATAAAATTAAATTTCTACGTGTCATTTCTATTAATGCCATACAATACAAAAGGTGATAGGATATAACTTTAACTTTGCAACATTCAGTAAAATGTACAAGAATGTTTGCATTTGATTAATTGTATCCCCTTATATTCAACACAGCTGAGTTTCTTATATATGATATGTACACAAATTTTACAGATTAGAATAGTAATTGCAGAAATGCAGATCATTCCATGCTGTTATTTTAACAGTGGAACCTCATCCTGCATATTAGATGAGTTTCGTTTCAATATGCTAATCCACCAGCAAATGTATCAGTATCGTGAAGCAGAGACTCTGTTAACCAGTAACCATCCCAGCATCCACCAACCCTCTGCCAGTGACAAACAAACATGAGATACATACATACTTGGGCTAAATCAGATAACAACTCAATAATTCAAATATCTATCCTTGAATTAACAAAAGTACTATCACTCAAAATTAAATACCACTCCCGCAGCAATCCACAGTTCACAAACTGCCATAACTACATATTGTTATTACTTACTTTCCAAAAACAAACAAAAAAAGGGCACAATTTTTGCAAATAAACTGAACCAAACAATTAAGTGCCTGGCTATGCAGTAGAAGAAATCATGATCAAACCTGAACCATTGTAAATTGAAAAATCTCCTCTTCCTCAGGTCGACTTCCACGAATCCAAACCCGCTGCTTGTATATGTTCTGCTCGAAATTCATCAACCCATAACTTAAGTTTAGATAAGTGGGAAAAAAGAAAAGAAAGGAAGAAAAAGCAAAGAAAAAAACATTGCATGTACCTCCTCGACAAACAAAGTGCTCATGATCTTTCTCTCCTTGTGACCTAGTAAGACTCGATAAGTAGAATGGTGGAAAATACGCCTAAACCTTTCAAACTGCAGACAAGAAGTGGTGCACGGGTTAGCATCAATTTCAACATACACATACCTCAGTAACAGTATCAGCCTGCATCTATTATAACTAACCTGGCCCAAATCAAAGAAAGGCCCAAAATATGGAGACCTTTCAAAGGGATCAAATCCAGCAAACCTGTACATGACCTCGATTCCATAGTCTGGACGAGGCTGGTCATTATACTTCAACGCTTCAAGCTGGTAATGCACCGCATCTTCTGCACTCAACTATACCAAATAATTATTATTTAACAGAAAAAGAAAAGGAAGAGGGAAAGTGGTTACTTACATCTAATCGTGGCCCAAAGGGTCTTTTCTTGCGGGATTCAAACCTGCAAATTGGAATGAATATTCGAGAATCTATAAAAAGAAGAATTGTATTTGTGGTAAGGAACGGAAGAAGAAATGAAGAATAGTTAGTTAGTTACCAATCTGCAGAGAGGAAATCGGGAACTTCGGCGGTGGCTTTGAAGCGGGAGGTTCTGTTGTTGTTGTTTGACAAGAATCGAACGGCATGTGAATGAGACAACAGAGAGGACCCAAACGACATCGTCCTCGACGACGACTCTGATACTGGAACCAAAGGGAAACAAGAACGATTCTTATTTGCAAATTCAGAACAACGTTTTCTCTTCAAACAAACTTCTGACAACGACGTCTATGGCCTCTCTTCGTCCGTGCGCGCGTGTGCCTTCTACTTTTTCACAACTACATTATATATACACACGGATGATTTGGATCATCTACAGTGGAAAAAAGAATAAACACTATAGGAGTATTATTTATCACACGTTTCTATAATTAATTAAATAAAATATTATTAAGAAAAAAAAATTGTGGTTGAAAGGCTCCGAGGAAGGTGAACCCAGCAAAAGAGAAGAATCCATGGATGCATGAAATTCATCAGTTCCCAAGTTCTCAGTTAAATAGCCTATGCGGCTACATTTTGCAGCTTCATTTGGCCATTTAATTTAGGGATGAAACATTTGTCGTTCACATTTTGAGTATATTGATTATTGAATTATGTGATTCCAACATTACCAAGGTTTGTTCTATGTTTCTCCAAGCAGCTTTTAATTTAGTTCCGGCACAGAAGAACTCGTCCACTAAACATTTGCCAAATCTAGCATATGCCAATCAGCTCAAAACAACATAGATAGTAGATTGAACATAAGAACTAAACATGTTCTAACATACATCCTAAACAGCTACTTCCATGTAGCTTGCATGCAGTACCATAGCACAGAAGCCAGTATGTCAGTCAATACAGGTCAAATAAAGATATCAGAATTGCTGCAGAATGTGTCCCTTCTACCAAACTAACCCAACAACAGGCAACATTATCCACGAATTGAGATACCATACTACCATCAAATTTACAGGAAAACTCATCTCCAAGGTTAATTCAAATGTTTTTCTTTTAACCCTCACTCCTTCGAGGATTTGTTGATAAGAGACTTGTGGATATGAGGAATAACACCGCCACCGGCAATTGTTCCTTTAATGAGGGTGTCAAGTTCTTCGTCTCCGCGAATAGCAAGCTGTAAATGTCTTGGGGTAATTCGCTTCACCTTCAGATCCTTGCTTGCATTGCCAGCCAACTCCAACACCTCTGCAGTTAAATACTCCAGAATAGCAGCAGAGTACACTGCAGCCGTGGCCCCAACTCTTCCATTGGCCGTCGCCCTTGACTTCAGGAGACGGTGAATACGTCCGACAGGGAACTGCATCAAAACATATACAAGATGACATGAAAACGTATTACAATTATTATACTAACAAACAGAAACACTTAAAACACAAACTGAAGTTCATCATGGTTTAAATTTTGAACTGAACCAATAGTCCAGAAACTGCTTCATGCATAAAACCTGGAACATAATAATGACACAATTCCATGAATAAAAGGAACACATGAATCAACAACAGGCCATTGGTGCTTTGACATTCAATTTAACCAATTAAAAACAAAATCAACTACTTGTTAGCCTAGAAATCATGTTTAATAATAAAATTGTGATTCTACTAAAAAAAACAATCATCAAACATGTGATGTGATTACAGGAATATCCATCAATAAGTCCCTACATTGAAGTATTTTACAAGAAAAATGATAAAATGAAATCCAAGAATGAGTTATTCGGACCACGCACGCACATAAGAAGATCCGAGAGTCCTAAAGTGAAGAGAGAAGAGAGAGACCCTACCTTGTAAGTATAAGCTAAGCAACGAATCCAAATCCAAATCTAAAAAAGAAAAGAAAAAGTGGGAGGGAGAGAGTGAGAGACCTGAAGCCCAGCTCTAGAAGAACGAGAAACGGGTTTCTTCTTGTCCTTGTCCTTGTCCTTGTCTTTGTTCGAAGCTGTGGTTTTACCCGTTAACAATCCCTTTGCCCCTTTCCCCGACATATCGATCGCTCGATTAGCTTAACTCACACCAAACCCTTTTTTCTACCTTTTCTCTTTCAGATTTCCACCCCAGTGACTCGTCGTCGAGTCTCAGCTCCTTCTTATTTCTTTCACTACACTTTCCCTAAATTACCCTTATCACTCTATCTCCTTTATTACCGCAATGCCACTCTCAACAGTCAACACCTAACGTCACAAATAACTGTAGGATCCAAACAAACCATTTTTAAAGGGATACTAGATTTTTTTTGTTAGTGTATATATATAATAAAAATAAAAATTATATAATTATAATTAATATTATATAATTTTATTTTTAAAAAATAAAATAATTATTAATAAGACAATAATTAATCAAAAATATTAATAATATTTTTATTACTCAAATCATAATAAAAAATAAATAAATAATATAATTTATGCATAATTAATATTTAATATTAAAAGAGATAAGAAATAGCTTTAAACTTTCCTTCTTCCTCTCTTTCTATCTAATTTGTTCTCTTTTCTTTTATAACTTTCATTAGAATTTATTTTTTAATTTCTATTTTAATTTTTCCTTTTTGAAAACCTGAACACATTATTACATCATTTATTTTTGTTTATCGTTAAATTTCCTTTCATAATGTATTGTGGTATTTAAAAGATTATTTATAAGTTTTTTAATTTTTTTTTCACATCAAATATTAATTATATCAAGTATTAATTTTATTTATGTTAATTACTAGCCTAGTTCAATCTTTGTATGTGTAAATTGGATTTATTACTTAATTTTGGTTATGTTTGATTATGTTAGATTGATGAGTCATAAGATGATTATTAATTTTTGTTATGTTTGATTATGTTACATTTTTTTTTAAGCTAACTTGGAAGGTGATTATTAGTTGGTGATCTTAGACTTTATAATATTAATATTTAGTTGTTTTCTTAAATGTATGAATATATCATAGAATAATATTAACTATTCTTATTAATATTACATCTACTTAAATTAAAATTGTTTAAATCTTATTTGTGATATACTCTCATAGGATAGATTATTCTTTCTTTGGTTTTTATTAAAAAGAGTTTTTTAAAGAATCTTTATCATAAAAAGATTATTGATAATTTTGTAAAAAAAAAATGAATGGGCATGATTTTTTCAATTCGCTCTTAGTACCAAAAATCTCAGTATCAAAGCTGGTGGAGATTCATTAAAACATCATCATATCTTGTCATTTTTAATAAATTTTAATATGTTAAAAAAAGTGTATTAAAAAGTACTGTTGTTTTTTTAAATAATTTCAGCTGCTTTAAGTTAACGAGTAAAATTAATTCTCTTAAATAAGTAATAATGTCACTTGCATGTATTTTTAAATGATAAAAATTGATTTCGAGATTCTCAAATGTGAACTTTCTTAATTATATCAGTTTTTAGTTTTTACTGCAAAACTAATCAATAATGTGACAAATAACTGAATTATTAATGTAATTATTAAGTTCTCAATTAACGTTGTTGCTGCTTAATAACATCAAATAACTGAATTATTAATTTAACTATTAAGTTCTCAATTAACGTTTTTTTTTCGCTGAATGGATTATCAATTAACGTTGTTGTTACTCAATTACATGACTACAAGAATTTTATTTAGAATTAAAAGTGAAATTTGTAAAAAGTTGAATAACAATAAACATAATTAACTTTTTTAAGTGAAAAGATAGTAATTTTATATTTTGGAGAGATGAAACTGAAAGAAAATATTTTTCAAGTACCAAAATCATTTTTTTCTTTTTACAAGGATTTAAAAATGTAATTTGAATTCTTATTTTATTTTAAATAAGTAATCACAACCTGCTTATTTAAAAAAAAACATATTTAAATTTTATTTTTAATTAATTTGATAGCTCAACTTCGGTTAGTTTGATTTAGTTAATAATTAATATGTCATATTAATGAGAGATTCGAACTCGTCGTCTTTTTATTATTCTAAGCATTATGTCTCTCTTCTAACTACCCATAACTCCCTTAAAAAACTTAGGTACACTCTTATCCTGTTAGAACTAAATTAAATTTAATATTAATTTTTTATTCAACTCGACACTTGATAATCTCATTAAGAACAAAAAGAACGCAGATTTCAACCTATACTGGCCATTATTATTTAATAAAATAAAAATGCATGTTCATCTACACCTTTTTAGAGTAATAAATTTGCCAGGCTCCCTATTCCCTTTGCTTTGCATTATGCCATCCAAGAGCTACTTCCCGTTTTCAAACCCTGCAAATGGACAAATTACAGTATTTTCAGTAAGGAGAAATATTATTTTCCTTCACATTTTGATAAAACAAAGAAGCACTCATCTATTCTTCAAAGACTGGAATTTAAAAAAGTTCACAAATGAATGAATATATATCTTTCGACTCAAATGTATTTTCCGTCCACTTACTTTTACAAATTTATGATTTTAATATTCATATTTTTAATTGAGACATTTCATCTCCAATTTTATTTTATTTTATAAAATATGTGATTTTAAAAGACAAATTAAAAAGTACAAAAATTACATTTTTTAAAAAGTGACAGATGTATTGTCTCAATTGAAAATTGTAAAACTAAAATAGTAGATTTATTAACAGTGGACGATTAAAATATCTCAAATAAAAAATAGACGGACTAAAATTATGATTTTTTTTAAAAATAATAAGATAAAAAATATATTTGAAGTAACCATCGATCTTTTATGAATTATTCAAATAATTAATAATTTAATGTTTGAATTTAGTTTGATAATTGGCATTTTAATTACAGCTTACACTGTTAATCTGTTTTGAATCTTTTGATTCACCTGTTCTATTCTAGACATAACAGGAACAAAATTGATGAAACAGTAAAATTTGGAATAAACAAGTCTACGAAGTATTCTAGATAATTGTGTTTGTTTTTTTTTCGTAGGTAAGGAAAGTGATAAGCATTGAACATTCGATTTTTCAACAACTAACACCTTGATATATAGCATAGGTCACCAAACAAAACCAAACCAAACCCAACACGTAACATAAGCAATAATAAATTAATGAAAGAAAAACTTACTGCTGGAATTCAATGTTAATGAAGGACGAAGAGGCATTTGCGATGGCCTTGAAGGCCGTGGTGGAGAGGACCATGGAAGTTGCCGCTACGGAAGGCCTAGAAACCGATGATTGCGCCCGATCAACAATCTTGATCTGAATCGTCTGGCCAGGAATGCAAGTTCTAGGAGTGGGTGCGCTGATGCATCGCACCTGATACTGCCTCCCACACGCGGCACCATTGTCCCATATACCCTCCCCCGCCGCACCAAACATGTTACTCGACGGAAACTCCGATGCGTCTCTGCCGAAACATGCGGTCGCTGTCCCAATCGTAGTTTCAAATAAGATCCAGTAGTTTTTTTTTTTATAATAAATCATAAGCAATAAAGCAATGTGTTTTCTATATATATGATGATATACTTACGCAGAAAGGGAGGGCCATATTGGGCAGAAGTGCCAACGTCAGCTAGAGAGTAGTGGATGAACAGTATTGAGAGGAAGAGACTCGAGAGGATTAGGCCATTGGGGGAGAAATTCAAAAGATGAGGCTTAGTCTTAGACATTGCTAGCAATTGAAATTAAGGAATCCAATTCAATAATCAATTTGTTGGATAAACTTATTGGAGTAGTACTAAATAATTACTAGTATATTTAAAGCTAGTACAAAGTCAGCGCTAAATAACTTGGTCAGAACCCCGGGGCCAGCCTCATTAATTAATTTAAAGACAATTTGAGATCAGAAATTTAATTATTAACTACAATGAAGAAATCGTGAAAATTATATGCAAGCAATTATAATTAGAATATTTAAAATCATTCAAAAATAATAAATCCAATATATAGCATGGTAACTTAAAAAAATATGTTTTTTTTCATATAAATATATATTAAAAAACTATCACTAGATAAACATCAACTATTAAAAAAAATGATATATCTACACATGTGTTAAAGAGAAAAAACGATATTAATATTTTTATTATTGTTTAAAGGAATTTATAATACATATTTGAAAATTAAAAAAATCAAATATATTAATAATTATATAAAAATTAATAATAATTTTATTGGTTAGTCAGTTTTACTTATAATACATTAATATAACTTAAAATAACTAATTTTTAAAAATGAATACCCAGCATTTGAATTATTACGGTATAAACAGTTGATATTTACATATTTGTTCACATTGTGAACATATTTATTGAAAATTTATGAGTTTGGTGTGACCTTATTTGATTATGATTGGTTACAGTTAGACCTATTCTCACTTCAAAATAACGTCTTATAAGCGTAGGTCGCCCTACAAGAGAAGTTGTTATTTTACATCAACAATATATGACTTAGTTCTTAGCTAGACAGTTCATGGCTCCTCGTCAAATCTAAAAAACTTGGCGATTGATGGAACAAATCAATATTACTTTTATTAAACTATTCTTACATTATTATTTTTAAAGTGTTCTAAAAAAATGTATAAAAAATACTACTGATTAGACTCCTTATACGTATAATTTATCCGGCAAGGTAGTATTTATTTAATTGGACAGCACCGTGGCCTGCCTGATTTGTTCTAGGTGGAAAATCTTACTCCTAACTCCTAAGCTGGCGTTGCCGACTGGGTTGTTCTTTAATTTCATTCTCAAACAAAAACTTGCGCTGTGAACAAGTCACCCCCTATATATGGAAGCATTTATTAATTCATTACTCTCATTCGTCGCTTTGTTTGTTACCACATTCGAATCAACGTACGTTTTTCATTCGTTACATTTATTATATGCAGACTGCAGATCAGTCTAGACTCTAAAATTGATGGGTCTCAGATGCCGGCCACCGCCGTTACTGGTTAGGACTTGGGATAATTAAACGAAGAAAAACTAATACATCTTATGATCCTATTCTCACTTCTGAGTGTGATCGGAAGAAATTCTCATATATATACTCTGAATATTTATGGTTTTGTTTTTAGAAAAATATATATTTAACAGTACGTATTCATTCATATATATTATAATATAGCACAGAAGTTAGAAAATAAGTCGACGCAGAATCATAAATTAAGGGTATATGAACGTACCTGATGGTTGATGGTGTTCACTTTACAGAGCTTATCAAATTGTGTGTGGTGTGGGGAATTTGAATGAAATTCCGGCAACAATATTGAGCTGTTAAATACTGCTGTAATCGATAAGGAAGATACATGATTAGTAACTAATTAAATGTTGTCGTATTTTTATTTATTACGTTACACTCTTTTGAGTACTTTTTATTTATTAAAAAAAATACGAATTTGTTCATCCAAAAATTATTAACCTCCTTTATAGTAAGATAATGAAAAATGGACTTATCGGATGTATCCGAAGAATGGAGTTATTGAGTATAGGAAATTAATACGGCAAGGCATTATCATATTCATATGACATGGTGTTTGCTTGCAAGGGACACGTTGCTTCATCAATTGACTCGAATCTTTCTTTCTAATTGGAAGGGATTCATTATTACATGAGTGGTATTTTTGTAAGTAATAACGTGCGGGCAACGAACCTTCCGCCAGGGAACAAGCTTGAAATCTATCTTAGTCTTTTAATGGATTGAACTCGTGCCCATGTCAAAATGTTTTTTATTTTTACTTACTTTCATTTTTCTTCACTTGTGTTTTTTAATAAGTCGAAGATTTTATTAGAATTAAGTGACGACACAATAGATGCTCACTTAACATAAAACACAATCGAGCTTCATTTTTAGGCTGTTGTTCCCTGCACCTTTTTTTTTTTTTTTCTTTTACTTCCGGAATGACCAATCCTTACATTCTAGAATCGTTGCAAATTAAAGATAAAAAACATTCCAGAAAAAAATTGCGGAAAGTAACTTGGAAGTACAGGAAGCAATGGTCTAAAGTCTCAACCTTATAGCCCGTTCATGCTAGAGTTTAAATGGGCTATTCGCAGGCCTTGGACCACGTACCCAGTTCTTAGTTCTTACACAATCATCTTCTACTTAATGCTCCCCTAAAAAAAACAATCGTCTATTAATACCTTAATTTGTTTTAAATAAATTATATACGCTTACTTATATAAAAAAATATTTATTATACATGTCACTCTATTTGTTTTAATTATTAGTTGATCAGTAAATTCTACTATTTAAACATTTATAATTTCATCATTTACTGATAAGCCAATTTGTGATTGATGCTCCCAAGTAGTCGGCGTTTAGATTCCCGGCCTTTGTCGTCTCGTCGGGGCATCTTCCTTGCTTCGTTTTCTACCACTTTCAACAATCCCATAGTATCAATTTTTTATTTTTTATTCTTGGGTTCATCATTCTTCATGCGAAGTAGTAGCTAATAGCTCCTCCAACCTCTGAAATCAATAATCATGATGTGAATTTTGAAGATATCAGTTAAGTTGACAACACTTACTCTCCATGGCTGCCACTACTCCTTCGTCTGCATACCCATTTGGAACCCCTTTCCACTCTCGAGCTCGAAGAGTGGATTGCTCAAGCTCCATGTTCCCCCTTCATGCAGACCTCTCTACAATTTCTATGTGCCCGCCGCGTTCTGCTTCCAAGGTATCTCTCTCTCAATTACGCTCTTTCATTGGATTGTGTTGTGATAGTAGGATTTGTCTTGTTAGTTAATGAAATCTGGTTCCTTGAAAGAATTGAGATGCCGTGGAACATAATAAAGAAAGAGGATTTTGGCAGAAGGAAGTACGTAATGTTGACTGATATGGTGTCTTTCACACAAAAGTGATTGACTTTGGGGAGTTTCTATGCTTTCTTGTTCTTCAAAAAGCGTTTTTATGCAAATGGGATAGCTTGGGTGACTTAATGGGTGTGTAACGCAAAAGGGGCATTGACTTTATTCGCAATTGGAGGTTTCAATGCCTTATACTTCAATACTGTGTTTGATTAGATTGGGAGGGAAGTCAATGCAAGAAATTCAAGGAAATTGAAAAGTCACATAAACTTGAATTGAAAATGAAAAGGAACTGAAGGAACACTTCTAAACTTATCCGCATTCAATGCATGTACTCTATTTGGCTATTTCATTGCTTTGTCTTCTATTCTTCTAAACTAGAGACTTCATAAACGCAAATATAACTAATAAATTTGATTTATATGACTTACAGTTAAGTTGTTTTTTTCTATTTATAACTAATGATGTTGTCCACATGCTTTTTAAGTCCCTTCATGTTGGACTTTGAGGATCTTGTAATATTAGAAATGAGGGGGCATTTTGAAATAATAAGACATCAAATCTTAGCTTTATAATGTTGTTATTTACCTCACCGGTTGAATATTATTACATAAAAAATTTACATGTAATTAATTACTGGATGAATGGGTAGTATCTAATGGAGTTGTTGATGCAGGGATTAGTTGATCGAGTATATGCGCAGCTTGATAGTGATGATTACTACAGGGAGAAAGTTCCAACACCCATTCTTGACATGGTTGAAAACCCTCTTTGCTTGAAGAACTTATCTCTTAAGGTTAGCTGTAAGACTCGTTATCATTTTCATCATTTTCATTTTGCTTTTACATCATTTATACTTACAATCTTGAAGTATCTCATTCCACAAAAAAATTGTCTTTGCAGGAACTGAAACAACTAGCAGTTGAAATCCGTTCAGATTTATCTTCTATTATGTCTGGTACACAAATATCTCTGAAAGAAAGTATGGCAGTGGTGGAGCTGACAGTTGCAATACATCATGTTTTCAATGCTCCAGTAGACAAGATATTGTGGGATGTTGGGGATCAAGTAAGATTTTAAATTAAGCAAAAATGCAAGTGCCCCATTTCTTGTTTTAAATTTTCTCTCTCTCTTTGGGGGGTGAAAGTTGAGTGCAAATCACAGATTGTTAAAACAATTGTTCCCTAAGAGTTCATTTTGCAACAAACCAATGAATATTCCATTTTCTAAGAATTCAACAATGAATGACCTAGTTTGGATAATGTAACAACTATTTCATTATTTATGTGCAGACATATGCACATAAGATTCTTACAGGAAGGCGATCACTCATGACAACAATGAGAAGAAAGAATGGTCTTTCTGGTTTTACTTCCAGATTTGAGAGTGAATATGATGCATTTGGTGCAGGTCATGGATGCAACAGTATTTCTGCTGGACTTGGTAGTTTGTAAATCCTTTTCCCTTTTTGTTGGTATTTATTTCTTCAAACACTACTCAGACTTTGTTCATATTATTTTTATTGTCATTCACTGGTCTGAGTATATGTTTCTGGGTTTGATAAATTGTACCTTTTTTGTCATGAATAAGGCTGCTTTACACTTTCCATTTTAGATGCATAAATAAAATTACTAAAGGTGAAATTTAAAATGACCTTGAAGTCATATATAGAATATTTATTTCAGGCATGGCAGTTGCACGGGATATTAAGGGGAGACGAGAATGTGTAGTTACAGTTATCAGTAATTGGACAACTATGGCTGGTCAGGCTTATGAGGCAATGAGCAATGCAGGATATTTGGACTCAAATATGGTTGTGATTTTAAATGATAGCCGTCACTCTTTACTTCCAAAAATTGAAGAGGGCCCAAAGACATCTGTCAGTGCCCTATCTAGTACCCTGAGCAAGCTCCAGTCCAGTAAATCTTTCCGAAGATTCAGAGAAGCTGCTAAGGTATGCTTGTTTTCCTCATCCTCTGCAAGAAAAGAATTCTAGATAGCTTCAAATTAGTTTTCAATATTTGTTGTTTGCATGCAAGGTTCATATGATAATGCCATGTCATTCAACTTTAAATTTAAAATGAGCCCACTCAAAAACAGCATGTTTGAATGCTACATAACTCATTACTTTTAGTACAAAATTGATTAAATTAGTACATTAAGAGTAATGATATTATGTATGATATGGGGCCTGTCAAAAAATTTCATCACTTTGTTTTAATAGTGGGACAACTAAGATCTGCCTTTGTGTACACTAAGTAACAAATAAATGTGCAAATCTGCTTTCCACTCCCCTAAATGTGTGGTTTTATGTGCATCTTTTTCTAGAATTTATATATTTCCTTCTTGAGGGCGAGCCCTAGCGCAACAATAAAGTTGAGCCTTGATGACTGATTAGTCATGGGTTTGAATATGGAAACAACCTCTTTTCACATGCAAGGGTAAGACTACGTACAATAACTCTCCACCATATCTTTGTATAGCGAGGAGCCTTCTGTCACTAGGGTACGATAGTTTCTTATATATTTCCTTCTTGTGTAGAACGATGAGTGATATGTATAATAAGTAATAATGATGGTCCTTCTTTTAGATCCTAATGTTCATGTCTCAATGCTCTGTGCTTCATATCCAAATTATGCTCAACAGCTCAAGTGTCAATTTGTCTTCTTTATCACAGGGTGTTACAAAACGAATTGGTAGAGGTATGCATGAGTTGGCAGCTAAAGTTGATGAATATGCTCGTGGTATGATGGGTCCTTTAGGTTCTACTCTTTTTGAAGAGCTTGGATTGTACTACATAGGCCCAGTGGATGGACACAATATTGAAGATCTCATATGTGTTCTGCAAGAAGTAGCTGCCCTGGATTCAATGGGACCTGTCTTGGTACATGTGATAACTGATGAAAATCAGGGAGATGAAAACAATCAGAAAAGTGATATATCAGACAGGCAGCAGGATAATGGTATTTCTTTTGCTACTCTATGATAATTATATTGTATTAATTGTTTCATTGAATGTTACTTGTAAAATAGCTTATCTAGTGATAATGAGTTCACCCTCTAGTTTTGTTTTTTTTTTTTTTGGTTTTCCCCTACTTCCCCTTTGGTTGTGTGCTTATTTCAAATACTTTTAGGTTTTAGCCTTTCAGAAAATGAAATGAATCTCTTTGTATACTGATTAGCTTATAGACTCTATGCAGTAGCTTGAAGATAACTTACATATAAAGGATATGATATACATAAACAACAATAACAACAAACAAATGAGCCTCATCCCACTAAGTGGAATCTGGTATATTGATTAATGGACACCATTGAACTCTACCAAAATCTAATTATTTAGAGTAATTTTTTTTTTCAATTGTTTTGTCTGCTTTCATAGGTTTTCCTGGTCCCTTTTAATATTATTTCCAAGCCTTTTGACCTTATCCTAATACAAGTTGAATCCAGCAGTGCACATATTTAGCTTCTTATCTGGATTCCGGTGTATAATTATTATTTAGGCACAGTGCCATATCTTCTAAATGTCAGGAGATTAGAGTTTAGCCTCTTTAAGGGATTGACCTTCTCACTTTTCAGATTCTGTTAAATCTGATTCGTTAGATAATGCTGTTCGGCCTCAAACATATGTCGATTGCTTCGTGGAGACTTTGGTTGCAGAAGCAGAGAAAGACAACGATATTGTTGTTGTTCATGCTGGAATAACGATGGAGCCATCCTTTGAACTGTTTCGGGAAAAATTTCCAGATAGGTTTTTTGATGTGGGAATGGCTGAGCAACATGCAGTCACATTTGCTTCTGGTTTGGCATGTGGTGGATTGAAGCCATTTTGTGTCATACCTTCGTCCTTTTTACAAAGAGCCTATGACCAGGTCCAACCTTATCAGCTTAAAGCCTTAAACTATCATGATAACAACTATTTATTGTAGTTGATATAAATTATTAAATAAGTAATTATGATATTTAGAACAGTATAATGATTTGATATAAGTAATTATGATTTTTAACATGTTACTTATCACATATAGGTGGTACATGATGTTGATCAACAAAGAATTCCAGTGCGTTTTGTTATTACAAGTGCAGGATTGGTAGGTTCTGATGGTCCCCTTGAATGTGGAGCATTTGATATAAACTTTATGTCATGCTTACCAAACATGATTGTTATGGCACCATCTGATGAGGTTGAACTCATGCACATGGTGACTACTGCTACTCGCATCAATAATCAGCCAATCTGCTTTCGGTATCCAAGGGGTGCCCTGGTTAGGAAAGGCTACTCTATAGGTGATGGAATCCCCATAAAGGTAATTAGGCAGCTCTCTATTTTTTGATACATTTGTCAGTTATACTGAAACTTTGAGAAGGGTAATCTGATTAACAAACCTACGGAATTGTTGTCCATTGCTAACATCCCCAAATATTTGTCATAATATTTTTTTAATATATCTTCCTTCTTTGATTTTGGAGTGGCTGCAATCATTCATACACAGATAGGAAGAGGAAGAGTTCTTGTTGAAGGTAAAGATGTTGCTTTCCTAGGATATGGATCGATGGTTCAGAACTGCCTAAAGGCTCATTCACTCCTTGCCAAGCTTGGCATTGAGGTGACTGTTGCTGATGCTAGGTTCTGCAAGCCCCTTGACATCAAGCTTCTGAGGCAGCTTTGTAAACATCACTCTTTTCTAATAACTGTTGAGGAAGGATCTATTGGAGGATTTGGTTCCCATGTTGCCCAGTTTATTGCAGTTAATGGACTACTCGATGGAAGAATTAAGGTAATTAGTTTATGATACACGGGAAGGCTATACTTGTCTTATGGTTCTAAGAATATTTGGGATTATGAATGTGTTATTTGGCTTCTATTTTGGCATAAAGATATAAAATTAACAAATTTCTATACCTCTTTGAATTTCTTGGTGAGAAGTTATAGATTTATCTTTTCATAACACTCAAATATTTTTTATTTTTTTTCTGGATCAACTATTCCAGTGGCGACCAATTGTTTTACCAGACAGATACATTGGGCATGCATCACCAAATGAACAGCTTGACCAAGCAGGGTTGAGTGGACATCACATTGCTGCCACCGCATTGAGTTTACTAGGCCGTACCCGTGAAGCTCTCCTATTTATGTGTTCCTGACTCATATATGCTTCGTGCCCTTAGAAGTTGGATAACTTCAGAGAAAGGAGAACCAAATGTAAAGAATTAAGAATGCAACTTTCTTTGTATACAACACATGTTAAATAGTAAAAAGGAAATGAATGAGTTTTGTTTTTTGGTCATCTAACAGTGTAAATTGTCGAGGACCTGTCTTTTGAATGCAGTAGTTTAAGTTTTGATAAGATATGAATTTGTCATTTTATTTTGTTGTTAGTGGATAAGTTGGTCTTTTATTTTATTTTTCATTGTCACCTACAAATCCTAAAATCTCTCCAGTCTGTTGTTTTCAACGTACTTAAATATAAGTTTCATACAATAAAATGTATGCTTGTAAAAAAATTACATTTAGGAAACGGTGTTCCAGAAACAACTAGAGAGTGCAGGTAGTATATTTTATTGGGTTGGGTTTCAAATATAAAAAGGACAAAAAAGATTTTATTGATGATATGTGGCAAGGAGTGGATTACAAGATGTGTCAAAAACAACCAAAATTACAAGGATCTGTAAACAAGACAAAAAATTAGGACTCTAACTATATATATTAAATTATTGATGATAACAGATTAACAATTGTTCCAATTTCAGATTGGGTCCTCACCGACGAAAACAAATGAGCGTATATCAGATTGCTATTAAAAATACTAAAGTATACTTTTGATTTGAAATGTATTTTGCAAGTCTGTAGTACTAGATTTTGTTTGACTCACCGGACAAATTAGATTAGACAAGAGATGTTTAGAATAAAATCTACAAATAAAATCTTAGATAAATTTGATGTTATAAACGTAATTCTAAAAGAAGAATTTGAAAGAAAGTGATATATGCTTCAAAATTATTGTCTGAAAAATGATTATTCGAATAATAATGATCGAAATCATATTTGGTGTATCATTAAAAATTATATTTTCAGACACGCCTTAAAAAATAACATGAATGTTGTTATTGTTTATATTTATATTTAAATTACAAAATAGCATATATTTGATTTTATTGTCAGTCTAGAAAAGTTTTACACTCGTCTTATAATTTTAGCAAATGATGCGATAATAATACTATAATGTAGAATTAACTG
The DNA here is from genome assembly GCA_014843725.1 of Amphicarpaea edgeworthii. Taxonomy (NCBI): domain Eukaryota; kingdom Viridiplantae; phylum Streptophyta; class Magnoliopsida; order Fabales; family Fabaceae; genus Amphicarpaea; species Amphicarpaea edgeworthii. Next base: position 22,421,801 of record CM026322.1, on the reverse strand, counting down.
CACTCAATGTGCATTGAAATTAAATTTAAACAAATCATAATCATAATCCCATATTCCCATGTAAAGTTAACACGAAAAGAAAAGAAAGAAAAACGCGGTTCAATGTTTTTTGGCAGCGCCGTGTGGTTCTCTGTCCTATTCAATTAAAGCTTCTTACATAACAAACTGTGGTCTTAATCCGATGTAACAGCTAGCATTCAAAGAATTAAAACCAAAAGAGCATAAAAGGAATGTGGAATGTATGTAACTAATTAACTATGTGTCTATGGAATTTCCAAGCAAAAACACAAAAAATCAATTAACGCCAGCTGAGCCTTAGCAACTGCATACGCGCTTCGCTTTTACTCACCTTAATTTGTCTTTGTGTGTATGTGACCCAGTGCCAGCCATGCAACTCACGTTTCTACTGTGCTTTTATATAAAGAATCAATCTCCTTCCAAACTAAACCCACTATTGACGCGATAATAATGTTATTCAATCCAACAAAGCTTATGATTGCAATTTGCAACCTCAAATATTTTAGTGGAACCGTAGTACACATATTTTGGATTGGATTAAATCTACGTGAAATTATAAGTTTCTTCAAGCAACTCATTTAATCAATTAAAAAAAAAGGTAAGGTGTGTGTAGTCTCAAGTCTGAACGAAAAAGGGTGGTGGTGAAAAAAAAAAAAAAAAAAAGATTGACGCGTGTGCCCCACCCACATAAAAAGGACAGTTATTACATCTGCAATTTCAATTTTCATTTGCATGGGACCACACTAGACTAGAGCGAATCCGAAATCCTAGGATCTCACCAATGTCTCTCTTTCTTTCCTCCTTGCTGTGGTGTCCCTGTCTCTTCACCGATCCGATTCAGAAAGAGAGTGCAAAACAGAAAGGGTGGGTCCCACTAGCTGAAGTAATTACTAATTACTAGTAACCATTCCTTCTTGAAGTCATGATGATGGTTTTTTATATACATGTCATTGCCGCTTCCTCATTGTCTTCTACATTGGTGCATTTCCCTGTCTTCTGAATTTGTGAGTATAACCCTCTCTTCTTCATCTGCAACATTAACATTTTCTTTTTCACTTCAAGCAACTGGAGTAATAACATCTGATGTGAATCAATTTTAAAATTAATTAGAATAATTTATATTTTTATTATTCAATTAAATGATATTTTATGTTCTGCTTTAGCCCACCGTCAAAGTGCTTGTTGATCATAGTGCATGTCATGTTAACCGGTCCTTCATTTCCTACATTTTAAAATGTGTTTTTTGTGGTATACACACGCGGCAACTCAATGAATGCAATTTCATCACATGTATCCAACTATTGCCTGTCAATTCTCTAAGTGTCAATTTTTGTCCCTTCTTATTGTTTTTTCTGCGTCTTTGACTCCACTATCCATCTCTCATTCCCTCCTTTCTTCTTATTTAAATGCATGCTAGTAGTAATAGATTTCAGTAGTCAAAAAAACTTCCTCACACTTTCTGAGTATATATATATCTTCAAATGCAATAAATTTTCCTGAAAGTTGTCAATTGGTATATCTAAATTTGTGCTGTGCATAATTTGTTCTATCAGCTGTGGGAAACATGGGAACACCATTTAAGGGAATAATTCAAGATGTCAAGGGAAGAGCTAAATGCTATAAACAAGATTGGATTTGTGCAATCTGTTCTGGCGCTAGGTAACTATTGTTTCTCTTGGGAAACAACACATTGCATGCTTACTAGGACTTTTCTTTTTGTTTCCCTAAAAATTGTGTATTTATTCTGATTCATGCTTCTTTGATCAATGGCAGCATATTGGCTCCAACTTTCTACATATTCTTTGCTTCTGCTCTTCCTGTCATTGCTTTTGGAGAGCAACTTAATAGGCATACAGGTAAAACAATCTCTTTTATCAACACTAATAGTATGTTTGATGTTCTGTAACTGAGCTTCAATATGATTTTTTTTTAACAGATGGAACCTTGAGCACAGTGGAAACATTGGCATCTACTGCTATTTGTGGAGTTATTCACTCATTATTTGGTGGCCAACCCTTGTTGATTTTAGGAGTTGCTGAACCCACTGTCATAATGTACACTTACCTGTACAGTTTTTGCCTAAAAACGCCTGAACTGGGTGGCAAGCTCTTTCTGGCTTGGTCTGGTTGGTAAGACATTTTACATTATAATAATTTTGTTTCTGCTTTTCTCATTTCCTAAATCACTGTACATTGCATGTCTGTCTAACTTCGTGGTTCTCTCTGTTGCAGGGTTTGTGTTTGGACGGGAATCTTTTTGATTCTCCTTGCAATTTTTAATGCTGGCACAATTATCAATAGGTTTACAAGAATTGCAGATGAGTTATTTGGAATGCTCATAACTGTTCTTTTCTTTCAAGAGGCTATAAAGGTGTTGCTTCCACTTCCTACCAAAATAGATTGTAAAATTTGGCACTGCAGAACTCAACATAACATGACAGTTATTTAAACCTTGAATCACAGGGATTGATAGGCGAGTTCAACACGCCCAAGAATGAAAATCCTTCCTCAGTGGAATTTCAATTCCAGTGGCTGTATACAAACGGATTACTTGCAATCATTTTTTGTTTTGGAGTACTCTTCAGTTCCCTTAAGAGCAGAAAAGCAAGAACGTGGCGATATGGAACAGGTAAATGATCCCAAATATTTTACATGATAGAGCCTGTATGTGCACAATGTTTTTGTATTAGGCTTGCTTGATTTATCTCATCACTTAATTGATTCTTATTCTGGCATCCAATGCAGGGTGGCTACGAGGATTTATAGCAGATTATGGGGTTCCAATGATGGTAGTGTTATGGACTGCACTATCTTATGCTGTACCAGGCAAAGTTCCAGATGGTGTTCCTAGAAGGCTCCTTACTCCCCTTCCCTGGGATCCTGTATCTGTCCATCACTGGACAGTGGTGAAGGTACTGTTATACATTGAGTAAAGTTTTTTTCCATCCAAAGTGCATTCTTTTGAAACAGAATAATATCAATAGTTGTCTTAGGTTGCTAAGCAAAATACATTGTTTTCATGCTTGCGTTGATTCTGTTCAGGCCATGTATGCGTTCTGCTTTTTATGTGTTCAACATTGTGAACAGCAAGCAGTGATCATTTTTAGTTTAGGCAAGTAAAAATATCCGTCTAACAGTTACTGCAAACTGCAGGACATGGGGAAGGTACCCGTTCTTTATATATTTGGGGCAATTATTCCAGCTCTGATGATAGCAGGCTTATACTTTTTCGATCACAGCGTAGCTGCACAGATGGCGCAACAGAAAAAATTTAACCTTCAAAAACCATCTGCCTACCACTATGATGTTTTGCTGCTTGGAATAATGGTATGTTATTTTGCCTCCAACACCCTTCTTCCTAAAACTTGGATTTATGTTATTCCGTGCTGATAAAGTTACCTGACCTATCTTTATGGTCCTCAGACTCTGATTTGCGGGATCCTTGGCCTTCCTCCTTCAAATGGAGTCCTTCCACAGTCCCCCATGCATACAAAGAGTTTGGCCGTTCTTAGGAGGCGGGTAAGTATCATCTATTGCATCAAGACTCTTGGTTCTTATTTTTTGCATATCAACTCAAATACTCAATTTTACGTTATCAATTTGCAGTTGATCCGAAAGAAAGTGGTGGAGAGTGCTAAGGAATGTATTAAGCAACGAGGGAGCAACTCTGAATTATATGGAAAGATGCAAGCTGTGATTGTAGAAATGGATACAGACCCTACGGTAAGTATTGTTGGCTTGATAGCTGTGTGCTATTGTGTATGCACTATGCAGGCATGAGGCATGTCCAAGAGTGATACAATGTTTTGAAATTGATACAGGTTAAAGAATTGGAGAATTTGAAGGAAGCTGTAATGCAAACTGATAGCAAGGATGGTGCAGGGGAAAAATTTGATCCTGAGAAACACATAGATGAATATCTACCAGTGCGGGTTAATGAGCAAAGAGTGACCAACTTATTGCAGTCTCTCCTGGTGGGTGTATCAATCCTGGCCATGTCTGTTATCAAAAGGATACCAACCTCAGTTCTATGGGGATATTTTGCTTACATGGGAATTGATAGTCTCCCAGGGAATCAGTTATGGGAAAGGATATTGCTTCTCTTCATCACCCCAAGCCGGCGTTACAAGTAAGTATAACCTTGTATAAATTAGTTTCAATGCATAATGGTTTTGAAATTGAGAGATTAATTAATCATTGCTTTCAAATTTTTATTTCATTTGTGATGAGAATACTTGTTTCACCAGGGTGCACAATTAAATTTACATTTTCATATACTGTAAGAAGCTAATTACGTATTTTGTCTTTGGGCAGAATTTTGGAAGGTTCTCATGCCTCTTTTGTGGAGACAGTACCATTCAAGACCATAGCTGCATTTACAGGCTTGCAGTTAGCATATTTAGCATTATGTTTCGGGGTGACTTGGATACCTATAGGTGGAATATTGTTCCCCGTATTATTCTTCCTTCTCATAATTATAAGAGAACGCTTGCTTCCAAAGATGTTCAAGCCTAGCCATCTTCAAGAGCTAGATGCTTCTGGGTATGAGGAAATTCCTGGTGCTCCACATATGAGGGTATGATTTATCATTCATTTCTTGTTATGAGAGACCATTTGTTTGTATATTCCAAGCTTTTCTCAACTTAGGACCTGAAAATGTGTAATCAGGATAAGGAGCCAGATACTGATTCTGATGGAAGCTCAGAAGACTTCTACGATGCAGAGATATTGGATGAGATGACAACCCACAGGGGAGAGTTGAAACTTAGGAGTGCAAGCAGCTTCAACGATAGAAACCACAGCTGCAGTGAAGACAGACACACTCAGGTAAATGACTTATATAGAATCCTTTAAGGCTTCAACTTGCAATACATGTCTAGTATTGACTATGTTATTTTCATGGACTTGGACAGGTTTATCCTGGTATTGTCTGAATATGGTGAAATCTCACTGCACCCACCATTTTCAAGGATGCAGAAAGGCTTTGATATAAGGATTTCCCATAATTATTGTGTTGTCAGTTAAGGTTGAAGATGAGCTTCTGTGGAGCAAGAAAGGATTCAATCGGTGAAAGAGATGAAATGCAAAGAATGCATTTGAACTTTGAAATGGACTTTCAATATTGGTAGGAAAACACACTGAAATGTTGAGATCAAGGATCAATTCCTTCCTTAGTTGGCTACAAAGTTCTCAAATAAATGAGTTAGGTTTGGGTGGAGGGAAAAGACTGATATGTTTTGAGGGGGAAAAAATAAAGGAAATGAGAACACTCAATTAGTATACATTTTTTAAGCTAAAATATAGATAAATGTCAGTAGAGCATTCTTTAATTTTTTGTTAGCTCCTATTCTTTTGATTGGATACAGTAGAGTTTGTAAGGAAATTTTCTCGTAGCCTGAGTACCATGGATAATAATTTTGTTTGGTATTCTATCAGCACTCACGCCACTACAATGGAATAGAATTTAGCTTATATTTTTTAGGTTGTGAATATGTATGTACCTTTGGTACAATATTATAGAAGAAGAATGATTCTTTTTAGGTGCTTATACATTAATACACATTAATTCCAGTTTTGACTGCATTTGATTCATTTCAGTACATGTTGGATCACTGCTTTTCGCAGTTTCAAAATGTTCAACGACGTGAATAACCTTGAAATGTTTTACTTTACACAATTCCCGAATCCAGTCAACAAATTAAAATGAGTGAATTAAGCTACTCAGTTTCCTCACCGAGGCAAATTATGTTCGTAGTTGATACCCAATAGTTCATTATTATCGAAATATAAACACTTTTTTTCAACTAAACAAACATCTTTATCTTTATCAAAAAAATTGTATGGAACCACTAGTGATCATTCGTTTAGAATTTGCTTATCAAAATTAACCATATTTCCAGCCTTACTTCTATGTTCTAACGTTAACCTACAATTAAAGAAACTTTCAAAATGGTTAAGTCAAAAGAAAATTTCCTTTCTGTTTCTAAATTTAAGGAACTTTTTCCTTATTTGTTATCTTCTAAAAAAGAGTGTTAAAAAGAAGCCTACGCAATATTTTTTCGCCTCATGTCATGAACTTGTAGCCACAAATATTTTTTCCGAAACAACATAAACAGTTTCTTCAAGTTAATTATACAAGTTATACAAGTTAAAGGACAAAAAATGCTAGTTCTATAGTTTTTCCAGATTCTACTATAGATTAATCTGAAGTCAGCTGAAGGGGAGGGAAGGAAAAAATTTGTTCTCTACAAGTTACAAAAACGTGCTCCTAAGAGAAAACTAAGAACAAGAAAAGAAAAAAAAAAAAAAAAAAGGTTAGTGTCAACTCAAGATACTACTATTGCACAACAAGGGATACCCATGAAAAAAGAAGGGTTTAGGAATCAATTCTTGCTTCAACCTTCAATCCCAGCAATAATAAGCTGATCACCATCTCGTAGAAGATTTATATCATCTACTTCAGCTTCATCTAATGTCAAAATTTTGGTGGCAAGTATATCAAACTTTTTGGCACCAATATCTAGCAGCTCTTCAATGGTGTTGGGCAACAAAACAAGCTTTCCAGCATGTTCACCTTTTTCAGGACAACGAAGTGTCACTCTGGTTAATCCATTCACACTCCCTCTATTAGTGCTACTGCTTTCAGCTGCCTCGTGATCCCTCTTATCTGGCATAGTTTAGTACATTGTTAGTATAAAGATGTTTACACTGTCAACTTACTAAACTTAAGCATTACAAAAGTTAATGATTCTCAATGATATGTATGGTAGTTCAAGATTGGTTCACAGTGTATTCCAATTAGATTTTTATCATAAAAATTATGCAAAATGTAACTCTGCACTTGTTAACTGTTTTGGGGGCATCAGAAAAGAAGTTATTCAAGTTAAAATCACCAAGAATGATTTCAAATCCTTATGCTAATCCTTCTACTTTTTTCTGTATGGTAAAATGTTGAATATGTTTTATATTTTCAAGACATTTACTTTTTTTTATTTAATACTTTGTAGGAGGATATAATATAACATTACTCAATCACCAATATGTTCCAAGATATATATACTTACTACCACGTTTGGCAGTTGAGATCATTCCAAAGATGGAATTATCAAAAGAGCATGAAGACCTTCTATTCCCATGATAAGGTTGTAGTGGCATGCTTTCTTGGGAAGTGGCAGACATGCTGTTATCACTTAGAAGCCTCTTACTTCTGTTGATACTCTTTGATATTGAAATGGAACCTGGTTTTCTGCTCTCTCTAATGTTGTTGAATATATTTTTAATTTCTTCACGCTCATGTTGTTCTGCCAATGCCCTTGGACTCCACCCATTAGCATCTGGCATGTCAATGTATGCTCCTTGGTCTACAAGGAAGTTAATAATCTCAGTGTTTCCTTCAAATATTGCAGCATGAAGAGCAGTGGTTCCATTGTTTTTAGGTTGTGTCACATCCACACCACATTTAATTATTTCATTGAGCAATTCCATGCTGTTTTGCTCAACAGCACTGCATGCTAGATGGCCTGCATCGGCCAAAGATATGTCTGCACCATTGTCTATCAGAATTTTCATCACAGATTTATGTCTACCCTTCATTGCTTCCCATAGTGGGACACTTCCATCCATATCTGCATAATAGATAAAAGCAATAAGAGGCTAGAGATATATATCACCTGTATGAAAAAGGTTGTTTGTATAAGTAGTAACTTATGAGAGGGTGTGTGTATTTGATAAATTGAATAATTGAGTGATACAATTTTCAACAATGAAAAATGTTTCCAAACAGGGCTGAAGAGTACCTTTGGTATTGGGATCAGCTCCATATTCTAGAAGCAAAGTTACACAATGCTCATTGCCTTTGGAAGCTGCAATATGCTGTTACATGAGAAAATAGAGTTGTAAGCGTCTAGTATCATGTGTATTATACTTATGCATCGATGCATGTGTTCATTAGAAGAGAAAAAGAAAATGTACAAACCAGTGCTGTCTTTCCATTCCTATCTAATTCATATGGATCTGAACCCTTCTTAAGCAAACGATGTAACAATAGATCATCATTTCTGCTTGCTGCAAAGCATGTGGTAATGGGCATGTCCATTTTTCCACGAGCAAGCATGGCCTCCGTTTCTGCCAAAATAGTATCCATCCCTGGATAACTTGATTCTTGCAAATGCTGCACATTTCACAAAGTATTAGCAATGAACAGAATGTTATACAAAAACTACAAATTGAAAAAGGATGTGTGTGTACAAAATATTATGTGAATGAATATAAAATGTAACAATGTAACTTTATATACCTGGAGAAAATTGTTCATGACTATTGTCCCATCTCCAATATTTGAATGAACAAGATTTAGAAACGTAGTACGGTTCAAGCGCAGAATTTGGCTCAATCGTTTGGTTCGAACTGTAGATATCTGTGGCCTGTAACATAAAACTCCTATTTCTCCAACTATATCTCCTGACCCTACCTGACCAACCACCTGCAATTCACATGTTTCGTTAGTCATATAGACAAGTTCTTCACATTGGCAGGGATGATTCATAAAAGTGTTGAAATAATAACCAGACTTGCCTGTTCCATTCCATTCTTTGTAATGATGAGTTCCTGGAAGTCAAAAGTAAATGAAAGTTCAGACATTCCATTTGCAATAAACGGAAATTAATCTTAATAAAACAAAAAAAGAGCATATATGAGGGTGTACTGTAGTAGTAGATTCTTACTGCAGCACCAGTAACAAAGATATAAAAGTCTGTTGGCGCTTCATTCTGCAAAATCACGTCTTCCTTTGGAGGAAAATACTCCGCCCTCATCTCCGTGACCTTCAAGATGTGACATGTTTTTATTAGCACCATGGTGATAGAATTAAATAGCAGGACCAAAAAGAGAAGAGAACGTTACCAGTTGAAAGAATAGGTCACTTGACACTCCGTGAAACAAGTACACTTTGTCCACTAGTGGATAGAATAGGTAGTGTGAGATGCTAGATCGAATAGCCTTTGGAAGGGATTCAATAATTTCTTGTTGCTGCAATCCTTCTAAATCAGTTCTGTACTTCATGAACAAATGAGCAAGCATTTGCTCTTGCAAGCGGATAGGCAACTGATTCCGATGTGCAAAACCTGTTGCAGCTTGCACCGTGTCTCTCTGACATGCCAAATTAAAAAAAAAGAAACATCAGGTACTTCTTAGTTTTAAATGATGGTAATAAATTACTAATGATACTCACATATTTTCTAGTTCTGCTTGTTCCATGAACAACCAAGTTTGTCATGTTTCCAATGAGATATGAGGTAAGTCCGATGTTAAAGAGCATAAAGAAGATGTCAAACACCATCTCCGGGGTATTTATAGGATGCAGGTCACCATAACCGACTGCTGAAAGAGTCGTTATGGACCAGTACATCGATGTTACATAGAGATGCCAAAGACCGTTTTGAGCGTCCTCAGAAGCTAGGCTAAGCCATGTTGAACTTTGTACACGATTTAAAGAAAGAAAGTAGAAAAAGCACGCAGCAAAATGCATTGAAAATAGAGTAACCTACAAAACCAAAGTTATAACTCGTTAAGTGTGCAATTAAAACAAATCCCTTAAAAAAGGAAATACTTACACATATAAGCTTTGAACAGCGCACCCAGAAGTAGTTATAATTTTTGTCCTTTTCTAATCTGACACAGAGAAGTTATAAGTTAATATAAACATGAATTCATTGTCCATTGTAAAAATCAACAACTTTATCGTCCTATATGAATTGATGTCATAATTAAACTTTTTACACTGTTAGTACATAAACTAAACTCTGTATACCTTGCAAACAGAGCACTGACTCTGCGGAGACGCCAAAGGCGGAGCATGTTGAAGAAGCCATAGGTCTTAAGAAAAGGGGGCAAGACACTGCGGGCAAGTTCAGAAGGGATGGTAGAGATGAAATCAAAGGCAAACCATGTTTTAAGATATCTCGAGGCAATGGACTTTGGTTTATCCACGAGCACATATGTAGACTTGTCGAGGTAGGAAACAAAGAAGGTCAGAACAATGTCGATGGCGAAAAAACCGTTCACAACATTGTCAGCAGCGGAAAGAGGATCCGCAGGTTCATTCAGGAATCCAAACTCAAAAGGGCAAACCCATGCAGTGTAGAAAACTAACAACACCAGAAACGTCTCCCACAATCTGCATCAATTAACATTAATTTTATTGCGTCACATAATATATAACTCAAAAATGTACTACATAGCATGATATATGTTTTTTTATTTAAGATCACATGTGCCTTGCACGAAAAGGCAATGTTGTTCGGACTGATACTTGAAAGAAAAGTAATCATGTAATACCCAAATATCAATCAACAGAGTGGATTTTAGGAATGGACTTGATTCTGTGAGGCTCTTTAATTCATATGGTCCCAGTAAAAAACAACCTTTTTTAATTTTTCATGAATGGGTTTGTAGACTGTCAAAATTAGGAAATGATCACACAAAATCTCAGTAGTTAAGTTTCTTCTTAATTAGTTGGGCATGTTACCAGATTCTCATCTTCTTAATAATTAGTAACGGTTATACTACGGCTAAAGTGGCTAACAAGACCTCACAAAATGATCAGCATGTGAAAACTCCAAACTAAGCATGGAGAAATCTAGTTGCCTTCCCTTTCTACATACTACAACCCTTTCCTTATTACCAAAAAAAAAATGTCAGTAACACTTTTTTAAACACTGTTTTATTATTAATTGAAAGTTATTATAAATTATAAAGTCTTGTGAATTTCATTAGTTTTACAGTTTTCAACAACAACAACAACAAAAAATTAATCTAACAGTATAGAAAGTATTTTAGATTACATGATAAGTTAAAAAGCGACTTCTTTTATCATAATATCTAACCTAATGAACACAAAAAGTGTTGGGTCATTTTTAGAGAATCTCCTACTCAATTATTCACCACATTCTAATCCATTGACCTAACACTGTAATACTAATTAATATTATTCTTTCTTTCGTTAGGTTCATTTTAGGTGTTGCAAATACTATATTCCTTTTGCCTTAAAAGTTTTTGATCCATTCTATTCAATATACATATAATAAATAGACATGCATGCATGCATACCTGTAATGAGGGTTGTACGGCGAGATAATGTAACTCCGGAGCTTGTGACGTCGACTCTGGGTGCGGCCGATGCTGGCGGCGCCGAGAGACGGAAGCGGAAGGCCGTTGAGACTGTATTGGCTTCCATCATTGGTGATTTGATCATTCTCAATGTCATCTCTGTGTTTCACATCATCCGCAGCGTCATCATGGCTGAAACACAACTTTGGAAACATCTTCTTCCCACGCGTCGACGACATTGAGCTCGCTAGGTTTCTTTCTTCCCTTCTTTCCTTGCACTTTCTTGATCAGAGAGAGAGAGAAAAAAACCCCTCTCTTTTTTGTCCGAAGAAACCTAAAAAGGTTGGCTTATTCGTTGTTAATTACGTGCATGCATGTGTTTGGGTGGCTAGAAAGAACGGCGATGTATATATATACATGAAATACTATACTAGGTAAGACTAGGCATATGTGTTGGTTCTTCTCTGTAGCATCCATTAATAACAATCAACTTTTTTTTGAAGGAAATAACAATCAACTTAATTGCTGATTGTTGTTGCATGATAATTAATATTAATATAAGATACATACATCGCGTACAACTAAAGTTTCGGAAATCACGTACTGCCTCAAACTCAAATTAGATACGTCGTGATCACATGCGTGCGTGCATTCCATGCTCGCTACTCTTACTTTACGTTCTCTTTGGATTCTTATTCTCATGGGAACACGAACATCATCTTTGTTTCACGGATTATCAACCTACCTTGTAATTAATATTCTTTGTTATATAATGAGTCATATATGAAAACTCCTTCCTATATGTTTAGGTAAATAACAGTCACATTGATAATTTTATTTGTGAATACTAATCACGTTAAAAAGATTACCACGTTCTTATATTTTGATCATTTTAATTATTTTCGGTAAAAAAAAAAATAATGATGCGAAGTGAGAAAGATGTAAAAAATGATACGTGACATGTCATATCCCACTTGTATGATTAAATTTAGATCAATAAACACCAAGCACAGCATTTTCTTCCAAAAATTTTAGAGACAGAGATATAATTTAAAATGCAAAAAAAAAAAAAGTCATAAAAAATATAGATTTCATATGTGAAAACCCAATAAAAAAAATCATATAAAAAAGAATAACAATTTAAGCAAAAAGGATTAACACAGTAATAGTAGTGTAAGGTTCTACTGCATCCATATAGGTAGAAATTAAACTGTGCAAGATTAAGACTTTTTACCACTAACAAAATAGTTATATAGCATCAAATAATCTCATTTGGAATTTCGCTAAACTCTTTTTTTTTTTTTTAAGCTTACCAAACTTTACATTCATATTTTAAAATTCAAATAATTTTCTAAATTCCTAATCCAATACATTAACTTTTTCAAAATATAACTTTTTATATATAATTATATTTCTATATTTATATCGATATTCTGTATCTGGTGTATTAATTGTTTTTATGTCCTCCCTTTATCAATGAAATCATTTTATTTCTAAAAAAAAAAAATATTCACGTTGAATGAAACTGTGAGTGATGAGCATCCGTGCCGTGCTCAGCGTTTGACAAGTCAGAGTATTCGAATTCGACTATTAGATTAGTTAGGTGAAATCATGAAATTCATGTTTGGGCACACCATTTTTCTTTTTAAAGATGATGTTGCATTTTCTGATTATACTTATTCTCAACAAAGTATATTTTATTTTAAGACAAATAAATAACTGAACGAGTATCTCTTTTTAGTTTTACCCAAAAATTTGAATCTTAAAAATTACAGTAAAATAAACAAAACGAGACAGACATTTCAAATCGTAAATCTTATTTACTTGAGTTTAGACCCATCTTAACTCATATTAGTAGGTTTCTTCTTCAGTGAAAAAAAAAATCATATTAGTAGGTCTTGTTTATCTCTTAATTTTCATAGAATAAAAAAAATCTACTCAGTAAATTAAAGGATTTGATTTATAAAATAAAAAATAATATATATATATATATATAAATACAAATAATAATATAAGTTGTTAAAAAAAAAAAAATTAAATTTAAATAATATTTAATTTATCGATACTAATTTTATTTAGTTAATATGTGAAAATTTTATTAACAAATCATTAGTTGGAGTGTTTATTGAACTTAGTCCTCTTGATCTCGAATTTGAGCATATAAAATGTGATTGTGTATCAATATAATGGTTAAAAAAAAAAAACACATAATTTTACATGTTTTCCAAAGATGGAAAATTGTTTATAAAATACTTCTTATCATTTGTTAAAGTTATAAATTATAAGATTGTTAAATTTTTTTCATGTATGTAAAGTAAATGGACTAAACTGTAAAAAAAACAAAAACAAATAAAAACATAGACACACAGAACCAAATGAGGTGCGTACTTATTTCGTAAACACATTTTACTCTTTATCAGGCTTAATTTTTTTTAAAATATAAACTAAAATAATAAAAAAAACTATTTAAAAAAAATCATAACATTCTATTTATAATAAATCAATTAAATCTTATTTTAAAATTTATATAAATAAAATTTTGTGATAATATTACGTTATAAAACTTTGTTATAATCAGGTTTTAAAAACTCAAACCGGTTCCTGCAAATCAACCTCTTCTTGCGAGAACGCTTCCTTGACGTCCCATCCCACGCGTCGCGAATTGCAAACCCTTCCTCCTCTGCCACCGACCACATCATTTTCTCCAACAACGACGACTTCATTGAACCCTAGCCAAAACGACTTCATTTTAAAAAACTATGAATATATATTTTTGCAATAAGACCGCCCTAGCCACCCCCAAAACTCGGGGAGGTTTTATCTAAACAACTGACATCACACTCTGTATATTAATTGATCATAAATGATACCAATAATGATCTAAAATACTACTGTTGTATATCAATGTGTCCGATGAATATGGATTCATGATGCTTAATAGAATTGAGTTTCTAATATTAGTTGGCGCCGTAATCCTCTCTAATAACTGCACATGCCATGTTTCTTCGAGTTATCAGTGAAATGTTTAATTGTATTTTTAGTTATCATGTTACATGTTATAATCAAGTGATTAATTTGGTGGTCAGTTTAATAAAAACTATAAAATTTAATCATTTTTTAAATAAAATTAGGAACTTTAGCTCTTTTTTTTTTTACGTTTATAACTTTGTAACTAAAATTACAATTAACGTATATCTTTTGGAATCATTTTCCACTTGTTATTGTTTCATATGCTAAACCATCTAAATTAAATAAACCTAAAATATTTCTAAGAAGCTAAGAAGAGCGAGCGAGCATGTGACAATGAACAGCTTTTGTCTACGACCTACACCAGAAAACATCCCAGAGTCGATTCCTATTTAAAATGAAAAAATATATAGAAGTCAGAATGAAGTGAAAGCTATTGAAAATGGAAATTGAAGATGAACACGTGCAATGGCATATTTGCTATTTCACTGCAAACCTTGGTCCCTTTTTGCAACAAAGCATGCATATAATGCCATCATCACTCCCCCTCAATTTTCTCTTCTAAAGTTGATCGATCAGTTTCACAATCCAGCTAACATGGGAAGCTTCTCATTTCTGTTGCTGCTCTTCTGCTACTTCCATGTCGCCTTCTCCTTTACTTATGGTAAGCTACAAAGCACAAGCATACACACACATTAAATAGATACATATATCCTCTAAGGAGAAGAATGCTTCAATACATTGTTTTAACCCATTCCCTTTAACGAAGTTTTAATTCGTTGATGCAGGAGCAGTGACAAATGGAGAGTTTGAGTTTGGGCCAAAGCCAAGAGACATGAAAGGAACGGTGGTGATTGGTGGTCCCCACGCGATACCCGGGTGGGATATCTCTGGGTTCGTTGAGTACATAAAATCAGGGCAGAAACAGGGTGACATGTTGCTTGTGGTGCCAAATGGAGCTTATGCGGTGAGGCTTGGAAACGAGGCCTCTATTAAGCAAAAGATAAAAGTGGTGAAGGGATTGTACTATTCCATCACCTTTGTGGTGGCACGCACGTGTGCACAAGAGGAGAAACTCAACGTTTCTGTGGCTCCTGACTGGGTGGTGCTCCCAATGCAAACGGTGTATGGTGGAAATGGTTGGGATGCTTATGCATGGTCCTTCCAAGCAGATTACCCTTTGGTAGACATGGTTTTTCATAACCCGGGAAAGGAAGAGGATCCTGCTTGTGGACCCATCATTGATTCCATTGCTCTCCAACCTCTCTACCCTCCTAGACTAACTAACAGTATGTTCATCTCCTTAACCTTAATCAATCACACGAAATCACACACTCAATAAGAAAGGTTTCATTTGTCCATGTTGTTATCTGACAGAGAACGTGTTGAAGAATGGTGGATTTGAAGAAGGACCATATGTGTTCCCTAACACAACAGGGGGTGTGCTTATCCCACCCAACATTGTAGACCTCATTGACCACTCTCCCTTGCCGGGGTGGATAGTGGAGTCCCTAAAAGCTGTTAGATACATAGACTCAGACCATTTCTCAGTTCCTTTAGGGGAAAGGGCCGTGGAGCTGATAGGAGGAAAAGAAAGTGCCATTGCACAAGTAGCCAGAACCATTATTGGCAAAACATACATCCTTTCCTTTGCTGTGGGAGATGCTGGAAATTCTTGTGAAGGGTCACTGAGTATTGAAGCATATGCAGGCAAAGAAAATGTAAAGGTGCCTTACCAGTCCAAAGGCAAAGGTGGGTTCAAACGTGCAACTCTCAAGTTTGTGGCTGTTAGTACAAGAACACACATTGTGTTCCTTAGCACCTTCTATACCATGAGAAGTGACGATCTTGCTTCTCTGTGTGGGCCTGTGATTGATGATGTCACCTTGATCAGTCTTCGCAAACCACACAGGGGGTTTCACATTTGAGAATTTCATAAACAGTGCAACGAATCAATTGTAGAATTACACATGACTTTTACTATTTTTGCCTTTTCTGTTGTTTTCAACAGAGGCTAAACAGTAATGTAGTTCACTTTTACTCTGGAATAGTTTCACTTGAACATCATGAATGAATTGCGAATTTCTGTTATTTCAATAAGAAAATTTATGGTGCATTTATGGTAAGGTGAATTTTTCTTCAGCTAATTTTATGCTTCAAAGTTAGTTCATCAGTTTGCTCATGCCACAACAATGTAGCATCCCATAATTAAAATATATATTAATATTATAAATTAATATGAATAAAAATATATAATATTGTTATTGATATTAATATTAATATTTGTCAAATCATAAACAAAATCGAATCACAATATAATATAAGAATATAAAGAAATCTTATCTTATTAATTTAAATCTTTAAATCACAAATATTATACTAACTATTATATAACTAGTTACGGATGCAGGAATTTAATTAGAGAGGAGTAAAATTTTTTTTACAAAAAATGGGTATTAAATTTGTATTTTTAAAAAATTGAGAGTAAAATTTGCCATCATGTAATATAGGAGTAAAATTTATAAGATTTTAAAAAATTATAAATGAAAAGTATTAAATTAATTTATTAAGAGTAAAATTTACAATAAATAAATAAAAATATAATGAAATCAAAAATTTAGTAGGCATAAAATTAAGATATGATTTACTAATAAATTTTTTTAATAAATATTAACTTAAAAACATATTTTTTTAATAATTTTTTTTATTAACATTTTTTTATTTTTTATTTTTTATATATATTAAAAGAGGGAAGGGAGAGGAGGAAGGGGCTGAAGCTTGCTTGCCCTAAGATTCATCTCTGGATATAAATACCTTAATTAATATATATTAATAGCAATTAATATATACATGATATAAAATTGAATGAGAATATACAAATTTATTTTTTTATTATAAAATAAGAATAAATATGATAGATATATGTTTTATAGATATTGTCTTACATTCTATAATTATTTGATTTCTTATGAAAATATTAAATAAAAATAAATGAGATTTTTGTGATCATTAATATAAAAATAAAAAATAGATAGATTTAAAAAAGTGTAAAAAATATCTGAATTGGGTAGGCTAGCATGTAAGGAACGAGTTGTAGCCTGTAGGGTGGCTATTTGAAATTTGAAATTGAGATTGAATCCGCCATTGATTTAATCCAAGGGTGGAGAATGCTGCGTCATGTTGACGCTGGAAGAGTCTCTCTCGCTGCTCTAAACTAGAAACCCTTCCACTATAAAACCCTCGCCGCTTCTTCCCACACCCTCTCAATACTCATCGCTCAGCTCCAACGTCTCGAAACGATACAGTTCTACTACTCTCGCGATCATCATGGTACGCTCTCTCCATTACGCAAACGCTTGTTTTCTGATTTTCTTTCAACTTTTGATTCGATTTCGATCTGTTACGACTGCAGGCTTTGCCCAATCAGCAAACCGTTGATTACCCTAGTTTCAAACTTGTCATTGTCGGTGACGGTGGCACAGGTCAGATTCTTTTTCTTTAATTGATGCACTTGTATTGTTTGTTAAAATTCTCTGAAATTTTAAGTGTTTTTTTCGTAACGATCTAGGCTGGGATATGAGTTTTATTGACTGTATTGAAACATTTGCAGGAAAGACAACCTTCGTGAAAAGGCATCTTACCGGTGAATTCGAGAAGAAATATGAACGTAAGATTCTTTCTTTTATTATTCATGTTTAGGGATTTATGTTTATACATATTCATCTTCATCTGCGTTTATTCATTCGTTTTCTTGATTTTGCTTTATCCGAAATAACAGCGACCATTGGTGTGGAGGTTCACCCGTTGGATTTTTTCACAAACTGTGGAAAGCTTCGCTTCTATTGTTGGGACACTGCTGGACAAGAAAAGTTTGGTGGCCTCAGAGATGGATACTAGTAAGTCTTTTTTTACTATATAAGACATCCCTTTTGTTATTCTTGTATCAATTTTTTGTCTAAACAATAATAAAATGTCTTGGTGTGACTCTGTTATTTTAATATTTATTTGTACATAAATGTCTTGGTCTTTGAGGGTTCTTCTGTTTGCATGTCGTGTGAGCTTTCACTTGTGCATTTTTGGTTCTTGCTTGGGTTCTTGTTTTGGTGGTCATCAGCCATATTAATCGATGCATCTGTTTTACTACATATCTAGTGCTTTTAACTCTGCGTCTTATGTTGCAGTATCCATGGGCAATGTGCGATTATCATGTTTGATGTTACTGCCCGATTAACGTACAAAAATGTCCCTACCTGGCACCGGGATCTTTGCCGGTTCGTAAACCAAGTCTTTACAACCTGTTTAACAGTTTCATCTATGATGATTAGGCTTACATCCACTGATTTTTCAGGGTCTGTGAAAACATCCCAATTGTTCTTTGCGGTAACAAGGTTGATGTGAAGAACAGGCAAGTGAAGGCAAAGCAGGTTACTTTCCACAGGAAGAAGAATTTGCAGTACTATGAGATATCGGCTAAGAGCAACTACAACTTTGAAAAGCCTTTCCTGTATCTGGCCAGGAAACTTGCAGGGTAAAGCCACTAGTTTCTGCATAATGAAGTTAGAGAAAATCAAGCTTAAATAATTGTTAACTAATGGTTTTTCTACTTGTGTCAATTTTACAGTGATCCTAACTTGCACTTTGTTGAATCTCCTGCATTGGCTCCACCAGAAGTTCAAATTGATTTAGCTGCACAACAGCAGTAAGCTATCTTCCTTGAGCTGAATTAATTCTTTCTCCAGCAAGGATTGTTGAATCCATAGTTGCATTTTGAATTTAAAACTGTTTTCATATGCTTGGCTTCTTTTTCAGGCATGAGGCTGAGCTTGCTGCAGCTGCTAGTCAGCCCCTTCCTGACGACGATGATGACGCTTTTGAGTAAAATTGTGCGTTTGTGAACCGTTTTTCTGAGGTCGTGTTACTGCGTACGCTACAATATATGTGTTTTGGGGGGTTGTATTATTGACATGTTTTTGAATGCGGATTTGAGTATCAGAAATTCAATCATTTATTAGATGTTTTGCTTTAATTAAAAATCTCCCAAGAGTTTGACATATTATCCTTGTAGCCAAAGGGTTTTTACTTATGTTTTAGTGCTTGTGTTTGTGTGTGCGTTGGCTCTCTTGCAGAGACGACACGGGGAAAAGAGAGGCTGTTGCAACTGCCAAGTGGTGTTTTGATTCTAGAGTTTGTCCTTCCAACAAGAAATTATTATATTGGTTTATTTCCTCCTAATGAAACGGCTAGTTTTCTGAATCAAATTAATATTCAGTGAACATTGTATTTTGGGCTTTGTATGGTCTTTATACCATTTTTAATGCCTGCACTTTTGTTGGGGTGCAAGGCAAACCATGGTGCTTCTTTTCAAGTGTCATTGTAATTGTAAGCATTAATTTCAATTGCCTCAGGCGCTGAGCTGTTGCTTTAATTTTTTAATTTATAAAAATAATTAATATAGTAGTTAATACAGTAGTTAGTGAAAATTTTAATTTTAATAATATATATTTAAAATTTAAAAAGTAATTGTTACCTTTTATAGAAATCAACACAACTACAATTCCTCCAATTTTTTAAAATTCTCATTCTAAAAAATTTCAATTTTTTTCTGACTTATTTTCATATTCCAAATCAAAATCTACTCATTCCATAGTTTTAAATCAAAATCCGATATAAATTCATGCTATAATTTGATAATAGATTATTTTCATCATTTTAATTTGACCATGTTATGTTTTTTTTTTATGTTTTTTATTAATAAAAGTATAATTTAATCAATTTTATATTTTTTTTAATTCTTAAACTCTAGTTAATTAATCTTGTAAAAAAAATCTGGTTATTAATAAAAAAAATATAGTTAGTTGATTTTTTTTTTATTCATTGAAAGTAATTTTAAAGAGTTGTTTATTATTAAAGGAATTTTATGATTAAAATTGGTTGTATTTTTAAATGTAAAAAAGATGATGCGTAAAAGGAAGTATCAAAAGTAGTAAAAATTGAAATATTCACTGTAGATACTTTTAAAGGATTACGATTTTATCAGAAGGTACTTTTAAACATTCGGTGGTGACTGGAGATCTAGCTTCATAATTTGAGTTATGGATAAGGTGCCAATGTTCTCTCTGTGTTATCTTGATGGGTAATTTTAAGCAAAATTGGGTGTTGCAATCCGCTCCTTGATTATTAATTTTTTGCACACTTTGGGGAAGAAACTAAATAAATGAATAATTTAAATGACAAAAATGTGTTATCCATAGGTTAAAATATACTCTTAATTTATTTATTTAAATTAGTCTTTCATATATGTGAACTAGTGATCCGTACATACTTGTTTTAATTATTGATAGTATTATTTTTTAAATTTATAATTATTTAAAATAAAATATTTTAATATATATAATAATTTTTAAATTGATAGAATAACATGATAATTTTAAAAATGATTTATAATAATGTGTTAATCCTTTAAATTTATTATAATTTAAGGTTACGTGAATATAGAATTTATGAAATGTATTAAAAAATATTAATTAATTTGTTTATAGATTACTTATTTTATTTTAATAAATAAGTTTAAAATATCTTCTAATTTATTTGTTCAACATTCTTTGATTAATTTTTATTTTAATTAAAAAATATTTTTTCAGTTCAATTATTAATTTTTATTATATTATTTTTAAAAAAATAATAAAAATAATTTGTTACTATGATAAAAATCATTAAGCAAGATTAAACAACTTATTTAATACTGAAAAATGCACTAGTGAGACTATAGCTAAAATTAAAATACCCAAAAATTCACATATAAATTTGTACTAAAAATTATCTAAGACACCTTTTTTTTTTTTTTTTTTTGTAGGGTCTGCTATGCAAGCCAACCCGTTGCATTCACCAATCGAGGGAGAGGGTGAACGTGGCATATTTAGCCAACTGACCCTTTTTTATGTAAGAAACCTAATTTCGACATACCATATGGCGTAATCATAGACATAGCATAGATGTTTCTTGCCCAGGTTAAATTGTATTTTATAATAGTATCCGTGGTCTACACAAAAATCGAATACTTCTGACTTTATGAGGGCAATTAATTATCAACAACATCGAACATGCTATATAACAACCTATTATAATAAAAGGTAGGGTAATATATATTTTTCTTTCGTGTAAATATAAATATTGAAAATATTAACAGATTCAGTTTTAATTTTTATAAAATTTTTTTGTCTGTTTTTCATTCTTACCTACATTTGTAATGTGTTATTTTTTTTTATTCAAAACTTGATTTGAATAATCAAATATATGTATTTGATATATTTTTCAGTAACTTATTTAAAAAAACATTAAAAATTATTGGAAAAAAATCCGTTTCTCAAATACTCAAACTAACTAAAAAAAAACTACTAAATAAAAAAAAGTTAAAAACTAGTTGAAATACGTTTTCGAACATAATCATATAGTCTTAGTTGTTAAGAAGAGTTTCCAATTCCATAGAGTAATTTTAAATAAATAATCATTATTGTTAAAGAATAACCATAACATATTTTATCCATTGTAAATAGAAATTTTATTTTCTAAATTACTTTTTTGAGATTCATATATAACACTTTTGTCACGGCATGATATCTATTAATTAAATGTGAATTATTTAATGAATAAAAAAATCATTAAATTTCAAATATATTAAAATTAATTAATTAATCTTATAAATATAAGTAAAGCAATTAATTAATTAACCAATTTTTTTCATAACACAGGAAAATAGCTAGACGTAAAAAATAGTACAATTATTGATGATAAAGTAGAAGTGAAGGAGGCTAGGGTATCAAGATCTAACTTGACTTGTGTGCCTATAAAAACCAATGCAAAAAAACACAACTTGAACATCTCCAAGCTAGCCATGAAGATGTCTGGAGAAGCAGATCGAACGAGCATCGAGGAGGACAGTACAGGTGGAAAGGTATCATTACGCCGCGTAGATTCTCTCAATTTGGAGGCTGGAAGAGTTTCTATGGTTGCGCACGATCCCTTCAAGGTTAAGTATATCAATATCAATATGCATGCATATCATATGCCAATTGAATACATGCATGCATACTAAAATCTAGTACTTACTTACAGATGGGTTGGAGCACCACGCTGAACTTAGCATTTCAAAGCATAGGGGTTCTATACGGTGATATTGGTACATCACCACTTTATGTCTATGCTAGCACCTTCACTCAAAAAATTAACGACATTGATGACTTTCTTGGTGTCTTGTCCCTCATCATCTATACCATTGTTCTCATACATTTGCTTAAATATGTCTTCATCGTATTGTGGGCAAATGACAACGGCAACGGTACGCTGCTTAGCTATATATATACTTTTGTTTTTTATTCCCAAAAATAGTAAAGTAATTATTATTTTTTCAACCACTACCTTATTCCTTTTTTAAAAAATATTTAATTTTTTTTTATTGACATGATTTTTATGATAATTTTATAAAAATTAACAAATTTATCATATATGATGACTTACAAATTCAAGAAATTTTTTTTATTAATAAATGTTAATTGTCAGTGTTTATTAAATTTTGTTAGGAAAAAAATTCTAATTTATAATCTTATCCCTTTCCATTTTCCTTTCACCTTCAAATCAACCTTATAACCAATTAAGTTAATTGATTAATTTAGCTGAGAATTTGTAATGAATTAATATATGTATTTTTTCAAAATTAAAAAAGTAAACAAAATTTACAAATATTAATGAGTTAGAGTTATCTCATTATCGTCGTATCATTCTAAAATTGACTTTAATTAAAATCATTTTTGTAAACAAAATAAAACAAGGAATCCTTTAAATTAAACGTTATGTAAGAGATTAAGTTACATTTTTAATTTGGATCTTATAATAAAAATCACACAGAGATAATTATATATCTTAATATCTGTGTCAAAACTTTGAATGTCAGATAAAATGGGACAGAATATTTATTAACACAACTCATTCCATCTCATTTTGTGTCCGGTTTTGTGAAATGATAATATATAACATTTTTTTGTCACACTCTTTTAAGCTCACTATTTATTATTAATTGAATTTGATTAAAAACTATACAATTTTATGTATAACACTTCTTATTTATTATTTAATGAGTCTATTTTATAATTTTATAATTCTTAATAAATTTCACTAATAAATGTTACACCATGTTAAAAGAATGTGTTGTGTCTTGACTATTAATACCACTTCTCTTGTTTTGACCAAAAAAAAAATCAACAAACAAAATATAACTTGTATTTAGGTAGTAGTCAATTGAG
This sequence comes from Amphicarpaea edgeworthii, assembly GCA_014843725.1. Classification (NCBI taxonomy): domain Eukaryota; kingdom Viridiplantae; phylum Streptophyta; class Magnoliopsida; order Fabales; family Fabaceae; genus Amphicarpaea; species Amphicarpaea edgeworthii. The sequence continues at coordinate 22,398,415 of CM026322.1, read as the reverse complement.
ATATATTAACCTTTTTCTATTCATTTAAATACTTAATTCAAAAATGAATGGCATTTATTTATAGTATATTGTGCATGTTTTACAAAATAATACCACACCACCACAGCACTAATAATAAGTTTTTGTATTTATAGGTGGAGCGTTTGCACTCTATTCGCTAATCTTCTGTAGGCATATAAAGATGAGTTTGATTCCAAATCAACAACCAGAGGGCAGGGAGCTTTCCAACTACAAACTTGAAACACCGTCTACTCACGTGAAACAAGCCCAGAAACTAAAACTGAAACTTGAGGGCAGTCATGTTGCGCCGGATTGTGCTTTTACTTCTAGCTATAATGGGAACTTCCATGGTCACAGGAGATGCGATTCTTACATCATCAATTTCAGGTTTTATTTTTTTTTTACTTTTCAAATTTTAAATAATATATTAATTATACATATATATATATATATATATATATATATATATATATATATATACACGTCTCTAAACTAATATGTGTGATTGATACGAGTAGTAATAGATTTAGGTTCCTTAAGTAAATTTTCAGTAGATTCAACTCTAATGAGTTTCTTAAGTAAGATTTGAGTAGATCTAATGATTAATGATTGAAAAAAAAATTAATCATAAATAAAATCTAATACATATTTTATACAAAAAACAAATTACTAAACAAACAAAATATAAAAATGTGTCCGTTGTTTCTATTAATTACTTCGTAGATTTTCACATCAATTTCAATAACCTGCTAAACCTATTATTTAATGCGCGTGCGTGCAGTCCTTTCTGCAGTAAGTGGGATCAGTAAATCATTAGGTCAAGGTACGTAAACCAATGTCTTTAATATTATTCTATTTATTTTCCATTTTAGAGTAATAAAAAAAGTTCACATATATCATTTTTAATTTTTGTTTTCTTCTTTCTCCAGATGCTGTTGTGGGGATCACTATAGCAATCTTGGTAGTCCTATTTTATGTGCAACGATTTAGTACAGATAAAGTGGGACTCGCATTCACTCCAATCATTTTGGTGTGGTTTTTACTCGGTGGAATTGGCCTTTACAATTTATTCAAATATGACATTGGCGTACTACGTGCTTTTAATCCAAAAAATTATATATATATATATATATATATATATATATATATATATATATATATATGATTACTTCAAACGGAACGGCAAGGAAGGATGGATATCGCTTGGTGGAGTCTTTTTGTGCATTACAGGTGACTAGCATCTATTTATTCTTAATAATATTTTTTTTATTAAATTGTATCAACCTTTAATTCTAACCAACATGCATATAATTAATCTTAGGATCCGAGGCAATGTTTGCTGACGTGGGACACTTTAATGTACGAGCCATTCAAGTAAGTAAATAAATTTATCCTTGTTACGTTTCCTGTAGACCTTGTGGTCATATATAGAAATTGTTTCGATCGAGCTGCTCTGTTGCAGATTAGCTTTTCTTGCATTACACGTCCTGCGATAGTGGTTGCATACATTGGGCAAGCAACATTTCTACGGAAGTTCCCTGAGTAGGTGGCTAATACTTTCTATGATAGTATACCGGGTAAGTTGTTTAATTGGAAAGGGCTATATGCATATGATCATTAACGAGTGCAAGTTCATTTGATTCTTTTATTTCCCTGTATTATTGACATGCAGATCCCTTATATTGGCCAACACTTGTTGTGGCGGTTGCTGCTGCCATTATAGCTAGCCAGGCAATGATTTCAGGAGCATTCTCCATTATATCTCAGGCCCTAAGTCTAGGTTGCTTCCCTAGTGTTATGGTAGTGCATACTTCCACTAAACATCAGGGTCAGGTGTATATTCCCGAGGTCAACTACATGTTCATGATCGCATGTATCGTGGTGTGTGCTGCTTTCAAGACCACAAAAAAGATTAGTCATGCGTATGGGATTGCAGTTATTGGTGATATGATGATCACCACAACTCTAGTTTCTCTCATAATGCTTGTTTTATGGAAAAAGAGTCTGTGGCGGGTGGGTCTCTTCTTTTTGGGATTCGGTTTCATTGAGATAGTTTATTTCTCTTCTCAATTAACCAAGTTTACAGGAGGAGGGTATCTTCCAATTGTATCAGCTATGTTCTTGACGGCGGTGATGGGAATATGGCATTATGTGCACAAAGAAAGATACATGTTTGAACTGAAAAACAAGGTATCGAGTGCGTATTTGAATGAAGTGGCGAACAACCCAGACGTAAGGAGAGTGCCCGGAATTGGACTTCTATACTCTGAGCTAGTACAAGGCATTCCTCCTATATTCCCACACTTAATAGACAACATACCATCTATCCATTCAATTGTTGCAGTTGCCATTGCCGCTGCCTCATTCATAGACAAAGCCTTGGAGAAGGGCGTCGTCTATATGATAGCAGAAGCAGAGGTAGTAGCTCACCCAAATTCCTCCATCTTGAATAAGATTGTTGTCAACTATGTTTATAGCTTCTTCAGAAAGAACTTTAGACAAGGCCAGAATTCCATGGCAATCCCACGCAATAGACTTCTCAAGGTTGGAATGACATGAAATATGACACACCTTCTGCCAAACTCTTTCACTGTCAATATATACTAATATGCTTGTGTTTCTATTATGTACTTTGCTTGAATATGGTATCTTTTCCACCAAATCATGCAAGTTATAAAGTTATGTTTAACAAAAAGCCTTTGCTCCAAATCTTCTAAATTTCCTAAATGCTTTTTTTTTTTTTTTCTGGATTAATTTTTTTCTAATTAAATACTGAAAATGGGTGTATCTTAAAAATTTTCATCTTCAGGGCATGTTTAAAGACGACACATTCATACTGCCACTTCCACTGCTAGACCGGCTCTTTTCTCTGTTCTTTAAAAGCAAAGGAGGTTTCAGAACAACGCTTCCAGCTTTTCTTTAGGGGGACATATATCGAACCCTGGCTTATCATCGCCAATTTTTAACTTTTTGACTCCCATTCCAACAGAATCAGAATCCGGTGATGAATTATTCTCCTTACTGCCACTACCAAGCTCAAATTCTTCCTCGTATCTAACAACAACCTACACATACCCATGCATCATATCACCACATAAAACTTAAAAAAGTAAAAAAGAAAAAGAAAGGAAGAAAAAAGCCTAATTACCAGTTGACCGTCACCAGTCACTTGTATATTTATACATAGAGAATATTAGATTAAATATTTAAATTACTTTTAAAATTTAAGAAATTAATTTGTTAATATTTGATTTGATATTTAAAAAATGAATTAGTAATATCAAATAATTTTAATACAAATATTAATTTGTTTTATTATTTAGCATAAAATTGTAAAATTAATATGGTGTTGTTACTTATAATATATAATAGATATGGAAGTTATGTTTAAAAGAAAAATAATCATATTTTGTGTTTTATCGGACTTTGATGATGAATATTAATTTCTTTTTTTTTAGATTATTTTGTTTTTTTATGGTAAAAAAAACAAAAAAATAGTCACTTATGGTAAGTTTTGTAATGATTAATGTGTCATTAATTAAATAAGGAGATGATTTGAAAAAAAAAATTAGAGCCCTAATTTAGAGTAAAAAAAATAATAGGATTGAAAACCATATGTATATTTTATATGGGTGGAGAGAGAGAAAAAAAATTATGTAAACTAATTAAAGGAGTTCTTACTCTATTATTATTCTTTAAAGGAAACAACCAATTCTTTCCTATCAATAGAAATAATTTAGTTAGTTTTAACTAATAATGTCATAAGTTTAAAATTCATTCTAATTTTTTTAAAATTAAATAATGGTTACATTTAATAACACTATATCTTCCTCAATGAATTATATAACTTAAGTAACGTTTCACTAGCTTATTTTTAACTTATAATAATTTGTATGTATTGTAAAAGCTTTTTACAATAAAAGTAACTTATTTTTAACGAAACGAAGAAAAATTAAAAATAAAAATTTTTATAATAAATTATTCAAAGTTAGTTATGCGGAGATTATTTTTATATCTCTCTTTGAATCTCAACAAGGTCAACTTTTAAAATAATTAGTATTTTTTTTATCAAAAAATATTAATAATTAGTTTGTTACTTTTTTGTTAGCGGGAAAGTCAAACTCAAAACCTCTCAATCTAATTATATTTTTAAATTTAATAAACTTTTAAGTTAAAAAATAAAATAAAATTAACAAACAACTTTTTTTTTAAAATTTTTATTTTTAACTTTTACTTAAAAATAACTTATAAGTTAAAAATAAATTGGACTCAACGGAACCTTATATTACTACTAAACTAATAAAGTCTAAATGACTAAGTCTAATTAAATCTTTAAATGGTTTAAGTAATGGTTACATTTGATTCTTTATTTTTTAATTTTTTTTTAATATACAGAATGATAAATCTGTTTAGTCAAATAAACAATTAAAATATATTTTTTAAAATATAAAAATAAAAAATTAAGCAAAAAGAAGTTAAAATACTAAAAAGGTCACTGATAAATGCATGAGAAATGACTCAAATGAGTGTCTCGTTAATAGATTTTAATCATTTTACAAAATAAATTTATAATCTTTTTTAACAATTAATACGTCTTAAATCGGGTATATATTTCTTATGTTTTGAACCAAAAATGAATGTTCATTTTGTTTCTTACATAAAAGAAAGAATTTGAGGGACTATTTATTAGAGGGAAGGGGTTGATATGATTCAATAGACAATAAACATTTGAAAATCAATTTAAAGCAATATTAATAAACAGTTAAAAGTAAGAGCATATGAATAGAATAAATGTACTCAAAATTTTTTACTTGTTTAGTGGCCTACATATAGTTTCTAATCATAATAATATACACCAAGTATTTTATACTCAAGAAAACCCTTGTTGAAAATTTGTCCCGGATGCTGTATACTAAAATGCTCCAATCTACCCTAGGGGTCACATACCTAAAAAAAAAACCATAACCTTAAACAATCAAGGAAACCCATTTCTTAAGACACACAAGGATTATTATCTTTTTCACAAACGAAAAAAATAAAAAATCAAGACTTAGTTTCACAATCATAGTTGTTAAAATCAAATTAGACAAGCCAATTAAATTGATCAAATCATGAACTAATCAGTCATTTGAACCAAGGAGGATATAAAATCGTCCACCAATAAAACAAATTTTAAACCAATAAAATTAGTAAGAAAAAATAAAAAATGAAAAAAAGGAGAGCTCTCAATTTTTAACATTGGTTCTCAAGTTTGAGTAAAGGGACTAATATAGACATTTCAAATTAAAGGGAAAAAAAAGTATTAGTTTTAAATTTGAAGGATATCAAATATTAATTTTAGTGAATAATGTTATAAATAGTAATTTTATTCTAAAAATACCTTTTAAATTTTATGGGCAAAGATTGGGCCGAGCCCAGTTGAAATTCAAATTGAAAAGTGAGCGTAATCAAAGGGTGCAAATAGCTGCGTTAGGTTAACGCGTTCATTCAAAATACGGAACTTGAAACCTCCCAATATAAACCCTCGTTTCGTTGTGTGTTCTCTATCTCACTCAATCCCATTTCTCTTCAAACCAACGCAGCATCGCTATACTCTTCATTTAATGGTATGTTATGGCTCTCTCCTTTCAATTCAACGTTCCCTTTTCAGTTTCATGTTGCCCTTCGATTTATCCTCGATCTCTTTCGTTGCAGGCTTTGCCCAATCAGCAAACCGTGGATTACCCCAGTTTCAAACTCGTCATCGTCGGTGATGGTGGCACAGGTCAGCTTCTCCTTCTTTTTTCTTGTGTTGTTGCGATTAATTACAGAACTATTCTTTTGTAACGATCTAGGTTATTACGGTGTATTAAAATTAAAATTTAAACATTTGCAGGAAAGACAACCTTTGTGAAAAGGCATCTCACCGGTGAATTCGAGAAGAAATATGAACGTAAGAATAAGTTATATAACTTATATAATTAAATTGAGGTTATGGTTGTTCATACTGTTCCACGTGTAACTTTATTCTTTCTATCGATTTTGTTTGTCCAAAACAGCAACCATCGGTGTTGAGGTTCATCCATTGGATTTTTTCACAAACTGTGGAAAGATTCGCTTCTACTGCTGGGATACTGCTGGACAGGAGAAGTTTGGTGGTCTCAGAGATGGATACTAGTAAGTCATTTCTTCTCAATTTTCAATTTTCTGTGTGAACAATTGTGTTTGTTACTTATGACACTAACATGGTTTTCTTTTAAATCACCATTTTTTCATCTTGTATGATAGTAACTTGCTCTTTATTTCTGTTAGGGTAACTTGCTCTTTATATTTCTAGAGTTTCAAAACTGTAGAGAAATTTTGAAATTTGTTTCACTGGAAATGTCTGCAAGTTTTTTATTTATCGTGTATTGGTGCAAACTCCTAATACTTGTGAAATGGTGTTTTATGGTTGCAGTATCCATGGGCAGTGTGCTATTATAATGTTTGATGTTACTGCCCGGCTAACATACAAAAATGTTCCAACCTGGCACCGTGATCTTTGCAGGTTTGTGAATGAGAAGAGTCATTGAAACCTTTTTTAATGTTTTTGTCTTGAATTATTTTGCATCATGTTATTTGTATGACATGGGTAATTTTTTCCTACAGGGTCTGTGAAAACATCCCAATTGTTCTATGCGGTAACAAGGTTGATGTGAAGAACAGGCAAGTGAAGGCAAAGCAGGTTACATTCCACAGGAAGAAGAACTTGCAGTACTATGAGATATCAGCTAAGAGCAACTACAACTTTGAAAAGCCATTCTTGTACTTGGCCCGGAAACTTGCAGGGTAGGTGCCACTGGTTTCTACTTTGTAACCTGTATATAGGAAGTAAGATAACATCAAACTTTTAAATGCATTCTGCTTATTTTCTGTTGTTTGTGTCAATTTTGCAGCGATGCCAACTTGCACTTTGTAGAATCCCCTGCATTGGCTCCACCTGAAGTTCAAATTGATATAGCTGCACAACAACAGTAAGTATCTGTCATGAACTAAATGGTTTCTCAAAGTTGCATTTAGAAATTTATTGAAAGAGACTTTGTTCTTAAACATGTCAACAAAGTGAATTAATATAAAGTTCACAAAATACATTGTTTATTCTCATTTGATTGAGATTTGTTTATTTTAACATTTTCTATATTTATGTACTGGTATATTTTGCAGGCATGAAGCTGAGCTTGCTGCAGCTGCTAGTCAGCCCCTTCCTGACGATGATGATGACACTTTTGAGTAGAGACTGGCTTGTGTGTTTTTCGTGGGGTGTCTCTTCCTGAGTTCTGGTATTTGTATGCTACTGTATGTGGTGTTGGGGTTGTATGTGGTGTTGGGGTTGTAATGTTGACATTTTTGGATGTGAATTCGAGTATCTGAATCAATTATTATCAGATTTGTTGCTTAAATTTAAAATCTCATTATACTATATATGGGCGTTAAAAAGATGAGTATTATCTGTGAGTCTTTTAACGTGCCGGTGGATAGAGTTGTGAACGAAAGCTTTGTTGAGTTCGATTCTTTTGACAGTTTATCTCCCAACGGGGAGCGAATCGGTCAGACTCTATAATAAAGTTTTAATTGGATTAGTTTTATAAGTCCATTAAATTAAGTAAGTTAGTATTTTTTTTTTTTGGAGATTCTAAAAATGTGAACTATAATTTTATGAAAAATATGTATTTATTTTTATTCTTCGATTCTTTTTGAAAATAAAAATCATGGATTTTTGTAATTTGGATCTCTGATGTCAATCTATGTTTAAAACCGAATGGGTAACTTTGGTTATTTTTTAGGAGTCTAACTGATGCTAAATCCTGGTGGAATGGATAATAATTAAATTAATTTTTTTAAAATGGAAAAATAATTTAGGACACAATTTTAGAAGTAAACTTTGTTACTTGTCAACAATTATATTTGTTCATTGGCCATGATTACATGGGTTTTATCAGTATTGATTACAAACTTTCTATATTTTTATAAATAAGAAAATTACAAACTTTTAAATGTATTTCAACTTATTTGCTAATCACTTTCTCATGATCCCTCATAAGATCTGACTTAGCTTTTTCTGAATCTAAGGTATTCAAATAGTTATTACTTCATTTGAAAGAAAATGTCTTGCATAGTAATTGGGAACTTATCTTTTGATGCTAATATATATGATATCCTGAAATATAAGAAATCCTTCCATTCATTGGTTTCAGACATGATATATCTGTTTCTCTTTGATGAATTGTTCCTTTACATGAATTGTCTTATATTTTTTTTATTTCTTTTCAAAGTTTCTCCTCTTTATTATATTGCACATTCTTTTGTTGTCTGTGTCTCTTTCAGATTGTGCACTTTGTTAATCGTGATTCTCTGAGCTTGGCAAATGACTTTCTTTCTTTGGGATTTATTCCTGAAGGGGTTGATATACATTCAATTTCTGGTGCACTGCGAGCATCATTTGCCGATAGGACTGGTGAATCTCAAGATTTTCAGGTTTGTTCTGCGTTTTATACTAAGGATCAGTTTTTGCTGTGTAATAGCTGTAACTGGTGTTGATCATATATTTTGGTCATGAGCCTTAGTATCCCAAAGCAGAGTTTTGAGCATTTTCAAATATTTCAGTTTGGGGGAGAGGGTGACTACATAGAGAAACATTGACGGTGGACAATTTATGCTCCATTTTGGTGCTTATTGTCACATGAATGCCTGAATTTTCAAGAATAAATCTTTTGTGCAACCTTTGCTGTTGGATTAAGTTACTCTTATCCTCCTTTCATTCTTTTTCTAGCTTGTTTTTTTTTTCTGCTTTTTTGTTTTGGTGCTGGGCTTCACAGCTTCAAGTTATTTTTGAAGTTAATATTTCATAGATCCATTTATGCTAATATCATCCATTTCTGCTTTTATTATGAATTTTTATGATTTCAATGTTACGACCCTAAACTTTGTGACAATTGATTATTATTTATGAAATTTTATATGAATTCAATGACACTCGGTGAGCTTATTTGGTGATTCTAAATTTGATGACAAAAATAGATCTTTATAATGAATTCTTCATGAATTCAATGTCTCTTATTAAACCTAAATTTAGTGACAATGAATTTTTCATGAATTTAATGTCTCTCATTAAACCTAAATCTAAATTTAGTGGCAAGAGATCTTTTTATTTTGAATTCAATAACCCTTGATGAGCTTATTTAGTGACTATAACAGATATTATAAATTCTTTATCAATTCAATGACCTTGGTGACCCTAAATTTGGTGATAAAAATGGATTTTTATAATGAATTCTTCATGAATTCAATGTCTCATTAAACCTAAATTTAGTGGCAACAAATCTTTTTATTTTGAATTCAATAACCTCGGTGACCCTAAATTTGATGGTTATAACGGATATTATGAATTCTTTACAAATTCAATGACCCATTGATGACCTTAAATTTAGTAGCAAGAATGAATCTTTATAACGAATTCTTCATGAATTCAATATCCCTCAATGACCGTAAATTTTGTGGTTATAATGAATATTATGAATTCTTAATGAATTCAATAACTCACGGTGACCTTTAATTTGATGGCAAAAATGAATTTTTATAATAAATTCTTCATGAATTCAATGTTCCTAGGAAATCCTAAATTTTGTTGCCATGAATATTTTTATCATGAATTCTTTATGAATTCAATAATCCTCAGTAGTCCTAAATTCAATGGCTAAAATGGATATTATGAATTCTTCATAAATTCAATAACTCTTGATGATCTTAAATTCGATGACTATTATGAATTTTTTATGAATAAAATAATCAATTGGTGTCTTTAAATTCAGTGCCAAAAATGAATATTTAGTTATGAATTCAATGACCCTTGATAATCTTAAATTTTGTGGCAATGAATTTTTTTTTATTAAGAATTTTTTATGAATTCAATTACCTTAAATTCGGTGGTGGAAAAAAAGGATGTTTATTATGAATTTTTCATAAATTCATTGTCCCTCGGTGATCTCAATTTTGTGGTAATAGATATTTTATTATGAATTTAATGACACCCAATGATCTTAAATTTGGTATCTATAACATGTATAATGAATGATTTTATGAATTCAATGATCCTTAGTAACCCTAATTTTGATGGAAAAGATATATGTTTATCATAAGTTCTTCATGAATTCAATGCTGATCTTACAATTTTTTAGTATGAATATTTTTTTATTATGAATTCTTTATGAATACAGTGACCTCTCAATTATCCTTTATTTTTTTTTATGTAATAATGTATCATTTATTATGAATTTAACAACCTGATGACCATGAATTCTTTATGAATTGAATGTCCTTCCGTAATCCTAAACTGTGGTTAATAAATCTTTTTATTATGAAATCTTTACAAATTTAATAACTTATCAATGACCCTAAATTTGGTGGCAAAAATGGATCTTTATTATGAAATTCTTCATGTATTTAATGTCCCTCGGTGATCTAAATTTTTTTGCAATGAATTTTTGTTATGGATTTATTGATTCTTGTTGACCATAAATACAAGGGTTGCAAAAATGAATCTTTGTTGAGAATTATTCATGAATTCAATATCCCTTCTCAGTGATCCTAAATTTTGTGTCAAGTGATCTTTATGATGATTATGATTTTTGTATGAATTCCCCTTAGTGACCCGAAATGTTGTGGCAATAATAAATATTAGGAATTCTTTAGGAATTCACAACAACCCTCGATGAATTATATTTGGTGACAAAAATGAATATTTATTATGAATTCAATGTCTTTCAATAATCCTAAATTTTGTGGTGATGAATTATTTTATTATGAATTTAATGACCCTAAATTTGATGATGGAAAAAATGGATCTTTATTATGAATTATTCATGAATTCAATGTCCTTCCTTTGATGATCTTACATTTTTTTTGCTACAAATATTTTTTTTATTATAAATTCTTTATTAACTCAATGACCCCTTGTCGATCTAAAAATTTTTTGGGCAACAACTTATCATTTATACTTGATGACCCTAAACTTTATGGCTAACAAATATTTTTATTATGAATTCTTTACAAATTCAAAAATTTAATGTCCTTTCTCAATGAATTTAATGAATTTAATGTCCTTTCTCAGTGATCCTAAATTTTGAGGTAATAGATCTTTTTATTATGATTTCTATATGAATTCGGTGACCCTCGATAACTCGAAATGTTGTGGCAATAACGAATATTATTAATTCTTAAGGAATTCACAATGAACCTTAGTGATCCTAAATATGGATCTTTATTATGAATCCAATGTTCCTCAACGATCCTAAATTTTGTGGCAACAAATTATTTTATTATAAATTCAATGACCCTAAATTTGGTGGTGGAAAAAATGGATTTTTATTATGAATTATTCATGAATTCAATGTCCTTAAATGATCTTACAATTTTTTGCAATAAATATTTTTTTATTATGAATTCTTTATTAACTCTATGACCCCTCAATGATCTAATTTTTTTGGCGCAATAATGTATCATTTATATCGTGGACCTTAAACTTTGTGACTAACAAATCTTTTTATTATGAATTTTTTACGAATTAAACAACCCTCGGTGACTTAAATTTTGTGGCTATAATGGATATTATGAATTCTTTATGAATATCCTAAATTTTGTGGCTATTATGAAATTCTTCATGAATTCAATGTTTTTCAGTGATCTTAAATTTTTTGACAACAAATTTTCTTTATGAATTTAATGACATTTGGTGACTATAAATACAAGGGTTGCAAAAATGGATCTTTGTTGAGAATTATTCATGAATTTAATATCCATTCTTAGTGATCCTAAATTTTGTGCCAATGAATCTTTTTATTATGATTTTATGAATTCAATAAGGAATATTATGAATCCTTTAAGAATTCACAACAACCTTTGGTAATATTAAATTTGATGGCAAAAATGAATCTTTATTATGAATTCAATGTTTGATCCTAAATTTTGTGGTGATGAATTTTTTTTCTTATGAATTCGATGACCTTAATTTTAATGGTGAAAAGAATAGATCTTTATTATGAATTATTCATGAATTCAATGTATCCTACAATTTTTGGCAATAAATATTTTTTATTATGAATTCTTTGTTAATTCAATGACCCCTCGTTGATCCAATTTTTTTTAGGCAATAACATATCATTTATCATGAATTCAACGACCTGATAATCCTAAAGTTTATAACTAAAAAATCTTTTTATTGTGAATTCTTTATGAATTTAATGACCCTAAATTTTATACTTATAACGGATATTATAAATTCTTTATAAATTCAATGACCCATCAATGACCTTAAATTTGCTAGCAAAAATAGATATTTGTTGAGAAATATTCATGAATTGAATGTCCCTTCTCAGTGATCCAAAATGTTGTGGCGATAACAAATATTATGAATTCTTTAAGAATTCACAACTACCCAAATATTTGTTATAAATTCAATGTCCCTCGATGATCCTAAATTTTGTGGCAATGTATTATTCTATTATGAATTCAGTGACCCTAGATTTGGTAGTGAAAAAAATGAATATTTATTATGAATTATTTATGAATTCAATGTCCTTTGATGATCTTACAATTTTTTGTAACAAATATTTATTTTATTATGAATTCTTTATTAACTCAATTACCCTTCAATGATCCAATTTTTTTGGGCAATAATGTATCATTTATACCTATTGACCCTAAACTTTGTGGCTAACAAATCTTTTTATTATAAATTCTTTACGAATTAAATGACCCTCGGTGACCTAAATTTTGTAGCTATAATGGATATTATGAATTCTTTACGAATTTAATGACCCCTCGACAACCCTAAATTTGGTTCAAAAATGGATCTTTATTATGAAATTCTTCATGAATTCAATGTTCCTTGGTGATTTTAAATTTTTGGCAACAGATTTTCTTTAGGAATTCAATGACCCTTAGTGACCATAAATACAAGGGTGAAAAAAATAGATCTTTGTTGAGAATTATTAATGAATTCAATGTTCCTTCTCAATGATCCTAAATTTTGTGGCAAAGGATCTTTTCATTATGATTTATGAATAAATTCAATAACTATCGGTGACCTAAAATGTTGTGGTAATAACAAGTATTATGAATTCTTTAGGAATTCACAACGACCCTCAGTGAGGTGGTGGAAAAAATGGATATTTATTATGAATTCTTCATGAATTCAATGTCCCTTAGTAATCCTATAAATATGGCTAAGGATTCTTTTTATTATGAATTCAATGACCCTAGATGATCATAAATTCTATAGTTATAACGTATATTATAAATTAAATGACCCATTGGTGACCTTAAATTTGGTAGCAAAAATTGATGTTTATTATGAAATTCTTCATGAATTCAATATCAGGATCCTAAATTTTGTGGCAACAAATATTTTTATGAATTCAATGAATTATTTATGGCAATAACAAAATCTTTAAGAATTCAATGATCATCAATTACCCTAATTTATGTTGCAAAAATAAATTATATATTATGAATTATGTATGAATTCAATTTGTGTTCTTATATTTTGTAGCAAAAATGGATTCTTTATGAATTAAATGAACTTTGATGACTCTAAATTTTGTGGCAAGAATGAATTATTTATTAATTCAATGACTCTCGGTGACCTTAATTTCTGTGACAAAAATAGATTTTATATTAAGAATTCTTTTTGAATTCAATGACCTTTGGTCACTCTATATCCTAGGGAATAATGAATTCAATCAGTATCCCTAATTTTTATGGCAAAAATGAATTCTCTATGAATTCAATGACCCGGAAAGACTATAAATTTTGTAACAATAACAAATTCTTTATGAATTCATTGACCATCACCCATATCCTATGGCAATGAATTCTTTATATGAATTCTATGATCATGACTCTAAATTTTGTGGCAATAATGAATTCTTTATGAATTCAATTACCCTAATGACCCTAATTTCTATGGAAATAACGAATTCTTTATGAATTCAATGATCATAAATTTGTGGCAATTACATATTTTATATTGTGAATTCAAAACCCTTAGTGATCATATAATCTTGTGACAATAACGAATTTTATACTTAAATTCAATGATCCTCGGTGACTCCAAATTTTGTGACAAAAATGAATTATTTATGAATTCAATGACCTTAATTTTTTTTTTTTAGCAATAACAAATTCAATGACCATCGATGACCCTATATTCTTTAGCAATAATAGTTTTTTATATGAATTATTTATGAATTCAATGAACCTTGGTAACTCTAAATACTGTGTCAAAAATGATGACCCTCGATGACTCTAAATTTGGTAACAATAATGATTTTTTTAATGAATTCATTAACCCTCGGTTACCCCAATATTATGAATCCTTTAAGAATTCAATCGATGTCTTTAATTTATTTATTTTTGGCAAAAATGGAGTCTTTATGAATTTCATGACCCTAGATGACTGTAAATTTTATGGTAATATTATATTTTATATTATGAATTCAATAACTCTCAATAATCCTAATTTATGTAGCAATAACAAATTCGTTATGAATTCAATGATGGTAGATTTGTGACAATAATAGATTTTATATTATGAATTCAAAACCCTCGGGTGATCCTATAATATGTGGCAATAACAAATTTTATATTATGAATTCAATGACTCCAAATTTGCAACAATAATGAATTATTTATGAATTCAATGTCCTTCAATGATCTTAATTTTTGTGGCAATAACGAATTTTGTATTATGAATTTAATGATCCTTGGTGACCTTATTTTCTTTAGCAATATCGATTCTTTATATGAATTATTTATGAATTTAATGACCTCCGATGACTCTAAATTTTGTGGCAATAATGATTTTTTTAATGAATTGATTAACTCTTGGTTACCCTAATATTTTTGGCACTAACAAAATATATATTATGAAAATGGATTCTTGATGAATTCCATAACCCTTGCATACCCTAATTTTTGTGGCAATATCAAATTTATATTATGAATTCAATGATTGTTAATTACCCTATATTCTTTGACCAAAATGGAATTTTATTATGAATTTATTGTTCTTTGGTGACCCTAACAATAACAAATTCTTTATCATGAATTCGTTATGAATGGAACCATTGGTAACCGTAAATTTTGTGGCAACAATGGATCCAATGACCATCCGTGACCTTAAAATTAATAGAGATTATTAATGTTGAACTCTCTTTTCTATCTTTCTTGTATGTTTGACCATTTCTATGTAATAAAAATTGTAAAAAAACAATGCACAAAAATAAAGAAAAGATTAAGAGAAACACATTAAGTAAAAAGGAAACACCAATACAAAAATATTAAAGGTAAAAAATATTTTAAATAGTAAATATTTAATATATGAAAATCCCTTAAATTATTTTGTAATCAAACTCCTTTAACTCCGTAACAAATGAGGTATGTATCTGACTTTAAAAAAAATAATTAATTGCCAACCACATTAAGAACTATAGGTACCTTCATATAGGGTCTATACAGATAGCAATCAAACCATTGTTTAGACTAGGTCTAGACACACCCATGTTTGCATCCTTAAGAGATAATAGACCCATAAAACTTGAAGATCAAATACTAGCATTATTCAAAACCAACTTGCATAATGGCCCAGTTTATATTAATAACTATCCCAATTACTCAATGCATTATCAAGTTTCCATAATACTCCTTACAATCTAATGTTAGATGTAAAGATGTTAGAAAAAACCTGGAATCCTAATGTAATACTCATAACTATAATTTATAAAATATACTATAAGGTAATGAAAACCCAATTAGCCCCTGGGGCACTGCAATTATCCCCTACTGATGAGACGACCCTCTTACTAGTAAACCCAGAAAAGATAAGTGCATCAATCCCAAAAACCTTAAAACATAAGGAAATAACCAGTGGGTTAAAATGGAGATTGGAAGATCTCCTAGACCCAGAAGACCCTGTACCTACCATGCTAGACAGCATAGTAGAATACAACTCAGGGGCAAGTAGAGGTTAGTTTCACACCTTTAATAAGAACTAATTCCTTAAGATTACCAGAATCACCTTTTCCTAGTATGGCTAGACGATCGGTGGATCGATTTAACTTTTCCATACCAAAAAGCCTAAATTTCAGAGGAATAAGGACAGATCCAACCATACCTGTCCCGAAGTATGAAGAAGAACAAGCTCCCCCTTCAATACAATTTGAGTCAGCTAGAACTCACAATTCGCCAACTTCGTCAGAATTTAGTCAATTAAACATGATAAGAACTTTCCAAATAAATAAAGAATTATTAAGGAAAGAATTCCTTAGTAAAGAAAACAAGAAAAGGAGAGACTGGTTCTTTGCAACCTTTTCGCAACAGGGAATTAGCAAATTATAAAGAAGATTACTATAGAAACTTAGAAGAACTTCAGACTCAAATATCGTTCTTTGAGTGGTTTAAACAGAATTGTCTAGATAAACTTTCTATAAAAATGATTAAGAGTGCTAAAAGAAGTTGGAAAACTATTAAAGGAACCGTTGATGGAGAAATTCCTCCTTTAGAAGAGATTAGCTTTGCTAACATTGAAAATAATGAGGTAATTGCTTCTCCCTTTAAAATGATTAGTACAGATAGAATCAAAAACGAGAATCCAACTTTAAAAGATATTAAAAATTTGCACCAACAACTAAATTATACAAATCAAATATTACATCAAGTAGCCTCAGAAGTAATAATTGGATCAAGAAAACCTGATAAAAGCTCTTTTAATAGTGTAACATCCACTTCAAAACTAGAACACTCATTAACCAAACCATTTAAATTTTCAAAAGCTAAGCTTAAAGAATTAAAAATAGGAAAAGAAACCGACTTAGCTTTAAAAGAGATAAACAAAAAATTAGATATGCGAAATTATCTAAAATCAACACTTTAACTAAAAAGCCTAAGAAAAACGCAAAAGAAAATAAAACGGTGATATCTTTACAAGATAAGATTCTAACTATAGTAAAGGAAGATGAACATGAATTAATACCCCCTTCAGATAAAATTTTAAAGTTAAAAGGAAAAAACCAGGTAAAGCGCTTCACCCCAGCCACCAACAACTAGAAATTTCTATCAAAGACCAACTCTCCCAGACATTCAATTTGAAGAATGGGAATTGGATACTCCTTCAGCCTTTGATGGATTGGGCATCACCGAGTGGAATATTGATGGTATGACCGACCATCAAATTCTACGAAAAACCAACGAAACGACAATGGCCGCCTCAACCTATAGGGTAAAAAATACTGAGGAATAAACTATAAAATTAATAATAGCTGGTTTTACAGGAATTCTCAAGGGTTGGTGGGACAACTACCTAACCCCTGAACAGAAAATATATATCTCTACGGTTGTTAAGCGAGAAGGAGATAGGGCCATACCTGTAATGGTAGAAACTCTAATTGTAGTGATAATTCAAAATTTTATTGGAGACACTAAACTTTTCAATGAAAGGACTTCAACCCTGTTACATAATTTGAGATGTCTTACCTTAGGAGATTTTAGATGGTATACAGACAATTTTATGGCAATGGTTCTTACCAGAGAAGATTGTAAGGAACCATTTTGGAAAGAAAAATTTATTGCAGGACTTCCTCAAGTCTTTGCAACTAAAGTAAAAGAAAGATTAGAGTTAGAATATCCTAATTTATCTATCCATGAATTAACATATGGAAGAATAGCATCTGTGGTTAAAAACACAGGCCTAGAACTTTGTAATAACTTGAAACTAGAAAATAGAATAAAAAGAAATGAAGCTAATGGGGTTAAAAAACTAGGTAACTTCTGCACCCAATACGGGTATGAAAAACCTTCTCCTCCCTCCTCTACTAAAAGAAAACAATTTAAGAAACAACACTATTATAAGTCAGACAGAACAACCCCTTTTAGAAAAAGCAAATTCTCAAGAAAACCTAAATATTCACCAGAAAAATCTAAGGAACCATATAAATCAAAAATAATCTGCTACAAATGTGAAAGAGTAGGACACATGAAAAAGGATTGTAGAGTTAAACAAAAAATTAATGAATTAAATATGAGTGAGGAATTAAGAGAACAAATTGCTAAAATTCTACTAAAAGATTCAGATAGTGAGTCAGAAGAAGAAGTTCAAAATCTCAGTGATATCGAAAATACAAGTACTAGTTCCGAAGAGGATGAAAGTTGTGAACATTGTGATTTTGAAACTTGTCAGTGTCAATTTCAAATAAATATGATTAAGAGTGACACGAGATTAGCTTTAGAAATGATAGATAAAATCCCAGACGAAGAAGAAAGGATGAAATACTTAATAAAAATAAAAAATATGCTTCTAGAGCAAAAAGAAGAAGGAAGTAGTAAGAACCAGAATAATTTTCAAGGTTATGACTTTGCAAAGATATTAAAACAAGCTGAACATCAGAATAAAAGGGTCACTATACAAGATCTACAAAAAGAAATAAAAGATTTAAAAGAAGAAATTAAATCAATAAGAATAGACCTTCAAGAACTAAAGGGTCAAGTACTTGAGGAAACTAGCAGTCAATCCACTCAAAATTTCGATAAAGAAGATGAAGAAATCACAACGGTAAACCTGATTAAAACACTACAACAGAAATGGCATGTTAAAATTGCTCTAAAAATAGGAAAAACATTTCACAAAGATTTTACGCATTAGTAGATTCTGGTGCTGATCTAAATTGCATTAGAGAAGGATTAATTCCTACTAAGTATTATGAAAAAACCCAGCAAAAACTATTTACGGCTAATAACTCTAATTTACAAGTTTAGTTTAAATTACCAACTACAAGTGTCTGTAATAAGGGAAGATGTTTCAAAAATACATTTATTCTATCCAAAAATATATCAGAGGAAATGATTCTAGGAACTCCATTCCTTACACAAATCTACCCCTTTGAAGTATCCAAGGAAGGAATTAAAACAAATAAACTAATGTTCGAATTCATAAAATCACCCAAGAGAAAAAACATCTTAAAGATAAAGGAAACTGATTTTCTTAATAAAATTGAAAATAAATCAAACCAAATAACCTTCTTAAAACAAGAAATTCTCTATAGACGAATAGAGGAGCAATTAAAGACAGAAAAGGTAAAAGCCCAATTTAAAGAATTAACTAAAATCTTTTCCAAAGAAGTCTGTGCGGAGGTCCCAACCGCTTTCTGGAAAAGAAACTCGTTTATGGTAAGTTTACCTTATGAGGAAGACTTTCATGAAAGTAAAATTCCCACAAAAACTCGTCCAGTTCAAATGAACAAAGAAACCCTTGAATACTGTAAGAAAGAAATCCAAGGATTCCTTAATAAAGGACTCATTAGGCCTAGTAAGTCCTCCTGGAGTTGTGCAGCGTTTTATGTACAAAACGCTTCAGAATTAGAAAGAGGTGAGCCTAGAATGGTTATTAATTATAAACCACTAAATAACGCACTAAAATGGATTAGGTACCCATTACCCAATAAAAGAGATTTGATTGGAAGACTTTGTCAAGCCACTATCTTCTCTAAGTTCGATATGAAATTCGGGTACTATCAAATCAAGGTTAAAGAAGAAGATAAATATAAGACCGCATTTACAGTTCCATTTGATCATTACGAATGGAATGTGATGCCTATGGGACTTAAAAATGCCCCATCTGAATTTCAAAACATTATGAACTCAATCATAAATCCCTATTTAGACTTTGCTTTAGTCTATTTAGATGATGTGTTAATCTACTCCTCTTCAATAGAACAGCATGTAAAAAACTTAAATACCTTTAAAAATATAATTAAAGCAAATGGAATAGTTTTATCTGAAAAGAAAATGAAAATAGCTCAAACTAAGATAAGATTTCTAGGGCATGAAATAAATCAAGGCACAATAACTCCAATAGCTAGAAGCATTGAGTTTGCTAGTAAATTTCCAAATGAAATAAGAGATAAAACTCAGTTACAAAGGTTCTTAGGATGCCTAAACTATGTAGCTGATTTCATTCCCCATATTCGAATTATTTGTAAACCTTTATTTAATAAGCTGAGAAAAAACCCCAAGCCCTGGACCCCTGAACTGACTAAAACCGTTATCAAGGTAAAATCTCTGGTAAAAACCCTTCCTTGTCTAGGAATACCCCAACCAGATGCTTTTATGATAGTCGAAACCGATGCCTCAGAGGTCGGATTCGGAGGAATCCTTAAACAAAAATATCCCCAATCCAAAGAACAGATAATTCGTTTTCATTCGGGGGGGCGTGGAGTGAAACCCAGATTAAATATAGTACTGTAAAAAAGGAAATTTTATCTATAGTGCTATGTATCACAAAATTTCAAAGTGACTTAGTCAATAAAGAATTTTTATTAAGGGTAGACTGTAAGTCTGCAAAAGAAATTTTGGAAAAAGACGTTCAAAACATCATTTCAAAACAGATATTTGCTAGATGGCAAAGTCTTTTATCTTGTTTTGATTTCAAAGTTGAATTTATAAAAGGAAAACATAATTATATCCCTGATTTTCTAACTCGAGAATTTTTACAGGGTCAGACCCCCAAACATGAGGCCTTCGGCCCCTTCATCCGCCCTGTCCCTTGATGATTTGGCTCCTTCCTTCTCCAAGGTGACAGCCAATAAATCCCTAAATAACCTAAGAATCCTTCCTAAATCCCTAAATACTCCTTCCTCGTCCAATAGGTTTTCCCCATTAATTCCTCATCAGAAAAGCCAAATTATTGATAATTCTCAAAACCCCGAAATTCATAAACCCTTAGACCAACACATAAAAGAGTCATGTCAAAGGATAATTTCAATAGAGCCTGAATTTGATCAAATGACACCGACAGAAATTCTGGCTGAATTCTCTCCTGAATGATAGGGATGGATGCCAAAAGACCAAGATTTGAAGAAGAACAAAAGGTTTTATCAGCTTATCTTGTTAGACACCGGATCTGCTGAAATAACTCCAGAAAAAGACAAAAGGGATCCTTCTATCGTTAATTATTCAAAATTAAAAATCTTAAAGGTTCTCACCTTGACGGATTGGAACCAAAACCCAATTACTGAAAAGAGGTTTTCCCGACCTTTTGACCCTCCTACATTTAATTATTTTGATTATCAAGAAGCATGGCTCAAGATCCTTCTTGAACCTAACCCTCGTCATTCTTGGTACATTACCTTTAAATATGCCCTTCCAGCCAAAATACCAACCTGGTTTCAAGACTAGTTTCTGCTTGTAGGGCCTGTAAAAGCTATTCTACCTACCAGGGTAGTCTCAATATATGAAAATTATAAAAAATTAACTCCCAAATTACCGGTACATGAAAAATTAATTAGCTTTTGCTCAATAATGGGGGTGAGCTGGTTAATGCAGCATCTCTATGAATTCCACCAGCATAATTCGGCTCCTTATCCGAAGGCTTTATGCCGCAGGGTAAAAGTTTTTTGGTGGAAAAAATTTGAGGTTAAATGTCTGGAAGATAAGTTTTCTCATTGGAAGACTGGAAAATCATTCCTTCCCCCTAATCCTGAAAAGAAGGCACTCCAGCATCCTGCAATGTCTTTACAACTAGCAGGAAAATCTAAAGAAGAAAAAAGGCAACACCTGTTGGCGGCCTTGTCTTCTCTAGACTCAGATGAAGAGCAGGAGGTCTTAGAAGGAGAAACCCAATGCAGTAATTCGTATTTAAATAATGAGGATAACTGCTTTGGAATTCAAGAAATTGCAAACTTGGACCAGCCGTGACTAGGATCCAAGACAACATTAAAAGTAATTGATGAAGAAGCTCCTGGCAAAATAATAGGGGCAGTGGATATAGTAAATACAACAGTTGATCATCTTGGCAATACTGTCGTATATACCAAGAAAATACCAATTCGGCTACCCAACCAGAGGCAGCTGGGCAGACTTTTTCAACAAAGGACTTCTTTAACAAAAATAATAGAGCCCACAGTGTCACTTCTGTCTTCACAAAACGACAAAGGCGATGCTTAAATAAATGCTTTTGAATTTTAGATTGAAATCCGTCTAAAAAATCCATGTCCGAATTGGATTTCAATAAATTGTAATTTATGATTTTGACATCCGCATGTGGTTGTCATGCTATAAATAGGTGAGTTGAAGAGTTGAGAGACACAGCTCTCCTGAGCCTTAAACTCTCTTCTCTCTCTCTACCCTCTTGTAATCTTTAAAAGCTCTTTCCCTTGTAAGTCTATCTCTTTCAATAAATGTTTTGTCAATACTACTTAAATAACTGTTCCTTTCTATTTATTACCTTTACCCTTATCTTCCGCCATATATATATCATTTAAATCAACACAATTAAAAGGATATTTGTGTACATTACTATAAATGTTATAATTAAAAGTCATCAATGCACGTTATAATTAACAATTTCATTCTTTGTGATAATTATATAGATTCTACATAGAAAGTAGTTTCACAGACTCAGAGGTGGAACAAAATGTTGTTATATGCACTATTCCTTTACTAATTAAACTAATAAATACCGTATTAATTAAGTATATCTTGAATATGTTGTCTTGTCTTCTTTCTTATTTTAAGAAAAATAAGTTTCATGCATTTAAATATATCTTCTCTATACTTTTATTATTTCAACAAATTTATTACATTAATCAAATGTAACAATTTAACATAATAATTATTTTATTAGCATAATTTTAATCTTTTCAAAATACATTATTTACCCATCTTTATTCACTATGCGCCTGTTAATATCTAGTTAGTATAAGTTTAGGTGAGAGTCAAATTTGAAATACGTGGAATCTAGTAACACGTTTCTCATACATGAGTAAATAAGGGTAGAGTCTTCAACTTTTCTCTTTTTGTTTCAGGTAAGTGAAACAAAGCTCATAACTATAATTGATTATTTCTCTTCTATAATCGATTTTGAGGCAAAAGATGTGTTTCATTAAATTCACCAATTATTCAATCATGTAAGTATTTCCAAAATGCTGAAAATCTATTGATTTTATTCCCAACGATAATATAATTCACTAATGTTAAATGTATGTGGGCATGAGTGTCAATTAAAGCATTCACGATAGATTGTTTGTCAAACATTATTGTGAATGAAGCATAATGTTTGTCAGACACATGTCTTTATGAAGTAGTAAATATTTATTACTTGTAAAACAATATTACTTACTAGTTTTAAGCATCATTGCTTCTCTTTTTTTTTTTTGTATAAAAATAATATAAAAAAACATATTATGTTTGATTCTTTAATAAAACTTTTTTTTAAGCCTTTGAATTATTTTTTTTATTATTATCATGAAATTTGTTATTATAATTAGTTTTAGATGAATTAAAATATTTACTAGTAGTTGAACTAATATTTATTAGTCATTTTTTATTATTATTATGAAAGTTGTTGTTATAATTAATTTTAGTTGAACTAAGTTTTTATTATTATTATTATAAAAGTTGTTGCTATAATTAGTTTTAGTTGAAGTAAAATATTTATTAGTCGTTGAACTAATATTTACTAGCCATTTAACATTTTTTTTTATAAATAGGATACATTTCAATAATTTTTTTACACAACTAGAAATTTTTTAATTTCTTTCAAATTCACTCCAAAAAATTCTCAACTTCTTTCATTTATTTTCATTCAATAGATCCAAATCAAAATCCATTCAATGTCAAATTTTTAACCTTCCACAAATCCAAATTTTTAAAATTCTTCAGATTTATTCAACACACAAAATAATTCTAATATCGCAAATTATCAATATGCTACACCCCCATTTTATCCTTATCAATTCGAGATGTTTTAATCACCACCAATTATATAATTGTTATTATGTATTAGTTTTTAATTATGTAACTTTTAATTATGGAATATTTATTAATTATTTTGATTATGTTTTATTTTATTTTTAAATATGTAATATTTGTAAAAAAAAATTAGTCATTATAGAAATCTAGCCGTTTGTAAATAAATATATTTTAGTTATGTATATTTTTTTTTTATTGCGCCAAAATATATTTTACATATTTCTATTTTGTAAAAATAAATTATTAAAAAATTATAATGATTCTTCTTAAAAAAAAATAATGATTTAAGTTTGTTTTTAAAAGTTACACCATTGGAGAGATTCAAAGGTTAATAATACTTGAGTTAGTTAGAGTAAAAATGAGTGATATGTACATGTGGATCCAACGAAAAGTAACAAAAATTTATTACACCAATATTGTGAATGAATAGTAATCTACATTGATATATTTCACTAACATTAATGGGATTGTGTGAATTTATGCTGAAAATAAATTTGTAATATATTTTTATTAAAAAACGAAATAATTTTACAGTATATGTTTATTAAAAAATAAATTATAACAATTTACTTTATATGTAAAATAAATTACATTTAAATAGTCCCAAAGATGGTACCTGCTAGTATGGTAATGGTACCCTTCTACTCGCCTCTGAACACTGGATATCCATTTAATTCATTTTATATCTCTAGTGAGTTTAACTTGTAAGTACGAGTTTTTTTTTTTCCATCATTTTGGGGGATGTTTGAAATTATATATTATATAACACATTGAAAAGACTAATAATAAATTAATGAAGGAATAAATAAATTTAAACTATCATAAATATTCTATATCAAAGTGGGGTTGGTAGTTTGGGCCTGGAAGAGAATCGCTAGTTTGGGCTATTCGAGTAATATTTGAAGGCTAGGCCCATTTATTTATTAACGAAATAAAAAGCAAAGGTCCAGGTGGAATAGGTGCGTGAGGTTAACGCTAAGAGGGGGGTCTCTAGAAAGTAGAAAGAAACGCGAACTTTTATAAACCCTTGGCTTCGTTGGACTCTTTCTCTAATATATCACTTTCTTCACCGCTCGCTCTCAAAACATAACAAAACATGGTAAGCTATCATCGATCTCTCTGCTTCTCCATTTTTCTTTCTACATTCCGTTCACATTCACATTTAATCTTTTTTGCGTCGCAGGCTTTGCCGAATCAGCAAACCGTCGATTACCCCAGCTTCAAGCTCGTCATCGTCGGTGACGGTGGCACAGGTGAATTGCCTCTACCTCCTTTTCCGTGATCCATTTCTATTCTTCCCAAAATAAAATAAAAAAGCATTAGGGTTAGGGTTAGAGTTGTTTCCCAATCCGTTACGATCTAGGTTCTTTCTAGAAATCAAAACAATTAGGAATATTAATTTTATTATTTTTTATTTTGTGTTGAACGTTTGCAGGAAAGACAACCTTCGTGAAAAGGCATCTCACCGGTGAATTCGAGAAGAAATATGAACGTGAGATTCTTTAATAATCTTGCATGTGTTAATCTTTATTTGCGTTGTTTATCTTGTTCGTTCTCTTGATTTTGCTTTATCCGAAATAACAGCGACCATTGGTGTGGAGGTTCACCCGTTGGATTTTTCACAAACTGTGGAAAGCTTCGCTTCTATTGTTGGGATACTGCTGGGCAAGAGAAGTTTGGTGGCCTCAGAGATGGATACTAGTAAGTCTTTTTTTTGTTTTCTAGGAGAGACAGAATCTTTGTTTGTTAATCAGTAACTCATGTGCGACCCTGTTATTTTAATATTTACTTGTACATGACCCATGTGTGATGATTTGCACCTGATGGAAATGTGAATTTGTTATCTTTGTTTTTTTAATGCTTAGAATCAAATTTCAAGGTTTCTTCTGTTTGTTGCATGTTATGAGCTTTGGTTGATTGTGTCTGTTTTGGATGTCTACATTCAATGACTAGGTGAAACCAAAGATTTTGATTTCTTTATCATAATCTGCACGGGTGTGTTAAATGTAAACTTTGTTACATACTTGTCAACAATTATAGTTGTTTATTGGCCATGATTACACGGGTTTTATCAGTATTGATTACTTAAGTTTGCATGTAAATTACCTGGCTACCTGTTTTTATACTCTTAGTGTATATGGGGATGGCTGGTTGGGATATGTATGTAGGAAATCTACCATTCCGCTGTAAATGTTTTTATAAGCTGTTATTTTGCCGTGATATAAATCCCCTAATCTTTTAATTATACGTTTTGCTCCCTATCAAGTGCTTCTAACATGGTATTCGTATATTACAGTATCCATGGGCAATGTGCGATTATCATGTTTGATGTTACTGCCCGGCTAACATACAAAAATGTCCCTACCTGGCACCGTGATCTTTGCCGGTCTGTAAATTAAGCCTTGTCAGTTTCATCTATTATTATTTAGCACCTATTTGTTTATGTCAGATCATGGACATTTTCAACCCAACTGATTTTTCAGGGTCTGTGAAAACATTCCAATTGTTCTTTGCGGTAACAAGGTTGATGTGAAGAACAGGCAAGTGAAGGCAAAGCAGGTTACATTTCACAGGAAGAAGAACTTGCAGTACTATGAGATATCAGCTAAGAGCAACTACAACTTTGAAAAGCCTTTCCTGTATTTGGCCAGGAAACTTGCAGGGTAGGGACAAATTTCTGCTAATTTTTACTCTCTATGTTTTTATAAATAAGAAAATTACAAACTTTTAAATGTATTTCAACTTACATTTTGCTGCTTGCGTGTGAATTTTGCAGTGATCCTAACTTGCACTTCGTAGAATCTCCTGCATTGGCTCCACCAGAAGTTCAAATTGATTTAGCTGCACAACAACAGTAAGTTGCCTGTGTCATTAACTTAATGATTCCTTTCTCAGGCAACCTTAGTCAGAGCATGGCTTCCAGCATATGATAAAAAAACATATAGATTATAGAATTGCAAAAGTTTCTTTAAACAAAGCCCACGAGTTGTTTCTTAGCATCAGACTGGAAGCATTGTTGTTCTTGCTCAATTGGAATTGTTCGGTTTAGATTTCTTATAATAATGTATGTATTGGTGGCTTTTGCAGGCATGAGGCTGAACTTGCTGCAGCTGCTAGTCAGCCCCTTCCTGACGACGACGATGATACATTTGAGTAGGAGTTGTGCGTCTGTGGTGTTAGTGTTTACTGATATTTGTGTATGCTACAATATGCTTTTGGGGTTGTATTATTGACATTTTTGGACGTGGATTTGAGATTTTAAATTTAAATCATTATGAGGTGTTTTACTTATGTTTGACATTCCTATTGTGTAGCATGTCTGCGACTGCATAGCCATACGAAACATGGAATATACCGATAGGTTTGCCTTCATTACATCTGACAAGAAATCATTTGGTTGTTTGTCTATCTTTGTTTGAAAAAAATAATAAAATTAATTTTTATAGAAGTTAGCATTGTTTTATTTATAAAAATCTCTACATTTTTTTGAAATTATATGAGAAATTTTTTGTCAATTAATTATTGAAAAATATAATTTTATTCTCTATAACTTTTTAAAATTTTACAAATTTGATCCTCTATAACTTTATTTGCAACATGACTACATATTTTATTTTCATTTTTATTTTTTGACAAATTTTGCAACCAGTTTTTATATATTTTGGAAATTTTTACTCCCAACTTTCCAATTTCTTTTTCTTACAAATTTTAAGCGTCTTATGGTGTTTATTATTGGATAAATGACGAGGGGGAGGGGGTAAAAGTTGAGATAAAATGAATCAAAATAATTTATTAATTGGTTGTGTATATAAAATTATAGCGTCAAATAAAAAGTGCCATTAATACCATGAGTGAAATAGAGGTTTAGAAATGAGGAATACATGAACAGCGCTTTTGTGTTGGTGAATCTTAGAATAGAATAAAGAAGAGATGTTAAAAAGTGGCGAAGATCGATGCGTAGCTTGCCAAACTGTGTATTCTTTATTATTCTCAGGAAAGGCACAATTATATACTATACCCAAGCCAAGAGAAACAAGTTGAAATTTAATTCAAAGAAAGGTTGTTAGTCGTCAGTTTCCATTTCTAGCATGACGAACCAAGATGACAATGTTGTGAAGGGCATTAAGGCGAGGCTGGATGGGGCAGAGGCACCCTTAACTGACGAGTGTTGCATCTACAGAGTGCCCTTTCGTCTTCGCAAACTCAACAAAGATGCGTACACCCCGATGGTTGTTTCTATAGGCCCTTATCACCACAAGAGCCATCCACGCCTCCATAACATGGAAAAACACAAACTCATTTATTGTAAGGCATTTCTTGAACGAAGCGAAACAAGTTTGGAGAGCTGGATCCAGTACATAGAAAGTGTGGAGCCTCAATTTCGTCGCTGTTACTCAGAGACCCTTAAGTTCAGCAAGGAGGAACTGATGAATATCATCTTTGTTGATTCCGGTTTTATACTTGAGCTCTTTTTGCGTAACTACTATAATAACTGGTCCACAGAGGGGGATGATAAGTTTCTTTCAAAACCTTGGTTGTCCAATAATATAAGACAAGATCTGTGGTTGCTTGAGAACCAGCTTCCTTTTTTTGTTCTTGACCGACTCTTCACTGAATCCTTCACTTCTACATCTTTCATTGGGCTCCCTTCTTTTCCTCAGCTTACATTTCGCTATTTTTCCTATTTTAATAAATCCAAGTTAAAATTTGATAATATTAGCATAAGGCACTTCACGGATCTGATCAGAACTTTTCAATTGCAACATCCTGCTGAAAGGCGACCGCCCAGGAGTAAAAAATCAGTGAGACATTTTCCCAGTGCTACTGAGTTGTCAGAAGCAGGAGTGAGGTTTAAGGTAAACACTGACAGTAAGTGCTTACTAGACTTGACATTTTCAGGAGGACGGGTTCTTCAAATCCCGCAGTTGGATGTGGAGGATAGAACTGAAATTTTGTTACGCAATATGATAGCGTTGGAGCAGTTTCACTATCCTCGTGAATCCTACATTATAGACTATGTTAAAGTTTTGGATTTCCTTGTAAACACAAGCAAAGACGTGGACATACTGGTGCGAAACAAAATACTGGTTAACTGGCTAGGGGATACTGATTCTGTGGCTAACCTGTTTAATGGCCTTTTGAAGAATATTACGGGATCAAATGACAATTCTCATTACCTTAGCATATGCCACGACTTGAATGTTTTTTGTACGAATCCTTGGAATAATTTGAAGTCGACTCTGAGGAGTGATTATTGTAAAACTCCTTGGCAAACTGTTGCTACCATTGCTGGAATTATTCTCCTTATTCTCTCTTTCATTGAAACACTTTGTTCTCTCTGGCAAGTAATAAACCAATAGAATATGCCTCCCCGGGTAAGTTTCAATATTGTTAAAAGCTGATTCTTTTCTCAATTCCTTTGTTCTGAAAATGTTTGAATGGCTTCCTTTTATTTCAGGTGTTGTCGGTTGTAACATATGAATTTAGTCCTTCCCAAAATTAACGTCTCATTACGACGGGATGATGATGGGTAGCGTGAAGTCCAGTCCTTTTTTTTGATTTCATGTTCTCTAGCTCTTTTTTATTGCTTTTCTGTTTTTGTTTGCTTTGCTTTATTGTTGCCAATTATTAATGCACTATGTTTGTTTTAGTTATTTTATATTTATAGATTTTTTGTTTGATGCTTATGGGAGAAATTTATGTATTATTACTCTTAATTTCTGTTATGTTCAGATTGGTGTGTTTTTGTAAACATTTTAATTACTTTTATTGTAAAAAAAATGTTGCAAAATTAACTATTTTAAAAATTATTAATGTACATATCAATATGATTAATTATTCTTAATATTTTCATCTACTATATTTTTAAAGTTTAAACAAGTACTAAATATAGTTGAACGTGTAATTATGATTTTTCCATAAATACATTATCTTATTATTTCGTAACATGCAAAGGATAAATTATTTTTTAACTCCTTTATTCTTATGACTAAAATAATTATCTGTGAAACAAATATTTAGTCAAAGAATAGTATCACATGCGAAACAGAATTTCACAATTTTTACTTACTGTAATTTTTTGTTTTACAAAACAATTATAGACATTTCTTTTATGGACAAAATATTATAGACGTAAACTTAATTTGTTTCCTGTATTTTCTTCCTGCCGCACATCTACTTTGTCTTCCCTTTAATTTCCACCACAACTTATTCTTGTCTCTCTTTTAATTTTCAATCATATCACTAATTAAATTTATTGGAATTATAATATTAATAGGATGTTGAAGAGAGAAAAAATGAGTGTGCGAATTTGAGTATGTCATTAGCAAACATTACTTACAGTGGGTCGTTTCGATCTCCTATAAACTCTCTCCAAAGTGTCAACATGGGCCTTTTTCAATCGCTTTTGAGCAAACCAATTACGTTGCATGGTATGAACAGGTAATTTAGCCTTGGGTTCAGATTCTGAATGATCAATACTTGTTTCTTTCAGAACAATCTCGCTGGGCTGAGTTTCAAGTGATACTACAGTCGTTGTGGGTTCATCAGGTATTGATAGACTCATCATTAAAAGATTTGGAGGAGGTTCACGAAGCAATTGAAGAACAAGAGCCCTATCAAGACAAAGATTCGCAGCAAGATTTTTTATCTGCAACAAGTTAAAAAGTGAATTAGAGGAATGGAATCCTGAAGTTGATATAAGGGGCAGTCCTGGCAATGGTGTCTTTTCATGTTAAGTATGCATGACAATAAAAAGAATTCACCCATCTAAGATAATCCCTCACATGAGGAGAAATCAACTATTCCAATCAGAAAATTTATCTTATCTTAAAACTTTTGGGGAGTAAGTTTTTGACTTGGTTCAACTCAGTATACTCTTCAACCTTATTTTACCAATCTAGTTTAATCCTATTTTGACTGATCCATTAATCCTACTTTTATATATATATTTTAATCCCACAAGTTTCTTAGATGTACTGAAAATAAAAATAAAAACTTCTCTTTCTTCTTCTTCCTCCTTCTTCTTGCATATTGGGCTAACAAAATATTCTTTGCAATTCTGTGAACTGGGATTTCTCACAGATTTTCTCCTATTTCTCCTATTTTAAGTTTTTATCATAGTTAAGTAATAGATATTGAATCCCCCGTAAAATACTTTTTTATTTTATTTTACATTCTTATAAAAAAAAATTATATGTTTTAGATCCTATAATTTTATTTTTTTTGTTTTGAGTTTTTAGAGTTTGTTTTTTTTTTTTTTATGATGTCATATCCATTAATTAGTATGTTACGTAAGCATATCTCACGTAATCATTTTTGAATTTCTATTAATTTAAATGGATTTCTATTGATTTAAAACGACATTGTTTGGATTTAATTTATAAATCTTTTTTCGTATAGTAAAATTTCCCTTTTGCTTTTAATTTGTGCTCTGAATTGCAAACTTAAAGGAAAAAAAAATTAGAATTTTTCGTTGTTTTCGTGGAAAATCAGGAACTATTTTCATCAATTAATTTAATTTAAGTTCATTTCAATTAATTCAATTACTCAAAGAAAAACTATACCAACCCATGCACCAATTTCTTAGCTTCAAGCATCCTCTCCACCAATTCCTCATTATTCACATTATCATCAAAGTCATCATCCTTACTTGATCATTCATGAAAAGAACGTAAAACCTTAACTTCTTCTCTTTTTTCGTAACAGATTGAGAATAAAAGGAGAACTTCAATGTTCAAAAATGGTATAAATTAAACCCAATGTCTTTGAATCAATAGGGATCCAAAATTGTCAGATGGGATATGCTTACGTGACATACTAACAAATACATCATCAAAAAGATGGAAGAAAGATAACGACAGAGACAAAAAAGAATTATTGAAAATCAAAATATAGAGATCAAAAACTTATTTAAACCTATAAAAGATTGTAATGCTTTTTTTTTTTTTACTGCAAAGTGGTATAATTCTTTTAAAGTTATACCAATTCTAAATAGTTAATACAAAATTATTTCCAACTTAAATTAATTTATTAAATCATTGGATCGGAACTAATTTTACTGTTTGATTTTTTTTTCAACGATTATTTACATAAACTATTGACAAAATATTTTTATACAAAATTTCCAGTCATGGTTAAATAGGAAAAATATATATAATTTTGTGAATCTTAACTATGCGAAAATATAATGGAGTAAAATGATATTTTAACCAAAAGAGTAATAATAAGTTGACCTACTTTGATTTTCTTGTGTTAGTGAACAATTTTATCTTTTATTTTCTTTTGAATTTTATATTTATTTATCTATGTGAGGTTAAAATTTTGAGAAAAAGAGGAATGCAATGATTTTGAAAATAGTTTTTACACCAGTTCATCATAATTTTTTAATGTATGCTAGATGATTTTTTTTAAAACATTTTTAAAATTATTAAAATGATGTATTTTGATGGGCTCATAATGTAAAATTATTTTACACTAATAATACATGAATATTAAACTATAAAAATTTTGAAATCAAACAACAAATAAAGATTAGTCTAGATACCACAAGAGCATCTTCATCCTAATATTCAATTTTGTTTTTTAATTAAATTCCACCGTATATATATCATTCTTCATTTTTATATTTTTCAATACAAACATTCCAAATAATACCTAATTTTTACAATCCAATCCTTCTATTTGGGTGCTCAATTAGATACCACAAAAAAAGCTTCACATTATTATTATTATTATTATTATTATTATTAGAAGTTAGACCTATCAAAATAATTTTAGAAGATGTGCTCAAATGAAAATCCCAAAAAATGGACCGACACTCCTCCAATAGTTATTCAAAAATTAGCATTCTTATACTTGCATCAAAAGTCTAAGACGCAGGTTCGAATTTTACTTGTAGATGTGACGATTTACGTATTTTTGTGAGTGTTTAGTAAGCATGATGCATTCAATACCTAATTCACCTAAACTTAGTGTAGGTCTTGATTTAGGCGACTTCTAGCACGGATCCATAGAGCAGATGGTTCACGCGTGGGTAATAAGTTTCAACAAATTTCAACAATTGTATCTTACTTAAAGTAAGTGATGAACAGTGTAGATTTGATGTTATTTATTCTCAAAATTTAATATATTAAAATTATATTAAACAGGAAAGGTCTTTTTTTGACTTCGCGGATAGTATATTTCAGTTTGCCCGAAACGGAGGTTCAAAAGTGTTGCTGGTTGTAAAAAGGATGTCATCGATCGGAGTTAAATATTACGAATTTTAAATAGAATCAATTTTTTTAATCAGTTAAAAGAGATTATATTAAAGAGGTAAAAAAGTTACCATAAACCCATATTAAAAAAACATGATCAGGTTAAAAATTATTTGATTGTAGCTACAATTAAATAGCACTTAATCAAAATACAAAGAATCAAGGTCATATATCCATGAGAAAAAAAAAAAAAAAAAGACACTAACCACACGTGAAACTATACATATATTTACCTCCTACTAATAAAACTAGCGTCCACCATCCATTGCTAAATTTTCCATATAACAATAAATCATACATTCCACTAAATAACATTAGCTTTCTTCCCTTGTAATTAATTTTATACATATCAAAATGAATCAATCAACATTGGTAGTGTCAAATCAATTACCCATGTCCAAAATGCACAATTATATCATAAAATTTATATAACTTTATATGTGAAGAATAAATTATTTACCGTTTCATCTTTCTTTCTACATAATGGACTGAATATCTCGTTTAAATAGAACCAATGAGTTAATGAATTACGTCGATGATCTGAATATTTTATAATTAGAGTTCAACATCAAGACATACATGCTAGATCACCCAATATTTTAGAACCAAATTCAGTATATAGTATATAAGAAAATAACTGATTTTTGAAAGATGAGGAAAAGAGAAAATAAAAACTTTCTTTCGAAGGATGAGGGTAAATATAACAGTTGATAAATAAAATAGTTTACCCATGTTTTGTTCTAAAAATGCATATTTCACGTGACTAAAAATAATTTAGTTATGTGAAATATGTTCATTTTAATAAAAAATTATTATTTTGATCTAAATTATACTATTAATATGAAATATTTATTGATTTTATCTTATTATCTTTAATAATATTATTCATTTTTAACTATATTTTTATTTATCCACTCACACTCGAATTATCGAATTTATTATCATTTTGATCGATAATAACTTTTTGGTGAAAATTCTCTTATTCCTAACACCATAAAAAATATTATATTATTTCTATCTGTTTATATTACTATTCTTTTTTAACTTAAAATATAAAAATATATATCATCATTTCTAATGTTCTCAGATTTCGGAATGTTACATACTCACATTGTTAACATTCTGAGCATTCAATTTTATAATATCAAATTCAACTTTTACGAATGCAGAATGCAGACCATCTATCGTAAATAAAGCAGTATTTGAAACAGTAAAAAAAAATATTATTAGTCACTCTAAGGTTCATACCATATATAAATACTAGATTACACATTTCTAATATTAGAAATTTTTAATTTAAGTGGTGAGCTCTATAGTGTATACTTCTCACAACGCAGTGGTGGTGAATGGGCTGATGCCTATGACTTGGATTATATTAAAAAAATGTGGGCATGCAAGTAAATTTGGGATTGACATTAGGAATAACGATGGTCCGAGTAATTTGTCTGTGGATTCTAGTTTTTACTATGAGTTTGTTGCGGCATGTTCCAACAAAAAAAAAAGAAAAAAGTTTATTGCAGCTGAGTAGCTTGAAAATTATGTCATTGAGCTCAATGGTTACAGTTTATGTGAGAGTGGGGTCCCAAAATTTTTAATACAAGAAAAGTGAGTGTAATCCGGTATGATTTACTCACTCTATGATATGAGTCTTAAATTGAATTTTTTTTTTTTTTTGTTGTTGGTGTGATTCAGTCTTAAATTGATTTATAGATGAGAGCCGTGAGAGATTCTCAGCATTTGGTCTTTCAAAATTGATTTATACATCAACAAGTGCAACTTGTTTGCAAGTCAGTTTTATTATGTGGTCTTACAGTTATTTTAGTACATTTAAATTATTATTTCTAGTCATGATGGTAGGATTATTCATTAAATATAATTAACTATACTTCAACATGTGCAACTTGTTTGCATGTCAGTTTTATTACGGGGTCTTGAATATTTATATATACATTAAAATAATTTTATTTTCACATGTCTTATACCATTTTTTTTTTATAAATGTTTGTTCTTAATACAATTATCTTTAAAAAAAATCCACTCATATATAACTTAAATATATATAATTTTAATTATAAATATTAATGATAAAAAAATATTTCACATATTGTTGACAATTTCACGTTAATAAATTATTTCACATATGGTTGACAGTTTAATTATAAATGAATTTTGAAAAAGATTTATCAACTTTACAATCTCACGTTAATAAATTTTTTTTAAATTTAATTTGTTAATGTGAAATGGTCAATCATACGGATCTAGAAGTAAGGTTAGGAGGGGTAAGATTTTATTTTTTATTTCTATTAAGGATAAAAAATTTTGAAAAAAAAATTAATATAGAATTTATAAAAATAATACAGAAAAATGATATAAAATTTGTCAATTTAAAAAAAAATTAGAAAATAAAATATAAAATCATATGATGTAAGGATGTAAAAATGAAATGGGATAGTAAAATTTGTAAGATTTTAAAAAAAATTAAAGATAAAAATATCAAATTAATTTATTAAAAATAAAATATGTCAAAAATAAAATAAAATAAAATAAATATAAAATTAAGTCAAATATTTATTACTAAATATAGGTATAAAACTAAGATATGATTTACTAATAAAAGAAAATTAGATAAATACAAAATTTAAAACCTATTTTTTTAATAATTTTTTTTATTAATATTTTTTAATATTATATATATATATATATATAGAGAGAGAGGGGAGGACTGGAGGCTAAAAAGCTCATGTTTCCCTCTAAAGATTATATATAGGTATTTTTTATATGAAATAAATTACATCTAATTACATACTTTTTTATTTCAATTTTTTATAATTATAAATTTGAATATGAATTAGTGTTATTAACTAATTTGAATTAAATAATTTAAAAATTAAAATCATAAATATCCTACTTATTAAAATTAATTTAATTGAAATAATTATAATTTTTTGAAATTTACATATGTAATTATAAGCAAATGTTTCATATAAAATTATTGAAATTATAAAAAAAAACATTAATATATTTATAAAGAATATTATCATTTTTATAAAACATATACCGTAACTTTAAAAAAAGTTACATGTAGTTTAATAAATAACTTATTGCTTTTATTACATGCAAACAAAATTAATCTACGTTACAATTTCTGAATAGATGAAATTGTAAAAGCTTTATAGAGTATTTTGTGTTGAAAATTAATCACTTATTGCTTTTATTAATTATTGCTGTTATTTTGCATGCATGTCTATTATTGTTGGGATTTTTATACAGAAAGAAGACCGAGTGAGATAGAAAGTGAGAGATAGTTACATAATTAACCAGTCCAGTTCTTTTGTCTTGGTCAACGCAAGGTACAAATACAATAGATGATAAACAATATTGGTGGTGATCGGTGAATATTAAAAGGCACAGATCGAAATCCTCACTGCTAAAACTTCAAACCAGGGATTATTTCGCTACGAAGACTTTTGAAGTAACCACATTTGGATTATGGCTGATGAAGGAAATTTAATAGAAACCAAGGAATCGGTTCAGGTAATATCTGCCATAATTGCCGGCCGGATCCGACATTATATCAACAGTTTCATTAAGTTTTATTTTATTTGTTGTTGTTTGTTACTCATTTAGATGATGACTAGCATGAGGAAGCACGAAGATGTTGTGAACGGCATTAAGGCGAGGCTGGATGGAGCAGAGGCACCGGTAACTGAAGAGCGTTGCATCTACAGAGTGCCCTTTCCTCTTCGCAAAGTCAACGAAGATGCTTACTCCCCAACGTTAGTTTCTATAGGCCCTTATCACCACAACCGCCATCCTCGACTCCAAAACATGGAAAAACACAAACTCATTTATTGCAAGGCATTCCTTGAAAAAACCCAAACAAGTTTGGAGAGCTGGATCCAGTACATAGAAAGTGTGGAGCCTCAAATTCGTCGGTGTTACTCAGAGACCCTTGAGTTCAGCAAGGAGGAACTGGTGAATATCATCTTTGTTGATTCCGGTTTTATACTTGAGCTCTTTTTGCGTCAGTATTATGCTGACTGGTCCACAGAGGATGATGACAAGTTTCTTTCAACACCTTGGTTGTTCGGTTTCATTCAGCAAGACCTGTGGTTACTTGAGAACCAACTTCCTTTTTTTGTTCTTGACGGACTCTTCAATTTGACCTTCACCCCTACATCTTACGATGAGGTCCCTTCTTTTATTGGCCTTATATTTCACTATTTTTCCTGTTATAATAAATCCAACTTAAGTTTTCATTCTATTAGCATAAAGCACTTCACGGATCTGATCAGAACTTTTCACTTGCAACATCCTGCACAAAGGCGACCGCCCAGGAGTGATTATGAGTTAGTGAAACATTTTCCTAGTGCTACTGAGTTGTCAGAAGCAGGAGTGAGGTTTAAGGTAAACACTGACAGTAAGTGCTTACTAGACTTGACATTTTCAGGACGTGTTCTTGAAATCCCGCAGTTGATTGTGGATGATGAAACTGAAATTTTGTTACGCAATATGATAGCTTTGGAACAGTTTCACTATCCTCGCGAATGCTACATTATGGACTATGCTAAAGTTTTGGACCTCCTTGTAAACACCAACAAAGATGTGGATATATTGGTGCGAAAGACAGTACTGGTTAACATGCAAGGGGATACTGATTGTGTGGCCAACCTATTTAATGGTCTTCTGTGCAATATTGCGCGAGGAAACGACAGTTCCCATAACCTTCGTATGTGCCAAGACTTGAATGATTTTTATACAAATCCTTGGAATCATTTGAAATCCACTCTTAGGCGGGATTATTGTAAAAGCCCGTGGCAAACTGCTGCTACCGTTGCTGGAATTCTTCTCCTTATTCTCTCTTTGCTTCAATCAGTTTGTTCTGTCTTACAACTAATACAACAATAGAATATGCCTCCCCTGGTAAGTTTCAATTATTGTTATTTGTTAAATGCTGAATTATTCTTTTCAACTTCTACTGCATTCCTTTGGTCCGAAAATGTTTCAATGGCTTCCTTTTATTTCAGGTGTTGTAACTTGTAACATATCAATTTACTCCTTCCCAAAATTAACGTCTCATCACGACAGCATGATGATGGGTAGCATAAAGTCCAGTCCTTCGTTCTTCCTACTTTTTTTTTTAATTTTATGTTCTCTAGCTCTTCTTTATTGCTTATTTATTAGGAACTCAGTTGTCCTTTCTATTTTTGTTTGGTGTGGTTTGCTTTATTGTTGCCAATTATTAATGCACTCTGTTTGTTTTAGTTATTTTATATTTAGAGTTTTTTTGTTTGTTTTTGTTTTTTGGTTACGGAAGAAATTTATGTATTATTAATCTTAATTTGTATTATGTTCAGATTGGTGTGTTTTGCAAATATTTTAATTACTTTTATTGTAAAAAAAATGTTTCCAAATTAACTATTTTAAAAATTAATAATGTACATATCAATATCAACATGATTAATTGAAATATTAAAAAAAAATAGTATAAAGAATATATTGAGCTAAATTAAGATAAAATGTGAACCATGGATAATGAATTGTTATGTAGTGCTTGGTGTAACTTATATTAACAGTTTCTTCTCATTCACGAATGATTTACCGTGTCTTATTGATTAATAAATTAATTCTCTCCGATTCTCACTTCATCCTCTCTGAATGGGGTTAATAAGGGGAAGGAAGAACACACAGTTTGTATCTAGAAAGTGAAATAATCTGTATTAGAAGAGAAGTATTTATTTTGACGAGAAGATTAGTCACCACGGCGAGATTATTTTTTCATAAACTTAAAAATGTAATTGCATCTCATGGAAAGATTAGTTTCAGATTACATAATAATAATAATTTATCCCATGGTTAAGATATTAAAACAGAGAGGGAAAATGGAGAGAAATGGTGAGAGAGCAGCTGAAATTAGGCATACACACCCTGTGGCCAGTGCTTTTGTCTTCGTCAATCGTAGTTTCAGAAACTGTGTATTCAATATTCATACCCGTAACTACTCTAACGATTCCCTCAAGAATGAAGCTAGGTACCTATTCTTCGTATATCCATATAATTATTTATTCTGATGATTCCCCCCCAAGAAACGTATCTGGCAAGAGAAAGAACTTTCAAACTTTAATCGTAAGAAAGGAATCGATCGGGTAACATTGCCACACATAATACCCTGCTCAGACACCTAATTGGCATCATTTAAGATTTCAAGTGTCCAAAAATCATTTTCGAACATTCCAAGTTTTCTTCATTTTCTTGCTGCTTTTCTTGACTGAACTCTTTTTTGGTCAATTAATTAGATGACAAGAATGACGAACCACGGCGATGTTGTGATCGACATTAAGGCGATGCTGGAGCAGGCAGGACCACCGGTAACTGAAGAGTGTTGCATCTACACAGTGCCATTCGATATTCGCAAATTCAACGAAGATGCATACACTCCAATGGTAGTTTCTATAGGCCCTTTTCACCACAGCCGCATTCCTCGCCTCCATAACATGGAAAGACACAAACTCATTTACTGTAACGCATTTCTCCAACGAACCAACACAAGTGTGCAAACCTGGATCCGCTACATTGAAGAGGTGATGCCGGATTTTCGTCGCTGTTATTCAGACACTCTTCAGTTCAGCACCCAAGAACTGGTGAAAATAATCTTTGTAGACTCTGGTTTTTTATTTGAGCTTTTTTGGAAGGACTATCACGATGAATGGTCAGGGAATGACGCGTTTCTCGTAAAACCTTTGATAGCCGACATCGTATCAGTAGATTTGTTGTTACTTGAGAACCAGCTTCCGTTCTTTGTTCTTGCTCGTCTTTTTAATCTCTCCTTTAGTACTAACAATAACATTAACATTCCTTCGTTTATTCAACTTACGTTTAAGTTTTTTGCCTATTACAATAGATCCAACTTGAGTTTTGATGATAATAATATTAGAATAAGACACTTCACCGATCTGATTAGAATTTTTCACTTGCAACATCCTCGTGAAAACGACCCGGTAAGATAAGTGAAAAATCAGATATGCATCTTCCCAGTGCTACTGAGTTGTCAGAAGCGGGACTGAAGTTTAAGGTAAACGACAAAAGTGAGTGCTGCTTACTGGACTTGAGATTTTCAGGGCGGGTTCTTGAAATGCCGCAGTTGAAAGTTGAAGATCGAACTGAAGTTTTGTTTCGCAATATGGTGGCTTTGGAGCAGTGCTACTATCCTTACGAATCCTATGTTACAGACTATGTTGCTGTTTTGGACTTCCTTGCCAACACCAGCAGAGATGTCGATTTACTGGTTCAAAACAAAGTACTGGTTAACTGGCTTGGGGACAGCGATTCTGTAACTAACCTGTTTAATGGCCTTATGAAGAATATTACGCATACAGATGACAATTCTCGTTACCTTCGCATATCCCGAGACTTGAATTTTTTTATAGTAATCCTTGGAATAATTTGAAGTCCTCTCCGAGGAGTGATTATTGTAAAACTCCTTGGCAAACTGCTGCTTCCGTTGCTGGAATTGTTCTCCTTATCCTCTCTTTCATTCAAACAGTTTGTTCTCTCTTGCAAGTAATACCACACTAGAGTTGTTCCACCTTTGTTAAATGCTAATCAATTGTTCTGACTTATTTTGTTGTTATTATTATTTCCAATTTCTACTGTTTCCATTTGTCTGAAGATGTTTCAATATAAGGGTTTCCTTGAAGTATACAGAGTTTCAATATAAAGCTCAGTGTTGTATATTGGTATGGTTCTCTGTCACAATAGATTCGACAGTACTGATAGTCAAATTTGTTTATTTTGTTTTAAATCATTTTCATTTTCATGTCCATACTACATATAAAATCTGAATTTACTAAAAACATCTTTAACAGATTTTTATTAATGCAGTAAAAAAAACATATTTGGAAATTTATTTAATAGTAAGTCTAATTCTGTACGATTTCCCTATTTGTAATTGACAAATTTCAAAAGTCAAAACTACAAAAACTAACGTAAGAATTAAAGTAATGAATCATGTATAGTAGTATTTTATACTTTGCATGCATGAGGGAAGATGGAGAGAGGTGCAGAAATCTGTGACGTTGGTGAATCATAGAATAGAAGAAGCTAGAGAGATGTAAAAAGTGGCAAAGATGCGTAGCTTCATAAACTGCGTCTCCGTCCGTACCCTTTATTATTCTGATAATTCCTCCAAGAAACGCATCACGCATCAAGAGAAAGACTCGAAATTTAATCCAAAGAGAGGTAATATCGATAGCTAGCTAGCTTTGTTTTCTGGAACTAGTTAATTAACTAATGATGAACCACGATAATGTTGTGATAGATATTGTGTTGCATCTACAGTGTGCCCTTTTCGCTTTCGCAGACTCAACGAAGATGCATACACACCCAAGGTTGTTTCTATAGGCCCACTTCACCACAATAGCCATCCTGGCCTCCAAAACATGGAAACACACAAACTCTACATTACAAGTAATACCACACTAGAATGCCTCCCCGGAAGACCTAGTAAATTCAATTATTGTACTGAATTTTTTGTTATTATTATTTTCAATTTCTACTGTTTACATTTGTTTGTTTGTTTCATTTCTTGTGTGTAAGTTGTAACCTATTAATTTAGTCCTTCACGATTGGTCTGCATAAAGCTCAATGTTGCTCTTCAAGTATATATATCGTACAGAACATGATATAATTCTAATCTAATGTAAATAATCCCAATCCGGCTCCAGAGTAGTGAGATGCAGATACATTACATGTCCTGATAGATAGTTATAGTTTTTTTGGATCACCATGAGATTGGTGCAAAGTATCTACCA
This sequence comes from Amphicarpaea edgeworthii, assembly GCA_014843725.1. NCBI lineage: Eukaryota > Viridiplantae > Streptophyta > Magnoliopsida > Fabales > Fabaceae > Amphicarpaea > Amphicarpaea edgeworthii. The sequence goes on along the minus strand of CM026322.1, from coordinate 22,356,534 downwards.
ATTTGATTGATAATCAGATATCAAAATTAAAACAGATGCACAAAAAAAATATACATTTCTGAAATTGAAAATATACATAAGATTTTATTACAAACTAAAGTATATATTGAAATCATGTACTTTTTTCTCCAGGTCCCATGAAATTGAGATATCAAACCAGACAAACTTAATTTCTCCAAATTACATATTCTTAAACATGCTACTGGACTATGATTCTAACAATAAAATTAGTAGTTGAAATCATGTACTTTTTTCTCCAACCACATCCATGGATACCATCAATGCCACATTCTTTAGCAGAAAATTCATTTGGTATTACGTATTTTCTTTATTTTTTGATTTGTTTCTATCAATTATCATACCAAACACACGAAAAGTAAATAAAAAAGTAGGATATTATTTGATAGATTATAGCTGCCATTAGATTGACGTTGTGGTTGTGCTATGCATGCAACTAGAGCCATATTTTCTTTGATGGATTGGGAGGAGGAAGAAATTGAGAGGGAGAGAAACATCCAAGCATGAGAAAAGTCCTTCTGCAGAGTTCGTAATTATGGATATTGGATAGTAAGAAACTAAGTTATCAAATTTAACTTCGGTAATTGATAGAGGAAAATAGGAGCCCTGTTTCTTCTTTTGTAGTTTTGCTTTTTAACCTTATTCCAACTTTATCAAATTCAACTGCAAAATCCTCATCATCTAATTTTTTTTTTATACATAAATAATATAGCCAAAATACAAATATATAAGTTGTAAATGGTAAAAGATGGAATTGCATGAGCCTGCAGTTAAATCAGAACTCCAGACAATCCTGTTTCCAACTTTCCAATGTTATGCAGTACTTTGATGACACTTCTTTTTTGGCATTTCTAGGATCTAGTTACTAATTTTAACTTAAAAGTCTTTCAAGCAAGTTGAGCATGATTTGTATAGATGGTTTTGATGTAATTACCATGGTCTCTTGCATGTATAAACAAAATTATTAAAATGTATTAGGATAAAATTTAATCTAGCACAATACTATATATAAGGGTTTCTGTGTTGTTATCTAATTAAAATTAAATTTTACTTCAGGAACATACACCAACTTTTATTTCATGAACTATGAAGATAAAATCTCTAATTTTAATCAGAGAAAAAATCCTATGTTATTGCATTTGCAACGAAGTTCTTTTCCAATGTATTGTGTGATGCCAAAAGGTTTTGTGGCGAGCAAATTAAAACATTTGCCTACTGCATCAACTTGGACTATATTGGAGCTTTTACTGCTATATATCCTCTCTGGGACCTATCTTCTTGTTTCTGTTCTTTATTATCTAACTCGATCTAGATCATAAACATCTTATAATTCTTGTGCATCATTGCATAGCTCTAATTCATTGGTTTTATTGCCCTTGCTATTATTCTACATGGCCATGGCCATGGCCTAGGCCTATATGTATATGTGCTTATATTATAGTATGTGATAAGTTCATATCTCATGAATTTATCTATGTAAATTTAAAAAAGAATTAACTAGAATTGATTGGAATATAAATAACGTGAATAAATAAAAACAAAGATTTAGAGCTTCAATAAATCAAGGATCCATATAAAATTTAGATTTTCACCAAATTTTTCACTTCTGTTATACAGGGAAACAAGAATGTGGAATTTCAGACCTGGGGGCTTTAAGCACCAAGAAAGGGATAAAACAACACCAAAGCAGAAGTAAGAAGAGGTTTAAGTGCCAGAATCACCCAAGAAGCCCTGGTCCAAGCACTAGAAGTGGATTATATATATTGCATTTATAGTTTCTTTATACTTTTGTATTTATAGTTTCTGAATTGGATTATTTATGTCACAGATGCAATGTGTAGTTTATTACTATTTTTTTTTTAAATGCTATAACGTACTAATGTAGAAAGTCATGTTATTTTCGAAAGAATTTATTAATGCTAAAATAGTTTAAAAAGATGGGGGGTTGAGTATAGATGAGATCCCTAGTTATTTTCCACGTAGCACATATATCGATTTCAATAATATAACTTTGGGAGAGTGAGTGTGTTTGACCTGTAAACCAAAGCTAAAACAATTTATTTAAAAGGAAGGAAAAGGAAACCTTTAAACATGCTTGCTTGGGTTAAAAAGAAAGGAAAAGGGAAACTAAAGCTTTTGAAAGTGTATCTAATTTTTTTCGTGCATTGAATTGGATAAAAAGTCCTCTTATTTTTGCTAACCCTTGACTGCCACAGTATAGGATTTTCAACCCGCACTGGTTTAGTTTTGATGGTATTTGGGACCCAACTGACACTACAAATCCTCATGATTAAAGATGTTTTTGTTGTGCTTTCATGAGCAAGGGTCTTTCGTAGGTCTTGTCTTTGTTACATTGGCATGAAACCAACAAAGTCGCACACAACACAAACACTCATCAAAAAACAAAAACAAAAACAAAAAAACAATTAAAAGCTAACATGTGCTGGCACACCATTTGTTTCTTTGTGGTGAGGAATATATAATTATTGGTAGAAAAAAATGTTTATACATGGTAAGTATAAAACTTTTAAATTTGTCAGTTAATCACATCATAAGACAATTAATTTTTATAAAATTATTTTAAAATTTATTATAATGTGAATTATAATTAATGGTGTAAAATCATTTTAAAAATTAAAAATTAATTTAAAAACAGCTTATGTAGTTAATAAGATCGTGATTTAACTAACACAAATTTCCTGCCGTGAATTTCATCAACCGATCTTTAGCATATATAGTTAATGAGATCGTGATTTAACTAATTAAGCCTTCATGCTGTGATGGGGGAATATATGCAATGTACTAAAAATGGCTCAAATTTGATAAATTGCATAGTTGGAACCCCAAAGCACATGATTGAGCAAGCGAGGCGGAGGTACTTCACCAAAGCACATGATTGAACAAAGCATATGAAGTAACATAAAGCTTAGACTAAAGTGAATTTAAAGAATCTTGTTAAAAGCTATATAATGGAGTGTAGTAGCAGACACTAATGAAGTGTGGTTACTTTTGACCAATGAGTAGTGTTGCTGTTAAACGTAACCCATGGAGGTCAATGGGGAAACCCATGCATGAAAAATGTATCATAAGCTTGTAAAGTTTCGGAATCCTATGTCAATTTAAAAAATTTAGTTATTAATTCTTGGTCTGCTTTAAAAACTAAGATGCATTTGGTTTTAATTGATTAAGCAAGGTGATAATATTATTAAACCCCTTCCGTTTATCAATAAAAAAAAATTGGTATTTTATTAATAGAAGATAATTAAGCACTACTTTAGGGGCAAAGAAATTCTTGTTCAACCAATCAAAGCTTTTAAATGCCTTTTGTAGAATCTTAACATCTAATCGTTTTTATTTTCCAATGGGAAGTAGCTTTAAGCTATTTCTGCTCATGGATTGTTGGCCAAATGAGAGTATTGGGTTATCAGACTTGAGCACCCAATAACGCTACTTAAAAAGATATAGATCATCAGTAAAAAAAAAGAAGATATAGATCAATAAGTTAAGCTAGCTAGGGTATAAGAAAATTCTAAGTTACATGATTAAATAATTGAATGATCATAACAAACGTAGAATAAATTAAATAGTTTTATTTCTTTTTGAAAAATTATGAACATGTGACATATAAAAAAGGAAATTTTATGAATATATAGTATTATGGGGATGGAATACAAACTTTTAATTCAGTAATAAATTTTACAGAATTAAAAAAAAACTGATAAAAAATTGAATAAACTTATATAGCAAAACAAGAAAAAAAAAATAGTTAAATTTCAAAAGGTTTGCCCCTTTCTAAACTAGAAAAAAAAAATAGTTGTTAATTAAACTTATTCAATTTTCTTTAATTTGATTTGTTCACTTCAAAGAAAGCAACTTCACACACAAAAGTAGCACTACTAAATTCAAGCAACGCACAGAAAAACACACAAGTATATACAAGAATCTTCTTGCATGCTTTCAAAATTATTATCATGTATTCCAGATTTGTTTCTTCTCAAAGCAAACCAATTTTATCCTCTTGCTTTCGTGTTGTGTTTATTACATCTCCAGCACCAAATTTTGAAGCGCCTCTCAGTATTATTAAATTTGATAAAATAAAAATGGTTAAATCTTATTTATATTTAAATCTATAAAAAAAATTGTTACTTATATATATATATATGTAGGTCAAGGAGTATTAATTATATACCTATTGGTCTATTACAACAGTATTAGTGCAATGTGTCATTGCCACTTGCCATTACTAGCTAAATGTTCGGGGAAGTGGTACTCTAATTTCTTGAACATTGGTTTTAGAACTTGCAGCTGGCTCTAAATTCACCAATGAAACAAAAACCAAAGCAGCATATATGTATATTTTTGAGCTTTGCCTTGACCTATGGTTACATTATAATGTATCAGCTAGTCCTTTATTCTTCATTTGAAATGAGAAACCGCGCGTGTTGAATTCTTTTTAAAGAGTAAGATTACTATTATCACATAAATGCATGCATACACATGGTTCTACGCAAACTGCTAGGTGAAGGTGAACTTTGTTATGATGGTTTTTCGTCCCACAGTCACAGTGGTCCTTATATTAAAGAGAATAACATGGGTTGTAACATTGAGTGAGTTTTTACGACTACAGTAGTTATGAATCAATTATTCCTTGGACCACGACGTCCCCACTATAAAGCTATATATAGTATATGTGTATATCTGAGAGTTAAAGAGAGAAAGACAGAAGCAAAGAGCATCTTTTCTGAACACATTCTCGGGGAGATTTAGATAAAGAACACTTTGCACCAAATCATAGTGAGGCTTAGAAGCTAGCTAGCCCTCTCTCTCTGATCTCGAAACACATTAACACTACTGATATTAAATTGTTGATACTTTAAAAAGTACATGGACTAGCTGCTGAGTCATATACCAGAATCATGCACTCATGGCCAACAAAACCTCAAAGTCATAATTCACTACCTAAAGCTTCCTAGCTAGCTGGAAGAAAATAACAAAAATAAAAAGCAAAAATAAATATCCGCATGAGATGATGAAGAAAGTAACACATGGAAGCAAGAGACCAAAAACAAAAAAAAGTAACTATCGCTAGGAAATAGGGATATATAGCCTCTCGATTCTCTCCTTGGACAGAAAACCTGTGAATTAATGAGAAAAGAAAGGGTTGATCAGTGCATGTAACTCTAATCTACAAATATAATGATTACAATTACTAGTTATGCAAGAAGATATTTATAGATTAATGTTAGAATTAATTACCACATGGATGGATGAGGAAGTCTATGATGAATAGGGAGACCTGGCACTACTAGAGTCCCTGGGTGCATTGCATCGGTAGCACTCCATTCTATTCGCGAAGTTATGCTCGTTACATCCAGACCTGCACATGCACATTAATTTAATTAATCACATTCCATCAACATATTATCATTACTGTTTTATTTACTTGCACTTTTTTTTTGTTTTTTTTTAAAATCATCTTAACAACAACAATTACAATAATAATATAAAAAAATAGAGATAATTATATATATATACAATTTGAGATATATAGATATAATTAACACAGACACGGTAACATGAAAAAGTTTGAAAGTTGTATGACATGACACATCCACCATACAAAAGAAATGAAGTGATATATACGGACCTGGTGCATATCCAGTCACCGGATTTCCAGCCAGGGCGGGCGGAGGTGCCGCCGACGCCGCCAGCGCCGAAGCCAAAGGGTCTCATTCGGGGCATGTCGGTGGTGTCAAATGGTCCAGCGGAGGAGTCCTCCTTGGGGGCGCCGCACTTGAAGCAGCTGGAGCGGCTGGCGAAGTTGTGGGCTCCACAGTTTCCGACGGTGCAGTACCAGTCACCGGGGCGAACATCCGGGCCAGTGGTGAAGCCAAAGGAGGAAGAGCCTCTTCCGCCGAAGCCGCCGCCAAAGTCGCCGCCGCCGCCACTCTTGGGCTCCCCGCATCGCTGGCACGATTCTCTTCTCTGAAAGTTCAGGTGGTTGCATGTCCTGCAGTTCCAATCTCCTGGTCTGCTCATTTTCCCTTCATAAATAATAAAATTAGTTAAATGCAATTTCTCATTAACGATAATATTAACGTATGCATGGGAAATTAAGGCTTGAGAAAAAGAAAAAATATATATATATGTTGAAGTAGGGAAGAAGGAATGATATTCACCTTTGGAGTTTGGAGAGTGAAAATAAATAGAAGGCAGTAGCTCCTCCAGAAGGAGAGAATTGTGGGTTGTGGTGCAGATGAGTGAAGAGACTGAGGTGGTTTATATACTGCCAATTAAGGCCTCGAAAATCGAGCAGATCGAAGTAACTAGCTAACTAGCCAGTGTGCAGGCTGGGCAACGGGTGCTTCTTTTTTGTGCTTCCTTCCAATGTGATATCATCATAAACTATATTTGGAAAAAGGGTAAAAGATATTTTCCAAGTGCCACTCCATACACCATATATGATATATGTTAATTATTATATCATAAATAAAAGGTATGTGAGTATGATAATTGGCAATAGTATTTTTTTTTTTTTAGGGTTTTTGGAGATGCCAATTGCCAAGTACACGTATCACTGATTGTAGTTTGTGTATTTTATATAGAAATATATGTAAATGCTAATAAAAGGGAATGTTATAACTTAGAATAGCACCCTCTCATCATGCACGTAAAGAATAGAAATTGATTATGGAAATTATAACTAATTTGTTCAACTATGTCAAGCTGCTCTTTTTTTGTCCCCACATAAAGCAAATTAGCATGCATTGTAACCTCTAAACACCACAATGCCCATTGCCCATGCCCTGTCTTTTAAATCTTGTAGTCCATAAATGATAGCAAAAGACCTTTTTGACTGTGGATACGTGTTTAATGGACCCTCATTTATAGTGAAGTGGCGGGGGAAAGAAAGAATAACGATAAATTAAATGGTCCTTATAATTTTTACGAACGATCACCGCATGGTCTCCAAGTGTATATATAGATCTTTTTCTTTTTAAATTTTTCCTCTTTTTGATGTTATTGAACGATTGGATAAGAAGGAACGAATTAAATTCATTGTTTATATCAGCAGACAAAATGAATATTCCTGATCACACTTCAAGGAAAACCTTATTAAGATCAGAGATTGATTGTTGACCCCAGTGCGTAGTGGCCCAGCAGCTTATTCCCATATTCATAAATAATTGCCAAGGAGGTGTCATGTCTTACTTTCAATATTATAAGGGTCGTCACAAACTATATGCATGGTAAAAATCGGTGCTGCTTTTCAATTTTGAATATTCCTCTTTTGTACTTGGGACTTAATTTCTTTTGGGAATAAGTCAAAAGGATTATAATACTAGTATATCGCACAACCTTATTAATTATGTAGTAATGTTCTTTTTTTCAATATTTTTTTTATATTTAATTACGTGAACATTTGGCCTAGCTACCTACTACGTAATCTTGTTAATGATCAAGCTGAAATGTCTACATAATTTTCAATCCTCCATTACCAACCTAATTAAATGAAATTTTATAATAAGGGGTGTTCCCATTTCCCAACATAGTATAAAATCATTAAACAGAACGAAGATGTGAAAAAAGTTTTATATAATCATGTTGGGAGTTATATAGATGTCAGTTAAGCAGTAGTACTTATTAAGCTACTAATCCTACTCTTTAAAGTGGTCCCAAATAGTAATTCATGTCTGGCGATCGAATTGTTAATTTGTAACACATAAAGACGTACCCTTTAATTAATGTTTCCCAACCATTGAATATGAAGAACGATTTTATTCATGATAGTGGCGACGAGATTTTGGACCGCGAACACAAAAAACTGTGTTTATGTATATTAATATATTATTATTATAATGAAAAAAAATTTAAGGATCACTCGTGCATGTCAGATGCTGCTGAAGATCTAGAGGGGTGAAGTGAAATTATGTATAGCTCCAAGACGTAGGCGATGTTAAAGTAAAAGTTGCATGGCCATTACTTCAAGGAACGTCCTTGGTTCAAATAATTGCACTACGATATTATGGCACTTAGTGAAAGAGAAACGATTCTCATTGATGACTAAATGTTGATTGGAATTGAAGGAATAGTTCAAAAATCAAAGAAAGGAGCAAAAACTTGGTAGAGTTTCGATAAAGATAAGTCGAAGTTGATGATGATGGAAGAGAAGTCTTCGAGGTTCAAATTTTGACCATCTTTTCTTTATTTATTTTTTTCTTTTCTTTTTTCCACCTCTTCGTTACACTGATATGGCTTTTTCGCTGTCATGTTCTTTTCCGCTAGAAAGAAAATAGCAAAGAGGGGAAAACATTATAGCACGAAAACCCCCAACAAAATAAAAAGAAGGAAATCTTAAAACTAATAGAAATCACCCACCATTTTTATTGGGGAATGGTAAAGAAGGCTGTGAAAGCAAAAAGAAGTGCTGATTCGATTCTCTTATTGGGAAATGCTTCCATTCCATGCATGACCATATGACCAAAATCTAACGTATACTTCTACTCTTTAGTACTTTATCTTTTCTTTTAATCTCATTATTATACACACTACCAACAGATATATATGATTCTCATTTCGTACACATCAACTAATTTAAAATTGTAAATTATTATTACTATTATATATATAAACTAAGGCCTTTAAAAATTAACATTGCTATACATACATATATATCAGCCCACGCTTTTGCGCTTTATCAACGTACATGTGTACGTGTACTTCTGAAATTTACATATCCCTGGCAAATAAATAAAGGAACAAAGACATTACATGCACTTTATTTTAAGAAAAAGTGTAATTTCACAAATCGTAATATATCATGTAAAAAGCAAGAAATTTTGCGTATGTAATACAGTAGTTTTAACTGTTTCCAAATTTGTCCTCGTCTGTGTTATATACACACAACCTTTTTTTGGTACAACACACACAAAACCAGCCAATTACAAATATTAATTGGAAATGTAATCTTAGAATAAAATGTGTGTATTATACTATTAGAATTACATATATAATTCGTTTTGTTATGGTTGCATGCACGTGAGTTGGTAGAAAGATGTGAGTGACGCCATCAGAATGATAAAAGTTTTCTCTTTTCTTTTACTTTTTAGACCTCCAATATCTTTTATAATATGCTCTGAGAGTCCCCAAATGTCCATCCATCTTCTTTGATTTTACACAGTTTTCTACCAAAATTACTTGAAGTATCGTAAGCTTCAAATAACATTTCTCGACTCTCAAATATACCAAAAATTGCCTAAAATGTTATATATGTGGTTTTATGTTAAATAAAATAGAGATGTAATTTATCTATAGGAAAATTAAAATGAATTCAAAATGAAATTCAATGAGTAATTTATATACATAACTCTCAAAGGAAATAGATTAGTCGCTGGATAGCTCAAGTTCAAACTCACTTGCGAATAACACATACATGAATTAGTTAATTTTTCATCATATTTTCTGAGGTCCTTGCTAGAGATCTCTATTTTTAATGATTACTATATTCATAAAAAAAAATATTTAATAGTAACCAAATTAATATGAACAACAATTAATTTAATATAATTATTTTTAATTTATTGTAGTTTTATTTTATGCATATAATAGTAAGTTAAATTTATTCATTACATATAAATAAATAAATAAATAAACAAGGATGTTATGATATTTATATAATATTTTTATATCACTTAAAAATTAGTTTGTATTATTTTATATAATATAAATAAAACAAAGGGATTGAAAATTTTAATTTACAAGTTTTGTATAAATTATTGAAAAAGATAATAAGCTTCTGGAAACTAATTTTCAGAATGTTAACGAAAATCAGTTTTTAGAAATCTTGAGTAACATGTCGAAAACTAATTTTTAAAGTATTTTTGTTAAATAAAAGTACAAAAACCCAAAGGATGTGCGAAGAAAAGAAGAAGAAGAAAGTGTAAATGAATATAATCTCACAAGAAGTTATCAATTGTCATGTTCTAGAGTGCAGTAGAAAAATAAAAACCACTATCACTAGCCCAGTATCGTTGTTGGTCCAAACTAACCCAATATCATAAATAAGCCCAATCACCGTTTCCTTTAGGCTTCCATCATTACCGATGAGCCCAGTAAAGTTTTCAGCTCTAAAAGGATAAAAAAAAAAAATCCATATTGCTACCTTGTTTAAAAATACATTTTTAGTGGGTCTGGATCGTATGCTTCAGTTGTTTTGTTAGAGAAGAGAAGACCATTAAACAGTATATTAAAAAAAAAACCAGAAACAGCATCGTCGTCATCATTCATATGCCCCCAACAACCATTGGTTTCTGTTGTTCATGAATCAAACAATGAAATCATAGGCAATATTTATAAATAAGACTTATTAAAATTACACTTTTATTTAGACAGAATATGAATACAGAAAGCAACATACATAATAATATAATATCCATGCCCGAATGAAATAAAACAAAATTTGCTGGATGTGAAGGAAACTATCCATGTCCTTCCACCAAAGCATTCCCAAACCCCAAAGCAATAAAGATAGTGAGTGAGTTACCCTTGAATTAAAAAAAACATTTATTTAGTAGCATGAGAATATAAAGAGAGAGAACCAAGCGGCTATACCATTACCAATATACCCCTAATCCCACCACACCAACACCACTATTATGTATTCTATAGCCCCTCTTTCATTTCCTAATAAAACTAAAGTTTTATATCTATGACCATTGACCACCTCGTTGACCATTAGTTCTCTAGTTCAACCGAAACCCCTCAAGTCCCAAATTTGCAGTTAGCCACCTGCAAACTTCATCAGTCTCTTCAGGGACTGTATAGTGACCCAACCTGCAAAATCAAAGAATATATAATTCATTAGACTAATGTCATTCATATCCACAAATATGATAAGTGATAGTCTTTGCAGAACAAAGAAGAATACCCATTGTAGCTCCTAAATATAAGATTCTGGAATCCTGATGAACTTAAGGTCATTGCTGACCTCTCTCCGTGTTCATATGCAACCACATCATCGCCTGCAAAAACAATTTAAACATTGATCAGGACTGAAGTCAAAGATGAAACCAAATGAAGTAAACTTTTTTGTAAGAAGTTCAGATAATTCATAAAAACCAGAAAAATTGTCAAAAAGTTTAACAATTTTGATATACAGATTATTGATCAGAGAAGACATAAAAGTAGTATCTCAACTTTGATATACATGTATCACGAAAGATGTTTAATTCTGACAGATTAAAAAAAAAAAAAGTTGTGTGCAGGCCACTGAGTGAAAACTGGAAAGGAAAAGATTCCCAATAATAACAGTTTATATTTTAAGCTATAATGATAAATGATAGAACTTATGAATACCTCTTCCATGGCAGATTAATAAGGGCAACGATGCTGCACGCCTTATGCCATCGTGTGATCGTTCAATTTGGTTTTTCAAGGTCCTGGGTCAAGTAGAAGCTTCTGAGTAAATTATATAATGATGTATAGCTCAATGAAATGGAAACTATTGGTGGATGTGCCATATTAGTAGAAACCAAACCTTGAACAAGGAAGCCAGCCACTTAAAGAAACAATAGCACTTAAGTTGATAGGGTAAATGTTTCCATTCCCATAGTGCCCCAAAACATGGCATGTAGCTGAGTAAAGTGCAGTTGCAGAACCCATACTGAAGCCCCCTATACCAAGTTTGACTGTACAGTAAACAGTAGTATGTAAGTCAAATTACCAGCAACTTGAATTTAGTTAAAAGTTAAGACATTCCCATGAATACAGTACAATATAAATGTAACAACTGGCTTTGCTCTAATTGATTATTTTACTAAACATCTAGAAGTGTATAAATCTAAACACCTTATTGATAGCAAATGTGGAAGGTTATTTCAAAGGCTCAAGAAACCTTTATGGACTTGTAACTTGTAAGCTTGCAATTTTTTCTTGTTATACCATCATACAAAATCCTGTGTAGCTGAATAACAATTAGAGAATAATTTTCTGTTTTTTTGGTGAAAATTAGAGAATAATTTTCTGTTGCTACTGAAGCATACATCTAAACAAGTTCTTGTGGTGCTTATTGTTCTACTAAATACAAACAAGGAAACAGTGAAAAGATAAAATAAGTTGTTTTTCTTAACAAAAATGCTCTCTCTCTTTTCCCCAAAGTTCCAAACACGTATGCATGTAATTAGACAGTACTCGCAGTATGAATACTTGCCAAAGGATAATCAATAGAATGAATTTCTCCATGGGACAACTACAATACTATATTGAATTTTTAAATGGAATACAGAAACGAATAATTTAGAATATAAACATGTTGATTACTTCAATAACCTTCAAATCTTGTTTTATAATTTCATTGAACAGTTTTGAAATACAGGAGAACCCTTTGTTTTCGCTCAATATTACAATAAGCAATAGCTCACTTCACATACCCAGCCATATAAGGCTGAGGAGAAACTTAGATTAAAATTAGCAACCGCTTGTAGGGAGATGTATTCTGTATTTGTGATCTTTGAAACTAATATAACAGTTTCTGTTGTAACATTTCCTATTACCAGTTTAGTTAACGTGGTGAATTAGGAGTGGTTCCTCTCATGTTCAAATTTCACATGACAAGATCATATGCAAGTTTTGTGTCAATCTCTCTCATGATAGATATTAAATGTGGGCCAAATAAAAATTAATAAGGAGAAAGACACATACAAAACTTGTATGACCTATCATGTCATATGAGAGGATCTTTTCCCGTAGTTAATCATACCCTCAAGCAAAAAAAGTGTGGCAGATCATAATCAATGAGTTTCTTAAGAGATCATGGAAAACCTACTATTTGGAGGCTCTGTTGACAAAAGATTGGCAACGTGTGCTGCAGAAGCATCTAACCCCTCCAAATCATTAGGAGCATCCACTGAAATTTCCCCAGCATCAAACCCTGGTAGAGATGGTAAAAGAAGTTGACATTATAGCTCTATACTGATTACTGAATATACAGTAAGTTAGCAAAGAAAACTATATATATCAGTGCAGTGTTGAAGCAAATTTTGTATTCAAAGGGAAAATGGTAAAAGAACAATGGTGTTTTCAAGTGAATAATGTACAATTTCAAGCATTGAATCTTACAAGCAGTGCAAGGAAATCCACCAAATATGGCTACAGGCCGTGTAGGAGCAGTTGGGCAAATCCATTTAATCTGCAACATAAATTTCAAGAAAATAAATGGCAACTGATTGATTATCAAGCACAGGTTCTTTCCAAATATTGCATACTAGTATGTGGTGCAACATCAGATATGCAGTAGTTACTGAAAAAATGACAAAGTATGCTTGTTCTTACATTTGGAAGAGGAAGAGTTTCCAAGAGTTGGGACCAGCTGCAAAACAAAATAAAATCCATTTTATTCACCACAAGCTAATCTGGAACTTGTCAACTAGCTATACAAACAAGTTAAAGTAAAATATATATATATATATATATATATATATATATTAGAACTATTTATGGGCTAAGAGTTCTGCTAGTACAGATTAAATACAGATTAGAATTATATCACCCCTACCTAATTTTGGGACCACGTATTAATAAATGGCATAATTTGTATTATATGAATATGAATATTAGCACTAATCACCTGATTTCACAATTATGAAAATCAAGAATCTATACTTCGGCATTGGACCTATACATATCCTTTCGTGATTAGTATCTACATGCCTTTAAGTTTTGGTAACAACATGGCTAGTGATGTGGTCCCCTTTCTATTTTTTTGGCATATAAAAACTCAGAGTCAAGGTTTCCTATACTGCAAACTTTCAAGCCAGAAGATGAAATAAAATGAATTTTATAGTACTTTTTTAGTTGGCAGTACCTTTGTATCATCCCACCAAATCAATTGGCAAGAATCTTCCAAAAGAGCATATGGAGTCTATAAACTTATTTAATAAACAAACATCACCAAGAGAGGACAAGATATTGACATTCCCTTACTCCCTCCATTAAATTTATTAAAAGAAAACACATCCACCACCACCATTTCATTGAAGGCATATTCTCAAGCATGAGGAGAAGGTATCCACTCAGCTACGTTAGCCAATAAAAAAGGAATAAACCTATACAAATATTAAATTCCAAACAACACCAACTCCAAAATGTTCAACCATGCAAAAATAAACAAGGACAGACATTAAGAAAATACATGGCAGTTTATTGCTGTGAGTACAATGAGTTTTTCAAAATATAACCTTTTAATTCCATTTACCAACCAGCTCAAAAAGAAGAAGAAAGTTCCCTTAAATAAATCTCCAGATGTATTCAAATTCTAATAATGATAGTATCCTTCATTAAACCATGACTGCATAAGATATTCATGATATACTGCTATAATTATACCTTGAACCATTATCACCAAGACCATGTAGCCAAACTATAGTTGCCTGATGTTTCCCTTTAGGTCTGACCACATGGGTCCTTCCAAACTCAAATGTCCTTCTAGAAGCCCCACTACCTGAAACATGGCAGCAATAAAGTTCATTTAAAAAATGCCAGAAATCCTAGGTGCTATAGTTGCTGAAAGGTTCACTTGTAAATCAATAAATGCAATGTGTAGGGCAATGAATTGAAGAAGGCATGGAAATGTGGAATCACAACTGACCAGAACTCATTGAGGAGCTGCTGTAGCTCATATTTTCAACTCAAACAGAAAAATGCTCTCAGGTCACTGCCACAATGCTTAAGATGAGCTTCTGCAATGAAGAGCAACAACATTAGCAATCTCTATTTATACACAAATGGGAGGGTGGCAAAGGAAAATAATAATATCAATGAATCTGCATCAGCTACCCTTCTTACAACACTAACCAAAACCTCGTTGAAAATTGACAGAAAGTGAAGGGCACTCAAGAAAAGGAGATATAAACATAAGGAGACAAAAAATCTTCTTTAAAAAATAAAAAAAGTCTTAACCCTTTTATTAGCAAGAATCCACAAGCAATGTAGCACAAAATGCAGAGAAGGAGCCAAGGTAAGTATTTTACTTTGTAATACACAAGAGAATAAGATTGAAGAATCTATTCTCGTGGAAATTGAGTAAAGCGAGAAAAGCACTAAGTAGTGAATGAAGTTGAAAAGAATATATGGTTATTAAAAAAATTCTATTTTTAGCCATTTGCTATCTTGAATTTCCAAAAGATATAATGTGCGAAATGGCATTAAGTAGTGAATGAAGTTGAAAGCTTCACAATTTGGAATGATGTCATTCATACTTGGTGGTACTGGTATGAACTTGCTGGTATATTTCTCTTTTGTAAGTATAATATATATACCAGAATCTTACATAAAAAAAAAAAAAAAAGGAAATTAAAAAGAAAGAAAGAAGATTGAAAGGTGAAAAGGAAATGGAAAAGTAAGGAAATTTTTGTTCTTTGCACAAGCACAAACCTAAACAACTCAAGCTGGTGAGAAACAAACCCAAAAAAGCACAAGGGCTTTTTCCTTTTCTCCTTGTTTTGTCTTTGTTGGCTTCTTCGTTCCCACGACTTTCCCTCAGCTCTTTTTGTTTTGTTACTTCACTTCACTCTTCACACTTACACAACACAAAACCCCAAGCATACACAGCTGCTTGTTTTCTTACAACCTTTTTCTTGACCATAATGCCCCTTACTCGGTACTCATCATCACATTCACACTCTAAACAAGAGACTCTAAAGAATTGGAATATGGGTTTATCTTTATTTTTATAGACTTAAATAATTTATAATGTTTATTAAATAGGATATTTTTTAGTTTTTTTTAGACTGTGCATAATTATTCATATCGTGTAACTCTAGGTAAAATGAACTGCAACAACTGTATACACAAAAGACAACACTCAAACTCAAAATATTTTTAATTAAAAATAGCTAGAGTGGTTATTTTAAAGAATAATTATTAGCTGACTTGGCTATTTAGTTGTTTATATCTAAGGCTAAAATTTAATTTTTATCTCTATTTTTAAAAATTTATGATTTTAGTCTTCTTATATTTTAATTTAAACATTTCCTCTTTTACTTTAAAAAAAACTTAGATTTAAAAAAATGGCAAAATTACAATTTTACATATGTCTAAAGTTCATTCAAGTTTATCAACTTTTGTCGTTTTCTGAAATAGAAACCTCTGATAATCTTGTTTTTAAGGTTGATTGATGAAAAGTAAAGCATGTTTCATCCCCCCAGGCGCGCGGAAAAAGGATACGCTTGTTGGTTTCTCATTATGCATTACCAAATGAACAATTGCTTTTATAAATATTTTTTTACAATTATTTGCCATTATTATTAGATTTGGATATAAAACCTTTAAATGAAATTTTGTTTGAATCTCACTCGTCTTAGGTTAATGCAGAACCGCTACGTACTACAGTTAGATAATGTGCAGAACCATTTCATTGAAGCTTTTATTAACCTGTTCTGAGCTTGAAGATACATAGCCATTAATTATTTTTTCTCATATATCAAATATAAAGTACCCGCAATTCATTTTCTCTTTCAGAAAAATAAAAATGGAATCTCATTTATAAAAAATTGTGCAAAGTTTTTAAGTAGTCAACTCAGGGCAAGCCCCACAATCAGTAAAAGGAGAATATCGAAGTTAACCAAAACCAAAGAAATCCAAATTCATTGCGAGTGATTAGAATAGCTGGCGTAAAGCAAGGAAAGACATTCTTGCCTTCTTTTTTGCATCAATTATTATTATTTAATTATTATAACCTAAGCCTATTCATAGTGTATTGATCGTGTAACATATATAAATATAAACTAAATACCATCGCTGTCTCAGAACAATTCGAAAGTAGAAATTCTAGCTAGTATTTTTAAATGGTATGTGTCGGGCATCTATAGAGATTTAAAAATTAAAACTATTATGATATTCTGTATGCCACTTACACAAGTTCAGACATATTTTATTGACCTCGAAATTAATATTTAAAACAACATTAAGATATTGGGTTTCTCAGTGGGCTAGGGTAGAAAAAGCTGTGAGGTAGGCTTCAAAAAAAGTTATTACGAGATGTTGCTGCTTTGCTGTAGAATATATTGGATGTTGGACAACTTTAAATCTTTATTACTTCGGAGAGTATATTTTTATATAGCTACTTTAAAGTCAGAGATTTATTTTATTAATTTAGAGAGAAAAAATGAAAAGCTATATTATTAATTAGAAAATTAAAAATTTAAATTTAAATAAATATGAAAAGGTTTTGGGGAGGAAAGGGGGGAAAAATTTTAAAAGGGAGGAAGTGTGGAGAGAAGGGTAACTTGGGAGCTATGAAAAATTCAAAAAATATTGAGAAGCGTGAATAGTAAAAGAGATAGTGCAAATAGTAACCTTCCATGGAGAATACTCGCGTCGCGTTTGAGTACATGGGTCAAGAAGGCCCAGGTGAGGTACCGCTTTACCCAAAGTAGCGACTTAATATTTTTTATAGATGAATATGAATTTAGTACATTTGTTTAGTCCTAATCAATTTAGTCGTTAATATTATAAAAAAGTTATTTTAGTTTATTAAGTTATTAAACATAAATAATTTTATTTATTATAATTTTCGAGGTTAAAATGATTATCAGCTTATGACTTGAAGGACTAAAATAATGATTGTTTATTGATTTTGAAAATAAAATGATATTTTTACAATTTCAATAATTAAATTATTTAATGTTCGTAATTGTATGTTGAATTAGATTATAGGCTAAAATATATTTTTTCCTTATAAAATTTGAAAATTCGGTTTTGTTTCCTGCAAAATGAAAAGGTTTTTGTTCATGCAAAATTAAAATATATTATAGTTTGACTTACAAGGATTAAAAACATACAATTTTTTTTTTGTAATGACCAAAAACGAACATTTCAATTTTAAAAAAGTATTTATAATTTTTATTAGTCAAATAAAATTATTTAATCCCACTATTCACACATTTATCATATCAAATCTTAAACCAAAAGTTAGTTAATTTATTTTAAAATAATGTTTAATATTTTGAGTTAATAAGAAATTAAAATGTCAATAAAGATTAAAAAAAAAAAAAAACTGAATCGTTCAGTCCAATTCAAATCACGTTTTATTGGATCGAGTTTTTTGAAAAAACTATTAAAACCAAACTGTGTGTTGTTTTAATCTTTAGATCGAACAACCCTGTATATATAACTTGGTATATTTGCATATTTATGAAGCAAAAGTTAGCATAAGCCTGCATAACAGGGCTGTAAGTCTGTAACATTTGAATTGTTGCATAGTCATTGTAAGGGTCATAGTGGTTATTATGCAGAGCTATTTGGTTTGCTTTGGGTAATTGTGCAGATAGAGTATATTTTTGGGTCTGCTGGTTTCATTTCACTTCACTTCTTGTGATCAGAACTACAGATAATTTCATCTATATATAATAATATATAACCTCTGCTGTCCGAAAAAGAAAAAGAAAACATAAACATAGTTAGCATCCATGAAAACAACTCATAACTAACGTCTAACGACCATTACCATAATGATCTCAAATAATCTTCTCAGCATACGTAATAAAGTATTATTAATTCTGTCATAAATTGAAGATCGACATGTTAAGTATTATCATCTCTGAAGTTAACCATGCAGGGAGCATGCTTCCATATCAGAGTCCAAACTCACCTTTGCCATCTTCTTCATCAACAAATCTGCCTTGTCTCGAACTCTCACAGAACCCCTCACACAAAGATCAGCCAACACGAATGAAAATTCCGGCAACAACAAAGCCTCCATGACACAGTCTTCGCTGTCATCGAAAAGGCGAATAAGAATATCAGCAGCACCCTCCTTACTCAGCAAGGACCTCCCTTTCATCACACTCAACATAGCCTTAACAATCTCATTGGTTCTCTTCAAACAATTCAACCCTTCGTCGAACCTCGCAAGGAGACTAAGAACAGCAAGAGAAGTACCGGCTAAGTCGTCGTTTTCGGTGCCCTTGGCAACCCGAAGCAGCGCTGGCACTGCCCCGGATCGGACGGCCAGAGTGCAGTTTCCATGAAAATGAACAAGCTCAGCCAAAGAACTCAAGAGGTGGCGTGCATCATGATCAGAGCCTTCGATGGCTTTTACTAGCAACTGAACTGTGCCTGCAACCCCAAACTTGGCCTTGTTTTTGTCATGCATGGCCAAGCTGCAAATCAACGAGGAGGCCAATTTGGAGGAGTCAAGGGAGCTTGTTGAGGTGATGAGGGAATTGAGGTAGTGAATGGTTTCCATGTCAGCAAGAGATTGCTTCAGATCAGGATTGAGGGATAGGTTGAAGAGGGTCAACAAGGAAAGTGTTTGGATGATGGGAGAGGAAGAGTTTGTTAGTGTGGCTAATGTTGGGATGGCATTATCTGTTTGAGCTACAAAGGTTCTGTTTTGGGGACTGACCTTGGTGATGGAAGCAAGCGTTTGAAGAGCTTTCTCCTGAACTTCAATTGACTCTGATTGAATCAGGGATAGACATTCAGTAATGGTGTCAAAAACACGAGATACTGATGACACTGATGACATCTTTTCTAGCCTTTTTTTTTTTTTTTTTTATCTATAGTCAGTATTCAATTTAAGACTTGCAGCTTTCAACCACACCAAACATGTGTGATCTTTTGAAGTGAAGTATTTAAAAAGCTTGAACGTGAACTAAACTGTTACATTGGATATGTAAATAGATAGATATTTTCAATGTTTTACTAGCATTGGGAATTGCTTCACTTCTTTCTTAGGTTTTTGTCCTACTCTTGGGTGTTCTGGTTCTGGCACATTGAATCTATATATCTTTGTCCCTTCTCATTGGCAGGGAACGGGATTAGGGAGATCGGTTGAGAAGTAAACAAATGCAAGTGCTAAGGTGCATGTTGGTCCTGCTAACTGCTAACACCTAATTATAGACTATTTCAATCTTATTAAAGTCAACTTCACCCACTTGAAAGTTGAAACCTTATGCCACACATATTGTAAGGGGCATAATAGTATTTTATTGGTTTTTTTTATAAAAGAAAAATCTTATCTCACGCTAATCAAACAATTTTATAATATTATTTTCAATCTATTACGCACTTAATTTTCTTATAAACCAAAAAAATATCTACGTTTATTTCTCATCTCACCGCCAAACACAACAATAAATTAAAGTTGATTGTTCAAGACAGCATAACCTTTTGTTCTCAAATATTCTTATAGATAAAGGAGGTATTCCCCCAAGCTTAAATATTTTTTTTTTTAAAACGCTACATTCTTTTTTTAAAAAAGAACTATTCCCAATTTTTTTTTTTAAAAGCATTTTTAAATTTTAAAGAAAGCACTGAAACAAACTTTTTAGTATTTATATTAGAAAAGATTACAAAAATATTGCGTATAATTTAACAAAAGTTTTTGATAGAAACGCACAAAGCACAGTTTTACAATTCTTTTGAATCTTGGAGTAGGTATAAAAATGGTCTGGTGAAGCCTTCACTAGACCTGATTTTATAAATTCAACTCAAATGCTAATCCTAACCACGAGACATAACTAAAGCAACAACATCCGAGTCTCCGATTCCAACAAACACCGGAACAACTTCACAACTAGGGCCGCATCCTAATGTCACGAGTACCGTCTATTGTCTAACTTATTCTAGGACTAGAATAATTCAACATGCCATTGCTGTCTATAAAGGAAAAATAAACAAGTCACGAATTTCATCAAGCAATGCAGGAGGTGAAGTTCAAAAATTGAAGCCCGCAGCTCATTACAGGTTTTACAGTAACCCAAAGCCCTCGCACCATATTTCACCTTTCACCTGAGTATGGAGAACCATCACCATATGAGACCAAGCCCTTCTTTCCATCTGGGCTTCCGGATGATGACCTGGACCTGCTGTCTCTACTTGGTCTTGGCGGAGATTCCACAGGTGACCTAGACCCAGATTTCGATGGACTCCTGCTCCTGCTTCGAGAAGAAGATGCATGCCTCTCCACACGAGAGGGGCGGGATCGATGTGTTTCAACTGGGGAACGACTGCGAACTGGGCTCCTACTTCGGCTATATCGCCGAGCTCGATATCGTGGACTGCGAGAAACAGATGGTGTCCTGCTCCTCCTGCTTCGATACCTTCAGTAAGAGAGGGGAGGGTTAAAGATTTACCCGGTGTGAGATATACAGGTTTTTAAATAATCATATCAACTGCTAACACTATTGAACAAAATGACAGAAAAAAATTGGCATTAGAAAACTCCAATGAAAATTAAGATACAGTGATATATAACTTATAAAAAGCAAATATTATGAGAGGGCCAGGAAACAAAAAACCTTGGGGGAGTTCTTCCACGTGGTGGGCTCCTGAAACGCCTAGGGGAATACCTTCTGAAATTAGAATATCTGAGGACAAAAGGTTAAAATGCTTATTCTAACATTCAATTCTTGAATCTCAATAACATTTACTGCAAAAAATAGTAGAAGCTACACACAATATTACCTGTCCCGATCATTTCTTCCATTGTAGCGGTATGACCTCACAGGAGACCGAGAGGGGGTTCTATACCTTCTTGCATAAGAGTATCTTTCACTGAAACCTCTTCCCCTTCTGATACGCTTTGGCGAAGCATCAGGTGATACACTCCTTGACACACTTCTCCCTCGAGGTGTCCTTGTCCTACGAACAGGGCTAGGACTCCTAGAATAACTGCGGCGATTGCTTCTACTAGGTGCTCTGACTGGGCTTCGGCTGATGCTTCTCTTTGAAGGAACCCTGCCAGAGCTTCTGCTTAAACTTCTCACAGGTGATCTAACTGGACTGCAGCTTATACTCTTTCTCAACACTCGTACGGGGCTTCTGCTGATAGTTTTTCCTGATGGAGCTGCTCTGGGAGAACTCCTGCTCCGGTGGCTTCGAGAATGGGATCTTACAGGGCTCTTGCTGACACTTCTAAGAGAACGAGTTCTCACGGGGCTTCTACTGACACTTCTCCCATTCCTTCCTCTTACTGGGCTTCTACTGACACTTTTCCCATTCCTGCCTCTCACTGGGCTTCTACTAACACTTCTCCCATTCCTACCTCTCACTGGGCTTCTACTGACATTTCTCCCATTCCTGCCTCTCACTGGACTTCTACTGACACTTCTCCCATCCCTGCCTCTCACTGGGCTTCTACCGACACTTATCCCATTCCTGCCTCTCACTGGGCTTCTACTGATGCTTCTGCTCGGACTCCTGCTGATGCTTCTGGCGGGACTCCTGCTCAAACTCCTCTGTAATGGAGGAGGGCTTCTAACACTTGGACTTTTGCTCAATCTCCTTTTGGGAGTAACACTTGGGCTTTTGCTCGCACTCCTCTTGGGACTAATACTCATACTCTTACTCATGGATCGCTTAGGACTCATGCTTCGGCTCCTGCTCATCAACTTTCAATAAAATACCAGATCTGGAAGAAATGGTAAGCATAAGAAATAACTGAGGTGTGACTAAAGAGGAAAGTAGACCTAGTTTTGCCTGAATGATTATTGATAGTGCCAGGCCGCCTCTCTTCACTTCTGTCAGATATGTAATCAGCTCCTCCAATGCCATTGCTTCGTCGATCTCCGTTTTCCTTTGAGAATTTTTCCTCATTCTCGAGCATACCCACTTCCTCCTTTTCACGATGCGCAGGAGTCAAATCTTTCTCTGCAACTAAGGGAGACTTTATTTCAGCTGCATGACAGTATGCAAGGAGGGTGTTTCAAAAATTGATGTACACATTAACAAAGAATCAAGCAGAAAACAAAATCAATAAACTCAAACAAAATATTTCAAGGTGTTTTATTGAAGACAACAAAAGGTCACAGACAGATTTATTTGAACTAAGCAAATTAAAAAATTACCATTTTTCTGAGAATGATCTTTACGCTTATGTTGAGCACCAATACCTTCACCTTCAGAGCTACAGTCACTGTTACTCTCACTATCTGAGTCACTGCCCGATTCCCTAATAACATGCAGCAGATTCAGCGACGACCATGAAAAAATGGGCAGATTAAGTCAGACCATGTGTGAAAAGGTGAAGTTCACAACAATAATATATTACTTTTTTTAAAGAATATCACATAAGGAGATGATTCTTACATTAATTATCTGAGAATGCCAACAGATAGTGATAAGATCATTAAAATAAGAGATCAAATTCAGAGACTTTCAACCACAAACATATTTCTAACGGACAAGAAAAAAAGCATTCATAATGAAACCAGGAAAAGAGTATACTCCTGATTGTTAAAGCACACAAATCCATGTCAAGAGCAATGAGAACAGCTAAATACATGTAGTAACTACATAAATCTTAATCAAAGGTTTAATCAAATATTAAGAGTTCCATACCTTTTTGATTTACGCTTTGATCTCTTATTTCTCCTTCGCCTCTTGTCACGGCGTTTATCTCTTCTTTTTCCCCGTCTATATTTATCTTTCTTAGATCTCTTTCTCTTCCTTCGCCTGTCATCACTAGAAGAACTCATGTAAGATGATGAGGACATATCTGACTCAGAATCACTATCAGTTTCTGAAGATTCCGTATCAGAATCTGAAGAGCTCCCCGATTCAGATGAGTAGTACTTTCTCCTTTTCCTTCTTTCTTTTGAAGATTTTTTATTCTTTGCCATTTTTGATTTAACCTTCTTTCCATCTGTAAGCATAAGGATTCATATCAAGAGATCAAATATATTTAAAAGTGAAATACTGGACCAGAACACCGCACATTCAATTGAAGAGGAAAAGTAAACACAAAATTCATTATGATCTGGCTTTTACAGAATTGGAGACAGATTTCTCGGCAAAATTATGAGATTTAATCATCATCATATGTATTAGGGATAAAGTCTCCAAATCAAATAAGTAATCTCACCATCACTATATTCGCCACAATTAATGATTTTAACAGTTACAGTTGGATGCCCTTCTTCATCACCTACTTCTTCAATCTTCTTCAGTACATTATGCCCTTGCACAAGCTTCCCAAAGACTACATGCTTCCTGCAAAATGGCCACATAACTGTACAGTCATGCATTTTACCTTGCCAATCCCCACAATCAAAAATCAAAATAGAACATCCATGGACCATGTAAGTAAAATGCTGCCAACAATGAACCAGATACACAAACCTATCAAGATGATGATCAGCTTTCAAAGTGATAATAAAATGAGAACCAAGGGTGTCACGGTCTGCAGTTGCCATTGATAAAAGGCCAGTACCATCATGCTTTAGCCTAGGTGACTCATCTAAAACAAATCACAGATACAAACTACATTAATTATAAAATTATCAAGTACAACAACACTACTATAATATAAACAACACATAATGCAAAATATGATCTTGAGAGTGTGACTTGGCATTCTAACCTGGGAAATTCGAACCATATATGCTTTCTCCAGCAGTCCCTGCAAAACATGGAAAAATATCATGCAATCATTACAGGAAAATAAAGAATGATATCAGACGGGGGAATCAACACATCAAGGAAATTTATGGGAAAAAATGCACATGAACCTAGACTAAACTGCTAGCAAATAATTTGGAATTAGAAAATACCAACAGAGATTGGAATTCAGAAGTATACTATTTTATCAGCTACAATACTTTCAATACCAAAATAATAAGGAATGCCGGTGCCCAATGACTAATGTGAATAAAATTAACATATTCACAATCTTATTGACTGACATTAACAGTGATAATACCAAAAAATCCGTCTAAAATTAACAAATCAAAAAACTTTCATAGCTTTAACACCCCACTGAAATACAGGTCAAACTGTGTTGATGTAAAGGAACTTTGTTAGTCATGTTCCTAATTGGCTTAGAAAAGAAATTACCATTGTCACAGGAAACATGCAAATGGAACAAGGCTGGCAACCCGGACAACTGAATGATCAAATAATAAAAACATAAAGAAAGTGACCACATATATAGTATCAAATTGCAACCTTCAAAAAGGGGATAGGTAAAGTAACCCAATGACATGCAATGTATAAATAAAATACATACCATTTCGATTGACAAAATCTCCACCCTGTAAAAGCAAAACCAGCCGTTAGTACACATAATCACACAACAATAATAATGCATAGAAAATGGGCTTGGGCTTCATGAAGCTTATTAGAATTAAGCGGATGAACAACTTAGTAAGTACAACCTTAAAACTATATCACAAGAAAAGCAGTCGTGACCATCAGCCCAGTGTATCCTACAGCATAAACAAGGGTAACGGGGACCACTACTAAGCCATGTTGAACCACAACAAGACATTTTATATAGAAGTAGAACTACCATATAGCAATCTAGATTCATGTATAAATAGAACAACATACCTGCACAATGGAACCTTTTATGATCTGATGGAAGAAAGAACCCTTGTAGTGCAGTGATTTTCCCGTATTTGGACTGATACCCTTTTCTCCTGAACACAGAATGAAAATGAAAATTTGATACAAATACAACAAAGGAGGAATTAGTGGCTCATTGATCAGATAAACAATCTTTACCAAATGATCCACTCAACCAAAACCACACAAGCATGACTAAGTATATGTTTGATAGTTAAGTAACTGTGATGGTAGAAAACGTCAATTATGAAAGGATAAAGGAAAGTTCCAATGAACAACAGTTACTGATTGAAATTCCCCATGCAAATCAAATTTATAATACCTGTACATAATGCACGAAAGTTTTCTGCAGTCTTGGGAGCAACATCGTAGAAAAGCTGCGAGGGGAAATTGTTAGATTGAACATTGCAAAAGTTGCAGCATAAATAGTTAAAATAAAAACAAGAACAAAAAGTACCTCAAAAACCAGCTTTTCAACAGGATCCCCATCGATGGACACATCCATAAACACCAGCGGATTCTTCTTCTTAGTCATCTTCTTTGCCTTTATCAAAATTTATAACAGTAAAACCACAGACCTGAAGTAACACGGCATTATTAAAAAACACCCAAAGAACAATGCATCAACAGGGAACAAACGCTAAATTCTAGTGACATGTCAAGAACACAGAACTACAGTTTCGAGCTTGTCAACATAAATTTTCCAAAAATCTACATTTCACGTCAATTTTTAATGGCAGGAAAATGTGGACCCTGTCGATGTTATCGGTATCCATCTACACACAAAGTGTAGTAGCAAGTTATGAATTTCTCTATGGCAACATCCCTATACTACTGTACACCGAATAAGTACAGAAACAGTGTTCAAGTGAAACCAGCAGAGTCATCAGAAACAGTGTTCAACCGATTCAGTTCGTATCAATCTCAGATATCAAATCCAATCCAAGCATATCGCAACAACGACGATAACCGTGACAAATTCCATTAAAACCTCGGTGAGGTTGAGAAATCTAGATCGGGAAAAGAACGTTAAACCAAATAGAGAATACAAAGGCAAGAGGCTAACATAAACCAAGGAAGACAGAACTAACAGCATGGATGTAGCAAAAGAGCATCAAATTAAGCAGCAAGAAGTTAAACCCTAGTTAGGTTCCCGGAAAAAACCTCGAAGAGTTATAAATAGATCAGTGCTGAGCTCCGATTAAGTGAAGAAAGTGAAGAAGAAACGCATGCGTTACGCGAGATTTGCAAGTAGTGTGCTGAAGAGAAAAAAAGAACCCTAAGGCTCTTACCCGACCGAAGGATTCGTTCGAGATGATGAGAGAGGAAAGGAGAACCTGGGCGAGCTTTTATATAAAGGCGTGGCTTGTAAAGGAGCCGAGCCTAGCTGCTTCCAGGGGAAGTGAAGTTACGGGATTGTCCCTGCTCTCTTGAACACGTTGGCCATTTATTAGGTAAATTCATTCAGCCAATGTGATTATTCTTTCTCAAGACGATGGCTACCGTGGGCAATCAAGAGTATTTGCGACAGCTCGAAAATTATAATATTGTTTTAATAATAAATTATAGAGGAAAAAATTTGTATAATTATACAAGTATTTTTATTTTTTTAATTAATATTTTTTTTTCTCTTATATAAGAAGTTAGTATAATATTTAGAAGAATTTCAGCATAATATTTTAAAACATAAAATGTAAGTTAACGTAATTGTTTTAAATTTAAAAGATGTCAGGGTAGAAAAAAAATTAAAATTAGGTATAGTTTGATAAAATCTTAAAGTGTGTATTTGTAATTTATTCTGAATTATATGTATAAATTTGCAGAAAAATGAAAATCATAATTATAATTAATTTTTATTTTCATAAATTTGTTGAAGCAGTTTAAAAATAGTTAACTTTGTCCGGATACATAGTAAAAAATAGGAAAATAGTTTAAAATAATCATAATTTATAAATTTTCAATTAATTTATTTTTCAAAAGAAACAGCTAGAATCGCAAACAAAGCTTATTTTATAAACTTTTTTTTTTTCTAAAACACAACTGAAATTTAAGATTATAAATTGGCCCAAACATGAAATATAGTTATGGTGGACAAGGATTTTTTTACCAATATTCGATACATTAATAAAATATTCAATGGTTTAAATCAAACTTTTTATTAGTCTAAGTAATTCAAATTAAAGTTTAACAATCATATACTAAACTTTTTAAAAATAATTTTACACTGTAATTCAATTATAATCTATCATTTATGATAAATATATTAATTTTATAAAAATTATATTAAAAATAAAGTAAATAATGAATTGTGATTAAATAATAATTACAATTTATTTATATTCAGCTCATCATTATTATAAAATAAAATAAAGTATGAGTTGTAACATGTGAGTTTAGCTTGTTTGACCTAATAAAAAAAAATAATATAGAGAGATATATTAAAATGAGTGACTTATAAATTTATTTATCAGATAAAAAAATATAAATAGCCTAACCATTATTATAAAAAAATAAAAAAAAATAAAGAGTTCATTTAATGTTTTGAGAAAACACGCGGAGAATTAAAAAAAACTTTCAAAATTAGAAATATATGTATCAATTACATAGAAGTTTGGAATAACATGTATCGTGATATGGTATTTTGTAAATATTTAGTTCGATTTTGAAGTATATTTGTTGTAAATAAAATGATTATATTAAGGATATGTTTGGTGTAAAAAAAAATATGATAGAATATATAAGCAAGATAAAATAAAAATAGATAAGATAAAAATATGATAAACTTTAATTATAGTTATAAGATTCTAATCTAATTTTTATTCCAAAATAAAATACTGGACCAATCAATAAAATAAGATAAACAATTAAATATCATTATCATATTATATTATGTTGACACAATAAAAAATTATCAAATATAAAATACTCAACATATCATCTCCTATCTTTCCTATCAAACAGGCTCAATGCGTTTTAAACAGGTAAATTTAATTTGGAAATTATTTCAACATATGATTACCCTAGATCACTGGATGAGTTATCAAGGATATTACACATATTGTCTCTGTTGCCTAAAAAAAAAGATTGGTATGCCCAAGAGCACCCTTTAACATTCAATGGGCCAATAACATCCTAGTCCATTACAGCACTACCCCTGACCCGACAACATCTTGGCCCATGGAAGTATCATCGGATCATCTATGTATGAGTAAGGTATTAAGATAAAGTAAATATTTTAATGGTACAATTATCAGGTAAATATAGATTAACCAAATTAGTACTCACAACGTAAGGCTCATAGAGCCAGTTTGTATTAAAGTTTGAATCAAAACTATTTTTAAAATTTAAGTTTAATAAAAAAAAAATGTGTTTACACAACTTGATTAATGTTTTGATATTTTTATTTAAAAACATATTTAGTAAAATGAAACTTGTTTGAATAAAATAACGAAAAGTACTTTAAAATGTTTAATTGCCAAAAATTATATAAAGTTTATGATGTAATATTAGATATGAATCAGTAATATGTTGTTAAAAATAATAAATAAAATATTAAATATTTTTATTAATAAAATATAAGACTCCAAAAATATTATTAAGCTTTAAATGCTCTCAATTGAAATCCACAACAAATTAACTTACGTTGGAATTTACATGGTCTAAATATAAACTTTAAAAACAAAAATTCTTATAAATGGCGTCGGTTACAGCTACGGATGAAAAAATAAGATAGACAGATTGATAGGGGGCCTATGGTCTAGTATGCATCAAAGCCAAAACCAGGTAATTTTTTTTTTTTAAATAAAAAGATAAAGACTTTAATTAAAACATATTTAATTAAAAGGGTCGGATTTTAGCCCATTCAAAAAGTTTAATAGGCCTAATAGATCAGCTATTTAAATTAAATAATTAAATATTTATTATTATTATTAATATTATTATTATACTATATTTTTTTATATTGCATTAAAAATTACACTATTGTCTTTTTAAATGTTAAAGATGATAGATTTATATAAAAAATAAATAAGATAAAAATAAATTATGTTTTATTTTATTACAAAATATATGCTTTAAATAAATTATTATGAGTGTTATATTAAACCTCAAAAATATATTTGTCATATAAACAAGATAAATTAATTCTAACAAAGTCTAATATATATATATATATATATATATATATTACTTTTATCATCACAAAGTAAACTATTAAACGGACTCATATGTCAAACATCTCAGGCCATATACTTTTAAATAAGGTTGGGCTCAGATATGATAAAGTCTATATCAATTAAACCTATTTCCACTCCTATTTGCAGCATGCACCATTCCTACTTTGTCCCATGGAATTGAGGTGCCTTGGTCTTATTCCCTTTCATGGTCCTCATTTTAGTCCTATATCATACCGAGTAAAATTTGAAGTTAAACGATTCAAACGATAATGGAAAAATGAAAAACATGCCATGAGTTGCTTATTCAAAACCTAAGTAAGACATAAACGGAAGTAAAAAAAAATAATTTTGTGAATATGCAAACAAACTAAGTTTAACCTTTAAAACGTACTTTTGAGGTGGACAAATGGAAAATCAAACATCCTTTTACTCGTTAAAATCTTTATCTTCATAATAATAAAAGTAAAAAAATATGAGCTAGTAATTTATATGTAATTGAGTGGATTTTTTTTAATATTTTTTCTATATATTTCATAATTAATTCATAAATTTATATAAATATAATAATTAAGGTAATTATAATAAATATATATTATGTTTTGAAATAATTAAATTAATTATAATCAAAACCCATATATGTTAAAATAAAATAAATTATATGTATGATGATCAAGATAATTACAAAAAAAATAAAATCAAATTGCATGTTTTTTTTTAATCATTCTCAAATAAAATTTTGTATTTTTCGGCCCCTCAAAATTTAATGAAATAGTAAAAAACAAAAGTATATTTCGAATTTGTGAGACTACTAAATGTTAAATGTATTCAATTGGGATTTTAAATGATATTTTATTATAAAAAAGTTATGTGATATTTAATTAAAATTGTTAAATGATAAAAAAAATTTGACGATATTTAATCAATATTTTTTAAGAGGTAATGAAGTTTTATAATATTTGATTTAGATTTTGAATAACTTAAAAAAACTATTTGTTATTTAAAATCATAAACATTTTAAATGGTTGTCTTTTTTATTAAATTTCAAAATCACAGATTTTATGTGACTTTTTTTTAGTTGATTATATAAATATCAAATTCATTAACAATCGCACCTAACTTAGAGATATTTTTTCTATCACAAACTTTTTTTTATTTCATTTTTTGCTCCTCAAAAACAGGAACATAATTTTTTTTTTCAAACTCTCACATTTTTTCTTTTAAATAATAACAATTTCATTGCATTGGGTGTAGATGATACCAATATTATAAGTTTACATTAGAAATTACAGATTATGGGATAAGAGACTTTCCATATAATCTATTAGTGAGTGTTCATACAGCTAAATCATATTATGAGATTATATCACCTTATCAATGTAATCCATTTTTAAGTTAAGAAGTTTCCATTGGAAAATCAAGTTATTATAAGATAAGTAAATCTAAGCATGGAATGAGTTCTAATTCAACTGGGACAAACAATCAAATTAAATGTAAAACTATTTTATACTTCAGTTAACTTTTATAAAATTATTTTAAAAATCATTAAAATGGTGAGTTATAATTATTGTAAAATTATTTTACAGTGACAATGCATGAACATTAATCTTTGAAACTATTGCAGACAATTTTGAAAAAAAACATAACTTGAGAAAAAATAAAATGAATGTTTGTAATGCTATAAAATAAATCACATCTAAATGACACAATTCATCACAAATGATTTACTTAATATTTCATATTATAGTTGAATTCTACATACATTCAATTGATTTTTTTGGTTAAAAAAGGTATTTTATATTTTTCTATGATGCATGAAGCATTAGTATAACTTTGGATATGTGAATAAATGTTATTTAGAAAGAACCTTAAGTTTTTATTATTTATAATTATGCATAGAGTTTATAATCATAAATTATTTATGCTGTTAATTTTATTTTATTTTATTATTTGATTGGACACTTTGATGATTATTATATTGTGTTTAATAATATTTTTTAAGCACTCTATTTTTTGTCTGTATTAAATAAATTTAATTTTTTTTTTCTAAAAATTCATTAAGTTCTTTAAAATCTTATAAATTTATAAAGTATTTTTAAATTTCATGATTTCATGTGTTATAAATTCATTGAAGTCCAAATTATAAAATTCTAATCACATAAGTATTTAAAAAAAAATTAAATTTTTTACATTCATTAGCAGTCTTTTAAAATTATAATATATATATATATATATATATATATATATATATTATCAATATATTCTTATGAAATTCTACCTAGCATGGTATTTTTACAGCATTAAAAAAAAAAATGAAACTCAAAATAGTTAGATTCTCACAATTTTCATGTGAATAATTTTGTGTAAAAGCTAAATAAAAAATTCCCACAAAAATTTCCTAAAATGTTTTTTTTTATATATAGCTACTAAATGTTTTTATAAATTGAAGATTCTCAGTCCATAATAGAGGCCAGATATGAAAAATTAAAATTTTCAATTTAAGATTCACAAGAAACTAACAACTTAGTATTTTTATCAAACGATGCTTAAATAAACTTCAAAAATGTTTTGAACTTTTTATACCCATATTATTATTTTTTATGGATAAATATTTATTAGAAGGGGTAAATCAGGATTTTAATATCTCAAGAAATTAGTCTTCAGCTCTTGGCTGAGAATTATCCGAATTCACAAAAAAATGTTTATTTGATAAATTAAAAAACTTATTTAATTATCATGGATTTTTTTTAAAAAAAAGCCAAATAACTTTGCATTAAAAAAAAAAAAAACACAGGTTTGGTTGCACAACAGGCTGTGATCAATCCTAACCTAACAACACCAGTACACAGAGTCACGTCACATACCAAGACTAAAAAGACATTACAAAGCAATTGTTTACCCACCCCCAAAGCAAACATAAAAGTTAGTACATAACAGAAGCATCCACTTCCACGCAAACACCTCAGCATCCTTCAAAACTTCTGAAAATTGGACCTCAGTGCAATTATATTAAATACTTTTAAAAAAAGTTATTCATAGTAGCTTGTTTGATTTGAATAAATCTGTCTAATAAAATATACTTGTGATTAAGCAAAAAAATCATTGGTCATAGCTCTTTCTTTTATGAAAATGATATAATATCAAATGTAAAACACACTATAAATAATAATCAATTGGCAATGAGGTGAACCACATGAGATGATAAAAAATAGTCATAAGTCGAGTGGAAAAAAATGTTCCATAATATTGCCATAAACTTTATTTTCTCATATAACAGTAAATAGATTTTATACAGTAAACAAATTAAAATTAATATTTATTTAAAAAATATAGTAAACACAAACTTGATTGTTTTTATATAGTAATAAATAGATCTTATACGGTAAAAAATATTTAAATTATTTTTTCTCAGAAATATATAATCAACAAGAACTTTTCTTTTTCTTATAGATTAAAATTACATTTTCTTTAAAAAATATAGTCGACATATTTTTTTCTTATATAGTAGTAAATATACCTTATACAGTAAAAAGATTAAAATTATTTTTTCTTTAAAAAATATATTAAAGATAAACTCTCTTGTTCCTAGTTAAATATAATTACTTTTCTAAAAAATAAAAATACTAATCCCACCGTACAAAGCCTGCAAATGGCCCATGGGAAATTGATTAAATCCCGTTAGTTAGGCCCATCTACCGTATTCCACCGTCATATTTCTTTTAACCTATTTTTATCTTCCCTGCGCCCATAAATTGCACATATTATGCCATTTTTGACATTTGATTTGATTCTCAGAAACCCTAATTTCCTCGTTGTTTCAATACTCTCTCCCTTGGAAAAATCGAAGGTACTCTCGCAGGCGCGGCAATTAGTTCAAGGATTGTAAGCGATCTTACATCGTTAATCGTAGACGCAGGTCAGTATTCTTCATCATTTTTTATTAGAGTTGTTTCGGTTTATGTTATCTATTGCAATTTACACGCTGCTTCGATTTGTGATACCTGCTTGCTTGATTTTTTATCTTGTTACCTCTATTTCCAGATCCCTTGGTCTATGTTCTGTTGTTCGTTTATGTGTATTGTAGCTATTTTAAATTTTTAATCACTTTTCAATTAATCGTGTAGCCAATTTTATTTTCATTGCAAAATTTACTGGAGGAAAAAATATTGTTTCTACTAGCAATATATTTTTTTCAATTTATTTGATTAAGACACCTTGACTGATTAGTAATTAGTGGCGATCAATGTTTTAAATTGCGGTCGTGGTTTTGTCGTATTTCTTGATATTGTGGGAAATTGCAGACAATTGTGATCACAACCCTGTGAAGCGTAACTGCAGTTGCGATGCGGCTACTTGACTGTCGCTGTATCGCTGACCTTTTTTGAAACCTTGTCTGTGATTGTTTTTTCGTAGTTGACAAATGTTGTTCAATATTTTCTTGGAGTGGAGCCCGAAAATAATCTCTAATCCTTTAGGGTTTCTAATATCAACAATTTTACGATTTTCTTCTGTGTTAGTAACATTTTTTTGAAATGCCACAGGTTCGTGTGTGAATTGAAGGTCTTATCAACATGAGATTGAAAAAGGGAAATAAAGTGGAGATCCGTGGCAATGCTGATGGGCTTAGTGTGGAATGGCGCTGTGCTCTTATAATTTCTGGTAATGGGCACACCTACAGTGTCCAGTATGACTGTTCTAGCTCAACAAGCAAGGCTAGCGTAGAGAGAGTTTCAAGGAAGGTCATCAGACCATGCCCTCCTCTT
Organism: Amphicarpaea edgeworthii; assembly: GCA_014843725.1. Classification (NCBI taxonomy): domain Eukaryota; kingdom Viridiplantae; phylum Streptophyta; class Magnoliopsida; order Fabales; family Fabaceae; genus Amphicarpaea; species Amphicarpaea edgeworthii. The sequence goes on along the minus strand of CM026322.1, from coordinate 22,322,237 downwards.
ATTAAAGGTATTGACAGTTGGGAAGCAAATGATCATGTGGAGGCTTACAGTGCTGGTTCTTGGAGAGCGGCCACTGTTTTGAAATCCATTGGTGGAGATTTCTACTGGGTAAGGTTGTGGGTATCTTGCAAGGAGTTAAAGGTCCTCAAAGTAAACATGAGGGCACGTCAATCTTGGCAAAATGATCAATGGGTTGTCATGCCAAAGGTAAATTTCTGTTTGCTCAATATAAGTAGTAGTACAACTTTGCCTCTGATTTCATTTTTTTATTTTAGCTAGTATTCTCAAAGTTTGAACTATTTGCTTAGTGGTAGAGTACTAGAGTTACTAGAGTATATGGTCAATTTGAATATTTTTACACTTTATTATTGATATTGCTTGAGAATTGAGGCACTTCTTATTTTTCATGATTACTCTGAACTTTGTTGCCATGCCTTGTCCTTTAAATTTTTTCATGCTTGTTTCAGGGATCAGTCAAGTCTGGAGTTGGGAAGTCTAGCTGGTATTTGATTTCAAACAGTTACAAGGATCAACCTGAAAATCAGTGCAGAAATGTTTTTTCCCTTGGATTAGATGCCAGTGGTCCCCAGGAATCTCATCTGGCCTCATCTTCAACATTGAAGAGAATGTCACCTTACGACCCTTCTGTTATTGAGGCTTATCCCAGAAAATTAAGGGCTGTTGAGAATATGGGTGAGTGTGAAAGGTTCAAAGCTTTAACCACATCCCCCTTGCTGCAAAAGGTAGATGCTGTTGCTTACCCACAAAATATTATGGGTGCAAAATGCATGCATACTTCCTTTACTAATGGTACCAACCAATATTATGAAACAGGAAGGGAGAATCCTTGTAATGTTTCAACACACTTTCTTGAAAGAATTGAAGAACCTGATTATTCTTGTAGTGATCTGAGTTCAGTTGGCAGTTGTAGTGTGATAAGTAGTAACTCAAATAAATTTTCCAGCGATACTTTAGCAGGTCCGTGCCAGGATGAAGATACCCTTTGCAGTGATGCAGAATCTCTAGATGTTGGAGAAGTGGATAAAGGATGCTCCACTTCTACCGAAGAGGTTGTAGCAGAAAGAATTCATAGGTTAGAGTTGAATGCCTATCACAGTACCCTAGAAGTTTTGTATGCTTCTGGTTCTTTAAGTTGGGAACAGGAAGAATTATTGACTAACCTTCGTATTTCACTCAACATTTCAAATGATGAACATTTGATGGAGATAAAGAACTTAGTTTCATCTGGTCAGAATTTTTAAATGTTTACATATGAATTCATCATTTGTACAGCCTGATTAGGTTCTGAACAACAGTACATATTTTGAATAATTATTTTTTCTTAATATTTATATATTGGGGAAATTATGTTGCTATACTGTATGAATACATCAACTTATGTCGCTCTTTATTTATTTGCCCTACTCTTTCTCTCTCTCCCTCTATTTATTGATGTTCTAGTTGTCCTTTTCAATGTTACAATTTCTTAGCTTCTACAGCTGCAATGATTTGCTAATATGAGAATTTGTCTAATTGTTTCTTTAACTATCTTATGCTTGTGTATACAATTTAATTGCCAAGTAACACATACATCATGTACAGATTGATCTAAAATCCATCTCAATTTGGATAGAATTTGTTAGCTATCTATTTTATGGCACCAGCCTTTCCACTATTTGATTATTATTATTGATGAATCAACTACATTTTCCAGGGCCAGTGTAGGAGGCTTGCATGCCTTGCTTCTAATGGCTAAGTATGATGCTAGGTTTGCTTCTTCTCTCTCTGCAAATTAATTGGTGTTGTCTACCAATAATTTTCTTTCAGAGATAAGAAATTTCTGACCACTTTTTTCTCACTGTCACTCATGCCAGAACATGAACTTTCTTATAAGCCGTGGACGTATTCCTCTTATGGAAGATCTCTTATAGTACAATTATTCAGATAATGGCAATTTATTTTATTTATTTTCATGCTGTGTGGATTATCTTCTTCAGGGTTACTTGAATATGTTATCCTGTCAATTGAAAAATAAGTGATGCTAGGATGTTTTGGTATGTGTTATATCAGGGTAGTTAATCACACTGGATTTCTGTCACATGGCCTCCCTCATGATGCATAAGCAGATGTGTGGTGTGTTGACATGGCAGCAAATTGCAGCTGCAATAGTGCTTTGTGGCCGTTACTCTAGACGGGTAAAAATCTCACATTGCCTCCATTTTTGCATCATTTACTCAGTTGTTTTAAGATCTTTTGGTCAATAACATGTTGTAATGTGTACCTTTCGACTCCCCACTCTCTTCGTGGAACCTTCTCTCCACCATCCTATTTCAGTCCATCACTGTGCTGTCCTGCCTTATTGTGTGCGTGATGTGTTGTGCAAGTTCCATTTCATAGTCATCTGTTTCACAGGTCCATGCTCTCCTAAGAACACCACTGTTCATTTCAGTATTTCTTTTTTTTATGTGTGTATTTTTGCAGTTTTCTGTCCTACAGTATTTCACTAATTATGCCTTAAATATATGGTAAATGTGTATCTAGACTATTTCACTAATTCACTATGACTTATGATTATAAATGATAAGCATATAATTTTTTGTTTGGCCCTTCAAATATGCACTACAAATTATTTATTTTGAATGTACACAATTTTTGTTATACTGCTCATCCCATTATCTGCTGTCTTGGTGCAGCGTTTTTTTTAACTGTTGATTAGGTGCCTCTAGTTATTCATTACTTTGTTAGAATTTCCATTAGTACATTGCTTTCTCATTTGTTGGTCTCCATTGTTAAAGGGCCCGCTTTCTTCTGACTCGTTTGAAATTAGCACATAGGACATGGCTTAACGTTGCTTTTAGCAGTTATTGGGTGAAAATTAGTTCATGAGAAACAATATGTTGTGCTGAGAGTTTTACCGTGTATAAGAATAAGAATTTGTAAAGAAACATGGCAATATGCACCCATATTACTCAATCAGCTCAGTGTCATAAATTCAAATGTCTGACATCTCTCCTTAGCCACTCTATTATCGACCATACTCATAAGTCACAATTGAACACTATTCTCTTAATTTGAGTTTTTACGTGGCATGTGGTGTACTTATATTTATTTATTTTTCTCAAGGAAAGTGTTGAACTTCCATTTATTGCTCTGACATGGGGCAGTATTTTTATCTCTGTTCTCATTGAGGCTAAATTTATGTTTTTCTAACCTCTTAATTTTATTGACTTTGTCTCCAATTTAGTTATGTTTGTACTTTATATAGGCTTTACATAATGTCTACTGATTTTCTACTGAGATCCGTTGATGACATTATGTAAACCTTAGTATCATTGCGATTCTTAACTGTATATTTAAAATATTATATTATATGGATTAATAATATCTTAGCTATTAAAAACATAGTTCCCTCTATTTTAATCCAATGCAGTTTATTTTTTTATTTGTTATAATCATTTAGGCCATTCTGGTTGTTTATAGTTTTGGCTGTGGATAGGTCTCATTATATTGCGATTATTGCTGAGCTGATTAATCTTTTGACTTGTATAACAAAAGGCTTGTGGAATGTCAGTACCTGAGAAGAAGATGAGAATAAGCAACTCTGATGTATATTTTGTATGCCTGTACATATAAATAAATCTGCGTCTAAACTCTGATTGTGTTACGTTGCAAATAATCAATTTAGTCCATGTACGTAAAACTGAATTTTAAATTTATGTGTTGTTGGGTCAATCAAAATGTACTACTCTCTACCCATTGTTTTCAGTATGAACTTGTGTATATTAATTATCCTATGCTGATAGTCGGACCCTAATCAATTAAAGAAATTCAACGCAAGATACCTTGATACATTAATGTTGGACGATAGTTGTTTAATTTTATATTAGCTACAAAATGTGTTTAAAATGATTAACGTCAAATTTACGTATTGCCTTTACGCATTGTTTGGGAAGCAAAATATAGCTGCCAATTTGGTCAGATGCTTATGAACTGATTCATCTTAACTCACTATGATAGCCTTTTATTGTTTATCATTTTATCTTGCTTAATAAAGGGCACAAAAGGTTTCAACTTACACAACACAATGATAAAGGTTTTGGGACAAGGCTGATTGGAGTTCACCAACAAATCGCGAAGTGTGACTGTGAGTCTCAACGGGGGACAATGGAATAACTTTTCATTATTCATTTTTGATGTTTTATTTACAATAGGTTTTTTAATCTGTTTTTATTAAACCCGAATGTACAATTTTTTTTTAATCTCGTGTGATGAATGTTATATTTAAACCTTGTTCTTTTAATATGATTCAATTCAATTATAGTACTATATATTAGTAAACGGAACCTGTTAATATTCTTTTAAATGTAACACTAAATTAAATAAATGAAAGAATATATATCCTTGACATCAATCATTGTGATTTTTTTTGGGGTACAATTATACGATAATAAATATTTTTTTGAATAATTGTAATAAATAAAATTACAATTGATACAGACATTATGAAATTTGAAATTAACTGATTCAAATAAAAGAAGGGAGTGTTTTTTTACTTGTCTTTTTAATTAAAAAAAATGTCATCTTATTATCAATTTATTTCTTTTTAAAAAATTTATAGAAAAAATAGAGAAAAATAAATTAGTGTTTCTTATACAAATACTGTTTTAAAACCAAGCTGAAAATAAGTTAAAAGTTTTATAATTAAAAAGTGAGAAACACGATTAAACTCATTTGACTTGATGATTTGAATGAAACGAGTTGGAATAATTTCAGTGGTTTACGTTCTCATGATGTAATGAAAGGTTGAAATGGCAGTGTTTATTTATCTTATTGTCAATAACATAGAACATAGAAGTAGAACCATATATAGAAATATACAACACTGGTTGGTTTGAGAAACAAATAAAGAAGAATAAAAGTAAAGTAGGCATTATAGCTATATCTCACAACTCTGGAGCTGGGTTGGGATCATATTTTGCAGAATAGAGACTTCGGACTTCAGACTTCAACAGCAGCATTGAACTACTTCATGCAAACCTATGATCACTCCGTCCTGAAATAAGGATGTCATTGAAACATTTTCAGACAAAAGGAATGAATTAAAAAAAAAACAGAATAATTTAATGATGTAACAATAATTGAATTTACCTGCAGGTCTGGTGTGGTATTACTTGCAAGAGAGAACAAAGTGTTTGAATGAAAGAGAGAATAAGGAGAACAATTCCAGCAAATGTAGCAACAGTTTGCCAAGGAGTTTTACAATAATCACTCCTTAGAGTCGACTTCAATTTATTCCAAGGATTACTATAAAAAGCATTCAAGTCTTTTCATATACGAAGGTTATGGGAACTGTCTCTTCCTCACGTAATATTGTTCAAAAGACCATTAAATAGGTTAGCCACACAATCAGTATCCCCTTGCATGTTAACCAGTATTTTGTTTCGCACCAGTATATCCACATCTTTGTTGGTGTTTACAAGGAGGTCCAAAACTTTAGCATAGTCCATAATGTAGCATTCGCGAGGATAGTGAAACTGCTCCAAAGTTATCATATTGCGTAACAAAATTTCAGTTTCATCAACCACATCCAACTTCGGGATTTCAAGAACCCGTCCTCCTGAAAATGTCAAAGTCTAGTAAGCACTTGGTTCTCAAGCAACCACAGGTCTATTCTTAGATTAGTATCCAACCAAGGTGTTGAAAGAAACTTGTCATCATCCTGTGTCTGTGTGGACCACTGGGGTGTAAGCATCTTCCTTGACTTTGCGAAGAAGAAAGGGCACTCTTTAGTTAAGGGTGCCTCGCCTTAATGCCGTTCACAACATCTCTGTGGTTCCTCATGCTAGTCATCATCTAAATAACAATGAACCAACAAAATTAATTCCAAAACAAAAACCGGCAAGAAAATAATGAAACTGTGGATATAATATCGGACCCGCCGGCAATTATGTCAGATTCTACCTTACCCGATTCCTTTGTTTCGATTAAACTTCAAAGTCTTCGTTGCGAAAGTTGTTTGGTTTGAAGTTTGAGCAGTGAGGATTTCTGTGTCTTTTAATATGAATAAAGTTCGTATCGAAAGTCCTTTGGTTATGCAATCGTAATTTCAGTATCTCTCACTTTCTATCCCACTCCGTCTTCTCTCATAAAATCCCAACACAATAGACATGCATGCAAAATAACAATAATTAATCTAATGTGCATAATTGTTGTGGTGCATCTTATAGACCAACAGGGCGGCGGTCCTGAGTTCTGAAGCAAGGGCAACAGTGAAGGTTCATTAATTTTTGGGTCCGACACAAATTTAATTCTAATATTTATATATATATATATATATATATATATATATTTAATTAATTTTATTCAAACGCATAAAAAAAAAATTTGATTACTTTTTTATTTTTCGACAATTTTTATCATTCTATTATTCATCTTTAATTATTTTTCATTCATTCTTAATTTATAATTACTACACTTTATAAAATATTATACTTTTGTAATGTATATAAAACATAATTATATATTTTTCTCAAAGAGTTATTAAAATTTGGCTTTTAGAATATTTTTAATAACTGAGGATGAAATTATTATTTAAAAAAAAAATTAGGAATCGAGCAATTAAATAAAATTTAAAAATTAAAAAGGATATTAAGCCTTGAAATTTTATTCACACATGTTGTAATAATATATATTTTTTATTTTATTTTTTATATAATACATATTTAAATTTTATAATTCTTATATGTAATTTTATCTTAACCCATGAAATATTAGGATAAGAGCTCCCACCTTCAACGCTACCTGTCTCGCCTTTGTAGCGAATAACAATCTCAGTGCCTATTTCATCGTAGTGAAAGTTGTTGCTCACAAACTTGTAAAATCCAATCAAGCTTTTCATGTGGCTACCTGTTGACACCAACACATTCTTGACGGCATGGTACAGTCCTCGAATCTCGTAGTTCAGTGTTAAAAATCATACCACGGCCTCAAATCCCGACAAGAATCATCGCCAAGGGTTCGCATGTCTGACACTCTAGAATCCATTGGTTCACAACGGCGAACAATTGTTGTCACTCCTGTAGTAGCACCAACCCCAATCTCATTGTTTGACACCGTTAATTTTTTTTTATGTTTTTGTCTTTTTAAAATTTAAGATCAAGAACCAAAGTTGCATTTGAAAGTATTTCATATACCGCATTTTATTTGTGATTTTTATTTCAGAATCTAATTTCTTTAGAAACAATAAACTTTGATAATAAATATATGATAAACCATTAATAAATGATGTGTCTATGTTTTATTTGTCTATCTAAGTGAGGATAGTAAAATCTTACAAAATGCAAGGGTGCATGAAAATTTGCCTATTAATTTTGTGTTTCTAACCTATATTAATTTTGTTCACTTTTAAATTAATTACCTAACTAAAAAAAAACTTTTACTTAATTAGAAGCTCTCCCTAACATAATTATTCTTTTGTTCCGAAACAGACCGATAGTCACAGTGCTGCTAGCATAAATAGTCGTTTGTTCCGAAAAATATTCATATTAGCAATAAAAACAAAAATTGAAGTCTCCCTCGCTTAAGTTCTTTATCTTGGGGTAGCGCCACCAATACTAACTTATCCGACACTTTTTATTTTAATATCCAGCATTAATATCTCGCCCTCATTTTTATATTACGACTGAACAAGACAAAAAGTTGATTAGGTATGACATTGACCACCGAATAGTAATTATAAACAAAGTCAGTCAATTTTCAGTTTTTTTCTAATTTTGTTTTTATATTTAAATTTATTTATTGAAAAATATTTGGGATACTTACTTTAATATTCTCTTTCAAATATTTCATTTTTTTTCTATAATTAATTAAAATTTATTGATTTTAAATACTAAATAATACTCTTTCTAACACTTTTTTTTAAAAAAATTGAGTTAAAAAAAACACTTTCTTTAAAATATTTGATTTGAGGATAGTTTCATATCGTGGCTTGATTAGTTATACTGTCACTTTTAATATCTACGAATATGTGTTATATCTTGTTTTATATCCACCGATATACATACTAATTGATGATGACAAAAATTCAAAAAATAAAAATAAAAATAAAAATTGAAGAAGCCAATTGCTTCGTGATCTCCGCAGCTTTGGTTAACGAAGAGATTAAATAAGTTTTGATTTTTTTATAATTTTTTTTATTTATTTTGAAATTCTTTTAAATTTTTATTATATTTTAAATTTCTATAATATTTTTTTTTACCAATAATATGATATTATTTTTTAACTAACAATCAAAATCATAGCACATAAAGATTCAAAACAAAAATAAAAATTATAAAAATAAGAAACATAACAAATTTTTTTATAGAGACTCAAATCAAAATGAATTTTTTTATAAGAATAAAAGTTTATTTAAATTTTAAATAATAAATTTAGTGATTTATAAAAAAAAAGAAGTAAAAAATAAAATTAGTAAATTTAGTTAATTTTGCAACATTAATCATATTGATATCGATATGTACATTAATAATTTTTAAAATAGTTAATTTTGCAACATTTTTTTTACAATAAAAGTAATTAAAATGTTTACAAAAACACACCAATCTGAACATAACAGAAATTAAGAGTAATAATACATAAATTTCTCCCATAAGCATCAAACAAAAAATCTATAAATATAAAATAACTAAAACAAACATAGTGCATTAATAATTGGCAACAATAAAGCAAAGCAAACAAAAACAGAAAAGCAATAAAAAAGAGCTAGAGAACATGAAATCAAAAAAAGGACTGGACTTCACGCTACCCATCATCATCCCGTCGTAATGAGACGTTAATTTTGGGAAGGACTAAATTCATATGTTACAACCGACAACACCTGAAATAAAAGGAAGCCATTCAAACATTTTCAGAACAAAGGAATTGAGAAAAGAATCAGCTTTTAACAATATTGAAACTTACCCGGGGAGGCATATTCTATTGGTTTATTACTTGCCAGAGAGAACAAAGTGTTTCAATGAAAGAGAGAATAAGGAGAATAATTCCAGCAATGGTAGCAACAGTTTGCCAAGGAGTTTTACAATAATCACTCCTCAGAGTCGACTTCAAATTATTCCAAGGATTCGTACAAAAAACATTCAAGTCGTGGCATATGCTAAGGTAATGAGAATTGTCATTTGATCCCGTAATATTCTTCAAAAGGCCATTAAACAGGTTAGCCACAGAATCAGTATCCCCTAGCCAGTTAACCAGTATTTTGTTTCGCACCAGTATGTCCACGTCTTTGCTTGTGTTTACAAGGAAATCCAAAACTTTAACATAGTCTATAATGTAGGATTCACGAGGATAGTGAAACTGCTCCAACGCTATCATATTGCGTAACAAAATTTCAGTTCTATCCTCCACATCCAACTGCGGGATTTGAAGAACCCGTCCTCCTGAAAATGTCAAGTCTAGTAAGCACTTACTGTCAGTGTTTACCTTAAACCTCACTCCTGCTTCTGACAACTCAGTAGCACTGGGAAAATGTCTCACTGATTTTTTACTCCTGGGCGGTCGCCTTTCAGCAGGATGTTGCAATTGAAAAGTTCTGATCAGATCCGTGAAGTGCCTTATGCTAATATTATCAAATTTTAACTTGGATTTATTAAAATAGGAAAAATAGCGAAATGTAAGCTGAGGAAAAGAAGGGAGCCCAATGAAAGATGTAGAAGTGAAGGATTCAGTGAAGAGTCGGTCAAGAACAAAAAAAGGAAGCTGGTTCTCAAGCAACCACAGATCTTGTCTTATATTATTGGACAACCAAGGTTTTGAAAGAAACTTATCATCCCCCCTCTGTGGACCAGTTATTATAGTAGTTACGCAAAAAGAGCTCAAGTATAAAACCGGAATCAACAAAGATGATATTCATCAGTTCCTCCTTGCTGAACTTAAGGGTCTCTGAGTAACAGCGACGAAATTGAGGCTCCACACTTTCTATGTACTGGATCCAGCTCTCCAAACTTGTTTCGCTTCGTTCAAGAAATGCCTTACAATAAATGAGTTTGTGTTTTTCCATGTTATGGAGGCGTGGATGGCTCTTGTGGTGATAAGGGCCTATAGAAACAACCATCGGGGTGTACGCATCTTTGTTGAGTTTGCGAAGACGAAAGGGCACTCTGTAGATGCAACACTCGTCAGTTAAGGGTGCCTCTGCCCCATCCAGCCTCGCCTTAATGCCCTTCATAACATCTTCGTGCTTCCTCATGCTAGTCATCATCTAAATAACAAAAAAAAATAAAAATTAATGAAACAGTGTATATAATGTCGGAGCCTGCCGGCAATTATGGCAGATATTACCTGATCCGATTCCTTGGTTTCGATTAAATTTCCTTCATCAGCCATAGTCCAAATGTGAGTGATTTGGTCTAGGGATGCGAAAATGGTTCTTCAAAAGTTTGAGACCTTTCGTTTGAAGTTTGAGATCTGTGGCTTTTAATATCATTTGTCATCTACTGTATTTTATTTGTACCTTGCGTTGACCAAGACAAAAGAACTGGTCTGGTTAATTATTAATTAGAGTTTCCTCAGTGATAGAATTAGAAGCCATGGGTTCTTTTTAAGTTACTTTTTTTTTTTTTCAAAAGATAACCTACAAAAATACACTTCTTAATATTTTTAAGTTTCATGAGTTCACTTCAAATGAAAAATTTGAATGATCAACTTTATATTCTTTTCCTTATTACTAAAGTCTTTAATCTTCCCTGAGACTTTATAATGGTTCGTAATGGATGATTATAAAAATGTTATTTTTGAGTGACTGTGGATAAGTTCAATATCTCTATTATGGATAATTTTGAGTTATGATTTATCATTTTTCAATGTAAATATATTATTTTTTATTATTCAACCTATAAAATACAATTATTAAGAGGCTCGTTAATGTTGCTGTTCATGTCCTTATAAAGATGGCAACATCCTATGATAGACTTTAAGTTTATGATAAAATTCCTCTTCTATTTATAAAATTATCACAAATGAAATAAGATAATACTTTTAGTTTCATTAAGTTTTTAAGAATTTCCAGAGAAGAACTGTTTCTCTACTTGAATAAACAATTCTTAACCTACTAAAGGAGTCTTATGTAATTATATGTCAGATTCTATCTCACCCCGTCTTCTTTCTGTATACAATCCCAACAATAGACATGCATGAAAAATAACAGCAATAAGTGATTAATTTAACCCAAAATAGTCTAAAGTTTTTTACAATTTCATCTATTCAGAAATTGTAACGTAGATTGATTTTGTTTGCATTTAATAAAAGCAATAAGTTATTTATTAAATTACATGTAAATTTGTTTTATAGTTACGGTAATATGTTTTATAAAAATGATAGCATTCTTTATAAATATATTATTTTTTTTATAATTTCAATAATTTTATATGAAACATTTGCTTATAATTACATATGTAAAATTCAAAAAATTATAATTATTTCAATTAAAATAATTCTAATAAGTAAGATATTTATGATTTGAATTTTTAAATTGTTTAATTCAAATTAGTTGATAACACTAATTCATATTCAAATTTATAATTATAACAAATTGAAAAAAAAAAATCAGGTAATTAGATGTAGTTTATTTCATATAAAAATACCTATGTGTAGTTATGTACACGTATGGTTGACAATTTCACATCAAGAAATTAAATTTGAAAAAGATTTATTAACGTGAAATTGTCAAGTTTAAATATTTTTAAAAATTCATTTATAATTAAATTGTCAACCATATGTGAAGTAATTTATTAACGTGAAATTGTCAACCATATGTGAAATATTTTTTTTATCATTAATATTTCTAATTAAAATTATATATATTTAAGTTATATATGAATGGATTTTTTTAAAGATAATTGTATTAAGAACAAACATTTATAAAAAAAAAAATGGTATAAGACATGTGAAAATAAAATTATTTTAATGCATATATAAATATTCAAGACCACGTAATAAAATTGACATGCAAACAAGTTGCACATGTTGAAATATAATTAATTATATCAATTTAATGATTAATCCTACCATCATGACTAGAAATAATAATTTAAATGTACTAAAATAACTGTAAGACCACATAATAAAACTGACTTGCAAACAAGTTGCACTTGTTGATGTATAAATCAATTTTGAAAGACCAAATGCTGAGAAACTCTCACGGTCTCTCATGTATAAATTAATTTAAGACTGAATCACACCCGGTAAGATACAGATACAGAAAAAAAAAAATTTAAGATTCATCATTCTTTTTACACCATCGCGTCACTCTTTTTCTCAAATTTTTAACCTCACACACAGAAAAATAAACATAAAATTCAAAAGAAAATAAAAGATAAAAGATAAAATTGTTGACTAACACAAGAAAATCAAAGTAGGTAAAGGAACGTCAACTTATTATTACTCTTTTGATTAAAATATCATTTTGTTCCATTATATTTTCGCATAGTTAAGATTAACAAAATTATATATATTTTTCCTATTTAACCATAACTGGAAATTTTGTATAAAAATATTTTGTCAATAATCGTTGAAAAAAAATAAACAATAAAATTAGTCCCAATGATTTAATAAATTAATTTAAGTTGAAAATAATTTTGTATTAACGATTTGGAATTGGTATAACTTTAAAAGAATTGCACCACTTTGTAGTAAAAAAAAGAATTACCCCACTTTGCAGTAAAAAAAAAAAGGATCACGTCATCCTTTCCAATATATATTATCTATTGACTAACGTAATTTCATCACTTAACTATGATAAAAACTTAAAATAAAAATTTCAATATATCAAAGATTATTTAATGTAACAAAAATATTTATAAAAAAAATCCAAAATAAAAAATTTATTAGGACAAATAACAATGAAACATATTTTGTGAGTTTATGACAACATTAATCATCTTTAATCCTTTTCTCTAAGTTTATGTTTTCCTCTAATTTGAATCTTAATTGACCAAATAGGAATTATATTGAGAGAAAGACTCTTGGCGTTTAATCATGACCTTTTAACAATTTTAAGAGAAGTCAATCATTGGAAATTAATAAGAAATGAATTAAGTCAGGAGTTGGAGAATTTATTTGCATGATTAAGATTATAATCCTAAATTTTCTTATAATTTAATCTTTTCTGGTAAAAATATATGTTAATCTTTTAAAAAGATATTGCTTTTTTGCTTTCCTGCAAGTGATTGAATATCTTTGTTCAAATAGTTGATTAAAACCAAATTGTTTAGATGAATGCAAAATTGGATTATTCTGGAATTGACATCAATCTTTTAGGAAACTATCATGTGTAAACATATTTATAATACAACATAGAGTTCAAAATATATAGCATGAGCACCATAAAAATACAATGTAATTGATTGAAAAGAAGATGCTACAACAGTGTGCAAGTGCTCTATTTATACTTCCTCCTAATACTAACAAGTAGCAAACTAACTCTAACAACAAAAAATAACTCTCCTAATACTTCGAAACTACTCATTCCTAATATATGTACTATTCACGATTACGATTTGTTTTATTCACCGCGTGTATTATATCTTCACTCATAATTGTGTAACTGGGTTGGGATTAGTTTCATTAGATCAAAATTCAAATTCTGCACCATAGACTTACTTCAAGAGCAGCACTGAGCTTTATGCATAGCAATCATCCCACCGAGATGTAGTAACTTTGTGAATGACTAAATTAATCTGTTACAACACATGAAATAAGAAAACCAGTGAAACATTTTCAGACAAAAAAAGACCAGAAACAGTAGAAATTGAAACTAACAACAATAAAAAAAAAAAAAAAAAATCAGAACAATTGAGTATTTGACAAAAACTGAATTTACCAAGTCTTTGGGCGTGAGGAGTCCTGGTATTGCTGTACTACTTGCATGACAGAACAAACAGATTGAACCAAAGAGAGAAGAAGGAGAAGAATTCCAGCAATGGAAACAGCAGTTTGCCAATGAGTCTTGCAATAGTCCCGCCTAAGAGTGGACTTCAGTTTATGAAAAGGGTTTCTATAAAAAGAATTCAAATTTTTGCACAGATGAAGGTAATTGGAACTGAAATTGATATGCGTAATGTTCTTCCAAAGACCATTAAACATGTTAGCGACGGAATCGCTATCCCCAAGCCAGTTAACCAGCACCCCCTTCCGAACCAGTAAATCGACATCTCTGCTGGTGTTGACAAGGAAGTCCAACACAGCAACATAGTCTGTAACATAGGATTGGTCAGAGTAATGACACTGCTCCAAAGCCACCATATTGCGAAACAGAAGTTCAGTCCAATCTTCAACTTTCAGCTGCGGGATTTCAAGAACCCGTCCCGAAAATCTCAAGTCCAGCAAGCTGCACTCGTTTCTGGTGTTCACCTTAAACCTCACTCCTGCTTCCGACAGCTGAGTGGCACTAGGGAGATGCATCTCTGATTCATCAGTCACGGTCCGATTTTGCAGCGGATGTTGCAAGTGAAAAGTTCTGATCAGATCGGTGAAGTGCTTTGTGGTAATATTATGGAAATTCAAGTTGGATCTATTGTAATGGTCAAAATAGTCAAATGTTAACTCAATAAATGAATGGATCCTTCTGTTGTTGCCAGCACTATAAGACTGCGTGGAGAGCTTGAAGAGAGCGTCAAGAACAAAGAAAGGAAGCTGATTCTCAAGTAACAACAGATCTAATCTAATATTAGTACACAACCAGGGTTTCAAGAGAAAATTGTCATTCTTCCCTGACCAATCTTCGTAAAAGTTACACCAGAAAAGCTCGAATATAAAACCTGAATCGACAAAGATGATCTTCACCAGTTCGTCCTTGCTGAAGTCGAGGGTGTCTGAGTAACAGCTGCGGAGTTTGGGCTCGAGCTCTTGTATGCGGCGGATCCAGGTGGCGTGCTCTGTTTTGGTTCGTTTGAGAAAGTTGTTGCAGTAAATGAGTTTGTGTCTTTCCATGTTATGGAGACGGGTATGGCGAGTGTGGTGAAGAGGGCCAATGGAAACAACCTTGGGAGTGTATGCATCTTCGTTGAGTTTGCGGATATCAAAGGGTACTCTGTAGATGCAACACTCGTCGGTTAGGGGCGCCTCTGCCCCCTCCAGCATCGTCTTAATGTCATTCACAATATCATTGTCATTCTGCTGGTTCATCATTTTACTAGTGAAGAGAGAAACCTAGGAATTACGATGCAAGATATTCCTTTGTCTTTCGATTAGATTAAATAAATTTCATAGTTCCTGTTTCTGCGAAACTTCTCTCTTTGCTTTCCTCGAGCCCAGTGGCTTCCGTGTATACCTTGTGTGACTTTTTTTTCTGTCACATTATTATTATTATTTAAAAGTATATCGTCCCTTTCATTTTATATATCAAAATAGTGCATTTCTTTTATAGGTCTCTTAAAAAGCAAAAAATGATTATGCACATAAATTATTATCAATATAGTATAATTTTGATGAACGAGTGTATAAAATTTATCTGGTGGTATAACTTATCTAGTTTTATCTTGGTTAGTTTTGTTTGCACTTGTTGTGAACGACCTAATTTTTGTTTTTTTTTTTTTATGATTCTTTGAGTTTGGATTTGGTTTGGTTTATCTATTTCATTGTATTTTTTTTTGTTTATTTAATAATATATAGTTTGGTTTGATGATATGATCACTTGTGTCAATATAGTTGAAATATCTTTTATTATTTTTGAGATACCAAGATTGCATTTAAAAAAATAAAAATAAAAATTACCTACATAGTAAATTATGTTGTATTGTTATATTGTGTTTTTTTATTTAGTTGAAATGTGTTTCTTAAGTATATTTTTGTTTGTAATAATACAAATAATAATGAATAAAAATAATTATAAGAATTAAAAATAAGTTGGGTATATTAATTTTTTTTAAAAGGCAATTGACCATTCAAATTTAAATAACTAAAGATGTAAAACTTGTAATATTAAATTTATCAATAAGAAGACTATTAAACTACATTAAGATTAAAATAATAAAATATCATAATTATAAAAAAAAATACACAAAGTTTCTCTATAAAAAAAAACATTATAACTAAAATTTAAATAATTTGAATAAATTAATTTTCACTACCAAATTACAAAATAAATTATTAAAAATTCGTGAAGATCCAAATTCTTTAACAGATTAAAAAAAGATGTGAATTCGACTCTCCATAGATCGAATTCACATTTATAACCAAAAAAAAAATGACACTTTGATATAGAAAGTGAAAGATGTGATATACGTGTGCATAATAATATTAATTGTGGCAAGTAGAAAAAAACATGTCTGTATTGTGTAGCCAGGACTTTGATAAAAGTAGAGTTGAAATAATAACTTGGATAACCACCAACCTTCAACGCGTAAAGAAAAAATCATCAAGGTTGGCTTGTCTCTCTAGATGCAAGGATACACTAAATGAGGGGAAATTTCTATTTATGAGAGCATGTTTTGAGTTCCATTACTTATCAGTAAAGTAATCAAAATATTCGATGGAATTTCGTAGTGACTTCTTACAAGTTTCTCATGAATTCAATGCGAGATATCAATGAAACTATTGCCAAGTATTTCTCTTTTTTCATTTTCCACATTCGTGCTTTTGTTTAGCCATGTGTTTTGGTCTTTACGTTTTGCTTTTTTTTTTTTTTTTTTTTTTTTTTTTTTATTTCAATCGAAAGTGTTGTAATAATAAAAAGACGTTGAGATTAAATTAAAAATTGTTATTATACATATAAAAATTGTTACAGTTAATTTACTTACAAGAACAGAATAAAAAATTAAGTGGCACCAATATTTAACTTTCATAAGCATAAAAAATGTACATTCTAATTTAAAACATATAATCCTAGGTACATATTATTTTTATGTGTGTGACTGTGGCGTTAGAGCATCACAATGGAAAACTCTACCAGCACTGGTTCTTAGGCTATTTTTATTGAGTTTCACATTGTCACGTTAACTTTAAGAACTTTACCAACTTTCGGATTAGTTGCTGAAGAAATATTTTCAAACCTGGTTGAGGAATTGTCAAAACTCCGACAATTTGAATTTTTTCTTTCCTTGAACAAATTAATGGGTAAAAAATATATGTTTTATGCATCTATTTTATTGTTTTATCATAAAACAACAAAAATATGTACTGGAAACAGCAGGATGCCAACTTGATGCATGTCCAGGAGAATATTTAGTACTGTTTGTTTTGATAAACTATTCACAAATTAAAGACTAAAAAATCATATCATTGGTTATTTATTCTAAGCAAAACAACCACTTTGATCAATTGCTTGATATCTATGTAAGTAATGTGTTAAGCTTCTTTTCTTTCCCTTCTTCGGAACAACAGGCTCAATCAATTTATAGGAATATAGTAAAATGAGATAGTAACAATTCTGGAAAAACTGAACTATATGTTCCAAAATGAATTTGAGAGGAAAGCGTACAATTTTAACTGGTCAACATGAGAATCACTTATTTCAGCTTAGACTTAGATGAGCCCTTAAGTGGTTTAGCAGAGGACCTGATAGGGGCTGACCTAACAACCTTCTTCACATCATATTTAACAGATGAGAAAGCACATATCATGGCGATCACCATTGTTGGGTAGACGTACACAGCTTTTGAAGGATCAGAATTTACTGGCTTTCCTAATATCCCTTCTTTGACCAGCCCCCAAATTATAAGAAGGGACCCAAACATGCTCATTCTCCCGGGTTTTAGAATACCCACAAGTGATCCTGCCACTGCAAAGTAGCTCCCAGCAAGAACCTGGAAAACAAATTATGTATAGTTAGTTTAGATGAAAACTATCAACAGAAGCATAGAAACAGAAACCTAATGAAAAATTGAATCATGTGATACCGTGCAATTAATTAAAAAATCTACCCAGCGGATGAAAGTATGTCAAATTGCAAAAAGAAAAGAATAACAGGAACAACTATGGATTATGTGACTTTTAGGAATTAAAAGTATCAACATAAACATAGAAACAGAAACCTAACGGAAAATGGAATCATGTGCTACAATGAAATCAATTGAAAAATCCACAAGGCAAAAGAAGGTATATCAAATTGCAAGTAGACAAGAATAACAAGAACAATTATGGCATGCAATTTATTAGGAATTAATGCCTCTTTAATGTATCAACAGAGTATTCTCATTAGATTTGGGGGGGAAAAAGCCTTGACAGCAAGTAAAACTTGAAATCAAGTAATCAATTTTTATTTAGCTGTTCAACTTTAGCTAAGACATCAACCATTTCAAAAGTAAATAGTCCACCAAAAATCATTGACAAGAGTAAGGCTCAAATTAGAAAACATGGTTGCAACTGACAAGAACTAACAACTCCTCAGAATGAGAAAGGAGGTTTAATTTAACTTTTAAACCAATATAAGAGACCTCAACAATAAAAAAAAAAAGAAGCTGTAGGGTGAGTTAAATTGCCTAACCTCCAAGCGCTGAAGATCAGTTACTGCAGAAGCTTCCTTCACACTGGTCAAGTTATACAAATCCAACAAACTATCCCAACTTGGAACAGTCATGTTGTGGATGAGTCCGTTCACTGCAGCCCCTGGGTACAGAAGGCCCTTCACAACAACAGCAGGAAAGATCTCACTTGCAATTAACTGCGACGACGTGACATGCAAAGGGGTTGTACACATGCCAGATCTGCAAGTCACCCTGTAAAAATAACCAAAAAGAATAAATTTCAAACAAGCTCATTGCCACAATCTATAGTGTAGTTGTACCCACACCCAGTTTAATTTTCATATACACTATCAACCAATTAGAAATCAGTCTATATCACAATTAAAGTTATTTACATGACAACATGTGATTAGATGACAGTGTATGTATCAGTACATCATAATTAAGTTATTTAACTACCAAATAACAATATAAATAACAAGGTTATTAGATCGCAAAAGAAGCAAAGTAAAATTGGTAGCATGTATGAAGATATCCAAGTCAACCATCAAATGGTTAACTAATGATTTGAAAGTTGATATTAACCTTTTAAGTTCAAAGGTAATTAACATTGAGGAAACCATCAAACCATCAATAAAATATTGATTCCGGTCGAATCGAACACAAATGCTTTTTTTTTTCTTTCTTCGTCTTTCCCCTTTTTTGTATCATGTCAACAGTGGCCACAATTCAACTTTGGATGAAGATGATTTCAAAAGCAATCACAATATTAGTTCATAAATCGGCGAGGCACGCGTATAGTTTTCATGGTATAAAAAAAAATGGTTGGAAGTTGGGAGTACCTGAAAAGAGGGATCTGAAAGATGATGAGGAGGAAGAAGATGCGAGCTGCTATCGAGGAAACGTTGTCGGTCCATTTCGATGCCGTGGGAGTTGCCATGCCGCTCGAGACGACGGAGGATCTGAAGCTTCTCGAAGCTGTGGAACCTCTTCAGTCTTCCCTGTGCTGTCACAGCTAACACTATCGCTGTATCCATTTGTAATTTCCTCTATTTCATCTCTTTTTGTCTTTACTGTAGAAAGATAATTTTTAAAATTTATAACAAATAACAAATATAGGTAACCAATTTTATTTTGTGAAATAAACGCATTCTTAGACTAGCAATTTTATGTTTACTTTAAAAAAGATTAATTCTTAAAAATTAAAATTGGTGGGTTTAGTGAATTAAAATGTAGATAAATATAAAAACCCTCACTCAGTGGATAAACCCAGAAGAAGAGAAGCATGGCTGTGGCTTTTCAGTGTGCTCGGAGTGACCCTTTCCTCACAGCAAGACATTCCCTCACTCTTCCTTTCCGTCGCAAACCACATTTTTGTTCCCTCCCTCTTTCCTCTCGCGCTTCTTCAATTGTCGCTGCTTCTTCCAAAAAGAAAAACAAGGTCATTTCTACTTTACCATATCCTTTCTACTTCTATCTCTGAAATACAGTATTAAGTAAATTGAATGTTTCTCTGCCTATCTTCCTAGCTTTTAGATTTCTTTGTGTTGAGTTTTTTTTTTTTTTTCTTCAAATTGACTTAATTTTATTGCTTTATATTTTACAGAAAAAATCGTCCCGTAATCATGTTACCGAGGGCGGTGACGAGGACGTGGACGCGTTTGAGCTGCTGTTCAAGCAACTCGAAGAAGATCTCAAACGCGATGATTTGTCAGATGGTGATGGCGAAGATGAGATAAGTGAAGAAGATATGGCATTGCTTGAACGTGAGTTGGAAAATGCATTGGGGGACTTTGACTTTGACGCTGAATTGTTGAACTCGGATGCAATCGACATCGACATCGAAACTGGCACTGATCCAGAAAATGATGATGGTGATGGTGGTGGAGATGAAAGGTCACTGAACCTTAAGAATTGGCAGATGAAGAAATTGGCTAGAGCCTTAAAAGCTGGCCGCCGCAAAACAAGTGTAAGTGTCTCTTGTTTGCTCATTATTTTAAGAATTTGCCTTTTCAATTTCGTTTCTGTGCTTAATTAGCTAACAACTATTTTCAATGGATAACCAATAAAAATATGTTTTTGGGACCATAACTAAGGGTATATGGGATTGTTTTGGTTACCCTTGGCAGAGGTTAAGCGTACTATTGATTTGTTCCCTACTTGAAGTGCTTGTATGATAAAATCACAATCTGTCTGGGAAAATATTAATTATTTTTTTTAAGTCTTTTTTATCACAGTTGGTAATACGATGTAATTTCTGATAATTAGGAGAAAATCTGTGAGAAATCCCAGTTCACAGAACTGCAAAGAATATTTTGTTAGCCCAATATGCAAGAAGGAGGAGGAAGAAGAAGAAAGAGAAGTTTTTATTTTTATTTTCAGTACATCTAAGAAACTTGTGGGATTAAAATATATAAGTGGGTAGGGTTAATGGATCAGTCAAAATAGGATTAAACTAGATTGGTAAAATAAGGTTGAAGAGTATACTGAGTTGAACCAAGTCAAAAACTTACTCCCCAAAAGGTTTAAGATAAGATAAATTTTCTGATTGGAATAGTTGATTTCTCCTCATGTAAGGGATTACCTTAGATGGATGAATTCTTTTTATTGTCATGCATACTTAACATGAAAAGACACCATTGCCAGGACAGCCCCTTATATCAACTTCAGGATTCCATTCCTCTAATTCACTTTTTAACTTGTTGCAGATAAAAAATCTTGCTGCCGATCTTTGTCTTGATAGGGCTCTTGTTCTTCAATTGCTTCGTGAACCTCCTCCAAATCTTTTAATGATGAGTCTATCAATACCTGATGAACCCACAACGACTGTAGTATCACTTGAAACTCAGCCCAGCGAGATTGTTCTGAAAGAAACAAGTATTGATCATTCAGAATCTGAACTCAAGGCTAAATTACCTGTTCATACCATGCAACGTAATTGGTTTGCTCAAAAGCGATTGAAAAAGGCACATGTTGACACTTTGGAGAGAGTTTATAGGAGATCGAAACGACCCACTGTAAGTAATGTTTGCCATACTTCAACATTACAAGTTTTGCGATAGATCTTCCATAACTAATCTTCTGATTTATTTATTCCATTTTTTCTCTTTTACTAGCAATTTCTTCTTGAATCAGTAGTTTTAAGGGAGAAACTTCAAATAATGCATGCATGTACTAGTATTGAGGTTTTAAGCAAAACAATTAAGATGATACTGTAATTGAATCCCTTTCTGTTTCATGATTCTGTGTTATATTTTTAGTTGGAAAATTTATGACATTTACTACAGTTGCTAAAATGGAAGTCAATATGTGGTTCTCATTCTCAGTGCTCAAAGGTAAATGTTCCATGTTTTATATCAGAGAGATAGAGACTTCACTCCCTCTCTGTCATAAACACTACATATTCACATGTTCTTGTCTTTATTTGCCCCAAATAAAGTGAAAAAAAGGGGCAGACAAAAGAAGAAAAGAAAAAGAAAAGCCTGCTCAAGCCAAACTGCTCTGCTTTCGAATTTCCATTACTACTACTTACTAATATGATATGTTGCATTTGGTAAAAGGCTAATGACAACACATGTCTTTCTAGTAATTATAAGAATAGAACTTGAATGTTCTTTGGGTGTTTTTGGTGTTGTTTTTAAATCAAATTGTAGTATTACTTACCGTGGTAAACGGTAATTTGCATAATAGAGGTTTGTATTAAAAATCAACATAAATTCCTGAAGTGAAACTCTATTTTGATTAGAGAATAACGCTAAAAACACCTAAGCAACTGCATATAGATTTTGTCCTTATTATGATCATTTTGTAGTTTTCCTTAAATAATTTTTTTTCTAACTTCTATATTCTTTTCTGTCTGCCTGAATCACAATGCAGAATGCAATGATCAGTAGTATCGTACATGTAACAAACATTCCTCGAAAAAAAGTTGTGAAGTGGTTTGAAGACAAACGTTCCGAGGAGGGAGTTCCAGATCGCCGACTTCCTTACCAGCGCTCTGATCCTGAAACTGCTTGAAGATTTTAGCTTCTTTGATCTGTTTTTATTATTGTAGCCTATGTGAAAAATGTTACAATTGTATAGGAAGTTATGTTTCACTTTCACCAACCCTGGTCATGTTTTAAGGGTTTAGTTTTGCGAGTGCGAGGAAGTAGTAGAAGTGACAAAAGTGATCATTGGTTATGAGTTATGACATTTGGCTATTGAAAATGGTGCTGCGGTCCCATGATACTTAGTGCATTTTTTGGTCCTTTGCTTCTTATCTCAAATACTAGTAAATAAATCGTCAAAGAAGAGGTTCTCTAGTTCTTTGTCATATAGTAGTCTTTTGAGCAAGGTCAATAGTATAATTTATTCTTAAGCTTTACGCCATGTTTTGCCCAAGGGCATGATGGCATCTAATCCAATGACAAACTAGATTGAAAAGGTTGTGTTGACGAAAGCTCCACCGACTCCTCTCAGATGATATATAATCCACCTTTTCTTTTCTCTCCATCAGAATTCAGAAATGCAGATATAGACATGTGCTGCTTCAAGTAATGAGCGTGCTAGATTAAAATTCGTTGGACTTCAAATATAATTTTTACTGCTTAAATCTAGGAAAAAACTTTTTTTTTACTGTTAAAATCATTAGTAACTATTTTTTTTTTTATTTACCATAGAAGTCCTGATGATAATCGGATCAAGATAATAAAATGAATATTTCAAGGCATAAATAAATAATATTGGAATTTCTGTCACAAAATAAAATAAAAATATTGAAATAAACTATTGAATAAAATTATTAATGCAATGATTTAAATTGCACAACTACTTTTGACGTATGTAATTCATGGTATTATAATAACCCAACATATGCTTACAATGGAAATATTATTTTTAAACGTGTAAGCTCTTTTTTCTTAGGGTGTGTAAGCTCCTTTTTGAATTAGTGTAAACTTCAAAGCAGTGACGGATTTAAGGGGGGGCAAGCAGGGGCTTCAGCCCCCCCCTCCCCCTTCCCTCTTTTTATATATATATATATAAATAAAATAAATATTAAAAAAAAATTATTAAAAAAATAAATTTTTAAGTTAATAATTATTAGTAGATGATATCTTAATTTTATACCTAATAAATATTTGGTTTCATTATATTTTTATTTATTTTTGGTAAGTTTTACTTTTAATAAATTAATTTGACACTTTTTATTTACAATTTTTTAAAATTTTATAAATTTTACTCTACTATTTTACTCTTACATCACATGATTGTAGATTTTATTTTCAATTTTTAAAAAAATTGTCAAATTTTATGTCCATTTTCTATTTTTTTTAATAAATTTTATATTAAATATTTTTTTAAAAAAATTTTATTGTCAATTTTTTGTAAAAAAAATTCTAGCCCCTCCCTACCTAAATTCCTCCCTACCTAAATTCCTGAATCCATCCCAGCTTCAAAGTGCAATTGGTTATAGAATTCCGAAAATAATGTTTTACCAAATTTTTGTCCAAATTCTTTCAAGCACCACTCTATTCCACAACATTATTTCCCCATAAAAAAAAAAAAAAAGCTTATTCCACTTCAAAAGAAAAAATCTCATTATATCGTTTTATTAATAGTACACAAGCAAACATTCTTAGAAATTAAAAGATGTTCTTTGTATTATGCTTTCACTCTCGAATTATAAGTGATGTGAACTTATAAAAGAAACTTTGCAAACATTATTGTTTTAAAATAATTAGATTTTATAATTATACTTATAAATATCTTGTTATATAATATAAGATTTTACATAGATAATAATATTATATAATTTCCTGTAAAAAATAAAATTATATAATTTTATTTTGACAGAAACATATTATATAATTTAATAAAATTTATAAATCATTTAACTAATTTGACACAACTTCATTTGTCGGTCACTCATTATAATGATTATACTGCTATTCTTACAAGAAATAGACAGCAAATTATGAAGCGTTAGTTGTAACGGTCCAGTTATTATATTTGTAATAGGGCAGATCTGTAATTTGCTAGACGATATAGCACATTTGTAAATCTCGTGGCACCGACAGCCGGTGAGAGGAAAACCGGGGGCAACCGGTAATAACTTGGACAGCCTGGTGCCACTTCAGGAAATATTCCATATCAAAACTCTGCGTCTCTTTCACAGCGGCTAACACGTGTCCGCGAGTGATTGGATAAATTCAGAAAAAGACAATGCTGAAGCCGAGCGTAGCGGCATAAGCCATAGCTTAGACGGCTCGGGAAGCGCACCGGTAACTGGATCTTCGGGTAAACTAATAATCATAAAACAGACATTGAAAGCGTTGTTAAAGACTAGCTGGAGTCAGTCTGCAAGTGAAGAGAGAGAGAGAGAGAGAAATGGCGTATTGAATGGGCGAAGAGTTTCACGCTTTGCTTTTGTCTCCAAATTTGATCTCTCTCTGTCACGATCTTTGATCTGAAGCACTTTCGCTCTGCGAAGATGGAAGCGAATGCGGGAATGGTCGCGGGTTCGCATAAGCGAAACGAGCTCGTTCGGATTCGCCACGATTCTTCTGACAGTGGGGTGAGTCTAACACTCTCTCCGTAAAAAAATAGCAATGTTGTTCTCCGCATCAGATCTGATTTTCACTTTTGAGTTTTTTTGTTCGATCTTCGAGTTTAGTTTTATTTAATTAATTGTTAAGTAAGGAATTAGATAATTCTGACTTAGTGTGATTATGCTTTTAATCTCTAGTCTAAGCCATTGAAGAGTTTGAATGGGCAAATCTGTCAAATATGCGGTGATACTGTTGGATTAACTGCTACTGGTGATGTGTTTGTTGCTTGCAACGAGTGTGCTTTCCCTGTGTGTCGTCCTTGTTATGAATATGAGCGAAAAGATGGGAACCAGTCTTGTCCACAGTGCAAGACTAGATACAAGAGGCACAGAGGTTTGTTTCTCAGCTTATTTACTTGTTTTTTTGGTTACAATGATATATTGTGATTTGAACGAGACGATGAGATGATTGTGGATATTATTATTATTATTATTAGGGAGTCCTCGAGTGGATGGTGATGAAGATGAAGATGATTCTGATGATATCGAGAATGAGTTCAATTATGCCCAGGGAAAAGCCAAGGCCAGGCGGCAGTGGGATGAAGATGCTGACCTGTCATCATCTTCTAGACGTGAATCTCAACAGCCAATTCCCCTCCTCACCAATGGCCAAACGGTAGTAATCTGTTAAACTGTTTTATGGTTTCCATATGTGGATCTTTACTTTTAGATTTTGTCTGCATATTTTTAATTTAGGTGGTGGTGGTGTAAGGGGTGCATAAAAAGGGTGGTGAGCAGAGCTAGGATATAGTGTTACATTTGTTTCAAATTATTGTCTAAACTATTGATCTCTCTATTACTTGCTCCAGTTACTTTTTCAAGTGTGTTCAATTGCCTAGATATTGCATGCATTTTTCTTGTATCTTTTATCTTTTCATTCTTTTGCTGACTGAAGAGTGAAGAGTAATATAACCCTTTGATCTCATTTTTAATTTTTTTTTATGGTCAGATGTCTGGTGAGATTCCGTGTGCCACACCTGATACTCAATCTGTGAGAACTACTTCAGGTCCTTTGGGCCCATCTGAAAAGGTTCACTCACTTCCCTATGTTGATCCAAGGCAACCAGGTATAGAGTTAACTTGAAGTGATGCTACGATATGATATTTCTTATTTCATGGTTATTATGAAATCTATATTGACCATTTTTTTTATTACAGTTCCTGTAAGAATTGTGGACCCATCAAAGGACTTGAATTCTTATGGTCTGGGAAATGTTGACTGGAAAGAAAGGGTTGAAGGTTGGAAACTCAAGCAGGAGAAAAATATGGGGCAAATGACTGGTAGATATGCCGAAGGGAAGGGTGGAGATGTTGAAGGGACTGGTTCTAATGGAGAAGAACTTCAAATGTAAATGCCATTTTCATTGATGTTTAATGACTAGATCATAATTTGGAAAATCTTTGCTAATGTAAGATAGACAATGAATTTTTTTTCTCTGAATAGCATTCAAAGTCATTAAAGGTGATTCACATTCTCTTTGTTACAAAGATTGCATTTTAGTTCCCTGTCATGGTAGGATAGATTAGTACTTGTGATAGTGTCACATCATTTTTATTTTTTATTAAGTGGGGATGAGGAGATTATAGGTCTAGATTTTTTTTTAATGAAATTCATAACTTGCAAGAAGAATATACAAGCTTTCAATATTTATGCAGTTTGAGTTTCATTTCTTCTATTTTAAGTTAAATAGTCAATTTATTTTTTTCCTGACAGGGTAGATGATGCTCGACAACCTATGACTCGTGTTGTGCCAATTTCTTCATCTCAGCTGACGCCTTATCGTGTTGTTATCATACTCCGGCTGATTATTCTTGGTTTCTTCTTGCAATATCGTGTAACTCACCCTGTGAAAGATGCATACCCACTGTGGTTGACATCAGTTATTTGTGAGATTTGGTTTGCCTTATCCTGGCTCTTGGATCAGTTTCCAAAATGGTCTCCCATTAATCGTGAGACTTATCTTGAACGGCTTGCTTTAAGGTCCGTGTTGCTCATTTTATTCTTGTTTTGTTGGGATTCGCATCTTGGTTTAACTACTATCATGTGTCATTTTCTATGTCACTAATCTTAGCATGTCTTGTTTAGATATGATCGTGAAGGAGAACCATCACAGTTAGCTCCTGTTGATGTGTTTGTCAGTACAGTGGATCCTCTCAAAGAACCACCTCTTGTAACTGCAAACACCGTTTTGTCTATACTTTCTGTTGATTACCCTGTCGACAAAGTTTCCTGCTACGTATCAGATGATGGTTCAGCTATGTTGACCTTTGAAGCACTATCAGAAACAGCTGAGTTTGCAAAGAAGTGGGTGCCCTTTTGCAAAAAGCACAATATTGAACCAAGAGCCCCAGAGTTTTATTTTGCCCAAAAGATTGATTACTTGAAGGACAAGATCCAGCCCTCGTTTGTAAAGGAGCGACGAGCAATGAAGGTTGTTCTTTGAGGCATTGTGTTTCCACTTCCAGTTAAATATTTATATCTAGACATTTTTTTAATGTACCAAGTGAAAACTTTGTTGACAACAAATCACATTGTTCCATAACTTGAGCATGTAAAATCTTCTTTACTCCTCTCCACCCTTTCCTGTAGTTTGGTACATGAGTATAGGAAATTAAATATAGATATTTTTTGCTTATCAGAGAGAATATGAAGAATTCAAAGTACGGATCAATGCCCTTGTAGCCAAAGCTCAGAAGACGCCAGAGGAAGGTTGGACAATGCAGGATGGAACTCCTTGGCCTGGAAATAATCCTAGGGATCATCCGGGAATGATTCAGGTATTACCATTTTCTTCAAAGTGCATGAATAATCTTTTTGCCTCTTATATATTTTCAAGTTGGTAATTTTTGTTTTGTGCAGGTGTTTTTAGGTCATAGTGGAGGGCTGGATACAGATGGAAATGAGCTGCCTAGACTTGTTTACGTTTCTCGTGAGAAGCGACCAGGCTTCCAACATCACAAGAAGGCTGGAGCTATGAATGCTTTGGTTTGTCAAACTGAAGCTTCTTATTTTATGTTTTATGAAATTTTGCTGATTTATACTTTTTTTAATGGCTTTGTCCTGTGTGTTGTTTCACTTTTACCAAGATATGTTTTGAGCATATCTAACCTTTGATTTATCTTGTGTGATGTAGATTCGAGTTTCTGCTGTCTTGACCAATGGTGCATATCTTCTGAATGTGGATTGTGATCACTATTTCAATAATAGCAAAGCTGTTAAAGAAGCCATGTGTTTCATGATGGATCCTGTTATTGGAAAAAAGACATGCTATGTGCAATTTCCTCAGAGGTTTGATGGCATTGATTTGCACGATCGATATGCCAATCGCAATATTGTGTTCTTTGATGTATGTATCACTTTATTTTTGTGTAATTTTATTTAGTTGTAACAATGAAAATATTTTATTTGTTTGCATTGCTCTACAGTGCTTTGGCTAAATTTCATTTGTTTTTCCGTATCTGTCAGATCAACATGAAAGGTCAGGATGGTGTTCAGGGCCCAGTCTATGTGGGAACTGGTTGTTGTTTCAATAGGCAAGCTTTGTATGGTTATGATCCTGTTTTGACTGAGGAAGATTTGGAACCTAACATTATTGTAAAGAGTTGTTGGGGTTCTAGAAAGAAGGGAAAGGGTGGCAATAAGAAGTACAGTGACAAGAAGAGGACGATGGGAAGAACTGAATCCACTGTACCCATATTTAATATGGAAGACATAGAGGATGGTGTTGAAGGTATGCTGTTATGAAAAAAAACTATTGTTTATGGTTGTTTATGCATGTAGAATTTTGTATGTTGATTTCATGTTAATTTTATTGTCCCCTGTATCCCATTGATCAACTTCACTGGTAATTTACACAAATTTGCTATAGTTTGTTTGCCAAATATGTATACAGAATTATCTGAAAAACAAGATGTAAATGTTTTATCCTAGGTGATATGCATTGTGTCCTTTTTCAGGTTATGATGATGAAAGGACACTACTTATGTCTCAAAAGAGCTTGGAGAAGCGTTTTGGTCAGTCTCCAGTTTTTATTGCTGCCACTTTCATGGAGCAGGGTGGCATTCCACCTTCAACGAACCCTGCAACTCTTCTTAAGGAAGCAATCCATGTTATCAGCTGTGGTTACGAAGACAAGACAGAATGGGGAAAAGAGGTGAGCATGTCAATTTATCATTGTGCTCTTCATTCCTGTTCTCTGGTATTAAGGAAATATGAGTTGCAACATTAATGAGTAGCTTGTTTAGATATTAATTAAAGTTTTCTGGCTTCACCAG
The DNA here is from genome assembly GCA_014843725.1 of Amphicarpaea edgeworthii. Taxonomy (NCBI): domain Eukaryota; kingdom Viridiplantae; phylum Streptophyta; class Magnoliopsida; order Fabales; family Fabaceae; genus Amphicarpaea; species Amphicarpaea edgeworthii. The sequence goes on along the minus strand of CM026322.1, from coordinate 22,292,918 downwards.
ATTGGATGGATCTATGGCTCTGTGACAGAAGATATCTTGACTGGGTTCAAGATGCATGCTCGTGGTTGGATTTCCATCTATTGCATGCCACCTCGCCCAGCATTTAAGGGTTCTGCTCCTATCAATCTTTCTGATCGTCTCAATCAGGTGCTTCGGTGGGCCTTGGGTTCAATTGAGATCTTTCTAAGCAGGCATTGTCCCTTGTGGTATGGCTACAATGGGAAGTTGAAGCCTCTGATGAGACTTGCTTATATTAACACCATTGTCTACCCCTTTACCTCACTCCCTTTGATTGCCTACTGTACGCTTCCTGCATTTTGTCTTCTCACAAATAAATTTATTATTCCTGAGGTAAACGATTTCTATCTCATTATTTTGCTGATAAATTTATTATAATTTCTAATTTTGGAAGTCCAATAACATTTGGTTAATCTTATGCAGATAAGCAACTTTGCCAGCATGTGGTTTATTCTCCTCTTTGTGTCTATTTTTACTACTTCAATTCTTGAGCTTAGGTGGAGTGGGGTGAGTATAGAAGACTGGTGGAGAAATGAACAATTTTGGGTTATCGGTGGGACATCTGCACATCTCTTTGCTGTGTTCCAGGGGCTTCTGAAAGTGCTTGCTGGGATCGATACGAATTTTACTGTTACATCAAAGGCATCAGATGAGGATGGGGACTTCACGGAGCTTTATGTGTTTAAATGGACATCACTTCTCATCCCTCCTACAACGGTGCTTATTGTGAATTTAGTAGGGATTGTGGCTGGTGTGTCCTATGCCATAAACAGTGGTTACCAGTCTTGGGGTCCTCTATTTGGAAAGCTATTCTTCGCTATCTGGGTCATTGCACATCTATACCCATTCTTGAAGGGTCTCTTGGGAAGGCAAAATCGTACCCCAACCATTGTTATTGTTTGGTCCGTTCTTCTTGCTTCAATATTTTCCTTGCTCTGGGTCAGGATTGATCCCTTCACCTCTGACTCCGGCAAAGTAGCCAATGGTCAATGTGGCATCAACTGTTAGTTCTTTTATAAGAGATTCATTTTCTGTTGTTACTCCCTTTTGTTTGGAGACACTTAATCAAGGTTGCTGTCGTCATGTATATAGCAAGACTTTTCAGCCTATCAAAGTTGTCTGGAGGATTGAAATAGATGGGAATGTACCCTACCCTCTCTCTGTAGCATTCGTGTTTCTATTGTTTATTTATCTCCATGTTCCCTACAAGAATAGTCAGAGTCATCTTTGAGGTGTATGTTATATTTTTTTCCACAGAATATAAATTTGTTTATGCGAATTAATATTTATTGAAAGCAAACAAAGCAAACAAGGTGCTGTGTTATTTTGTTCTTTTACATGTCCTCTCATTTGTTAACTGTTCTCTATCTTGCTTGATTTAGAAATTCATGACAACATTGAATAGACGCAATTGTTTCGGAATTAAGGTAGATTATATACATAATACACAACCGCACTCCTAAATTTTTCAACATGTCTTTTTATTCATTGACTTTACAACAGTAGTTAAAAATTCAATAATTTTATTATTAAAAATGACGATAAAATAATTAAATATATATTTTAATAAAAAAAAGTTACGTTTAAGTTTGTAATCATAAAAACTGTTGTCACCGTGGTACAGTTGTAACTAACTATTTGCTGAAAATTTTAAGATCAACAATACCTCTGCTGTAACCATGAGACCAGGATAGCAACGTTATTACATCACTAGAAATGAACACGTAGATTTAAATAGGCCAATAATCAGTGATTTGTATTCCGTTAAATTGACGATAAGGATTTCAACTAGGGGTGTTCATAAACCGAACTAAACCGCGAAACCGTCCAAAAAAATTGAAAACCGATTAAATCGAAAAACCGCACGGACAAAAAATTTCCAAAATCGTATATTTTTTGCGGTTTGGTTTGGTTTTTGAATTTTATTATAAAAAATCGAACTAAACCGAACCAAACCGCATTCTATAATTATATTGATTTACTTTTAGATATTTAATATTATCTAACTAACAATATTTTTATTTTTTATGATCATAATATGTGATTTATAATATATTTTTTTTAATAATAAATTTGTAATATATTATGACACATACTTTCATATATTACAAAAAGATATATTGATATTACTAAATAACATTAAATTAAATATAAAATGAAACATGATTTATTATTATGTTACAAAAAAAAGTTAGTAATATCATTTTATAATAATGCTAAATAGAAGTAAAAATAATATTTTTTAAACTAAAATATGTAAATCAAAATTTAATAAAAAAAATATAAAATAATAATTATGTGAGTTTAATTAAAAAAATTAAACTATGATAATAGATTAAAAAAAAAAACCGCGAAACCGAACCAAATCAAACCGCAAAAAATTGGTTTGATTTGGTTTGGATTTGATGTTATATTAAAACCGAACCAAACCGAACCGTAACTTTATTTTAGGTTTGATTCGGACCACTTTTTGCCCCAAAAACCGAACCAAACTGCACCGCGAACACCCCTAATTTCAACAGTAGTTGAATTTTGACCATGAAATGAGCAGTTAAGCCAAGAGACAATGAAATGACAAACATATAAAAAGGACAAAACCAATATTCCACTCTCAATTGCTTATAATTGTGATTTGTGAGGTAAAAAGAATTCAGTAATACAAGAGAGAAATCCAAAATAAGTTATTCGAGTGTGCATAAAAAGTGTATGCAGTTTCTGCTTCTTGTTGACCTCAATGGAAACAAAGTACTTTCTTCTTTGACTCTTCCTAATCCTCCTCTTCGTTTTCTAGCAATATCCTCTTACATGCTTCGTAGCACATGAAAGAGATTCCAGCGGCTGGTACCAACTTTATGCAACTAGGTACCAACCCTCTATATAAACCATTCATCCCTTCTTGTTCAAATATGCATGCAAGGGCATGAAACACATTCTTGTACACCTGTCTTCCACTGAGAGCTCCAAGTTGCATCTGCTTGCGAGCCACCTCGAGTGGAAAAGTTGCACTACTTGACACAGCACCGGCTACCGAACCAATCAAAAGGGTTTCAATGTTGCCGACTTTCTCTTGTTTAAACATTTTCCGGTATGCTTTTTTTAAAGTGTCGTAGGCATAGTAATTGGCAGCAGCATATGGGACAACTCCGATAAGACTAGCCACAAGGCCACTGTAAAGTTCAGCAGGACCCTCTTCTCGAATTATTTTCACGAATGCATGAAGCAGGCCATGATAAACATCACTCTGCAAAATCACTATCAAGTTTCAGTTTTCCCTTTTGTTTTTGGATAGGATGCTGGAAGTCTAAAACATAAACATTTTTGTATTATTTTATGTACATACCTGGACCGTTAATCGAGTCTTGACCAATTCAAGAGGATATGTGCATATAGTTGAACTCACTCCAGCACAGGCACCTGCAATCAATGATGCAGGAATTGGGAATTTGGACTCCTCCCCAGGCTTTGGGGATAGGTTCTTGTTTACTGTATCAAAAGCTAATAGCTGCAGAAACAGGTGAAAATATATTGAGATACATAAAATCTACCATGTAGATTTGATCACTGGTAGATTTTTAATGCCTTTTACATTTAGATTCTTAGAAGCATGATTTCCCAACAAGAGATTAACAAGCACAAAGGGATTTTTTCTGTGCAAAATTGGATAGTATCAATGACAGTTTATTGTACATGCAGAATTGGATCAGAGAAGGAAATGTGAAGCAAAACACAAGAAAACAAGAGCAAGACACTATCATATGAAAGCTTTTATATAATACGAAAGCAACGTAAAAGCAAATTAAGCAATAAAACTGTTACGGCATTATAAGGGTAAAGCATCCAAACAAAACATAAAAGTAATGCAATTCTGAGAGCAATAAACTAAAGTATTCGTCATGAAGATCACTCTAGAGAAAGAAAAATGGCTCCAGAGAAAGAAACATGGTCAAATGGTATCTTAAAATATGAAAAAGCACATCTAAAGTGAACTTTGTCTTTAAAGTAAATTGTTATCTCAACTCAATAAAATTCAAGGCGAATCTACCATGCTTGTGCACTTTACAGACACTGACACTTTAGAAGTTTAGAGTAGCCTTTTACAGCAAAGAAAAAAATTTTAAAAAATAAAATAAAAAATATATATATATACATATGTTAATGACAAGCAAAAATATTGCAGCAAACAGTTGAAGGCAGACACTATCATGAAAATAAATGGTTGCACATAGTTTCAATCAGTAGATCTCTCGATGAAAACATTAAGAGGTGGTCTAGCGCACGAGCCTCCCAACATAAGAGGAGCGATTGTTTCTGCGAAAAGAACCAACTGCACCTGAATTAGAAAACATTACAACAGAAAAAAAAAAAAAAAAAAAAAAAGGGTTTGAGGGATAAATTGACATAAACTACCTATTAAAATGTGTTGTATATTTGTATTTCTGTTCAATCATGACCTTTACAATTGTATAACACAGCTAATCAGCAAATACTTAATACTCACTCAATTTCTCTCATTTAAATTTAGTTTTTAGGGCACATGAAGGAGTTCAAAGATGTATTGTTTAGCAAGAGAACTGACACAGTTCCTTTGAAGTAGCTTGAGGGCGTTGATAACAAAAAACGTATCCTTGAGCTTGAGAACTGAGCTTGCCAATCTGAAGCTCTATTTTCTTCTCTAACAGTATGACAAAGCTCCAGGCACTATAGCTACCTGAAGATGTTGTGAATGGTTCTAGAAGAGGATCACCAGGGTGATCATACTACACCTATGTTCAATCATCTCTAAATCTACAAGAGACTCAAGTCAAACCTTAAATCCACAATTCCATCCTGGCTCCAAACCTTAACCCAAGGCTTTGGTGCATTAAATTCATTTTAGCACCTTGTAGAAGTATCTAATTCACTAATTCCTGGGAACTCTTTATACAACATTAAAAAACAAAAGAAATTATAGATTCAAGAATCATGCAAACACTCTTCTTTACATAGAAAATATCAACTCGGCCCTCCTTAAACAAACACTTACAACAGTTGAAAATCCAATCCATGCTATAAAGAAATCCACAAACCAAGAACAAAGTAATAAATAAAATAAACAAACCCCCACTCTTGGCATCAAAATAACTGATCAAAGAACAGATTAATATACCGAAATGATATCAATCAAGTAACCCAAGGGGAAGAAAAAAAATCAAGCATAGTTTCAAACATCATATAGGTGTAAATGATAAAAGAAGGTGAAGTAGCATAGCATGTATAGATTACCTCAATGGCCTTGCTAGGCGCAACCCGAATGACATTAACAAAATTACCCCTAAACAATCCTTTCCAGCCATCAGTTTCCATAATATTGTTGAAAACCTCAGTGGTGGAATGGGCAGTACTCCCCACCATCAAGAGAGTCCTTATAGTCTCCAAAGGCGCCACAGCAGTTCGAGACACAGCCCCAGCAACTGCCCCACTAAACAACCTCCTCAGTGAAGGGTTCCTGATCTTAAGCTTCAGTTTAAAAACACCACCTTTTTTATGATTCTTCCCCTCTTCTTCAACAACAACCTCATCTTTCCCCTGCGATTGAAACAGTTCATTGAAGGGAAGTTTCAAGCCACCATTGCCACGCGAATCAGAAGGATTGTTAGGTTGCACGCCAACCCCCATTCCCATTTGACCAACACTGGCAAACAAGCCTCCGAACTGATGGTACCCATCTTTTGATTCGAACCCCAAATTGGTGACAGAGAAAAAAACATCTCTTTTGTCATCGAATAGTTGGATTCCCCCCCTTCTACCCATCAACCACAGAGGCTTTGTGAATTGTGATTATTATTGATAAAGATTGCTTTTTTGAGTTCTGCTAGTACTAGGGCTCAGCAGTCATATTGTCATCTAAGACAGAATCGAAAGAATAAGGTTGGGTAAACACACACGAATGAAGATGTTGTTGTGTGAACTGTGTCTCTGCTCCTCTACTTGTTGTGTAACTCAGAATATCGCAATTTAAATTCGTTTTCTTTCTTTGTTTTGTCCAGTGCAGCTGTCTCTTGGTGGGTTGAGAAGTTAGGTTCTTGCTCTATTTTTTAATGTTGCGTTACTATGCGACGGAGAATCCTAAACGTCAATCTTGTATCTCTATAGAAAGAGATATGCATGAAGTATGAATCAAGAAAATTAGACTCAAATATATTGATTTTTTTTTTTTTATAATTCACAGGTATTTTTTCATTTTTGTCAAACAGCAGAGTTCAAACAAAATAATTATTCTAAATATGATTTAATTTGGTATCCGTCTTATTTTTTATTCATGATTTTGTAACATAATAAATTTTAATTAAGAAAAATGCTAATAACAATACTTCCTTAACCTTTTTATTATACATTTTATTTATTATTAAATAAATTTTAATAAAAATCATAATAGCTTATGCTTGATAAATTACCCTCATAATTTTGTGATTTACAATTAATTTTGACTAATAAGTTGAAGGTGTTAAAAAAAAAAACATGTTAGACTGTCTTATTAATATTCTTCTTTAACTACTCAACAATAACAAGTAAGAAGAAATATATTAAAAAAATAGGTTAGTAACATTTCTCTTTCAGAGAAAAAGAAAAAGAAACATTTTTTTTTATAAAAAAAATAAAAGATATGTTAAAAATAATAAAAGGGCGTTGTCATGACTCCTCGCCTCGTCGTATCGTATCAAAATCTCAATTTCATGAAAGAGAATGTATTTTGACGTCGTTTGACTTATTTTCTTCCTATTCTTTCTCTGACATTTGCATTTATTGTATATTTGTGTTTATTGAATATACTGTTCTATTCTCTTTTAGTCTTTTATAACAACGGTTGTGATTAAAAATAAAAAAAAACAATCTTTTTTTTTTAATTTGTCTTTGAATATCCCTATAACAAGTCATACTTATGTTTATTGAAATTCTTATTGTTCGTATTACTATACAAAAAAGGCTCTTATGTGTTCACAGTGGTTTTCTTATTTCTTATAATGCTTCTGCTATTAGAAATTAAGCATAATCAATTAATTTTAAAATAAATACGTACGTTTTTTTTTTAAACTTCTCTGAAAGAATTAACAAAAACAAATTATTATTTTGAAGATGTTGTTGTTTGTGTTGTGTCCCTTCTACTTTGAACACAAGGACTCATACTCTTACATTAAATATCTAAAATCGTTTTGTTAATTTGTTTGTTTGTGTTTTAATGCAGCTGCCTCTTGGTGGGTTGAAAACTTAGCTACTTTGCTTCTTTTCTTTTTTTTTCTAAAATATATTTGTATTTTTTTTATAAATTTTATTTTTTGACTTTGAGTTAGGTTTATTGTCCAAATATATGTATTGAATATGTTTTTCTTTTCACATTTCTTACTTTATTTATTGCAATCATATTTTGATTATTGTACCTTGGATTTTGTTTTTTTTTTGCACTACATATTTTTAATTTTTAAAGAGTGTGCTGTAAATATTTTTCTTTAATTAATACTAAGAACAATGTGTTAGTATTAAAGTCTAAAGAGTGTGTTACTATTTTCTTAATTAATAAAAAACAATGTTTCTCACAAAGAATAATAAAAAAATGTATTATAAAATATGATAAATATGTTATTATAGCTATTCTAACAAAATTCTATAAAAAAAAAAAACCTCAATTCCATGAAAGAGATTGGATGTTTGACTCCTTTTCTTGATGTTATTTTCTCACATCGATAACCCTTTCGCCTTTCAATTTTTTTTGTTCATTTAAAAAAAAAATATTCATGACCTTTGCATGTATTGCTTATACCTTGAACTATTATTTTGTTTTAATTATATCTCTAATTAATATATATATATATATATATATATATATATATATATATATATATTAAGTTATATATTTAAAATGTGAGGAAAAATAATAGAATACTAATAGTATAACATAATTTTATATTATCAAATAATTATAGTTTTTCATTTATGATAATTTAATCAACTATCGTAAACTTAATTTAAAAATTATATAAATAATTGTAATTATCTAAAAATTATGTTACACTAATGCATTACTATTTTCATGTTTTGTGTGAAAGATTAAATACATTTTCAGGGAATATTTAAAGATTTCACGAGCATTAAACAATTTATTTTAAAAATAGAATATATTAATTAAAAAGTTAAATGTGATTTTAGTCATATAAAAATTTCACCCTCTCGGATGTGACGAGCCTAATCTGATCTAACCATCCATGGTTGGATCGATTTAGTCGACAGTTAGGTCACATAAGGTCCAATAAAAAAAAAGTAGGACGACGAAATAATCTAACAACGATGAAAATAGACTATACCGTAAGAGTGAGATGGATCTTGGAAAGTAGAGATTAGTCCTCAAATCCATGAGGTAACGGATAAAAGTCTTTATTGAAACAAGAGTTAGGAAAGAGTATACTCAGCGCTCTATACATGTTGCCTCAAATCTTAAAATCGAGGAAGCCTTGCCGGGACATTTGGTGTTCAATATGGGGTTACGGTGAAACAATTCTGGTCGCTCTTGTTGGTTTGTGCTATTGTTTGACTAAATGGGAAAGCTTAGGATAAATAATGCATCGTCGTTAGAACCTCCTAGACCACCAACCATGGAGGGTCTAATGGCGGAGATCCTGGATATGAGGAGGGAAAGCAAGGAGTCACGGAGGAGGGTGAACACAACTGTTGAAACCCAAATTAGATGAGGAGAGAAACAGAGGATGCTAGAAGCATGGTCGATGAGGCCATCCAGGCGCAAGAGGTGTTAAGGTTGCAGAATGTAAAGTTTTAAAGAAGAGAGGATGAGGCACAGGCTGCTTTGGCGCATCAGGCAGTGGAGGGCGAGGCTATAGTTCAGCCACCTATCAGACACATCAATGATCCAGTTTCACAAAACCAAATCCCTACCCATCATGCCATCAAACAAGACCCTAGCATGCTGAACAGTGAACACCCCCACAAGAAGCGTACATGTGAATCAAAGAGTAGAGGGAATTGATGTTTCGAAAGATCAAAAAGGGTGTAGGCGACGTCGCATAAGTGGGAGGCGCAGCTCAAAACGGTGCGTGCCAAGAAGGGGTTGCGGATCAGTTGATAAAAAAATAATAATAATACCCAAAGGATGAAAAAATTACTAAAAAAAAAATTAGGAATTAAGATTAAAATCATGTTTTAGTCTAATTAAAATAATAAAAACTTCTCAATGACTTATTAAATAATAAATTGTAATTTTTTTAAAAAAAAGTCTTCCGTTTAAAAAACACACTAAATAATTGTTAAAAATGAAATACATTAATTACCATAATAAATATTTTTCATTGAACATTAAACAATATAATACTTGATGAGGACGAAGTCTTCAAACAGTAAAAATATTCTATTTATTTTTCATCCGATAAGTGTGCTTTATAAAACTCTATATATATATATATATATATATATATATATATATATATATATATATATATTAAATGTTTCAATAATTAATATAATTGATTAAATAAAATAAAATATCTAAAACATATTTTTTATCCTACAATAAGTAGTTCCAAATCAAACACTAATTATGTTCATAATAACGTTCGTTTTTTTTTTTTATGGAGTAACGTTCGTTGGTGAGTAACATATATGAAAATGGAAGATGGAAATTGGCCATAAAGCCATAAGGGGCGTCGCATTTTCATTACAAAAAATAAGTATATCATTGCTAAACTAAAAAAATTAAGTTATGGACATTAATCACATGCACTATCATTGATTCACGCAACCGGCGACTCTACATGATCCTGAGCATGATGAAACAAGAAATTGGATGCATACGTGTATGTGTTTTGAAGCATCGCATTCACATGGCTCGTTTTTAATATGTCTTATCGTGATCCTTTATGAGTAGTTTACCACTAGGCATATATAGTCAAATGGGATGTGCTACAACTACAACATGATCGATCAGGGAAAAGAAAACTCTCATCCATCATCTAGAACGTACTCTAAATTAATTGAACCGTGAACGTGCCATAAAGTAATTATTAATTTAATTGTTACAGTATGTAATGCTATAACATTAGAAATAAATATGAAAGAAACGTACGTACAGTGAGATATGATGATAGTTATAAATAGAGAGCTAGTGTGCGGGGGGATATGATGTACCACACCATGAAGCTTTTTGTTTTTGTAATGTTTTCAATCCTATTGCTGAAACAATTGAGCCTGCTAGTTGTTGGAGACGTTGGCACTGCTGCTTCTTATGGACCACCATACATACGTGAGTGTAATAGTATTATATATTATGTATGAATGAGTTAATAATATCTTATAATATGGTTATTGTGGCATGCAGCTACTGCTTGCGATGGGAATAGGGCAGGGCAATTTCCTCCGGGGAATCTGTTTGTGGCAGTGAATGAAGGGTTATGGGATAACGGAGCAGCGTGTGGAAGGAGATACAGAATAAGGTGCGTGAGTGGAAACAATAGGCCATGCAAAGGTGGTAGCATCGATGTTAAAGTCGTTGATTCCTGTTCAAGGTCACCCTGTCCCAACACCATCCTCATGTCAAATGATGCTTTTGCAGCTATTTCACGCTTTCCTCATGCAAAAATCAATATTGAATATACCCAGTAAGCTGCTCACTCCTCATTTTATTATATTTTACTTAGCTCCAAGTACGTAGTAATGATCAATTTAACTCGTATGTACAGGATATGACTTTCCAGAATGTGGGAGTGCTGTGTACGTGTTACAAATTTGATGTACTACTTGATTGAATATTCAAGATTTTGCTTCTTGGAGCCAAAGCATCGATCGATCTAAGAAAACGCTTTTACCTTTCATTTTCAATGATAAATTCTACTAGACCTAGTGCCCATGTCACTGACGAACAAAATTTGAAATATACCACACACACACACATATATATATAGTGATTAATGAATATGATGCTGTTGTCACTTTTAATTTTGTGTGTATAAGTAATTCTATTCTTGTGTACTGTTGAATCAGATTCAAAATTTGAACCATTCATCACGTTCTCTCTCTTTCTTAAATTATTGTACAGTACTAATAATTAATAATTAATCAATGGCTAAGATTTGGCTGCACATATATAACTTTTTCGAGAAGAGCTGATTTGGTGTACCCGTTTGAAAGAGTATTTTATATGGACTAGCAGATTGGATTGTCTATGAGGCTTTATTTATGGATCACCATAATTCAATTTAGTTAAAATAATCTTTTTTAATTATTAAACTGCTAAGTTAATCATAACATAAGACTAGCTAGTTGATGAAATTGAGTTGGACTTTTGTTTGTGATGGTTAACGATGGATTAAGTCACTCATATAATACTTGAGTTAAGGAGATTTCTACGATCTAATTTGATAGGGTCATAAAAAATTATTTCCTATCAGACAATTTTAGAAAGGGAATAGTCATTTTCAATTTTTGGATCAAATATAATTTATTCAGAATCAAATTGATTTTAAAGTAACATGAGTTACTTGGTTTGTTTGAATAATTTTAATTAAAGTTTTTAAAATTGAATTGATAAATAAATAGATGAAGATACTAATTTAAGGTTTAAAGGTTTAATTAGAATTGAACTGATTTTAATAATTTTTTAATATAATATATTAATATATGAAACCAAATAAAATAATTATAATATTTAAGTTCAACATGTCTTAAAATAATAATTTAGGTTCAACAATACCAAATAAAATTCATTAGTAATTACAACATTCTTAAAAAAATAATTACAACTAAAAATAATTGATATAATTAATAATCATTCTATGGAACTAGTTATTTTGTATATTACTAATTTTAGGATTTATCCGTTTAGGTTTTGTGAAGAAAGCTAATAAGAGAACAAAGAAAAAAAAAATAAAGTACTAAAACGACGTTGGTTTAGCGTTAAAAAAAATACTAAAATAATATTGTTTTGGTTATTAAAAAAAATCACAGAACCATTCTATTTATCTAACTCATCGATTTTCATCGATTTTAACGACTCTGTGCCTCCTCAATTAGGAGGGTTTTCTCATGCAAGTCATCAGGTCATCGATTCCTGATTAAACCAGTCCGACCGACGCAGTACAATTTTAATAACTCGCAATGTACAATGGATTTTGACCATTAATTTATCTAGGATGGATTAGTCAACCAAGATAAGTCTTAGACTTCTCCACTGAGTCAATCCCATTTTTGGCAAAGGTCTGGTCCAATTGTATTAAGTATGAGTGAATATTACATAATGGGTCGTCGCAGACTTCGGTTCAACAACCAGTATGTGTGGATACACCCACCACTATGTTTTATATGTTGCGGCCATAAAAATGTTAAGCACGCCAAGTTAGCATATATATCATGAGGTGAAAGTGGTGGGGTAATCACAGATTAGTGCAGTATAGATACTTAGAATAACCCTAATCTGTAGTTAGTGACGAGAAGTGTTAATTTTCTAGTGGTGCAAGTAAGCACAATGGGATAAGCTCATTACCGTATAAAATTCGACGGCAAAAAAATAATCCAGTTCGTAGGCATCGGGCAGGATCCAATTTGTTTTTATCCTAATATTTTATGCACAATGATGTAAGATTGATTCAATTTGCATTATTATCAAACCAATATCCTAACGTTTACATACTGTTCATTTAGGAGGAAGCTAATCACCAACAATGCACAGCATAACGACTAAATAGCTATGTTGATTCATTTATTTTTTGTCATGTATATAAAAAAGGGACTTTGTTGGGTGAGATAAAGTTCACTTTTAATAGTACCTCCCTTTGAAAAAAAATCAATCATTGCAGAAAGTTAAGGCCACTAACCTAATAAAAAATTGCTAAGCCATCAAGTAGTAATGATTTAACTATAATAAATAAATAAATAATTATTACAGTTAATTAATTTTTAATAATTTATTGGCCTAAATGCACTTGATTTTTCATATAGAATCCTTCATGATATTGGGAGAGTTTTGTCTCTTAATTTAAATTACTCAATTTTAATGTGATTTTTGGATATCTAGAATATCTAAAAGTTTTTTTTTTTTTACAAATATGAATATGATATATAATGTGTAGACGTATTGCATATATATTTGCAGGCCGTCGTTTCCCAACTTTTTTACTTTTGAAAGGAAATCAAAGTGATGATGTGAATAAGCACGCGCAATCGAAAGTGAAGAGAAGCGGAAAGATTTTCTAAACCAAGAATCCAATATTGCCATCAGCTCCAACCTATCCATGCTGAAATGAATTCAAGGCACGTAGGATCAAAATTGGACTGAGATTTTGAAACATGATTTATCAACAAACGATCGAATTGTCGATCCAACGGTTCCAAGTTATTGAATGGTAGCAATGTGATTTAAATGAGAATGAAAGAAAACTGTGAAAGCAATTCCAATCCTTCAATAAGTAAACTTCGAGAATAAAAATATTGCAATGAAAGTTTAAATTTTTAAACAATTATTTCTCTCGATTTATATAATTTTTAAAATAATTTTATAAGAATAAAAATAAAAATAATTATAATTATCTATATAAAACTTTATTATACTTAAGTGCACCATCTTTATTCTTATAAACTTGTACCTTATGTAATCAATGTATCAATGTATGTGTATATAATGCATGCATTGTGCTTTTATTTACAAATGCACCTTGAAATTTAGGTGTTGTCACCTGTGCCTTCAACATAGTTATTTCAAATCTTTTCCTGTACATATAAACTAGATTTGAAATCCATGCGAGGTACGAACTCGATTAAATTATTATTTTAATTAGTACTGTATAAAACAAACAAGTACATTAAAAAAATTAATTTATAAAATACAGTAAAATATAGTTTTATTTAAGAATAGAGGGATATTAAATGTAATTATTTTAAAATTGAAAAAAATAATTAATAATATTTTTAATTATGATAATGCTGTCTTAAAAAATATTAGGTGCAATGTAATTTATTCTAAGATGTATAAAATAAAAAAATATATTTAATTTTGAGTGTTCATTTTTATTATTGTGAATACTATGTTTACATGAACTTAAATTTTTTGTATTTATAATATTAATAATTTTATTTTCAAATTTTTTATTAATATTTAGTATTATGAAGATATAAGTATTAATTATGTGATATTTTAAAAAAATTTAATTAATTAACTTTGTTACCACTTAAATTGAATTATTAGTATCAATACAATGATATTTTATTATTATTATTTTTATTAATATTATAAAGTTAACTTAAAAGTTTTCTATCAATATACGTGGGTTGACTAAATTTAACTTTTCCTATATACTTAATGAAGAATTAAGTTATTAACATTAATATTATTTATATATAAATTTTATAATTAAATATTATTTTTCATAATTTTAATATTAAATAAGTAGTATTATTCTGTTTATTAAATATTTTTCTTTTAAGTTAATATTGAGTTTCTTTTAAGTTTTCAATTTTTTTTAAAAATATTCAAGACATATCTTTTGTTTTATATTATTTTGAAAATTTTTAATTTCTTGAAAATTTTTCACACATTCTTCTTGCTTTTCATAATTTTGAAATTTTAAATACATTATTTTTTTTATATTTTTAAATTTTCATTTTTTTAAAATTTACAAAACATTCATCACTTTTTTCATACTTTTAAAATTTTCATTTTCTTTGAAAATTTTCAACCATTCCTCTTGTTTTTCATATCATTAAACTTTTTATTTTTTAAAAATTTTCAAAAGACATTCTCTTATTTATGATTTCATTTATAAAACCAAAATATTTAAAAATTTATTTATAAAACCCTAAATATTTAGGATTAATTAATGAAATCCTAGATAATTAAAGTTTTATTAATGAAACCCCAAATATATGAAATCCTAAATATTAAAACTTTCAATTTATAATAAAATTTAGGATTTCATTAATGAAACTATAAATAATTAAGGTTTTGATTTAATATTTCATTTATGAAACCATAAACATACAAGGTTTTATTAATAAAACTTTAAATAATTAGGGTTTTAATTTAATGTTTCATTTATGAAACACTAAATATTTATGATTTCATGGATTTTATTCATGAAACGTTAAATATTTAGTATTTCAATTTAGGATAAAATTTAAAGTTTAAATAATGAAACCTTAATAATTGGGATTTTATTCATGAAACTCTAAAATATTTATGATTTTAATTTTGGGTTTATTTATAAAAATCAAAATAAATAGTATTTCATTAATAAAACCTTAACTATCTAAGGTTTTAATTTAACATTTTATTTATAAAACCCTCGATATTTTGGATTTTATTTATGAAATTCAAAATATTAATGATTTTAATTTATGATGAAATTTAAGGTTTCATTAATGATACATTAAATATTTATGGTTTCATTTTAGAGTTTCATTTATGAAACCCTAAATATTTAATATTTTATTTATGAAATTTAAAATATTTAAGGTTCAATTAAGGTAAGTTTTAAATTTTCTATAATGAAACCCTAAATAATAAGGGTTTCAATTTAAGGTGTAATTTATGAAACACTAAATATTTACGGTTTAATTTATGAAACCTTATATATTTAAGGTTTCAATTTAGGATGAAATATAGGATTTCATTATTCAAACCCTAAATAATTAAGCCTTTATTAGTAAAATCCTAAATATTTATGATTTCAATTTAGGATTTTAATTATGAAACCTTAATTATTTAGAATTTTATTAAGGAAACCCTAAATATTTGTGGTTTTAATTTAGGACTAAATTTAAACATTCCATAATCAAACCTTAAATATTTATGGTTTCCATTTCTAGTTTTATTTATGACATCCAACATAATTAGAGTTTCATTAATAAAATCCTAAATATTTATGGTTTCAATTTTGGGTTTTATTGTAAAAAACTAAGATAATTAGAATTTCATTAATGAAACTCTAAATATTTAGGGTTTATATTTAATGTTTCATTTATGAAAACCTATATATTTTGGGATTTATTTATAGGATTTCAAATTAGGATGAAATTTAAAGTTTTATTAATGCAACCCTAAATATTTATGATTTTAATTTAGGGTTTCATTTTTGAAACCCTGAATATTTAAAATTTTATTTACAAAATTTGAAATATTTGGGGTTTCATTTAAGGTGAGTTTTAGATTTTTATGAATGAAACCTTAGATAGTTAGAGTCTCTGTAATGAAATCTTAAATAATTAAGATTTCAATTTAAGGTGTCATTTATGAAACACTAAATATTTACGTTTTAATTATTGAAACCCCATTTATTTAGGGTTTCAATTTAGGATGAAATATAGTGTTTCAAGACTAAAATCCAAAATAATTAGGGTTTTATTAATGAAACCCTAAATATTTATGGTTTCAATTTAACGTTTAAATTATGAAACCTTAATTATTTATGGATTCAATTTAGGGTTTCATTCATGAAACCCTAAATAATTAAGCATTCATTTATTAACACCCTAAATATTTATAGTTTTAATTTACGACTAAATTTAAGGTTTTATTAATGAAATCCTAAATAATTAAGGTTTCATTAATGAAATCCTAAATATTTATGGTTTCATTTATGAAACTCTGAATATTTATAATTTTATTTACGAAATTCGAAATATTTAAGGTTCAATTAAGGTGATATTTAGATTTTCACTAAGGAAATTTTAAATAGTGAAGATTTCTATAATGAAACCCTAAGTAATTAGGGTTTCAATTTAAGGTGTAATTGATGAAATATTAAAAATTTATGGTTTAATTTGTGAAACGTCATATATTTAGGGTTTCAATTTAGGATCAAATATATGGTTTCTTTATTGAAACCATAAATAATTAAGATTTTATTAATGAAACTTTAAATATTTAAGATTTTGATTTATTATTTCATTTATGAAATTCTATATATTTTTTGTTTTATTTATGCATCTCTAAATATTAAGTATTTCAATTTATAGTGAAATTTAGAGTTGCATTAATGAAACCTTAAATATTTGTGGTTTCAATTTAGGTTGAGTTTTAGGGTTTCATTAATGAAACCTTTAATAATTAAGGTTTCGATTTAATGTTATATTTTTCAATAAATATTTAGGGTTTCAAGTTTTTATGAAATTTAAGGTTTCATTAATTAAATCCTAAATAATTAGTGTTTCATTATTGAAACCCTGAATATTTAAAATTTTATTTACAAAATTTGAAATATTTAGGGTTTCAATAAAGGTGGGTTTAAAGTTTTCATTAATGAAACCTTAAATTGTTAAAGTCTCTATAATAAAACCTTTAAATATTTAGGATTTTAATTAAGGTGGATTTTGGGTTTTTATTAATGAACCCCTAAATAGTTAAAGTTTCTAAAATAAAACACTAAATAATTAGGGTTTAAATTTAAGGTTTAATTTATGAAATACTAAATATTTACGATTTAATTTATGAAATCACATATACTTAGGGTTTCAATTTATGATGAAATATATTGTTTCATTATTGAAACCCTAAATAGATAAGGTTTTATTAATGAAATCGTAAATATTTATGGTTTAAATTTAGGATTTTAGTTATGAAACCCTAATTATTTAAAGTTTTATTAATGATACCCTAGGTAAGTTGAGCATTAATTTATTAAAATCCTAAATATTTGTGGTTTTAATTTATGATTGAATTTTATGTTTCATTAATGAAACCCTAATTATTAGGATTTTATGATTAAAACCTTAAATGTTTATGGTTTCCATTTTGGGTTTTATTTTTAAAACCAAGGATATTTTTGGGTTTGATTTATCAAACCATAAATATTTAGGATTTCAATTTATGATGAAATTTAATGTTTCATTAATAAAGTCCTAAATATTTTTTATTTCAATTTAGGATTTCATTTATGAAATTCTAAATATTTAAAATTTACTTACAAAATTTAAAATATTTAGGGTTTTAATTAAGGCAATTTTTAGATTTTCATTAATGAAATCTTAAATAGTTAAAGTTTCTATAATGAAACCTTAAATAATTAGTGTTTCAAATTAAGGTATAATTTATAAAACACTAAATATTTATGATTTAATTTATGAAACTATATATATATTTAGGGTTTCAATTTGGGATAAAATAGAATTAAGGTTTTATTAATGAAACCCAAAAAATTTATGGTATCAATTTCGAATTTTAATTATGAAACCCTAATTAATGAGGGTTTTAGTAATGAAACCCTGAATAATTATATTTCATTAATTAAACCCTAAATATTTATGATTTTCATTTTTAGTTTTATTTAAGAAATCCAAAATATTTAGAGTTTCATTAATAAAACCTTAAATATTTATGATTTATTTTTAAAAACAAAAATAATTATTATTTCATTATTGAAACCCTAAATATTTAGGATTTCAATTTAAGATGAAATATGAAACCTAAATATTTGTTGTTTTATTTATGAAATCATAAATATTTAAAGTTTCAATTTAGGGTTTCATAAAATAAATATGTTGTTATTAATGAAATTCTGAATATTCAGGGTTTCAATTTAATGTTTCATTTATAATAACCTAAGTATTAATGTTTTTAATTTATGATGAAATATAGAATTTCATTAATGAAACTCTAAATAAATAGGGTTCTTATTTAATATTTTTATTTATGAAAAACTAAATATACAACGTTTTATTAATAAACTATAAATAATTAAGGTTTCAATTTAATGTTTCATTTATGAAATAATAAATATTTAGGATTTCATGGGTTTTATTTATGAAATACTAAACATTTAGGGATTCAATTTAGGATGAAATTAATGAAACCTTAAATAATTTGTGTTTCGTTAATGAAACCTTAATTATTTATGTTTTCAATTTTGAGTTTTATTTTTAAAACTAAAATAATTAGAATTTCATTAATTAAACCTTAAATATTTAGGGTTTAGATTTATTATTTTATTTATGAAACCCTAAATATTAGGAATTTCAATTTAGGGTTTCATTCATGAAACCTGGAATATTTGTGGTTTCAATTTAGGCTGATTTTTAGGGTTTTATTAATAAAACCCTAAATAATTAAGGTTTCAATTTAATGTTATATTTATGAAACACTAAATATTTATGATTTTATTTATGAAACACTAAATATTTAGGGTTTTAATTTATGATGAAATTTAAGGTTTCATTAATGAAACCATAAATAATAAGTGTTGCATTAATGAAACCCTAAATAATTAGTATTTCATTAATGAAATCAAAAATATTTATGATTTTAATTTTGAGTTTTTTTTATGAAATAATAAATATTTAGAATGAAATTTTGAGTTTCCCGAAACCATAAAAATTAGGATATCTTTTATGATACTCAAAATCTTAAACCTTTAACCTGAAGTAATTAGGGTAACATTAAAGAAATCGTAAATATTTATGGTTTTGATTTAATGTTACATTTTTTAAATCCTAATTATTTAGGATTTCATATTTTTCAAATTTCAATTAAGGATTTTATTTATGATATCCTAAATATTCAAGGTTTCTATTTTTTAGGTTCATTTATGAAATCCGACATATTTACAGATAAAATTTTGAGTTTCATTAATAAAACCCTAAATATTAGAGTATTTATATTTATGCTTTTATTTATAAAAATCCTAAATATTTATGGTAAAATTTCGAATTTATTAATGAAATCCTAAAAAATTGAGGTTCTGTTTATGAAATCCAAAATATTATGGTTTCCTTTAGGGTTTCATGTATTAAAACCGTAAATATTTAATGATTTATTTATGAAACCATAAATATATATGATTTGAATTTATGGTTTATTAATGAAATCCTAAATAATTAAAGTTTCATTAATAAAACCCTAAATATTTTGGGTTTCAATTTATGATGAATTGTAATGAAACCCTAAATATTTATGTTTTAATACATGAAATTATAAATTTTTAGAATTTTATTTACGAAACTCAAAATATTTAAGGTTTCAATTAAGAGTGAATTTTAAAGTTTTATTAATAAAACCTAAAATATTTAAGATTTTATTTATGAAATTCAAAATATTCAATGTTTCATTAATGTAACTCTAAATAATTAGGGTTTCAATTTAATATTTTATTTATGAAACACTAAATATTAATGATTTTATTTAAAAAATCCTAAATATTCAAGGTTTTATTAATGTAATCCTAATTAATTAGGGCTTCAATTTAATATTTCATTTTTGAAATACTAAATATTTATAGTTCTATTTATGAAACTATAAATATTTAGGATTTTAATTTAGAATGAAATTTATTTTTAAGATATTTATCTTGTTTTTTTTTATATTTTTAAAAATTTTCAAGATTATTCTTATCTTTTTCATATTTTTAAATATTCATTTTCTTTAATTTTTAAAAACATTACTCTTATTTTTCATAGTTTTAAAAATTTTCATTTTTTAAAAAATTTTTCAAGACATTCCTTATTTTTTAATATTATTAAAAATATATTTTAAAAAAAATTGAAGACATTCCACTTTTTTTTTCTTATTATTTTAAATTTTCATTTTTTTTTAAATTTCAAGACTTTCCTCCTAGTTTTTCATATTTTCATATTTTTCATTTTTTTTAAAATTTAAAGACATTCCACTTATTTTTTCATATTTTTTAAAAATTTCATTTATTTTAAAAATTTTCAAAACATAACTCTTGTTTTTTCATAATTCTATAATTTTCATTGTTTTTAACATAAAGACATTCCACTTGTTTTATCATATTTTTTTATTTTAAAAAAATATTTTTTCAAAATTTGAAGACATTTCTTTTCTTTTTTCAAATTTTTTTTAATGAAATTCCCCTTATTTTTTCATAATTTTTAGTATTTTCATTTTTTTGAAATTTTTCAAGACATTATCCTGGTTTATCAAAATTTTTAAAATTTTTATTTTTTTTTAAGATATTACTCTTGTTTGTTTTTCATATTTTTAAAATTTCTTTTTTTTAAAAAAATTTTAAATATATTTTTTTGTTTTTTCATACTTTTAAAAGTTTACTTGTTTTTAAAAAAATTCAAGACTGTTGTCTAGTTTTTCAAAAAAAAAATTAATTTTACATTTTTTAAAAAAATTTAAAAACATTCCTCTTATTTTTTTTTTCAATATTTTTAATTTTTTAAGACATTTATCTTATTTTTTTATATTTTGAAAATTTTCATTTTTTAAAAAAAATTAAATTTAATCCTGTTTTGTCATGATTTTTATTTTTTTGAAAAATAATTCAAGACTTTTCTCTTGTTTTTTCATATTTTGAAATTTTTCATTTTTTAAAAAAAAAAATTCAAGACATTTGCTTTTGTTTTTTCATATTTTTAAAACAAATTCTCTTGTGATTACTGCTTTTTAAAATTTTCAAAACATATATTTCACCTATACTAAAATATATGTTTTTTGCCTTCAATTTTTAATCCTTACTATTCATGAAATATATTATAAAATTTTTAGTGTTAAACATAATTTAATTTTCAAATTAATAATAGATTATCTATTT
Source organism: Amphicarpaea edgeworthii (assembly GCA_014843725.1). Taxonomy (NCBI): domain Eukaryota; kingdom Viridiplantae; phylum Streptophyta; class Magnoliopsida; order Fabales; family Fabaceae; genus Amphicarpaea; species Amphicarpaea edgeworthii. The sequence continues at coordinate 22,271,379 of CM026322.1, read as the reverse complement.
TTTTTTATTAATTTTCTCAATTTCTATTTAACAAATATAAAAAAATAATATTAGATCATGTGTTGATTAAATTCAATCAATAGTCATTATTCATTGTTACTTTTCATCTATGATTAATATTAATTCAAGATATATATAGATAGAAACAACACTTTTGAACGAAGGGAAGTTGTTTCAAGCGTTGCCTTGCCTTTAATAGGTATTAGCTAATAGCAAAAAAATGTTAGTTGTCCATGATAGAAATTGGACTCACTACAATCATTCCCTTTAAATTTTATGGATCTTCTCAAGACTTAAGCTATTTGGTGGAAGGCAACACACCAATAAAACAAACATGCACTTAGCCACTTACTATTTGTCCATCACCACATCTAAGTCTTGGTCCACAACACTTCCAACACTTCTCTCCTAACACTGCTCCAATTAAGTCACAGAGCTCATAGATGGCACCACATTCTCAAAACCCCTCTCTCTGATTACTTAATATATCCTCTTATATATATACATGGCTCAATCAAATCTCTGAAATTTCACTTGTAGGGTCATCACTACTCTGTTATACGTTACTCTCAGCTTTACATTATCAGAATGAGTTAATGGAAAAAAGTATAACATAATAATATACTCTCAAGGAGACTATTCAAATCCATGATAATGTCTACGTCTTAGTCACCTTTGGAATATGTATTTAGAATTATAAAAACATAGCAATACCAACTAGTGATTCAGGACAAATCATCTTTAATAATTCTCACAGTATTTATGTCGTCTTGTTAATTTTTCTTTTCTTCATTAAGCTTTCACACAGCAGCAAAAATGGAGATAGGGGAGCTTGGTCTTCACTAGTATGACGCAAAAGGTGACAAACTAACTAATTAAAAATGCAAGACGGTAGAGGCGAAGATGGACCATTTTTTAAAATTTTATGCAATGGAATTCGTCCTTATCAAAAAGGCTAAAATTGAATATAGCTGGCAAACAAAAGAAAAAAAGCAATAATGCAAAGGAATTGGAGCCAAGAAGAACAAAAACTCGATGTTACAGCAATATGGTGCAAGACAAGAAGCACCGATGAGAGCAATAACTGTTCCGATTTGTATACCTCTAAAAAGGTTTTTGACAAAGGAAAGTTACAAACTAATTGAAGCTATTTGAGTAAAAGAACAAGGAAGACAACATATATTCACGGGTCAAAGTATGTGAACGAGATAAAGAGTGAGTACAATAGCACATGTCTCAAATGTAAAAAGATATGAGAGCTATGAGAGTTTATTTTAGTCCACGAGTAGGATCAGCTGATAAAATCAAAATCCACGAGTAGGTCCCTAGCTAGCATATAAAAAAGAAAAGAACCAGAACCCAGATAAGTAATATTTGTGACCACATTTTTCTTATTCACCCAAAATTCTTACCTCCTTTGGTCATATAGTGATATTGGGCAAATGCCTTGTGGTAATATGATTCGTGACACCAACATTACATAGATGATGTGAAATGAAAGGATGTATAGGATTCCAGTGACTCTGTGTTTGTTTGCAAAATTCATCTAAATATATACTCAGAGAGCATCAGTTGAGCATTAACTATCACATTTGCATTAGATGAGCATTCATTAAGTTGAAGCTAAAATTATTTCTCTGTTTACCAAGAATGGTTAATTCTTTTTTTTTTTTCTTGTTTAATAGTACGATACATTTAATTCTAATAAACAACTCTAGTAAACGCCGGAGTTTCAGCCTTTCAGGCTAAGCCTAACTTAGGCCAACCTAAGTAAGAAATTGAGCTTTTCCTCTTTTGTTTATCTTGACTCTGAAATTCACAAATTATGTCAACATCAAACATTGGATTAATCAAATATTTGATGCTTAAGAGAAATAAGTTGTTATTTACACACATGGATTTTTATAATTCAGTTCAGTTCTAGTCCTATTTGTCGGTGAGCATCACGGTACAGAATCTTCTGGTGCACCTAACCAAACCAAAGCTAATGCCACCAACTTAAGGGTTGATCATGGCCCATGATCAATCACTTTGAGATAATCACGCCCCGGTCTTTGAATGGTGCAAGCGTAGTACATGGGTAGTTTGGTTGGTTACCACTGAAAGTGATGTGTTTTCTTTCCATATATAGTAATCAGTGTTAATGCCCAGAGTTTCCCTTTCACTTAAATAATAAAACAATATATGTTCTGGCTTTCAATTGTAGTAGAGAAACTCTCACAGATACTCGTACTGATCGCAGGTTTAAATTAAAACCAGCGGTGCTAGACACAAGACAATCAGACAGACACAGCGCAAACTTGGGTAGGGTAGATCACACTGCGTGCCGTTCAAGGTAAATGGTATAGACAATATTGTAAACAAAATAGTATTTTTAACAGTTTGATCACTATTCAGTAAAGTATGTAACCTTTTTTCAGTTTGATGGACAGCGAAATATCGGTGAACATACCATTTCCCCATCTATTCTAACAACACTGTACCAATTCTGTCCCTACTAGGAGGGAAAAAAGAGAGGGAAAGAAAGCCTTCATAAGTAAGGACTGAGTGCAACATCAGGCGTCCATTTCATAATCGTTAATTCAATAATAACGCGTTTTTTGAACATTCAAACTAGTTATAGTTTATATCACACTCAACGTCTTGAACAATTCTTCAAAATTCAAAAACAGATTAATTAAATAAACTTCTCTCGCGATAACCCAATGACAGAATTAGAATATATTCATATGGCCATGTTTCCACCGACAGGGTGCATTACTGGCTTGGACGTGGGGAGAAAAAGATCACCCAGTACCTCTATGGGCCTAGGAGTATATACGGAACCATATAATAGAGAAGAGAAAAGGACCATAATTGCAAGAGATCAATAAGTCACTTTTTCAATATAATTTAGAAACCCACGCAGAACGAACAGTGAAAAACAACACACCCGACCAAAACAGAGTAATTCGACAACATTACCCTACGTTGAATTCAAGATGTTATTAAACCATTGTTATCATTCGTTTACAGTTATTAGCTTTGAGTGACAACAAGATAAATCCCAAATTCACAAAACCAGAAGATAGATAGATACTTGGACAGAATTGAAATGTACTATGAATTAATAAGCAGAAGCATGTAAACTCCATAAATCGAGTTCCTACAATAACATAACATAAAACTAAACCAGATGAAAAAAAATAATAATAAAAGGATTGGAGACCACCCTCGCTTCGCTCTAGTAACACATAATTAATTGTTGTCTAATTTATCTCTGAAGGCACAAGAATTGCAGCAGGAATCTCAAATCTCAAATCCAAATCTACTGATTAACTATCCAGCGCCACCATTAGCAACATGAAGAAGATCTACAAACTAAAAAAAAAAAACATACCGAACCAGCAATTCGCCCAGAGAGGAGGAGGATGACATTTTCCATATTTGCCCTCCAAATCCAAACCTCCTCCTCCTCCTCGTTTTATTTTTCCTCTTACTGTCTTTTTTTTTGAATCTGTGTGAAAATAAAACATGAAAATAATGATAATGAAAAAAATGAAAGTTAATTAATTCTGCTGGTCGTTTCTCTTGTTGTCATCTCTGTCCTCGAGCAACCTGCCTTCCTCCTCATCGGCCTGGGCGGTCTTCTTCTGCGCCTCTTTGGCCTTGAGCGCCTGCAGCTTGGAGTGGTTATAATACCCGACACCAAGGAACGCAAGGCCGTATCCGAACAAATTAATCGGCGTCACAGTGTCCTTAATAACCGACCAAGAGAAAGCAATGAGCAACCAATCCTTGACCACCCCGGCCACATTCATGGTCAACGCGGACGTCTTCCCGACGAGAAGAAACACGGCGAGATTCAAGGCGAAGGCGCACAGGGAATTGGTCCCGAAGATGACAAAATCGAATTGGAAGCTGGAAGTGTCTCTGAGAACAGGGTACTCAACGAAGATCCAAGGGATGGAGAGGAAGACGAGGCAGCAGGGGGCGACGTAGTAGAGAGAAGTGATCGGATTGAGCGAGATCCCCTTGGAGGTGAGGAGGATTTGGATCATGACGAGGCGTGTGGCCTCGAAGGCGACGGCGCCGAGCTGGAGGAGGACTCCCCAGACGTCGAAGCGAGCCTCGCCGTAGGCGGCGACGGCGACGCCGAGGGAGATGGAGAGCATGTTAAGCATGGTGTCGTTGTTGTAGGTGTCTTTGCGGAGGAGGACGCCGATGGAGTAGACGGCGACGGGCATGAGGGCCTTGAGCATCTGGATGAAGGAGACGGAGAGGTAGATGTAGGCGGAGTTGGAGAGCCAGAGGGAGAGGGAGTAGAGGGCGCCGATGGGGAGGACAGAGGAAAGGTAGACGTCGCGGGACATGGAAACTGGCTCAACGAGGCGGAAGACGCGGACGAGGAGGATTGCGAGGGTGGCGCAGAAGGACATGTGGATCATGGTGAGGGAGATTGGGAAGGGCCAGTTGTACATCTTCTTGTCAAGGATGTACTTGTTGTACACAATCACCGTGAAGCTCAGGAAGATCCATATTGCAACGTAGGTGTAGGACAGCACGATCTTCTTCACCACACCGTCGCTCAGAGATCCTCCGCCTTTCCCCATTTTCACAACAGATCAGGTGCGGAACCGAAGTGTAAGTAAGAGAGAGAGAGATGTAGATGCAGATGCACTCTGCCTCAGCCTCAGCCACAGAACACGACGCTTTCTTCACTGAGTATCAGCTCAACTTAACTTATATCTAATTATTACTATTATTATATATACAAAAAAACAACTACACTTTCCGTTTTGGAATTAAAAAAAATAATATATCTGTCGTAGCTGATGATGTATTTTGAAATGTATGCCATTATGGTGTATTATCTTATATTATAATATCTCTTTAAAAAAATAAACTTATATTATAATATTTATAAAAAAAATTGTTCTTTAATATTATTCAAGTTGGGAATGAATTTTTTGCAGTGATATCATTACTATCGAGATTTTTTGACATTTCATTCGCTTCAATGGGTAAATACTTATCTTAATTTCTGAAAATGTGAGCTACACGAAAATGGGTATCGAAAGATAAAATAAAATAAAAAATTGTTAATAAGTAAAAAGATAAGGAGTGTGTCAATCCCAAACCTAATAGATACATACATTCCCTAAAAAAAACAAATGATACATGATACATAGTTATTGATACTATTACAGAAAATATATGATAAATTTGGTAATAAAATTTAATTCTAATAATAACATATCAACGTGGAGGTGGATCATCTCATGTATAATTTTTACTTAAATCTTCTCGTATATAAAGACTTCCCCCATTAAAATTTCACATGTCTTTTTTTTTAATATTTAAACTCTTACTCACATTTTTAATCAAAAGTTAAAATTTTATATGAGAGAAATGTGTGACATGAGAGGATGTAAGTCAACTTTTGGAGTATTCATCTAGTATTTTTTTTTTTCAATATTTTATGAAGAAAATATTAAATAAAAATAAATATATTTAATGTCCTGAAATCTTAAAAATGTATTTAATAATAATATTATCTTTCTTTATCTAATAAACAGAGGAATCAAGTGGAAGATTTTACGATAGAATTTGAATTGATTTTAGGTTTAATTACTCGTTGGATTATTATTGTAGTTACACAAATTTTCTCTCATAGTTCTTTACTTAAAAAATATTTCTAGTATATATATTACTTTGAATCTATTTTAATCTTCATATATATCATTTTATTTTTTTGTGTGAATTAAGGATTAAAAAGTATGTTTAAAAACTAAAAGAGGCTGATGTTAAAATAGGGATTAAAAAGAAAAGTTTTTTAAGCTTATAAAAACTAAATCGGTAACTAAATCTTTATTAAAAAATAAACAAAAAAACTAAACATTTATTCTTATAAGTTAAATTTAACTTTATTAGCCAATTCCAAACAAAGTCAACACCAAACCCTTAGTAGGTTTGTGATGTGTCATTTCGTTGTTAGGAAAGCCAACTACAGCAACATTTAATTAAAGTCGATTGCACTAATGCACTCTATCGAGTGCGATATGGGACACAATTATGGATATGGAATCTCAATAATTTTAGGAAAAAAATTATAATTATTGAAAAAGTGAAATTCACTTCTCATAATTTTCGCACCAGGCCAGAAATCTATTCATTTTATTATGGTGCAGTTTTATATATATAAAAGAAAAGGTGCTAATTAATGCATATCTTGTTTATTACACGGATATTTATTTTATTTAAAATAATTTTACACATTTTCTTACAAATTCCGCACCTGAATGAGATTTTATTTTTTTATAATGTCAACGTGATTTAATTGTGTGGCTGTGTCTAGGCTAAAGCTAGTGGGGCTGGGCAGTGTAAAATAAATATCCAAAAACGATAACCGAGACGGGGCAGAGACAGAGTCATTCAGTGACTTGTGAAAATGGGAAGGGAATAGTATTCTTGCAGTGTCTAAAATATATATTTGTCATTTAGTAAATTAAAAAAAAAAATTAGATCGATGCAATTCTTTACTAAACTATAGAGTATAGACTATGTTAAATTTTCATTAAAGTGTTTTAATGCTCTCTAACTGTAGTTGAATTGAAAATAATAATTAATATTATTTTATTAACAAAAGTTAATATAATATTCATATTTTTATAATATTAAAATTAAAATTTAATATAAAATTAAAAATTGAATTAAATTAAATAGGTGATAACTATTAAAAATATTATAATTTTATGATTATTATAAGATGGGTTTAGAGACCGGTCCAGATAGTTGCATCCTAAATTTGTTCCCATATTCCCATACTTATTTTTATAATTAACAGTTTTTGAAATCAACTAAAGCGATTTTTTTCTTACAAAAAATGGAGTTTGGACAATGGAAGTGGAAACTTTTGTTGAAGTTCACATGTTTATATAACAATTGTTTATAATGTTAGGCTATACCAATTATTTATTGATTAATTAATCGTATTATCATCTGTAAATTTTGTATACAATAATTTGATGGATACTCTAAAAAAATTCGATGGGTGTCGGTAGCAACTAGCAACGCAAACGCAGGCACATCTGAATTTTTTAAAATATGTACAGAGAGTACCAATAATGATGGTATAAGCTATATATTAAACAACTCTGCTTAATATATTAGTTAATTTCCAAGTCATAAGTTAGTGGAAAACCATTGTTGACCGATTGATATTGTTATCAAAGACAAAGTATACAAAAACAAAACCCTCAAAGATAGCGAACGCGTTGTGCACCACTTGAATTCTAAGTTCTTTGGCGGAAATGTTGGGTTCAACTCAAATGTCGATGGTCTTGTTACTTTCAGTCTTTTTTTTTTTTATGAATAGTTACTTTCAGTCATTAATTACAAATGCATCATCATTTGATTTACCTCAAACTAATGGCAATGGTAATGGCCAAAGCTATGGTTGTATTAATGAGCATAAAATAAAATTCAACCCTACTTATTCCATTTTTCTTTACCAAACTTCGTGCTTAATGAGTTATTTATACTGAAATATTTTATTCCGTGTGTTAGGTGAGAATGGCCCATGCTTTCTGTGTGGGTGGGGCTTCCACAAATAGACCATTCTTTTTTTTCAAATAAAACTGAAGACAATGTGCAAAACTCTTGAGTCTTGACATTGACATCGGACCGTAGCATATACTATAGACTCGTTCTCCCAAAAAATCAATTTCCTTATTATGTCCCCTTTATTAAAAGTAACTTGAAATCTTGCAGTATTTCCTTCAATTAATATTTGTCACCATTAAGAATATTTAGTCATAATATACACTAATCCGTCATTGTTCTAGAGAGACGTTTGATAAAGGATAAGTTTTTTATACCTTCAAATTGTGAATCTTGGATATCATATTTTTTTTTAGAAGGGTTAGGATTTATTTGGTTAATTATGAACATTTTAGGAATTTTTTACACATTTTTTAGAACCAAATAGTCCTATATTTGATTGCAATAGAATTTTTCGAGTACATAAGTTTTTTTTTCTCTTTTCAAAATACCTTTTTAGTTATTTTTAAATTGCAACCAAACATTTAAAAAAAAAACATAAGAAATGTTAATAACACTATTTTTAAACACCCTCTTAAAACTTATAAAATAAAAAACATTATACATGTCTCACAGTTCTGAATAATAGCTTGTTTCGATAGCAAACTTTCGAGTAATAATTCGTCTATCAACTAAACTCTGATAGTGGGCATGTTTATGCGGATTGCGGAGAGATAAAAGTTAATTAGTTTTCATCAACTAAATTTCATTTGTTTAAAAATGAATTATCGAGTAATAACTTGTTTTGAACCCGTATCAATTGCTTATGTAATTTTCCGCCATTCATTATTTTAGTTTTTTGTTTTCTTAGATTGGATTGTTTTTGTTCCACTGTTCCCTGCTGCAGCAGTATGTATAAAATGTTTATAAGATTGACACGTGACCTGTTGAGACTTTTTTTCTATTTATTTATATATAAAAAAAAATAGAATAATAGAAAGGAAGAGTGGGAACAGTATTTTAATTTTCAGGAACTTTATAATCACTCAAGAAAGTACTCATAAATTGGTTACTCTAAAGAGTAAAGAGCAAAATCCTGGTTCAATAACACAAGGGAGTCATTAGCGACAAAGAAAGATTTGTCTTTTAGTTAGCAATTAAGAATATCCACAAGAATATGCCAAGAATGTCTGTCTCTATTCATGGATACGTGAGAGCGAGGAAGAAGATAATAATACTTAGTTTCTTACTGTGTGATGCATATTATACATTTTGGATGTATGATTTTATTCTAATTATTTTATACACTTCGTTTAGAAAGTACGAAAATGAAGGATAAAGAAAATATTTTTAGTGAAAAATCGAAAGCCATACTATACGTTCGAATCACATAATAATAATAATAATAATAAATTAATCTGAATAATTATTCAGACTTTAAATGTAGAGTGCTGTTATGATATGATAGGTTGAGTTGGGTCAATTTCCTAACTTGGACGCAGCCCCCCGTTCCGTTAGTCAGAGAATTAGGACTGTATGAATGGATTTGGGTAGGCTTCTATTGTATCTATTCACACTTGTACCGTCTTTCATATTTGTTTATATATAATGTCAATAAATTAATGAATAAGTATTGATTAAAAATCACTCATAAATATAACCTTGAATTATTCAAACATAAGTCATAACTAAACAAAATTATAAGCATAATCATCTAACATAATAATTCTTAAATTTAATGTATAATAATAATCAAAACATGAAAAAATATTCACAATATTCATATTCGTCAAGTGTTCCGCAAAATTTCTAATTTATTATTTTGCTTCGACCAATGTTAATCAAAGTTATTTGACTTAGTTGGCTATTAAATAAAATGTATTTTATATTGTTACCCGAATATGAATTATGGAAATTTATTTTTTATTTAATATTAATTATTCGCTATTTTAATTTAAAAATAATAAATGCCCATTTGTTTGTGCTTACGAACAACCATCCTAATTTCAAGTTTTAGATAAGGACGTATATTTTAAATTACTTCTGCAAGTTATTTATTTTTCATAAAAATAAAAACATGCTTTTGGCCACCTGTATCTTAAATCTAGTCCCTCTCTACATTTTTTTTTATAACATTAAGTATTATCCCATATATATTAAAAAAATAAGTAAAAGCTCTTTTTTTTTAATGTGATTTAAGTATAATTTAGTCCAACTTATTTTTAATTAAAAGTTGAATCAAACACTAATTTTTTATAAAAAAAATTTTAAAATAAAAATTATTTATTTTTAATAAGAAAAAGTTAAAAATAAAATTTTTTATAATAAATCATCTAAAAAAGAAAATTAATTAAAAATAAAATTTTTTATAATAAATAATCTAAAATTATTATACAAGTTTATTTTAAATCCAACTAACTTTTAAAATAATTAATATAATTAATATTTCTTTTTATTAATGAGAAATGTTAAATCAAGGCTTCTTAATTTTATTATAAGTTAAAAAATAAATAAATATTAACAAAAAATCTTTTACTTATTTTTTAAATTCTTATTTTTAACTTTTATTTAAAAATAAGCTGACCTGAATTTCTAACCAATGCTGCAAGTATGAATCAGATTTTCAAATATAGAAAGATCTGACGTGTGCCTATAAATTTGCCCGTAACCAGCCTGAGGATTATAATGAATTCATTTACCAACCGTAGAAAATGAATTTATCGAATTGAAGAAAAGTATCAGGATCGCCTTAATTCAAAAACATGATGTTCCATTTTAAGATCAGACTAATAATAAATCAAAGACCAGCAGGTATCGAATTTAACAAAAGTATAAAGTATCAACCCCAACTCAAAACATCAAAAACAGCGTAGCTGCCACACAGAAGAATACAGCACAAATACATAAGCCATTACACTGCTGTTACATGCATCTAATACCGATAAATATCCAAACGGTAAACAGACTCTGGAATCTATCTATGAGCACGGTTGCGTCACCAAGCACTTAACATTGCTCCCAAAAAAATCTACGATGGCACTGCACAAAATGTGAAGGAGATCAAGTCAGATGAATGTTCTCATCAATCGAACAGAATTTTAAAGATAGATAAATAACCCAACAAAGAGGAAACAAAACCTCAAACAAGATTCAAAATTTGGTGTAGAATCTTTCAAATAAAATACGACGGAAGCATAGCAAAATTGAGAATAAGGATGGTGATGGTCTCACCATGTAAAAACTATGATCCACTTTCAGTGTCAAGTATTCTTATTCTCGGCAAAATTTTGATGTCAGTATTTCATACATAGTATTAACAATAAATTATTGCTTTCACAAATCACGCATTTCCGAAATTATTGTTCTTAAATTTTATGCTTCAGAAAGATTATAAAGGAACTTAAGAAAACACAATCCAAGCATTTTGGAATAATTGAGTAAAAATTGACAATGAATAAAAGGGAAGACCATTGGATTTTTTTTAAGAAACGTAGAAACACAAGCCATAAAAAACACAAATAATTCATGAGCAAAATATGCTTTTGATCCCTCCATCCATCAGTTAGTGATCTAATTCTGATAAATGCCACATGTCTCTTCAATTAATTGACACGTGGCATTTATTTATTTATTTTAAATGAAAAATACTTTAGGGACCACCTTAAGGACCAAGACCGGTCAAATGAAATACTGAAATACTTTAGGGACTAAAAATATATTTTGCCCATAATTCATTACAAAACACCAATATACTGAAGATGATGTCCAAAATCTAATCCTAGGAGGCATGCCATTGACTCAACCGGGTATGCGAGGTGAAGCAAGAACCTCAAATAATCATTACTAACTTTTCATGTTTTGAAGCCATTTGAAAGAAAATAAGAATCATGATGAAACAATGAAGTTTCATAGAATTACGAAACAACCAGGTTAAGCCTATAGCACACTAAACTGCCAATTCTTCAAAAGTATAAAGCAATAATTCACAAAAATATTTTTTAAATTGATATTTGATAATTAGATATGTTTTTAATGTGAACTATAATTAAAATAATGCATCTTTGTATTCAATTAAAATTAAAATTCTAATTACATGCCCCAAGCACACAATACAGACATAGAATTTATGGTTCTATTTCAATTTCAGTTTTAAAATTATAGTTGCACTTCGGTCATCTAATTAAAATATATGAACTAAAATCAACTGGATGAAAAAATACATACTATAGGTAGAGGTATCAATTTGCTCAGGAAGCTGTTTTATATCCACCTCAAACCTTGACTGAACCTGGAAATCACAACAAACACAAATTAGAAATGAAAATGGGTATAACATTTAAAAATTATTAACAAAAATAATTCCCTACATTGTTCAGAACGTCGACATCAGTAGAACAAGAAACAAATGTGATTGCAAGACCTTTGGTGCCAAATCTTCCAGCTCGACCGACCTGTGCATAATCCATCCAAAAAGATTAGTCATCTCACCATATTGTAGTGACCAAAAAAAACTGAAAGAGGAAACTAATAGCAGATCTTATCCAATTATACCCTGTGCAAATATGTGTCTGCAGAATCAGGCATGTCATAATTTATAACAATGTTGACACGTTCAATATCAATCCCCCTTCCAACCAAATCTGTTGCAACAAGAATCCTTGTATGCCCCTCCTTGAAACCTTTATAACGTTTTAACCTACAAAAACATAAACAGTGATCATACATGTCAACAACTGACAATCACATCACAGCAACATATATAAACAGAGAAATCAGAATAAAAAAATAACAATAGAATCAATAAGGATGCTCAAAATTAGTTATTGGTAACTGTAAATTGCAGAGGAAGACAAAACATCATTGGGATGCACTTCCATAATTAATGTGTTAAGACGTTTGTTAATATTGAAAGGGATTAAAGTGTGACTCATATCCATATTATCTCTCAAGGAAGAAGAGTATACATTTTAAAATAAAAGGGGCGGGAATGTAATTAAAACATCTGTTAGATGCTATTAAATAAAAATTAATTATATAATATCTTCCCCTGGTCCAGTCCAATACAATAATCCAATTTACCCTTGTTAAAATAATGAAAGATATGGTGTTCATTATTTCCTTTCATTGGACATTCCTCGGCAAAAAGCAGAACCATATTAAAACCACATCATACCTCACGTGAAAAATACATTATTTCTCTAGTTAAAACTAATAACATTAGATTGAAAGTTTAAATCAAATCAAATCAAACATGACTAAAGGTCAAGAGAAAAAAAGAATAGAATTATCAATCAAAAAATGACTGGAAACAATTTTCCTCTGCATCCATTGACAACTATAAAACAAACCTTTCTTCCTGGGACATGCCAGAGTGAATGCATATAGATGGAAAGTTGCACTCCACAAGTAGTTTGTCCAGCTCGGCTGCTCTGCTAACACTTTTCACAAAGATCACAACTTGATTAAAGTCCAGTGCATCGAGAAGATCATTCAACTTCCGATTTTTCTCCTCCTCTTTCAATTTGATGTAGTGCTGCCATGTCAGTCATCAATGTAAGCAAAACCAATCAGAATTTTCTTGAAGGACGGAAATTTTAATTAAACAAATGCAAAAAGCTTACCTGCACAAGCCCATGAAGGGTCAACTTGGCCTCATCATCAACATAAATTTCCATAGGCTGAAAGGAACAAATTTCACAGTAAATCACATTAGGGTCCTTCCTCAAGCTAATGGAATCCACAACGAAATGAATGATGGATGCAGATCCCTTGACTGACAGTTCTTGTCCATCTGTTTTTGTCTCGTTGCAGAAACTTTTTTAGTCACGCCAAGCAAGTGCCACCGACACTTGACACTCAACCTAAGAAAACTGGCAGAAACAAACCCAAAATGCCCTCATCACACCCTTCCCCCTCATTAAGAAAATGAATACCAAACCTAGCAAAAAGCCCATACCTGACACACACCATCTAATAGAGATAAAACTAACTTCTAACTGAACCAAAGGAAAACAAAAGTACATACAGCCCCAAACAGGACCACTACTAAAACATCCCGTCCCAAACTTCTTCCTAGCCCAATCTCTAGAGCCACCAGCTCACCACACTACCCTACCAGCACTTCTATCTAGCCTACTCACTCCAGCCACCAGCCCACCACGCTCCACCTTACCAACTGGGTGTTCTAGTAAAAATTGTATGAATAAAGGCACTATACAAACAAAACCCCAGTCAGAAGAAAAAAATCGATGAAACCAGAGCATTCTTAATATCTAGAAAACTCTCAGGGATTTTGAGCAGTATGAAAAAAGAGACTTCTGAGCAGTATAAAAAGAGACTTCTAATTCAAGTAGTACTGGCGGAGACATTACATCTTGCATAAATTTCTTGCAGACGGGTCGAATTTCTTTGCTGAGTGTTGCTGAGAACATCATGACTTGTTTGTCATGGGGAGTCATCTTGAAAATGTCTTGAACGTCTTTCCTCATATCTGCAGAAAGAATAGTAGGAACAATGAAAACCATACTATAAATAAATAAAAAAGTAAAATTCAAATCAGTACTAGTAGTGACTATTCAGAAATGAAACATACCCAGTGATTCCAGCATCTTGTCGCATTCATCCAATATGAAATGTCTAACATTCTTTAAAGAAAGGTCCTTATCCCTGGTCAGTGCTAGTATTCTTCCTGGTGTTCCAACAACAATATGAGGGCACTCATTTTTCAGGAGATCCTTGTGAACTTTGATGTTTACCCCACCGTAAAAGACAGCAACTTTGAGATCAGGTAAGTAGGTGCTAAACCTCTCAAACTCGTGGCATATCTGCATGTAAGAAGTTGCAAATCTGAAATCAGAACCAACCACAATACCAAGTTGCATGACTTTGGATGTATCAAGACGCCCATGATTACCTGGTATGCTAATTCTCTTGTATGACAAAGAACAAGTGCAGAAACTTGGCCAGGAACAGGATCAATCTGCTGCAGAGTCGAGAGAACAAAGACAGCAGTCTTTCCCATTCCAGATTTTGCTTGACAGATTACATCCATTCCGAGAATTGCTTGAGGTATGCACTCATGTTGCACTGATGATGAAGCAAACAAAACAGGGCCGAAGGAACCGAGGGTAAGTAAAATAAACCTTTTCTGACGCTTTTAATTTCATTTGATAGCGTTACCAAAGTAATTTAGTTCTCCAAAACAAGATTGTGAAACAAGTATTACCTGCAAAAACAAAAACAAAAAACCACATAAGGATGATATAATAGACAGACATGTAACATGTATTTAACTAGTTAACTAATCGGTTGAAAATTGAAACCCCACAAAATCCAAAAGGATGGTAAGGGAAAACAAAGAGCGATAAACTCAAACAATTTCATAATAGATGAAAAAACTGTTAAAATCTAAAATCCCCAAAATAATCACATTAACTGCAGCCACGGCCAAGAACATCAACAACAACTTTTAAATAAAATATGAGATATATAGATAGTTTGCCTTCAGATGGATGCTCAAATCCCGAGTCCACAATAGCCCGAAGAAGCTCTGGCTTCAGAAGAAAGTCTCTGAATCCTGAACTGTGAATTCCAACATAGCCCCTGCAAGATAAAAAGAAAAAGATTAATAACAAAAATAAAACGTAGGTTTATTATGCCTTAACCAAACAACACATGATGCACGTACTTCTTGGTAGCTTCGCCGTTGACTTTAGTTCCAACGGAGTCGGGTGCCTTTTCGTCTTCCTCCTCGTAATCGAGAAGATCTTCCTCGTATGCTTCGTCCTTTGTTTCTCCCATTATCTGCGAATCAAAACTAAATCAGAACTTACAACCTAATATTATGAAAATCGAGCAGAAAAATTGAGTTAGGGTTTTGCCCTAAAGATGAATAAATTGAAATCTAGGGTTTTTGGAATAGGGGAAGTACCTGCGAGATGAAGGATCTGAAGGAAGGTTAGAAGGTAGGGGGTTAGGGTTAGGGTTCTGCAAAGGAAATTGTTAGATGAAAAACAATTTGGGGGAAAAGAGACTGAGAGAGCCGAAACCTCCACGGATGAGCGAGTCGCAGTTAGTAGATGAGCGAGTGAGTAACGATAGGGTTAAGGGGCACGACCCCTTCTTATATAAAAAGCCGCCACCGCCTTGCTTGCTTTTCTTGTGTTTTTTTTTTTTTTTTTTCTTGTTTTTATATTTGACAGTTTTATCCTTGAATGCACTATGATGTTACTTACATGTTTATTTATGTAAAATAGTAATTAAAAATATAAAAAAATATTTATAATATATTAATTATATTATAATTAATAAATTAATAAATAATGTTTATAAAAATATAAATATTTTTAAAAATAATATTGTGGTATAAAGTTATTTTTAGTTGTTAATTATTAATATTTAAAGAAAAAGAATTTAACTTAAAATAAAAAGAAAAATAATGAAAGACAGAGATAATTAAAGACTTAATTACACATTTTCATCCTATTTATCACTTTTTAGCGAACTTTCTCCTCAACTTTTTAAAATGTTGTAAATTTTATGTTTGGAGAAAAGCTTTTTAGGAGGCTATTTGAAGGATGTGTGTTTCAAATCCACAGACAAGGCCTTCTTAACCTCACGTGGCTCTCTTTTCTCTGCTTCTTCTTTCCTCACGGTACACTTCCTCTTATGGTACAATAAGAACAGTCAACTAGAGTCAACAGTTTGAAAAAACAAATTATGATCAAAGCAAATAAGCAATTTAAATTCAATGGTGAGAAAACTTGTAGAATTGGGTTTCACACCAATTCTTCTTATTGACTTAATAAATCTGTTTGCTTCGGTTTTTCTATTATTTATCCTTTAAGGTAAATTAATCTAAAATTTTTATTTATTTTTGGGATATGTGTTTAATTGAATTAAAAAAGAAATTATTAACAATGTTTATATATCTTTCAAAGGTTGGATATAAAGTTTTGGCTTTAAAAACCGTTGACTTGTGAGCTTCAATAACTTTTACATCTTCTTTTTTATCTTAATTAAAGTCACTTGCACTTTAATTTTCATATTGTAACAATCAAAACACTTTTCAAATTATAGCAAACACAATTTTTCATGAGAGAACCAACGTCTAAAAATAAACAGTTAGTTACCTGGATAAAGAAAAATCACAAACCAAAATTCAAATCACTTTTATCGTGGGAATTTATTTTTTTGTCCAAGGTTGGAGATCACATATATTTCCTAACTCACTAGATGAAAAACTAATCTCACTAGTAGTGTTTAGTTGTCGTTGCCATAATAAAATTTTACACATTTAAAATCGAATACTAAACCTCCCAATAGATCATTATTATTCATGTGATTAGAATCTTACTCAATTGTACCAACCCATTGGATTCTATATTGTGGGGACTAAAACCTATTTAAGTAATTTCAATTTTATATATTTTTACTTTCCACATATGTTACATTTTTATGGAAGCGGCAAACAGAGTTTGCTTGGAAGAAGGAGGGGGTGCCTGGTGAGGGGTATTTCGGTCCATTTGTTTTTTTGAGGTGTGGGAAACAAAAAAGGGGTATAAGAAGTAATTCCCCAGATGCCAAACAACTGATGACTCATAAATAATTGCCTTTCATTCTTGCCATAGAAAAAAAAATATCTGACTAATATCTCAATCCACTATTTGAGTATCTAAAAGCACACCGGATTGTCAAATCCTCACTGCTTCAATTGTTCATGTTCATTACTCAGCCAACTGAAACAAATTATAGTCTGGTTATTATTATACTCTAAATCTTCCAATGGTCCCTGCCCTGTGCCTAAGTTCCCCCAGAACTACACCAGCACCAGGTTGACCCTTGTGTGTGTGTGCCTGTGTTATCTTATTATTATATTCGTGAAATTGCTAAGCTATCTTTGTATTTAAACTTTAGAATGCTTAGGTTTTGGTCAAGAAAGCCATACAAATTCAAAGCATATTGGAGTCAATTATGTGTTTCAAGGCCCTCTTACTACCAAATATCGCTTTGTCACTGCAAAGGTACATTTAGTTTAAAAAGTGTCTTCCTTGAGCACTTACGTTACACGTACTCAAATGATTGGAGTTGGTTAGTTATGTGTGTAATAGCTAACGTACTAACTAATAAGTTTCTGTTCATGTAGGCTGCAAATGGCAACCAAAACACAAACCGAAACACAAAACCGAATAGTGTGATTTGTGCTGACTGTGATGGAAATGGTAATTGTCCTCTGATTTTACATGGCTAGTATATGCAAACTAATTCTCCTTGTTCCTTTTTTGGCAACTGTAGACGCAAATAATTGGTTTTGGACCATGCTTTTTGTATTTGTGTTAATCATGTCATGAGACCTTGTTCCTCAAACACCTTTACATAAGTTAAGAATGTGTGTGGAAACCCGGTTGATTTGAAATTTAATGGAAGTTCTACACTTTTCAATGCACAAACATAAAAGCAATGTGAATTTTAAATTGGGGTTGGACAGTTTAATTAGTGGATGGAACTGATATCCAAACACATGCTGATCTAACTAAAACATGTAAAAAGAGTCATGTTTTGTCAAGTTGAAGTAGGCAGAGGCTATACGAGAAGTGAATGTCTCTTATTCAATTTGAAAATTTGGTTTTGTTGTGTCACGTGTGATTAACAGGAGCTGTTCTATGCTCTCAATGCAAAGGCAGTGGGGTGAACTCTGTTGATATTTTCAATGGAAAGTTTAAAGCTGGTGACTCTTGTTGGCTTTGCGGGTACCTAAATCAAACCATTCCATTCTATATAATTTTATGCAACACTGCTTGAATTCAATCAATAACTTTCGTTGTTTGCTCCCTCTTTGTAGTGGCAGGAAGGAGATGTTATGTGGGAATTGCAATGGAGCAGGCTTTGTTGGTGGCTTCTTGAGCACTTATGATCAGTAGAAAACAAAGTCCTTGTAGCCATCACATACACATGTATATTGTGTCTTTAAATACTTCCGCTCTGTAGACACAGTGGTTGTTTAAAAATGAATACACAGAAATATGCATTAATTTCCTTCTTTTGTTTCATATATGAAAATCTACCATTGAGACAGGGAAATGGATCCTCTTGTATAAATGACAAATCATGTCTAAATTCTGTGACTATTGCTTTTCTAATAAACATTAAGTACACAGTATTTGAAGATAAACACCACTGAGGACCCATTTGGTTGCATTCGCTAGTGCAGTTATTTAATTTTCAATCCTGTTGCAATTGCAAAGCCTAGTTATGCAAAGGAGGCAATGAGAAAATGCTAACAGTTGAGCTTCTACCCCTAATTTCTTCCAAGCTATGCAGTGCTGATAGAGTTAGTTTGGTGAACGTGTTCTCCATGTTTTCAATTTCAGCAAGCTCTTTGGGAACATGCATCAGCGTCTCTTCGTTTTCATCTTCCTCAAAATCCTCACTAATTGAAGGCCAGTCATTGGTGAAAAGAATACTGAGTATCACCTCGCAGTCCTTTACGAGCTTGTTGAGCACATCAATTTTGAAGAAGGGCTGGTTCAGCACCTCTTGGATGAAAGGCAAGCGAAGCAGTGCACCAGTTCTCTTATCATATTTCTTTATTATCTTCACTAGACCTGCACAAACATTCATCATCAAACCCCCTCTTAATCTCTTAACTCTCTCTCTTTCTCTCTGTATATACATTTAAAGGAAATAAAACATGAGAAATGCTAATAAGTAGTAATACACTCACTGGTATTATCTTTTTAACACTCTTATTCCTAGACCAGTGAAACGCAAATGAATTTAACTAAGATAATCCTAATAACACATTCTGATATACTCTTTTAAATATATATTTTACTATTAGTTAAAATTTATTAATAATCACTACTTATTTAAGTAATCTCATTAACAATTACGTAGTTTAATCAATAGTAAAAAGTATGTTGCTAACACTCTTCTTCTTTGTAAGAACATGCCTGTGTAGTTGAGTGCAGTATAGTTCTCTAACAAAACCATCTCCCCGTGAAAATCCACTATTTCCCTGCCTAGTGACATCAAGTCCACGTTTGAATCCATGGCTCTGGCAACCCTGTCTTGCAACTCCTGCAACACAAACACAAACCACTGCTCTTAAGTTCATAAAACCATAAAAAAAGAAGAAAGGGAAGGAAACTGTGAGATATATGTAGTTATTACCTTCCATTTGATGATGTATTCTTCTTCCTTGTCAACAAAGAAAGCGTTAAATTTATCAATCTCAAGCTCTAAGAGGCGAAGGAAATGGTTGATCTCATGAGCATCCAAACGAGGTGGAGTGAGAGCATCTTTGGGACACATAACCTTCAACTGTTTCTTCAAGTCTTTGTAGGTCAAGAACTGGTCACGCCACTGGGGTAGGGTCTGCTCGATCTGGCTCTTCAGGATCTTCCAGAACTTCATGGCAACAAACAACACTAATGATCGATCTATTACTCAGTTTTGCACAAGGATATTATTAGTGGAGTTGAGTGGATTGGATTAAAAGTAAATAAAGGGAAAGAAAGGCTATTCTTTCGGGTTCTTGAATTAGAATATTTATGTTGATGCTGAAGCAAGAATATACTTAATGCTCTACACGCAATATGCATAGGTTTCACCGGCTTTATGTAAGTGATAGCAGTATAATTCTATTCTGTTCCTTTAGTTGCCTTGTTAGAATATTCTCTTGGTCCAACGTACGACTACTACACGATGATGCTTAGGACTTGGGAGTTAGGATTGATCAAAATTCACTTGATGCCCAAGAGTGAAGTAGTCCCATATCGAAAAATATTGAAACGGAGAACTGATTTGCTCCTATAAGACAAGGAAGATTGGAAGCTTGCTATTCATGATCCTTCAGGCAGTTAATGGGATATGAGGAGTGGTAAAAATCTCGCATAAAATATGCGAGAGGGGTGTCCGCCCCGGCCTGGTTACGACAACTGGCCACTCTCCCTTAAACCAATCTGATCCCTAACCTGAAGGACCTTTTAAATTAAATTTAAGTATAAAGAATTTTTTTATTTAATAACAAATTTTTTTAAGATGAAATTCTTTAAAGGGAAATAATAGCAAATATTTTAAATTTAACATTAAGATTGTATTTAATTAATAAATTCCTAACATGTTTAATTGAGTGATATTGCATGCCTAACTCACCCGTTGCGAACAGAAATTCTTGTACTATAAATGTATTGATGTAAAAGTTTAAAAAAACAAAATCTACCAATTAGGTCAAAGTTTTTTTTAGAAGAGTGATTGTGATATATTTTTTTAGAATACTTTTTCTAATACGAGTTTCATTATCAATTAAAATTTATTTGAAATTATAAAATTATGAATAAGACTTATTAAATAATGATTAATAATTATATAATTTTGAACTGTTTGATTCTATAAATACTTATAAGAGGAGAGAAAAAAAAAACTAAATAAACTTTTCCAAAAATAAAAAAAGTAAGTAAATGAACAGAAGCCCTGTCGAAACTATAATTAAACTCTTATTCTTTTATTCTTTCATTTTCTGTCCTAACAAATGAAAATGGCGATATTGATTCAAGAGCGACATGATTGGTCAGTGGAAAAGTAAATGGCGAGAGGACAGAGGAGTGGACACACACTCTTTCACTCTCACCTACACAGAGACACGCTATCTTTATGTATGCTTTGTAAAAATGTAAACTTCGTGTAGAAGGCAGCGCAAAACGAATAAATCAGACTAGACTTGACCGGTCAACCTCTCTCTCTCTCTCTCCAATCGCAATTCCTTCAAGCTCTGTCTCATACACACAGACACAAACACAGGTACATCACTTTCTATTGCCCTTCTCTAATTCTAATAATGTGAACCTCAATTTATCAATCATTTCATTGCGGCTCGGTCTCTGCGGTTAGTTTCGTTATTGGGTAATGGGTGGGTATTCTGAAATGCTTGGAAGTCATCGTTGTCTAATTTATGAGTTTCCTAGTTTTCTTTAATTTCTGTAGTTTCCTTTTTGAATTTATTTCTCGCAGTTTCCTTTTACGTATGGATTCTACTTAAATTGTGGCCGCAGTGACTCCGAAAACCTTGATGTTGTTAGACTGTTTTTTAAATCCTTGCATTCAAAATCAATCAATTTTGCAGACGCTCACCCAAATGCATACTTAAAGCCTCTGATTTGTAATTGTTTTGCAGCAATCTGAATAATGTTTCTCTGATTTATCATCAGGTTCTTCTTGATTTGTGTGTCAAATTGTTTCATTCTTCTTCTGCACCATAACTGATATGTGGGAGTTTTGTCTCTTATAATTTAGTGAAGCCTTAGTGGCCTATTCTTGGTGCAATTTGTTTCTGTATGTTTAGTTTTCTTAGTACATATTTTTTTGGAGTTAGGAGAGAATGAAGAAGGGGCAGGGCAGGATATGTTGTGACCGTCTCTGAAGAAGAAGAAGAAAAAGGTTTTTATTGATAGAATTCTTTGAAGAAAAAAAATCAGTTTGTGGAAATACTTCATAATTTGCTGAATATACAAAACCATGTTCAGTGTTCAAATCCATTTCTCTTATGTGCATCTGTCTCTCCCAGTATTTCGTTCTTTCTATACTCATTAAATTTGCTATTTTTTATGACTGATTTATTGAGTTATTCTTAAATATGTTTAACCAAAGTTAATGATCTATAAGTTTTCTAGAGCTGATGATACTTTGAGCCAGCCTTCTCTTCATGCTCCTTATTTCTAAACCCCCCACTCTGAATCTTCATTAGATGAGTATTTTTTGGCTAGTATTGAAGGCTTCCCTTTCCCAGTGTATTTTTTTTTTTTATCTCAATTCTCATATATGCTGGCAATTTCAAAAGGTTAGTCTAACTTGCAAAATTGTGTGGTTTAGAATTTACAGACTATTGAGAACATGGACTTAGAAGGAAGTGAAAAGGATTCAGTGGTTACTCAGATTAGCATCGGTGGATTTGACAGTGAGGTCAAAGCAAGTGATCTCATGAATTACTTGGAGGATAAAATTGGACTTGTATACAGGTGTAGGTTGAAGACTTCTTGGACCCCTCCAGAGTCATATCCAGAATTTAATGTCATTGATACTGCAAAGATTAAAAGAACGGATGACTATAAGAAGGTGGAGCCCCATGCCTTTGTGCATTTTGCATCTCCGGAATCTGTGACTGCAGCCCTGAATGCTTCAGGTTGTTGTGATCTATTTTTGAAGAATCAACCTCTAAAGGTCAGCTGTGGGCCCGAAAATCCATACTTCCTGAACCAAAGGAGGAGAACTACAATTCCTTTTAAGATGTCTGATGTACTTGTTGAAATTGGGACTTTGGTTAGCCCAGGGGAGTTCTCTGTTGCTTGGAGAGGACCTGATAAAGGTGTAAAATTTCTTGTGGATCCTTTTGATGGCATGTGCAGGTTTTGTTTCAGTAGAGATACCGCATTCTCATTCAAAGGAATAGAAAAAAAAGCAGTGATAAAGTGTGATTTTCAGGTGGGATTCCTGGTTAGAGACATTAATGAGATTAGGAGATATAATGATACATCATATCTTGTTGTTTTATTACACCTAGCTTCTTCACCTTGGGTTTGGTACAGAACTGCTGATGATGACATTGGAGAATCAGTACCCTTTGATTTGCTGGATGATGATGATCCTTGGATTAGAACCACTGATTTTACTCCTAATGGGGCAATTGGTCGATGCAATTTTTATAGAATTTCAATCCCACCTCGCCATGGTGCGAAATTGATGAAGGCCATGCTTTATCTGAAAGGTCAAAGAGTGAAAATGCAAGAACTTCCACTTAAACAGACACTTAGGGCACTGAATGAACCTGATTTTGGAGTGCCCATGTTGGATGCTTTCTTCTCTGTACATTTTCAAAAGGACATTGCTTTTGACATAATGTTTTTGGTCAATGCTATTGTACATAAAGGCATATTCAATCAGCACAGGTTGTCGGATAAGTTTTTTGAATTGCTGAGAAATCAATCCAATGAGCTCAATGTGGCTGCCCTGAAGCATATATGTTCTTACAAGCACCCAGTATTTGATGCAACCAAGAGGCTAAAAATAGTCCAAGAATGGTTGCTCAGAAATCCAAAACTTTATCAGATCTCTAAACAGTTGGATGATATTGTTGAGGTTAGAAGATTGGTTATTACTCCATCAAAAGCCTATTGTATACCGCCTGAAGTTGAATTATCCAACAGGGTTCTCAGAAAATTCAGAGAAGTTTCAGATTGTTTCTTGAGAGTCACCTTTATGGATGAAGGTATGCAGACAATTAATGTGAATGCTCTTAACTACTATGTTGCTCCTATAGTAAAGGAAATCACATCAAACTCTTTCCCTCAAAAGACAAAAATATATAAAAGGGTGAAGACTATCTTGGAAGAGGGATTTTACTTTTGTGGCCGAAAATATTCATTTTTAGCCTTTTCATCCAATCAACTTAGAGATAGATCTGCTTGGTTTTTTGCTGAATCTAAAATAAGATGTGATGATATACGAAATTGGATGGGAAAGTTTAATCAGAGGAATGTTGCAAAATGTGCTGCTAGGATGGGACAATGCTTCTCATCTACTTATGCAACAATTGAAGTTGCTGCAAATGAAGTTAACTCCATGCTACCTGATGTTGAGAGGAACAATTACATTTTCTCTGACGGTATTGGTATTATCACTCCTGATCTTGCAAGGGAAGTTGCAGAAAAATTGAAATTGGACAATGTACCCTCTGCTTACCAGATCAGATATGCTGGTTTTAAAGGGGTTGTAGCCTCTTGGCCTGCTAAAGGGGATGGGGTCAGACTTTCTTTGAGGCCTAGTATGAACAAGTTTCAATCTACTCATAATGTATTGGAGATCTGTACTTGGACCAGGTTTCAGCCAGGTTTTCTTAACAGGCAGATTATAACATTGCTTTCAGCACTGGTTGTGCCTGATGAAATATTTTGGCAAATGCAGGAGGCAATGCTTTTGAAGTTAAATCAAATGCTTGTGGATGCAGATATCGCTTTTGATGTTCTTACCAAATCATGTGCTGAGCATGGGAATGCTGCAGCAATAATGTTAAGTTGTGGCTTCAGTCCCCTAACAGAACCTCATCTTAGAGGTATGTTAACTTCTACACGTGCTGCACAGCTTTGGGGACTTAGAGAAAAGTCCAGGATTTTTGTATCATCTGGGCGATGGTTGATGGGTGTCTTAGATGAGTCGGGCGTGCTTGAACAAGGGCAGTGCTTTGTTCAAGTGTCTACTCCCTCTCTTGAAAATTGTTTCTCAAAGCATGGCTCAAGATTTTCAGAGACAAAGAACCTGCATGTAGTAAAAGGTTTTGTGGTTATAGCCAAAAATCCTTGTCTTCATCCAGGAGATGTAAGAGTTTTGGAGGCAGTTGATGCCCCCGATTTACATCATTTAAATGATTGTCTTGTTTTCCCTCAAAACGGTGACAGACCCCATACAAATGAAGCTTCTGGAAGTGACCTCGACGGGGATCTATATTTTGTCACATGGGATGAAAATCTCATTCCACCAAGTAAGAGGAGCTGGATACCTATGGAGTATGCCCCTCAAGAAAGCAAACTTATGACACGTCAAGTCATGACCCGAGTATGTGCCTTTTGAATTTCATTCTATGAAGTTCCACAGTTAGCTAGCTGTATGCTTTGTGCTATACGTGGGGATCATTAAAATAGGATTGTTGTTTTTCACATGAATTATTCATAGCGTCATGCATTTGATTAGTAATTCAAATGACATTAACTACTGGACTTGCCTATAGTAATAACATTCATATTTGGGAAATATTTCATCTGACCTCAAACATAAATTTTTGAGTATGCTGGAACTAGTTCTACAGTCACATTCAATTATATAGATTTGAGGTATTGTTGCAAGACATGCTCTGCACACATTGTCCTCTAACTTGTCTTGTTGTAACATATGGTGTGATTTTTCTTGTTGACTATGTATTGCAAAAATGAGTCTGCAATTTAAAGTTGTTTTTGTCTTCCACACTGCAGGACATCATAGATTTTTTTGTCAGAAACATGGTAAATGAACAGTTGGGTGCAATCTGCAATGCACACGTGGTACATGCTGATTCCAGTGACTATGGTGCCTTGGATGAGAAATGCATACACTTGGCTGAGCTAGCAGCCACTGCTGTAGATTTTCCAAAGACTGGGAAGCTTGTCACTATGCCTCCTCGTCTGAAACCAAAACTGTACCCTGATTTCATGGGGAAAGAGCGGCACCAGTCTTACAGGTCAAAGAAAATCCTGGGTAGACTTTACCGGCGTATCAAAGATGCTTACAATGAAGATATTGATGCACCCTATTTAAACTTCGTGACGGGTGATATACCATATGATAAAGATCTTGATGTTCCAGGATCTTCCGATTTTATTGCTGATGCGTGGGAGCAAAAATGCTCATATGACGGCCAGTTGAGTGGGCTACTTGGTCAATACAAAGTGAAAAGAGAAGAGGAAGTTGTTACTGGACAGATCTGGTCCATGCCAAAATACAACAGTAGGAAGCAGGGGGAGCTTAAGGAGAGGCTGAAGCACTCATACAGTGCCCTGAAAAAAGAATTTAGGCACATTTTTGAGAAACTGAATCCAGATGCTGGAGAATTAAGCGAGGAAGAAAAAAATTTGTTGTATGAGCAGAAAGCTTCGGCCTGGTATCAGGTGACATATCATCCAGAATGGGTGAAAAAATCCCTTGCTCTGCAAGATAAATCCTCAGAGAACCAAGAGGCTGATAGTTTGGGAAGTACAGTGATGCTTAGTTTTCCTTGGATTGCAGTTGATTACCTAGCTCGCCCAAAGATAAGGCAACGGCATCAGAAATGTGGAAAGTTTGATTCAACCAAGCCAGTTGATTCTCTAGCAAAGTATCTGTCTGAAAGGTTATAATTCTATTGAGCTTGCTCTTGGCTACAAGGCCACTCTGCCATTCTATAATATTACACTGAACTTGTGTTGTATACACCTTATAACGTGTCTTCACTTTAGCTTGTAACTAGGCTTCTTCCCCAAGCCAGGAAATGCCTTTGCTTTTGAGACTTGAAGACTGTATCTAGTTACATTTGATACTTTGAACAATGTGAAGCTATTATTGACATCTTTGTGTGTAGCTTTCATAAGTATTTTAAAGAATAGTGAAGCTATTATTGAGATCTTCGGCTTATAGTTACTGTTAAAGCTCTTGGAATTACACATGTCTTGGCTGAAGCAGATATGCGCCAACTAAAGAAGTGCCTATGGTATGTCGGTGGAAGTGGCATAAGAGGTTATTTATATTTGACAAGGCTACATATATGTTTCAATCTGCGTTTTACTACAACAATTGATAATAAGAACAAACAAAATAGTTTTACAATTTAACATTTTTATTTTTCTAACTTTTTAAATTTTGGATTAAAGTGATTTATAGACAATACTAGACGCTTATAGAGACCCGAACGGTGTTTCATCCTAATTTTTGAACTATAAAATTACATATTTGCGAAAGTTTAACTTATTTAAAATTTAACAACCATCATCATCAACATATCACATAACATTTAACTTATTTAAAATTTTATGAGAGAAGGTTGACTTATTTTATTACATATTTGTGGAAGTTTAACTTATTTAAAACTTTATGAGAGAAGTTTAACTTATTTTATTACTTTCATTTTTTCTCTTATAAATATTGGTTAACAAAAATTATCCAAACTACGTAAATCAATATACTCAGGTCAACTATTGGTTTGGGCTCTAAGGCCTCAAACATAAATAAAGTTATAGACAGTACAACATTGGATTGAAAAGATGGCTTATAGTTGGTGCTACGACTACGTGGTTTAGATTTTCTGGCAAAAAGGTTAGTTCTCATTAATAATACTACATTTTTACATCGAAAATTTAAGAATTGTTTGATTTGAGAAAATATTTTTATTTTTATTTTAAATCTAAGCCTCAAACAAATTGGTTCCATGTGATAAAAGATTATGGACAGTGCACGTAGAAGGACTGAAAATATGGCTTATAGTTGGTTCCATGTGGTTTAGATTTTCTGGCAAAGGGAAAAAGGTTGGTTGTCATTAATAGAACACTGTCACATTGAAAATTTAAGGATTTCTTGATTTGATAAAATATTTTTTGTTTTTATTTTTAACTCTAAGCTTCAAACATACGTAAAAGATTATGGAGTATGGACAGTGGACATCGAAGGACTGAAAAGATGGATTATAGTTAGTGCAAAGAGGTTTCCATTTTTTGGCAAAGACAAAAAGTTTGGTTGTCATTAATTAATAAAACATTTTCACATTGAAAATTTAAGGATTGTCTGATTTGGAAAAAAAAAAAAAACTATAAAAGTGACACATTATTTTTACTTTATATAAAAGTCAAAGTGAGTATTTTTATTTTTATTGAGGAAAAGTGAGTAAAATTTTATTACAATTATAAAAGTGACACATACTAATTTAACCTTAATGAAATTCATACAACTATCTAATAATAATGTTAAAAAATGTCTCCAATTTCATAATCGTTGGGTAAGATCAGCGTTGAGTCACACACTGTAGTAGAATCAGCAGTGTTTGTTGTTGAAGAAAGACTCTAGAATCTAGAGCCCTTCATCCTCTGAGTCTTGAGGCAAATTTATTTGAGAAATTTAACTTGCTACTTCAATATACTCCCTCCCTACTTTATTATAAGTGATAATTAACTAAATTACGTTTATTAAAAAAATAATTAATTTACATAATTATTTATAAAAGTAACATTTTTTTAAAAAATTTGTCTTTAACATTATTATAATGATGATAATTTTTTCATATTCTCTCGTCATAGTAAAAGAAAGAAAATGATAATAAATGATGGTATTTTAAGAAGAAGAAGAAATACTTTATGTTAATATCATTTGTGTCCGACCATATTTGAATGTATCTGCACAAGCAGATACAAATATAAGAACTTTATATTTTATCTATAGATATGGTATATCATAGTACATTGGTGGCTGCGGGGCCTCCTTCTATTTCTCGGTAATTACTATGATACGATTGATCAATTGGTTGGCCCGATTGATAATGTATTCGGATTCCAGCTTTTATGTATAAAAAATGTGGTTGAGATAGAAGATATCTATTAAAGTTTGTAAGAGAAGTTATTTGAAGAATATTAGTTAATTTTGTATTAATAATATAATTAAAAAAATGTCAAATTACATATTTGATTTTTTATCTTTTTTATTTTATTTTATTTTATTAATTATCTTTTAAAAAATTTATTTTATTATTTTATGTTTAAAAAAAAATTCAAAATACTTATTTCATTAATTTCAACTTAATATTAATAATATAATTTTTCTGATAACTTGATATACTAGAGTTATTATTTTATCTTTTATCATGTTTTCACATTATTAGTGGGACTATTTCTTAATGTATCAATACCTTTTGAGACTTTAATATAATGCAAATTTTCATTCACAAGGCTTAGTCTCACTATAATTCATGAGTCATCAATAACATTACCAATAATATCTTCCATGATTAAAAAACTTTAAATTTTTATATTGATAAAAGAATTATTTTAAACTTTTTTTTAAATATAAATGACCAAAATAAATATTTTAAAAAATAAATGATCATACTCAACAAAATAAATAAAATAACCAAAAAGTTCATTTAGCCTTGAAATAAACTATGATATGATTGACATTTATGTTCTTCATCTGAAGATTAGAGAAACTAATTTCCTAAATGAATTATATATATCTCTTACTAACTATTGATTAAAGGGAGAGAATAAGAATATTCTACTAGTGTAACAAAATCGAAAAATTACAATAAATTAATTTATTTTTATAAAATTATATAAATAGAATATTGTGATTATATTATGATATAATTATTCTTATTCTCTTAAAAGAAATATCCTAGACTAAACAAAAAAAAATATAGGAAATTAATTTATTAACACTGAACAATTGCAGACACAGACTACTATATTAATATTCATGAACAACTTATATATTTGAGCACAAAAGAAAACGGTCACTGATTAGTCTCTTATTATTTATGAGAAAATAGATTAATTAGTGAAAGCTCTGTGTGTATGATTTTGTGTTATTGAGAATAAAAATTGAAAACCAGCCCTTTCAGTTGACAAACATCCCTGTTCATTTTGCAAGATTGAAAGTGGCCTCCAACATGGTGTTGTACGATCACCTTACCTACTACACTTGTGCGAAATTAATTCTTCAATAAGAGTTCCCCCCACAAAAATACATGAACACATTGTTGAGTTGAGTTGAGAGTGACATGTATCTTCTTCTTTTCTACAACCATAAATCAACAAGGACATTAGTATACACTGTAGCATTATGACTATTTCAATTTTCATCATCAAGGCGTCTTCAACACTTTTTTTTTTTTTTCTCTGTTTTTGATTTGTCGTGTTCAACTTATTTGTGCATTGAAATTTAACCCCAAATAAAAAAAAAAAAAAAAGGTTCTTATCTTAGTAATATTAATAGTACTCCTTGATGCATGGAGCATTTATTAATCAACCAGCTACTTGTGTCATCTCTTCCTTTATGTCAATTTCTTCTTTATGACATAGTAGAATTCGTGGCATCTTTCCTTGCTAACTTCTACTAAATGTAGGCCACAGAAATTAGATGCTGGCTAACCAATACCTTCTATTCATTTTGTAACTAATATAAGTATAATATAGTATCAAATAATTAGTGTTTATATAAAAGGATGCATATCGATTAATTTAATCTTTGAAAATATTAAAATAGTTTTGGTACTTGAAACTATTAAATAACTGTCATGTTTAGTTATTGGCATCATTAAATAATAGTCGTTTTAGTATCTAAAGTTATAAGAACAGATTAAAATAACAAAGCTTTGATAATTTTAAAAATTAAATGACATTTTTAAAGTCTTTTAAACTGAGTTGACTGACCAATACTCATAATTATTTGTAGAAAGCTCCACACACCACAGCCATTCCATTATAGCTCAACTTGGAAGTTAAGATACAACAATATAATTGATGTCACAGTTGCTTTAGACAAAAGTTGAGAAGTTTTCTATTATTTTCATAATCGAATTTTTTTGTTGTCGTACGAACTTTCATTCATAAACATGTACAATCTATGCATGTGATTACAGATCAAGTAGTTAATTAGATGATTGACTGAATACTTTTTTCCTTCTAAATCTAGTGACATTAGGACAGGTTTGCCAATGAAAAATGCAATGGGAAATATTTACCATTCAGTCCAGCTATATATTTTTATCTTAACTTTTTTATTTATTTCACTTTTCTTTTTTTCATCACATCCTCTATCCCCCCCCTTTTTTTTTCATATATACTAGCATATAGAGTTATGTATGTATTATAAAATATAATGCGACTGTATTCGTTGAATTGAATTAATCAAGTAATACAAGAGTTTATGATGAGATCAAATCAGATCAGATTTATATACAAGTCAGGGAGCATTGCTAGCTGTAACTTGACAGCTGTAATTAACTAAAGGTTTATTATTACCTACACTAATCAATAGAAAATATAGAGAACTATTACACATATCCTAATAAAATACTTTCTTCTTCGTTCTATAAAATAATACATTGTCTCTTGTCAAAAATAATAATAATAGTAATAATAAAACAATACATTGTCTATGCTTAATTAGGGTAGCCCTATGTTCAATTCAACATTCCTAATTACATCCGAGGTTTGGTTTAGCAATTTTGAGGAAATTAAGTTCATCTGCCATAGAAGAAGAACAAGGCAGAAGTTAATATTAGAAAGGGAAAGTGACATGCATAAGGACCAAACTATGCCAAGTTTTAAAGTACACGTATATTTCCGATTGAAAATACAAAATTTGATGGCAATATAAAATAAGAAATAGTACTATGTGTTAGGTGGTAAAAAAATCAACAAGAGAATAAATTTAATGTATTTCTTTTTTATTTGATATATATAATGTTACATTGGATATTGGATATTAAATATACAGTATTTGATAGGATTAGAAATAAATGCGTTAGAAAGAAAGTTGACATAACATCTGTTGCAGAAAAAAAAAATCTTGGTTTAGATAGTTAGTGTACATGTAGGGAACACCTAAAGATATGATTTAGATGTTAATACTTAATTTATCGATATGGCAAAACATACATTAGAACATTTTAATAATTATATATAATATGTTAAAAAGATTTTAAATTTATTTTTATTACTTTTTGTGATGAAATTAAAGTTAGGTATTAAATTTATATAATAATTAAGTCTATTTTTTTTTTCAAATTGATAATATAGTTAAATTATTTTATCTTTCTTAAGATATATTAAACCTGAATAAGATTTTATAGTTTTAAGTTTGAAAATAATGAGTACGCTCAATAAATTTTTTATATATAATAATGTGAATGTGTTATTTAATTATTCTGTAAGTAAATATTACTTAATATTATATAATAACATTATTTTGGAGTTATAAGGTAATTTGATAGTAAGAGAGGAGACTAAAATAACTATTTGGCCAGTTTTGATATAATATTCTTGAAGGATTTTTTAAGAGATAAAAATACAAAGAAAAAATAAAATTAATTTTTTTAGAAATTAAAATTATATTTTTTAATAATTAATTAGTAAAAATCTTTTTAAATACATCGGAAAAAAAAAATTAACTTCTAAAAATAATATATACTAAAAATAGTGTATACAAAAGAGACTCTTTCGGTCAATAGTAGATTTATCTGCATGTACACTAAACATTAAATCCGAAGTAAAACGAGTGATGATACAAAGATACTTCTCTCTGTATATATATAAAACTTTATCAACACTTATATCAGGAAATTTTTTTGATGAACACTGAATTATTCTGTTCAACATCTAGAAAAGAAAAGAAAAGCAGAAAGATGAGCAAGTGTAAATGTAATAGATGAGACGTGATATAGGAAGAAGAGGATAAAAAGAAATAATACATATTAATGTCTGATATCTATATATATTCATCACTTGGTGTAAACACCTGCAGTTAATATAGGTTACACAGTAACATGGGTTTAGGAAAGATGCAGACATATACATCAACTAAGCTGAAAGAGGAAAAAAGCATAGATATACACACTTGATAAAAACACCTGATAAGCCATGCATATCTACAGTATATAAAGTAACCTTTGGCTGATTCTTTTCAAGGCGTTGCTTTAATAACTAAAAATTGACATACTAAAATCCTTTTCCTTGCTCCTAGTTTGATCCAACTTCTGATGCTTAATTACCACCAATCACAATATTTTAAAATTAAGTGTATGAAGTATCTATCAAACTGGCCATCATCATACATATATATCAGTACTTTGACAAACATTTTTTTTTACAGAAAACACAAAAGTAAACGAATTGAAAAGGATAGCATGATTACTATTCAAGAAACTTTATATATATGTGACACGGATTAAGGTTCCCTTTTTTTTCATTCTTCTTCTTCCTGCAGTAGTATAGTAGTAGTTTCTAGTTCCAATTGAGTAGTTCTTCAATCATCTGCAAAGCAACTCTATCCTCTTCTTCTACTACTTCATTAATAATATTTGCAGCAGCAGCAGCAATAGTCGTAGTAGTAGTACTGTGTGGTGACCGCGTTGGCGTTGACTCACCCAGCTCGGTGCTACTAATTTGTTTCTTTCCAAGCTCCACCCTCATGACCCAGTTGGATCCAGAATGTGTTCCTGCACCTTTTTGCCACACTCCGATGTGGGAGTTGTCAGCATCTAGCCTCAGACATGTGAGTGAAGGAGCAGGGTCTTTGCAGTACTTTCTCAGCTTTGTGCTTAGGAGTTCTGAAAGTGCTTTTGGAGATGAGAAAGTGTTGTTGTTATTGTTGCTGTTGTCTTCAGCTTGTTGGTTCTTTGAGGTGGGAAAGTTGGTCTTTGCATTCTGACCATTCATCAAAATGGCTGCTTGGTCATAAGCCCTTGCAGCAGCCTCAGCTGTCTCAAATGTCCCTAGCCACACCCTTCTCTTCCTGGAATAAGAAAGAGAAAAAAAGTTAGTTAATTTATATATATATATATATGTGTGTGTGTGTGTAACTTACTTGGAAGTGTAATGTTGTAGTAACAATTATGGTGAATGAAAGAATTATAAGCAGCATTGTGAGTTGCATTAGTTAAGAGTTAAATGAGATGAGAGATGAGATTACAGTAAAGGGTGGCGAATTTCTGACACCCAGGAGCCCCACTGGCGTTGCCTGACTCCTCTGAACTTCTTTGCTTGTACCATATCGATCTTAATAATATGGCGCGTGAAAAAGTGGAGAGAGAGAGAGAGAGTTGAAGATAGAGAAGCAAAGTAGTATGTATGATGAAGAGTGTGGGGAATTAATAGTATATAGGGAATTGAGGTACAAACGTCAAGGGTGTGCAAGTGAGTAATTGAAAAGGGTTGTCGGTGAGGATTGGACGGAAAGTGGAAGTGAAACAGTACACATGCAATAAAAGTTTCACCTGCATGGCCTCCTTAACAACTCAAATAAATGATATGAGAGAACCAACTCCATTCGATCCATATTATAGTAATTTTCTATTCCTTGCATCCACACGATAGAGTTGTTAGGTTCTTTTTTGCTACACCACGGAATGTGAAAATAAATAAACCAAATAAAGACTGTAATTTCACCTTTTCAGCTCACACTAACCTGCGGACATCTTCCATATTAAGTTCAATCTGTGAAAGCGATCAAAAAGTCCCTTTTATCACGTGTTTTCTATCTGTATGGAAAATGTTTTGTGCTTCATGTATGTTTCTATTCATTTTCCTTGTTAATTGAGTAACACTATGTTTAGTCGTTTTATTAATTACAAGATCCATGAAATGAGAGACTCCATTAATCTTCATCTGTCAGGTTTTCAACAGAAATTAGTGGATAAATAGCCATAGATACGAATTTCTTTATCATGTCTACTATAAAAGTTGTCCGTCAAATTTGTCATAAAATAATACTATTTATATTTATATATATAATATTTCAAACTTTTATGCATCCATCCATATAATATTTCATTTTTTTATGCTTTAAGAAGTGCCAATGCTAACAAGTCACTTTTTATCGTTTTTTTTAACAGTATCTTAACAATTATATATAATGGTCCAGTGTTGTCATTTTCTTCTTCTTTTTCTGATAAACAGGGGCTTAATTAACGCCCCCAGTGCTGTCATTTACACAACTGAATAACAATTTATAATATTGCCTTTAAATGCAATGTAATCTATGCTTAATATAAGTTCCTCCAAAACCTTACACCAAAACACACTCTGGATATTTTTCTAAGTCGTTAAGATTGGAGTAGTGTACTGTCAAAGACTTGAATTAATTGTACGAGTTTAGTTGTTGAAATTTGGTTATCACGATCGTAAGTACTTTGCTTTTCCCTTTACATCATTCTTTATACGTATAGCTTAAGACATAACGGACCATTTATGGATATAATCAATCATGTATCATGGAAGCGTGTGAGTAGTATGAAATTCTGATATATGGAAATCTTTAATTTTTGGCGTTAGTTACGAAAGGAAGAGGTCTAGTCGAAGGTTGTTGATGATGGTTGGCGATGTATTTACATGAACAAAACCAAATGTCTCTTTATCATTGGAGCTATTGGTCTTGTCAATTTATTGGTGGGGGCAAAATTTTGGACTTTCCTCAATGTCCGGGCTTTTATTTTTATTTTATTTGGTCATCTAATTAAAAAAAATGGAAAAATTAATTACATTTTAATTTATTTTTTTAATCTTGAAAAAAATATCTGGTCACAACCCCTAGCAATATGTAGTCTGTTTCACTTACTATTGTTGAAATAATGTGATAATGACTACAGAGACATACAAAATGCATATGGGCCATGAATAATAAATTATGAATAGGATGCTATCATTTTAATATTTGAGAAAAGTCCCAGTTCGTTATTGCACATTGTAAAATTTTAGCCGTCAGTACTAAGTTTATATTTTTTTTATACAATTATGATAAACTTATCTTTAAAATTTTTTTTTATTAAAATATTTGTCACATTGTTTTATCACGACTTTAGTTTTTTACAAGGATATGGAATAGCTAGCACTTTAAATATTTGAAATATTAAGAGAACGTATATTATTATTATTGAAACAAATTGTACTTCTTCTTTTTTTTACCGAAAAACAAATTGTAGTAGTTAACTAAAGAATAATACAAATTGTAATTAATTACTTACATTATTAAAGAAAAAAGTAGTCCGTACAGAAAAATTGAACCAGTAATTATTAAAAAAAATAAAATTGGAAACTTGGGTTTTGGACAAGCCACCGAGTCCGTTAGAAGCAGGCAAGGCAAGTGCTCCTTACAAGCCAAGGATGGAACTGATTCTTGATTTAGTTTTTTGTTGTCCAAATGAAACACACTTCTCTTTCTTGAAACAGAAACTCTCACTATATTCTCGTTTTCATATCTCTCTCCATATATATGCATCATTATCAACCCTTTATTATTTCTTAATTTCCATCACATTTAATTAACAGAACACAAAATGCCTCAGCTGCTACACGGGACGCTTAAGGTTACCATTTTTGAAGTTGATAGGCTACATACTGGATGCCACTTGGATTTCTGCCAGAAGGTATATATATATATCTTCATTATAACTCTCTCTATATCTATATATCTCTTCAAGAATGAAAGAAAATATAAGAGTTTAAATTTTCATACCATGTGTTTGACATAACGACTAAAAGAGTTAATTAGACTTCGTAGGGTGCAAGAATAACCTTATTGGATTGCTAATGCATATACTGGAAAAATGAATGTTTGCAATTTTACACCCAACAAGTTGGGGGCGGGGCCAGAAATATTTATTGATGAGCAACTAACATAAGATTATTAAAAGTCTAAGAGAATGAATGGATAGCAATGTTAAAGAAAAGTCTTAATATATCAATCCATCGCATTCACAATAATTTTAGGAAAACTAATACTTTTTTTTTAGATGTATAATCAATCATATTTGTCTGATGAATTTAATACACATGTACAGTTAGACTCTCAATCAATAAAAAAAAAAAAATTCTTTATATAATTTTAAAAAAATAGTTATATATTAAATATTCTTAGCTATAATCAAGAGAAATTAACATGTGCTTCGATCGTTTTGTTGTTTAAAAATATGGGAACAAAGGGCACAACGCATAAGGGGAAGAGATTTCTGGCCCAAGTCAAGGGCTGTCTGCTGTGCCGGCCTGAGGTATGTTAACCAATAACCAACTTTTCAATGTTTTAATAATTGGAATACTTTAGTTCTTTCACTTTTATTTATTTCACGAATAATTATAAATCTTTCTACATTTTTTTGTTACAAATTCTCTTATTAACACTTATGATAAATATTGGATGAAAAATAAATACATTTAATGTGCTCTTTTTTTTTTCCACAGCAAATACATTTAATGTGTTAAAAATTTAAGTTTGTTAGTGTAATTTTTTATTTCTTTTATGTTTATTAAAGTTTTGAAAAATCATTTTCAAGTATTCTTGATTTCTGGAAGAAAAATAGTAACAATATTATGTTTTATATCATTTCTATTTTCTCGATGAGGAGTGTAATATTCTCGTAAAATTGTAGAAAGTTATTTTCTAATGCGCTTATAATTTTCATTTTTATTTCAATTATTTTTAATTTTAAAAATATTTTTAAAAGTGTTAAAATCTAACCAAATATGCTTTTAAATTTACATTTTGGTTATAGTATTTATGAAAATATAAACTTTTTAATTGCATTTTTAGTTGCACTTGTGCAATTTTGGTCTATCAAATTTCAATTGCGTAAATTGGATCCTTTGAAAATCTAACAATATACTGTAATGATACAATTTCGACCTCTCAATCTTTCATTAAATTTTTAACAAACTTTGTAGATGTAGTAATTGACGTGCTGTCTAACACATGCTTAATTGTTACGTCAACAAAAATATGTAAAATATTTAACGAAAGAGTAAAAAATGGGCTAAAATTGTACAAATGCAATATCTAGATAACCTAATTTGTGTAATCGAAATATGGAGATAAAAATCGCATGCATAAATAGAATACTCGAACCACAAGAGTGCAATCAAACATATAAAGTTATACTATCTTTGAAACAAATGTGACATGATTATTTTTCTTAATCAATCCTAACATGTAAAAACATGATGAAGATTGTTGGGACAAGACTCTATGCAACAGTTGATTTAGACAAGGCAAGGGTTGGACGAACTAGAATGATAGGAAACCAACCTTCTCACCCTAGGTGGAATGAGACCTTTGAAATCTACTGTGCTCATCAAATCTCTGACATTATATTCACTGTCAAAGATGGTAACCCAATTGGAGCAACTCTAATAGGAAGAGCGTCTATCCCTGTGGAGCAAGTTCTCAAGGCCCGCATAGAAAAGCGTTGGGTTGAGATATTAGATGAAGAAGATCACCACCCTGTACCGGGTCACGCCAAAATCTGTGTCAGCGTGGAATTCTGCAATGTCACAAATGACACAACATGTCCATGGTCTCAGGGAATATGCATGCCATTTGTTGGAGTTCCTCGTACTTTTTTCAATCAAAGAGAAGGTTGCAGTGTTACTTTGTACCAAGATGCTCATGTCCCACGCGGCATTGGTGTTGTCCCGTATATTCCATTGTCCGAAGAAAAAGATTACATGCCTGAAATGTGTTGGGAGGACATTTCCAAAGCCATTAATGAGGCTAAGAAATTTATCTACATAGCTGGTTGGTCTGTTTACACTGAAATTGCCTTAGTTAGAGACAAAGATGAATCAGAAACACTTGGGGAGTTGCTTAAGAAGAAAGCTGATCAAGGTGTCAAAGTTCTATTGCTTATTTGGAATGACAGAAGTTCTGTTCCAGAATTCAAGAAAGATGGCTTGATGGCAACGCATGATCTTGAAACTGCTAATTACTTTAGAGGCACAAAGGTGCACTGTGTTTTGTGTCCACGGAACCCGGGTGATGGGAGAAGCATGATTCAAGGCTTTCAAATCTCAACAATGTTCACTCATCACCAGAAAAGTGTAGTTGTTGATGGTGATGTTGTGGGATCACAGAAGAGAAGTGTCATAAGTTTCATTGGTGGCATTGATCTTTGTGATGGGAGGTATGATACACGGGATCATCCTTTGTTTTCAACTTTGAACACAGTGCATAGAGATGATTTCCACCAGCCAAATTTCCCAAATGCTTCCATAGATAAAGGTGGTCCAAGAGAGCCATGGCATGACATTCATTGCAAGCTGGAAGGGCCTATTGCTTGGGATGTTTTGTACAATTTTGAGCAAAGGTGGGAGAAGCAAGGTGGGAACAAATCACTATTATTCTCACTTGATTATCTTGATGAAATTCTGATCCACCCATCTGATGCACAAAAATCAGATGTGGGAGTAGAAGATACATGGAATGTTCAGTTGTTTAGATCCATCGATGGTGGTGCTGCTTTTGGCTTTCCCCAAGCCCCAAATGAAGTTGCTGAATTAGGCCTTGTTAGTGGGAAAGACAATGTTATTGAGAGAAGCATTCAAGATGCCTACATTCATGCTATTAGGCGTGCCAAAAACTTCATCTACATTGAGAACCAGTACTTCCTAGGGAGTTCATATGGTTGGCATGCAAGTGGTGATATTGTGGTTGAGGACATTGGTGCTTTGCATCTTATACCAAAGGAGATATCATTGAAGATTGTAAGCAAGATTGAAGACAAAGAGAGGTTTTCTGTGTACATAGTGATCCCTATGTGGCCAGAAGGTGTACCTAACAGTGATTCGGTTCAGGCAATACTAGATTGGCAAAGGAGAACCATGGAGATGATGTATTCTGACATTGCTAATGCCTTAAAAAAAACTGGCATTGAAGCACACCCTCGAGATTATTTGACGTTTTTTTGCCTTGGCAAAAGGGAGCATAAGGATCCGGGAGAGTATGCTCCTTTAGAGGAACCAGATCTTGAGAGTGACTATAGAAGAGCACAAAATTCAAGGAGGTTCATGATCTATGTTCATTCCAAAATGATGATAGGTATGAGATCAAATACTATTTATTTATACAATAAAGTTAGTTAATTTTCTTTTAAGATCCTCTACTGCTACATCATGTGGAACATTTCATTTCCATGTTTTTTCTCTGTTTTTAACCGAGTCGAATGATGTATATATATGTTCTTTCCAGTTTGGTCATGAATTAACAAATTGGTATTAATGTGACTTTTGCTTCCCTCAGTTGATGACGAATACATAATAGTTGGTTCAGCAAACATAAATCAAAGATCAATGGAGGGTGCAAGAGACACAGAGATTGCAATGGGTGCATTCCAACCACGTCATCTAGCATCGAGTGTGCGAGCCAGAGGGGAGATATATAGATTTCGACGTGCACTATGGTATGAGCACTTAGGGGATGATGGTTTCGGGTCAAAAATCTTCGATTTTCCAGAACATTTGAAATGCATCAACCATGTGAATGATCTTGCTAAGGCCAACTGGGACATGTATTCGAATGAAACATTTGTTGAAAATACTAGAAAATTTCACCACCTAATGTGCTACCCCATACAAGTAACCATTGATGGAGCCATAACAAACCTTCCCGGGTTTGAATATTTTCCTGACACCAAGGCTCGGATTTTGGGTTGCAAATCAAAACTCCTTCCTCCAATTCTCACCACTTAGGCCAGTATTGTGTGCTTATCTAAGTCACTAACCCGATACAAAAAGTTTAACCATATATATGTAATGACTTGTAGGGAGGAGGGCGAAGATAAATTGAATGTATATTCACATAACTAATTAGCATTACAAGTTATAACATTGGATTTTTAATAAAAATAAAATAAAATGAAACGTCTAGTTTTCATGTAGAAATCTGTTACCATTGTTGCGACCTAGAAGCTCAACTTTTTGTAGTTTCCCTCAAGACTATATTTCTTTATTGCAAATGGTTCCTCATGGCAACTTAATTCCAATATATATGGAACATGGGGTGTGAACTGTGAAGAGACTTAGGAGAAAGAAAGTTATAATAAAAGAAGGGTAGCATGGGGATATTATAAAAATTGGAGGTGCAGGAAGTAAAAGCCTAGTTTCAATGTTCTTGGGGCTTGCACTTACCTTTTTAGCCCATCTTATTGGATCACATCGAGAATCGTCGATGCTGCTTCTTGGGACAACAATGAATTTAGTAAAAGCTAAGGAGTTTTTTTTCACAAAAAATATATATTTTAAATGATTAATTAATTTACCAAAGTCTTTAATGATTGATTATAAAATCATTACTCATACTTTTATTTTTTTTTAGAAAGATGGGATTGAAAAATTTATAAAATCATTACTCATATAAAATCATGTTCACAAAACCACCCGAGATGAAGGACATGTTTTTGCGACTGTCTGATACATAGGATGAAGGAGACATGTTCCCGGGTTCTCTCTCAATCTCTCTGCATATAAATATTTTGGGATGGATTTTGTTGTTGTTTCCATATTTTAAGAATACCCTGTCTTTCCTTTTTGTGACTGGACTCCTTTCAATACGTTAGACCGACGCATGGCAAAATTCTTACCTTAATAACAACCGGACCCAATAAAAAAAAAAAGTGACAGCAACATAAAGGGGTCACTGTTAATCTGTTATGTTCTGTTTTTATAACTTTTTGGTTGCTTGAAATACTTTCTGACTTAGGAATCTATTTCCCCACACATGACACATGACACAAGACACATCTATCCAACAACGTTTGAAGACATTATTCTAACCCATGGAGGTCCCACTGGAAACCTAAGCCTCCCTCCTCGTAGAATACTTACTCTTCCTTGAATGTTAAGGTGGGAACTAATTCCAAGTTGAGAAATTGCAAAAGAATCTCTATTCTTCAAAGTTATGTTTATACACAGTAAGTACAGTATATCTTTTGCTTGAGAAGTACTTAAGACACAATATGTATCATCGCCAATACTCTGCCTATGAATGCATTACATTAAGAGGCCTTCATCATAAGGACAGAAACATCGCCCCAACCTCCATTTCCATGTAAGCACGTTTTCTACTTCTCTTTTGCATTGTTCTGTTGTGGAAGCTTTATATTACTGACACTTTCCTTTTTTCTACAAAACAGAAAGGGAGATCAAACATAATAGTATAACATAATGCCGCAATTGCTGCATGGGAGGCTCGACGTGATCATATATGAAGTCGACACACTACCAACTCTTAACGACTGCAATCTCAATCTCTGCTGCAAGGTGCCTTAATCCAAAATCTCCCCTCCTGTTCTATATTCTTTCGTCAATATAGATACTTACAGTCTTTTTTTTTTTTTGACACCAGTTACTTACAGTCTTAGACTAATGAATATAAATATTAATGCTCTGTTTAGATTAAGAGTGTGTTTGGGACCAACAATTTCAGTTGTTTGAGTGATTGGAGTATAATTTAACTTGTTTGGGTGTATGGTTTAAATTT
Organism: Amphicarpaea edgeworthii; assembly: GCA_014843725.1. Lineage (NCBI taxonomy): Eukaryota > Viridiplantae > Streptophyta > Magnoliopsida > Fabales > Fabaceae > Amphicarpaea > Amphicarpaea edgeworthii. The sequence continues at coordinate 22,229,295 of CM026322.1, read as the reverse complement.
TAAAAAAAGATTATTTTTGAAAAAATAAGTTGTTTTAATGAAATTAAAAATTTATAATTTATGATTATTTTTTAATATTTTTTTTCCAGTTATTTTTATACTTTCTTATCCTAAAAAAAGTTGATTTTTTATTATATGTAAAAGAAAATTAATTATTTTTAAATCACTTTTTACTAAACTTATCCAAATAAAATTTTTGATTATGATTATAATCAATTATAACAATAATCGATTATAAATATAATTAATTATTAAAATAATTTAAGTTTTTTTAACTATTTCAAACATATACTAAAAGTGAAATTAAAAAAAAAAAAATAGGGAGGATAAAAAAACATAAAGTAAAAAAAAAATCTTTAATTTAGATGGATGGAAATAGTATAATTAATAAGCTAATTGATTAAATCAATTTTTTTACTATTTAAAAAAAATAGAATTAATCTAGAATATTAAACGTTTTACTTCATTATTTTTTTTCTTAATATTATTATCCTTTTGGTTTAATTTAAAATAAAAATGAAAAATGAAAAAGAAAGAGAGTTCTTGTCCCACTCTATTTCTTGCACTTTGGGGGTAAGTTTTTCCTTATCGGTGTAAAAAAAAAATCATTTATCTAGTGTTTTGTCTCAACTAAAAAATGAAAATTTGATATTACAATTTTATACTCTTCATTTTTTTTTCTTTCCTCTTTATTTAAACTCAATCAATGTAACAAAAAAAATAAAAATAAAGGAATACAGTCTATCAAGCCCATATGTAAGAGAAATTATAGCCTTTTCCTTATCGAATTTAATCTTTTTTTGTTACATTATCGAGTTTAATCTGCCATTCAGTAATGTAAATGTAGGAGTTAATTAAAACCATGAAACAAAAAACTCAACTAATAGTATGTTGGTACATACCATAACTCGACTTATTTCCAGTTTAATATTTAATGTAGATGAACTCAAGCTTCTTTAACAATAAGCTTTGCCTTCTAATTACGTGCATAGTTGTGTGATATTTATTAATTAGTTGTTACAATTCATTTCTAAAGAACTTGTCATCATAATAGGAACGACTTCTATATGTGTCAAATATAATGTAGTATCTATTCTAGTGAAAAGGATTAACTGAAGTTTTATTTTGTGTTTTTGTCCATGTCTGGTTTCAAATTTTGTAAACAAGGGTACAAGTAGAAGCGTGAGGAAGAGATTTCTTTCCCAACTCAAGAGTTGTTTGCTCTGTCAATTTCAATGCCAGCCAGAGGTTATCTTAATTCTTGACATAGACATACTTTGCTTTAAGCTATTTGACATTTTATTTTAAGCACCATACTTTCCTTCTAGCTAATTAGTCTAATTCTCAACTCGTAATAATGTTTCACAGCTTGCAGAGACGGGTCTCTATGCAACAGTTGATTTAGACAAGGCAAGGGTTGGAAGGACTAAACTGTTAAATGATCATCATCAATCCTCCAATCCCACGTGGAACGAGACCTTTCACATATACTGTGCCCATTTGATTTCTAATGTTATCTTCACTGTCAAACAAAAAGATCCAATTGATGCAACTCTAATTGGAAGAGCTTATGTCCCAGTTGAGCAAGTTGTGAATGGCAGCATAGTGGATACATGGGTCCAAATATTAGACGAGGATCACAACCCCTTACCAAATGACTCTAAAATCCATGTCAAAATGCAATTCTCTAATGTTAGGAATGATAATAACTGGTCTCAGGGAATAATAAGGAGTCCAAGGTTTCAAGGAGTTCCCCACACTTTCTTTAGTCAAAGAAATGGTTGCAAAGTTACTTTGTACCAAGATGCTCATGTTTCAAATGGTTTTGTGCCAAGGATCCCCTTGTCAGGAGGAAAACCTTATGAGCATAGGAAATGTTGGGAGGATATTTACAATGCCATTATGGATGCTAGAAACTTTATTTATATAACTGGTTGGTCTGTGTACACTGAAATAGCCTTGATCAGGGACCCAATGAAGCCTAGAACAAGAATCACCCTTGGGGAACTGCTCAAGAGGAAAGCTGAGGAAGGTGTTAAGGTTCTTATGCTTGTTTGGGATGACAGAACCTCTGTGCCGGATTTCAAGAAAGATGGCTTGATGGCAACTCATGATCAAGAAACTGCTGATTACTTCAAAAACACAAAGGTGAATTGTGTTTTGTGTCCGCGGAATCCGGATGATGGAAGAAGCAAAGTGCAAGGTTTTGAAACTTCAACAATGTTCACCCATCACCAAAAGACTATAGTTGTTGACAGCCAACTTGCTAGTGCTGCTGCTATGGGACAACAACGACAACGACAACAAAAGAGAACAATAGTAAGTTTTGTAGGTGGCATTGATCTTTGTGATGGGAGATATGATACTCAGGAACATCCTCTATTTTCAACTTTGGATACAGTGCATAATGATGATTTCCATCAGCCAAATTTCCCTGGTGCTTCCATCAAGAAAGGTGGTCCAAGAGAGCCATGGCATGACATTCACTGCAAGCTAGAAGGGTCTGTTGCTTGGGATGTTTTGCTCAACTTCCAACAAAGGTGGGAGAAGCAGGTTGAGACTCAACAACTCCTATTCTCTTCAAGCAAGCTTGATGAGTACTTTGTCCCTCGATCCACTGTGTCAACAACAGATGAAAATGAGACATGGAATGTTCAGTTGTTCAGATCCATTGATGGTGGTGCTGCTTTTGGCTTCCCCCAAGACCCAGAAGAAGCGGCTGAATTAGGCCTTGTTAGTGGAAAAGATAGCATCATTGATAGAAGCATTCAAGATGCTTATATCAATGCTATTCGGCGTGCCAAAAACTTCATCTACATTGAAAACCAGTACTTCCTAGGGAGTTCATATGGTTGGCATGCAAGTGATGACATTGTGGTTGAGGACATTGGTGCTTTGCATCTCATACCAAAGGAGCTGTCACTGAAGATTGTTAGCAAGATTGAAGCAGGAGAGAGGTTTTCAGTGTATGTTGTTATACCAATGTGGCCAGAAGGCATACCTGAGAGTGGTTCAGTTCAAGCAATATTAGACTGGCAAAGGAGAACAATGGAGATGATGTATGCTGATATAGCAAAAGCCATTCAAAGAAAAGGAATTCAAGCCAATCCAAGGGACTACTTGACCTTCTTCTGCCTTGGAAACCGTGAGGGTAAGAAGGATAGGGAATATACCCCTACTGAGGCACCAGAGCCTGAAACTGATTATGCTAGAGCACAAAAGTCTAGGAGATTCATGATCTATGTTCATGCCAAGATGATGATAGGTAAGGGATCCAATCCAACACCACTTATTTATGCATTAAGTTTTTTCAAGAGATTTTTACATTATTATCTAATCACAGTTATCATATACGTTAAATTTATTGACTTTTATAATAACTACATGATTTTTTGTTCCTTTAATATATGTTCATGATATGAACTTTACAAGTTGTGGTGACTTTTGCTTCCTTCAGTTGATGATGAATACATAATAATTGGTTCTGCCAACATAAACCAAAGATCAATGGATGGAGCAAGAGACACTGAGATTGCAATGGGTGCATTTCAACCACGTCACATAGCATACAATGGTCAACCCAGAGGACAAATATATGGATTTCGACGTGCACTATGGTATGAGCACCTCGGTGATCATAATGATACAAACATATTTGACAATCCAGAAAGTGTGGACTGCATCAGGCTTGTGAATCATCTTGCTGAAACCAATTGGGAGATATACTCTAAGGAAAGTTTCGATGAGAATAGAGAATTTCACCACCTCATGCGTTATCCCATAGAAGTGACCAACAATGGAGCCATAAGGACCCTTCCAGGGCTAGAACATTTTCCTGACACCAAGGCTAAGATTTTGGGTTCCAAATCAGATTACCTTCCTCCAATTCTCACCACCTAGCTTCTATTGTACTTATGAAACCAACTATCCCATCTTACCAAGAGATATCAAATTATTTCAATTCCATTAGTTGAATATAAAATAAAAATAAAGAATACACTACATGTGGTGTTGTATGTAATTAATTATTTCTATCTTTTTTTTTTTCATTTACACGTACACAATAATAAATCCTTAAAATAAAGCTGGAAACTTTAAATACTTTGCATTTTTTTAAAAATGAAATTAGCTTTTTAGTGATTTTTTTTAAAAAAATAATAATACTCCAATTTGAAACGAAACTTAAATAAAAATTAAGCATATACCATTTTAACTTTCCTCCTTAATTCCTTTTATTTTAAATAAAGTTTTACTAACTAGGAGTGGGAAGAGTTGTTATGCATTTTATACATTTTATGATGAATAAATGAATTGGTAGGGATGTGCTTCATGAAAATGAATTGAAAAGTAGAACGCAGTTTGATAAGAAAAACAATATTAATTAAAGATAGTAGTTAAGAAGTCAATAAAATATTTTTAAAAAAAAAAATATTAAAAGTTATGATAAGTACGTTACGTTAGTAATACTTTTTTTTATTTTATATATATAAAAAGAATATTCTTTTTTATTTTATTCTTTTTATATATAAAAAATAATTTAAAAAAATCTCGTAAGAGTTTAGATCGATAATTTTCCTTAATAACGTTATTAAGGTACGTTAGTAATACCTTTAATAATTATCGATCTAAACTCTAAAGATTCTCGTTAACGTTCTGAAAGAAAAGAAAAGAATGTTATTGGCTTACCCGTCTCTTGGGCACAAAATTCCATTGATCTTATCTATCTAGGCCTAAGCTTTGAAAATAAATAAACCCCTTGATTTGGGGAAGGGACACTGGAAATTTCGCTCCTTCGTGCATGTCATTGTCATCTTTCAGGCTTCTTTTGTTAATCACTCTGTTTAGCCATTTGACACTACGATTCGCTTGTGTAACCAAACACCCAAATTTTGAGGTTTCTTACTGAATTACTTGATTCTGTTCCAATCTTTTTTATCTTTTACTGCAGTATTAATCAAAGAACCAAACAACTAGAATAAATGCTTTTGTCTCCTCCCCGTTTATTATTTGCCAGTACTATTCTGCTTTATTAAATTCTGAGATAAGAGATTCTCTGCCTTTTCAATTTTCATTTTTTTAAAAAAGAAAGAAAGAAAACTGTGCATGCAGGTTCTTGAATGATCTTCGTCCTGGATTCAGAATTTTAGGTGACAGATCTCTGCTCGGAGATTTCCATAAATGCATATCTGTGGTTATGTTCCACCTTGGCTCTGTCAGATTCTGGCTTGCATGGGGTAACTTATTTGTTCTCACTCACTCTTTGTTTGGTCCCAGAAAACAAAAATTAAAAAAGATTGAATCTTTCACATCAATAATATACTTGTATGTTTCCCTGAGTGAGTTTTGGGTCTTTGGTTTTGGAACAATTTAATGGAACTAAATGAACTCAGAAATTGGGATGTAAGATCACTTGCCTTTGCCTCAAAGGAAAGCATAGAACTGGTTGCTTCACTTGGTTGATGATGTGTTTCTGATTTTATACTTTTCTAATTATATGAAACTGAAAGTTTGATGTTTTCATACTGTTTTGCCTCTTCTGGGTAATTTAGTTTAAGATCTTTCTCTTTAGTTTTTAGCAATTATATATGGGAATCTTTGTTTGTACTTGCTTGCTTTCTAAGCAAGTGTGAGATCTGGTGATCAGGGAAACTTGATGGGGCTTTGCAGTTTGTTACTCTTTCCTTGTATTGCTCTGAAGCTGGTGATATAAAACATAGAGTTTCGCTGCCCCTGTAGGGTTTCATAGTATTCTAGGTGCTGCTTGTTAACTCAATTGAGAAGATGCTCGGTGAAGAAAGCTGTTCATTTTTACTGTTTTGCCATGCTTGCTTTGGTTCATCTGATTTCTGCCATGGAACAGATAAGGCCCCAATTACCAGGGCCCTTTCCAGTTATTTCATTATTTAATTTCAGGAAATTTATGGTTGCTCAAACTGTAGACATCTTCTTGTTACAATTTTATAAGCTGTATCTTTCTGCTAAATATCATGGATTTTGGTGGATAAAATAAAAATAAAAGACAAAGAAGTTGTTTCTGAACATCTCTCAAGGTTTTAAATGTGAACCTGATGTTATATTCCTGGCCTCTTATCTTAAGCTTGGGTTAGTTTTTTGTTCTATCTTTGCTTATTGATTCTATCTTAATTGATAGCCCCTTGATTATTCCCTCTTGCTGTCCATGTGAATTTTTTGTTCATTCCAATATATAGCAGGTCCCTTTATCATTTTTCCATATTTTTTACCCTAAAATGCTGGAGGGAGAGGTTGATTCTTTTTATCTATACGTGCAGGAAATAGTTATCATAGATAGTTTATAACTCAAAACATTCATAAAAATGAGTCAGTTAATGAATACCTGGAAGTTAGTAGGCATTGACTATGGTCTGTAAACAGAAAAACTGAAATCCAAAACCTGTTCTTATAATGCAAAGGAAAAAGACACACAAGTTATAAGAGGATGCTCATAGTTGATCAGTATGCTAGTTGACCTGAGAATGCCTCCAACAAAAAGCTCATACCTTAATAATTTATAAGTGAATATACCCTCAGATTAGGCTGTTGCGTTCTCTCTGTTTTACTTTAACTAGGTATATGTATTGATTAAGTCTCATGAGAACTAAAATACAGTAAATGAAGTGAACCCCTCATGCTAGGTTGTATTGTTCAACTTGATTTCTAACTGGTTCCTGCAATTCTTTGTCACAACATTGTCTTCTTTTAATCCAAGCTCGTAGGCTAATTATAGTTAATAATTTGTGTTAATCAAGCTTTTGGTTAAACCTGCTTTGTAACAGAGCAGAGGTTGTCTGGGATGCTTCACAAATCCTCCTTTAGTTAAAGGCCAAGCAACGAACAAAGAGGACAGATCGGAAGATTTTTGGAGCAGCAGCGCATTTGAAATAGATCCGAGTGCACTTCTGTCCCAAAAAAGCATCGCATCAATTGGCATACCTACTGATCCTCAAAGTAGTGCTGACATTCAGATTGACTCTCCTGAATTTGTCAATCATGGCAAGTATTCTGTTCTAATCTGTTTATTTAATTTCTCTGTTGGCTTATCAGTTAGTCTCATACGTTATCAAAGGGTGCCTCATGCTTGTAATCCTGTATCATCCTGGTAGCCATTTTCTCTGATGCGGAAACAATCTTGCTCAAACTTTTAATAGAATCCTGCCAGGCGTATTTGCTAACTGTCAGGTATCTTAATATTTTCATGGAATTTTCAAATTCAACATCTTGACCTTGGAGGGACAGTTACAATTCCACTGCCTTGAAATAGCTTGAATTCCACACTTTTAACACTGGTTCTGCAATGCAGCTGCCAAGTTATGATTTTGTTTTTCTTTCATTCTCTAGTCTCTCCCTCGGGAAGTTGGTTACACAGACACTGATTGTCATATGGTCTTGTTATATTACTCCTTTCTTTTTGTACCTTTTCTTGTAAACTGTGTTTTCTTTTATCTTGATGTAATCTCTTTAATTACATGTAAATATGTAATTTCCATTTACAGAACTTGAAATTAAAAACTAGTTTTCAGGATTTTCCTTGATCTGCATCTATGATTTTATTTTCATTTTATAAGATATTTCTTTCATTCTTGATTTTTTGCATTTCTTGCTTATCTCCAGCTGATTATTATTACAATGTATGCAGGTCTTCTACTCTGGAACCAGATGCGGCAACAGTGGGTTGGAAATAAAAGGCGTGAGAATAAGAAACAAATTGGAGAACCTATAATAAGGTAAACAAATATATAAATTTCTGCTGGGAATCTGAACTATTGAGCCGTAGAATCTAGAATGAACATTTTGCAAGGAAGATCAATAGTATTGCATGATTTTTTCCTTTGATCAGTTGTTCCTTGGTCTGTGCTTCTTATTTCATTGTTTAGTGGAAAGATTACTGTTTTGACCATAAAAATCTTCCACAGTAAGATATGCACAGGTCAGGTGCAAGAGCATTTTCAATACAAATAGGGAATTGGAGAGGTGGAATTGGATTGGTCTATAGCTATTGCATTCAATTCAGTGATCAAAGTTACTTTTCAAAATGTTTATCAATTTCTAATTCTAGAGTTTTTGCTTTACAGTTGGAATGCCACCTATGAGAGCCTATTGGGGACCAACAAGCCTTTTCCCCGGTCAATTCCTCTTGGAGTAAGTTCTTGCATTCATTGCATTGTCTTCTCTCAAGTTTGTATCTATTTCTCTCCTTAATAATTTTTATAAAACCCCACTCATTTAATGTTATCAAGAAAGAAATAGAGACAAACACATGAGTACACATGACTTTGTTATATAGAATTTGAACTTGAGAAGATTTTTATTCTCATTCTTGCATTATAACTTGGTTATTTTCTGTTGATATTCATTTACCAGGGAATAATCAGCAAATACATGACCCTAACCTATTATAATATCATACCTGACAGGAAATGGTTGATTTTCTTGTTGATCTTTGGGAGATGGAAGGCCTATATGACTAAGCAGACAAATCAGGTTTTTTTTTTCTTAGATTTTTTTAGGAGAAAGAAAGGGAGGTAGAATTTGTTCATGCTGCTATATCCCCACTGGATAGTTGTACATACCTGGGGGAAACTCTTAACTAATTGGTTTTATTTGTTCTTCCGGGGGAGTCATTTCTATGTGAAGTATATTACACCAATTGTGTTTTGAATCTTTTGATCAAAAATAAATTACACCAATTGTAATTCTCTAATTGTGTTTTCAGTTCTTTTAAATATAGTTTAGTTCTAGTTCTCCAATTTGTTTTATTGAGTTAGGTCCTCATATTTTTTATTAAAAAAAATTGTCATCATTATCACTTAATGATGAAGTGGTGTATATATCCAGTTGTGTCGTGTCAATAACCATTTTAAGGTGACATGTTTGATGTTTGGATACATGTCACATCATTAATAAATAGCAGTTATAAGTATTTTCTTAAGAAAATAAAGTTTTTGAAAATTAAATCTATGTTAATTTCAAGCTTCAGCTGATGCAAGCTTCTGTCCTAAGTGCTGATATTTAAGAACTGACACGAGAGGTTTTATCAGCAGAAGGACTGGCAGTTTGTATTATGTTTTCAGTTTTTGTCATGAAAGCAACTTGCAATAATTCCATATAATTATTAAAGTTTAATAATAATAATAATAATAATAATAACAAACGAGAAAATGAATTCATCAAAAACATGTGTTTGTTTCTTGCCTCAGTAGAAGACTACCATCTCTTTTCTTTTTCTTTTTTTAACTTTGGATAATTTTTTTTATTATTTTGTATAGTACAAATTGACCCGATCTCGGTCCACGGAAAACAAAGTTCCAAGGAATAAGGGGATACTATCAAATTCTGATGTTTCATCTCGTTTTTAAAAAAAAATTGAATTGGTTGTTAAAGTGGCATAATCGTAGTTTCTAGCGAGCCAATGCCAAGAGGAGATTAATTTCCCCAGAAAAGGACTCATCGCCTGCATAATGTCGGGGCCTTCGGCGTTTTACTTATTTTTTGTTTGTTTGTTTAGTTTTTCATGCCTTTTGTTCAGGCACGTCTCTTTAGTTGAGGTATTTATGTTGTTGGTAGCATTTTTTAGTCTATTGATATGATGCCTATATAATAATAATAAAAAAAATCTCAGTGCCTACACCTGCATAATTGCATCATCTTAAAAATATAATTGATATGTTCGGAATATATTTAGACATATAACATTATCTATTAGATCAATTTTAGATCTTTTTCATTTAATTCTTTTATTATAAATAAATCGCTATAATATGTAGAGAAGACAATACATTATAGTAAACCTTTTTCAACACATCATAGCATAATTATGAAGAAGAAAAAAATATTATAGTTAAATATCTACTCTCTTCGAGTTGAAAATAAAAAAAAATAATGATTGAAAAAGAAAAATCACATTAAATATGATTAACATAACTAGGTTTTTCATAAAGATTAATTATCAACAAAGTTAATAAATATTTCATATTAATAAAATTGATAAAAAAAAAAAAAACACTTATCCTAAAAATAATAACTAACCGATACTAAGCTCTAAATCTTGAACACCCATCATCACTTGAAAAAACTTGAGGAACATTTTTTTTATCTCACGGAATTCTAATGGACATTTGATTTGATGAACTCTCATATTGGGCCCAATGGCTCATGATATATATACCCCCCTCTATTAATAAATATATACCTCCCTACCCCTTTATTTCCTTAAATATCATTTTTAATTTATTTCTACTTACCCCTCTTTCTTTACCTCCCTCTTCCGCCACCATCAGCCAGTGATACTCCCCTGCGAACTCAAAGTTTCTTTAAAACTTATACGCTTGCTTATAAAACCAACGTCACAGGAGTAGAATAACGGTCAATTGTTTCTTCTCTTTCATAAAAGTCAAAGCAATATTAGGTTATAACATCTGCAAGTTGTACCTCTCACGATAGGAAGAACTAGGAATTGATAGACATGAACTTGTTCGGAATTTTCATAAAACACTATCAAAACTAAACACAAATTCTTCATTCTTGCATTGTGTTGTTTATTCATCGCTTGCCACACCGGCATTTGTCTTCTTTGTAATGAAGTTTTAATTGGACAAGTGGTAACAATTAACATTCTATTGCCACTACCGTCATTTTCTTTTACTTACCTATTAAGATCTTTAGATGGCAGCATGTTAGGTATTTTAGATTTTGAGTGGATAAAATTAAAAAAAGAACATAAATCATGGAGTTCGGAAGGATTAAAGAATTTCAATAATGAAAGGGAAGGAAGAGAGAGGAGGAAGAAGGGGGTAAAGGGAATAAATTAAAAGGGATAATTAAGGAAATTCATTAAAAATAAAGAGAAAATGGGAGGTATATTATTAGTATAGGAGGTATATATATATATTATTTATCAAAGAGAAATCAAGAAATGAAGGATAACTTTGGGATACTAAAAACTATGAGAGTGCAGGAATAAAAAAATGAAGAAAAGGCCCAGTTTCAACCCAAAACGTTAAAATTTCATACTAATCTTTTATTTTTCTTGTGGGATCAACCAGTCCAAACTAAAATTTAGGGGAAAACAAACAGAAACATTGTCAACTAACAATTGTTTTTCTTTAAGATTGTCAAGTAACAAATTGAAGAAAAAAAGCTTAGGAGCTACATCAAATTCTTTTTTTTAATGCAATTACATCAAATTCTAAAAGCTCTAAGGATGGTAAACACAAACTTTGACAGGAGTATGATATTTTGTTAGAGCATATCTTACGTATCAAATGAGTTTAAACAACATTGTTTTATTTTATTTTATTTTCATTGGACCTTATATAAACAACGTTGTTTCTATAAATAACCGTAAGACCCGCACAATTAATTTTAACATTCACTTTATTTATCTTAGTAAAAAAATTTTGTAAAATATTTAAGATAAACAATTCATTTAAACAAGTATGCATTGTAGGTCTCTAAGAAGTAAAATTAATAATCTTTATATTCTTTCCGTAATTTAAAAAAAAAACATTTTGTTTCTGTATTTCATAAATACCCAAACTTTCATTCTGATAGCTAAAGAGTTAGATAGAGGAATAGAAGTTGGAAACCATGGGAGTTTTGAAGGAAGAAATTCAGTGTGCGCGGCGATAGTGACTTGGAGTTGGGAATGAATGTGATGGCATGACATGAGAGAAATACTACTAAGAAGAAACTGCACGCTTCTTTTTTAAAAGTAAAATTTACTATTTAGTGTGTCACAGACGTTCAGCACCAATGCACGGTGACACTGATGTTGCTTCATATTAGGCAGCATTTGCAAGCGCCCAACCACCTAGCTTTCACTCAAACAACAACAAAAGTCTGACAAAATATTTATGAAATACGATTTTGTCAAAATAGAAAAATAAAAAAGGAGTGTGAAAGAGATAACCGCAGAATAAATAATAAATAATCGTGAGCCCCTTTAGCCTCCTAATTGGACCTAAATAGAGGCCAATTAACATGTTTTTTTTTTATTTAAACGTGTCTTAATAATTACTATATTATGAGAATGTATTACAAGTACTTTTGTATGAATAATTGATTGTGACAAAAAAAATTATAAAAAATAGTAATATAAGAAAAGGTTTGTTTGCAGAATGAACATTGACATAACACATAAGATGAGGATTATTGTGAATCTCGAAAGGCTTCTTGTTGAAATTGGATGCATGCGCCACTGATAGCAATAGCCATAGTAGCAACCCCTGTGGTTGTGGTTCTCATTCATCTATCTACCCATCTTCATAGAAACAAAGGCTTATATGACATTTCTTTTTCATGTGGACTAGTCGCAATTCCTCTCAACTTCAATTACTCTGACATGTTTATGTAATCAACACTCTTTTATTAATAGAAAAAGATGGATCCTCTGTTAGTTAGTGGTAGTTTTGTTTGAATTATATGAGATTATTTTGGAGAGGAAAATTCTCTTTCCAATAATTTAACACAGTTATATTTACGACTCAGATTCTAAACTATCAAGTAAAAAAAAACACAAGTAGTTTAGATTTTTTTTTTAAAATATTAATTTAAAAAATGAGTAAATAAATATATCAGCTGGGTTTGAGATAATGAAGAAAAAATTTCAATTTAAAAGTAATTTTCAAAATTGAACACATGAGCAAAAAAAAAGTCATTGTTAAATTTAAAATAAAAAAACATAAATATTAAATAGTAATAATAATAATAATAAAATCACATGTAAAAAAAATTAAACATGAAATATCTCATGTTTAAGAACAAATTAAAATATCATATTCACAATATAAAAAATGAATAAAATGGTTAATTATTTTCACAAAAATTAACTTTAATAACTTTTTAATTAGTTTTTACTTATTCATTCTTCTAAATTCTAATATACAATTATCAATCAGCTAGTTGTTAGTCCGATACTAAACTTAGGAATTTTAAGTAAAGTCTTGACTTTGAATTTTATAAATGAAAAAAAAAATGTAATTACAATTTCAAATGAGAGATTCTATTAAAAATTAAAGATGGTCATGTTTTTTTTTATGAAAATTAGTCATTCAAAAAAAAAAATACTCTTGCAATAATGTGATGGTGATCAAAAAACATAAACAGCCTAAATAAAATTCTATGTTCTATCCCAAGTTGACTGTTTTAAATTTTAATCATTATTATCATTAACCTATAAGCGGGTAACAATAAAAAAAAACATTGCAAAGAAGCAGGTGGTAATAGCTTAGAATAGAATAGTCAAAGAGAGCAGGTACAGTTGCGAATTTCGGATGAGTTGGCAACATCGCGCAAAAGATTTTGAAAATATTGAAAATTGAATTTTCAGCCCTCTCTGGCTTTGCGATTTCAACATGACTTGCGAACTATTAAGAGGGTGTTTGGATTGACATCAAAATCCAAAAACGTGAATCCAATATGTGAAAATTGAAAGCAATATAAAATAATTTTGACTTTAATGTAAAAATTGGATGTGATTTTGATAAACGCGATTCTAAACCAAACGCGCGTTATAAGTATTAACCCAACCAAGTGGACGACAATCTTCGAGGATAAGGGAAAAGGCCAAAGGGTATCACTTTCACTTTCTGTTTATATATTATATTATGTTAATGTGAATAATAATAATAATAAATTAATAATCATCCAAGTACATTGCATGTTTCTGGGGGATAAAAAGACCATGATTGGGTCAAAATTAGTTGGCAGGCCAAGGACAATCGTACGTATAAAACAACACAAAGGATGTTAGGTACTTAGTTGATCTTTATTTACCTCGAAGCAACGAACCTGGAAAGCGGAAACACAATAGAATATGTGCGACCAAATCCTAGAGAGAGAACAATCAATGAATACTTACATAAGTTAACATCTTTTTTTAAAAAAATAGATCAAATATAAGTTAAAAATTATTTTACACTTTTTAATTAATAAATATTTTTACATATAAATACGCAATTTAAAATAATTTTAACATACCTTAATTATATTCAACAATTTAAAAATAATTGCCAAACTCTAAATCGAACTACCATAGTATGCATTCCACGTAAAGGATAAGGTTGTTTTATGTGAAGGAAACCGAGTTTGAATCGATCAAAGGTATAGGTAAGGAACCAACTTAAACCACACTTAAACTCAAACTAGTCGTTCAATAGAAATAAACTCAACTTGACTCTCAAGGTTTTTGGCTTTACAGGTTAAAGAAATTTAGTCAATTTTCTTGGTTTAAGTTTGGGTTTATTTCCATATCACAACCCACAAGTTAATTAAAACATTTTTAATGTTAGAATTCTTTTTGAATTCTTAAATTCTTTTTTAGATTTTATAACGTTACTTAAGCACTAAGACTTGTAATTTAATTTACTCCAGTGATAGAACTTAAGTTAATATTTATAGATTTTATCTTCTTTTTCCTCTTAATTTTTTTTTTAAAGGACATATTCTTATACGAGAACAATTTCTCAAACATAAAAAATTAAAAAAACTCTACAGTGAAATTCTTAAAAGAAAATTTTTTAACTTAAAAGAACTCCCACTAAAAAAGTTTTTAATTCTAAATTGTATACTCGTTTAATTTTATTGTTTAGTTTTTATATCCTAAGTATAAATATTTAATAGATAAAAAAAATCTAATGCATGGAAATCACCAACTAACGAGACAAATATATAAAAATGTAAGATATAATTTTAGGATTCATTTACTATGAAAATAATTAAAATATCATATACTATGAAAAGTATAATTTTATTAGATTATACTTTTACACTATTGTTTTTATTTCTTATTCTATTTAGTAGATATACCAAGAAATGGAGATAAATCATCAATATTTTTTTCTCTGTAGTTATGAAAAATATGAAAAAATAAAACTATCAAAATAATTATTTAAAAAAAGTAAAATAGAAAACTTTAATTTATGCTTGAAGATGGTTAAGGAATACAAATAAAAATATGAAATTAAATTATCAATGTATACGAATATCCTAAAATATACGATTTTGTTATAAACCACGCGCATCTTCAATCCTATCCAAGCTCGTAATACTAATATAAACGACAAAATAGATGATACATTAACGACAATATGAATCAAT
Organism: Amphicarpaea edgeworthii; assembly: GCA_014843725.1. NCBI lineage: Eukaryota > Viridiplantae > Streptophyta > Magnoliopsida > Fabales > Fabaceae > Amphicarpaea > Amphicarpaea edgeworthii. The sequence goes on along the minus strand of CM026322.1, from coordinate 22,214,181 downwards.
TCTATTCCGTCTTAAAAATCTTATTAACAGTGATTTTTAATTGATCCATAGTGTAAAATAATCATTATTTTACTCATTTAGTACACGGTATTTATAAAATAATTTTATATTTTCAGAAGTAGATGACTAAGAAATTCTTTTATATTTTAAAAACTAAAACAAATAATAAGTATTGCATTATACTTGAAAAAATGAATGAATGAATTAACTCCAATAATTTATTTCATTAAAATTATAAATGTAACATCTTATATTCCAAAAACTAGAATAAATAAATTAATTAATTAATTACTGATACAAATTTGAATCAATTAATTAACTTCTTTGAAACTAATATAATCTTTTTTTTTCATTAAATTAAAACTATAAATCATGTCTCATTTTTAAAAATTTCTGTATGTCTCCATATTCGTTGAATCTACTCTGTAAATAAAAACTTGAAAAAATGAATGAATGAACTTATTAATTTATGTCATTAAAATATCTCATTTAAAAATTTTCCTTTATGTCTCTATGTTCTTTGAACATGCCTTGTGAATAAATACCGGTAAAAATAAATGAAATCATGAACCTCAACATGTATGTTGAGTATCTATTTCTTAGTAAATTACACTAAGAAATTATTAAATTTCATTGAAAATTATATATATATTGAAACTTTACATTAATTGATTTATTTGCTTAAAAAATATTACAATGACAGTACTCCTTATATATTACACTAATCAGTCTTAATTATTTTAAAAAAATATTACAACGTGTTTCCCTGAGCTTGTTGTAAATGATTTTTTTTTATTTTAAAAAGCGTGTGTAATTTTACAAAATCCTAAGAAGTATTAGCATAATTTACTTTAAAAAAAATATTTATTATTTTGTTGGTATAGAAACCATACCATCATTTTTGTTTTCAGTATCAAAACTTATTTTGGATGGCATGAAATCCAAAGTTCACCTGTTTTGGGATTTTAATTAAGTAATGTATTTGAAAGTCATTGATGACTTATTAGGGGGATGAACATAATAAATGTGTAAATAAAAAATATAATATTGTTTTATCTTTTGGAAGTTACCAAATCCGAAAAATAAAAAATTCAATCAAATGTCGTACTGATCTGGCTACGAATTAACGTGTACCAATTATGATATGTAAAAACATATTACTCCATTCAAATGTATTAAATTTAAATTATTCATTAAATAAAATTAATTTGGTTTAAAAATTTGTTTATATTTCAGTCAACTCAATTTAGACATTCCTTCTGTTTATATTTAAGTTTAGAGAAAGTAATTCTACCTTCTAATCCATCAAAACCAATAAAAATAGTTTGTTTTATAGTTTTAATTGATAATATCATCATTTTGATTTCATTGAATTAATTAACACAAGTAGTTTTGTATTTAATAACACTATTCATTCATTTATAAGGCATGATTTTTTCCACAGTGAAATAAAGAAATAAAATGAAACTAGTAATTGGTACATATGAAAGAGGTCATATATTTTTTTTTATATTTAGAAATAAAAAAAGATGTAAACACTTATTTCTTACGTAATGAGGTAGTATATATATTTTTAATTAGTATAAATTGATTTTGATACTTGGAAAATTTACCATATTCATATATATTAGTTATACTCCCAAGAATTAAGTTATACTGTTAAGATAATTAAGGTAGAATGGTTTATTTGATAAATATATTTTATAGATAGTTGTTGGTAGATTTTTATGTAAATATTAAAAATAGAGATTATAATGATTGGAGAAATCCAATCTTTCCAAAATAATAGCTTGTGCAACCTTCATTGCATTTGCACCCAAACATCCCCTACCAGACAAGATATGAAAAAAAGAAAAAGAAAAAGAAAACCACTAAGTATGTGGATGTGGTTTCTGGTATTCATTTGGTGGAAGAATAATACAAAGAAACCCCACTTTGTATGTTCAGATACATTGCACTTGGGAACGTTCCCATTCAGTGCACCCGAATCTGTTTGTTTCCACTTGCAATAAAAGGCCTCTCTTTCACTAACCCAAGACCTTCATTTCTCTTTCCACCACTTTCTCTCTCTATTGTTTTTTTGCCCTATCCCATAGGGTTTCCACCCTCTCTTCCTCTCATGCATTTTTGCTCTCACGAGTTCTTATTCGCCGTTGCCCTCTTCTTCTTCGCTGTATTTCGAGCCTTCTTTTGTGTGGAACAGAGCAGATTTCACCCCCCGGGGTTTTTTGAACTGTGCCTATGTCTCAAGTCTTCAGCTTTACCGGTAAGTTCTTCGTTTGATCGCATGCTTTTTCCGATTCATATGTCTGCCTGTTGTGTTTGTGTTTCTGTTAATCCTGTGACTGGTTGTGGTTGTTATTTGGAGGCTGTTTTAGATATGAAATTGCAGTTTGGGTTATTTATGTTTGTTTTGTTGTTTGGTTGGTCAAAAATAATTATTTGGGTTTTGAGTGATGAATTCTTTGAATATGTTGTCTTTTATGGTGGATCTGATGAGACATGGGAAGAGTTTCAAAGTTTTTTTTTTTTATGTTTTCTTGATAGATATAGTAAGATAATTCAGCTTGGAAAAATATTGGCCGAAGGGGATTTTATTTTGTAATAGTTATTGGGTCTTTATTGGAAATGCGATCTTGTTTTTTGAGATCACCTAGCAGAATATTCAACCGTTGGGTAGTTAATCTTGTGTACGGAGGAGAATTTTGTTGGTCTTTATTGGAAATTGGTTCTTGTTTTTTGAGATCACTTGGCAGAAGGTTCAACTTTTGAGTGAGATCAGCAATTTTGTTCAGAGTTGACCCTAGCCATATCTGGTTTCTATTGTTTGTTGAAATCTGCTACACATAGTATAGATCCTTTCTGTGGTTTTACTTGTGGAAATTTACATTTCTTCATTTTTTTATTTTTGTAATCTTGTCGCGATCTTGACCTTGGACATGTTTGGTTTTTCAGGAAATGATGATTTTTACCCTGCGGGTCCTATATATCCTAACCCCAAGGAACCGTGTCTCTTCTTGTCTCTTGGCCGTCAAGTTGATGTTTACCTTCCTGTTCAGAAGAGGTCTCGCATCAGTGTTCCATTTGATATCAGTGGAGGATGGTTTGAGCAGAAGCAGAAGCCAAAGACATCTATTGCATCTTTGCCAGATGAATGCCTCTTTGAGATCCTTAGAAGGTTGCCTGCAGGCCAAGATAGGAGTCTCTGTGCTTCTGTATCCAAGCGCTGGCTTATGCTTCTGAGCAGTATCTCTAAGAATGAAATCTGCAGCAACGGAAGTACTGGAAATGTAAATGAAGGTGATGATAAGGAAATTAGTGACGAAGGATACCTATCCCGAAGCTTGGAGGGAAAGAAGGCAACAGATGTTAGACTTGCTGCCATTGCTGTTGGGACAGCATCTCGAGGAGGGTTGGGGAAGCTTACTATTCGTGGATGCAATTCAGATCGTGGGGTGACTAATGTTGGTCTCAAGGCAATTGCTCATGGGTGCCCTTCTCTAAAGGTTTGCTCTTTATTCGATGTTTCTACTGTTGATGATGAAGGCCTGATTGAGATTGCTAGCGGGTGTCATCAGTTGGAGAAGCTTGACCTTTTCAAGTGTCCTAATATTTCTGACAAGACTTTAATTGCAGTTGCAAAGAACTGTCCCAAACTGACTGAGTTATCAATAGAGTCATGTCCTAACATTGGTAATGAAGGTCTACAAGCTATTGGGAAGTGTCCCAATCTAAGGTCTATCTCAATCAAGGATTGCTCTGGAGTTGGTGATCAGGGAGTTGCTGGCCTCTTGTCTTCAGCTGCTTTTGTCCTAAAAAAGGTGAAACTTGAGTCACTGAATGTTTCTGATCTCTCTCTAGCAGTGATTGGGCATTATGGTGTTGCAGTTACCAATCTTGTCCTAAGTTGCCTCCCAAATCTCAGCGAGAAAGGGTTCTGGGTTATGGGTAATGGCCGTGGACTGCAGAAATTAACTTCAATCACAATTGATTGCTGCCAAGGAGTAACAGATGTTGGTCTTGAAGCTATTGGAAAGGGTTGCCCAAATGTGCACAACATCCAGCTGCGCAAGTGTGCTTTTCTGTCAGACAAGGGATTGGTATCATTTGCCAGGGCTGCTCCATCAATTCAGAGCCTACAATTGCAAGAGTGCCACAGAATTACCCAAATTGGGCTCTTTGGTGTCTTTTTTACCTGTGGTGCAAAATTGAAGGTTCTTACTCTGATTAGCTGCTATGGAATCAAAGATCTCAACATTGAATTGCCAGGAATATCTCCTTCTGAATCAATTTGGTCATTAACAATCCGTGACTGCCCTGGATTTGGCAATGCTAACGTTGCTTTACTTGGAAAGCTGTGTCCTCGGCTTCAGCATGTTGAATTGAATGGACTTCGGGGGGTAACAGATGCAGGGTTTCTTCCACTTCTGGAGAGCTCTGAGGCTGGTCTGGTTAAAGTTAATCTAAGTGGTTGTGTAAATCTGTCGGACAGAGTAGTTTTGTCCATGGTCAACTCACATGGATGGACTATTGAGGTGCTAAGCCTTGATGGTTGTAAAAGAGTTGGCGATGCTAGCATGATGGCAATTGCAGGCAGTTGCCCATTGCTCGCTGATCTCGATGTTTCCAGGTGTGCAATCACTGATGCTGGTATCGCAGCCCTTGCTTGTGGAAAGCCGTTCAACCTGGAGGTACTTTCTATGGCAGGTTGCACATTGGTTTCTGACAAGAGTGTGCCTGCATTGAAAAAATTGGGCGATTCCCTTGCTGGATTAAATATTAAGCGTTGCAATGCAATCAGCAGCCGCTCTGTCGACAAGCTTGTGGAACATCTCTGCATGTGTGACATCCTCTACTGAACAGGAAATGCCTCAGCTTCTATAGTTAGTGTTGTGCCTTAGTGTTTTTGGGTTCATTCGCGATGGATCTTGGTCATCTAGTACCCGGTTTTCTTTTTCCAGAGGATACAGTTATATTTAAACCTCATTTTTGCAGGTTTCCTTCAATTGGGAATCTGTTACAAGTTTTTTGGCATTGAGATCTCAATGCCACTTTTAAAATGGCTGTTTATCTCTGTGACCATAGTCACCGGGTTCTGGAGTTAGGTATCTTTTTTTCTTTCTTTCTAGTGTTGGCACCTGATGTTTTTAGCTCTGCTTTGTATCGGTTTTGCCACCATGTGTGTCCTTTTCTTTGTTTCTTTGCAGCAGCAGTACATGTACGTGTCTGTCCAGTGTTGTTCACCCAATTTTTCACGCATTTGAGCTTATGTTCTGTACGTGATTTTTGGGTGTAAGTTTTAGTCAAGGGGCATGTTAAAGTTCCTGGTTACTTTGGCAGTTCAGAGTTTTATGAAACCTTTTTGTCTTCAGGGGCTTTGGTCATGGCAGCAAGTTATACAGGTCTGTCATCACAATCTTTTCCCTTTGGGATGGGTTGTTTTTTACTACCAAAGTCCTAGTTTTTTAGGCTTCATTTTTTTATTTTGAACTTGTCATTGTAACCTTTATATCATGTAATGATACTGAGATATGCCCCTTGTACTCTGTTTATTTTCTGAAAAATAATGAATAAAAATTTGTAGTTCAAAAATTGGCCTTGAAAATAACATTTTCCATGTTTTAGATAAGTCTTTTCATAAGTATTTATGAGAAAAGAAAATGAAATAAGTTTATCGTACAAGTTAGTTTCTGCCTAAGTTATATCAAAGTATTCAATTCTACCTACCGATGTGGGAACTAGAATGTATGGTTTGGTGAATGTTGCGGATGAAGTGCAGAATTCAATTCACCCAGTAAATATTGTGTTTATGCTGTAGCTGGATCTGACTTTTCTTTCGTAAAATTTTGCATCAAATGCAAAGTTTCTTAGAAGACAACAATAGCACCAGACCAGAGTTTCTATGATGGCACATGTACTCCACATGCATTCATTCTCATAAAGCAATTATTGATGTGATAAGACTCCACATGATTTCTAACAGGACATGTGGTAACAATGGCCATGTACGCAAATTATACACGTGACGTGATTATCAAACGGTGCTTCCATAATTCGTATATAGCTTGATTAGCATGGGTTCAGCCTGGGACACAAGCCCAACTTGGACCCACTTGGTATTTTATTAAGGATTTGATGGCTACGCTATGTGTAATGTATTGTTAGTGTAGCGGGAACAATACCAATAGTCTAATAATATAGTCAGCAAGCAGATTCTTATAATCAGTATGATAGATAAGTTGTTATGAAAAAAAAGATAGTGGCCCAACCTTCATCTTCAAAAAAATTGTTTACCTTGTCTGATATTCTCTATTAAAGTCTATGGAGAAGGTAACGGGATAAAAGCCCGTATATATATTACGACTTTGTTGTACATAGAGATTGACCAAAAGCATATAGGTAGGACTTTGATTATGCAAATGCAAGTACTTATAATTTATTCAATAATTTGTTTGAGTTTAGTGGCAAATCTGTAGTGGTTGAGAAGGATGAAAATGAATCGAAGACTTTTCTTTTGGTCAATCTTTCTCTCTTTGCCGTTTATATGAAATATCATAAGAATGAGTCCTTTGAGGCCTTAAATATGATGTCGGAGGGAAGAATGATGGCTCCTCTTTTATTTATTTATTCAATTTTTGGTTGTGTGAGTGTGACCTTGTGATGAATTTGGTGTGTTAATAATAATAAAGCAACCAAACGACCAAAAAATGCAATAAGATACTTGCATGATGCATTGCATTTTATGACAAGGAAATTGTACAATATTGCATAGACACTCCACAGTTATTTAGGAATGAGGACCACAAACACCATTGGAACACGAATGTGTTAATTAATTGAATTTGAAACTGAATGAAATTACAACCAATCAAGGTACACTACTCATTTAGGTTTATAATTCATGGTATATGATCTATGGTTAAGTGTTTAAGGTTTAATGTTTAGGTTTTAGGTCTACAAGGTTTAAGGTTAAAAGTTTACCATACATGGTTTAAGATCCACAATTTTAAGGTTTAATGTTTACGATTTAATGTTCAATGTTTGAGGTTTAAGATTTTTAGGTTATGAATTTCAATGTTTGGGGTTTTAAGGGGTTAGGTTTTAAGGTTTAATATTATTTCATGGTTTAATGTCCCAAATTCATTATTTTATGATTTTAGGGTTTATGATTTAGTGTTTAGTTCATTGGTTAAGGGTTTATGCTTCATGGTTTAGGTTTTAACATTTAAGATTTCAATGCTTAGGGTTTCATGTTCATTATTTTAAGGTTCAATGATTTAGGGTTTATTGTTTTCGTTCATGGTTAAAGGTTGAGGTCCATGAGTTATTATTCATGGATTTAGGGTTTAAGAGTTTTATAGTATGAGGTTTAGAGTTTATGTTTTATGCCTTAGAGTTGAAGGTTTTAGAATTTAAGGTTTCATGGTTTAGAGATTAGGGTTTTAAGGTTTAAAGGTCTAATCCATGATTTATGATTTTATGGTCCAGAGTTCATGGTTTACAATTTTTTGTTTTAGGGTTTTAGGTTTATGATATATTTATCATGCATGGTTTAGAGTTTTAGGGTTGAGGATTCATGATTTTAAGGTTTATGGTTGTAGGGATCCGAGTTTTAGTGTCTACGGCTTCATGTTTAGGGTTTCATGATTTACGTTTTAAGGTTTCAATGTTAATGTTTCATAGTTTAGTGTTTCATATTCATTGGTTTAAACTTTAATGTTTTTTCATGCTTAAGGGTTGATGTATAAAGTTTATGATTTAAGGTTTTAGAATTTAGGGTTTCATGATTTAAAGTTTATGTTTTAAGGTTTCGAGTTTTAAAGTTCAATGTGTTAGGATTTATTGTTTAAGGTCTATAGTTTATGCTATAAGATTTTAGGGTTTCTTGTTACATGGTTTATGGTTTCATAGTTTTGTGTTTATAATTTCATAGGTTAGGATTTATAGTTTTATTCCTTGGTTTCTAATTTAGGGTTTCATGATTTAAATTTTAAGGTTTCATTCCATGGTTTAGGATTTAGGGTTTCATGGTTCAAGATATAAAGTTTTATTTATGAAACTCTAAATTAGGATTTCAAGTTCATAAATGAAACCTTAAATATTTATGGTTTCATAAATGAAATCCTAAGGATTTGGAGTTTCATAATAAACCTTAAAAATTTGGGGTTTCATAAATGAACCTTAAATCCTAAAGATTCAAGGTTTCATAAATGAAAAACCAAATTAAGGTTTCATTTCTTATGGTTTCATTTATGAAACTCTAAATCCTTAGGATTTTTTTTTATTGAAACCCCAAATTAGGATTTAAGGTTTTATTAATGAAATCTTAAATCCTTAAGGTTTCATTCAAAAAATCACAATTAAATGAAACCTTAAATCTTAATTTAGGGGTTCATTCATGAAACCTTAACTCTAAGGATTTGGGGTTTCATTATTGAAACCATAACCCTTAAATTATGGTTTCATTTAAGGTTTCATAAATGAAACTCTATATACAAATTTAGGGTTTAATGAATGAAACCTTAAATTATGAATGAAAGACTACGATTTAAGGTTTCATGAATGAAACCCCAAGTATTTAGGTTTCATAATGAAATCCTAACTTAGGGTTTTATAAAAGGAAACCCTAAATCTTTAAATTTTCATTTATGAAATCCTATATTCATGATTTGGGGTTTCATATGAAACCTTAAATCCTTAAAGTTTCATTCATGATTTAAGGTTTCATTCATGAAACCTTATATCCATAGGGTTTCATAAATGAAACCATAAATCCTAATTTAGGATTTCATGGGTTTCATTAATGAAAACCTAATTAAATGAAACACTAAATCTTAATTTAAAATTTCGTTTAAGAAACCTTAAGGATTTAGGGTTTCATTAATGAAACTCTAACCCTTAAATTATGGTTTCATTTAAGGTCTTATAAATGAAACTCTTAATCTTAATTTAGGGTTCATGAATGAAACCATATATCTCAATTTTGAGTTTCATGAATGAGATCTTAAATCATGAATATAAACTTAAGGATTTATGGTTTCATAAATGAAACCTTAAGAATTTAGAGTTTCATAAAGGAGACACTAAGGATTTTAGGTTTCGTAAAGGAAACTCTATAAAGATTTAGGGTTTCAAACCATAAATCTCAATTTAAGGTTTTATTCATGAAACCATAAATCTTAAATTAAGGATTTATGGTTTCATAAATAAAACCCTAAGGATTTAGGGTTTTATCAATGAAATCCTAAATCATGGATGAAACCTTAATTCTTTAGGGTTTCATTAATCACTTTGGGTTTCATTTACGAAATCCTAAATCCTTAAGGTTTTATTTATAAAACCTTAAATCCTTAAGTTTACATTCATGAAACCCAAAATTGAGATTTAAGGTTTTATTTATAAAACCAAAAATGAAATCATAATTTAAGGGTGGTTTCATTAATAAAACCTAAATCCTTAAGATTTCATGAATGAAATCTTAATTTAGGATTTATGGTTTCATTTAATTAGGTTTTCATTAATTAAATCCTAAATCCCAATTTAGGATTTCATATGAAACCCTAAATTATGAATGAAACTCAAGGATTTAAGGTTTCATTAATTAAACCCTAAAAATTTAGAGTTTTATTCATGAACCCTAAATCTTGAATGTAAACTTAAGAATTTAAGATTTCACAAATAAAATTCTAAGGAATTAGGGTTTCATAAAACCCAAAATGATACAAATTTAGGGTTTCACAAATGAAATTTAAATCATGGATGAAACCTTAAATCTTTAGATCATAAATCCTTATAGTTTCATTCATTATTTTGGGTTTCATTTATGAAACACTAAATCTTTAGGGTTTCATTTATGAAACCTTAAATCCTTAAGTTTATAATCATGATTTAAGGTTACATTCATGAAACCCTAAGTTAGGATTCAATGTTTCATGAATGAAACTTTAAATTGATATTTAAGGTTTTATTTATAAGACCTTAAATGAGGACATAATTTAGGGGTTAGGGTTTCATTAATGAAACTCCAAATCCTTAAGGTTTCTTAAATGAAACCTTAAATTAGGATTTATAATTTCATTTAATTATGATTTCATTAATGAAATCCTAAATTTAGAGTTTCATTCATGAAACCCTAAACCATAAATGAAATTAAAAAATTGAAGGTTTCATTTATAAGACTGCCAATGAAATGATAATTTAGGAGTTAGAGATTCATTAATAAAACCCTAAACTAGGATTTAGGTTTTTATTTAATTAGGGTTTCACTCACAAAACCCTAAATCATGATTGAAAACCGAAGGCTTTAGGGTTGAAACTTTAAAGATTTAGGATTTCATTCATGAAACTTTAAAGATTTAGAGTTTCATTCATGAAACCTTAAATATTGAATGTAAACTTAAGGATTTAAGGTTTTGTAAATGAAACCCAAAATGATGAACAAAACCCTACGGATATAGGGTTTCATGAATCAATCCTAAATATATGGTTTCGTAAATGAAATCCCAAATGAAGGATGAAACCCTAAATCTTTAGAGTTTTATTCATGAAACCTTATATCCGTAAGGTTTTGCTCATCATTTTGGGTTTCATTTATGAAACCTTAAATCCTTGAGTTTACATTCATGATTTAAGGTTTCATTCATGAAATCCTAAATTAGGAAATAAGGTTTCATAAATGAAACTCAAAATTGAGATTTAAGGTTTCATTTATAAGACCGTCAATGAAATAATAATTTAGTGGTTAATGTTTCATTAATTAAACCCTAAATACTTAAGGTTTCATTAATTAAACCCTAAAATAGGATTTAAGGTTTTATTTAATTAAGTTTTCATTAATGAAACCCTAAACCCTAAATCCTAATTTATGGTTTCATTCATGAAACCCTAAATCATGATTGAAAACCTAAGGTTTTAACCTTAAAAATTTAGGGTTTCATGAAACCCTAAATATTGAATGTAAACTTAAGGATTTAAGGTTTTGTAAATGAAACCTAAATAATTTAGGGTTTCATAAATGAAACCCAAATTTTTGGTTTCATAAATTAAATCCTAAATGATGGACAAAACCTTAGATCTTTGAAATTTCATTCATCACTTTGGGTTTCATTTATGAAACCTTAAATCCTTAAGTTTACATTCATGATTTATGGTTTGATTGATGAAACCCCTTTTTAGGATTTAGTGTATCATGCATGAATCCTTAACTTGATATTTATGGTTTCATTTATAAGACTTTAAATGATAACATAATTTAGGGTTAGGGTTTCATTAATGAAACCATAAATTAAGATTTATGGTTTCATTTAATTAGGTTTTTATTAATGAAACTCTAAATCATAATTCAAGGTTTCTAGGATTTAGGGTTTCATGATTGAAACCCTAAATATTTCGGGTTTTATTTAATTAGGGTTTCAAACCCTAAGTCATGATTGAAAATGTAAGGTTTCAGGGTTGAAACCCAAGACATTTAGGGTTTCATTCATGAAACCCTAAATATTGAATGTAAACTAAAGGATTTAAGATTTTGTAAGTGAGACCCTAAGGATTTAAGGTTTCATTTAATTAGGTTTTCATTAATAAAACTCTGAATCATAATTTGTGAATGTAAACTTACGAATTTGAGGTTTCGTAAGAGAAACCCTAAGGATTTAAGGTTTCATAAATGAAATTGAAAATGATGAATGAAACCCTAAGTATTTAGGATTTTATGACTGAAACCCAAATTTATGATTTCATAAATGAAATTCTTAATCATGGATGAAATCCAAAATCCTTAGGTTTTCATTCATGAAACCCTGAATCTTTAATGTAAACTTAAGGGTATAGGGTTTCCTAAATGAAACCATAAGGATTTAAGGTTTCGTAAATGAAATCCAAAATGATAAATATAACCATAAGGATTTAAGGTTTCATGAATGTAACCCAAAATTTATGGTTTCATAAATGAAATCCTATATCATGGATGAAACCCTAAAAATTTAAGGTTTTATTCATGAAATGTTAAATCATGAATGTAAACTTAAGGATTTAGGGTTTCACAAATGAAACCCTAAGGATTTAGGGTTTCATAAATGAAATCTAAATCATGGATGAAACCCTAAAAACCTTAAATTCTTAGGGTGTTATTTATGAAATCCTAAATCCTTATAGTTTCATTTATCATTTTGGGTTTCATTTACGAAATGCTGTATACTTACAATTTTATTTATGAAACCTTAAATCTTTAAGTTTACATTCATGATTTAAGGTTTTGTTTATAAGACCAAAAATAAAACCATAATTTAAGGGTTATTGTTTCATTAATGAAATCCTAAATCATTAAAGTTTCATTAAATAAATCCTAAATTAGGATTCAAGGTTTCATTTGATTAGGTCTTCATTAATGAAACCATAAATCCTTGAGTTTCATTCATGATTTAACCTATGGATTTACGGGTTAAACCCTAATGATTTAGGGTTTCATTCATGAAACCCTAAATATTGAATGTAAACTTTAAGGATTTAAGATTTTGTAAATGAAATCAAAATGATAACGAAATCCTAAGAATTTAGGGTTTCATGAATGAAACCCAAATTTATGATTTTGTAAATAAAATCCTAAATGATTGATGAAACCCTAAATATTTAGAGCTTCATTCATAAAACCTTAAATTATGAAGGAAACCCTAAGGATTTAGGGTGTCATGAATGAAATCCTAAATCATAATTTAGGGATCCATTCAAGGAACTATAAATCTTGAATGTAAACTTAAGGATTTGAGGTTTCATAAGAGAAACCCTAAGGACTTAGGATTTTGTAAATGAAACCCTAAGTATTTATAGTTTTATGAATGAAACCCAAATTTATGATTTCACAAATGAAATCCCAAATTATGGATCAAACCCTAAATCTTTAGGATTTCATTCATCATTTTAAGTTTCATTTACAAAACCCTAAATCCATAGGATTTTATTTGTGAAACCTTAAATCTTTAAGTTTAGATTTATGATTTAAGGTTTCATTCATGGAACCCGTATATTGAGAATTTAGGTTTTTTTCATGAAACCCTAAGTTGAGATTTTAGGTTTCATTTATAAGACCTTAAATGAAGCCATAATTTTGGGGTTAAGGTTTCATTAATGAAATCTTTAATCCATAAGATTTCATGATTGAAAGCTTAAATTAGGATTTAGGGTTTCATCTAATTAGGTTTTCATTAATGAAATCATAAATCATAATTCAGGGTTTCATTCATGAAACCTTGATTCTTGAATGTAAGTATGCAAACTTAAGGATTTAAGGTTTCATGAGTGAAACTCTAACCTATGGTTTCATTTAAGGTCTTATAAACGAAATCTTAAATCTTAATTTAAGGTTAAATGAATGAAACCTTAAATCCTAATATAAGGTTTCATGAATTAGAAACCTTAAATCATGAATGTAAACTTAAGGATTTAAGGTTTTGTAAATGAAACCCTAAGGATTTACCATTTCCTAAATGAATCCCTATATGATGAATGAAATCCTAAGGATTTAGGTAAATCCTTAAGGTTTCATGAATGAAACCCTAATTTAGGATTTGGGTTTTCATTAATGAAACCCTTCATTAAGATTTAAGGTTTCATTCATGATACCCTAAATGAATGAAATCCTAAAAATTTAAGGTATCACGAATGAAACCCTAAATTAGGATTTAGTATTTCATTTATGAAACCTCAAATCTTAAATCTAAACTTAAGGATTTAGGGTTTCATAAGGATTTAGGATTTTGTAAATGAAACCAAAAATGATGAATGAAACCCTAAGGATTTAAGGTTTCATGAATGCAAGCCAAAGTTATGGTTTCATAAATGAAATACTAAATCATGGATGAAACCCTAAATCTTTAGGGTTTCATTTAGGAAACTTTAAATCTTTAGGATTTCATTTTATGAAACCCTTGATCCTTAAGTTTACATTCATGATTTAAGGTTTCTCATTCATGAAAGATTTAGGGTTTTATTTATGAAACCCTAAATTGAGATTTAAGGTTTCATTTATAAGACCTTAAATGAAACCATAATTTAGGACTTCATTAATGAAACCCTAAATCCTTGGTTTCATGAATGAAATCCTATTTAGGATTTATGGTTTCATTTAATTAAGTTTTCATCAATGTAACTTTAAATCCCAATTTAGGATTTCATTCATGAAACCCTAGATCTTGAATGTATACTTAAAGATTTAGGATTTCATAAATGAAATCCTAAGGATTTAGAGTTTTGTAAATGAAACCCAAAATGATGAATTAAACTCAAAGTTAAGGTTTCATAAATAAAATCTTAAATCATGGATGAATCCCTAAATCTTTAAGGTTTCATGTAGGAAACCTTAAATCCTTAAATTTACATTCACGATTTAAGGTTTCTCATTCATGAAACCCTAAATTAAGATTTAGGGTTTCATTCATAAAATCCTAAATTAAAATTTAAGGTTTCGTTTATAAGACCTTAAATGAAACCTTAATGTATGAGTTAGGGTTTCATTAATGAAATTCTAAATCCTTAAGGTTTCATGAATGAAATCCTATTTAGGATTTATGGTTTTATTTAATTAAGTTTTCATCAATGAAACCCTAGACCTTGAATGTAAACTTAAAGATTTAAGGTTTTGTAAATGAAATCCTAAAGATTTAGAGTTTTGTAAATGAAACAAAAAATGATGAATCAAACCCAAATTTATGGTTTCATAAATGAAATCTTAAATCTTGTATGAAATCCTAAATCTTTAGGGTTTCATTCATCATTTTGTGTTTCACATACGAAACCCTAAATATTTAAGATTACATTTATAAAACCTTAAATCCTTAAGTTTAAATTAGGATTTAGGGTTTCATTAATAAAATCTCAACTCTTTAGGGTTTCATTCATGAAATATTAAATCATAATTTAGTGTTTCATTAATGTAACCTTAATTCCTTATGGTTTAATTCATGATTTAGGGTTTCATTTAGATGAAACCGTAAATAAAACCCTAAATCTTTATGGTTTCATTTATGAAACCCTAAGGATTTAGGTTTTCATGAAAAAACCCTAAATCATGAATCATGAAACTTTAAATCGTAAACCATGAAACGAAATCCTAAATTCTAAATCATGAAACTCTAACCATAAATCTCAATTGAAACCCTAAATCGTAACTCATGAATTGAAATCCTAAATCTTAACCCACAAAACCCTAAACCATAAATAATGAAATCTTAAATCCTTAACCATGAAAACCTAAATCATAAACCATGAAATCTTAAATCTCAAACCATTAAACTTTAAATCCTAAATTATAAAATCATAAACCATTCAACATGAAACCCTAAAATTTTAAAGCATTAACCCTATAAACACTAAATCTTAAAACAATGAACCTTAAAACTTTAAATCATAAACCTTAGACACCAACATTTAACCATGAAAAAAAATTCTAGACCATAAACCCTAAAAGCTTAAAACAATGAAATACTAAACCATGCAACCTTAAACATTGAAACCTTAAAACCTAAATCACGAAACCATAAACAATGAATCTCGGATCCCTAAAACCTTAAGCTTCAAACCATGAACCCTAAAATTGTGAATCATAAATTTAAAACTCTAAACCATACACGATAAATATACCATAAACTTAAAACCATAAAACCATAACTTGTAAACCATACACGATGAAACTTTAAAATATAAACCATAAAACTGTGAACCATACACTTTTAAACCCTAAAACCAAAATCCTATAACACCAAAATTTTAACCTTAAAGTTAAACTATAAACCTTAAATAATGAACCATGCATCATAAACCTAAAACCATAACCCCTGGACCCAAACATTGAACCAAAGACCCTAAACCATAGACTAAAAATAATGAATCTTAAACCATGAACAATAAAACCTCAAAACTCTAAAACAATAAACTATAAACCATAAACATTAAACCACAAAATCCTAAATCTTGAACCTTCAATCCTCAACCGTGAATCTCAAACCATAACACCATAAATACTAAGCCATAAACCATGAATAAAATCCTAAATCATGGACACTAAAATTTTAGTGATCTTCTCACTTATGATTTTCTTCTACTCTCTTCTATGGTCCTCTAATAATTTCAAAGTTATATATTTATCATGTTTTTTTTTTATATTATTCTTTGGAATTTGAAGTATTTTACCCATTGTTAAACAATATTTAGGTTTAATTTTATTATGAATATAAATATATAATTATTTTATTTTATATATCAAACAAATTTTTAAAATTAAATTATACTAATATTTTTATATTTATATAATTACAAAATTATTTGATTATCATTTTATAAATTATATCATATTAAAAATTCTTTCGAATAAATTTTATGAACATTTCCTATAGTATAACTTTAAAATTATTAGAGGACCATAGAAGAAAATCATAAGTACGAAGATCACTAGAACTTTAAGGTTTTGTTCACAATTTCAAAATTTAATATCCACCATTTAAGATTTTATTCATGATTTATAATTTGAGATTCATAGTTGAAGATGCAAAATTTAAGGTTTAGAATTTGATGGTTTAATATCTAGAATTTATGATTCATTCTCTTTAGAGTTTCATTATTCATTATAGGATTCATTGGCTCTGTTTCTAGTTACATGCAATTAAGGTAAAAGTACTTATTTGCTTGAGTTGCATGTGACTGTGCTTGAGGACATGCACATGCTGTTACAAGGTAGAATCCAGCGCTGAAAATCGATGCATAATACAAAGCAAAGCTAACAACACAATCATATGACTCATGAAGAGTGTCCACAGCTAAGCTTGTTTCAAAATGTGATTGAGCCACCGATGGCAAACATTCTCAAAATTTTCGCCAACATATTAATTGAACAGACAAATGTTACATGTTAAATAACATCAACTAGAACAACCTGGAAAATAGTTACATACATTGCTGCAAGGAGAAGGAGAGAATCATAAGGACAAAACCAGCAAGCTTTAGGAGCAAACACAGGAAGCAATGCTGCTTAGACAAAATGACATCACAAACCACAAAGAAATTCTGCAAGCCTTCATTGTTAAATAATCTCAGTCATATTGACTCTAACATTCATGAGACCAATCAATTGATCTGATAGTTAATATTTGGTTCTGTTCCTGCTGTTTGCTTAGTGCTCCGCTGCTATGAGTTCTTGTGCCAAGTTGAGTTGTGGTTTCTCTTCAATGACTAAATCACCATTCACAAGAGTTTTGGTTTCACCTGGCTCTACATTCAGAGGAAGAGCTTTCCTTGTCTCATCCAATAAGACATTGTACTCTTTAGTAGCTGTTTCAACTTTCTCTTCCCCAGTTGCATTGGATAAGGTGGTAACTTCAGTTGTTACACTTGATAAGGAGGTTTTGTCACCATTCACTGCCTTAGATGAGGTCCTTGCAGATGCTGAATTGGACAGACTGCTCTTTCCAGAAGTCAGTCGTGGAGGAAGAGACTTTCGCTGTGGCTTCTTTTGATGAACAGGACTAATTCCTTTAGAGGGGTTAGTCTGAGACACTTTCTCATCCAGACTTAAACGGACTTGACGAGCTATGTTGCTAGTGTTTCCTTCTGGCTCTGAATTTGTTGAACTCTTCTTACGGCCAAGCTTGGGAGATTTAGCTCTTGTAGTTGGCACCTATATTAGTAAGTCCAAAAGCAGTCAAAATAGGATGGAAATTAAATTTCCAAATGACAAAGACCAAACTTGCAAACTCGAAATAGGATGGAAAAACATCAGCAGTCACATCACATGTCAGATAGAGGGAAAGAAGAAAGATAAAAACTGTGAGCTCAAATGAATGTTTGAATAGCAAAGCAAACAAGACTTTGTTTAATCTGAACATGAAAGAATAGAAAACTGGGTTTTAGCATTACTTTAAGAGAGATTTGAAAGCCATCTGATGATATAAGAATTGGGTTTAAAAAGGCTGTGAAAGTCTAAATCAAAGTAGTTCAGATGAACTTGATTCTTAGAATATTTGGGCCTAACTCAACCCCAAAAGCCGGCTAGCTCATAGGGTAAGGGGGTTGTTCTCCACTTATATACTCTATCATGGCCCTATCTCTAGCCGAAGTGGGACTTGTTTTTTCCCAATACACCCCCCTCTCACCCAACACTTTAACGCTTGGTGCGTGGATAACATGGTAAGTGACCCATTTAATGGATTTAGGATAGACTCCAATACCATCTTAGAATGTAAGTTTAGGCCTAACTTAACCACGAAAGCTAGCTCATAAGGTCAAGGTTGCTCTCTACTTATATACTCTATCATGGCACTATCTCTAGCCGATGTGGGACTTGTATTTTTCCCAATACTGATCAAGCACCTACTCATTGATAAGTGAGAAGCTATCTAGAACAGATTAAGAATTATAATGTTTTTGCAATCAAATAGGACTCGAAAATCCAGTGGGCTTACTTTGGAAAATTAGCAAAACCACATAAAATTTCAGAATCCATAAGATATGTAAGTCACCAAATCACAAACCACATCTAAGGTTTCAACATGGAGATCAATGAAAGCAAATAACTGCAAAATAGAATCAGCATTCCAATTAGTCCCTAAATTTATAGAATAAACCATCAGATTCATCAATAGAAACTGAAATCATAATTAATGAGCATAAAAAATGTATAATATTGCAATTCAGAAGGTTAGTAAAATGAGAATTGATGTGTTAAATTAGACTGAATGTCAGATATAAATTTAGCAAAGGCCCTAGAATTTCTAGACTCAGCTCCCTCAGACTACTGGTGGAATGAAATGCAAACAGTGAGAAAAGAGCTTCAATCAGCAGAGATTGCTCTTTTCAAATTAGTTCAGAAGAATAAAATATTGTTGTATGCTATGATTATTTGAAACCACATAAATAAGTGGGTGAGTCCCTTAGAAAATGCATTACATATGATATAAAAAAAATCCAGATAATAGTTAGGCAAAGTACACATAGATGGCTTGCATGTAATCACACAGACAAACATATAGAACCTTACCTTTTTTAACTCCACCCTAGGAGGAGGAGGCTCCTGGTAGAAGGTTGGCATTGGAGTTGCTTTAAATCCTAGACTTTTTCTAAGCATCTTAATCTCAGCTTCTTGGGTCTCCTACGAAAAAGGTTAAAGGTTGGTGTGATTAAATGGCAATATCTGCAAGTTACATTTCATCCTAGATATGAAATATTATTACCTTGCTTTTTGCTTGCAGGTTACTCTCCTCCACTTCCTTTGCATGAATCTTTTCCTCAAGCTTAGTGTAGAACTGGCCACCAAAATAACATTTTTACACTCATGTGACACAAAAAGCAGAAGCAATAATTATTTACCTCTTTTCTTCTCTCAGCTCGCTCATCACACTTGAAACTGAATCCATAATTTGGGAGCACCCCCACCCTGCGAGGTTTGGCATCTTCTGCTGTAGGACTTACAAGAGGATTAAGGATAAACCATAAATACACTGCCATTTTCAGTAACAAATTTACAATAAATATAAAGAGATCCACATTAACTTCCCATTGCCCCTCACAAGAAGAAACAATAGTACACTCAACCAGGGAAAAAAAGGATACGAAGAAGATTCTGTTTCTTCTTGAAGATTATCAAGGGGCCCTTTCTTTGATGATCGTGGTTTAGTCTTCTCCCTGTATCCAATAAATAAATTACAGTCCACAAGTCAAATAATTAAGATGAGGATCTTTTATACGCTATTCTTCAATTAATATATGATGAAAATTCAAACATAAATGCAAAGCATAACATACATTGATGCTTCAGAAGGTGCTGCGTCAGACTTTCCAGGGTGCTGAAAGTGTAAAATGGAAAAACCATCAGGGAATGCCAAAATTTAAATTTTTGCTACTCAACCAAAAAGAAACAAAGAGAAAACGACTATTTGTACGCCTAACCACCTATGTCAAATTTCATAAGCAAACAAGGAAAACAACAAACTTAACCTTGGACAATCGAGCCTGCTTGTCACTCAATGATCTGTTTTTAATAGGCTGTCTTGGGTGAGAGTCTGAAGCAAAAGTACCATTTGAAACAGCAGATGCTACCTCGTCATCTTTGTTCTTTTTAACTGAACTTGCATGACTGCCTCGGGGGCTTGGTGGTTTTGCATTCTTATTCTTGACAGGACCTTTTCCTACTTTTAATTGCTCTGTGCGACCTATGATTTCTGCTTCCTCTTCCTATAATTGAGAAAATACATGAGATGAGATACTCAATTTGAATAATATTAATAAAATAATTAAACCAATTCAAGGAAAAAAAATCCTCTCACCTTAGAAATGGTGAAATTGTTCACATCTATGTTATCATTTGATATTTCCTTGATTTCTGCCTTAGATGAGTAATCAATTGCAGTGTTGTCACACTGGATGAAGTTTTCAAAATTTCCATTTGGAGCTGCAGTTTCTGTAATTTTGGTAACACCAGGGTCTACATTGGAAGCAATAGACAGTTCATCATGAACACCATTTTGGTGGACTTCTTCAAGTTCATCAGCTGCCAAAAGGTTGCTTGGATCCATCATTCAAGCCAGGCTACAAATTACATAGAACCAATGACCAGCAACTTAGAGATAATTTAACACGAGTCAAAAGTAAAAACAGTTATCTTACAGAACAAGTTTACCCTTCATATGTTTTACCCTGTAAGCAAGAATTGTTTCATAAAGTATCTACAAAATCCTCACAACTTTTTTTTCATGTTTCTGAAAACAAAATTCACCAGCCTTTGTAACAAATGGCAAGGCAACTTACCCACTTGAAGAAAGAAAGATGGGAGTGATATGTAAAAACAGCATACCTGTCAGAGTGTCAGGTGGTGCCATGAGTTACTTACCAGTCAAAATGGTGAAAGCAACATAACACGAAATAAAATACAATAAAGATTATAAACAGGGCACTTCAAAGCCATGAACATTAATGAATAATAATGTGGAACACTCTAGGTGGATAAAAATATGCATCTAATCTTCACTTGGTGGCCAAGCGCATGAAGACAAACTGAGAAGAAGGGCCAAATTGACTTGCTTCAAAAGCATTTTCTTAGGTCTAACGTCTAAGCAACCAAATTGAAAAAAAATAAAAAACGGGTACTCATAGCTATGAACTAACATCATCAAAATAGGAAGTGTGGAACTGAGCAAATCAAATCAGGGGATAGTGAAACGAAGCAAGATTAGCATTCCCATTTCCAAGAACAAAACTTTCATCCAAAAAGAGTGCCACCCAATAAGGAACAATGAACAAAACTCCATCTTGCAGCAGAATACAAATCAAGAACAAGAACACTAGCATCTTAACTCAAGAACAGGACTTGACATGGGGAGAGAAACAAAAATGAGATTTTGATGAGTTCCCAGAAATTGTTACCTGGGGTGTCACTGTCAAGAGCCGAATGGCATCGTGGGTTCAGAGATCTGAGGAATGGGGGATCCGAGTCCGACCAACAAGATCCGAAAGATTCAAACTGTGGTAGAAGATGTTGCTGATGCTGATACTTTATCTATTATTTTTTATTCTTAAAAATGAAATGAAATAGAATAATAGGAAAAAAAAAAGAGAGTGTAAGGTTGAGAGTGAGAAGTGTCGTATTGGAGACAACGGTTTCATTTCAAATCCAAATCCAAATGCTGAATTTCAATTTCCAGGTCATGTCATGTCACTTTCTCTGCAGTACTCACAGTTTACAGTTACATCAAGTTATTATACTACTCAAGAGCGTAAAAATTAAAAAAAAGAAGTGGTATACATCCCGCTAGACGTAAATTGTTAGTACAGAATTATTTTAAATTAATTGTTTATTTAGTAATTTCAAATATAACTCTTTGTATACAGTCATCACATAGTCAACTCAAATAGAATTGTATCTTTTTAATAAAGGATACAACTTTAATTAAAATAATATTTAATCCATTAAATTTCTCATTTTTTTTTATTCTAGGACATAATATTTTAAAATTTTTATTTTAAATTATATTTTAATCATATTTTAATAAATAATATTTTAAATTTTTTATTTTATATTTTAGTCACAATTTAATATATGTAAAAAAAAAAAATGAGAAACTTAAGTAACTTATCATTAAACCTTAAAATAAACAAATATAATTTTTGACATTCCAAATAAAAGAGACTTAAAAGGAAAAATAACTAAATATACATTACAAATTGAGGTTTTTTTTTTTTTTCTTTTGGTACAGTAAAAAGAAATTGAGATGTGTCTTTCACGAATATTATTTCTTTTTTTAGATTGAGAAAAAAATGTAACGAGGACGATGAAGATAAAAAAGTCTATTAACAAAGAGAATTTCATTTCTCAAATGCTCAATTTTGCAGGTTCAAGAGGTAAAAGATTGTTGGTCTTGGAGTCTTAATCCAATTGAGGGATTCAAAGTAAACGAGGTTTATAGAATGCTGATTGATAAACCTGCACTTGCTCTGTCTGTAACGAGTCAGTTATTTTGGGATAGCTGCATCCTCAAAGGTCATGGTGTTCTCATGAAAATTATTACAGGACAGGTTACCCACATGTAACCAATTACAGAAGAGAGGAATAAACATCCAGAATTTCAACCAATTTTGCTACTTCTGCAGAATGTTGATAGAGAGCCATGATCACAGTTTCTTATTATGTAAACCGGTCCATCAGCTATGAAACAATATTTTTAAGTGGTTAGGAATCTCCACGGTATTATCACAAACAATTCAACAACTGTATGATCATATGAGATATTATTTCAAAGGCGGCAAGTTCAGAAGATGGAAGTCAATTATCTAGCATGTGACTATGTGCAGCTTGTGAAACATGAGAAACAAAATCGCATTTCAAGACGGATCAGCGAAATGGTCACAACTACTATATATCATTAAATCAATTTCGTGACAATGGCTAATATACAGAGGTGAACCCAAACCGGGATTGTTTTTCTCTTCCTGGTATTTAAATCCTCTACAATGTTTACATTCTTGAATTTAGGAATATTACAACTCTTTTTGTGCTACTTCCCTTTTATTGGGAGCATTAAGGTCTATCACAGTTGCAACAGGGGTAGTCTTTATCTTTTGGGGATACTTATGTTTTGGGAGTGAGCATTGGCTATTAACAGTTTTAAACGGGGGAGTAGTTTTAATTTTTGGAACTCTGGAATGGTCCCTGTACAACATGTACAGTTGAAGCTCTCTATAGTCTGTACAATTTGTACAGGTTTTGTTGTATCACCTGATAAATAGTATACTTTTGCTGTTAAAAAAAAAGATAAAGAAGTCTATTAAAAGAATTATGAAAAAAAAAGAGCAATTGGAGAAATCAAAAAGCATAAGAGGTAATGTAGACTTAGATTATGACATATTAACCAACAAGTTAGTTGAATGGTAATGGAGTCAAATTCCTTAAACAAAGTTTCAAATTCAAATTTTGTGGATTGAAAAAAAAAAGAAAAAAAAAGGTAATTGAAATGGAAAAACTCACTGAAAGTGGTAAAAAAAAAATTGCATGAGACTAGAGTCAATTTGTTTTTATTTTCATTAATACTCCGTCTGTTCCAAAATAAGTGTTTATATGAAAAATGTTACATGTATCGAACCTTTTCACACTTAAATATTTAAACGACTTTCGCATGAAATTTAATGCACATACTTCGTAATTTGATTTTTAAGGGGTAGTAGATATTTTGATGTTCAAAGCATTATTATTAATACTTAATAGAACACCCAAAACTTCATGGCAACTGTGCATAAACACTGTTAGAAAGTCAATAAAAATGCAAGTTGCCCCTTCAGTGGAAGTTGGAACGTTCAACTCCTGAATTTACAAGCTATTCCACCTCACACCAGAATTCACCAGCTTGACATACGCATTTTTGAAATCTTCAAAGAACAGATTCTCACTGTCTGCGTATTTTTTAATCCATCTGTTCAATCAATGGAGCCCTCTTAAGTTATGCACACTAAGGAACACATAATTAGCAGAAACATACACATGCGGTGCACCGGATATGTAACAAGCAAGTGAACTTTTAGTCATCACTCATAAATAAGATATAATAAAATGGTTCAGCTAAAAAGTTTTTTTTTTAAAATAAAATCCCTACTAAATACATGATTGATGGGAGATTGGGAGTTTTTGATAGACAATACTGACTCTAGTTTACTTAAAAAGACAATATTCTTTTCAGCACGTCATTGTTTGCTTATATGGTCAAAAAAGAATCAGAAATGAGTCCTAAGGCCGACAAACAACTACTATAATATAAGCATTTGAACAAGAGCATGCGTTAGGCTTAGGATCATGACTTAACTGTTAGAAAATTGACATTTCAGATTTCAACTAGAAGTCTAGAACAGGAAAATTCAATGTTTATAATATTGTGTGTAAACTAGTACTCCAGAGACAAGGATATGGTTTACTAGGACAAGACATAATGAATCACGAATTATAGTGTCAGACAAATCTAACTTACATTACTTATTCATTACTAATTGATATGCAGTTGTTACTTGTTATCTACGTTACCTGTTATTTTATAGAATCCTGAAAAATAAGAAAACGATATGCTTCTCATTTTAATTGTTTTATCTGTTTAGATAACTTAAGATTATTGAAAGGATTTACCACTTCTGTACTAAAATTTTAGTGCTTAGCCAGAAAAGAAAAGAAAAGAAAAAAAGTGGGGGACAATTTCATATTAAGGGCAGCATAAGAGGTTGTCAAGAGATAAAGAACCTTAAGCATTCATCATCCTCAACAAGAGCGTGATCTGAAGGAAGGCCAACCATACTTGACATACCACCTGCATAAAAGAGAGCTGGCAGATGAGAATTATACAAACAATTAAAAAAGAAAATGACAAAAACAATCCAATAAATATGTTTGTTGGGTCTAAAAAAAAAAAGAGCATGCAACCACAGAGTAGAGCTGTTGATTTGGTCCTAAGCCTATGTGTTAAGTGCTAACCCACTTGACCCACTATACCAGATATTAATGTCATTTATAGTAGTTTATTGGAAGGTACAACTGATGGCAAAGCCGCAAAGAAACAGAAAAACTTGATGGGAACATTAAGATCCAGAGCAGACTGGACATATATTATGTGATAATCCAGTGGCTAAGCCTAACATAGTAACATACATTCAACTCCTGCATTTCCTTATTGTTTTTGTTCAAAGAGAACTGCTTCAGAAAACAATGGCTGGTAGCAAGTTTACAAAAAATATAAAAACAATGTTTAGATGAGATAAGTTGTTAAATTACCTGGAGATGTCCACGGCTGCCCCAAAAGAACCTTATAATATGAATTGTCAAAAGAAATTGGACTTCCAAAACCTTTATTTCCAATAGTGTGGGCTCCAGACAAAGCCACAAGTTCTTGTGTTCTATGAAAGAAAAGCTCCAAATGATAAGGATGCATCAGCAAAACTAATTCAAGTAAAATATGTTGAAAATTTTATATAATAACTAATAAACATATGATCAGTTATTTTTTGGTCAGTAAATCACTATATTTCTTGCCTTGTTAGTCTGGTTTAGAATTAGGACTTTATAAGACATAAAATTCAGTGTGCCTCTGTAGTGTTAAGATTCTTATGTTATGGACAATAAGACAGTTTTTAGATGATGTATAGCTGCACTGGTCTAAAATAGGTGCAAATAAATGACACTTTATAGAACACAAATACAAAGTAAATTAGGAGTTTTCCTCATACTCACGAAAAGCCTTTGCTCTGGAAAGATTTCTTCAAACCAGAAGCATTGAGAGATTCCTCAGGAAGTCTCCCTTCTGGATCCGGCACCCTATCATTAAAATGAATGCAAATATTATTTGACTGAAGACAAACCGGATTTCATTGTTACAAGAAAACCAATTGAGTTAAATTCCCATGGAGGATTTTTCCTCTTCTGCAAAATGGTTGATCATTCAATAAACAACAGATTGAACACAATTCAATAATTGGTTAAGAAATATAATAAGAGACCGTGAAGAGACGTCAAAGTTTCCTAATGCACCAAAATTAACATATAACTTCTGTCAAAAAATACTTGTGCTAAAACTAGGTTCTTTCATTTATATATATAACTTTTCCTTTCAAAAAAAAAAAAACATATAATTGTTTTGTTTGTCTTCCTGTTAAGAAAAGACCAGTTTCTTATCACATCATATGTACCA
This sequence comes from Amphicarpaea edgeworthii, assembly GCA_014843725.1. Taxonomy (NCBI): domain Eukaryota; kingdom Viridiplantae; phylum Streptophyta; class Magnoliopsida; order Fabales; family Fabaceae; genus Amphicarpaea; species Amphicarpaea edgeworthii. The sequence goes on along the minus strand of CM026322.1, from coordinate 22,187,989 downwards.
ACTAGAGAGCAAGTCTACTAGAAACCTAGGATCTTACAGTGTATCTGGTCTGCCCAGTGAAACTTGGATAGGTGGACCTCCACATACTTCAACTGCTTCAGCTCCAGCCACAGCAATCATGTCCGCCCAAGATACTAATAAAGGTAAACAGAAATTTGTTGGTCTACACCAAATTATCACTTACTATTTAGCAGCAGTTACCAGATAGAAGAAGGACCTGGTTGGACAGCATCTATCTGAGTCTTTGCTTTTTGCAGAACCTAAAAAAGATGTAATAAAATATTTGTCTAAAAGCCATCACTACCTCACTATCATGTGGAAATAGTAATAGAAAGAGGTGACAGAAGGGGAATGAAAAAAAAGTGAGGCAGAGCATAGCATGCCTTTACTGATTTTTTCAGGCCAGCATTTTCAGGTCTTTCAAGTTCATAGATTATAGAACCATTCATACCACCTGCAACAACATGAAAAATGACCTAAACAAATTAAATCGATGAGCAGAGGCTAGAACTACTACTGAAATGAGAGAGGTACTATACCTGTACTGTCATCGATGTCAAAGGTTCCGGCATCGTGGAAAACCAATCGAAGCACGCCAGCAGCCTTTACCTTTGACAATACCTTCCTCACCTCTTCTTTAATGAGAAGATATTCCTTTGTATCTGGCCTTCAATTCAATCACCACAACCACAACGTATTCAATCAAGACATGAATGTTTTATAGTACTAGGTATATATATATATATGGTTGTGATTGTGAATATTTTTATGCGCAACGATGAATGTAATTATATACATACTTACTGCATGGCGTTGGCTGGGAGACAACCTATGAGGGGAAGAAGACATGGCAACGTGGCTATGCGTATTATTCCTCTCCTGCTGCTGCTACTTGAAATTGAAACCGCTAAATCTACGATAAAGCGTTACCGTGTAGTTAAATTATAACCAGAATAACAGAGTCTGAGGTTGAAGGTTACCTGAAGAAGCATTGTTGACAGTTGAGAAAGATGAACGTTGGAATTTGGCGGGAAAATCTGTTTGGGTGTCGCCTGAAACTGAAACAGTGCCGATTGAGCACCGCACAAGCACAACTTGCTTACTCGTACTCACACCTAATCTCATTATCTCAAATTGACGCCACACAATCAACCCCACCTTCTTTCTTTAACCCCATCCCACTCATTTCTTTATTTTTAATATAAAAAATTAACATTATTTTTCTAATCTTTTAACATTTTAAAATTAACAAAAATAGCAGTTTTTTATTATCATATTTTATATTCACAAATCGTCTTCTTTTCTTTTATAAATACTAAACATTTCTTGTTACTTACTTTTATTCATGATTTTTGTATCATAGATTTTTTTTTTTCTTTTACTATGGGTATCTTTTTCGTTAAATTAACCCTTTTTTTTTTTACAAAACAACCATCTAATGCATATAGAACTTTTCATTAATTAGATATTAGAATATGTCTAATAAGTAGAGCTGTCAAAATGGGTTAGTCCAATCTATTAGATCCGACTCATCTTGACTCACCTTGTTAGTGGACTCAGACCAATCCAGTCCACTTTTTAAAGAATTTTAAAAATTAAACCCGAACCGATCCATCACGGTACCAATTCACTTAAAAAATTTTAAAAAATAAAAAATTTGAACACATTATATATTTTTCCTTTAAAAAAATACATTATATTTTTTTTTTATACGAAACACCTTCAGTTTAAAAAAAATGAAATCATATTATAAAATAATAAAAAAATAACTCTTAATGAGTTAGTAAGTCAGTCTGTGGTATTCCGAAACAGAGGTTTTGACAGCTCTACTAAATGCCAACTACTCTCATTATGACCCAAGTGACTTGAGTAGAAGGTTAATATACAGTCTTTTTGAAGCTCCAAGTGACTGTAACATAACTCTGGAAACTACACAGATCCTGATAACGCGAGTGTCTTGTGCACCAACTCCAAGTGGCATCAATAAAAGTCCAACAACATGTCATGATCTAGGAGGGAGGGTACAATTTCTATTCCATCACTCATCAATATCACCATTCTTGACCCCGACAACATCTTTTCATTAATAAATATTTGGAGGTCTCATCTAATAAGGGTATCCTGCTGATCCTTGGAAATGAACAATCTCTTTTGAAGTGAGAAAACCTATCAAGTATCAACTATATTAGATTTTGGAGGTTAATAATGTAATAAAATAGAAAGAGAAAGAAATGGAGGATGATTATAAATAGCTATTTATATTACAAAAATTGAGGAACATGAACAAAATGTACAAGAGCGGGAAGCATGAAAACCCCACATGCACAATCCAGAGTAGCAAAACCTGAATAATAATAATAGCTCTGTTGTAGTAGTATTACAATATAGTACTAATTTACTCAACAATACACAAAAAAAACAAAGAGACAGGTGTGGTGTTGTTATCTAGGCCCTGAAAGGCGAACTGCTGATAGATAAGCATCGCTGTTACAGTCTGAGGGAGCAGAAGAGGTGGCCCCTTCACTGGTGGATTTGAACACAGTGGCATAAAGGCGAGAACCCAATGAAGAACTGGTTGGTGGCTTTGGAACAATACAAAGACCCTCCAACATTTGGACCACTCTCGTCATAGATGGCCTCATTGACATGTCTTCCTGTATGCACCACAATGCAACTTTTATAGCACACTGAAACCTTTCATCATTCTCATCAATTCTCAACTCCGAGTCAAATATATCTCCCAGCTTCCCTTCTTCCATCATCTTAAATGCGTAACTTGGGAAATGGGATTTCTCTGAAGACTCACCAGGAACATAGTTTTTTCTTCCTCCAATGATCTCCAGCAGCACCATCCCATAGCTGTAGACATCACTTTTCTCTGATATGGCATAGTTTGTTATCCACTCCGGTGCAAGATAGCCCCTGGTGCCCCTCAGTGTTGTGAAAACGTGGCTTTGTTCTCTGTTCATGAGCTTAGCCAGCCCAAAATCTGAAACCTTGGCCATGAAGTGGTCATCCAAAAGCACATTCTCTGGCTTGATGTCACAATGAACAATCTTAGAGTCACAATCTTCATGCAGATAAGCAAGTCCTTTTGCTGTTCCCAGAGCTATATTGAACCTAGTATCCCAATCCAACAGAAACTCGCCTTTGTTTTTCTTGAATATCCATTTATCCAAGGAGCCATTGGACAAGTACTCATAAGCAAGAAGCCTATGAGTTCCATCAGCACAAAATCCCCTAAGCCTAACCAAATGAAGGTGATGAATGCTGCCAATGATGCTAACTTCGGCCCGGAACTCTTTCTTCCCTTGTCCAATACCTTCCAACTTCTTCACTGCTATTTGAGTCCCATCTGGTAGAGCTCCTTTGTAAACTGACCCAAAACCCCCTTGCCCAAGCTTCACAGAGAAATTATTAGTGGCAGTTTCAAGGTCCTTGTAGCTGTAACGGATTGGCATACCAGTCAAATTCTCCAAGAAATTGTCCTCTTCTGAACCATCTCTAGGAGACTCAGGCAACCTTTGCTTTCTTCTATGGTATCTAACTCCCCCAAAGATCAGACCACAAATGACAAGCAAGGTTACTATGACAATGACCACAACAACTGTGGTGTGCTTATTGCCACTTCCACCGGCCCCAGAACCCGTGCCGGCGCCTCCATCTGTTGAGACCTTAATGTAAGAAACATAACCAGAATCAGAATCAGGTTTCTGAAAGCTTCCCACACTGTCCAAAAGGAAACAGTCCCCTGAACTTCTGTGGAAGAACATAGCAAGGCATGAGCAGTTTCCACGGCAAGAAGATTGGCAACCAGCCAAATCGGTTTTGGAAAAAGGTTGAAGGAATTGAAGAGCAAAGTAATCAAGTCCATCATCAGCTTTAACCAACTGAATGGACTTTTCTGAGTCACCACCACCACAAGGAGAATTAAAACCAGGTTTGCAACTAGGAATAACAGAAGGACAACTACACCTTTGGTTACCTGTGCATATGGTGTATGCATCACAAGGTTCTGGTGTAGCACAAGAATCTTGGGGTATTGTTGTTGAAGAAGCAGCATTTGGCACTGCACCGTTGAGGTTTGAGAAAGTAATGAAGCCATCACTCCCCAAAACAGCAATCCAAGTCGCATTTGTGCCTTGATCTGTTGAGAAAATGAATTGCGACAACAATGATTTGCTTTTGTCATAAAACCTCCAAGAGTTTTCACTAATGTTTGCTGAAGCCACGGCATCACCATGCTCATTGATGACTTTACGGTTGTCCTTCTGAATAGTCCAATAAGGCTGCGGAGTCTGAAAACCTGCGGTGAGAACAACATTACCAGATTTAATCTCAAGAACATGGGTCAAGTTGTTCATGCTAGGATCGCTGATGAGTTTCATTCCCTCTGTGAACTCCTGAGTTGGCAACAAAGTATCTGTGGGATGGTCGAAACTCTGCCAAATCACTGTACTATTATCACTCCCAAGCAAAACCAAATTCCCTGTGTCAAGCAACTCCATTGAAGAAACCCCTTTGTTGCTTGTGTTTGTGGACCAAACCACGGTTCCATCTTTCTGTAAGAAAGCGTTGCCCTTTTCATCAAACACAAAATTGTCTGAGTTAGCAACAGTAGCTGCTCTATTAGCGCTCCAAATTACCCTGGGAGTGGCCACGTGGACGATTGCAAGTAGAAACTTGGTGGAGTCATTCACTGTGGTGACAAAGCCAAAGGAAAATTGCCCCTGGCTTGACACGAGGAACTTGCCATCTTTGTCAATCCAATTCATTTGAGAACCCTTTATTGTGCCCGGTGAGACCCTTCCACTAAATTGACCCCCAGCTAAACAGACTTTGCACAAAAGGAAAAGGGTACCCATAATATGGAAAAAAGACACATGCTTTCCCATCTTCACACCCAAATCAAAAGCCTGTGGGGGTGGAAATCACAAGTACAAGGAAGAAAAAACTTGATGTTGTAAAATAGAATTCATCTGAAGAAAAGAAAAGGGAAATAACAACTCGGAAATCTAGTTGAATGAGTACAAGACCAGCAAACAAGAACCACCCCAGAAAAGAATAAGATATAAAGAGATGAACTTTGAAGCCGATGTTAAAAAAAATATATGTTTTATTTTAAGGGTGTGTGATGAGAAAGAAGGGAGAGACTATGAATATGAACATGAACAGAGGCGAAAGAGGAAATCTAAGAGTAGATGATTTGGAATATGATGAATCCTGATATAACACGTAAGAAAAGAAAATGGATAGGGGCAAGGGGGGGTTCGATTGAAAATGAAGGAGTTTATTGATACGGTTAGTTTGTGGTTGTGGAGAAGAAGAAGAAGAAGTTGCTGCGGAAAAAGTCAACAAAGACAACTGGGCAAGGTACTCTTCATTTGACCACGAGTCTATCTGTCAAAGTGTCTGAGACACGTGAAAAGAGATCAAGTTGCAACTTGCAAAGGAAGAGGAAGAAATGCGTTGAGTATGTATGGCAATGAATGAAGAGTACCACCCTCCCTCCATCCATGGTTTTTATGTTTTGTGTTTGTTTGTATAATAGTATTACTACAGTGGCGTGGTGGAACCGTAGAAGATGGTTTCAGACTGTGGATCTGACTTTGGTTGGGTTTGTACTTTACACCTAATTCTAGTTTTGGAGCCGTGAAACGTATTTAAGGAAGGTGCCATCCTCCCTTTTAAAATAATGTTTTTTTCGTGGTTTGACTAATTGACTTGTTACAACCTTCTATTTTTCTAAATTTGTTAAGAGACTCGTGATATAAGTAATTTTACTCAACTTAGATAATACTAACAAAGTTCTTTTCTAAATATTTTACGTAATTACGATACGTGTTAAAATTTTGAATTCGAGGATTCAATTTTAAAACAACTCTCAAGTCTCAATACCAATTGATCCGTGGCTGGGTGGTAGTCTTCTCTTCTTCTCTTGTACATGGGAAAAAAATTGAAGGAATATTTTATTAATGGCTTTTGTTAATCATGGTTTTAACTTGTAATGATAGATAAATTTTAAATGAAAAAAATTATTAAAGTTATACTAACATTCAATATATTTTTTCTTTTTGTCCTAAACCGCATATATATGTTCATTTACTATAATCAATTCTGTTAGTCAAATATGACTATTTTGGGATGACAAAAATTTAAATACCCAATACTCAAATTTAAAATTATTGGTTAATTTAAAATAACCCACGAGAAATCAATTTATTCACGTGCTTTGTTGTTAACGTTTAATATCATGATAAGTTATGTTGCAAATTTTAACATGATTTTGTTAACTTTGATAATTTAAGATCAACTATAGTCTAGTAGAATGCAGATTAATTTATCCTGAGTTATATTCGTCAATAACTTTTTGAGAAATGTGTATTGAATTATGCTTTATTTATATTCATAAACACACGTCAGAGATACCGGTATCATAATCATCATTCATACGTATGCATTAGCCAATAAAAGCGTTCGCAATAATCACTTCTAGTATTTTATTTAGTTTTTACTACCAAGGCAAACACAGCCAAAAAGCATGCCCTGTCCTGTTTAGATTTTTTTTTCCTGTGTCAAAAATTATAAATGTTTTTCAACTCACTAAATACTAAATATGAACTAATTTCATTTGCCACACGTGATTATTACTTATTAAAAAAAATTACACACAAAAATAAATTAATCAAACATGAATTTTATTATTAAATAGATCATTCTCCCCATCTAAACATTACTGCAATCTATAAGTTAATAAACAGGAGGGTGATTTTAATAGTGCAACCTGGCTTGTAAGTTTGGTTTTTTCCTCTCCTACCTTGGATTTAATAATAATTTAATAACATTTGTTTAATAGCTGGTGGCTTTTATTGACGGACGGCGGAACCGGACACGAAGTATATAAGCTGAATTAAATTAGGATTTAGGAGTCATGTTCGACAATTGTTTTAAATTTTAATGGTACTTGTGTTTGTTTAGTTTTTTTTATATCTTATTATAAAGTGTTTTGGATTGTTTAAAGAAATAAAATATTAAACTACTTATATTTTTAGTTTTGTTATTGTTTTTAGTAATTTTTTGTTTTGTTTTTACATCAATATTATAAACAAATGTCAAGACTTCTCGTAAAATAAATAAGTTTAGTGAGCGTATTCGCTTACTCTTTTGGTTTATATTAATACAAAGTTGGACGATAGTGAGGAAAGCGTCAAAGTTTGTGCAAGAAATGGTGGAAAATGTTGAGTATATCTCTTTTTCTTTTTATTTGATGTGCTATGAATTTATCATAACTCTCACACACTTGCTTAGTCATTTGAGTGACTGAGTATTCACCCAAAAAAAAATCTGAGTGACTGAGTTGGTGTAAGGTTGTAACTTGACATTATTGTATAAGCTGATTTCACATAACATTGCCCCCAAATTCTGATATCCTTTTTTTTGTCGTGTTTCTCTCAGAAATCATATTCTTCTCCATGAATTTGATACACTTGGCTTTGTCATAAAATTAAAGATACATTAAAAAAACAGCTATTATTTTAAAGTTACAAATTTTCATGATAACTTTTTGATAAATAATCAAATTCTTTATTAAAAATGTAATGCATCCGATAATTTTATTTGTGAAATATGATTAATTGAAATTTAGTTTCTGAATATGTAAAAAGTGTGTGTGATATATTAATTTTGTCATTAATTAAAATTTTAATCATCATTAAAGATTATAATAATATTAAATGACATTATTTAAAAATTTATTTATTAATGAATTGTAAATTTTTTTAGCATTAAATTTATATTATTACATATTTTATGAGTTAGAAATCCAAATAATACTATTTTATAAGACAAATATAAAATAAATATGAATATTAAACATAATGATATGATTAATATATTATGCTATTTACTTATTCATAAATTAAATTTTAATTTATTATCAAATGAATTTATCGATACATTACATTTTTAATTTTAATTTTAATGATGAATTTATCTATTTATTTTAATTGTTTTAATATTCTACATATTTACACATAGTGCATTTTTTTTATTTATCTGGTGTGAAAATATACTTTTAAATCTCGATCTCCAATCACGAGAATTTGGTTTCGAATTAGGTTTTGAAATCTAGGATTCATCAAACCATGGTTTCGAGTTATTCGTTAGTTAGGAAGATCCTCTGGCTCTATAGTCTATACTCTATAGTAGTAAACTTGTATGGCAAGGTTAATTAATTAATTAATTAGGTATTAAGCACATAAAAAAAATGCAACCAAATAACCCACAAAAGAGAGCGAGTGGTTAAGTCCATCGACTATTAGCTGTGTTGTGTGATTCCACCATTACATTACTCTATTAGTTTAATCCAACCAATAAAGTTAAAAACGTAATAGTTCTGCCAAGAGATGTGTGCAATTTTTCAAAAGGGCAACAAAATAGTTTTCTCTACGCCATATTCGAACACATTTCTAAAGTTGTAGTATTAATTTATTAATCTGTTCAAAAAAAGTATTAATTTATTAACATGGTAGTAAAATTCAGACCTTTTCTTCGGCGTTCGGTAGAATTATGGAGCACATTTCTACCACAATACTACTAAATAAGTACTAATTGCTATTATTTTGACTGGTATCGTAGTATTACCAATTAGGCATTTAGCTCATGTAATTTTTGAAGATGGTCACTGTAATACATTAAAATGATCGGATAAGTTGTTATAATATACATTTTTTTAGGAAAGTTATTAGGTGTTTGATTATAACATCGGTGTTAAAACATCATGTAAAAAAAAATCAAGAAGTATTTCTTTATGCTTTTATTCTCCTAATAATATATTTATAAACCACTCGTTAAAAAAATTAAATAATAATAATAATAATGTATGTTTCGTTTAATATTGAAAAGTCTTTTTTAACAAAAAAATAAAATTGTACTTTTAAAACTATTTCGATAACAAAGTTATATTTCTAAGGTATAGATCTATAAAAGATTGAATACAGAAGCATTTAAGATGTAAATTTAACATAGGGAACACACCTTCTTATATTATTCAAACACGTCTTAATATTTTAAATATATTAGTTTTGTTGTCATATAACCTAAATATCATGTGATTTTGTTAGTATTTGAGGTGAGATTCTCCATCCCACCATTATTAATATCACGTATTAAATATAAGATTGTTTGAGTGTAAGGTAGATATTTGTTGGAGTGGACTAAGTGGTCGATCCACGACTAGAGAGATACAAAGTCCGTCAATCACAAACATAAAGTGATTTAGAAAGGAGTTGACCAATCGATTGATTCAAGATTGAAGAGATACACAACTTCCTAATCACAAATATAAAAATATGAAATAATTAAAAAAAAATGATCAAGTGATCGTTTATATTGAAAAAAAACCCATATTCACGGGGGTAAAAAACCCTCATATAACCATTCAATATAACTTAAAATCAAACACATATTCCACTGTTAGGCCGTTGACACTTGACAAGTAATGTAAATTTAATGGTTTGTGCTTGTTAGGTGTTGAAAACAGGTGGTTGGGATTTTCTTTTGTGCTACACAGGGAGTATTTCAATTTCAAGCCCCAACGGGCAACGGTAATGAATGGGGCATGTTTCAAAAGTCATTAATAACCTTTTTATTTTAAAGAATGCGTTAGGTATAACATCGCACCAGCTTAGAGATCTAAACAATTAAATGTGAATTTATAGCACTTCTCATGTTGTCAAAGAAAAAACAAACTAAATATTATTTGTCTTTTTTTATTGATTTATCTCACCTTTCGTTTTCATACTTTTATATTATTATTATTATATGTAAAACTTGTTAATTTTGTTCTTCTTTTTTTCTTCTTCATTCGTAATATGAGAAAATTAAAATATAAAATCATAAATATGGGATAATATAAATTCTTTATTTGCCCACTCACACAGATTGAAAAAAAAAAAAAAAAAAACCGAAATGGTCAAAATTGGCTGGACATTTGTGTGCCCATGTCAATTTCAGCCGTCGTGTATAAAAGGAAATTGATAGATAGCGATTGTAGAAATTAAGGATATATTCAGATAATTGTTGATTTCGTTGTGTACGAATTTTGAATTTTAAGATAAAATTTCGTATAAAAAAAAGGAAGAATGAGATTCTTTTATAAAATGATTTTTATTTAGAAAGTCATTTTTTATTTAAAAATCAAAACTCATATATTTTAATATTTTATTTTAACATACACTTATTAAACATTATTTTTTTTTATTTATCTTTTTATTTAATCATATAACTTATTATATTTACATTTTTTTTTTCTCTCCAGATATAAGATAACATCAAGTATAAAAATATCTTTATTTCAAAATCAAACATAAACAAAACTTTTGCGTATAATCACATTCGTCTTTTGTTGCTTTGGTGTTTAGAGTGTATATCACACTAAAAGTGAATTATTCAATGAAAACAATTCACTCTCCCACGAAGTTGTACCAATAACAATCCTAATAAAAACTATGGTTTTCACGAACATGTTTCCAATGGATAGGATATATACAGTCATTGCATTCGAAGCTTATATAAATGAAGATGCTGAATGAATTTTTATGCCTCATTCCTCTATTAAGGATCTGAATGACTTTTGAAACGTTTAAGATAAATTACTATATTCTCAAACATTCTTTGGTTATGGAATATGGACGGAGTATACCTGTGATGCATGGAGAAAAAATATATAATTTGACAGCAAAATTGAAGGTAAAAACATAACACAGATCTATAGACTAGAGATCTGAAGAGTGAAGCATTCAGAACGGTGACTCTTTTTATGCACAAAGGTCAGGTCCACATTAGCTTTTCGGGTTTCCAAAATACAAAAGCCAGACCCGTGCAACATGTCCAATCAAATGCTACACCTTACTGTTAAGAAGAATACCACATTATTTAATTTGCTACAAATAATAACATTACTCAAACGTAACCATCCTAAATTTGTTATGCTGATTACCAATTAGTAGCACTCTGTTTACGGGGTACCTGTGCAGAAAATTGAGTCATTTTTCTTTTCATGTGATTGTAACCTGTAACGTTGACAAACGTTGTTGTTGCTGGCATGGTGTGGACTTGCTATCGATATTTACACCGTAGGGGCCCATTTGCAATTCACAGCCCAATGGTGTGGTGAACCCGATACCTTTTTAAATAAACCCAATTCAGATGTCGAAAAGCCAGATCATTTTTCCACATAATAAAAAATTTAGAAATGCTAGTAAAAAAATAAATTGTACAGCTAATATAACAAAAAAACTAATAGTGTAAAAGGTTAGCAATGACCAATGATAGTAGTAACAATCTTTATCCATCAAAGTGATTTTCCTTATTACTCCCACGCTCGGTCTGGGAACTAGTAGCTTTTATAATTAATACTCATATGAAACAAGAAAATCATAAAATTTTGTATATTTCCATAAGAATTGTTGGAGCCAATTTAATGTTTCTCTTGGAAGGTGTTGGGTTAGGAGAAGCACGATAGATAGAAAGAAGAAGTGGGGTGCAAGCAGGTGAATTTGTGTCAGAGTTTAATTTTAATTTGAAGGTAAAGGGTTGACGTGTGTGGTGTGTGGTGTGTGGCTCTTCACCAACCGAGCCTTTGCTTTGCAAATTATCCATGTCACATCATTCACTGTATGAACACACAATGCCGACCCCTCAAACTCAGACTCATTTCTGTTTCTTTCTTTGATAATTTCACACTATTCAAGTCCAGAACGTTCCTTCCTTTTAAACCTCGCTTCTTCTTTTTCTGGGTTTCACGAAAGCGATGCATTATCACATTTAAACTACAGCTCTTAGTTATATGTATTTTTATGGCGACAAATTCACCGGAATCACGTTCATCATATGATAAATATAAGCATCATTCAAACTGTGCCCGGTTCTCCATTTTATGTGAATTAATCACTTTTCCGTTATTTAAATTTTATTAATCTAGTCACTAGTCAAGACTTTCAATTAAAGTGATTTAAGATTATGTTTTGATAAATTAACTAAACGATGATAAATTATTTTTAATTAAAATTTATTTAATTATAAGTATTTAATAAATTTACTTATCAACTAATATCTAATAGTAAAAAGTGACATTCCTTAAAAAAATGTTAGAAGGGACATAAAATTCATATCCATGTAATGAATTACCTCCGTTCCAATATCTATCATAGAGAAAGAAAATTGTTCAAAAAAAAAAATATATATGATGTATTAGAAAATCAATGTTATATTAAATATTTTTTTCAAATAAATTATCTAATATTTTATAAAAAAAAATTAACATATTAATTGCATGTTCTTTGATACTTAGTGTTGAAATCTTAAACATCACATATTATCATATATTTTAGAATGGATTTTTTAAAGATAATTTTATAAAAATTAATTATAGAGAGGATGATTGAGTGCAAGTGGATCACATTAAACTCAATTAAATCTGGTCATGAAGAGTATAAAATGATAGGAGGAATGATAAAATGAGTATGTCAAATACTCTCTATTCTCTTTTGCATACTTTGCTATTAAATCAATTAAATTAAGTTGATGGAAAATCACAAATTATAGGAGAGACATTAAATGAGACTTGAGTCTATTTAATTTATAAATTTCAATAAAATTAGAAGAATCATGTACAAACAAAAACAAAGTAAACAAAAGAGAGTATTTCATATACTCATATTATTTCTGATATGATAAAATAGTGACTTACTTATATAATAAATAAAGAGTTATTAAAAGGGGAATTGAAAAGCAAGCGTGTGTTGATATTAAATCGTGAAGACCGTGGAGGTCCGCTGACACGGAAATATGAAAACTGAGAAACTATGACTCATTCATTCTCCTTGACTCCAACTCCGCATTAGCATTGTGTTACACTCTCCTCTCTTTTCAAAACCTTGAACCATACTCCTATTGAACCAATTGAAACCCAAATTAACTACTATCTCTCAAAAACAAAAAAGAAAACTAATCCATGCTTTATTCCTCCGACCAAACACAACAACACTAAGAGTAAGAGAGATCGATGGCGCCGATGAAGTGCTGGGCTCCGAGGTTGTCGGGGCAGCCCAACAAACACGCCGTGAAGCTGACCCAATTGAAGCTCGAATTGGGCCTCTTCGGAGCCAGGATCGGCGCCGCAAACGACAGGCTCGCATTTGAAATAACAGGAATTGCTGCTGCTACAAAAAACGGAACACCAAAAACAACACCTCGCTCCCTCGTTCCCTTCTCAAAACGACGACACACTCATAGTCACAGTCACAGTCACACCACGTGCGCCCGTAGGTTCCTCAGTTCCAAATCAGCCTCTCTCGTGTGGGACGCGCGCGACCTCTGCGGTTTTCATCTCCTCCTTAAAGACCACTCCCTTGATGTTTGCGACATCGCATTTCATGTCTTATATGTAAGTCAGAAACAACAATAACTTTATCTTCTTTTTCTTATTTATTTATTTATTATGTTTTAATTTATAAAAAAAAAATGAAATGCAGGGAGAGGGAGGTGCGGGAGAATCGAAAGCGAAAATGACTGTGGTCGGAAAAGCGGAAATGAGCGTTGCGGTGGCGGAGTTGGCCGTGAGGGATGAGAAGAAGACGCAGTCCAATTCTCATCATCACTTTCAAAGAAGGGTTCCAATCAAGTTGAGGGTCAATGGTTTATGCATAGAAGCTACCCTTTTGGTACGCTCAAGTTCTTTTTCTTTTCTTTGCTTTTTTTCTTACTAATTAATATTATAATTAATAATTAATTAATTAATTATATGTGCTTTTTGCCCTTAGTTAGTCAAACCCATTTCATAAGCACATAACAGCAAAAGTGGAAAGTAATAATAAGACTTGGCTATTTTGTCGAATTTTTTTATGTACGTGTGTGGATACAAACTCATTAAATGTCATATTTTGTTGTTTGAACTCATGACTCTCGTCTATCACTCGATTATTTCTGTGGCAATTCACTTTCAAAATAACGTAATTTGACCGCGATTAAAGAAAAACTTGTCTCTTCTGTTTGTTTTTCTTTCTTTTTTTTCAAGTCCCTTTTTGGGTAATCCTAATAAGTATGTGTCAGAAGTATTACTAACATACATTTTATTTTATCTATTAAATGTTTTTTTATTGTGCATTTAGTTTCTATAAACTTTGACCATCATCTGATTATAAATTATTGTTAATCATGCTTTTTAATATAATTATTTAAAAATTCATTAAATTTATGATAGTCAAAAATCAAAATGCATGCACTGAATAACTTGTATGTATCTACTCTGTATTAATGTGAGTTCAACTAATAAGAAACAAAATGTTGAAAAAGAAGTGTGAAATCTTTATTTGACAACCTCGTCTATCGTCTAGCAAAGAAATGAAAAAAAGAAAACATTTTTTCTCATGCTTTTTAAGTACAGGTCTCTCTGAGGTTATTGAAGCTGAGGGATTCAAATGGTGACTCAGCAGCAGCAGGAGCCTTAGGGGTCCAGTCAGAGAAGAAACGCGGGATTATAGAGAAAGTGAAGTATTTGACAAGCCTGGGAAAGAAAAACAATGGCAAGTTTGATGAATCGGAACAAGTGAGTCCTTATGACTCGGATAGATCCCCCGTGTTTGACTCGGATGATTCCTACGATTCCACCACAAGCAGTAGTGGCAGCAGTAGCTACAACAGCGGTGGAATTCCCAACACACGGTCAACACTCTCAAACGGGTCTGAGAGGTTTGCAATTACAACCTCGGAAACAACAAAGACTCGTTTGTCCCAGTTGCCACGGAATAGAAGTCTCAATGGTTGGGACTACAACAAGACAGACACAAACAAACAACAAACTCAAACCTCGTATCCTGGTCCTGTCACGGTATGTTACATTGTTGCAACTTGCAATGTTACCTCTTCATTATTACTATTAATAATGCAATAAACAAAACAAACATAGTAACTAGACAAATTTTCTTGGTTAACTTATTGCAGAAATCAGATCAATTTTCTCCACAATCATACCCTAAAGGTGGTTCAAGAAGCTGGGAATACAAGGACATTTCAAGTAGAGATGGACAATCAAAGCTCAAAACCAATGTGTTTTTTGCTTCATTTGACCAAATGAGTGAACGAGCCTCTGGTGAGAGTGCTTGCACGGTTTTAGTTGCACTCATAGCACACTGGCTCAACACCAACCATGACATGCCAACAAGGGCGCAATTTGAGAGACTCATCACACAAGGCTCATCTGAATGGAGAAGGCTATGCAACAGTGATTACTACTCAAAGCTCTTCCCAGATAAGCATTTTGATCTAGAGACAATCATAGAGGCCAATCTGAGACCACTTGTTGTTCTCCCTCAGAAATCATACACAGGTTTTTTCTCTCCCGAGAAGTTCCAGTGCTTGAAAGGAGCAATGTCTTTTGATGAAATTTGGGACGAGATAAAGAGCAAGGTGGGTGATACTAAGGAGCCAACAAGAGTTTACATAGTGAGTTGGAACGATCATTTCTTTGTGTTGAAGGTAGAAGCAGATGCTTACTACATCATTGACTCTTTGGGGGAGAGACTCTATGAGGGGTGTCAACAAGCATTCATACTCAAGTTTGATGATTCGAGTGTGATGTATGGGAAAGTAGACAAAGCAAAAAGTGGGGAAAGGCGTGAGAAAATATGCCGTGGAAAAGAGTGTTGTAAAGAGTTCATCAAACGGTTTCTAGCTGCTATACCAGTTTGGCAACTAGAGAAGGAGGAGAAGAAATGGAATGTTTCAAGTCCTTATCTTCACCGGCAATTGCAGATTGATTTCCATTATAGCATTTCATCGGCTTCAGCTGATTCTTTGTGGTCTCTCTTAGCAAGTGGTACTTTAGAAGCCTAACTAACTACATTCATCAGGGCCTTGTGAAAAGTTGTCACCCAATGAACATGTGCAGATCGAATCTTTGAAGTTTTAAAACTCTACTCCTGACTTTGTAGCTGTAGGATATCAAATATCAATGCTCTAAAGTAAACCATAGGGGGTATCGAATTATCTGTCCTTGCAATCTTAGGTAGATATTCTGGACCAGAGAAAAACCGCATCTCCACATCAAATTGGTGTCAGGAATGTTTTATGCTGGTTGACCTTTGAGCATTTGTTACGACCAGAAAATGCTGCTAATTCACAAGAAATTCAGTTTTGGAGGCTGCGCCCCTATTTGGTGACAACTTATGACCATGTCATTGGTTTTTTATTTACCTGAAATTAATGACCAGGAACATTATATGAGCATCATTAGTTCATACAATAGGCATCCTTTCAGGATTGTAGAGTTGATTTGAACGAAAAGCGAAAGCAGTGTTTGTATAGATGCTATGTACTTGTTCTTGCATGACATCTACAGAAAGAGGTAAAAGATTTATGCATATTTATTTGTGAAACAGATCATGTGACAAATGCTTTAAATAAGCTTGGTGACTTGGTCAATCTATTGGTATAGATTTTCAAGCTTGGTTATTGGCATACTATCCAGAAATGACGTTTTATAGAGGCTATTGATTATTGATTTTGGGGCCATGGCTCCTTTTGAAAAAAGAAAAGTGTGATATGGATCTTACCAAGATATCCCAAAATCTAAAAGAATAATTTTTTATAGTCTTAATTTAACGTTCAAGAATCTTTGAGATTAGCCCGAGAGCGAAAGAAAAAGTAGAAGCGAATCAATAGAACTAATACTCGATGATTAAAAAACCTATTTCGTAGCTGTCAAAAAAACAAAACCATTTATTTGCTGTCAATAGAACTTATATATACAGATGAAAATAAGATGAATGAAACTTTTCTCTTGAAAAAACTTGGAAGTGCATAAATTAATTTTGAGTGAACTTTTTTTGTTTTCTCTCCTGTTAAGTAACTACTATTATTATTATTTTAAATTATATCATTGTTCTCTCTCCCGTTAAGTAATTACTACTATTATTTTAAGTTATATCAATTAAGTGTGTTTTTGAAAAGAAGTTTCCCTTGACATAAATGGATGTTTACTCCCATGACAGGTGAGTGTTACTTCTATGTTCAATCTATGAAATCGTCATAACTCATAACTCGTTCAAGACTTGAACAATTTTGAAATTTTAAGACGGTTTTCTGATACCCAAATTTAAAATCATCATATTTTACTATCAGTTAAATCAATCAATAACCTATACTACCAAGTAAAGATTATTTTTTTTATCAAAAAAAAAAAATCAACGTCGCCATCATCTAATTGAAGAGTACCTTCATACATTCCAAAGTTTAATTGCGAGGTCGCCATCTTGTTACTATTGAACCTGAAATAACAATTTGGCTTCCATAATCACAAAACAGTACTTCTAGTTTTCTTAACTGTCACCATATAATAATTCCACTGTCACTGCTAGTTGATAAGAGGTGCACAAAAAAGTTACCTAAGTGAGTGTCTCTGGTTTATGCATAACTAATCCACCGTTATAATTCTGAATGAAGTTGATAATTTACATAACACAGACATTTTTATTTTTTATCATTCAGAAAGGATGAAATGGCAACAACAGAAAAACAGAAACAGAAAGAAAACTAGCTTCTAACAAAAAGGATGCCTAGGGCATCAGCTAACAAAGACACAAGACATTAGTACTAGCTGAGATGAACAACAACAACAACTAGTCTAGTAGAGTACGTTAATGCCAAAAAAGCATAGCAAAGCACAAATTCTCAAAGTTAGTACACATGCATGCACTATCTGATCTGAGGCTTCTTCATCTCACATATAATTGCCGTCCTTGAAGCTTCCAATTTGTTTACCCTTGTGGGAGGTTCCAACAATTAGCTTGTTTCTCACTCCAGTTTCCTGAATCTGATCAAAACTAGGGGGTGGTGATGGTACACTAAGGGGTCCTAGCCTGAGTGATAGATCACATTTGTCTGTGATGAATGATTGGGATCCCCCACACCTGAGTGATAGATCACATTTGTTTGTGATGAATGATTGGGATCCACCACTTGAAGAATTTAAGTTATGGGGGGCTAGTAGATTCCTAGCACCACTCACAAGGGTATAACCTGGTCCACCAGTGTGAGAATTGCTCCCATAGTACAGAGGATAACCTGGATAAAACAATTTTGGTGGCGCTTGATGTTCCACGCATTGCTTTTTACTAGCTGAAGGTACATTATTGTTGTTATTATAATCAAACACATATTGATGCAACGTTCCAAGAGAAAGTTTTGGAACCTCTTCAGTGCTGCTGCCGAAGCGACTTAAGTAACATTGTTGGTTGTTGCGTTGAGTCCTTGACCCTTTTGCTTGGGAGCAACCCACACTCAGAGCAGCTGAAACCCACAATTGGACCTCTTAAAAAGTAATATGTAATTATTATTATCTTTTGTTTGTAACGTTTTCCCAGATTACTGTATTTTAATTTTTTAGAGCACTACTATAGAGTACAATATTTTTTTTCTCGTACGGAATCTTTGACGAATGCATGTGTAAATAAAAAAAAGAAGAAAGTAGAAGAAAAAATTAAAAAGAGAAAGAAAAAAAACTCGGGTCTTTTTAACCAATCCTGGCTCAATGTGATTCTGCATCCACCAAAAGCTTTAAAAATCATGCTTTCACAAAACTTGCCGTACAGGAAAAAAGACATTTTTAATGCAGAACTAAATAAATAAATAAAACTCTTTCCTCTCTAATCAGAGAATCAATCAAGGGAAAAGTGCTTTTCTTTTTCACTCTTTTAAAATTTCTTCCAATTCTATAATTTTTTTTTTTGTTATAGTACCACCAAGTGCACATCCACCTGTTGATGCTGGAA
Organism: Amphicarpaea edgeworthii; assembly: GCA_014843725.1. Classification (NCBI taxonomy): domain Eukaryota; kingdom Viridiplantae; phylum Streptophyta; class Magnoliopsida; order Fabales; family Fabaceae; genus Amphicarpaea; species Amphicarpaea edgeworthii. Next base: position 22,169,159 of record CM026322.1, on the reverse strand, counting down.
CTGGAAAAAAAGAAAAAAAAAAAAAAAGAGATAAACCCATGGAGATTTTTCAGCACGAAATAGTGGGTGTACGGAGATCGTCAAAATTGTCAATACTTAATATAGGAGTGAACAAAAGTTGCAACCTTTGTTATTATTTTCCTCAAGCTGCTACTTGTTTGGTTGAAGAAAAGAGAATACCTTCGATGCAAGGGCGCAAGTACACTGATCCAGTTTCTGTATCCTTATCACGTCGAACGATTGTATCAATAGCATCATTTGTCCTCTCCCAAAGAGTTTTGAGGTCCAAGTATTCAGCCTACCAAACAAAAATAAAAATAGTTTGAGTACAGAAGAAAGCTTTAGAAAAGGAAGAAGAAGGGTTGGTTACCTGGGAGTTGGCTTTAGAGTAAATAATTGCTTCCGCCCTGATCATAACAATGGGTAGCTTCTCTTGGTACTCTTTATTCTTCTTAGTAGAACATCCATGTACCTCGTCCACAATCCTATTTTTATTATTCAACAACGAAAAGCCAAAAAAAAAGGAAGAAGCTTTGTTGGAGAGAGAGAGGGTTGAGCAGACCTGCAGATTTCTTGAATGAGAATTCCTCTGATGCGTGAGTGTAATTCACTGTGCCAAGCTCTTTTGACGCAATCGTAAGGTCTCGGACCGGGGCGGGGCATCGTTGTTGTTTGAGAGAAAAAAGAAAAAACAGAGTGCTCTGTTTGTTTCATGAAGTGAGACAGAACCCCAAATTATTTATAATCAGTATTATTCTGTGTTGTGGGTTAGGTGGGGTAAGTAAGTAAAAGAAAAGAAGGGGTAACTTAACCTGTACTACTCTAGTTTTTGCCTTTTGTTAATTACTTCTCGACTTCCAAAAATGCTGAACACACAGACACAGACACTGTCAGCACAATGGGATACCATGTCCATGTCCATGACCATCAAATCTATTTTACCTTTTTTTCATAACAAGTAATCGCCTAAATTTTAGTATAAGTGGTTATGAAGAACAAAAGTTAAGGTATGGGTTTGGTTTGGTTAGGAAGATGTGTACCCTGCCTGCCCCACTAATCCAGATGCTTGCGTCCCCTAGCCCCAAGAGTCTTTTTCTCCTTAACTTGGGACCGCATTGGCCTTTTGTCTTCTCTCTATCTCTAAAATCATAACTATTGACCTTTCATCATATAATCACTGTCGGTCACCTCAACCTCTATACATATTTAAATTAAATATTAACAATCACATTCATCTTCTTTCTTACCATTCTTTCTATCTTAAAGAAGCAAATAAACACGAAACCAATAAACCTAGTACAAAACCAAACCAAATGTATAGAGTCAGGCTGTGTTGTAATTCCAACTAGACTGGTATCCAGGCATCGGTCTAAAAATTATGTCAAAGGATTCCTCTTAGCTTCCTCTTTAAAAAACATTTTGATTGAGAACTGGTGGTCTTTATCTTCTCTACTGTATGTCTAATTCAATGTAAGACTTTTGTGCATCCTAGAAAAGTTAATTGTATGTTTCTTCCTTTCTTGGCTAAAACAACATTGATGGTACTGTTTGTCCCATGTTGCTAGTCCTGGTGTAATTTTTTTATTGACAACAAATAATCATTTCCAGGTCTTTTGCTAAAAACATTGGATTATGTTGCTTGAAACAAATTATTTTTGTTGGTTAGAGCATTTTTGCACCCTAATTGCATGTCTTGGTCTCTATACAACAAATGCTTAAATTGGATAGACCTTACTAAATTTTTCTGGTGATCTCTATCTTCTTCTCTGTTGAAATATCCAATTCAATGTGAGACTTTTGTCTTTACCAAAATAAGTTTGAAGTATTTGCCTATCCTAGGAAAATTAATCGGATGTTTTCTCCTCTCTTTGACTAAAGTAACATTGATGGTACTGTTTGTCTTAATGTTACTGGTTCTAGTGCTATTTTTTTAATGACAACAAAGAATCATTTTTGGGGTTTTTGCTAAAAACATTGAATTATGTTGCTTGAAATAGATTATTTTTCCCGGTTAAAGCATTTTTCCACCCTAATTGTATGCCTTGGTTTCTATACAACATATGCTTAAATTGTATAGACCTCAGTAATTTTTCTAGGTGGTCTCTTTCTCCTCTATTGTCATGTCCAATTTAATGTAGAACTTTTATCTTCAAAAAATTATATTTTGAGTGTTTGCATATCCTAGAAAAATAAATTATTAAGCAAATCAATTGGATGTTTTCTTCTCCCTTGGCTTGGTATTGTTGCACCCAATGATGTTGGTCTTGGTGGTATTTTTATTGACAACAAATGATCATTTGAAGTGTTTATGCATCATAGGAAATTATGAAGCAATTTAATTGGATGTTTCCTCCTCTCTTTGGCTTGTAACATTGATGATACTGCTGTCCCAATGATGCTGGTCCTTGTGGTATTTTTTTATTAACAAAGAATCCTTTTTGGGGTTTTTGCTAAAATCATTGGATTGTATTGCTTGAAACTGATTATTTTTGCTAGTTAGAGCATTTTTGCACCCTAATTACATGTCTTGGTTTCTATACAACAAATAGCTTAAATTTCATAGACCTTGCTAATTTTTGCTGACAAATTAGTAGTCTTATCTCCTTTACTGTTATGTCTAATTTAATATAGAACTTTTGTCTTCAAAAAATTATGTTTGGAGTGTTTGCAAATCCTAAGAAAGTAAATTATTAAACAGATCAATTGGATGTTTCCTCCTCTCTTGGCTTGGTATTGTTATCAGTGCTGGTATTTTTATTGACAACAAATAGTCATTTGGAGTCTTTTTGCATATCATAGGAAATTATTAAGCAATTCAATTGGATTTTTCCTCCTCTCCTTGCCTTGTAACATTGATGATACTACTTGTCCCAATGCTGCTAGTCCTAGTAGTATTTTTTTTTTATTGACAACAAAGAATCATTTTAGGGGACTTTTGCTAAAAAGAAACATAACATTGGATTATGTTGCTTGAAACAAATTATTTTTGTTGGTTAAAGCATTTTTGCACTTTAATTGCATGCCTTGGTCTTTATATAAAATATGCTTAAATTGCATAGAGCTCACTAATTTTTACTAACAAATTATGATCTTTATCTCTTGCTGTGATGTCCAATTCAATACAAAACTTTTATTTTTAAAAAATAAGTTTGGAGTATTTGGAGATCTTAGGAAAATAAATTATTGTCAATTGGATGTTTCTTCCTCCCTTGGCTTGGTATTGTTGTCCCAATATTGTTGGTCCTTATAGTATTTTCATTGACAGCAAAGGATCATTTGGAGTATTTGTGCATCATAGAAAATTATTAAGCAAATCAATTGGATGCTTCCTCCTCCCTTGGCTTGGTATTGCTTGTCCTAATGCTGCTGGTCTTGATGTTATTTTTTATTATTGACAACAATGAATATTTTTAGGGACTTATGCTAAAAACATTGGATTGTGTTGCTTGAAACTGGTTATTTTTGTTGGTTAGAACATTTTTGCATCCTAATTGTATGTATGCCTTGGTCTTTATACAATAGATGTTTAAATTGTATAAACCTCACTAAATTTTACTGATAAATTGGTGGTTTTTATTTTTTTTACTGTCATGTTCAATTCAATGTAAAAATTTTATCTTCAAAAAATTAAGTTTAGAGTGTTGGCAGATTTTAGAAAAGTAAATTATCAAACTCAATTGAAAGTTTCCTCCTTCCTTAACTTAAACTTAACATTGATGATACTACTTACCCTAATATTGCTAGTCCTAATAGTATTTTTATTGATAACAAAAATCATTAGAAGTGTTTGTACATCCTAAAAAATTATTAATCAATCAGATCAATTTTGCATATTTCTTGCTCTCTTTGACTTTTGAACTTAACATTGATGATTTGATGGTAGTACTTACCCCAATACTACTAACAGCATTTTTAGCTAGTTTCTCAATTTCCCTGGCAATGTCATGACGGAAAACTGTAATAAGAATCAACAATAATAGTAGTCTAATTACCTAATTAACCTCTTCAGGTACACTTTCGGTAGGGTTTTTTTTGGGCCTTTTTTTTTCTTCCAAATAAATACTACTAGTACTACTGTAATTTTGGTAGTTAACCGTTTATGTAGTAGTTTTCAGCTACAATTTTGGTTAAATTGTAGTTAACCGTTTATGTAGTAGTTAACAGTTTATATATCCATTTTTTTTCCATAATTTGATTCGTAAAAGCTGGGATCCAAAATTGTTCAATAATTATTACCGCTGCCATTGTGTGCCATCCCGATATTTTTACTGTTCAATTTGCAGTGCACGTGTTTTTGGTTAAATTAAGTAAAAAAAACAAAACAATGCATTTTATTTTAACTAGTAATAAATAAAATAAAAGACCAGCATCAAAAAAATAAAAAATAAAAGACAAAAGGGGAGTGGATGTAGCAACTAGCAAGGGCCTTATTTTTATATTTTAATTTTTTATTATTATTATATCTTTATATCTTAAAGAAAGACTCTTATTGGAGAATAGAACAGTGTACACAAAGCCCAAACTATTCTTGGTGTTCGACGAAAGGCCGAAACTGAAAGCCCATCCTCGCAGCTTCTAGAACAGATAATAGTGACCTAACAAAGAAAGTTGCACTTCACCTTTCAATGCTTATCATATATTTCTTTTGTCAACAATTCAATTCATTCATTAGAATAGAAATGCCCAGTGACACACTTACACAAGCACACAGATGCTAACAAGAGTGTTTCAACACAGCACAAAACATTAATAATAGAAGAAAAAAAGCACGCACACTACACTAACAACGTAGTTTAGTTAAACAATTGAAATCTTGTGTCCAGGCCCAGCTGTTTTGAATCTTTTAAAAGGATGTTTCCCTTTACAAGGATTAGTTCATTTCAAATTAACTATTGTCAAAGCACATGATGGGAATTACATTTAGTCATTTCTCTGCAAAGATATTTCAAGTACCTTACTTAATAAGTTAATATTTGTTTTAACGGGTTCTAGTAAGTCTCTAAGATACTATCCTTCGGGGAAAAGAAGAAGAAAGAAAGATAGCAAATATCTTTTTCATTTGGCCAGATATATAATCTCTCTTGAAGAAAAAGTTGACACGGACCCTATTTTTTAGGCCAGGTTACTCTTCTTTTGGTTGAATGTAATATTGATGGTACTGCTTATCTCAATGTTATTGGTCTTTAGTGGTATTTTTATTGATAACAAATGATCATTTGTGTGTAGCTTGTGTTAAAAATATTGTATTCTAAACTGTTGTTTTATTTCATAAAGTTTTGACTGCAATCTAGGTTATCAAGATTTGGATGAGAATGAATAATCTCAAATTTGAGAATCAAAGGATTCCCGTTAGCTTCCTTGATTAAAAACATTTTGATTAAAAGTTGGTAGTCTCTGTCTCATCTTTTATCATGTCCAACTTAATGCAGGACTTTTGTTTTTACCAAAATAAGTTTGAGGTATTTGCGCATCCTAAAAAATATTAAGCAGGTCAATTGGATGTTTCCTTCTCTCCTTAATTATATCATTGATGGTACTGCTTGCCCCAATGTTGTTGGTCCTGATGGTATTTGTGCATCCTAATAAATTATTAAGTATGTTAATTGGATGTTTCCTCCTCTCCTTTGCTTGTAACATAAATGGTCCTTGTCCTCATCTTCTGTTATATCCAACTTAACATAGAACTTTTGTCTTAACCAAAATAAATTTGAGGTGTTTGCGCATCTTAAAAAATTATTAAACAGGTCAATTGGATGTTTCTTCCTCTCCTTGGCTATAACATTGATGATACTGTTTGTCCCAATGTTGTTGGTCTTGGTGGTATTTTTATTGACAACAAATGATCATTTGGAATATTTGTGCATCCTAATAAATTATTAAGCAGGTCAATTGGATGTTTCCTCCTCTCCTTGACTTGTAACATAGATGTTACTGCTTGTCCCAATGCTTTTTATCAACATCAAAGGATAATTTGTGGGGGGAACTTATGTTAAAAACATTAGAATCCAAGCTGTCAAGATTTAGGTGACAGAGAATAATCTCAAATTTGAGAATCAAAGGATTTCTCTTAGCACCCTGATGAAAAACATTTTGATTAAAAACTGATGGTATGTATCTCATCTTCGGTCATGTCCAATTCAATGTAGGACTTTTATTTTGGAAAAAAAAAAGTTTGGAGTGTTTGTGCATCCTAAAAAAATATTAAGTCAATTAAATGTTTTATCCTTTTCTTGACATAACATTAATCGTATTAATTGTTCCAATATTTCTGGTCTTATTGGTATTTTTATTTACAGCAAATGATCATTTAAAATATTTGTGCGTCCTTGATATAACATTGATGATACTGTTTGTCTCTCAGTGAATGAAAGGGTGGGAAAGTATCATATGAACTAACAAAGAAAGTTGCTCTTCACCTTTCAATGTTTATCATATATTTCTTTTGTCAACAATTCAATTCATTCATTAGAATAGAAATGCGCAGTGACACTTACACAAGCACACAGATGCTAACAAGTAACAAGAGTGTTTCAACACAGCACAAAACATTAACAATAGAAAGAAAAAAAAGCACGCACACTCCACTAACAACGTAGTCTAGTTAAACAATGGAAGTCTTGTGTCCAGGCCCAGCTGTTTTGAATCTTTTAAAAGGATGTTTCCTTTACAAGGATTAGTTAATTTCAAATTAATATTGTCAAAGCACATGATGGGCATTACATTTAGTCATTTCTCTCCAAAGATATTTCAAGTACTTTACTTAATAAGTTAATATTTGTTTTAACGGTTCTAGTAAGTCTCTAAGATACGATCCTTCGGGAAAAGAAGAAGAAAGAAAGATAGTAAATATCTTTTTCATTTGGTCAGATATATAATCTCTCTTTAAAGAAGAAAAAGTTGAGACTGACCCTATTTCTGCCACTTATTTGAGTTATAAGAAATAATTAAGGATGATTAACAATGTTGAAGATACCTTGTTAAAGTTATAGCAACAAGTAGCCTCGCCATTGCTAATTTAAGTGGCCATGGGTGTAAAGGAAGGAAAATGGTGGGGTCATGATGCCAAAAGCTTTGGGTTCTCTTGAAACATCGAACAAGTGCTTTGCACAGTACAGTTTGTGCATGACAATTGACAAGTATGATCTTTCCATTAGAAATGCCAAGTTATCATCAAATCGAAGCAGAAAACTCCTTTTGGTTTCTTCGTTAGTGGGGCATTGTGTTCAAAATCATCATATAATTAGAGGGTATATCTGTAACTTTATGGAAAAGTTCAATGCATGAGAATGCTGTGTATCATACAAAAAAGACATTTTATTTTCTTCGCTTCATCCTCAAATTAGACGGACAAGTTCATAAAATTGTTTGTATTTCTAAAACTAAAACCAAGCTTTCAGCCATTTTCGAAATTGAATTTCTCACTTTTCACTTTTCCCACTTTTTCAATATACTACAATTACAATTAAAATAGTTATTCGTTTTAAATTTTAATTGTAGTATAATTTATACACGTGTTTGTATCGTACAGGTAGAAAAAGCTAAGGGAAGGAAGGGATTAGTCTTCGGTCTTCACAACGTGGCTATCCTACCCTTGCCAGAAGTTCGTTTTTAACAGATCAAAGTCAAACAGACTCAAACAGACCCAATCCACATAAAAAAGTGAATTAAATACACCAAACCACCAAGTCAAACCTATTTTGCCTCCCATAATTCATGTGTATAAAAGAAAAAATTCAATGAAAATAAATCTCATAATTTAATTAGATATTTTTTTATCAAATGAATTTAATCATTAATTTAATAATGAAACTTAATCAAAATAAAAAGTTAAGAAAATCATTTTGATAAGCTTGCTAAACAACAAATTTTTAAATTTGGAAATCATAAAGTACTTTCCTAGGGTCAAATATGCTGTTCCAAAATGCTTTTTACCCATTATCTTTAGAGCTGTCGTTCGTGACATTTAACAGTCACCATGCCGACTCTAATGGCTAATGAGCGAGCTGCTACTGTTACTAAAGCTGTTGAATCATGGATTGTCACATAATTCACATTCAATAATATATATCAACAGATAATTGAATGATCATATTACAGTAACAAATAATCTCAATTTTATGCATGAGTGTACATAAGCAAACACAGACCATAACGCCACTAGCTAACTAACAAAGAGGAAAACTTTACGTTTCCCTTACCCAACCCAAAAGTTTGAAGAGAGACTATATTATTACTGTATATACAAAACACATGTATCACCTACAGCTTACAATGACAGACGGTTTACCTGTCTTAACCAAATGATCAAAAATCGAAAATTCAAATTGAATAGGTATGAACGATAGGAACTGAAGAGTATGGGACAACCATACTGTTAATGCTGAAAAGACCCAACCATATAATTTGAATGCCACATGAGATGTTACTTGATATCTAATTATGGTCCCTATAAAATATTAAAGATGATGTAGTTAAATTTGGTGACCAAACGTAAGAAGAAACTTACTAATACTATGCTATATCTAAAATATCTAACACCACCATAGACCTAGAGGAACCACTTCCCCAGTACCTATAGTAAAGTTTAAGAAGGGGCAGTCAAGGCTGTTCCCACAAGATGGAAATATCATTTGGTATAACCAATCGAGACCATCAGCACCAGCATTTAATAAAAATTTACAGTAGTTAATCGTTTGTTTTTAAGGAGCAAGAATCACTTGGAAGTACAAAATCGAGAAGAAAATGCTACTATTACAAAATACAGAGAGACATCACAAATGAGTTACACATCTCCCAGGCATCAAAACCCAACAAGAATTTGTCTCTTCAACTCAGTCTCCTTAGCATCCCCGTAGTACTAATGTGCAAATCTCAAGAATAGATGACATCATTTGAAACCAAGGAAAACACTATGTCATAGTAAAAAATAAACGAAACAACCTATAGATATGACACAAAAAAGAAGTGAAAGGGGGTATCAGTAAGGAGTGTGATAATACCCGGTTGGAGGAGGTCCCATTCCATTGACTGGGGGCATTCCATAAGGCATAGGACCTCCTGCATAGTATCCAGTGCCACTCAGTTTGGCCAAGCTGGATTGACCTTGCATCCCATCCCTTGCATACTGATGCCACACCTGCTGCTCCTGCACAAGCAAGTGCTGCTTCTTCTCCATATCAGCCATTTGCACATAGGATGGTGGTGGAATGCACAAAGATGCAGCAAATGGATCCTGATTAACTGGCTGCACAGATCCATCTGGGGCGGGGAGAGCCAGAACCGGGGTTGTAGTCTTCCCGGGTCCTGGCAATGCCACACTGCTTGCACTCCCTCCACTCAGTTGGGTAGTGCTGACATGCTGCCTCACCATTCCTTGATCATACATGCCAGTCAACAATAGAGGATCAAGCCCACCACCTAAATCTGCCTTCTGCTTCGACAAATTGCTAGCAGTCTCTACCAATGCCAATTCCCAATCAGCTTTCCCAGGATCTGCGGCCGGGGTTTGCCAGGCTGAAGTCACTTCTGGCTGCCCATTTGACGGGAAGGCTTCCCATGATCCATTTGCATTATTAGCAGGTGCGCCAGCAAAGAGTGCCAGAGCAAATTTATTCCCCTGATCATCCGCGGTAACTGCATCATCTCTCAGATTCATCAAATCCTCTGTAACCTTTGGCGGCTGCGGCTTAGGCTCCGGCTCAGGTGGAGGAGGCGGGGGTATAATTCTCCGGCGGAGGCAGCGCCTTGATTTCATTCATATCCGGCACCGGCTCCTCCTCTACCTTCTCCACAGGTGGAGCCTCCTCTTTCCTCTCTGGACTCTTGGGCCTCTTGGCCCTATCCCTAACAAACTCCTCCAGCGTCTCAAGCAATTTGCTGGTAATCTTCTGAACCTCAGGGTACTCGGAGGACCTCGCGACACCAGTATCCTTGCACCAATTGTAAAAGGCAACCAACTCATCAATCTGTTTAGCCGAACTGGCATAAGCATCAAAAGCCTTGACACAATCAGCAGCCTCCATATCAAAGAACTTATCAAGCAACACAGCCAAAACCTCACAAATATCAGCATACAACTGGAAACTCTCCTTGACAACAGGATACATCGCAATCAAAACCATCCTACTATTCTTAGCCAACCCAGTAGGCCTACAAGCCAAAAACCGATCCAACAACTTCTGCAAATGACCCATCTTCCCGAAAACCCTCTCCGGAGTCATATCCCTCAAAGGAGTGACACTCACAGTCACGATCCTCCTCTCTTCCCCTCTCCCCACTGATTCACTCATGTCCCCATACGATCTCGTCTTCCTCATCCCATACCCATTCCCATATCCATAACCACCTTCTCCTCTAAATTCACCATAACCACCACCACCACCGTACTCAGTCGGCGGTGACCGGAAATTATCTCTTCCGCCAAACCTATCATCACCACCGACACTGTCACCACCACCGGCAGCATTGGCGGCGGTGCTTTTTCTATCGAACAGCATCAACTCAAGCCTCTGATCGAGATACATAGCATAGGTCCTGACAAAAGCGGAGTGATCCCAGGAGCTAGAGTGAGCCTCGTCTCTGAAATCAGACATATTGAGGAGCCTGGTTCCCCTGCGGGTGGCGTAGAGGATATCCTCCTGGAACAGCGGTGGACCCTCGTTCATGAGCCTGTGCACCAGCATGAGCGCCTTGAGCGCCACAATCCAGTCGCGCGTCTTCCCCAAACGCTTTGACACAGCGGAGACACACGCGTGGACGTAGCCGCGCGAGTGAGACATGAGATTCAAGATCTCCCTGATGTACTTCTCGCTGGCAGGGTCGTCGTCGTGGCTCGTCGCTTTGACAATCGCAACCTCCATCTCCGGCGCCATGTTGCTGGCGACCTTGGCTATCCCTATGCTGGTCTGGTCCTTCACCACACCAATCGCCTTCCGGATCGTCGTCGGAGCCATCGGAAACCCCAAACCTTGTTCACTCACACACTAAGCTATGAAGCAAAGTACCAAAGCTTCGGTGAATTCAATTCAATTAATGAACAAAAGAAGAAAAGAAAACCGTTGAAATTCGAATTGAAAATTTCTCGGGGCTTACCTTGGTCCTAGATCCGCGCGAAAACGGGTATGGGGGGCTAGATTTCAGGTGCGGGGTGTTCGGGGGAATGGCCAATGGAGAATAAAAGAGAGAAAGAAGGGTCAAAAAGTGCAGAACCCTGTGATCTGTGTGTCTCAGATCTATGGCTATGGGTGGCGATGAAAGAGAGACAGAGAGAGAGAGAGGTGAAATATTAAAAAGGTGTTGTGGTAGTAATAGCTACCGCCTACCGAAACTGTGTGTGTCTGAAGGGAGGGTGTGATTGGATGTATCGCGGGCTTATTCTATTGCAATACGACGCGTACGGGTTACGGTGACGTGGACTGGTTTTCTCCTTCTTCTTGTTCTTGATAGCGATCTTCTTTCTGATACTTGCTGTTGCGATGTGGACACGTGGAAATGGATGGTGGCGGTGGTGAGGTGGGGCCCGCTTGGAGTACACACACTACAAGCACAAAGTGTGATTTTTGAAGTTGAATTGGATCCCCGGGATGGAGGTGGAAGTGGAATGCGTCGGTGGGAGGTTAAAATTGAAATGCTTTGGAGTCATGGTAGCAAGCAACGAATGTGGGCTATGGCCATTTGTCTCGTGTGTTTGCCTTTTCTGCTTATTTTTCTCTTCCTTCCTTCTTTATCGTGTGTTGGCGTTTCAATGGGATTGATCTTGTACTTACATTTCTGTTTTTTTTCATTTACTTAAAATAATAATAATATTAGTTTATGTTATCTTTCATTTTATCTCAAGGAAATGGCTTTTGCATGGTCAAAATATAACAAGTTTCTTTTCTATTTTCTTTTTATATGAGCGGGTTTATAAAAAGGAGAGAAAAATATAACAAGATGAAAAGAAAAAGAAAAAACAAATGGAATTATGTGTTTGGACTTTGGACTCTTCTGGATTTTAAGTCAAACTAAATTCACAGACATCAACCATGCCGTAAATTAGGGACTAATAAGCCATATACATTGGGTTTAGTTTTTTCTTTTCCAATTAAATGCTTAAAATATGTCTATTAGTAGTAACTCCTAACAAGATCATTAATTTTATTATTATTATTATTATTATACAACGAGATCATCTAATTTCATTGATAGTAATGGCATCAAATGAAGACTATAATCAAAATTATGTTGACTAACATGCAATACACAGGCCCTTGTCAAAGTGAGTCATTGGATTAATTTGTATACAAACAAAACTCACAAAAGAGTTGTGAATCAAACTAAATTTATTTTTACAAAGAATCAACAAGTTACCAAAACTCATTGTGACATTCTTTATCTTTACCCGAACAAAATGATAATTAGACAATGTAATTTGTAAAAGTATTTTTGATAATTTATTTACTGAAAAATGTTCAATATTTTTATTAGATTTTTTTTAAAACACTTTTGTTTTGTATCCAAATAGAGACTCCGAAACATAGACTAAAACATATAATTTTATAAGTGTTTTTGTTAATATTCTTACCAAATAAATGGAGTAATAATAATTGTCAAATGCAATAAAGTATTATTCCCTTTAAAAAACAATACAATATTATTTAATAAGTTTTTGTATAAAACCTTTAAACTATGAATATTTAAAAACCATACAGGTAACACAGTTTACGTGCCAGCTAAAAAACGAGAGGAAAGAACATTTTAATTTGGTATTATAGTTGTAACGAATGAGAACACAGCTCGTGAGAAGAAGTGCATCTAGATCACACAGCTAATTATATAGCTGTTGAATCACTAATCCAACGCATGCTTTGATTGAATTTGAATTCTATATATATTTGACCCTTAAACGATTTCGTTTTTCGTCGTCTGATTTAAAATCGATTCAACATTGAAGGAATTGAGATTGGGTTCGTTCTTTTTCAACACGATCCATACATGTGTGCCGCGGATACAAACAAAATCGAAACAATCAACCGAAGCTTCTAACTTCCCAGCCCCGTCGGATCAAAGACTTTTTATTTAGTTTGAAAATACGTTTTTTTTTTATATATAATAAATTAATTTTGCTTTGTTTTATATTTACTTTTTCATACAAATAAATATTTGACAATAAGAAGTTACACAAAAATATTTTTTTTTGTTTAATAATACAAGACACTGTATAAAATTAAAATTATTTTATACCGTCACACAACCCTCAATTTATAATAAGATGATTCAATTTTATAAAATTATTTTAAAAGTTATTATAACGGTGAATTATAATTAATTTATAATATAAAATAACTTTATATTAATCATATATAAACATTTTACTGTTTAGATTTATATATTTAAAATAAAAAATTATTTCAAGGGTTTGAGTTAATTTTTTTAAAAGTTTGACGTTATGCGAAATCTAGAATTATATTTTATTATAAAGCCTTTAAAGGAGTTTTAATTTTTAATAAGCCTTTAAACAATAGTATCTTTTATGTATTTACTTTAACACTTGCCTGTTAAGTGTTAAGTTGGAAATAACTTTTAATATTTTAAACTTGACCTTTTTTACTAAACAAAATTTAAAGTCTTAATCTACTTTAGTGGCCAAGTTAGGTCGCCGGCCAATGAATCACCACTTAGTACTGTATTTACTTTTAGATGTTTTTTCCAATTTTTATTATATAAATAAATAATGATACCACCATATAACAAGAATTGGTCGCGTGGCCTAATGGATAAGGCGCTCGCCTCCGGAGCGGGAGATTGTGGGTTCGAGTCCCACCGTGATCGTTCTTAATCTTTCTTTTTTTTCTTATTTTGCGAATTTATTTTAATTAATCGCAATAATTAACAAATTTAATTCGACGAGTTTTCAAATGTCCACAGAAACTAAAATAGGAAATATTCAGCCAATTTTCAATCGAACTTGAAATAAGGAAATTACAAGAAGATAAACCGGTTGTTTTTTAATTTACTAACATCCAAATTTCACCTTAATACATCATCAAAAGAATTTTGAGTAGTACTTGTTTTTCACTAAACTTTTGAACTTAGACTAGGCCGTTAAGAACAAACTCGCAGTCAACTAAAACAACATTATTCAACACTTGACCAAGAAATCAAGTAACCAGAGGAAGACATCAGTGTGTCAAGTATTTTATATTCCTATATTAAATTCCTATTTGAACAAAAAAAAGTTTCACAGTTTGTCGAGAAACATTTTAGAATCAAGAGTAGAAAATTATAGAATAGACTGATTGATGGAAAAATGAGAAAAACAATTTAATCAGAGCATAAATGTGTCAACTGCAACAACTATCAATTAACTTCAACTAACAATGATTAATCATTTAGCTCACTCACTCCAACTTCAAAAGTAATTCAACCACTCTATTTTTTTTTTTTTATTAAGATTCAACTACTCTACTCTAATTCCTTAGATCAGTGAATGGCTGTGATTTCAACCATAATAGGAAGCTTAAACATCTTAATTTTGAGGCAATGATATCACCCTAATATGATCCAAATGAATTTGATTTTTATGACATTTAATGTGAGTCACACCTTGTTTGAAAACTTGGCAAAAACTTATTCATTGGTTTCTGCCATATCCATTCACATGCTAACAATAGAAGTTTTGAACATATAGGGAAAACTGTTTTTCAAGATCCGTTAGGGCCAAATGTCAAGATTTAGAGGAAATCCCTATATTCTGGTCTATTGCATATGTTACATTTATAATTATAATTAAATGAACTTGGGAATTCTGATACATTATTAATTATCTTGAGTAAATTTTCATGAAGAAGTCAAGTAGAGAGCCTTAGATGATTGTAATGAATGAGGCCAGCTTGCATCAGGAGCCATAGACCAATGGATGAGAATTGAAAAGGTGGATATAAAGTTAGATGTCTACAATTTAACGGTAGTTACATGGTCTGGACTGGAGTGACAAGTCAGAGAAGAATTTATTGCAACTAAATTTGAGGCTATCATCAGTATCACTCAGTTTTATGGACAAACAGAAAAGAGTAGCCAATAGCAGACAAAAACAAAAACTATAAAAAAGTAAAATTTCAGAGTAGTACTTCTTTATAGGGGAAGTTTAAGGTTTAGACATGAAATTCAATATAGAGAAAGAGCTTCTTTTTTTTCTAAGAGCATACTTTCAGGAAACTTGGTATTTCACATGCTATTAGAGTATTATTAACTAATTGGCCAGGGATTGGTCCTTGACACATAGGGTTTAATTTACTTAAAAAATATACATAATCAACTCCTTTGAATGAATTGTGAGTGAAAGCATGACTATTGACTTGTTAGTTTCTTTGGTAAAGCTTTGAGCTTGGTCAGAGATGAGTCGGGACCAATGAAATTCTGATATGTGAATATTATTAAACCAGAGATTCTAATATTACAAGGTAAAAGTAAGACTTTGATTAGTTCATGTTTTCTTCATTTACAGCCACATCCTTATAAGCCCCCACCAACTACTTAATTATAGCTATAAAATTGCCTTACAGATTACTCAACAAGTACAAGTGTTAATATTAAACCATTGCTCTCAATTTCACTATCAAGGGAAGTTTTCGCTAGTACATTTGTGCCATTTAACTTTATTTGGCAGATGTTGAAATTTGAAAGTTCGATCAGGTTACTTGTGATTGAAACAATACAAAATTATTAAAAAGAATCAAAGCTGAAGCAAGTTATTTGTAATCCGGTTCTTGAATACTTAGCTTTTTGCTCTCTACAACCATAAACAACATCAGAGCACAAATTAAAATCTATGTCAAATAGTTTCACTTCCATTCCTCAGCATCACCAAACGCCGCACAGTACCAATAAAGGATCTGCAAATCAAGAAAAATGTTTTTCTTTAGATACCTTATCATTTTATAATAATATTTCTAAACTTTTTTTTTTCAAGAGTATGTAATCATAAAATATGCACATACTGCCATGGAACATGTCCTACTTGCAGCCAATCCCCTTGTTCGTTTTGAAAGGTGAGTGTGTAACTTTCTCCAATTTCCTCAAATTTTTGGTCTGCACAAATTTTAAATGTATAGACCAAATCAATAATCAAATACACAGCATACATCTCACAACAAACTCACTAGAAGAAGAAAAAAATAAGTAGAACCATTCATTGACTTACATTTAGCAAACATGGTGATCAAGGTGGTTGTAAGTGTCTGAAAAGAATTGAAAAGC
The DNA here is from genome assembly GCA_014843725.1 of Amphicarpaea edgeworthii. Classification (NCBI taxonomy): domain Eukaryota; kingdom Viridiplantae; phylum Streptophyta; class Magnoliopsida; order Fabales; family Fabaceae; genus Amphicarpaea; species Amphicarpaea edgeworthii. Next base: position 22,152,923 of record CM026322.1, on the reverse strand, counting down.
CTCAAATTGATTTTCCTTCCTATGGCTACCCCTTCCATGTTAACCTTGACGTATGAAGAGTTTGGTCCTCTACTTTGATGATTCTCATTAGCTTGAATCCTATTATCGTTCCTAATAATTTGGACTCTTGCAGCTGCTGGATGCTGCTGCTGTTGATGGAGTTCTTTCCTCCTCCATGATTTAACCGGTGGCCACCCCACCAAATGCTTTTCCTCATCCCCATTCCTGTATATATGAACACCATAAAAGTAAGATAACCTTCTTTCAATAGCTTCTCATTTCAAAATTTATTGGGGAAAAAACCCAAGTCCCACATCGATAGTGATAAAGCCAAGATAAATATGATAACTTTTGGGGTTAAGATAGGTCCAAACGCACGTTCTAAGAGAATATTTAGCTAGTTCTTCTTTACTAAGAACAAAACTTACGTGTAGTTCTATAGGCACTTCTCATATTAGTCCTGAATGAGAATTAGAGTCTTACTTCGCTAATCTAAATTAACATTTTATAGAAACCTTTATTATGAATATTAAATAGATAACTAAAACTAAAACTCTAATTATGATAAAAGAATAACACCAAAAATGCACTTATGGAATTGCATCTAAACTGTCCTTTTACAATTGCTTGAGAGATGTGGAGAGACAACTTACTTGTTTGGTGTGTGAATGTTTCTCTGCACCTTTTCACTTCGGTCATCTTCTTCGTTTGGCTGTCCACTCCAAACTAGTAAAGGCAAAGGTTTAAAAAAATGTTCAAAGGTCTCTTCGAAGCTGCGCTTATTATTCTGTTTCGACTTCTTGTTAAGCTTGAATTCCTCAGCAAAATTGTGAGTGGGGAGAGCAAGACCTAACCCAAGTTCCATGTGTGTAGTAGTAGTAGTAGTATAAGAAGCTAACTAACTAACTAGAATATGTTGGTTGCAATAGGCAAAGTATAGAACATGTATATTGAGAAATTTTCAAAAGTTAGATATAGCTCGATCACTAGGCTAGCTTTCTCAAAGTTATTGGGATTATTTGACCTTTGGGACTTGTAATAAGCATATATATATATATATATATACGTGCGCATGTGTGTGCATGTGTGAGTGAGGCATAAGAATGAAAAGGACCATTGTCTTGTGGAACAAGGATAGTTAGAGACAGCATGGAAGTTGGGTCTGCTAAAAGAGAAGCAGCATTATAAGCTAGTTGAGGAATGAGAGCATCAACGTGCCACAGCCACTTTACCCGCTTTCTTTTTGTTGTCTCAATTTTCCTGCCATGTGTCCCCACCTATACACATTTATTCTCTCTCTCTAGATTTTTTTTTCATTGCTTGATTATACATACTTAGTATAAAGTATAATGCTTTAGAGAACTGTCATTGTTCATTAATTAACACCATATATTATAATTTGGTGAAGATGATCATTCTGAAAAGACTACAGATTAGGTTCATCAACTGCGGGAAGAATCTAATCTTGAAAACAATGTGTGTTGATCTATTTAAAGATAAATAAGACACGGACAGATAAGCAGATGCAAATAGAGATATAATATAATAATCTAATGTTGTTTATTATCAAGCGGAACAACTTGTATTTGTTTATGATACGATTGGTTATCTACTTTTTTTAATGGAATCTCTTTATAGCCTAACATCGTGTGTCAAATTTTGTGTCGCCACCAGAGTTGCTTCTGATTCTGATCAAATCATGTTGGACTATTAATGTATCAAAGTAGTACTCTTGAGCCGCTAATCATAAATACCCCGCTTGACCATATAGTGTTGTTTTGTTTTGTTTGGTATTAGTTTAGGCTATGTTTTGATTATGAAAGAGCTAGCTTCCAAACATTAAAAAAAACAAAGAAAGTAGGAGTTCATGCATCTGTTGATATTGTTTGCTAATATGTCCAATGTGTCGGCTGATGCCCGTCAAACGTATCATGATTTTAGAACTCACACAACTTCCATGTTTCCACTGATCATGCACTTAATTAGCTAGGAAATATTCACTTCACCTTAGTTGATTAATGAATTAACTTATCAACTAATTAATTAATCCCCTAGCTAGCTACCTTGTAAGTTGTAACATGTTCCTCTTGGAAATAAAACAATTAATTAATAATGTGTGTTTCAATTGGGTTTGTGTGTGTGTGTGTGTTTTTTTATTCGACCCCCCACACACTATCGATTGATTCTAAAGTTGTGATGGACATTATAGCATGGTTAGGTATATGGTCCAAAATGGTAGTAGTGTTGGGTTAGGAATTAGCAATAGAGGAAAATGGAGTGCTGGTCCAGAGGTGTTGAAGGCCACGTGATGTGAAGGTGCAATGCAGGGAAAATGGGAAAATTATGGTGCTATTCACTGAACCCCGCACGACCAGACCAGTATTGGAACCTGCAGGGTCTATCTAGTTCTCGTGCGGGGAAGCTTGCAAACTCAACTAGTAGGACCCCAAATATATGATAGGTCCAATTCATTGCTTGCCCTTTACCTGGCACTCGTTACTGCACCCACACCCTACAACTCACCACATCCAACACTTGGTTTAGCATGCATATATGTGTTGACAAGTGTCATCGTTATTTTAATTCACTGAGTCAAAAACTAATGTTGTTTCGTTGCGTTCCAAGAATTTTCACATTTACGTATACCTGTCTCTTACCTGAATTAACCTTTGAGTTTATCTTGAGCATAACTTTGGATTCACCCAAAAAAAGTTAAACTTAAAGTGATTTTTTTTAGTACATAACATAAAATTGGATAGATGTAGAGATTAAGTGTGTCAGGAAAAGAAAAAAAGTGATTCACTTTGGTTACTTATCCTCTTTTTGATAGCTAAATAAAGTTGGATAGATGTTTTTTACTTAATTTTAATCTGAGTTAAAGTGTTAAACTGATGGATACGATGTCACTCTCGAATCTTGATGGTGGAAAGATCCGCAATGCAAAGCAAAGCGTGGCAAGGTTCTGTTCTCAACTTCTATGGATGGCCCACTTCAAGGAAGAGATATGCATCAACGCACTATGGTTTGAGTTCCCATGCTTAACCTTGGATTAGAGGGTAAGAAAACTTTGCTCTTATACGTTATCAATGTTAGTTTAAGTACAATAGACTCATAAGTCATAACTGTTTGAAGAGTAATAATGTACTAGAATCCTTAACTCGAGTTTGAAATGTATTATTGAAATCATGTCCTGTGTATGACTTTAATTGTGTAAGTTATTAATGTCTTTCATTATCTTTAATCTATCAAGCATACATAATTAAATAACGACATGGACACACGGGCATGAGAAAATGCAAACATTTTTTATTCACAGCAAAAAGGGATTCGTTGCACCAAAAAGGTGCATGTATAATATACACATACACCAAAAATTATCTACAAGGGCTAAAATAACCATCTGCGCAACTAATTATTGGTAAGGACATGAATATGGGTAATTATTTAGAAATTTTGACAATGATGAGTGGATGTAGATACCTTATAGTATGTTTGGATGTAAGAAAGAAAATAAAGAGAGAAGAAAACACAAATAAAAATTTAATTTTTTGTTTGGTTGAAAAAAGAGAGAGAGAGAGAGAGAGAATATGTTGATTTGTAATTGTGGAGTAAAAAAATTAAATTAAATTAAATTTTTCTATTTTTTTTCTCTTATTTCAAAATTTGAATTTTAAAAAATAATAGTGTATGATTTTAAAAAACAGTATAATATTAAATGGGGAAAATAGAAAACTATTAAATATTAATGATTAAAATAAAATAAATTATAATTCCAACATCACTTCAAATTGAAAATATTATAAATCAATGATATTTAAAATTTTATAAACCATTAAAAAGTATGTTAATTTGTTAAGTTTATAATTTATATGGGTTAATGTTATTTTTATTTAATTAAGTTTCATATTTTTTTTATTTTGATACATAACATTTTAAAAGTTTTATTTTGATACTCTAAATTATGTTTTAGTTATATTTTGGTACATTTGTTACTTTAAACTATGTTTTAGTTATATTTTAATATTTTAAAGTATATTTTAGTCATAATTTAATATATTTCAAGATTTTTAATCTGTTTTTATTTATGTTTGTAACTAAATATATTAAAATATAACTAAAATAACAAAATACAGTTTTTAAAATATTATGCACCAAAACGTAAAAAATATAAAATTTAATAAATTAAAAATAACCTTAAGCGGTAAAAATTATAAGCTAATAAAAAAACATCTTGGCAATTACCTCTCAAACTCATCAAATACAATTCCTTTTGTTTAAGTTGTAGAGATTGATGATAATGTGAAAGCAGAGTTAGCCGAAGCATAAATTGAAATCCCCACTGATTGTCAAGTTGTGAAGAGCATTGACTATGGTAATGTAAAATCAAATTCTGTATAGTAGATCGTAATTATTATGTGCAAATCATGATTACCTGGTGTTTTTTTTTTTTGATGAATATGATGATTACCTGGTTTAATTTCTCATAACAAAATCCTTCTTAGAGGAAACAAAGTCGAGACATTTCTGGTCTTTCTTTTACGCGTTGTCCAACTAAACAGCTACAAAATGTGGCAATGTTGGAGTTCTCTCTTATTATTATTGCAGGTGAAATTTTAGGGGAGACACGAAAGTCCTTCAAAATAAAAAAAAGGTACTAAGATTTTTTTTGCTGAATGTAAAAAGGTACTAAGATAAGAACACTTTTAAGATTTAAGTTTTAAAGGCGGTTTCTTATTGATAAGAAACGCTTGTTTATCGGAAAAAAAAAAATTAGCAAAAAACACATAAAAAAAAAATCCAAGATAAAGATATTCTGATTTTTGAGATACACCGCGCGGGCAACATATTTTCTGTTCCAAAAAATAAATTAAAAAAAGGTGGTGACGGGTCAAATTGGTTCAGTGCATCCTACACCAAGAAATTGATTCATGGAAAATGTTAGGTATACAATCTATTTTGGAGTGAAAGCAAGAAGAAGAAAGTAAAATGTTTGGTAAGTTATATGATAGAAAAGAAAGAGAAAGAGAAAAAATATGATTTTATGAAAGTGTAATTTTAAGGGGATTATTATCAAAGTCAATAATTTTTCTTATGTAGTAGTTTACGGATTTGATGATAGTAATTTTTGTTACAGTGTCTATGCAATAAATTTAAATTATTACAAGTAGAAAAATTGAAATGAAATGTTTTAAATTAATAACGACTAAAAGAAAAATGCGTTGTAATTAGGAAAAAAAAAGTAATTAAACTTACTTTTTCGCTATTTATTTTAACATGGTTGTTTTGTTTCTCATAAATCATTTATTTCATCTCACAAATCTCTCTTCTCTTACCAATTTCCGAAATGTAAAAAAGTTTATGAAATATTGTCGTAAAAAAATAACGAGTAAAATGCTGTAAAATAGTTTTATCCATAAGCCTTTTTCTCAAAAATAATTTCTCATCTGTCGTTCAGCAAATAAGGATCCGAATCGGAGCAGAGAGAGACACCGGCGGGTTTCGGTAGTGAGTCGCGACTCGCGAGTTCGGTCCTCATAATCGTGAGTGAGACGTTGAGGTTTTAGAATTGCGGAATGCCTCTGAAGCCGTCGTATTCGTCGGAGAATATGATGCTTCCGGTATCGGATCCTCCGAACGACGTAGACCGAGAGTGGATTTTGAAAGCCGATACTGATAAGAGCTCCCAACGACGAAGGATTTTTGCTTCCATCTCTTACATGTCATATGCAGGTTCCTTTTCCATCGATTGCTTCATTTAATTCTCCAATTGTTGAAACTGAAACTGTTTCATTCACTTCACTGCGCGTGCGCATGTTAATGTCTTTTAGTGCTCTTGGTGCTGTTCAATAAAGCCGCTCTTTCGTCTTTTCACTTCCCATCTTCAAGTGTCATCACGCTTCTTCAGGTTCATCTACATTTTCATGCTTATTATTATTGTTTGCCAAATGCTATAATCAAATTGTTAGAATTCAACTATGACATATGTTATTCACTTATTCAAATTTTGGCATATTCTAACTACACGTGCAACTACTTTGTTGAGTTTTACAATAACTACCTACCTTCAAATTCATATCAACAATGATTTCTGACAATAAACCAATGCAAAAAAAAAAAAAAATACATTCACAGTGCATAGTTTTAAAAATTTATTAAATGAAAAATGCCCTCCCTTCCCTGCAAAACCCAACTACTAAACATACTTGAGCATCTTTGTCAACTGAAACTTAGGTGTTCTTCCAATCAAACAGAATCCCTGTAAGAGTTGAATTCTTCAAACTAAGTTATTAGGGATTATCCAAATTAGTTAAAGCAATAATTCACAAGTTATACTTGTGATAGAAAGTAATGATATATTGAATGTAAAATAAAATGTGTAGTAAAGTGTGTGGTGTCTATGCCTTGGTTGACAACTTTGGCCTGGCAACTTTAATACCAATCAAATCTTCCTGGATCTCCATTTGATCTTTTTCACATTTTTAAACATAATGCTATGCTTCTTACCACTGCAGATGATATGTTCATGTTGTTTTCTTCATGTATTGAGGCACTGGAGGATAATTTCTTTCATAGCAGCTGAATCAGTAATTATAGCAGATAAATCAAAAGGATTTGTACCACTGAAGACTTTGAAGCACACTCTTCCTCTTGCAGGAACATATTTACTTTACATGGTATGCCCTTCCTTTATTTATAGGACAATTTCTCAATTGTGATTTATTTTCTCTTTCTATTCTTCATTCACTTGTTTTTCCTGTCCAAAGCTAGTCACCATCGAGTCTGTTCGTGGAGTAAATGTTCCTATGTACACCACTCTTAGGAGGACCACAGTAGTATTTACAATGCTTGTAGAATATATGCTGGTGGGGCAGAGGTACTCACCTTCTGTCATTTTCAGGTGGATTACTTTCTTTCAATTGCATGATGTGACATAGTATCCATATTGTATTTAGGTAGACTGGAAATTGGAAAATGACTTAATGCGTGTGAAATTTTGATGACATATGTGAAATGTGTAATTTAGGTAGACTGGAAATAGGAAAATGTTCCATAGTAGTAAAACCATTCATGTGTCTTTGTTCTTTTTGTTATTTCTCTCCATTTTTTCCATTATAACTGAGCGAAGTTAAAGTTCAAATTGTTCTTTGAATGAACATCTCCCTGATTCCTTCATTTAACTGAAATTTGTAAGGTTGTTATCAGTGTTGGCTTGATTGTCTTCGGTGCATTTGTTGCGGGAACACGGGATTTCTCCTTTGATGCCTATGGCTATGCCATTGTTTTCCTGTCAAACATCACCACAGCTATATATCTTGCAACCATAGCCCGTGTTGGTCATATTCCTATTCTCTCTCATTCACACACAGTGGAAATTCTGTACCTTTTTTCCTTGTAGTTGGAGTGCAGTTTCTTACTTATTTGGCATGATGTCTTTTTTCAGGCAAAACTAGTGGCCTTAATAGCTTTGGCCTTATGTGGTGCAATGGTAAGCTGATAGATTGTGTCAAATGGCCTATCAAAGTTTTTTTTTTTATCTTGGTAAAAGAAAGCATGCTTGTTTTCTTTTTAATATATTTGTGATTTGAAATAATTTTTCTATTATAGGTATCATATGTGGGCCCTTTTTGCTTATCTGGACTTTAGTTCGGGGTGACTTGAAGATGACACTCAATTTTCCTTACCTTCTTTCACCTGGTTTTATTGTATGTTATGCTATCTCTTTCTCCTTTTACTAATTAGCAGTTTTGCCAATATTTTTTTTTTCCTTATCCTTCAAAGTTAAGTGGGATTCTAGAAGTCTGTCTAGAATAAATCATAGGCTAAACGTCACTTTTGGTCCTTTATGTTTTTAGTTTTTGTTCAATTTAGTCCTTTATGTTTTACAAGCCTCAATTTGAATATTTATGTCTCTAAAATGAGTCAAAACAGTCCTTTTGAAATAATGTTTTTTTTCAATTCTGTGACGCGATTTTGAATAATTTTTTGAGGAATTTGAAATGTAAAAATTATTTTATTAGATTCACTTATATGAAAACTGTGTGACAAAATGAGTCTCGTGAACAATTAAAAAAGAAACTTAATATTAGATTTTTCGTTAATTCGGTTGTTCGTTGGATACATTTTTCATGGAATTTTTATTGTTTATCATCTTTTTTTATTCAAACATTAGTTGGGTTTCATAGTTCTCATGTAAGTAAATTTAATGAAATAGTTTTTATGTCTTGAATTAGTCAAAAAATGGTTCAACATTTTGACTCATTTCTAAAACATAAAGGACCAAATTGAGTCATTTTAAAAATGTAAAGGACCAAATTGAAGTTTCTAAAACATGAAGGACCAAACTGAAAAAAAACTAAAACATAAAGGACTAAAAATGACATTTAGCCTAAATCATATAATCTCCTCATTTGCACTTTGCCAGCCTGAGCTATTTTCTGCCACATTTTGATTGAAAGAGGATTATATGCTTATGTAATAAAGTACACAGGAAAAAGTGCAAACAGGCCAAGCCTTATTGCTATCATGTGTTCCACATGTCCATTCAGTTGGCATATTGATGTATATTCTGGGATGTTAGTATGCAACAGACTACTGGGGCATTTTACCGCATTTTAATCATGTGACCATAGTGTAAATGGGCCAAATTGCAGGGAGGTATTTCATACCATGATATAACATGGACTAAATGTTTTGTTCAGACTTGGTTGATGATTATTTTCAGTAATCCAGTTGTTTTATTTGATTTTTATTTTTGTCTTACACGGTCTATCCCTCTATCCTGTTTCACACCAGTTAAAAAGTATATTATCTATAAATAATGGGAATAACTCATTTTGGTTTTACCCTTAATTTTTATCATGTAACTACCAAAAATAACCGTCCACTCCCACTTCTTATTTACCCTCCTCTCTCCCTCTTTTATTTTATTTTATTTAAAAAAGGCACTGAGTGCCTCTCTTTTGCCTAGTATTTCTATTATGGAAATTATCACTGCTTCCACATGTGTCTTGCACTTTTAATTTTTTTTTTTGCTTTAACGGGGGCAGATACACATTTGTCATGCACAAGTATTATGTTTCCAGCAATTCAAAGGTCCATTATCTTAGTTCATTGAGAAGCAACTGCCGAATGGCTTATAGCAATCTGCATCAAGTTTTAAACCCAGATTTCTCCTCATTTTGATATTTTGACAAGTTGTAATTTTTATGTGTTTTTGGGGTGCAGGTTGTCTTGCTTTTTTCCTGCATCCTTGCTTTCTTCCTGAATTACAGTATTTTTCTGAACACAACTATCAATTCAGCTCTGACACAGACAATATGTGGTAATCTGAAGGTTTGTTCATTTGTTAGTTGTTTGCACTTTGCACCTATTATTCTAGGTTGGCACTGATAATGTATAGGCCTTCTCTTTCATGGTGTTATCATAGTAGCTAATTACTGCATTGACTTTTGCAAGGTCTCTGTAGGTGGAGTGGATATTTTCTGTTAATTCAAAATTTGACCATTATTGGGGTAGAAACGGGTGGATTGGCACACTTCTTGTTGCCTATTAAAACTTGGAATTCAGGGAAATCTCTTAGTACATTTTGGTGCGGAGAGAGAGAGAGTATAAGGAACTATTAATTTGCTTATGGACATTGGTTCATGTTAAGAGAGGGGTGGAGAGAGGTGAGTGTACACTCAACTAATCAGGCACGTAACTTGGGAATGAAGCAATTTCAAATTGTACACTCTGAATTGAGAGGGGTATTTAAATAAGAATTTGGTTCTTGTAAAGTAAGAAGATACTCTAGAGAGGATTAAATGTCTAGGATCTATTTAATATTGATGGTTGTATGTGGTTTTTATGCATCATGGACTCTAAATATTCTGATTAAATGTCTAGGATCTATTTACTATTGGCTTTGGCTGGATAATTTTTGGTGGGCTACCATTTGATTTTGTGAGTACTCTTGTCCCGACTGACTTTTATCACTTGAGGGTATTTTTCGGGCTGATTGAAAATGTGTTGTGTTTTGGTTGCAGTGGAATGTAGTAGGGCAACTTCTGGGTTTTGCGGGCTCTGGTTTATATGCCTACTATAAGCTCATCGGCAGATAACTCACTCAACTTCTGCAGTTCATGTCTTTATGGATCTGGGATGACGGACTTGTTTGGATAAGCTTCTCAAAATACACTTCTAGGTAGAAAAAGTAAGAAAAAAAAAAATGAATTTCTGCATAAGTTAGCTTCTCCATTGGCTAAACTAATTGGTAGAAACTCTCATTTTAGAGAAATTGTATGAGAAAGTCTCTACAAATTAACTAACGCATAAACTAATTTCAATTTATGGAGAAATTTATTTTATTTTTTCTCCATACTTTTTCCTCTTAGAAGTGCTTTTGAAGAAGCTAACCTGAACACCCCTTTAAAAGGAGAAGAATCCGAATGTGATCAAGCTAATCTAATTTATTAGAAGATTTTGCTGAGTCAGAAGTTGACATTAATGCATAATCTCACGGCTTTTAGTATATTCAACCTGCCTTTGATCTAGCAATGAGTTCACCTGTATTTGATGAATCCATTGCACCCCTCTTCCCGTCTTGAGAGAGAAATTTGTGAAGTCTACATGTATTTATTCATTTTGTTTTTGGGAGGTTGAAGAAGACGTTATAAGGGAAGGGAGGGAGCTAAACTCTTTGGTCATCTCTCTCAATTTCATGCCCCATGTATCTCATTTTATTAACGCTAAAAATAATCACTACAAGAAAAATCACGAAAAATTGCTTACCAAGTAGCTGAAATGTCTGCAATTGTTGAGTGACTTGCTATTCACATCCCTGTATTCCTGTCAATTATGTATTTCTTTTGAAAGGAGCCACTGGACACTAGAGAAAGTAGAAAATTATCACAAATTTTGATTCAGACTTTACAATAGTAATTAGGCATACTCTGTCTCAAACTCACTGACTGATCCTTTAAGCTAAGCTAGTTTTCTTAGTTTCTATGTATTCTGTATCTCGTTCACCAACCGATCCTTTAATCTAAGCTATTCCTTTTTAATTTTATTTTTATTTTTAGAAAATTTCACACTCACTTCACTTTGTGCAAGATTATATTTGCGCAAAAATATTTCTATTTGGTATTTACTAAATATGTAGCTTTTGGTGTTTGATATCCTCCTTTTAGCTTGAAAAAATATGATATTTAAATTTTATTTCTTAAACTGATAGCGTTATTATTATTATTTTGGAAGAGGAATGATAGATTTTAAATAAATAAATATTGTTTTTACTATTTTGATTTATTGCCACCCTTAATAGTTAAATCACAGTTATTTTGACAGAGATTTATTAACTATTTCTGTACAAAAATAATGAATAATCTAAACCTTAATTGTTGCATTTATCAAATTTTCTGAACCTGTTTTTTTTTATTAAAATTAAAATAATCAACATTGCTAGGGCATATGTTTATACTTAGAAATTAGAAATGTGAAAAAAGAAGATCTTGATGATATAATAGGAAAAAGAGAAGGGAATTGAAGGGGGCGTTAGTTAAGAGAATTGGCGGCGCGCGAAATAACGGTTATAGAAAATAGAGCGGAGCGTAACCGCCATCAACCTCTGCAAACCCCGCTCCTGAACAACCACCATTCACCGCCAAATCCAATGTCTCTGAGAGCGGAACCCTAGCTCCATTTGCACGATGCGCTTGGTTCTGCTTCAACAATAATCTTCTTCTCTTGTTCCTTCAATACTCGCCATGGATTGATAACAATCGAGCGAACAACGTTATTATGTGTGAGAGAAGGTTGATGATTAATGTTTCTCACGAAAGCCTTCCACGATCATCTCTGAGCATGCACTACGTAGATGGCAGTTTTTCCTACGACCGGCTTCCTTCCGAAACGCTCAACCTCTCCATCCTCAAATTGGATGCCTCTTCCTTCCGTAATAATTCCATTCAAATATTCTTTTCTTTCTTTCTTTCTTTCTTTTTTTGGTCGCGATCAATAGAACGTTTCTGGATAGTGAATTTATGCATGCATGATTTTGTTGTTCGCAGATGTTGAAGTTGCAAATGCAGCAACTGTTGCAGAACTCAAACACGCTGTGGAGGCGGTTTTCTCTCACGTGCCTCACAAGGGGCCGGGCAAAATATTATGGTATGCGTTAATTAATTAATTAATTTACGTATGTTTCTGATTCTGTAATCTGCAATTTCACTAATTTTGGACAGCCTATAGGTTTTGATCATTGCAGGTGTAACAGGGGAACGTGATTTAAATTCTGCTACCTGCCTAAGTTTTTGAATAATGATTATTCGTAATTTGTTTATGCAGGCCACTTGTTTGGCGGCAATTTTGCTTATGCTATAAAGGACAGATATTAATCGCAGAAACGGATTATATTAGAGATTATGGCATCAAGGATGGTGACCAGGTAGTGCTTTACTCAGATTATGATTCTTTATTAATTACTCTAGTTGTAGTTAGAAGTCATCCGTTGGTCTCATGAGTACTCTAGAGTCTTGACTCATTTGTTTTGGCCAGCTTCATTTCGTGCACCATGTATCTAACACTTGCAGTTTCCAAAGAAAGCAGTCCATGACACGACTTGTCAATTCGAAACAACAAAGGAGGTAACAAGTTTTCAATATATGATCTACCTAGCTAGCGAAAAAATTATCATCATGACTATGTTCTTTGAAACCACTAATTAAGATGGGAAATTGGGAACTTCCTTTAGTTGAATTGAATTTCATGCAATATTCTCAAACAAGTGCTTACATGGAGATGCAGGTCATCGACAAAAGTGAATAGATATCAACAAAAAGAAGACAACGACATTGGTTTGGATGATATAGTCATAGAGAATGCAAAGATCCAGAAGAATTGCAATGCAGAAGAACATGGAGGAGGAAAGAGAAGCATAGCTGGCTTTTTGGGAGGGTTGTTCTCACACAGCTGGCTGGCAGTTGTGATCACAAGAGCTAGAATTGAGGGCTGGATTTTCTGCTCAATGATGGCTAGGTGTATATTTAGCAGTTTTAGAAAAATTAGAAGAAGAATTTTACGCTATTGCAGGAGGCAGCATTACTCTCAGAGACCCACATGGAGAGAATTTTTATAGAGTTTTCATTTTAATGATTTTAACCTCTTGAGTCCTGTCCTTATACACACTGTAAAGAGTTTTCCAACCGTTCTTGCTTTGGTTCTTTTATTGTCTTTAAAGATAGAGACAATAATAACTTTGCTGGATGAGGCTTGTACCATATTGTAGTTGACTCCATCATGCAGACAGAGTCTATCAGCCATGGATGGAATAGAATACCTTTATGTTACTTAGTTGCTGCCGTTGGGGTCACAACCTACCTACCTGCAATGTAACGCTTCATGCTTTAATATGTTACTAAGGATATAAGGATTTCCCCACCCCGCTTTTATCACCCAATTTGTGATAAGGCAGAAAGACATTAAAATTTTCGCGCTGTGTAACTCAATTGCAATCTTGATTTTGATCTTCACATTCTTGTCCACTCAGTGCTTACTTGTAAATATTTGATTGTAATGCTACGTTTTTTTTTTTCAGTCCACAATCTTGTATTGTCTTCTTATCTGTATACATTTGGGCCTAGGGAGGTGTTAGTGGGTATACAACAACTTGGGCCAAGGCCTGATCCATTTAAATGGAACATTCAAAGTTGTTTGTGAATTGTGAGTGTCCAAGTTCCAGATTCCACTAGCCACACACACAACACAACCCCATTAATTTGTGTGGCAAAGAATGTAGATAGATAACCTTGCTTTCAAATCCTCTTCTCTCGAATCCAATAATCCTCACAGACTGAGCAGAGCTGAGACACACATCCTAATAATCAGAAAGAGGTGGCCATGGCAAACATGATTATGGCTTCCACCAAATCCCTGGTTCCAATCTGCACCAATTCCCGTTCCCCCACACCCAAACTCCCGATGCTCCAAATTTCACTCCCCAAAGTCCAAAACCTGAAAGTGAAACTCCCAATTTCAAAGCCTCAAATGCTTACCCTTTTGGGAGGGATAGCGCCACTGGTGTTGGCAAGGCCCTCACTTGCAGCAGAAATAGAGAAAGCAGCACTGTTCGACTTCAACCTCACGCTTCCCATAATAATGGTGGAGTTTCTGGTGCTGATGGTTGCGTTGGACAAGGTATGGTTCACCCCTCTTGGGAAATTCATGGACGAGAGGGACGCGGCGATCAGGGAGAAGCTGAACAGCGTGAAGGACACGTCGGCGGAGGTGAAGCAGCTGGACGAGAAGGCCAATGCTGTGATGGCGGCTGCTAGGGCGGAGATAGCGGCGGCGCTGAACAAGATGAAGAAGGAGACGCAGGCTGAGGTGGAGCAGAAGATTGCAGAGGGAAGGAAGAAAGTGGAGGCTGAGCTGCAGGAGGCTCTGGCTAGCTTGGAGTTGCAGAAGGAAGAAACCATCAAGTCACTTGATTCCCAGATTGCAGCTCTTAGCCAGGAGATTGTTAATAAGGTTCTTCCCACTGCTTAATATCCATCTATCTATGTATTTTTCCATTTCAATCATACTTTCTACTTTTCAATGTGTCTATTGTGTAATGAAATCGCAATACTGTTCAATGTAAAATCTGAGATTCAACTATGAATTGGCCTCCCATTGTTTTTATAAAAAAAAAAAAAAAAAGAATACAGAAAACGTAGGAAAAATCCCTACCCCAGCATTCCAGCAATGTGCATCTCTTTTCGTTATATGCTAAAAAAAAAAATCGTGCAAGGCTACATGAAGAAAACAGGTTATGAGGAGATACTGAGTTACATTTATTTTTTTGTTTTGGAATGTGTTGATGTATTTGCCGTGTGACATGGCATGTGTGTTTCTGTAAGGCTGCCGGAGATTCTGCAGAACCTTTGATTCTTGTATAATTTATGGATAAATTTTAAGTGGTTAGTTAGGAAGGAAGCAGTATTGGGTAAGTCTGTTTTTTTAACTTCATTGTTTCCAAACAAAGCATGACTCATATGAAGATTCAAATTCAATGTGGCCCAAGCCCAAGGGAGCTGCAGACTGCAGTCAAAAGCAGCATTTCGTTTTTTTATCCACTTAACAGGAAAATGGTGATGTTAGAGTAGAGGGAAAAAAGAGACAAAAGAAAAGAGAAGTGAAATATAATTAATGAGAATGCATCTTTTCAATAGCAGCCTGTCATTGAAGGGAATAGCCGAATAGGTAACGTATTAAAATTTTCCAAAATAACTGCTTCACTGGTTCTTGATCTTGCCGTAAGGCTTCACTATCAACTCGAATATATATTTTTCATTTTTAAATTTAGATCAAATGTCTAATAGGCTCTATTTTAATAGAAAATATAGCACACTAAAAACAGTCTAGTGAGATCGTTCCTAGTTTGCCGTCTGAACTTAATTGGGATATAACAACGATACTTTCATTTAGTAGTTGTAGACTCTTGAAATATACTAATCTGTGATAACTGCTTAGCGTGTATTATCTTTATTTTTATTTTTTTAATTTGGTAGAGAATATTTTAAAGTATAATATGAGATTATAAAACACACAACGTGGAAAAAAAAATTAAAAGCTAATAAATGTAATTAAAATAATTGAACTTTAAATGAAAATTCGAAGCATATGTTTGGTATCGATTTTACGTTCATACATATTGCGATGACGTTCTTTGTTCTCACATTTTGCGTAATGTGGGAAACCAGAATAATTGGCCATATATTGAACTCTGAGACAACACGAAGCATCGTAAAACACAAAATTACAAATGGTGGTGAGAACTACTTAATCCAACCTTCGTTCAATTTCTTGAAGTTTTCGACCTTTATTTTTCCTCCATGTGTCTGGTATGATTCCCTTTCCCCTGGAAGCCACGTTAAATCGTAGATGTTAAATCATATTATACCACGTACGTAATTGTTCATATTGAATAGAGTTTTATTTCTATTTATAACTTTAAAAACTTTACACTGCTAATTAATTAAAAATGATAATACATATATATATAATTTTAAAAATAATTATTATAAAAATTGAAAAATTTATCATACACAACCATTTATTTAAGAAAAAAAAATGAGTTTAGGTAATATACGCCGTCGTCCGTGACTCCGTTGCATCACCTTTTCTTTCAAAAATAAATAAATTATACTGTCATTTAATATCTATAGAATATTCATCACATCTTTTTGCCATTACTGCCCTTGACAATTATTATTATTATTTTCATCAAAATTAACAAGTCCACGACCTTAGTTTTAGGTAGTTCAGGTTTCTGTTCTTAATTTGTTTGAATTTGAATAAACCTGGCAATTTTCTCTGCTCAGTGCTCACGCCAAAGATAATTCTTTCTTCTTCTGAGGTGCACAGTGAATTCGGTACTCTTTATTTCTTCTGATTATAATGCTTTTGAATTCTTCTCGTTTTTTTATATTTTGAATTATATATTTACATGCTTTTTGTATTAATCACTGTTCTTTAGTTCTGAGAAGGCAAAACTAGTTGGGTGTGTTTCAGTGGCTGAACCGTTGAGTTTCTATTTTTTGTTAAAGTTGTGTTTTGGAGGCTTCCTCGTTTCCTTTTAGAAAGAGCTTTTGAGGGGATTGACTCGGCCATTAGTTGCTGCAAGATTGAAACTTTGACGTTCATCAAAGGGAAATGATCCAAAAGAATACTTAGTTATATTATTTTGAGTAGTGACTCAGTTTGATTCCTGAAATTTAAAAAATTAGAGGAAAATATGTTCTTCCTTGAAAGTTGAAACTCATTTGTTTTCTTCTGCCGAAAAGGGAAAGGGCATATATGACCTGTGTTTGTGATTTTTAGGGATTAATGTAGGTTTTATTATTTTATCTTTTTCATGGATTGACCTGTTTGACCCCTTTTAATATTTTTAAGAATTAACCTTTCTCAACTTAAAATTATCAGGGATGAATCTGGTTGTGTAGTACTTTTTAGTCAACTTTTTACTTTGTGCTTTCTGCATTTTGCTGAATTATTTTATGGATGTTACAACTTACAACATCAGATTGAAGAATGGCACAAGGTACTGCTACTCCACCAGTTCCTTTTGATTTTGAACTCGTGGTTGGTGATCACCTTAGAACTGTCACAGCCTCATCCAGCAGCACAGACCCATGGATTGAACCTGAAAGGTTGAAACTCAGACACAGGATTGGTCGGGGACCCTTTGGTGATGTTTGGTTAGCAACTCATCATCAATCAACTGAAGATTATGACGAGTACCATGAAGTTGCTGCCAAGATGTTACCTCCAATCAGAGAGGAACATATGAAGACTGCATTTGAGAAATTTTGTGAATTATATTTTCAGTGCCAAGGAGTGGCTAGGGTGTGCTGGCTACTTGGAATTTCAATTATAAATGGAAGGGTTAGACATGGATTATGCATTTTATTCTGTATATGGGAGATCTTTAACATCCTTTGTGAAACTTTGCTATATAACTAATATATTTGTTTGTTTTGCTCACAGATATGCATCATTATGAATTTTTATGAGGGTTCAGTTGGTGACAAGATGGCTAGACTCAGAGAGGGAAGGATTTCATTGCCTAATGTTCTGAGGTAATGTGATTTTGGTGTGTTCATTGAAATATGTTTACCTGATTATTTTTATAGCACAGGGTGGAGGGGGAAAAGATGGTCAATACTAAGGGCATTTTACGGGCTGCAGGTATGCTATCAATCTGGCTCAAGGTATTCTAGAACTTCACTCAAAAGGGATCCTAGTTCTCAACCTTAAACCATGTAATGTGCTTCTTGATGATACTGATCAAGCAATACTGGGAGATATTGGTATTCCAACTCTTCTGTTTGGTTCCTCGTTTCTAAGCTCAGATATGGCCAACAGGCTTGGCACTCCAAACTACATGGCTCCAGAACAATGGCAACCAGAAGTCAGAGGCCCTATATCCTTTGAAGCAGATTCATGGGGATTTGGGTGCACTATTGTGGAAATGTTGACTGGTAATCAACCTTGGTATGGGTGTCCTGTTGGTGAAATATACCGATCGGTTGTTGAAAAGTATGAAAAGCCCCAGATTCCTAGTGGCCTTCCTTCTTCAGTTGAAAATATCCTCAGTGGTTGCTTTGAATATGATTTGAGGAATCGCCCTTCAATGGTAGATATTCTGGCTGTCTTTAGGAGGTTTGTAAGTTTTTTATGTTTCTAGGAAGTTACTATAATTAGGTGGATTTTTTATATATATATAGCTTATTATGATAATGGTATATATTCTTATTTTGGGTGACATGCATATTGTCATAACCTTTCTTTATTAATTAGTACATTTTTCTTATCTGTTCGGCCTACCTTGCAGCTCACTGAATGTAGTAGCCAATGATGGAGGATGGATATATCTTGGAACTAACAAAACTATAGCAAAATCAAGTAGCACTGGCTACACTCAGTGGTCCCTCTCAAAGGATCATCTTCAGGTGGGTGATACAGTGCGCTCTCGAAAGCCTTCTAATTCTTGCAATCCTCAAAACATGGAGGTCCCTGAAGGAACTGTTGTTGGTTTAGAACGTAATACAGATCATGGATTTGTCTTAGTGAGGCTCCATGGTGTTCATGACCCTGTAAGGATTCATACATCAACTCTTGAACGTGTCACCAATGGTTTAGGAGCCGGGGATTGGGTACGCTTGAAGGAAGAAGATGAGAAGCACTCGCCAGTGGGTATTCTTCATTCTATCAATCGTGATGGCAGAGTGACCGTTGGGTTTATCGGTCTGCAAACTCTTTGGAACGGTAACTCTTCAGAACTTGAAATGGCAGAACCTTACTGTGTGGGCCAGTTTATCAGGCTGAAAGCCAATGTTTTGAGTCCTCGATTCGAATGGCTGCGTAAAAGGGGAGGTGCCTGGGCTACTGGTAAGATTTCTTGGATCCTACCAAATGGATGTCTAGTTGTCAAGTTTCCAGGCATGTTGAACTTTTGGGATGCACCAAGCACTGTCTTGGCGGATCCCTCCGAGGTTGATGCAGTTAATTTTAAGAATTGTCCAAATATGATAGAGAAGTATCAACATGTAGAGGATCACCACTGGGCAGTTAGACCTGTTCTAATTGCATTTGGCCTTCTTACTTCTGTGAAACTAGGAATGTCTGTTGGAAAGAAATTTGGGAGGAACATGAATGGTAATGCTAATGCTAATGCAATGGAGAGTGAAAGTCATTATGCAGATATTAGCCAGAATGCTAGCAACCCTACATGGACATCTTCAGTAGCTAACATGCTTTTCAGAGAAGGTGTTAACTAGTGAAGATGATATTAACCTGATCTGTCATGCTGCTGTTGGGACAAACATTTCACTTGAGAATTGTAATTATATACATAAATGCCAACTCTGAATGTAAAAATTGTATATATGCCTTGTAAACAAAATTAGCTAGCTTTGTTCATACTTGGTTTCTATGCAATGCAATGTATATAGAAAATTCATAATATACTTACTGGGATAATGAAAAAGAAATAGCATGAAGGTAATGAGTGAAATAAGCAATGAATCAAGCTATATATATCTTCTCAGTCGAATGTAATGTAATGTTGCTTCTAGAGTTGAGTTGTGGCCACTAATTTTGTTAAAGCTTTAAAGTCGAGCCCCTCCATTTTCGTATGGCTATGTTGTGGTCTGTGTAGAATACAACATTACTTACCATTTTATTCATTGAAGAACCAATTTACTGAGTTTGGTTGTAAAGGAGAAGTGATCATATTAAAGTAATTATGTCTTTCATTTTGCTTAACTACATTGAAAATGTGCCTGCGAATTGGATTGTCGGATTTTGAAGATAAAAGTTATTTGATTCGATTTCATTAGTTTTTGTAATGACTCAATTAATTTGGTTTTAAATTCAAAACTGATCTAATTAAATTTAATTTAAAGTATATTGCACGTGTCTGTGCATAGGGTGGGAATTATGTTGTATCAAAGTTAGTTATTTATCAACATATGTTAGAAAATGTTATCTTCTTGGTACTTTTTAGTTAATCTCATTCTGGCATAT
Source organism: Amphicarpaea edgeworthii (assembly GCA_014843725.1). NCBI lineage: Eukaryota > Viridiplantae > Streptophyta > Magnoliopsida > Fabales > Fabaceae > Amphicarpaea > Amphicarpaea edgeworthii. The sequence continues at coordinate 22,132,877 of CM026322.1, read as the reverse complement.
AATATGAGAAGTAAATATCTTAAACTTACTAGTGGATCCCTTCTGATACGTAAATATCATGTATAAGATTATAATATTTAATTTACGATAAAGTTAACATAGATAATCGTCAAGATAATATTATATAATTCAATAATTAGTTCTATTACATCTATATTATGTTAAAAAAAAAAAAAGCATTAGATAAAGTGTTAATTAATAACTGGCTTCTAGAATAAGTGAATCTCTTCTCGTGTCTACACGTACAAAATCTGAAATTTAGTTCAATTTAAATTAGATCGTTTTTCAAGTTTGGAATGGAAAACCAATCCAATTTTCAGGATTTGCATTTAATTTGACACGTGTTCTTAACAACCTTTATTAGTATTCAACGAGCATGTAGAAAATAGAAAGGTTTAATTGTATGGCTATGCAGCGGCCTAAAACTGCTTCTTTACAGTTTAATCTTTGAAGGTTGGTCCACTTTATTTGTAATACCGACTTCAGCACGCAATTTAAACAATTAATGCATCCTTTTTTATCATGTTTTCACAAACACCATAATTACTAGCACAGACCATGCTAATATGAAAGCTAAGATGTCTCTTTCATTATCAATGACAAGTTGCTTTGAAGAATCCTCCTCATTTGAAACTTGAAACTTGAAACTCTCTCTTCTCTTGCGTACCCAATTAATACACCCATACATGCAGATTCGGAAGATAATTATAGGCTGATTCACTCTTGTGTTGTATGACTTCACTTCACATCTTAATTGGCTGATTGATGGTTTGGATTCACAACTTGCTTCTCTTGTCCACCAAGAAGAAAATAAGTAATTTTTTAAAGGGGGGAATGAGATTACGGTAGAAACGAAGAATGGGAAAATATAAAACAAATTAATAATGGGCGATAGGATTAGGACCAACTTGTCCTTAATTCCCAAGATTTGGTAGAAATTACTGCAATATACATCATCCGTTTATGTTTGTTTAATGCCTAGTTGGCCACCTTGCATTACTTACTAACATCAAATTGTATCATTTTGGTTAGGTTTTATTGTATTTTTGTGCTTTTAGTTTTAACCGCATATGTATCATTTTGGTTTTCTACTTTAAAATAATGTAAATTTTGGTTTTTTGTCATTAATTTTATCTAAAATTTGGTTATCTAATTTTCACTGCATATCTATCATTTCAATATTAGATAGTTTATAATATTTTTTAAATGTGAAATAATTTTAAAAGCTTGAAAGTAAAAACTTGGTTGAAAATCTAAAAAAGAAAGTAGAAATGAAACTAGGGTTTAAAGAAAAGAATAGTGTGTGAAACAACTTACATAGAGTTGTTTTCACCTGAATCAAAGCTTACGAGTTAGAATATTGTGCTAAGTACTAAAAAGTGAAAAAGAAAAAAAAAAAAACAGAAATTTCAAGATTTTGTATTGGGTGAAAATTCATGTTTTTGTTATTAAAATGAGTGGGAAAAGATTTAAAATAATTTATTCAATTTAAATGTAATTAAACGTTTTGATTATATAAAAAAAAAAACCATAATTTTAAAAGGATACATAAAACATATGATGAGGATAAATAAATACAGTTAGAAGTAAGCATTGTATTGAAGATCTTCCATTGCAGTTCTAGGACCAACTGGGCAAATGGTTAGTATTATATTATATTCGTAAACTCGTCGATCACGAAAGCTATCGCCGAAAGAAACAAACTATCATGAGAGCTCCTGCTTCAAGCAATATAATATAGAAAAGTGGTTATTTCGAATCCATTTTTTTACTAAAAGAATTGTGATAAACATTATTCTTTACAGCCCCATGACTTGCTGAGGTAATATAATAGTTAAAGTGTTTCTGTACAAAAAAATTATAAAGGTACATTCTTATCAGGTAATAGAAAATTACATAGCATAATACGGATATTAATCTTAAAAAAATATATTACACACACTAACATAATTTTACACTGATTATCATAATTATAAGTAAATTATTTTTTATAAAATTATTTTAAAAATTATATAAATTGAGGTTTGTAATTGTATCACATTGTCGTGAAAAAATAATAGAACATTAATTTGATTGATAAAAGTCACGTTCAAAAACTATATTCTATAATAATAAAAAAAAAAGGCAATTTTATGATAAGAATGCAATGAATTATAGGCCACACAACACAATTTCATAAAATTGTGTATGACACAACTTCACAAACAAAAGCTTGACATTACATAACATGGTTATTTCAGCGAATAGAGATTTTGTCAAATTTACAATTGTGATTACCTCTAATTTGGGTTGAAAATAAAGGACGAGAATAATGGGAGGAGATTGTGACACACACTTGGCCACTTCTCAAAGCCACTTCAAGGGGATATTGCATTAGGCATTCAATTGTGGAGACAAACGACAAAGTTGTATGGGTCTCCCGGAAGGGGACGTCGTGCTATTCACAAAGGCATTTAATATTTTTTATCGATAAATATTAACAGTTAATTTATTAGATATTTGAATTCATAATTTTTTATGAGGAAAAAATAAAATGAAAATTGTTCTCTTACAGTTAATATGCAAATTCATTTTTTAATCCACCAAAATATCTTTAATAAAGAACATTGAAGATAATCGTACACCTAAACGATATTTTAAAGATAAAATTATAAAAATCATTAAACATCAAAGTAGATAATATTTGTTGGTAACAATTTTGGTTCATAATCATAATCTAGTGCCTTGTGTTCATATGTGCTCCCGTGCACACTCAAGAAGTAATCTCTTTAATGGCGAGGAATTTTTTACTGGTTATAAATGTTTTTATATCACAATTTAAATTATTTATTATAAAATTAAAATATAATTATATATTTAAATAGATTTTATTTATTAAAGAGATTACTATAATGTGATTTATATATTATATATTATAAATTTTAATTATATACAATTTTAACACGTAGAACTTTCAAATTAAGGTGCTAGTAGTATTTTATTACAGTGTGCGAGAAACTTTATATCTGGTGGGAGATTCTGTTCTACAAAGCTTGATTACGGTAATATGAAATAAGAAAAGTATCTTGATGATATGCAAGCATGCAAGTACACGATCTTCTCGGACAACAATCGACATAAATCAGATTTATATTTCTTAATCAAATAATTTATAATTCGAATTATGGGTATGATATACAAATAATCATGTCTGTGTTTACAATCTCTAACACAAATATTAATAACTATTATTTCATACCAGTACTCTAATTAAAAGTACACTATATCTTGGTATAGGATCGGATCCTGTCCTTTTGATTAAAAAAGAATTCACATGCAATGACTAAAACTCAAAATAGGGAGCAGCTGGAAATAATTAAAAGGAATGTTGAGATTACGATAGGATCTGTCAGGGTATTAAGTGAGTGAAGCACAATTATTAGTGTTAAACAAATAGTAAGCATCGCGGAGGTATGTGTCAGGCTATGATTAGTGAAAAAGTGTAAAATAAAAAGATTTGGTTATGGGTTAGGTGTAATAGGATGAGATAAGAGATAAAAGCTGAATCTGATGATGGCCCCATGGTACGAGGTCCCCTCTTGTTGCATATAAAATCATGCACTCACACTGTGTGGGGTCTCCGATCCTAAGAAGATCTATTCCCATCACAACTCATAACTCATTACACAATTATTAACACCTTCCTTTCCCTTCCCATGCTCCCACCACCCATATACATGCCATTAGGTGTAAGTTTCTGTATTTATTTGTTGATATTATGTGTTGACTACTAATTTGTTGAGATTGTAGATGCATTTAATTTTAGATCATGTACTCATTTGTCTGTCGAGGAAATAAACCACGAGTTATTCGGATATACTACTTAATTATAAGAAGGGTATTGCTAATCAGTATTATAATGATACTTAGTAGTTAGTACCCTAATGATAGTGATTCAAAAGAAAAAATATTTATTATAAACATCATAAGAAAGCAGAATAAAAAAAAAAAAAACAACGCAATTTTACGTCCTTCAATAAAAAGAAAATTTGATGTTAGTTCTTTAACCAATACTGTAGCTCTCAAGGATACTATTTACATAACCCGTTAATATATATTCTCAAAATTTTCAATTGATTTTGTTAATGAAAGATTTAGGAGTAACGATTGAAAAGATTAAATAAAAATGTTGTTGTTCATATGAGAGGTAAAATACAAGTGAAGGTGATGTGAATTTGACATCAAATTAAAAACTTAAAACCTTAAAAATTATTAGGTGTTTGGATATTTTTTCCTCTTATATGTTAATCAACTTATTTTTTTATTATTTAAAGTTAGATTTTACATTCACACTTAAGTTTTTTTTTTTGTTGAATTCATTTTTAGCTTATAAGTTATTTTTAAGTTAATGTTAAAAATAAAAGTTTAAAAAAATTATTTATTTATTTTTTAATCTAAAAGTTCCATAAAGTTGAGGGGATTTAAAAAAAATAATATAAAAATAAATTTCATCTAAGTAATTTTGAATAATTTATTATAAAATTATTTATTTTTAATTTTTCTTCATTAAAAATAAATATATTTTATTTTATTTTTTTAAATTTGATCAAACAAAATTTATAAATTGAAAATAAACTAATTCATACTGCCCTTATATCCTAACAAATACAAATAAATAGGATTGGTGCAGTAAAATGATTCTGTTCATATCTGAGTGAAATAATACAAAGGACACCTACGATATTGAGCTCTGAAAAAAAAAAATTTTTGAAGAAGTGTTCACTTGGTTAAAATACATATTATTTTTTGTTGAAATACTTTTATCGTGATAATATGTGTAAATAATAATGAGTGTTGTGCCTTACCCTAACAATGTACTGTATTTGTTTGGGTGTATTAATGGGGAAGGACGGATGTGACAAAAATATCTTATTCTATGTATTTCCTTTGGAAGAAAAACAGGAAGGGAATAAGTGATGTTGTTGTCTCATGCATGAAAATATTTTCTCTTTATTGGGCCATGAAAGTGGGGGATAGATTGATAGAAGTGTAACATTTTTATGATTTTTTTTTTTCTTAATAAAAAACAGTTTTTTTTTTTTTATAATGAAAGCACAGTTTTGATAACATAAAAAATCATTATATATTAAGTTGAAATAATATAGTAAAAAGTATAATTTTGAGTTAAATTTATTTTTTTAATTAGCATTAGAAGATTTTTTTAATACAATCTATTTATATTTCACAAATTTTTCCACTCGTTCAAATACTTAGAAAGATATATAGATTTTTTTTTTTTTTTTACTTTTGTCTTTCTTATTTTTATATATAAAATCACATAATTTTGAATACACTATTTTGATAAGTCCTAATACTTGATTTTTTTTAAAAGAAAAATCATATTATGTCATTTCATTCGTTATCCAGTTCAAGATATAAGATAGAATGTAATTGAAAACATTAGAGTTAGCATATAATCTTAGATATTTGTCAAATTATGAATCACATAATTTGTTTATCTCTTTACCAAACTCATCCAAAATTTAGAATATTGAGTAATTCTACTCTATATTTTTTAATTAAAACATGAAAATTTAAGCAGCCAAAGCAGTGTAGTTATTAATGTTATCCATGACAATTTTGCAATCAACTTCAAAAAAACACATTTTGGACATTGAGTTGTTTAATCCAATCAATTGCTTTATGTAATGTCCACGCTTCAGCTTCCTTTGGTGTTGGTATACCTGCGAAAGTTGAAGTCATAGCTTTAATAAAAGTACCATGATGGTCTCTTAAGGGGAGTCCATGAAGTATATTGAATGTGAGGTGTTGCAATGCTAGTGATAGAGTTATTGCTGGTGTAGTGTAGTGTCTTTTGCCTCCAAAATCTTGTTGTTCCAAATGCACCATAGAACCGCTTGAATTTCTTCTCTTGAGTTTGGTGTGGAAGCGCTGAGATTTGTGTAGCTGTCTTCAATGTCCAATTTCTACTTGATTAATTTGTTGAAGTCGTGTAACACATTAATAATAATTAGTTAGCACACGTGAAATAGAGGATTACGGTGAGGCGTCGGAATATAGAAAAGGAGAAAGGGGAAAAGGGAAGGGGGAAATAAAATCTGAATCCGAGGGATGTGATGGATGGTCTAAAGGTATTAATGATCATGTTATCATGTTTTTATGGTACACTCGCGTGCGCATCAACAGTATCTCTCTCTCTCTCTCTCTGCGTTTACGTCTCATGGGTCCTCGCTTCACCCAATCACCCCCAATCGCACTTCCTCTTTCTGCGCGTAGTCTTTCCGTTTCTATCTCTTTTTTTTTTTTTGTAAATGAAAGAGGAAACGTGTCAATAAAATATGGGATTAGAATCACAAATTTTTAAAAATTTAAAGACAAAATATCTCAACTAATTTAAAAACTCAAATCACATATTTGAGAAAAAAAAATACATTTTAACCAATTATATATATTATTATAACCCATCATGTTGATTTAAATTGTAAATATAACTGTGTTAAATATTATGATTGACGACACGGTATATCAATATTAAACTGTTTATATATCTTGATAATTGTTTTTTAAACATAAATAGGCTAGCCATTATGAGAAGATTATTCCATTTCCAATGATAAATGAAAAACAATACTAATGATAAATGAATTTAAAACCCCTGCACCTAACTGTACCAAAAAAATCTTCTCCTCTTGAGAAAATCTCTGAATGAATACGATGCGGCAGGCAATTTGAAATTGGTGAGTATCCCAGTGCAGACTGTGCAGTAATACTCGATGAATAGTGAAAGTGAAAGAAACAAAAACAATAGAAGTAGTGCATGTGTGATAATGTGATATGATAAAAAAAAAAAAAGGAAAATAAATAAATAAATGATATCAAATATTGAGATGTACATGTTATTGTCCACTTGATATTTATCCTATATACAAGTTGCATAAGATATTGGTAAGGTTAGGTTGGAAGGGTGGAGATACGTTTGATTATCATTTTCTTTACTTTTTTGAGTTTTTCCTTTTTTTCGTAATGATATTAGTGTCAAATATTTATTAATTTTATTGATGATTTTTTTTACTAAAATAAAATGTTTTTTTTTAATAAAAAAAAGCTCCTTATTTTGATTGTTTCTTCATAACAATAGCTATAAGCTATTAAACTTAATCTTTTATTGGGGACAGGTTTAGAAAATGTTAGAGTACAGATTAAAATGTAACACTGTCTTTGTCAAGGTTGGAAAAACTGTCTTGCTTTCTTTAATGTTTCATTTATTTATATAATTTTAAGTATACTTTATTTTCAATCATTAATAATATTTTAATTTTATTATGTGAATTTAAATATATAAAATTAATAAATTAATAACATGAGTTATAAAAATAAGAAATCAAATAGCTAAATTATACTTTAATTGAATTATATAACTTTAATTTTATTATTCAATTGTTATTATAATTTAAATTATTTACTTATCATAAAAAATAATTTACTGTGATGAGATGAGGGTTTATATTCCGGAATCCAATCCCAATCATACAAAACCAGAAAAATTTAAACTTGGACTTAGTTAAAGTATGTATATATTTATCATTAAAAAAACACTGTAGAATAAAATTTTCGGTGTCATTATATGTTTATATTGTTTTTTTAAGATGATATTTGGCTTACGTTTATGTATACTTCAGCATCGTAAAAGCTAGCTAGAGATGCAGCAAAAAAAAAAAAGGCTAGCTAGAGAAATTCAATTAATTTAATGTGAAAAAGAAAGAAAAAATGGTAATGGTGTGTACTTTGTAATGTAAAGTAGTACGTGGGTTGAAATCAGAAAAAATCCTTAGAATCAATGCCCTCTTTTCTGTACTGTACGCATTGCGGTAAGTATCCTAATGCCCGACACCTATCCTTTCCACTTTTTTCAATATCAGAGAAAAGTCAAAATACCCCAACAAAAAAAAAACTTCGAGTTCAAGATATCGCTTTCACCAAATTCTTATTCTTATTTATTATTCACCAAATTCAGCTCATCAATTTAGGAAAAGAAAAATCTTGCCAACCAACAATTTTAGAATAATAGTACTATTAAGAACATAAATATATATATAAAAAATATAAATTATTAATAGAGACATCCATTGTTTCACAAAAAATACTTACCACAGGGGAAATATTAAATTCACCATAACAACTGCTCTTTTTTCTTTCTTTTTTTTTTTCTCAAGAGAGTCTATTAGGCACCAACACCAGCTGAATAAAGAAATTTCACCGATAATTTTAAACCAATAATTAAGAAAATAAAAATAAAGAAACTCTCATTACATTCAATAGAAATATGAAATGCTGCTTAACACCTTTTTCTTTTCTTTTCTGAAAGAGCATGTATAGTTTTATTAGTCACCGAAATTAGTTGATAATTAAGAAAATAAATAACAATATTTATTACAATTAATTTAAATATTAAATGCATCTTATCACATGTTCATTAAGGTTAAAATTTTTTTTTTTAGTTTTTATAAATATATTTGATAATTTATATTTCTAGTCTATATAAATTTATTTATTTATTTTTCATTTTTATAAATTTAAAATATATTATTTTTTTACTCAAAACTAGGTTTGATTATTCAAATAATCAAATCTATATGTTTGATGTTTTTTTTTCCATATCTTTCCCTTTATTTCTTCACTTTCACTTTATTAAAAAATAAAGATTAATGATCGACTAATAACTAATAAATAATAATTAATCATTAATCATTAATGACTAATGACTACTCAATCCGAACTGAAATATAAGAGAAATATAAGAGAAGAACAAAATTACATGTTGGTTGAAATAAAATATAAACAAAAAATAACTAAATTTTCCATCTTTAAAGTTTTATATTTAATCACTCATTTTATCTTATCTTATGCAATTAAATGCATAGGATATTTTAGTAATTGAATCACTTTTTTTTATTGAGACTATTAAAATTATTTTTTTTCTTATATTTCAATCCTCAACTAATAATTAATGATTAATAACTACTCCCTCTTATTCAAAAGATATGATTTTGACATACGTATTTATTTATTGGTATATTTATTTAAAATTATAATAAATATTTATAAAATAAATAATTATCAGATAATTAATTATTTTATAAGTTGATAGGATTTTTTTTAAATAAGTATAAAATAATTTATTTTAAACAAAAACAGTTAAAACAAACATACTTAAAATACATATAATTATTTATTTTATTAAAATAAATAATTATTTTATCAAATAAACTTAAAAAAACGAGTCCATTATAAAAAATATAATTAATGTGTTAAATTTCTTTAAAAAATATTAAATAGTTTACTAATATATCATTTATCTTTCTAATTAATTACTATGACTCTACACTGCTCAGATATTAACTAAGCATAATCTTGAAAAAAAATATTGATGCAACGTGGATTTTCTAAAATGTCATATATTTCAGAAAACGGAAGTAATAATTAATGCCCAATAACTAATAATTAATAATTTAAAAATGTGGAGTAAAAAAAATAACATGAAAGATACCATAAATAAAGTGAGAATGTAAGAAATAAAATGAAAGATGATAAAATAAAAAATATCAAACATGTGTAATTGAATAAAAAAAAAAAAACATTTCAAACTTATAAAAATAAAAATTTATCAAAAAAAATTATAAGACTAATAAAAATATACATTAGTATATTTATAATTACTAAAAACATATTTTATTCTTCGTTTAAAAACAGTAGCATGTAAAATCATATCCGACCTGATTCAGATTAATAGCAAGAAAAATAATGTTTCAACTTTCAACATCCTAATTAAGTGTATACATTCATAGCAATAGAAAAAAAAAACCATCTGTGGTGAAAGTTGAAACTTAAAACTATGAAAGCGATTACATGTAAAAGGAAAAAAAAAAAAAAGAGTGTGAATTAAATGAATAATTTAATATTGGAAATTGGAATACAAAGTTTTTATTTTCTTTTAAGAAAAAAAAAAAAAAGAGCGTGTGCGGTAGAGTGGGGGGAAAGCGCGTGGTGAATAGTGATAGTGAGTTACGTGAGAATGTGCTACTGGGTTGGGGTCTGGACATAATAAATAAGGTTCAAACAAAATACCCACACTTTGTTACTAACTTCAACTTCTTTCTTTCTTTCCTCTTCTTCCATTACCATAAAGTCACAGTTTCGGTTTCGGAGGGAAACACCACACAACACAAAAAGCCCCAAAGCAAAGCAAAGCAAATCAAATCACCTTTTTTTTTTTTTTCTTTTTTTTTTTTTCTCTCTTTGAGTTATTCAAAATGTTCGCCGAAGAGAATGGCCTCAAAGGAGACCCCAGACTCCAAGCCATTTCCCAAGCTATCAGAGTCGTCCCTCACTTCCCCAAACATGGTCTCTCTCTCTTTTCTTTTTTATTTTATTATTACAACAAAGCTTCCTTTTCTTTCATTCCTTCGCTGTCTCTGCTCCCTCCTCTTCCCGTTGTTTTTAAAATAAAAACCTTTTCTTGTTTTGTTGTTGTTGTGGTTGTTGTTGTTGCCGAACAGATCTGCAACCGTTTATTATTTTATTTTATTTATAAGGAGGGTGGTGGATTAAACTAACCAACTAATGGGGGTGTGATGAAATTCATTCGCAGGAATAATGTTCCAAGACATAACGACATTGCTGTTGGATCACAAGGCGTTTAAAGACACGGTCGACATTTTTGTCGATCGTTACAGAGACATGCACATTTCAGTTGTTGCCGGTACCGTACCGTACTCTACCATCACCTTCTCTTCCCTACTGTCCATTACTACCCTTTTTTTTTTTTTTTATAAAAAAAAACATTTTTCTTTTCTTTTCTGTATACCCTCTTGTTCTTGAAAAATAAAAGTTTAAAAAGGTGAAGGTAAACTTTACTGGGGCGTTGATATTGCCACCAAGGTTTCTCCTTTCCTTTGCAGAAAGAGATCCTGGCAAGTTCTTGTTCCTTAGTTGTGTCTCTGTTAATTTTTTTTTTCATTTCTTAAATATTTAAATATTTTATGGTGTTTTTTTTTGGAGTAAGTTTTGCTTCACTTTCTTGCTTTTCTTAACGCAGTATCTTTTCCGGGTTTTTCTACCTTTCTTATTATAAAAAAATGATTCACACTCAGTTTCCCCTTGTTTCTATCCGGGTTTTCTGTTATTTTATTTTATTCTTGTTTCGACTTTCAAGGCAATATTTATTTTTGTAAGAACTATTTTTTTTTTTTGGGGGGGGGGAGTGGACTTGAGAGTTATGTTGTGGGTACTGGGTAGGTACTATTTGTAACATTCAAAGTATTTTCTCAGTCTCTGATTCTGATTTTTGACTGATAAAAAAATGATGGACCTTAATTTAGGCCACATACACGTTTTGTAATGATAGCATCTTGTGGAAAACAAACTCAGGCATGGTGGTTATTTTAAACAATGACCCTTCAACTAATGAGGGCTTAATAGATTTAATGGACTATTACTGTTGATGTTGCCTTTGGTTGTTTTTTTGTGTTGATTATTAATGTAATTGGATTACATGTAGGAATTGAGGCAAGGGGGTTCATATTTGGTCCCTCAATTGCGTTGGGCATTGGTGCAAAGTTTGTTCCTTTACGCAAACCGCGGAAGCTGCCAGGTATATATATATTTGTGTTTTGTCGAATGTTGATTTTAGAGATTGTGTCCAAACTTGGTCAATGTTGAAACTTGACTCAGATGGTCAAAGTTGAAACTTGGAATTACCAAACTATGACCGAAACAACAGAATGTGGAGATCACTTTCTGAGTTTCTGTGGGAGATGGAAAGACCTTGTCCTAATTTGATTGGTTGTTCACTGCTTAATGTGTTGAAGTGTTAGTTAGTAGTTGGAGTTACATTGCTTGATTTGCATTGAAAAATCTTAATCTGTACTATTTGGTGCATCAAGATTTCAAATTGAGTCATGGCTTGGCTGCATCCAATTCATGAAAACTGGGTCAAACAAAGACTTACTTCTATCCTATCTTGATCAATATTGCATGAATCACAGTTGCATGAGGTGGGGAATAGATGTCTTTTTCAGCATCTCTGTTCTATTTTTATTTTTAACCTGCTAACTAGTAGAAGCCTAAATTGTATAAACAGTATTCTAGACAGTAGGAATTTTTCAACAATTCATGTTGAGGTGCTTGTTCAAAACTGGAATACTTCATTTTCAACTTACTTTCAAGTTTCAAGTACCAAATTTTAAAGCACATGTATCTGACTAAAATTCATTTGGGACCAATGGTTGTTGTCTTGGTCTTTTTAAATTGCCTTGTAAATGCAAACAGCATGAAATGCGAGTTGAAAATCAGTTATCAGAACTAGGTAAAAAGTAATTCCAGCTAATACGTACCAATTTCATAATTCATATTGGTACCTACAAAATCAATTAAATTAATTTGTACTCATCTCATCTCTTTGGTGTGAATGGAATCAAACTTATTTATAAATGAGGTTTCCCCATACACTTGCAGTGGCACAGTTGTAAATGCTTAATCATAGCTGGAAGAAAAAAGAAAACTTTTGTTGGGTCCTCCACATTCGGCCTAATTAAATTAACCTTGACATGGTTTTATTTAATGTTTAGGTGAAGTGATATCAGAAAAGTATGCTCTAGAATATGGAACTGATTGTCTGGAGTTGCATGTTGGTGCTGTCCAGCCGGGTGAAAGGGCCATAGTGATTGATGATTTGGTGGCCACAGGTGGAACTCTTTCAGCAGGAGTAAAACTTCTTGGTGAGATTTTTGTTTTTTGGGGTGTGGGGTTGGTTACTTTTTGTCTATATATTCTCTCTTATTTCACTTGTGATTGATCAATGTATGTGGTCCCAACTTTGCTATATATATGTGGTTTCTTTCAACTTGTTTTATAGAACGTGTTGGGGCTGAAGTGGTGGAATGTGCTTGTGTCGTTGGTGTGCCTAATGTCAAGGTAATAATCACATGTTATCTTTCTTTTGTAAGTTTGCTTGTTTTTGCTACTTAATCTCTCAGAAAAATCGTATATGGTTGATAAGAATATGATCTGTTTCAAATTCATGTTTTTGGATCAATTATTCGAAAATGAAATTGAAATTAAGGCTTGTGTTTCAGGGGCAGTGCAGGCGTATTGGAAAGCCACTTTATGTTCTTGTTGAACCGCGTAAAGCAGATACATGTCAAGCTCAGGCAGATAAATGTTACTAATGAGGTATGCCAAATCCAACATTAATTCCTGAAATGGAAATTGTTTCTGATAAAAATGGTTGCGTAAACTAACCGGTTTGCCTTTGGGCTAATAACTCTATATACGTTTTGTAAACAGATTTCAAACATCTTTAGCTTTTTCTCAACGACTTTAGACTCTTGCTGCAACCTTTTATGGCAAATGTCATAAAGTGGCCCAGCAGTTAGCTAGTGAGCCCCCCTGAGTACACTTTTAGGGTTAAGCATGGAGTTATAATTAATTATTTTAAAAAAATAAACAAATGAGATTAAAAAAATGTCTCTTTTGTGGTAATATTATCCTTTTATATGCATAGATTTCACTAAGTATATATATTGATGCAGATGGTTGGAAAGGACGCTTCGCTTCGTTCGTGTGAGAAATGTGATCCTTAAGTCATGTTCCTGGCAATTGTTAAATATCATATCATCTGGGAATTGTTCCCCCTTTTTCATATCTTTATCTTCTTTGTACATGTTAGCCATTATTATGTTATGTGGCCAGCAGTTTAGAACAATCATTAAATAAGGGATGAATTTTATGGCATTCAAATGTCAATTTTAGGTTACATTTCTTCATTTTATGTCTGGAATATTCGTAGATAATTAGGAAATCATTTTCTTCCATTATATTATATATAAAAAAGAAAAAGAAAATTTATATTTACAATTTATTTACCATATATTACAAAAACAAATTTTATTAAAAAATGAATTGTTTTAAAAAGTACATGTCTTATTAATTTTGTTATATAATATTTTTTAAAATATATATAATTAAAGTAAAAATAAATCAACTTTGCCCATATTTTACCAAATAGTCTTATTTACGAAACAAAAGCTATACAGTTTGTGGAGTTATAAATTTAAGTGATTTTTTTTTATTTTCTAAGATTCTAAGCATAAGATTTGACTTACAAATCTAAGCAATAAGACATTAAGTATCTCATTGTTTTTTTTTATATCTTTTTATTCCTATCAAAATTCATTACTTCAATTCAGTGAATCCTAGTTTAAACTTAAGTTTTAAATATTGAATATAAATATACTCTATACGAAATTGAAATTATTGTTATATTAATTAATCTCATTTTGAAAATTGAATCTTGATGTGGTAAATCAAATTAATATAGTGACTCAATTAAAACAATTTGTTTTCATAACTTAAACACAAATTTATGAGTCTTTTCTCTTTAATTTATCCCTATCTAATAAAAAAATTATTATCATTGAATTAAAGCATATATATTATACTTGATTCACTTTAGATGATAATTATAATTATAATTTTGTGCAAATTTGTTTAAAATTTGATTTAAACTTTAAAAAAAAAAATCAGTGCAAACACACAAATATTGGTTGAGTTAATCAAATGATTATTTTTCTTTGGTTAATACTAGTTAAATTTAATTTTTAATTACTATTATTTATTTATAAATAAATAAAATGATTTTATAAATATATTAAAGATTTGAAAATAAACGCAAAAATTATAGTTATATGTGTGTAAGCTAATTTGAAAACAAGAGTCAAAATTCAAGTTATTCTAAGAAACCAAAAAGAGTAAATGGCTATAAAATGCCATTTCTGTTAAACAAAAAATAGAGACGAAAAAGAAGAAGACAACAGCAAACATAATTTTACGTTTGATTTTCCGGCTTTTCATTATTCTAAGTTGACAAAAAAAATGTGGTGCAAGGCTCTCGTATATATGTGTGTAAAGTAAAAACTCTTGGTACAAGTTGAAATACATTAACTCACCTGTTGGGAACGGCAAATGATCGATCATCCACTGGGATAACAAACAGTGGGCTCTTAGTCAAAAGCCGAAGAACAGAACAATATTATATTATCACTTCACATATATTTCTTTCTAAATACTTGTTACAGTTTCCACTGGAGGGGAATCATCACTTGCTGTCATATCCAATTTGAGAGCATGCCTTGTGACGTGGTTTGTCTGTTTTCTCAGTCTAACATTATCAATGAACAAATCTGCTATAATCTTTCTCATTTCATCATCACAGATTACACCATCTTTTATGTCATTGGCTTTATCTACTACATTGAAAGCTGCACTTCCGTAGTCCTTCTCTAAGCTTTCTACCTGATCAAATTTCAATAAATTCTTTAAGTTGCTTTAAAATGAATAGGGGGAGGTTTGCTGGATTTCTCTAAATGCGTTGCATTAGAAAAAGCAGTCCCAACTCAATTCTGCAACTTAAGATATAGAGAAACAGAAAGATCTAATTTGTACCTCTGCTAGTAGGGTGTCCATTTGATCATCGAATGTTGTTAATTGATTAAAAGGATCAGTCAATGATGATGATGATGAATTCCCCATTGTTCTATCTTCATATTCATTAGGAAGACTGACATTGCACTCTTGAAGCTGGTTGAAAAGAACCCTGCATTTCTCCACCAGTTTTCTCCGATCAGCTTCTGCCTGCTCCCTCTTCTCTCTTTCGTGCATAAGTAGTTTCTAAATACACAAGAAATACAAGAAATAGCATCATCATATGTCTTACATTCTGAGCGAGCAGTGAGGAAGGAATTGCTACTAGAAAAGTTAAGCTTTCAAGATGAAGTTCTGTTTGTTACATTTAAATTCCCACTCAAGAGATAGAGACATTAAAGAAAATCTTGGGAAGGAAAAACAAATAAATGCATAGGATAACAAAAAAATAAATAAGAAAGGAGAGTCTAGCACAATATCTGAAAGCAAAAAACAGTCAAATGAAGAATGTGTGTTTCATTATTTCATATATATATGTTAGTCCTACTAATTTAGAATAAGACATTAAGACTAGAAAATTGACAGCTATTTTCCTGGGGGAAAAATATGAACTGTTGAGGAAGAACTTCCTGCAAAATGACATGTGCAGACTTATAACCTACCTCAGTTTCACTGTGTTCCTTTATCGTCTCACTAAGTTCTTTCTTTAATTTTGTTTGGGAATTACGGAGAGATTTGACCTCTTTAACCAGAACTTTAACATCTGCTTTGGATTTTGCTTCTAGCTCTCCATACTGTTTTGACAAAATTTCCAGCTGCTCTTTAGTAGCATCTAAATTCTCCAACAGTTCATCATTCTGCTGAACAATTGATTCCTTTGTCAAATCCTGATAAGAATTTCGCCCCTGTATATCATGTCGTGAGCCATTATTGAAATCAACAAGTCCTAAAAAGAAAAGCCTAAAATAAATGCAAAAATGTCATACCGATTCAGACTTTAGTTTCATATCCATTTCCAATGATTTACGTCTAAGTTCCTCCATATCCCACTGCATTTGGGTAAACCTTTCTCTTTCAATTAGAATAGCCTGCTGCAAGTTCTCCTTATTTTTCTGTTTGGTAGTTTCAAGTTCTACTTCCAAATCCTTGACCTGAACAGATCCAATCAGTATAACTAATATCTATAAAAAAAAAAATTGAGATAATATGCATGTTATAGAACCATAAATTCCATAGATATCCACAGATTATAGATATTTATTTGTCAACTTGAGTAGTCTCTCATCAATCTCAGATACAGGTAACTAAAAATATACGCAAAATAATTTACAAGGAAATGCATGCCCAGTCACGTACCTTTGTTGCAAGAAAATCCTTTGCAGCTATTTCTTGATTTAGTCTAATTATAAGGTCCTCCATATCAGTTTTTGCAGTGCCTAGCCTTCGCTGCATGGTTGAAAGAATCCTGTTCAATTTATTACGCTGATCTAGAGGAAGGACTAATTGAGTATCACCAGTAGACTTCAACTTTGTGTGGCCCATAATATCTGTCTCTCTTGAAATCAAAGCAGATCCAGGAAGGTCATGAGATCCATCACCAGATGAATTTGGAATCCCAAAATTAGACGTGTCACTACCTCGTATTGAGCTTCCATCACTTCCAACACTCTCATTTGAAAGCTTACGAACATGACGAACAACCTTAGCATTCCCAGGCTCAGAGAAAAGCTCCATGGTATTATTAGCTAAAAGTGAAGAATCATATAAATTACCATTATTTCTGTCCTTTTCTGCAACATAGTTCACATGTCTGGCGTTTGCTTTATGCCTAGGAAGGCCTTCCAATTGCTCTAGAATAGTCTGACCCATAAACAAACCTTCGTCAATATTTGATATGCCATATTTCACAAGCTTTTCTATTGGATTCGTCATATCTTCATCTAATGTTAGATCATCTGTGCCAACTTCAGAATTATCGTCCCGTCCAATTCTTGGTGTTCCCAGGTCAGATTGCTCATATGCAGTATCACTACCATAATCTGAGGCAACAGATGAACTGCCAGCAACTAATGATAAGCTCGACTGGAGAGGTGATTGCACAGAATAAACCATGTTATTGGAATCAGGGTCTGTTTCAGAATTCTGCTGGCTTGCATCTTGGAATGCTGAGAAGTGACAAATGAGGTATAAAATATCAAACTCTGGGAAAGCTAACAATCAATTAGCATAAAACAGACCAACCTGACATGTATGAGGAACTATATGTAAGGTTGAAAAAGATAATCACATACAAGATCTAGCAGCTGCTTCTAGTTCAAGAAATGATGCCACTGCAGCACATCTTGATACATCAATGTCAGACAATAGTTTGGTGATCCACTCCTCCAAAGAGCACCTTCTCTGTAGCAAAAGTATGTGTTAAAATTTACAGCCACTAATTCAACTCTTGCATTCACAATTGTCCAGAACTGCACAGGTAGCTCAATCTAATTATGACGTAAAATTTGTAAGTAGGAGTCATAACATTAGATGAGTCACCTGTCCAGTTGTCCAAAGTTGTGTAGATAACAACTATTGAATGTTGAAACATATTCAGTTACAGTTAGTTAACCCAGTCTATGAATGAATATTAAGAAACCTGCTACACATATTTCAAGAAAATTCTTACTAAATAATCTATAATCTCTTTACCTACACATATTTCATCTACATTATGTCCCAAAATTTCTACGAGTATCCTTATCCAATTCAAATAATTGTTCAACAACCAAATAAAAGTATAAGGCTGTTCAGATATAAATTGGCTCTGCAAAAGTTCTTTAGCATTATTTGAACTGAAATTCATGCTGAACACTTGACCTAGTTGCAGTCACATACAAGAGTTGCACTTATTATTTCTGTAAGGTCGAAGAGAAAATATGACATTTAGGAAGTTCGAGAGGGATGCAATGAAAGGATTTGGTGGAAAAAAAAAAAAATTAGCTCTAGCAGAAATCCAAAAGCACATAATGTTACCATCTTTTTGGGTAAGTACATTGATGGGCCCATTTTTACAAGACAATGGCAGATATTGAGAAGGAGTATTTGGATTGTAAGCATGTTGTTTAACACAAATTTTCAAGGGGAATGGTTAGACATAGATTGTGTGGATATGATCAATAGTAACCAAATACATACTTAATACCTTACCTAAATTTCTATGTGCTAGTAATCTACAGTTGCTAAGCATCTAGGCCAAGTATGTTCTTATAAAATAAGGAGATTCAAGCATGATGCAATATGCAGATCCATAATGCCATAGATGCAACAATTGGTAGTGTAGTAAGACATTTCCAACCTCTTCTAACAAAGCTCGGCTTTTCAACCGCAAGAGTCCCTTGGGTGGCGCTGGAGGGATATTTTTCCTGGGAAACTCCTTTTTAATCTACAAATACAACATGTGGCAAAAGTCTACAAATCAGAGTAACCAAAACAAGCACAAATACATGCAAAATATTTATCTATATATCATACATGCACAAGTGCACAACAAAGCCTAGGCAACATACTTCTTAAAACATTTATAACCCACTGATTTTATTCTCATCTAATAACCAAAGCTATTCTCTCTCGGAGAATTGAAAAATACATTAAATAATTTCCAGTTTCCTGAAGAAGACCATCAATGCAAAAAGGGGTTGGCTTCTCTCATGTTGTTGTGAGGCCACCATTGCCATCCATTAATTGAAAGGCATAACAATTTGAAAATTTCCCATCCATGTTTGTTTTCCACATGAAAAGTTAATGCTGATTTTCTTTAAATCTTGTAAAATTTCAGATTTGGAACTTTGCTGTCAGTTTTGTAATGGCTAAGTTTCCTGTTTTCAAACTGCCATACTACACCAAGTGTTAAAAACTAAAATGGGTATCGACCAATATGCGTGTGTAGAGAGATGATAATGCATAAATGAGAATTCAGTTGTCAGAATCAGGGTTGAAGTACAAAAACATGAAATAAAAAAAAAGATGCAGTTAAAAAGGATAAACTTACATCAGCAAACAACTTTAGAAAATCATTGAACCTTCTTAAGACTCCATGGACCTTTGTAATCCCTTCTGGTGACTGTACACCAACTTGAACCCTGTAGAACTGTCCCTTAATGATGTTAAAAATGAACACTAACAAAGAAGCTATTATTCCACAACAAACTATAAATGAATGGACTATGGAAATCTGTAAACAAATTAATTCCTAAGTCACCTCATTTTATCTTTTCTATAAGATATCTTGCTTATTCAAGGGCATATGTCCTGGTTTGAATTTACAATCATTTTAAAAAGAAACTAAACACTTAGATACACTTTAGTAGTTCTCATAATTAGTTCAACCCCTCTTGCTAGTGATTCTAGTCAGGCACCAATACTATAGCACTCAATCCAATTAATTTTGATGCATAAACTACAAACTGTTAATTATACCAATGACTTCTGAAAGAAAGAAGACAACTATTGAGAAACAAATTGATTGGCAATAGCATGTTAACAGTGAAAAGCAACAACAACCACAACACAAGATAGTACAGCAAAAATGAACCAGCAAGATGGGGCTTTCTATAAAACTGTCCCCTTTTATATATAGAATTAAATGTCCCAGCTTAATAAAGAAGAAAGGAAGTCAGGGATGCAGTATATGATCATAACAACAGATGATGCAGACTTAAATTGCATGTAATACTCTGAAAATAACGGTGGCAACATTAGACAATTCTAACTATTGATACAGAGAGACAATGATACAAGGATGGCATTGATGTTAGAAAGTTGTGGTTGATATGAATCAAGTCACTTACCACATGATATTTAAACTTTACAAAAAGAATAAAAATACACTCTAGTTGCATCTTTCAAATTCAGTGTTACAGTGCCATGTATAATATATTATAAAGGAAACTCCCACAATGTTCAAACATTATATTAGGTGTTAAGTTTTGAACTAAAGTGAATTAACTCCTACATTTATACATTTCTCTCACTGCATCTCTGAAAAGATGGGATGAATTTCTGCACTCTTCTTCTCACCCTTGCAAATTTATAGTCTCACTTTACAAATCACACAGATTTAGACACAACTTTGAAACTGAGTGTATGATGATTTCCACTTGCTTCAAGCTGAGTATATACTTCTAATCCTTACAAATCCAAACTAGAAAGGTGGTACAAAGTTACTCCTAAATCTGGCCATAAACAAAAATTGGGATATCGATAAACTTACCACTATAGGATCTGAATTCCTTGATTTTGGAACAAAGGCCCAAGAAGGTATTGTAACACAATAACTCCAACCAGTACGATGATTGTGTGGCCACACTGTATCTCGCCCATTCTGTACAATAGGGACTTCAGAATTAGAAGGAAGTCAAATACAAAATAATAATTGCACAAAGGAAACCATTTTTTTATGCATAAAAGTCACAAGAATATGAGCTATCAAATAATACCTGAAAATGGAAAAGGGGGCAAGTATTGGCTTAGTATACCAGAAAATATTCTTGAAATGATATATGGTTGTTTTGGCGAATTAAGATTGATGAGAATTCTTGACAAATTTGTAAGCAGAAAAAAATTGTGATAAAGAGTTACCATTTATTTAGATTTTTAAAACAATTGATTATGTATGATCCTTGTGAGATGATAAACATACAAATATATAGCAAGATGGAGTTATAAGGTTGCCTTGGTATTTGAAGGGAGAAGGGGGGAGGGAGAGGTTGTGGGTTTGAATTCTTCTCACTAACAAATTAACAAATACATTTGCCGATAAAAAAAGCCAAAAAACAAATACTACCTCCATCCCTAAATATAAGACTCTTTTTTCAAATTTGTTTGTCCTTAAATATAAGACTCTTTTCAAGTTGTCTTTTGCATTAATTATTTTTTGACCAAAATACCAATTTTCTTAAAGGGTGTGAATTAGTTAAAAGAGTCTTATATTTAGAGATGAAAGTAGTACATAGCAAGATTTTCTCAATGCACCTCTAATCCGCTTGAAGAATAATGTCAAAGTTTCTCAAGAAATTTCCATCTTTGGAAATACTCCATAATTTGCATTTAATGCTAGTAAACTATGTAAACCATTATCAAATGGAAGGGTTTCCCACAAAATAAGACACCCTTTGCCTTAGCTAATTAAAAAAAATGATACCAGGGACAGTGGGTCGCCAGGGAGGTACAGTTTCCAAGATGCCTCTGTCAGGCTCTGGATACCATGTTAAGAAAGAGAAAACAGAGACATGATTAGGCTGAAACCGTATGCCTTAATGACATTATGGTACTAGTTTATATAGACTAATCATATAATTACACATGCTTAGAGGAGATACGGTTTCCTCTAAATCAAATATGTTTCCTCTAAATATTATCCTATCAAATCAGTATACAATAAATTTATTATTTATTTCTAATTCTCAACATGCAATAAGTGAAATTGTCCAATAGGTGTATAAACTGCATCCCAGTAATTGGGATAGGCAATGTGGGACTTTCTAACACTACCATCCATAGATACCTGCCAAGCGATACACAAAGGAACTACGAAAACCGTAGAGATCCCCTCCACAAAACCAAAGGCAATGGAAATGGGTTGTAAGCTTTGATACTCTGTTAGATTTCATCTTAAAATCATCAATTGCCATTAAGTGAAGTTACAAAATAGGAATATCAACCACACTCCGTTAATTATGGCAAGGATGTGAGGCTTTCCAATAACTCCCTACATAGATGCTTGCCGGACTAGGCGATAATTGAAGGAAACATGGTAGAGATCACCTCCACAAACCAGAAAATCAAAAAAAACAATAATATCAACCACACTCCATTAGCTAAGGCAGGGATGTGGGACTTTCCAATGTCAGATTGACCAGGACCATTAACAAGTGGTGGTCACAGATCATACAATATTTTTTCTCCTTTTTTGCCAATCATAGAAACATAGCATAAGCAACATGGCCTCCAAGTGAACAAGAAGCAATGATCTCCACAGCTTAAAGTTAAAAGTAACTATAACCTAGGTTTCATTTGCCTTTAAACACCTAAAATGACACACTCTACACGCTGAATCAAATTCGCACTAACGATCGGAAAACGATCACGCGCATCAATCAAATCACGACAATAGAGACCTAGGGAGCAACAATTAACTCTTTGATCATTGCGTACGAAGTGAGAAAAGTATTGACAAGGAGATTGATCGAAGGAAATGGAACCAGTCCATTCAATCGCGCGAATAGAAACTACAATTACATTAGAAGAATAGGAAACTGACCCATTTTCGAGGCGCAGGACTCCAATCCATGCCGAGAGGCAGCGGCGAAGTCCCATCGTGCCTGTGCTTGGGAGGACTTCGTCTCTGCATCGTCTTCGTCGTCGTCACAGCCTAGAATTCTCTCTCTTTCTACAATTTGAAGATCATAATATGATAATCTGAGCTCAGTGGTAGGAATCGGAATTGTGATGCGGAGTGGGAGTGACGACACCGCCGATCGGATCGAACAAGGTAGAATCTGTGCCGTCGTGGGTACGGCGGAGGGGGCGCACGTTAAGAGTAAAAGCGGCAACGTGGCTAAGAAAAGCCGCGAGCGCAGTGCGTGTGTTTTATGTATTGTGTACACACGTGTTTACTCCAATGAAAAACAATTCTCGTGTTGTGTTGTTGTGCACTGAGTCTCTATACTGTAGAGTGTAGTGCGTTTGCTTTGGGACTCAATTGAGGTGAGAAAAAAAAAGTAAAAGAAAGAAAGAAACAGCCACACCTAAATGTCCTCTTCTGTAAAACAGCATCAGGGAAAGCGAAACGGAACGGAACGACGCTAGATCACTAACTATTCAGCATTGGTAAATTGGAAATGGGCTGGGCTGGGCTGGACCATACGCCCTCTAATACTCTCCTCTTGTGTCTTTGGGTCTCAAAAAGACAATTATTAAATATACATCCTCTAATTAATAACCCCCTTTTATATTTTTGTGTGGGTAAATTATGTTGATTAAAGATAATAAAAATTATTTTTGTGCAAGAAGAGCGTCCGAAGAAGGAAGAAGAGTCAAGTGATCAGAAGAAGAAAGAAGATTGTCGGATAATAAAAAAGGAAAGAAGAATTAATAAAGAAAAAAAAACACATAAATATTTATTTTGTCTCCACAAATAATTATCTATCTGTGACGGTGACTGCAAAAGAATATACTATACAAAGAAAAAGTAAAACATTGAAAAAAAAAAAAACCCCAAAGAATTAATTATTTTACTTACCACTTTATAAGACGATAAAGATTGTGAGTCTTATTCTTAATCAATTTATTTGTTATTTTGTTAAACTTCAAAAGGATTTATTACAAATAACACGTGTTTGGTTGGATAGATGAGTGAAATACTGCTCAGTTTGAGCTTTTGAAGAATAATTGATAAACTAATACTTTATTTATCCAATAAGTAAAGTAAATGATAAAAAGATTTTGTAAGCAAATATTTATAGTTGTTGAAATAAGACTTGTGACCTTATATTAACAATTCTCATCTACAACATTATTTTTGAAGGTCATGCTAACTAATGTCCGAAAAACGTTGGTTAAGAAATTTTAAATATTTATTAGATTTAACATTGGAAATCGCAGTGAGAATGCATTTTCGATGGTTTTAATAAAAAAAATATTTTTGAATTTCTTAATAAGTGTGTTATCATCTAACAACATAATACTTAACCGTTGTTTTTTTTTAATTTTTTTTTTTATTATTAATGTTAAAAATAATCCGTTATGTTAAAAACAATCCTTTATATTAAAAATAATCGATTATTTCTGGAAGATAGATTATTTAATTTGTACACACATTTCAAGCCAATTCTATCAAAAGTAATGTTATATTAAGCTTAATTTAAAGCAAATAGCTAGCCTGTAACTACTGTATTTATTATTTATATTAATATTCTACATAATAACAATACCTTTGTCTCAAAACCATACAATGTCTGAAAATCTGATAAACAACAGAACATTCTCAATTCATTAATTTGAACGAGTTATCATAGTTCTTGCAGTATGGATAAGAAAATTGTCCATTAAAGAAAGAAGAAAAAAATGTAAACGAAGAAATTTATTATGAGTGGCAGTGGTAAAGTCTAATTCCTCTTGCTTTTGTGGTAAGAAAGAGCCTCAAATTTGCGTTTTCATCCTCAAAGATTCTGGGCCTAATTCAACGATGCATCAGAAAGAGTCAAAAAACAACAAAACACAAAGAGACACAAGTTTATCAAAATCAATTAAGTAGCGAGATTTATGGCCTTGTATATATAACTCGATCCGAGAGCCTCAAGTTTATCTTCTTCTTTGGAGCAAATTCTAAAGGTATATGAATTACCACATCATGCATATATATTATATACAAGAAACGGGTTATCAAGAACGTTTCTTAGTTTTCCCTAAAAAAAAATGGAAATAATAATATTATAAAGAAAAGGAAGAAGAGATTAGAAGAACCATGCCTTAAGTTAGATAAAAAAAAACTACAATTATATTATTATATATGAAACCTGATATGCAAAAAGGCACGCGTTAATTCAAAGATGCGTAGCAGGTCATCTCGTTGATTTTCCACAACTTTCTTTAACTGTGTTGTGTGATCGTGGAAGTTTATTGACAATGTACCTAACACAATTCAAGAAAACTGAAGATCATGAAGATAACCATTCACAATAACATCACTTTCTTTGTTTTCCAATAGAGAAAAAGGAGCAGTCACTGAAGCAGATCGATGGAGATAGATTGTGGATGGTTTAGGGAGCTGCTATATATATAGAGTTTTGGTACGCTGTTTTTAATTTTGGTCAAATAGTTCAATGAATTTACTTTATCGAATTATCGTTCCATGTGAGATTTTTTTTTTAAAATAAAAATAAAAATAGTATGACAGTGTACGTTATTTATTTTCTTAGAAATATAACATTTTTGTAAAGTTATAATTGTAAGAGATATTTTATATTAAAAATTAACTATAATTATTTTTTTTTTTGTAGAAAACTATGTAAAGTACGTTTTAAAATTAATCAGCAATATAATTTAATTTTTTTAAATACATTAAAATATTTTTAAAGTTAAGTGTATCTTAATTTAAAAAGACGAAAACAAATGAATTCTACATCTTACTAGATTGGAATTAATGTCGGAGTATCCTTCCAAAACAAGTGAAAATTGCATTTTGTCTTGCATAGAAAAGTTGCAGTAATCGAAAACGACATTTACTTTTAATACTTTTATCTTTTATTTACTAGTTTGTTGTTAGATGGCTGTGTGTGTAATATAACGTATTTTAAAAATAATAATTAACAAATTTCAATAATTGAAATAATCACAATTGCAATAACTAAAAGCTTTCCTACTAAATAATAAATGATATAATATGACTTTATTAAATGGACATAATGATCAAATAAATCGACAATTTTTCATGACACATAGAAGCTAGGGGACAAAATAAGGCAAACAAGCTTGCCCAATTCATAATTTGACGAAGCACACAATAGGAAATCAATACAACATTATTCAGACACGTAGACTAGCATTATAACAACAATATAACCCCCCTCTATAAAAAAAAAAAGTAAAAACAAATAACATATGAAAAACACAACAATGCAATCTATATATATTGACAAAGAGATGCTTATATAGGCACTCCATCAATTCTCATGTTAAGTGCATATCTAAACATTTCTCTGACGACAACTGAGACGATATATATAACACTCAACCCAACCTAATTTGATTAATTAATATCTTAGGAGGGGCATTGGAAACCAGCAGGGACAGTTTTTTGACAAGCACTGAGGATGACGCTGAGCGTGACGGGTACGTTCAAGTTGATTCCAAGCACATTGGCCTTAATTGCAGTGCATAGGCAAAGTGCAGCTTCCAAATCCGCCAAACCCTTAATTAATGCACAACACTCGCTCGTAGGAGGATTTCCAATAACAACGTTAACAAGTCCTAGGATGTCAGCACAAACACCTAGCTTTAAGGTGTCCTTGGGGCATGTGGCATTGGTTGCTGCTGGTGGTGGTGGTGGTGATGGTGAAGGAGGAGGAGGACAACTGGGCTTTGGAGTTGGTGGCGTGGGCTTTGGAGTGGGTGGTGTGGGCTTCGGAGTTGGTGGCGTGGGCTTTGGAGTGGGCGGTGTGGGCTTTGGTGTTGGCGGTGTGGGCTTTGGAGTGGGTGGTGGGCAATTGGCGTGAGTGAATGTTGAGTAAGAGAGGAGAGAAAGCACCAAAATGGTGGCAAGGAGTTTGTTGGAAGCCATAGAAATTAGGGAAAGTAGTAGTAGGTAGGTAGCAATGTGTTGTGTGTGTAGTTTGATTGATGTTGAATGGGGAAATTGGTGAAGGGACGTGGGAGGTATTTAAAGACAAATGTAATTAAGGTGCGTGTTATTGAAATCTGATTGAGTGGAAGCGAGTGTAACAGTTCCAGTTGGATGTTTTTGTAAGCTTGTGAACGTGTGGGTTGTAGTATTTTGGTTCATTATGCCCTATCTCCGTGATTCCGTCTCTTAAGTCTTGTGAGAAGAAATTAATTTTGATTATGAAAGAATATTATTGTTTCTTGTTTGTGGACTATGTTTTATTTTTCATGCACACCACAGGCTCCATCTCATTACGCGGCAAGTGATGATGATAACATTTCCAAGGCTGGTCGTGAGAAACGCCATAGGAATCACAAATTCAAATTTTTTGACAATGCCATATTTTGGCTTGTGTGCTAGCTGTGTGCATAAGTGCATTCATTCATTAATTTTGCACATACACTAACACCACCATCACACTGTAAGTATCTACTAATCTACAGCGATCAAAGGTTCAAAACAACTAACTCCTACAGTGATCCCGCGTAAAATAATAGTCTATCGAGACTCTTTTGCATGCCTCGACGACGTTCGCAGTTCGCTAACAGAACCATTCATTCCATGAAGGAAAAACAAAACAAACGTTGTAGAATGAGTGTTATTTTTGTTACAAGATAAGTTTTTTTTTTACAGCAATTTGAACAGATCATATGTTTTCGATAGGTTTTCCTAGAAATATTTCTATCGTTATATATAAAAAAAAATATTAAATAAAAAAAACTGTGTTTAATTTCTTAAGAATATAAAACACATCCATTGTTTGTCATAGAAAATAATAGGATTAGTAAGAGAATTTAAAATTATTTATTCGAATAAATATTTTGGGTGATTCTATTTTTGTTTGTATTCTTTTCGCGCGGCACTTGATTGCAACCACTCAACAACCTTGGGCAATTGTAACATTTTTTTTAAAGCAGAATTATCAGTGCCGTGAACTGATAAAAAAAACTTTTCTAAATATAGATCCCTATCTCAATTATTTCCCTTTAAAAAGTATGGACCTCGATTTTATTAGTAGTAGTTATATTAGCTTCAAACTCTTTAATAAGAACAAAGATGAATAAAAGGACAAGTTGCACTGGATATTTCCTATATATGTTATTATTAACAATTTCCAGCCTGCTGCAAGTAACGTGCAAGGCAAACTGTTTTTAAGAAAATAGTATCTGATAGAGAAACAAATAGATGGGAATAATGTAGATATGGTATGTAATATTATAATGTGATAAAATGAGGAGAAATAATAATATAAGTCATGGGTTATTTTAAATACTTCACCTCCTAGTATAATATGATGCCGTAATTTTTTTTTTAAATATCACAAAAACAAATTAACTTTATTGTCAGTCCTCAAACACAGAGATATGGATCAATAATGTAATATAAATAGAAAATTATGCCAATTGGTGGGACTTTTAAAAATTATAATAGGAATGTTAATATGATTATGTGAAATATTTTTTTCATATTATTTTTTATTTTGGTCGTATGTAAAAAAAAATTAATAGATTCATATTAACATTTCTCTTAATCATAAAAAAATATTAGCATTTTTCAACATATTAATATTAAAATCATTTAACAAAATAGATTTGCAGTTCCTCTTAATTAGGAAGTTTAGGATTTGAATCTTGATTAGCTTTTATT
The DNA here is from genome assembly GCA_014843725.1 of Amphicarpaea edgeworthii. Classification (NCBI taxonomy): domain Eukaryota; kingdom Viridiplantae; phylum Streptophyta; class Magnoliopsida; order Fabales; family Fabaceae; genus Amphicarpaea; species Amphicarpaea edgeworthii. The sequence goes on along the minus strand of CM026322.1, from coordinate 22,104,328 downwards.
TTTTGATTGAATATAAAATAAACTATGATGAAAGAATAATAATCACGTTATATGAGTTTAAGGTCTTTTAGAAAGATTAACTTTTATTTTTGACTGATGCTACTTGATACTCCAAAAAAAAAAAAAAAGTTACAAATTGTTAACAAAACACGCTAATTAGAAATTAATTCTGAAACTAAGAAACACAAGAGACAAGAGAAATCGTCAATAAAATAATGATAATGTGAACGAAACAGCAGAAGCCGCACATGCCTGGTTGGCATCAGTTTAGACGTAGCAGGAGTGTGGCTGGGCATGGACCATGGCAATATGGCATAAGAAGTCACCATTCTTGACGGGAACTATACACTCTTCGGTCCCCACCTTCGGAAAAATGAGTTTTTCGTTGACAAATATTATCAAGTATTGACCCCTTGTTATCAAACTTTGTTTTTATTGTTTTTGTCTTTTTCTATAAGTAGCAAGAATCCCATGTATGATGTATGATACTAGTTGTTAAATTTAAATAAATTTGAATATTTAACTTAAAATGAAAATAAATTAAAAATAATCTAATAATAAAGTAATTGAAAATTATACAGGAAAAAATAACATATAAATCTAAAAGTATTTATTCTAGATTTTTTTATAAATATTTTTTGTGGTGAAATAGTATGTCATGAAAATGAAATATGATATGAAATTATTTCACTTTTAAAAGCAATGACTTTATTATGCAAAGATAAATATAAGATGACTTACTGTTTTATTGTTATTGACTGATAATAATATCTAAATTTTAATTTGTATAATTGTATGTGTAAGAAAATTAATGACTAATGAGTTTAACCATTTAACGGGTTGAATCGATTTTAATAATTATGAGAAGTCCACCTATGCCATCCAAGAGAAAAAGGTGAGAGACATGTTATAAATTGTTGCTATAGGTAGTGCTAGACTTATTTTTTAAAATAAAGTATTAAATTCTTACATTGTGGATGAATAAAATAGAAAATTCTCAATAAAAATGATTAAACAGATTATTCAACAAAAATTAGTCTGTGATCACATCAGAAAAATAAAAAAATAAAATGTTCTTGGGAATTACTATGATAAAAATAAATAAAAATTACAGTGAGATGTGAGAGAATGACTGGACAGTCAACTAAAGGAGAGAAACATTGATAATTGGGTTATTACTTTCTGCATCCTCTATGTTACTACCTGCACTCCTAATCTTTAAATATTTCAGGATTGTCCTTTTTTATTCTTCTAGTAAGTTTATTTGAACCTTGTTTCCTTAAACTGAAACCTCCTCACCCACCTCCACTAAAGCTCTACAGGGTATTCCCCTCTCAAATCCCCCACCATTGGTATTGTTTGAAAAATTGAACACAATCCGATAACAAGTCAAATTTAATTATCTTCAAAATTTAATTCTGAAATATTATTGATAATCCGAAAATGTATTTCAATATAATTATTCCAAAATGTAATATTTTAAAACATGTATTCCATAATACATTTATAGATTATGAAAAATGTTCCATAAGTATAATAGGTATTCCAAAATACCCATTACACTTACTGAACACTAGCTTTCGGATTGGTTAATGGGGACGAAAAGGGTAAGAGAAAAAAAAGGGAGAAACAACTTACATGACTATGAGTATGAGTTTCTACGACAGGAATGAGTTGTGGTCACTAGGCAAAGTCATGTAAAATGGGAAAGGATTTGCAAGGAGATAAAAGAAGGTGCTTATATAGAGAAATGGAAAAGGGGTGCAACAAACACAATTGAAAAAAGAAAGGGATATGAATGCCAGAGTTGGCAATTGGTGGGGTGATTGATATTGTCTATTTGTGTATTTCTTTTTCTTTTTTCATTTTATATGGGGTGCAGAAAGAAATCCAATGGATGCTGCAAGCAAAAGCCTTGATAACCCTAGCACAACTTATTGTAGGGTTTGCTATTTCCACCAATTTAGTTTACTTTTTCACCAAATATGTTTTTTGAAAAATACAAATGCTAACCATGTCCTGTTACGAAAGTAAAAAGGAAAAAGTTTGGATTGACACGTAAAAATCTGTGTCCTATAATTTTAAACTGTGTCCTCATGTGACTTTCCAATAAAACCTCTGTTTTTTTAATTATGAAGGTATGTTATCGTAGAAATCACATTTCATGGAGTGAACCGAATATTATTCGGTTTGATAGACATTAGTAATTGAAGACAAAAAATATATATTTAATTAAAAAATGAAAAAAATGTAAGATAATGTAATAGGGAGAAGTAGTTAATGAAAAAGTAATTTATAATATCATGAGTATCAAAATATCCATCTCTTATCATGAAAAATGTCAAGCAAAATAAACATAAATGTTGTATGTTTGTGAGAATCAAATATTCCAAAATGTTTTCTTAAAACTTGTACCAAACAAGAAATTATGATATTCACAAGTTTATATTTTTAAAAATCATTTTGGATACTTCAAAACAGGCAAACACCTGGTGAATCAATGGCATTATGACATATGTCAGCAAAATCCTAAAAATGAATGAAAAGTCACTGTTTATTTTTTCTAATAAGGAAAATTCACTCTTACTCTATACTAATTTCATACAACCTTTTTATTAACCATCCATGTCCATTTTTATTTTTAGTCCTATAAATCATGATCTAGTATTATGTTATTAATTGTTTTAGTCAATTTTATTTAAATACTATTTTTTCTCAAATATTTCCATTCTTGCCCAATAAATTTATAAATTAGTAATATAAATTACAAATGAACTAAAGTAGCACACTATGTACAGGGTAAGTGTTAATTAATATTGGCTTAGCATAATGGTATTAGATTTGGCACATGTATATTAATTAGTAAATTAATAAATTTACTAAAATCAACTATTTTTTACTATTAAACTGTATGCATATTGTAAATCACATTTCATGTGATTTTTTTAAGAGTGTTTAACTATGTTCTTTGTTCTGATTCATTTATTTATTTATTCTAATGATTTTCTAATTCCTAAATTTTGATTCTTCCATTTAACGCTACTTTGATAGGATATAATTCTTAAACACACTTTTTTTTATTTTTTATTTATCTCATATTGTTTTTCTAACACAATTCTACTTGATGTAAATAAAAAATAAACAAATCTTACCATCCCTTTAGTCAAGAAGTTTTTTTTTTTGTTGGACAAATAGTATACTGAAAAAGAAAAAAAAAAGAACTTGTCAATGGAAAACTCAGATTCATGGTTTTGGCATGTATTGTCAAAGTAGTCCATCAAATTATGTCCATGGTGGTTAATTATAACTTTAACCATATTTATTAAATTTGAAATCCAAGACCCTTGCTTTATCAAACGCGATCAAGATCATCCGAAAAATACAATTATTTATGTCATTAACCATCAATTGACCTAAAATAAATGTAACCTCTAAACTGAAAATGAAAATTGTAAGTTGGCCTTGTCTCCTTGTAACCAAATAAATATATTATTGCCCTATAAGTGTTGAAGAACTTTTTTTTTTTTCTGTTTTATTTTCTTTTAGAAGATGATTCATTAATTAAAGTATAGTCCCCCAAAAATAATTTTGGGCTCATGGTATGGTTTGATTCACATGACATCACACTCCCCACAAAAGAGAATGGCAGCAAAAATGTCAAACCTAATTTCAACGCATGATTAATCAGACGGTGCAAAATGCGTATCCCGATTTGTAAATATCGTGAGAATCAATGCGATGCGATTCACCCTATTCGTATACACCACTCCAAATCCAAACCAACCTAAACGCTCAAGAATGACGTGGCCGCAGTGGAATTTGAGGATTCAGTTAGATCCTCCCAGAACCATGTGCACTCACACTGGCCCCAACCCGAGAGCCACTGATCACATCGATGTTATTAATCCAACGGCTACAGAGAGCCAGAATCAGTAAAGAAACCTACTCTTGCTTGTATGGGAGCTTAACCAATAAAAACAGAATGCGGAGAGAAAGGCGCAAGATTACTATCATACGCCTAGGAGTAACGAGGTAATAAAAGAAAAAAGGCGCAAGGTACTATCATGCGCCCTCATTGTCCAAACCTGTGTCTGTGTGTGTTTTCTCTCTCTCTCGCGCACCACATCTCTCTCTGCGTCTTCTAAGATTTCAATACTTGCGAGACAACAACTAACACGAACGAACACGAAGAAGAAGAAGAGGAACGAGAACGGAGAGTGAAGCAATGAAGCAAGCTTCGTCGGAGGCAGTTCCGTCTCTATCCTCGGTGCCGTCGTTCACGGAGGCGGCGACATCATCATCATCATCCGCGGCGGCGGCGGAGGACCTGGCAGTGGGGTCGCGAGACGGTGGAGGTGGCGCGCAGGAGACGGTGGCGGTGGATCGGCGAGGCGAGTACTCTGCGGTGTGCCGATGGACGGTGCACAATTTCCCTCGAATAAAGGCTAGGGCACTGTGGAGCAAGTACTTCGAGGTAGGAGGTTACGATTGTCGGTTGCTAATATACCCGAAGGGTGACTCACAGGCACTTCCAGGTTACATCTCCATTTACCTCCAAATCATGGACCCTCGCGGCACCTCTTCCTCCAAATGGGACTGTTTCGCCAGCTATCGCTTGGCAATCGTCAACCTCGCCGACGATTCCAAAACCATTCACCGCGATTCCTGGCACCGATTCTCCAGCAAGAAGAAATCCCACGGCTGGTGCGATTTCACGCCCTCCAACACTGTTTTCGACCCCAAATTGGGTTACCTCTTCAACACCGATTCCGTTTTGATCACCGCCGATATTCTCATTCTCAATGAGTCCGTTAATTTCACTCGCGACAACAATGAGGTCCAGTCCTCCTCTTCCTCCTCTTCCAATGCAATGACTTCCTCCGTTGGCGCCAGTCCCGTCTCTGATGTGTTGAGTGGCAAGTTCACTTGGAAAGTGCATAATTTCAGTCTCTTCAAGGAGATGATCAAGACGCAGAAGATAATGAGTCCAGTTTTCCCTGCTGGGGAGTGTAATTTGAGAATTAGTGTGTACCAGAGTTCTGTCAACGGGGTTGAGTATTTGTCCATGTGTTTGGAGAGCAAGGACACCGATAAGACTGTGGCGCTGTCTGATAGGAGTTGTTGGTGTTTGTTTAGGATGTCTGTGTTGAACCAGAAGCCTGGTTCCAATCACATGCATAGGGATTCCTATGGCAGGTTTGCCGCGGATAACAAGAGTGGTGACAATACCAGCCTGGGATGGAATGATTATATGAAGATGACCGACTTCATTGGCGCCGATTCGGGCTTCTTGCTGGATGACACTGCCGTTTTTAGCACCTCATTTCATGTGATCAAGGAGTTTAGCAGCTTCTCCAAGAATGGGGCTGTGATTGCTGGGAGGAGTGGGAGCGGTGCAAGGAAGTCTGACGGGCATATTGGAAAGTTCACTTGGAGGATTGAGAATTTTACTAGGTTGAAGGATTTGCTGAAGAAGAGAAAAATTACGGGTCTGTGCATCAAGAGCAGGAGGTTTCAGATTGGTAATAGGGATTGTCGACTTATTGTTTACCCTAGAGGTGTGCAATGTTCTTGCCCGGCAAATCTTTTATCGTTTCCTGTGCACCATTTGGTTAGGTTTATAGTCAGTTATCAGATATTTGCTGTGGGTTTTGTGAATTATAGCTCCGTTAGATACAATCTTTTTGTATGTATTTTGACGCAGTTGTTGTGTATATTGATGGAATTGAAGGAGCATACTTGCTTTGTTTTTGAAGCCTTTCTATTTTTGAAAATTTCATTGAATTTGATATTTTGTGCTTGTAGTTGTATATCTACTGATACCACCATGAGTGTAAATGATAATCTAGATCTTGGGCCTTTATGTGTGAATAAATTAGTCTGTGTCTTATACTCAGATTATTTTAATACACCAAGAATATGTTTGGGTTGTGATAAAAAAAGGAGTCTGATGAATTTTTATATGATTTTGGTGCTATCAGGGCAGTCTCAGCCACCATGCCACCTTTCAGTGTTTCTTGAAGTTACAGATTCAAGAAATACTTCCAGTGATTGGAGTTGTTTTGTAAGTCATCGTTTGTCAGTTGTGAACCAAAAGATGGAGGATAAATCTGTCACCAAGGAATCTCAGAATCGCTACTCTAAAGCCGCAAAGGATTGGGGTTGGCGTGAATTTGTGACACTTACCAGTCTCTTTGATCAAGATTCAGGTTTTCTTGTCCAGGACACTGTCATATTCTCTGCTGAAGTTCTTATATTGAAAGAGACATCTATAATGCAGGATTTTCCTGAGAGTGATTCTGAGTTAAGCAGCAGTGGCACCCCTGTTGAGAGAAGAAGTTCATTTTCATGGAAAGTTGAGAATTTCCTGTCATTTAAGGAAATAATGGAGACTCGAAAAATCTTCAGTAAATTCTTTCAGGCTGGTGGATGTGAACTTCGAATTGGTACGTGTTCTATCACAGATATTATCTCCTGCATTTTATTCACTGGCACTAGTAGTTGTGAACTTTTACATTTTTATTCTTTGATTGAAAGCTTATGTTTCCATGACCCAGGTGTATATGAGTCGTTTGACACCATATGTATTTATTTAGAGAGTGACCAGGCAGTTGGTAGTGACCCGGATAAAAACTTCTGGGTCAGATACAGGATGGCAGTTGTGAATCAAAAGAACCCAGCCAAGACAGTGTGGAAAGAATCTTCTATCTGCACAAAGACATGGAATAATTCAGTTTTGCAATTCATGAAGGTGTCTGATATGTTAGAAGCAGATGCAGGATTTCTTGTACGTGACACTGTTGTTTTTGTATGTGAAATATTGGATTGCTGCCCTTGGTTTGAGTTTTCAGATTTAGAGGTAAGTCCTTATGGGATTGCTTGTCTCTGTGTTACCTTGTATGTACAACTATTAATTGATAGATGCCAAATTTTCTCTCCCTTGCCCCATTTTTTCTGTTTTTTCTTTTATTACCATCTATAGGATGACTTGTTCTTGACTTTAGATACGAGACTACCTGCTATCCTGTATATGCATAGCTATTGATTATTTGATTTGACCTTGGCTCATATGCCTCTGACACGTCACTAATTTAACATATAATATCTGGTTTTGCATCTGACTCATTCTGTATGGTAAGATTGGATGCCAGTTAGGAAATATGGCCACTTCCTTGGAACTTTTGCTCGTTATTAGCTGATAAGATGCATGGAACAAGCTGATAAGTCACAAGTTACAGAAGTTGATTAATGCTTCAGTTCATAATTTTGTATCCCTTGAACTTCTTAATGTACAATAAAACTTGTAAGCAGATTTCTATCCCATACCTGAGTCATGTGATATAATTATGATTATGTCTTCTATGAAACAAAAAATGATTATATGTTTTACCCCTTATCTTCTCACATGTTGTGAAGTCAGGGCTTTTTGTTATGGATTTTATAATGCCTACTGGTTGTATTAAATTTTGATTGCCCTTATCGTATGGTTGCACATGCTTCTTATAATTTTGTCTTTAATATACAGGTTTTAGCATCAGAAGATGATCAGGATGCATTGACTACTGATCCTGATGAGCTCATTGACTCTGAAGACAGTGAAGGGATAAGTGGAGATGAGGAAGATATTTTCAGAAATCTTCTTTCTAGAGCTGGATTCCATTTAACATATGGAGATAATCCTTCACAGCCACAGGTTACTTTAAGGGAGAAACTTCTAATGGATGCTGGTGCGATTGCGGGGTTTCTGACTGGACTTCGAGTTTATCTTGATGATCCTGCAAAAGTTAAGCGCCTGCTTCTACCTACCAAGCTCTCTGGTAGTTGTGATGGGAAGAAGGCCACCAAAGCTGATGAATCTTCCCCAAGTTTGATGAATTTGCTGATGGGAGTTAAAGTCTTGCAGCAAGCAATCATTGATTTACTATTGGATATAATGGTCGAGTGTTGCAAACCTTCTGAAGTGGGTCCTGTTACTGATTCTGTTGATGCATGCTCTAAACCTTCTCCAAATGGAAGTGGAGCTGCAAGTCCTCTTGAGTGTGAAAGAGAAAATGGAGCAATGGAGTCTGCACGAGTTCCCGTTTGTGAGAGGTTGGATTCTGTTGATCAAGAAAGCAGTAATTCATCTGCTGTGCAGAGCTCTGATTTAAAAGGTAATGCTATTCAGGAAAAAGCACTTCCTGGACAGCCCATTTGTCCACCGGAGACATCTGCCACTGCTTCCGAAAATGCATCGCTTCGTTCAAAGGTACAAATTTATAACCATAAGAGGTGATTTTTTGTTACACATATCTCTAGTCTTGATTGTGTGAATTTGAAACTTCAGACCAAGTGGCCAGAACAGTCTGAGGAGCTCTTAGGTTTGATTGTAAACTCACTAAGAGCTTTGGATGGGGCTGTTCCACAAGGCTGTCCAGAACCAAGACGGCGACCTCAGTCTGCACAAAAAATTTCTCTTGTATTGGACAAGGCTCCAAAGCATTTACAAGCAGACCTAGTTGCTCTGGTGCCCAAATTGGTTGAGCAGTCAGAACACCCACTGGCTGCCTGTGCACTTCTTGAGCGGCTTCAAAAACCAGATGCGGAACCTGCGTTACGAATACCTGTGAGACTGTTATATTTTTTCCTAAATGCCTTATTTGGATTGTTTTATCTCATGCATGTAACATTCAGGCCTCAGGGAACACAATCTTAATTTAGACATGCCTTTTCTGCATTTCCACCACTACCAACATGATGCTGAATATGATTTGCATTTCTGTCTCCTATTGATGGCATTTTATTTCTCAGGTTTACGGGGCTCTTAGTCAATTGGAGTGTGATAGTGAAGTGTGGGAACGCATTCTGTTTCAGTCATTTGAGCTTTTAACAGACTCAAATGATGAACCCCTAGCTGCAACGATAGATTTTATATTCAAAGCGGCATCTCAATGTCAACACCTCCCTGAAGCAGTAAGCTTGAAGATAGATAGTTGGGAATTGCACCATGTTAATTATTTAATTATAATTCATTTTGATGCGCTGTCAATGCTAAAGAGTTCTATACTTGTATTCAATAATGTTTTTCCACATCATTTAATGAGTTTTACATCTCGTGTAACTGTTAGTATAGTCAAAATCATTGAAGGTGTCAACCCAAAATTGGATGATAGTGTAAAAAAGTTGTACGCAGACAATGCATCAAAACTAAACTCATACTTATGTCATCTTTTGCAAATGTTTTATGAATTGTAACATTCTTTCCCCTCCCTTTATGCAGGTTAGATCTGTTCGTGTCAGGCTGAAAAACCTAGGTCTTGAAGTGTCGCCTTGTGTCCTTGACTTTTTGAGCAAGACTATAAATAGTTGGGGGGATGTTGCTGAAACCATACTTAGGGACATTGATTGTGACGATGATTATGGTGACAGTTGCTCAGCTCTGCCATGTGGGATTTTCTTATTTGGTGAACATGGCACTGCTCCCAGTGGACTGCATGTGATTGATGAGCAAGCTTATCATGCTAGTTGTCATTTTTCTGATATTTATATACTGTTTGAAATGTTATCTATTCCTTGCCTTGTTGCTGAAGCTTCTCAAACATTTGAGAGAGCTGTAGCTCGAGGTGCAATAAGTGCTCAGTCTGTAGCCCTGGTATTGCAAAGCCGTCTTTCCCAAAGATTGAACAATAATGGCAGCTATGTTTCTGAAAATTTCCAACATTCAGATGGTGCTACAGAGGGAGATGGCTGTGAGCAATTGGGAGTTCAAAGGGATGATTACACTTCTGTTCTTGGTCTTGCTGAAAATTTGGCCCTCTCTAGAGACCCATGCGTGAAAGAATTTGTGAAACTTCTCTACATGATAATGTTTAGATGGTTTGCCAATGAATCTTATCGGGGGAGGATGCTGAAGAGGCTTGTTGATCGTGCCACTAGCAATACTGACAATGGTCGTGAAGTAGATTTTGATTTGGATATCTTGGTTACTTTGGTCTGTGAAGAGCAGGAGTTTATCAGGCCTGTTTTGGGTATGATGCGTGAAGTTGCTGAACTTGCAAATGTTGATCGGGCTGCTCTATGGCACCAGTTATGTGCTAGTGAAGATGAAATTATTCGTGTTCGTGAAGAAAGCAAAACTGAGATTTCTAATATGGCTAAGGAAAAAGCTACGATATTGCAAAAGCTGAGTGAATCTGAGGCCATAAACAATCGTCTGAAGGTATTTCATGTCTTAGTTGATAACATACTGTGGTTACCTCATGTTAATTGCTAATGGAGAATTTAGGTCTAACTCACTTCATGATTCGACAGTCTGAAATGAGGGCTGAGATGGATCGGTTTTCTCGGGAAAAGAAGGAACTAGCAGAACAAATTCAAGAAGTTGAGAGTCAGCTTGAATGGATCCGCTCAGAGCGGGATGATGAAATTACAAAGCTCTCTGCAGAGAAGAAAGCTCTACATGACCGTTTACATGACGCAGAGACACAAATTTCTCAATTGAAGTCCCGGAAACGTGATGAATTAAAGGTATTATTTAAAAAAAAAAGTTTGAATTTCTACATTATTGAAAGGCATTCAGTTATGCTGATGTTAAATGCTGTGCAGTATATGTTTTTATGCTTACAATGATTATTCTTGTGTTTTTTGATGATCCTGCGTCTTGAAGGAAACACTACTGTTATTTTTTACTCTGACTTGGCATATATGAATGTGAGCTAAGGTTTTCAAAATCCAAAGTATCTCCATACTCAATTCTGTGGGAATCATGGCTTTTAAACTAGTGCTTCAGTATGAAATTTACTATTCTGTCCTTGCTTTATCTGACTACTACACTTCTGGCTATCTTTGCCCCTCCTCCCATCCTTCACTTAAATTCTGATATGGGTGAATGTAATATTCATGCTTTGTTTTTGCCAATTTCTGAAAGATAGTTTTCAGCTCTTTGTTCTACCTAGTTTTCAGCTGATGGGCTGTTCCTCTGTTGGGAAGGAGTTTGATCCTACCCATTACCATTCTTCTAATTAAATATTAGTTTCAGTACAAAGTTTGAGTGCGGGTATGCTTTGTCCAACCTTCAAGGCCAAAGTTCTATTGTGTGCAGGGGGCACATTAGTGGTATAAGTCATTCCCAGGCTTCCAGTTAGGCCCAGATACTCTCCAGCTCACTCCATCCTCTCTATCTTTCTCCTCCTTCCTCTCTTTCTTACTAAACTTCAACCCCACACTTCCCTATTCTCTGTCCTGGCCTCTATTTTTTGCCTGCCACAGAGGATCCAATCTGCCAGTTAACAGCTCAGGTTTTTCAAAAGTGTTGGTCCTTGACTTCAATTTTAGCGAATGAGCTATACAGTTCTCTTCTTGAGCCATCCTTTATTTCATTTATCAAATTACTTGAAAGAAAATAACACAATTAATTATTTATATTGTCTTTTACTTGCATGTTGATTCTCATCAACAATCTCATTGGTGCATCGGAAGCTTCAATAGGTGTTTGAAACAATTCTATAATCTGCAGAAAAGATATTAGTCTATTTTCCGATGCGTCAGTCTTGAAAATTATGGGCCAGTGAAAGGAGACCATCCTTCATTTTGGTTCTGAATTGATAAGTAGGGCTGTTTGGTTTGAGATTTTTTTTTCCATTTTTAATTTAAAAATTACCTTGTTTTCATTTTGGGGCTGGTGAGATGTTTTCTATTTTCATTTTCTGTTCAAATTCAATTGTTTTCACTCTGAAAATAACTTTTCATTGGTTTCTGTTTCCATTTTCAGTTTTTGATGTTTTTTCTACAAACTTTTGAAAATAGGAAGGAAAGTGAAAACAGCGTGACATTTTTCTTAATTAAAAGTAAAAACAGAAAATGAGAACAGGAAAAAGATTTTTTTCAAATTAAATGACCCTTAGTTTGCCATTTTGTGTATAATGGGGTCTAATTGAAAATTAATGTCAATCTTATTACATACAGAAAATAGTCAAGGAGAAAAATGCTCTTGCTGAAAGATTGAAGAATGCTGAAGCTGCACGCAAGAGATTTGATGAAGAACTGAAAAGATTTGCAACAGAGAATGTGACCCGGGAAGAAATCCGGCAATCACTCGAAGATGAAGTTCGTAGACTGACTCAAACAGTTGGGCAAACTGAAGGGGAAAAGCGGGAGAAGGAAGAGCAGGTTGCTAGGTGTGAAGCATATATTGATGGCATGGAATCAAAGTTGCAAGCTTGCCAGGTTTGTCTTGACATAGAGATTGCACTTTTCTTATTTACACCACCTTATATGCTTACTAGTAATGATCTTCAGAGGACCTTTGAAATTAATGCTACTGTCTGTTGTTTTTGTATTTGCAAAATATTAGTGTCTATTCTGATTATACATATTCTTGAGAGAAATACAGTAGGTAGGTAGGTAGGTTAATGGCTGTTTTCCTTTTGCAGCAATATATTCACACACTCGAGGCCTCACTCCAGGAGGAAATGTCAAGACATGCTCCTCTGTATGGGGCTGGTCTGGAGGCTTTATCATTGAAAGAGTTGGAAACACTATCACGCATTCATGAAGATGGGCTTAGGCAGATCCATACCCTTCAACAGCGCAAAGGGAGTCCTGCTGGGAGTCCTCTTGTGAGTCCCCATGCTCTCCCTCACTCCCATGGATTATATCCAACTGCGACACCCCCAATGGCCGTCGGACTGCCTCCCTCGATCATCCCAAACGGTGTAGGGATCCACACCAATGGCCATGTGAATGGTGGTGCAGTTGGACCCTGGTTTAATCACTCTTGAATTCTCTCATTCTCTCTCTCGGGTCATAGAAGGAATGTTATTCTTTTCTGAGTTATTTCTTTGGCATTTTTGGCTGATAGAACTGTTGGAGCTGAATGTTGGGTAAAGGGTTACCGAAATATTACAAGGTTTGGGTGAACTTTTGCCTTACAATGATAATCCAGTGGAACTATCAATTGCAAATGCCGTACTCATTTGCACCTACGTCTTTTTGAGGGAAAAAAAAAAAAAAAAAGAATTACTTACAGGCTATTTTTAAGTTTCCATAGTTATAGCTTACTGTTATTACATAGTTTGGCCAAGTGGTTGAATCTATTTAATCCTGGGCCAGAGGTGAAGCGCTGTAAGAAGTCTTGACTGACAGTTTTTAATACGTAATCAACAAAGAAAATCCCTTTTTCCTCTGATTACGTTCATGTTGATATTGCAGTTGCAGTTGCAGTTGCAGCTTATTCGTTTTAGGTATGTATCTATACTTCAATTTTCTGTCTCATAGTTGCAGTTCCAAGTTCATTCAACAATTTTGTGTACGGGGATTTGTTGGAATCCCGCCCCCAGTTCTTTTATTTTTTACTCTTTTCAGATCATATTAAAGTTATTCTTTTCGCATGGCATACATAGTGAACATCTTTGCAGGAATTGAAAAAAGATAAAAATTTATTCCATAGAATTGATGTATAAATATCAGCATCTATTTTTCATTATACCAGTCCAGTGATTCTGCTAGCTAGTGAAGCCGACCTTAATACTAGATGTTCCATACGTGTTTAAAATATATATATATATATATATATATATATGTATTATTAATAATTATTTTATATATGAAATAGAAATAAATCAAAGAGAAAATTTAAAGATTGAGGATTAGATTATTAAAAAAATGATTTGAACCCAGACATATTCTTTATTGATAATTTGATATGGTGTGTTAAAATTTATATTTTAAAAAATACATTGAATTAACATTATTTAAGGTTACATTGATCTTAAGATTTAGATTATCTAAATATATATATATATATATATATATATATATATATATAATTTAACATAATATTTTAAGATTTAAAAATGACTTTTAAGAGATATTACGTGACTTAATATAAAATGCTAGCTTCTAAAAAAAAAAAATCATTCAAAAATACGAGCTCAGCTTCATGGGACAAGAGTAAAAATCTTTAAAATTAAAAATTAATTACGGAAAGTAAAGTATTCTAAGTCTCTGGATATAGTTTACCCAATGTAAAGGTGGTTAATTGCACCAAGTCTAGATGGATTTGACAATTGTTATATTTTTTTTTTTATTAACTACCATTGTTATATAACTCTTAATTTATTAAATATACTCTCCTAATACTATTTTTTTATTACTGAAAATACCCTTTAATATAAAAAAAAAACTATAAATTTATAAATTATACAATAGTCGTAAACTCGTAATACGTGATAATCATAATAATTCCCAATAATCATGATAGCTGAAAATGAAAAAAAAAAAAAAAATCCTTTTAGTTCAGAGTGATTGAGGCTTCGTTCACCTTCGAAAGTCTAACTCATTCATTCATCTTCCTTTTAGAACCCAAAATAAAGCGTGGTGGACTCATCAAAATTTTACAGTCGAATTTTTTTACACAACAGAACCTAATACGAAATAAAAAGGAACTATGCAAGCAGTAAAATAAAAACAACAGTTTTCGTTGAATACCATAAATGGCCAATTTTCTATTTTAAAAAACTCTGAATGTACTTAAAAACGCGATGCTTAAAATGATCTGAGATCTACGTCTAATCTTCTAAGCCATATGGAATGCAAGATCATGTGAAAAACATCAAATCTCTTAGCCGGCTGATTGAGAGTAAAATGTCTCCTGACAGCCCTTACTCCATTCTTGAGGTTCCGGTACTCGCTATCCTGAATTGCACTAAGAATCTCTTTGAGCCTTGGAATGTCCGAAACCTCCACCTGCACTGAAAACGCCTCCCACCGCAGCACATCACTGAATGGAAGCGAATAATTCTTTGACAGGATCACTGGCACGCATTCCGCGTAAATTGACTCCACGATTCTCGGGCTAGCCACTTCATACCCACTTGGGCAAAGGCAGAACTTTGACTCCAGCATGAAGGAATAGTAGTCTAGCTCTTTCGGGAGATACTCGTAGACACGCATGTCTGATCTGTTGTTCCAGTGATGGAGCAAGATGGGCCGAATTGGCCCGTGCATGCCTCCGGCGAAGAAGGCCAGATAGCGGTGTGTCACCGCCGCTGGAGGTGAAAGGAGTTTAGGGGATACTTCTCCTCCGTATAGGTGGATTTCCGGTAGAGGTACATCCTTTTGAGGGTTGAAGCCTTCAGATGTGTTGGCATTGCACATCACCCGGATTGAGGTGTTGTATAGGAAAGGGTTTCCCTGTGATGCATAAGGACCCTAAATAAATAAATACACAACACTTGTTATGTAATCATTTACATTATGTGTAGAGAAAGAGAACGGAATCGAAAAAGTACGTACCCAGTCATGACAAGCAACCATGAAGTGATCAGCACCATGAGTTTGATTCCAGAAGGGGTACCTCGTGGATATGAGTCTCACATAGTCAGAGACAAAATTCTTTAAAGGAGTCAAGTCGTAAGAGTGGGTTGTACTATAGAGGTACTTCACCATCCATGTTACGCTGAATGGAAGAAAGAAAACGTGAGCCGCAGTGGGGTCGTTGGTCCTGAACCTCCCAACCCCATGTTCCATCTCGTGGAGGAACCTCCCTTCAATCGAGTATATGTCCTTGCAGGGGGCATCGTGAACAATTGGTAGCTCCCCATCTGGGTACACGTATACCTTCAATATCTTCTCCATCTCCATGTAGCTCCTGTAATTAATAATTAATAACAACAACAATTAATTAACCGCAGCATGTAGTCCCTTTTTCCAACAAAACTTCATTTTTCTATAGCAGAAATGGTGAAACAACAACTGCTCCTATATATATATATGTCAGGACTTCGAGTATATCTATCTATAGCTATTGAGAACCTGCCACTGAGGCGGCAAATTATGAAAGAACCATGATTAATTTATCAAACTTCTTTCTTCTACCTATCTTTTCTATACACTCAATTTATCACCATTAATTATAGAAACACTTTTTCGCAGCAATTTTTATCAATATAGAAATATAATGACCATATATAGAACTCTGAAAGCAAATATGTATGCTAGCGCATGCACTTGGCAGTTGGCATGGAGCCCCCTATTGCCATGATTTATGGATCATAAATTAATTAATAACATGTAATGGTGTGGCATACATGCATAGAAGGGTTTCCCATAAATAAAAAAATTACATATAAGTTTTTTTTGTTTTGTTTATAACACTAGCTGTGTCTTATAAGCAAGAAATGATTGTGTATATAATTCATCAAAATCACACATTCATGATATTTCAGTTAATTTCTATACAATATGTAGTTGAATTTTTTCAATTTATAAAAATAAAAATAATTTGACTACCTATCAAATAAAAATTGTGCACGTACCTTGTTTGATACTATCATGTAATTCTATATAATACAATAATTTTTCTTTATAAGTAAAAACTGTTGGGAATAAGCTTTCACTCTCTATATTATTATTATTATTATGTTATGCTGAGAATAAAAAGAATGTGGGAGAGGACTGAGGAGGGTACGTACTGGTGAAATAAGCGAGGGTTACGATAAATTGTTCCAGCGGGAATGTCGTCGTTTGGCGCAGTAAGATTTGTTCCAGTTCCAGCTAATGCCGCCGCTGCTATGCGCATCGCAGCTCTTGCTCGCGCGAGTCCTTTTTCTCTGCTCTTCACCATTACTACTTCCCTCTGCATGTTAACAACAACATTAATTAATTAATATGCATGCATAACCATCCATTCCACGTTCCATCCATTTATATACGTACACAACATATTCTCATACACACATATGTTAATTAACGAGATGCATAAACAAACAATTTAAACTAATTAATGCGAATATAGGGTAATATCAATGCCTGTTTTATGCGAATAAAGACATTGAAAACCTAGCATAAGTTGCAGTTTTTGTTATTTATTAATAAGATTCAAATATTCAATTATATAGAGAAATTAGAAGACATAAAGAGAGAGAGAGAGGATCGGAGTTTGTTTGCGGTTACGGTGCTATTGGAGTGAGCGTCGTCTCCAGCAGAACGAAGTTGATTCTGCCCGGAAAGCTGTCTTCGAAGTTGATGATGAGAAGCGGAATAATATTCGGCGAACCTCGTGAACTGCCATGGGAGTATACCTTCAATGAGGATCAATGATATAAAGAGCAACAAAATTTGGAATAGAAACAAACGCCGCCAACAAATCTTCATTTTCTTCTTTTGAGCATATTTTATTTGATTTTCTGCGTTTGAATTTGGTGGTGAGAATGAAGTGGAGTACTGTTATACATATGTATAGAGAGATAGATAGATATATGTGTTTCAAACTTTGCTGTGCAATTAGAAGTAGAAGTAGAGAGTGATGTTAATTAAGTGTGAACGTACGCACGCGGGATGCAAGCAGCTACGAATTTGACCCTATGCGTTCTGAACAAAATGACCATTTTGACCTTGTGAGCGAGTTATCAAAAGGCTATAACTTCTTTTCCCGCCAATAACCAGCGAGAGAACTTTCGTCTTTTGTGCAGGTTGTTGAGGATGTCTAGTGTTATCGTTATCTTCTCCTTTATCTCTATTATATTTCTCAACTATCTCTGTTTAAAAGAAAATTTTAACTTATTTCAACTGATAAAACATGAATAAAGAGAAGTTCCGTTTATACTTTAGGTATCTTATAGATTAATAAATTAATTATTATCAAGTAATTACGATAAGTTTTTAAAATTTTGAATAATTAGATTAAATATTATCAATCTATTTTTCTTTTCAAATTTTGAACAATTAAACTTATGATAACCAATAATTATAAATTAATTATTATCAAGAAATTATGATAAGTATTTGAAATTTAGAATAATTAGATTAATTATTATTAATCTGTTTTTTTAAATTATGAGCAATTAAATTTATGATAAATAATAATTATCAAGTAATTATGATAAGTATTTTAAATTTTGAATAACTAGATTAATTTTTTTTTGGTGAAATAACTAGATTAATTATTATCAATTATCAAGATGAATCTTATATGATTACTAAAATTCGTATTTTTTTTCAACTACGGTGCACTACATTTGTCACACATATTTTGTTATTTATTTTTGTTACGTATTCTAAATTAAAAATAATTTTTTCCTCATCTTAATATAAATATAAATGAATGTGACCAACCTTTTTTTTTTATATAGTAATTATGGTTATATATAACTTTGTGAACAGCGGATCCTCATGAATGTTTCGTTTATTCATAATTTTCTTTTCTAACTAAGTGCGCCCTTTGAAATTAATATTTCAATGTAATTAACAAGCAATTTAATTAGTCGCGGGTAGTGAATCTCGTTCACTTGGTTTTACTAGTCCTAAGTATAAACTTTACCGTACGCATAATAACTTCGAAAGCGAAATATTATTATTATTATTATTATTGTAACTAAAGAAATGATTTAGTTTGCTTTTGGTTCTTTAAGCAGAAGAATCAGACAAGGTTAAACAATAGGACGAGACAAAGCAAAAGAAAAGCACATATTGCTTTCTTCATTAGACAATACTCATCATATGATCAGTTCAACAAGCACATGGATTACTTTGTCCATAATTAATGAATGTTCGCATCATTTATAATTTTAATTAATCACTAGTATTTAATAGTGTTCACAAATTAAAGATCTAGTTCTCCCTTGATTACCCGCGCCAACATATAACGTAACTAACTAATTAATCAACAGACACATCTTCTCTCTCTCTCTCTCAGAAATCACAAATGCATGTTGGCGTGTTCCAACAAACATGGTCTGAAAAGTGAAAACCATGCTTGAGCTAAACAACATTACGAACGAAGAAGAAGAAGCAGATTCACGATTTAAGATTTAATTTCATTCCCTTGCATGCGGAAATGGGATTCTTCAGCGGCATGTTCGTTGGTTTCGCCATTGGTATCGGATTGATCATCGCTTTCGCTCGTCACGAGAGCGTCCGATCCAAGCGTCGCTCCGATTTGGTATTTCATTTTAACTGTTAGTTTCTTCCATTCCATAATAATACGACTCTTTTCATGTGTTGTTTCATCATTTGTTCTTATTGTGGCGTGAATCGCTTTTAGGCGAAGACGATAGCACAGTTTGCGAGGATGACAGTGGAAGATTCCAGAACAATTTTGCCTTCTAAGGTCTATCCGCCATGGGTGGTCTTCGCTCGTAGACAGAAGTTGAGTTCATATATACACTTTTATATACTTTGAACCTTCTATTTTGATTTCGGTTCTGATTTTATTTTAATTTGTTCATTATCTGCAGTTAAATTGGCTTAATATCCAACTCAAGAGGATTTGGCCATTCGTTAATGATGTACTTTACTTTTGTTTTTCATTTATCAACTTTATTGAATGAGTTAGTTTTATGGATCTAGCTAGACTTTTGATCGATATATGCAATGTGGAAATTAAATGTGCATAGGCAACGTCAGAGATGATAAGAACCAGTGTGGAACCCATTCTTGAACAATATAGGCCTGCTATTTTGTCTTCTCTCACCTTCTCCACGTTGACCCTTGGCTCTGTGCCTCCACAATTTACAGGTTTGCTTCATTTATTATACCATTGAAGTATGAATCTGCTCATTAATATATGGGTAGCCTTTTATTTAGTACTTGCATAATTGATGCTCATGACCAAGTTGAACCCGATGATGGTCTTCAATTTATTAAATTGTTGGTTTTATTTTGTTCATCCTTGTGATATAGCAAACTGTAACTGCTTGAAATTTCTAGGAATTACAATTGTTGAAGAGAAAAGTGGGCCTGATGGGGTGACTATGGATCTTGAGATGCAATGGGATGGTAACCCAGATATCGTTCTTGACATTAAAACCCGAGTTGGTCTTGTACTTCCTGTACAGGTGATACACAAATCATTGCCCACCTATTTTTGACATTTTGCATGCAGATTATATAATTCTGAATCAGTTGTGCAAAGTGCACTTTAAACGGTCATCGAATTCATTTTTTTTTTATAAGCATTGGGTCATTGACTGCTAAATTTAATTTGTATTAGGATGACTTTGTCCATTTTTTTTTTAAATCTTCATTATCTTTCCAAAAGGAAGAGAAAGCAAACACAATATGATGAAAACATAAATTTATTTACCTTACAATATTTGATAGTCCATCCCTGTTTCTTTTTGTCTTCTTTTATTGTCAAGGATAAGTTGCGTCTTTGAAGTTTTAAATTTTATGCACCTGATTATGCCATGGAGTTTGTTTATGATGTCTAATAAAAAAAATGCTTAGAACCACAAAAAGATGTACTGAATGAATTGCCTTTTCAGATTATTATCTAAATGTTGTCTCATAAAAAAATTATTGTGCACTACTATTTTGGAAAGGAATACAAAAGAAAACTATTTGTATTCTGCAAATTAAAGGAAGGCTGTTATGCTGGTTTGGTGAATATTATCAATTTTCAACTGCATTATTTATCTACACAAGTTTGGCTCCCTAGGCTTTAGCGAAATGTATATTTCAGTTCATGTGTCTCTGTTTTCTATTACAAACATCAAATCATCTTCACTCATACTTCTTTCTATCTTTATCAAAAGATTTGATTACTTTCCACGATGAATAAGGTTGACAGTGCAACTCAATCTGTTAGTGGCATCAACATCATTAATGATTATGCATATGTCAACATTTATTTTAAGTAATTCCTTATCATTCTATTTTTTGTCTTTCCTGGCATCTTGTTTATATAGGTAAAAAATATTGGATTCACTGGGGTTTTCAGGTTGATCTTCAAGCCACTAGTGGACGAGTTCCCTGCTTTTGGAGCTGTTTGTTTTTCCTTGAAGGAAAAGGTGAGTTACATTGTCTTGTAACATACTAGTATGCTTTTACCGGGAAGATTTTAAAAAAGAACATTTAAACATTATTTTTGTCCAAGAAATATTTCAGCATGTCGAAGGAAGGGTAATTTACATGAGATTATATAAAATGGTATCTATGCTCTTTGATGTCAAGTAACTCAGATTCTTGGAACGTAGCTTCAGGGCATGTACCAGCAATAAAATACAGATTCTTGGGATATATAGTTTTTTTATGTCATTTCTTTGGTGTCAATGGGGTTTGTTCAAATATGCGTAAACTACAAAATCCAACTATTTTTAAAATTTATTTCTTTTCTTTGTTCTGCCAACAGAAAGATCTGGATTTTACTCTTAAGGTTATTGGTGGTGATTTATCAACTTTACCAGGGGTATCTGTTGCTATAGAGGTACAAGTAAATTATATCTTTATGGTACTTTTGTTATTCCTTTGATTTTTGTCATTCAGCACTCTAACTTGGTGATAATCTCTTCTGCTATTTATTAAGGAAACAATTAGAGATGCCATTGAAGACTCTATAACTTGGCCAGTACGCATAGTTATACCAATTGTACCTGGGGATTACAGGTATGTAAAAGTTCATTCTCACTTTCTTCCCAAAGGAAGAATTTTTTTTTAACTTAAAAAATTGGGCGCTTATAATGATATAAGGATAATACTTTAAATTTTTCTTCTTTAGTGACTGGAACTTATATTTTAATGGCAAAGATGCAAACAAATCCATAAGCATGTGCAATTCCGTTTCATTTGTCCATGAAGAGCTAGAGAGTAGATACCAAACTATTTACCTTAATGGAGTTGGGGAAAGTTTTGAAACTAGAATGCAAAAAATGTGTTATGTAAAATTTCTACTGTCATCACTAGAAAGAGGTTATATTATCATCAATTTTCTTTTTGAACTTTAGGCAAGGTTTCGTGTAAATGAAATCTATATTAGAGAATTGCTGTCTTGGTTTCTTGTTGGTTTATTTCATTCAATTTTTGCATGGTAAACTAATGTCATGGTTGCTCGATTGGTGCTCAAGTCTTCTTTTATTCGTTCCAAATCCTTTTCTTTGTCTTTTTCATTGCGTGTACCATGCGTATCACATTTTTGTAGCATCAGTATCATATTTTTGTATTCGAGTGTGTGTAATTGTTTCTTCTGCCTACAGTAATCTAGAGTTGAAACCGGTTGGAATACTAGAAGTAAAACTAGTGCAAGCAAAGGGCTTAACAAATAAAGATATAATTGGGAAATCCGATCCTTATGCTGTCATATTTGTCCGCCCCCTTCGTGCCAGAACCAAAACCAGTAAAGTAATGGTAAGACAACCTTTCTTTCCAATGGAAGCTTCCATTACTTTTACTCATTTTCTATTGTGTGTGGTTGTAATCCAACTGCTGGGCATGTTCAGAACAACCAGTTGAATCCAGTATGGAATGAGCACTTTGAATTCATTATTGAAGATGCGTCAACGCAGCACTTGACCATAAGAATTTTCGATGATGAAGGCATTCAGGCTTCTGAACTTATTGGCTGTGCCCAAGTTTCGCTGAACGACCTTGAACCTGGTAAAGTCAAGGACGTATGGCTTAAGCTGGTTAAGGATTTGGAGGTCCATAGAGATAACAAATACAGGGGTGAGGTAAGGGCGTCTTCGCAACTTTCATCTAGCATTATCAATTACCAATTCGTATATAGAGTTCATAAATCTTCTTGAGCATCCTGTTATTTTCACACATATATTAATACCCTATGTAGGTGCACGTGGAGCTCTTATACTGCCCATTTGGAGTGGAAAGCGCCATTAAGAACCCTTTTGACCCTGATTTCTCATTAACCACGTTCGAGAAGACTCTCAAGAGTGGAACTAGTGATGCAGAGGGTGATGATCTTCTAGAGTCACGTAGGAGAAACAACGTGATTGTAAGAGGGGTTCTATCTGTGACAGTGATTTCAGCGGAAGACTTGCCAGCAGTGGACTTAATGGGCAAGGCTGATCCATTTGTTGTCCTTATGTTGAAAAAAACAGAAAAAAAACTCAAGACCAGAGTAAGATTTTAGACATTTTTCACATGAAACTTTTGCTATATTAGAGTGTTTTAATTAATTTCAATTTGGTGAAGAACAACATAAGTTCAAATGATTAAATCGATCAGAAACGTTAAATAGTTTAATTCGAATGCAAATTAGTTTAATAATAAAAATAAGGGATCAGAAAATCTTTTTGTTTTGAATTTACTTGCCGATCACTTAGAAAAATTTCATTTATTCCATCTGCATACTCACACACTATTTCTATATACTTGTAATAGATTTAATTATCTCTCTTGTATTCTCAGGTTGTAAATGAATCCCTAAACCCAGTTTGGAATCAAACATTTGATTTTGTTGTAGAGGACGGCTTACACGAAATGTTAATTCTTGAAGTATACGATCATGATACGTTTGGCAAGGTGATATTTCGTGAATTTGTCTCATAAAATTGTTTGTTTCTAAGTGCTGCTTGAGTTTGAAACCTCATTCAATAACTTGAATATATATATGCATCTAGACACTCAATTTACTAATTCGTCCCAATGAAGATTTCCATGTGGATTCATGGTACAAACAGCGGGGTTGGAGGAAAATACTTCCATAGATATGTGGAGCTGTATTAAATCTGTGATTGATTTATGCTGATATACATCTATAAACTAACGGACATTGTAAACTAGATTCAGGCATTCAGCAAACTTCATCTTAATTTCAATCTTATATTACCGCATTTCATAAATCAGTGTCAAATTGAGTGTTTTGGTAAAAACATTATTATTTCAGGAAAAAATTGGAAGAGTGATCTTGACACTGACTAAGGTCATCTTAGAAGGGGAATACAATGAAACTTATCCTATAGATGGAGCTAAATCCGGAGAAATTTCTTTGCATTTGAAGTGGACTCCACAGCACAAGTTCCGAGATCATTAGAGGCCTTCTGTACGTACTTATTTTAGTTTATATTTTTACTAAATTATTATTATTTTGATAATTTAGATCTGGCAAACCCTTCCAGTTTTTAGTTGATTACCGAAGCCTCATAAAATTCCAGGAGAAAATGAGTATGGTCCAGTGTAAATATAGGATTTCTTGGAGTATTTATTTTCCTTTTCTAAAAAAAAAAACAATTAAAGTTCAAATAAGTTTTCTTGGAGTATTATTGAATTACATATAATTCTTCACGTTAACGTAAAAGTTAAAATAACCAATAGGTCTAGCGCAGAGTTGGTTAAATAAGAGAGCACCAGAAATACCTTATTTCGACACAATAAAAATAAATTTCATTATTTAGAAAATTACTGTAGAATTGCAGTAAAAAAAGAAGAAGTTACTGTAGAATCCTGAAAGGATTCCCCTTAACTACTAGCCTAAAGTTCAGGACACGTGCTGGGCTACCGGCAGATTTACTTACACGATTATTGTTTGTTTTTATGAAGTAGTTACTTACACGACTAAAATGCCATCTTATAATTTCGTCCCAAATTGTTAATGGCTGAGAAGGTATCACGATTATTATATGTTATTTCTCTCTCTCTCTCTCTCTCTCTCTTTTTTTTTTTTATCGAAATATTATAATACATTCACTTTTTTTTTCTTTTATAATCTCTATTTATGATTTTTTCCTCTTCTTTTATCTTTTTATACATGATTATACTTGTTTGACTATGTTATCTATGTGGTCTATGATTTCCTTTGATAGAAAATGTTAAAAATAAGAATAAAATTAAACAATAATTAATATTTTCCTAATATTAAAAAAAACAAATAAAAGCTTTTAAGTATAATAACAATAACACAATTGATATTCAAACAGAAAAGGACAATAGAATAATAATAAGAATATTATTAGTAAAAAAACAATTATCCTTACATATGCAAGAAATGAACCGTGTTAAGTGGTCTCCACAACTAACACAAGTGCTTCTGAATGGTTGTGTTGATGATTTCATGAGACGTGAGAGGACTGACAGTTGTATTTACCTCCCCTTCTTCCTTCCCTTTTCTTGTCTTTACTGCCACTTCTCCTCTTCTAGTCCTTTCCCCACTCTCCCAGACCCAACAAACAAATTTAACTGAATTTCCATCCACACTTGTTGCCTGTTTTTTTTTCTCATGTCATGGATGACCCTCCCACACCAAAACAGCGTCTCCTAACTCTCCTAAACTCCCTCAAGGAAGCTTCAAAAGACCTTCACACTACTATCAATCCCTTCTCCTTCCTCCACTCCAGAACCGAATCACGCGCCGCCATCGACGCTCTCCTCGACCTCGAAGCCAAAGCCCACGCCGCCCTCTCCTCCTCGGACCCAACCCTCCGCAACCTATCACGCATGCTCTCCTCCCTCCGAACCCTAATCGACAAACTCCACAAGCACCACGGCTACTCCCCCCGATCCCTCCTCCACCGCCACCTCACCACCTACCAAATCTCCCACCTTGCCCGCACCGTCGAATCCCAAGTCCAATCCTACATCGACCGCCTCAACGTCCGCGATCTCGTCGACACGCTCCAAGAACAACCACCACCCTCCCGCGACGACGAACACCAGGTTAAGGTTCTCGTCGAGTTCCGACAGCGGCTCTCCCAGGGCTTCGATTTGGAGTTCCAGGAATTGGTTCTGAGAGCGAAGGTGTTCACGCTTCTGGAGTGCATGCTGTTCGAGAATTCTAGCTCGGAGCGGGTGAAAGAGGAAGCGGCGATGACTATAGCCGCGTTGGTGAAGTTCAACAAGAACGTGTTCGTCGGGTTGGTGTTGATGGGGCCCACCATCAAGGCCCTGATTGCGATGGCTTCGGGATGCTCTGTTCGCGTTTTAACGTCGCTCATTAGGTTCATTCGAAGCCCGTTGGTGGACGAGATTCTCTGCAGCGGGGAGATCCCCAAAATTGTTGGTTTTTTGTGTTCGAGCGATGTGGGGCTTCGTGCTGCCGCGTTGGACTGCGTTCTGGAGCTTGGGTATATTGGGAGAAGGGAAGTGGTGGAAGCGATGTTGAGAATTGGTTTGGTTGAGATTCTCATGGAGTTGCAGAGTGAGAGTGAGAGTGCGAGTTGCGTTTCGCGGTTTGCGATTCAGGTGGAAGTTGGGGAAGGGTTGAGTGGCGAAGAGAAGAGAGAGGTTAAGTCGCAGATATTGAGGGTTGTGAAGGAATCTTGTCTGTCCGAAGCAGAGTTTGCCACTGTTAGCGCGGAGATTCTGTGGGGTTCTTCGCCTTGTTGAGCCTGAGCCTCATTTGTTTTGGGGCACTCCCGCGGCTATGAATATGATGCACGGTCTCTCTCTCTCGCCATTCCCTGTAAGTCACTTTTTGGGATGATGGAGTTGAGAGCTACTGTCGAGCGATTTGGTCACGTAAAATATTGGGTAAAGTATATATGGATATCCAACTTGTTCAGCGTTTTTTTTTTTTTCTTTTTCGTTGGTTTTGAGACTTTTTTTAAAGTTTGGTTTTAGACTTTTAGTTTTAGTCATTTTTATCTATGTTTCGTGAAATATTTTTTTTTCACATTTTAATAAAATTTTCTGACACGTATATATTTTCAATATATATTTTTTTATTTTTCTAATTTTTTAATTGGATTTTTTTTAAAACAAATTTTAAAAAATATACACATTTATTAATAATTATAAAAACTTAATTTAAAAAAAAATTAATTCACATGTATATTTTTTTAACAAAAAATAATCCAATTAAAAAATGGAAAAATTAAAAAAAATTATTAAAAATATACATGGGGCAAAATTTTAATTACAATATGTAAAAAAAAAATACATTTAACCGAATATAAATTTAACGAAATATGGATGAGAAGAATTAAAATCCATAATTTGAAGATTAAAATCAGATTTAAAAAAAAATCTAAAGATGAAAATCAAAAATTAAAAAAAAAAATAAAAAAATGGTAACATAAAAAACATACTTTATCCCATATTATTTATTCATGTATGTATGTATGTTTTGTTTTGTTTTTTTTTGTTTTTTTTTTTTTTTCTATAGATCAGACATTACCGATATTCCTATGGGCTACATACTGATTTCTGTTAGCCACGAGTCTAAATCGAAAAAATTGTACAAATAAAAGATCAAACATGATTCGTTTAGTTAAATAGATCGTCTTAATGAACATTCTAATGTCTTAGATATTCTACGACAGGCTATGAATTAAATGATTCATGTGTATATAAACAAGAAGATAATACTTAAACAAAAGTGAATTTTAAAGCTGGTATTATTATTATTTGATTGACTCTTGAAATAAAATTAGCACATTGCACCTTTTGTATTATTTTAACCTGATTTTTTTTAGAGATCTCCCATAAATAAAATTAGGAGTATAAAATGTTATCATTACTGTATTGAAAATGTGAAATTATTATTGGAAACATTTCCATACTATATTGTTTAAAGAAAATATTTAACATATATTCTCCTTTTCTTTCACCTGGTTTTTCTTTTCTCTTTTTTCATTATATTACTTATCATTTTTTTTGTCATCCATCCTACTCAAACTCAATCATAATTATCTTCCATGAAAAATACATATGGTCTAGACAAAATAAAATATTACTTATTATATTTATTATTTTCACTCTAAAAGCAACTTCATTCCAAGTTTAAAAAGTCAGGTTTTTATTAACTATGCACTTATATCGATGTTAAACAAAATAAATTCATTATAATTTTTGTCAAAATTAAAAAAAATAAAAATCACGGACTTACTGATATATTAAATCTTAAGAAAAAAAATCTAAATGAACTCAATATCATAATATTATCGTTTTTTTTTGTAAAGAAAGTATTATCGTCTAAGATGGAAAAAAGAAAACTTGAAAAAAAAAAAACTGTTGCTGTTTCGGCCGCAAGCTAAACTAAGCTAGCTTTCATGTTCATAATCAATTAAATGACATCTCATTTTCACCTGTCATTAGCCGATGCTCTGCCGTTTCATTCATCAATGCCAACTGCCAAGTAACCGACACAACCAAGCTAGTTTTTTTTTTTTTTTTATTCTTCTTTAATTACACTTTAATTTAATTTGTGTAATTTTCGTATTTAATTATTCTTATAACCTTTTAATTATTAAAATTGAATCTCTTACATTATTTCCTTTAATTTAATAATCAATGAAAAATATGGTATGATAATAATCTTTATAAATTAGTAAAAGAAAAATATTAAAATACAATAAAGAAGGAAGTGGTACTGTTAATAACAAATAATTTAATACAAGTACTGTGCGTGTTGGAATGAATCGGGGGTCAGGTGAAGAAGAATTAATAAAGGTATTATTAAGAAAAGAAAAGAACTTAATTTTAACGTTTCCTTCTGAGGCTTTCCTGTGGTTACAAGAATCCTCCACCCACCACACCTTACCTCACCCAATTCTAATTTGTAACGCAAAGTTGAAAGCTTTTCTTCTGTTTCCGAAGATTAAGATCTCGTTGGTTTGTTTTGCGATGGGGTGGAAATACAACACTGGCTTGTTCCTCATCGCCACTGTCGTTATTATTTGGGTCACCTCCGCCGAAGTTACCCAGGTTGGTACTCCGTTTGTCATTTACTATTGGATTGGATTGGATTCCTAGTTAGTAATAGTTTAACCAGGTTCGTTAAATCATTATTCCTATTCCTAGTCCTATCACACAATCAAAATAGGATGCAAGCTAATGTTTGACTTGATTTGACTTTATGTTCAAACCTTCCAAATCCTTAGGATCAGTTTTTTTTTATTTTGTTTACAAATTAAGGAGATACAATGCAAGATCTAGGGTTGAGAAAGGAAGGGTAGCTTAGGTGATGCAAATGAGATTCGTTTTTGATTTTCAATCCCAGGTCAACTCGTCTAATTCATCACTTGAGCCTAAGATCAACTTTTTTATTATATAAGCATTTCAATCAGGTACTCCTACAGTTGAGAACCATGTCCTTTGGTGAAGTGGGACAATTATTTCATATAGCGAACCCAAAAAATTTGGTCATCTTGGTTTTGACTGAATAATAACTGCATCAATCCCTGTATCATACAACGTGTCTTGGGATCTTTTGAGGGTGTCGAGTATTCATTTTCATATATATATTTGATGTCTATGATTCATATTTCATTATCTGCACATGGGGAGATCATATTTTCTTCAAACTTCAAACACCCTTATAGTTTAAATTCTGCTTAAGGGGTGGTATCTTAGTAATTATATCTATTTAATATTTATAATACATTATCATGCAACAATGTCAGCGTCCAAGTTTTATACCCACGAATCATTTTCTGAACAAAATGTTTCTCAACAGGATATTTTTACAGATTATAAGCAGCCATTTGCAGTGACATATCTTGGAGCTTCTCTTATGGTAGTTTACCTCCCAATAGCATTCATTAAGGACTGGTTCTGTAACTTACTTAAATCCCGCTCCTCTAAAAGTGGTAAAAATGCAGAATGCGTGGATGAATTTTCTGTCAGGATTAGCTCTCCTCTCAAAAGCAATGGAGTGCAGAAAAACTTTGAACTGGAACTGGGGAATGTGAATCGGAAAGATAGTGATTTAGACCTTTCAACACTTGCAGAAGTAAAACCATTAGTAGCTAAATATAATGATAATACTAATGTGCTAAAGGTGGAGAGACAACTTACTGGGAAAGAAATTGCTGCTTATGGATTTTACATTGCACCTATCTGGTTTATAACAGAGGCAAGAGTGACCCCACTGTTTTGTTTTGTTTTATTTTGTTTTGTTGTTAAGAAGGACCAAAGCTTGCTGTACAACAGATATATGTGGTTATTTCTTTTGTCCTTCAAGAATAAAAAAAGTTTGATCATCTGTCCTGAAAAGTGGCTATGAGTCTGAGTTGACAAGATGTGAAATTATATTAAGATCTTATCAGTTAAACTCATAGATAGATGTCTTCTTCCACAATAACTGTCATGGTAGCTGGTTTCTTACAAATTGAATGCTTTTAACTGTTTCAAAATTAATAATTTTTCTTCTGGTTGCTATACACATCATTTTATTCCTTTCCTCTGCCTTGATGTTTTCTGTTTCCTCATTTGTACATGTTTCTGAAATTTGATGCTGTTCTATGACAAAACTTTAGAAAAGCAGAAGTGGTTCTTTATTAATTTTCTTCTGTTGCTTTCAGTATCTATCAAATGCTGCCCTTGCACGAACAAGTGTTGCAAGTACAACAGTATTATCATCAACTTCAGGACTTTTCACTCTTTTCATTGGTGCATTTATGGGTCAAGACTCTTTAAATGTAGCAAAAGTAGTTGCTGTCTTTGTCAGCATGGCTGGGGTTGTCATGACAACGCTGGGGAAAACTTGGGCTGCAGATGAATCACAATCAAGTGATGCGTAAGCTTTACTCGGCCTTTTGATGGTCAAATCACATTTATCAGGTTTTCAAGTTTTAGCCAATTAGTGGTCAGTCAGTTAAATAATGTGTCATGTAGTAGGAACTAGTTCACATTCATCCTACTTTAAAATTTTGGTTCTGCAAACCATCTTCTCTTTCATATAATACAAGATAAAGAAAAAATGCTCTGAATTGTGTAAAATTAAAATTGTCATTTTTGTTGATAGTATATAGTTGAAGAACTAATATATGTTGAGCCCTCCCACCCTTCCCTCCTCCTAAAAAAATAAAGCTTAAAGAAATCATTGTTGAATGTTGATGAAGCTTTCATAGTATTTGGGCTGAACATTCTTGAAGTGTTTAAACTGCCTCATATCTTTACATAGATTCCACATGCAGCCCTTGTTTTTCCTGTTGTTATGATGTAGAGGAGGGGCCAACGCTTTAAATTGGAATTAATAAGAGATTAAGAGAGGAGAACCTTGGCTGTAGCTCAAAATTTCTCGTCCCATACTCAGCCAACGAGACTCTCATTCCTTTGTCAGTGTCACCCCATAGGGTTGGATAGAGCAGTCCATCTGTACGTAACATGGGTGTATAACTGAACTCTGATTCCAACTTCAAAGATGAAAAGACATAATATGATGGATGAACTCAAAGTCCAAAGTAAGCCAGCCTCAAAACTCTGTGCACTAATCACTGCTAGTTGCATTTTCAATGGCTATAAAATAACATTATTGGCTGCTACTACAAATAAAACATAAGAGAAAACATTATAGTACAAAACAATAAATCATGACTCATTCAATTTTGGATATATCATTTATTCATAAATTAGAGTAAGTAAACAAAACCCCCATAAATAGTTCATGTACAGATGACAAGAAAATCATTGAGGCACAAAATATAATTTCAATTGGTCCTTTGTTCTGCTTTGCATTTCTTTGAAATCTATCCCTTTCTGTATATGTTCATTGATGTATGTGTCATACATAATGAGGGGACAGAAAGGATCAGATAAAGTGATATAAGTAGAAAACTAAAGATAATTACTTAAGTCATATAGCAGGGCTTTAGGGAGCCATGTTCTTGTCTTTCATGATATTTGCATTATCCAGGATGCTATAGGATGTCATCAAGACTGTTTATATAACTGAGATTGAGTCTTATAGATAAATATATTATTACCAGCTTGTTCTTTGTAATTTTTTTGGGACATTGACAGTTGATATTTGTGTTCATCAGTGGAAAGCACTCTTTAGTTGGAGATCTTTTTGGAATTCTCTCAGCTATGTCATACGGTCTATTTACAGGTTAAGCAATGTCCTGGCTGTTCTGTTTTTATCAGATAATTTTGATAGATCATAACCACTTCTTCAACTCATTACTATTGCAGTTCTTCTTAAGAAGGTTTCTGGTGAAGAAGGAGAAAGGGTTGATGTGCAAAAGCTGTTTGGGTATATTGGATTGTTTACACTTGTAGCACTGTGGTGGCTTGGTAAGTCTTTACTTTTTAATCCTTCTATAGTCACCCATCAATGTCAAATAAATGAGGTTCTATGAGCACACTACTATGTGCTCCTTTATAAGTCAAGCATGAAAAATTTATACATTGCTACAGTAAACGGATTGCTAATTCTCTTCTATACTTCCTCAGTCTGGCCATTGATGGCCTTAGGAATTGAACCCAAATTTACCATTCCTCACTCTGCTAAACTGGACGAAGTGGTTCTTGCAAATGGATTTATTGGAAGCGTACTTTCAGACTACTTCTGGTACATGAAAAGCCCTTAATTTAAACAATTGCAATTACGCAAAATCTTATATTATATTTTGTTTCATCTATCCAGGGCACTTTGTGTTGTATGGACTACTCCTCTTGTGGCCACTTTGGGTATGTCACTCACCATTCCTCTTGCTATGGTGGCTGACATGGTAATTCATGGTCGGCATTATTCAGCAGTATACATTCTTGGCTCAGCTCAGGTATTGTTATCTCAAAGAATTAAAAATATCAGCTACTTTTTTTTTTCAGTTGGTACCTGACTCCCTGCGGGAGGATTCTTGTTTCTACTAGGCCAAATGAATATATATATATATATATATATATATATATATATATACTTGCAGTTATGATATTGGTGTTATGATGGTCCTTGCAGTTCAATATCTGTTCAAATAATTTCTGTCTTGTTTTCCTGCTTGTTTGTTTGGGTATGTCCATGCATGAGTTGTTGGGGGCATGTTTGTGGGGGATTGCCTGCTGTTGGTCTTGTCTTTTAGAAATTGTTGTGGATAATATATTGTTAAATCCTATCCTCATTGTGTTCTTAAGTTGCTTGTCTAGTAACTTAAGAAAGTGGATTTCATCAAATAAACCCCCATTTTCATCTCCAAACTTGCCATGCATTGTCATATTAGTACAGAAACATAATGTGTGAACAAATTATTGTTAATGTTGGAATTGGTTTGGAATTGAGCTGCAGGTATTTGCAGGCTTTGTAATAGTTAATCTTTCAGATCGGTTGACCAAGATGTTGGGATTGTAGCATATTGTCTTCTATATTAATTTTTTCTACAGTTGATTCTTTGTTCGGTCCATCATCCGTCCATTGTTCGGTGCTGTACCATGAGACAATGTATATCCTAAATCAATGCGCTGATTGGGTGCTCTAATTTTTTGTATATACTTCCACCAAACTGAAATATAAGGGGAAAAAATGTTGTATTCATTATAGGTTTTGAGCTAAAGAGAATACACTCTGATGAATGTAATGAAGCCTTTTTTTATTTTTTACATTTTGTGTATGCAATATTTTTTCTATATAGTTTAAGATTCTTTTCTTTCTTTCATTCTTTTAGATATGCTATGATGTATCTCATTTCTCATGCAATGAATTCCTGCCTTCTGTGGTGCATTTATGATTTATTAATGTAAACATAACCTGCTTAAAAATTTGGTTAAAGAATAAATATTTCTTTCGGTAGTTTAAAGATATATAAATATGTAAATTTTAGTTCTTCAATCTCACATGTCTGTCATTAAATTAGTTTTCAAAATGTAATTAAGTTGTTTCTAGAAAGCAGTGTTAAGATAATTGGATTGATATTAAGTCAATGCATTGTTGAATTGCATAAATGAGTATAATAATATGAATTTTATATTAAAAATTTATATAAAATACATTTATCATAACAAAATCAAATAAATACCAGTGTAAAAGTAATGTGTTTAACCATTAATTATTCTTGGTTCAACACTGGATCATGTAAAATTACAAATCTGACTAACAATATTTTATTTTGGTCCGTGCTATTAAGTAACAACGATTTTAAATCTCTCTCATCAACATCAATTAGTCTGACGTCGTTTATAATAGATGAGAATTTAAAATATAGTTTATAGAAAAAAAAAATTACATGTGACTATTTGTTAAATTCTTTGTGATGATGTGGTAAATCAATGTTGCTATTACATCATTATCTAATGTTATTTAACAACAGAGACTAAAAGAAAAATTGTAAAAACTAAAAATAAAAATAAAAATAAATATATAAATGATTACAATCAAATTAAATTTCTTTAAAGAACCGGAATAAAAAACATCTTATTTTATAGAGATAAATTTATTTAAGCGTTTTAGTAATTATACAAGAATGATTTATTTTGTTTCATAGACATCCAATAAAATTGGAATGATACCAAAAATAATTTTTGATTAATTAATTAATAATGTAAAAACTTCTATATGGATAATATAAAATTATTAAACTCTTGAAGAAACTAATCTAAATGAATTGATATTAAAATTTGCATATCTTTATACCCTAAAATATAAACAGGGAATGGATGATAATCTTTCACGGGATGAAATCCTAAATTTTCAATAAATTTATTAATATGATATAATTTTACTATAAGGTGGAGGTATAAAAGGATTAACCAGTGAAAAATTGTAACACTTTAGAGATCTCAAGTTTTTTTTTTTTTTCACTTGAATGAATCTCTTCCCTAGTTCAACTTACAAGAATACAAGGAATCTGCTCGCAAGGGAAGGGAGTGTTTTGGTGCGTGCAAAACCGCAACAACAACCGTTGAAATAGAAAAAAGAAAAACAGTGTTTTTGCGTAGCTGAGAAAACAAAGGTTTAGACTTTAGATCAATCACCTCTGAAACTCTGCTATGGCCTCAACCAGATCTTCACTCATTCTTTGTGTTTTCATTCAATTGTGCTTCTCACTTCTACCCTTCTCATTCGCTCAATCTCCCGCCACCGGGTACCAATTCCCCAAACCCTAATTTCACTTTGCTTTCTGTTTTCTATTGACCTTAATTTTAACGAATCTAATGTCTCCAGGTCCGCCGAAGGTTACACCATTTATGGTCGAGTGAAGATCCCCAGTACGTTCTCATTTTTACTTCAAATCCCGACTATAGTTTAATGTGTAGTCCGTTCAATTTTAGATGAATAAAACTATTGAACTTCGATTTGTGAATGAAGCGTGTGCTTGTTGTGATGTCTAAGGTTAAGTTAACAGTTTTATACACGATAGAACATGAATATATATCGTGCCCTGTCATCAAAATTGATTTTTGAATTATTGTTGGGACTACTTGGACTTGGATAATCAGTTAGATCAAGCTGTTCATATGAATTTACCAGAATTACTTGTGCTCATCAAAATTTACCTAGTTTGAAGCTTTTGCCAGGTTATATTTTTTATTCTGTCATCTCCAACAGTTTTTTTTCCTTGCGCAGCATTTTTTTTTCTATTAAAGAAAATCTTGTGGATTTAGAGACAAACACACTTCATTTTACTTGACAACAAATCTTGTCATTTTCTGGTGTGAAATTTCATGTGTCAAGACCTTAAAAATTCGCATCTGAATTAAGAATGTGGATGGGTTTGAAGCTTGTTGATTGCTCTCATCAGTTACTTTGATGGACTGTATTCATTATTCAAACATTTTAATAGGAAGATGGAGTTCTGAACCTGTTACTGTGTGTGGTCATTGAAAAAGTATTTCTCATGGTGTTTAGTCAAGTAAAATTTAGGCAGGTTTTAGGAAAGTCAATGGTTTGGTTACCAGGAGGTTGAAATGGCAAAATTTAGTTGTTTATTATTCTTGATGCGTACTGTTTGTTGCATATCTATTCTCTGACTGCACATGGCTTTGCTATAGCAGTATAGCCTATAAATTTGATAATGATATTGTTAAATCCTTTTGGCAGGTGTGGGAACAAAAGAATTTATTCTTCCTGGAAAGATTTCAAATGTCAAAGTCCTACTCAATAGTGGTCAAAGAGTTACTTTTCTGAGGCCTGATGGATATTTCTCATTGTATCCTTCCATTTGCAGCATAATTTCTACTTCTGTTTAATTTGGGGATATTAAGCCATATTTAATTCTATCTCTCTTCATCTTCTTGTTCTTGATTTTAAGAAGTTGTAGTTAATGCTGCTGACAAATCATTGTTATGAGATGATCTAACTCCTTAACATGTACGCTTTAAGCCACAATGTTTCTGCAGGGACACATCTAATTGAAGTGGCTGCAATAGGCTATTTATTTTCTCCGGTGGATACTCAACCTGAAATTTACTTCTCAATTCTTTTCCCCTAATATAATTTTTTTCTTTTATGTATGCTCATTTATTAAATTGTTGTGTTCACTATGAAAAAAGGTCCGAGTTGATGTAAGTGCCAGACATCATGGCAAAATTCAGGCAGCACTGACAGAAAATAGGAGGGGGCTGAGTGAGTTTGTCTTGGAGCCATTGAAGGATGAACAATATTATGAGGTTGGTTTAGACATACTAAGTTCTGGTTTGTGTTCCCTTGTTCCCCTCCCATTCCTTCAAATTATTGTCCACATGGTGTTATCTTGTTTTGCTACAGGTTAGGGAGCCATTCTCTATTATGTCCATTGTGAAAAGTCCAATGGGTCTGATGATGGGATTTATGCTGATTGCTGTCTTCCTCATGCCCAAATTAATGGAGAACATGGGTATGCTTGCTTTCTCAAATTTATCTGCAAACTTTTCTCATTTCCCGAGTCTATCTTTTTTGCATGTATATATATGCTACTCTTTGGCATAAAATGTGCTGATGGCTTCATGGTATTTTTGTGGAAACAGATCCAGAAGAAATGAGGCGTGCACAAGAAGAAATGAGAAGTCAAGGAGTTCCATCTTTAGCAAGCCTGTTACCTGGTGCTGCAAGAAGCAACTAGGTGTATGAGTAAACAGAAAACCAGTGAGCAAGTTGGTCACCCCAAGCAGGAGCTGGAAAAATATGACATACGATAATTGGAGATTTTTCTTGTGACAAATTGATACGATGGGGAAGCTTTTGATTATTTATGTTGTGGATTAGCAAGAATTTGAAATTTCTGATAGAAAGGTTTATGTTTATATGGATAATTTTTTGTTGGTTTACTTGTAGAAACTGTTAATTTCCACTTTTGGTCCTTTTGCTTGAAAAAGGAATTGATTTATCATCTGTTTTGGCTGCATTGCTTTAGTTAGTTTTTTCTTCAATCTATGCGTTGTTATTTATGCTTTTGCTATGTGATAGATGGGAGGGTAAAATATAAATATAAAATTATTTTTTCTTCTTCAGGCTGAGACATGTATTGAAATGTTGCGGCAAATCGTAGATTAAGAATTTTCTTTCCAATCCGATATTTGTCTCACTATTTATTCCACCTGCACTTATGAGTTTTTTAAATTAAATTTATAATAATTAATTACAGTTAATCTACTGTCATATATAAATCGAAAAACCATGACCATGACTCACAACATGGAAAAACAAACTATATCGATAAAGTCCTAGTTTTTAATGGTACATAACATATGATTGCCTTTAAACAAACATTTGTGATTTTTATATAACATGTTTTAAAGATTGAATTGATACAAGAGTGTGTTTGGATAAATTTCATAAATACTTGTAAGAGAGAGAAAAGAAACAAATAGTTTATGTATAATTTAAAAATTAGCTAATAAATTTTTATTCAACAAATTTTATTAGCACATGAGTTTTATTGAATTTGAGCTTTAGCTTTTTTTTTTTTTTTTTTTTTGAAACAGACTTTTAACTTATGCAGAATTTAACGATAATTTATCCATGTACACCAGACGATAACATTAGACAGGGATGAACTGGTCCGAGTGATTGTTGCAAATGGGAAGCATGTCTCTTCTGAAGTGCTACCGACCCTTTTTCTCTATGGTTTTACCTCACTCCGCCCCACCCAGACCCCACGCCGCCATTTTCAGGAGGAAAAACCTACCTTCGTTTTGCTCCACCTCATCCCCGCCGTTGACGGCGGAGAAGGATTGCGGCAAGTCCGACGCTTTGAAGAATCCGTTGCCGGAGGTGTGGCTGCACAACACCATGAGTAAAACCAAGGAGCTCTTCAAACCCAAAGTGGATTCCAAAGTGGGAATGTACGTCTGCGGCGTCACCGCTTACGATCTCAGCCATATCGGACATGCTCGCGTATACGTCAATTTCGACCTTCTTTACAGGTTTCACTCTCTTCTCTTCTCTTCACAACCATTTCATTCAACCTAACGCTCCTTTTCCTTTTGCTACTAATTGCTTTTCCTTTTCTTCTCGCTTTGGCAATTAGGCAGATACTTTAAGCATTTGGGATTTGAAGTCTGTTATGTTCGCAATTTTACTGACGTAGATGACAAGGTTAGTCACTGACTTATTCCAACAGGGCCATATACAAATTGGCATCGTTGGGACATTTGTTTCCCTTCGTTACTTGGCTTCTTTTTTAATAACTTCATCTTGCCTTTGCTTTGATTAAGCCAAGGAGTTAGCTTTTTGCTTATCAAAGCAAAGGTAGAATGAATTATAGGAGGGAAATGAATTGGGGGATCTTTGATGGGTTTGAGTAAATGATGTATCTAAATTCTATCTTGTCTCTTGGACATTCATTTCTTATCCTATAAATAATAATTTTTAATCATTTAGAGTTTAGAGTTTAGACCTTTTTTTTTATTATTATTATAAGGTTTTGAATTTTGATTATATCCAATTTTCTACCGACTGCTTTTTAATTGCTATTACAGGATCTTAGTCTGCACTTTTTAAATTATGTAGATAATTGCTAGAGCAAATGAGTTAGGAGAAGATCCAATCAGTTTGAGCCGGCGATATTGTGAAGAGTTCTGTCAAGACATGGTAACACTTAATTGTCTATCTCCCTCTGTGGAACCAAAGGTCTCAGAGCACATGCCCCAAATTATTGGTATGATTGAGAAGGTACCATTGCTGGCCATTTTACTGTGGCATTAATATGGATGCAAAAAGATTGACAAAATTCAGACTGTTTTTTTCATTTTCAATTTCTAAGGAAGCTTACTTGGATAAGTTATTGGTGTATGAAATGCTTCTCTTCATAGTTTATTATCAATCTCTCTTCTGTTAATCTGCTTAAGAAATACGATGTTGATTCATTGTTGATTGGTTAACATGCTTGTTGACAGATTCTTAATAATGGGTATGCCTACATTGTTGATGGGGATGTATACTTTAATGTAGAAAAATTTCCAGAATATGGGAAACTATCTAAGCGAAATCTAGAAGATAATCGAGCTGGTGAGAGGGTTGCAGTCGATTCAAGGAAGAAACATCCTGCTGATTTTGCTCTTTGGAAGGTATAATATATCAGGATGAATAATGATAACAAAAATTTGTTTAATATGTTGATTTCATTATATATTACAAACCAATGATTATATACTTGAAATCTTAATTTAGTTTGGAACTTACTTAATGTGGATTTTTTATGCTATTCTGCAGTCTTCAAAGCTGGGGGAGCCATTTTGGGAGAGTCCCTGGGGTCCTGGAAGACCTGGGTGGCATATTGAATGCAGTGCCATGAGTGAAGCTTATCTTGGTTACTCTTTTGATGTCCATGGTGGAGGAATCGACCTTGTGTTTCCTCACCATGAGAATGAAATTGCTCAGAGCTGTGCTGCATGTAAGAAAAGTGATGTAAGTGTATGGATGCACAATGGTTTTGTCACCATTGACTCTGTGAAGATGTCAAAATCTTTGGGAAATTTTTTCACAATACGCCAGGTGGGACATTCCTGAAAGTCATCTTTTATTAGACAAAAACTATAAAGTCTATGGTTGAAGACCCGCATTTTTTATTTGTTGATGGTTACCATTCAAAGGGTTACATTCTGATGCCATAAACATTGTTTTATTAGGTTATAGACATTTACCATCCACTGGCTTTGAGATATTTTTTGATGAGTGCACATTATCGATCTCCTATCAACTACTCAAATATACAGCTCGAAAGTGCTTCAGACCGCATTTTTTATATATATGAGGTACTACTTTCTTTAGAAATTACCTTATTTCTCCTTGACATGTGTGCTTGTCTGTCCGTCCAGTTTGCACACTTCATCTTTTATGCATTTGCCTCCTGGATGTTCTTAATAGGGCTTACTTCTTTACTGTGTTGTATCATTGTATATGTTATGTGGACATATCTTGAAAGTTTGATGTGTTTGCAGACATTGCATGAATGTGAGAGCTTTTTGAATCAGCATGATCAGACAATTAAGAAGGATTCCATCCCGCAGGATACTTTGGATATTATTGATAAGTTCCATGATGTTTTTTTGACCTCAATGTCAGATGATCTTCACACTCCAGTTGTATTGGCTGGAATGTCTGATCCATTAAAATCAATCAATGATTTGCTGCAAACCCGTAAGGTGTGATATTTTCTCATATGTATCTGAAGTTATTATCTAATTACAATTTAAAATTGGTTGATTTTGAGTGAGATCAAGGTTTGGGAATGATTAAATTTCCCATTAATTCATCATTTTTTTGGTGTGCAATTTTGGTTTTAGTTTAATGTCAACATATTGAACTTCAGGTTTTGGTTATACTAATAACTTATACTAACAATCCATCTTGCTTCAAGCAAATTTATATTTCAAGTTGTTTACTTGAAGTGTTATATGATGCCAATAACCTAATCTTAGCAAAGGTTGAACAAAAGGGTTTTGTGAAGATCTCTTCATGGTTTTGCGGCTCTAAAGATGTGGTCTCTAATTATGTTGTTTCGGAGTTTCAATGCTAGAAATGCATTTATCTTGTGGATGATATTATTTGAATGCTTGGCACATAAACAAGTAAAGTATATCTCTCACATAAATGCTGTTTATAACATTTCCATCTTCATATTTCATTTCAGGGGAAAAAACAACAATTTCGAATAGAATCACTTTCAGCTTTGGACAAGAGCATTAGGGGTGTCCTTACTGTTTTAGGACTTATGCCTGCAAGTTACTCTGAGGTATGAATACGTTGACATGATTGCTTTCTGTCACTGTTTTCTAACTTTTTTGCATGTGAGATATGATATCATATCCAACAATTTTGTTAGGAGTACAAATCCCTAATTTATGTGTACTAAACAGAAATTCCATTAAGGAGTGGAAATTTGTTTCCTTTATCTTTTTTCTTGCTGTTGTGTAATTGTTATTTTTTCAACTATTTAAACTAGTTTAATGCTCATGCACTGTTAGTGTAAAATAGTTTTACACTGGTCAATCATAACCTATCGTTTTAATGACTTTTGAAATAATTTTATAAAAATCAACTGGCTTATCATAAATGGAAGGTTGTGATTGACTGTAAGTGTATCACCCTTTTTCTCTTTAAACTATCCTTTTTTTGTGGGATATATAGTTGTTTCACATAGAAGAACTTTTGCTTCTTCCAGTATAATACTTCTGATCTATTCTCCACATTTTCCCGCTCATCAGTTAAGGATTGGCGCCGTGAACCTCCCAAATTTTTTAAATTCTTGAATTCCTATTCAGTTCCGGGATAGTGTTTAAATGGAGGTACCTAGTGGCATTCTTTTTTGGTACCCTCTGCATTATTCACCATTGGATTCAACATCAAGATTAATCCAACAATCAATAATACTTCCACAGTTCCACCCAGTCTGAAGTTTTGCTACAACAATAGATTTTCACAAAATTCTCCTTAACAATACTGTAATATATAAATATAGAACATAACTTGCATGCATAGTTGTTAGGTTTTATATGGATCTCTACAGTGAGCTTGCATAGATCTAGAGGTAAATCTAATGGTGTGAAATGTGAATAGGTTTGAGATTTTGTTTCTCTGAATCTGTTTGCGTAACATAATCCATATTCTTCTGCTAAATGCTTAGTATTTCTTGTTTGCAATTGTTTCATGCTGCAGGTTTTGCAGCAACTCAAGGAAAAAGCTTTAAAGCGTGCAAACTTGACAGAAGCCGAAGTCTTGCAGAAAATTGAAGATCGAGCTACTGCCAGAATAGAAAAGGAGTATGCTAAATCGGACGCAATTAGGAAGGATTTGGCTGTTGTCGGTATTACTCTTATGGACAGTCCAAATGGCACAACTTGGAGGCCTGCCATTCCTCTTCCACTTCAAGAGCTGCTCTAGTCAACTCAAGAGTTGTTGTTCAACATCTCCAAAAAATGCAAGTTACGATTCTGGCACATAAGGGATGTCACGGATGTGTATCAACTTCTTAATTCTTGATGCCTTAAAAACATAGATTACAATTTACAGAGATGTGCTTAGTGTAGTTGTCGGTTGTCTTGGTGACCAATATTGAATTAATTTATTTTTTTTCATTTACTGGGCTTTTAACCCCTATAATTTTCATAGCTGCAACGAATTTGAATGAGTTTCAGATTAATATTAAATTAAATTATTGCAGTATCACTTGAGTAGTGTTATCTGTTATGTTTCTACAGTAGCTTCAAGTTAATATTGAGAAAGCCATTTTTTTTTGTGGTGGTAATGATTTTTCTGTTTTTTTAGATCACGAGAAAACCGTTGTATCATCTATGATATGATAATCAGCTGATTGTCTCACAATAATCAATTGTAGAATTGAGAGCCTACTTTGACTTATCCTTTGTAGGTCAAGACCATAGGGGTGCTCAAGTCATATTATAAGGGATATAACGTGGGTGATGCAAAATTAGAACTGAGGTTAAATTGAGTAAAGCACGACCCTAATGGCAAGTTGGGGAAAGAGGGGAAATAGAGAAGAAAGAAATATAGAAAATAATGCATTTTTTTTTTATTGTTTAAAGAGGAAATGAATGAGAAAAAATCGTCTTTTAAAAATTAAAATTCAGAAAAAAAAAAAAAAAGATTTTGGTTGCATACCAGTGACAAGTGAAATATTAGCAATATTATCATAATTACCTTTAAAATGTTTTTTTTTTCGTATTTTTTATAATTTTTATTTATTTTTAAATTTTTAAGACTTTATTCTTATTTTTCATATTTTTTTTCAAAATTTTAAGATATTATTCTTGTTTTTTCATTTTTTTTATTTTTTTTTTCAATTTTTCAAAACATTATTTGTGTTTTTTTTCATAATTTCATTTTTTTAAAAAAATTTTAAGACATTATTCTTGTTTTCGTAATTTTATATATATATATTTTATATTTTCAAGATATTACTCTTATTTTTTTATATTTAAAAAAATTATTTTTTCAAAATTTTAAAATATTACTTTTGTTTTTTTTATATTTTAAATTATATTTTTTCAAATTTTCAAAACATTATTTTTTTTTTATAATTTAATTATTTAAATTTTTTAAGACTTTACTCTTTTTTTT
Source organism: Amphicarpaea edgeworthii (assembly GCA_014843725.1). Taxonomy (NCBI): domain Eukaryota; kingdom Viridiplantae; phylum Streptophyta; class Magnoliopsida; order Fabales; family Fabaceae; genus Amphicarpaea; species Amphicarpaea edgeworthii. The sequence continues at coordinate 22,061,469 of CM026322.1, read as the reverse complement.
TTTATAATTTCTAAAAAATTTCATTCAAATTTTTGAAGAAAATACTTTTGTTTGTTCATATTTCTTTTTTCTTTTCTTTTCTTTTTTTCAAATTTTTAAGATTATTCTTATTTTTTTCATATTTGTTTCAAATTATCATTACTAAATTTAAAATCCTAAATCTTCTTAATTGAAATATTAATTTAAGATTTGATATGAATCCAAATCTAATTTTATTTAATTGACATCGTCATATAAAGAAAATATTAATAATAAAGACAACAAATCAAACAAAAAAATAATTAAAGATCAAAACCAACCAAATATTAGTGGGAGACTAAAAACCAAAAACATTAAACTAAAAACATATTTTATCTCTTTTATCCTAAATTAATAAAAGTAATTATTTATACATTGACTTTATCCTTAAAACATTGGTATCAGAGCAGTGTTTGTTGAGTTACAAGTTACAATCACGATTCACGAAAGATAAGTAAAAGAAGCTATCACGTGTAATTAACTGATAAAGCTTCTATATTATCATACCATAGTGATAGTATAGTAGTAGTACGCACGAGGAGGCGGTCCCACACAGACTAGCAAACTCCACCTTCTGATTCTGATCTGTGTCCAAATTGACAAACAAACAAGCACGACAGCAATACCAGGTTTTGTTTTCTTCACGCGCTGTAAGCCGACTGGAAAACACTCTCTCTCAAGTGCTAAGTCGTAACTCGTACTAACATCTAGCCTCATTTATAAAAAAAAAAAAAATTATTAGATTTTTTTTCTAGGTAAGACTCTTTTAATTATCTCTTATACTAATAATTTTTTTTTTTATCAAAATACTTTTATTTACTTTTTTTATGGAACCTTTAATTACTTAAGTCCATCATAATAATAAATACTATTTTTTTGATACATTAATAAGAAATACTATGAACTGTCTCTTTCTATCTAGACAATAATCAAAATATGCAAATCAAATAGAAAGAAAAAACAACCTCTTCACGTGACAAAAAAATGGGTTTTTGAAATGAGTAAAAAGTAGAGTGATTATACAGACATTGGAGAGAAAAAAGAACTCGATTCAAGGGTACATGAAGTGTATGGTCGGTAGAACGGAAAGAAATAAAGTAAGTAGAAATAAAAATAGATGAGAAATAAAATAAATGACAAGTAGATGTATTTATTTAATGAGAAATAGGAAAAGGTTAGCATAGACAAAAAGAAAAGTAAAATTAAGTAATAGAGCGTACAAGGGACAAAATGAAAAGTAAAAATAAGTAATAGATCATACATGTAAAAAACGTCAGGAGAGATAGAGAGAAGAGTAAAAATAAGCCCTTTTCTTCTCTCATACTAAATTCACTATCCTTATTTATTTCACGTGAGTTTTATTTCTCTCTTTGTAGGTTCAAACAAAGTCAATATTTTGGTAGAGATGAGAGAAATAAAGTAAATAGAAATAAATATGAGAGTGGAAATAAGTGAAAAATAAAATAATGAGTATGTGTATTTGGTGGAAGAAAATTAAAAAAGAATGAGAAAAGAGATATAAAAAAAAGTATAAATAAGTAATATATAGTATAGGTGAATCCACTATTTTCAATATTATTTGATTCTTTGATTTTAAACTAAGCCGTGGAAACTAGAAATATTCAAAGGAAATAAAAAAGAAAAAATAAATCCATTCTTTTGATACAAAGTGAAACTTGTACCAATCACGGTTAATACAAGTGATAACAATTTATGTCTTTTATGTCTTTTAATCAAGTGTTTCAGGATTCGATTCTTAAGATTTATTTATGTATGAAATAAACTATTTTTGAAGGAAAAATACTCACATTATATATGTTTATGGTCTTCAATAAAAATTAGTAATTATTTTTTATAATAATTACTTCGTATTAATATTATGCTTAAAAAAAAAAAAACCTTAAGATAAAACTTGTTTGAACATATTCAGCAGTGGGATTGATTCTTCTACTCCAATCATTTTTTTTTATCTACCAACTTGAACTCTAGAGTTTTCTCGAGAAAATCGAGTCTATTGATAACTAACTACTTAATGGTAAAATAAGTTTATTTGAATACGTATACACTCTCCCTACATATTTACAAGCAATAAATATAATTTTGAGTGAAATAATAAAATGAGCGGCAAAATTTGTCGTAGAACAACACCAAAGTCCAAACTAATAAAGATCGAGATATGAATGAAATAAATAAATATTAAATGCAATTTATATTGATGACATATATCATTAATTGCACATTTAATAATAAAAATACTAGTGCACTGTTTGCTATTAATGCATTTAATGCTTTAATGAATGTGATAAAAAAAATAATAGTGAATAAAATATATTCAAGAAATAATTTAAAAACAATGAAAAATTTATTGATATAGTTTAGATACTAATTCATTTTCATGTAATTTTTTTTATTAAATTATGATTTAAATACATTTTTAAAGAAATTATCAATACTAAGAAAAAAAAGAAGAAAATATTGGTAAAATAAGAAATTATCAATACTAAGTAAATACATTTTTAAAAATATTTATTTATAATACGTTATATATTTTATTTGTGTAAAATAATTATTTATTCTATTTAATGAACAAGTTAAAATATTGGTATATATATATACAAAAAAATAAGATTTAGAAATATTATTTTATGATTTTATTTATTTTTGTTACAATATAAAATGAGTTTTAGAAAGCCTTTAATATTCTTTAAAAAAGAAAAAGAAAAAGAAAACCTTTAATATTATTCCGTGGCATCTGTTCAGGTGGGTCCCACATGTCAGACCTTCTAGGCCTAGATAAGCCATTACACTTATCATATCAGATGAGTTGAGTTTTGTAGAGTGCTTATCTTCTCGTCCACAACGCGGATTATATATGTATCAGTCAGCCTCAGTTGTCATGTCCACATTTTTCTTACACATGTTCTCTCACTGAGAGAAAAAACCCCTTCCATTCAAAATCTTTCCCCTGTTTTCTCCTTAGTTTTCATCTTTTCCCCTCTCTTTCAGGTGAGCTTTCGGTGAACCAACCTTTGTTATGCCTTCCTTTCTGTGTTTCTTTTGGTGTCCCTGTCAGTACCAAATTTCCTTTTTTTTTTTTTGTTTAGTTCTTAAATAAACAAAGGAGAATTTTTCATTTCTATTTGACGATATCCAAACATAAATGTGATGGAGGTGGCTGCAGGGGAGATACACCATTACACCATGATCCGTGTCATCTCTTAACCTTTTATTTCTCTGCTTCAGTTTCAGTTGTTAATGGCCCCAACCCCAATTCTTTTTCAATTTGACCTTCCAATGGCAACGTTTAAGGATCTGATTTGTGCCTTTTTTACTGTACCCTTTTCTAGTGATTGCCGAATCTTTTTCCCATAATCAGAAGCCTAACCAAAAGGACTGAGATTTTGAAGAAACACCGTTGTTTGCAAGTTTTCTGTAAAAAAAATTGGTCTGTCGTTTTAATGAAAGCAACTTTTTGGTATTTGATTTGGTTACTGATCATGATTTGAGTTAAAGTTTTGATTTTTATCTGATTGTGCTGCAGGATTGGTAATCTGAAACAAACAGGTTTGTGATGGAGAAGTCTATTCTGAATAAAGAGCTTGTTTTCTTAATTTTACAGTTTCTTGATGAGGAGGATTTCAAGGAAACTGCACACAAGTATGTCTCCCTCTCTCTATCTAAATTCTTAGTTTTGGTTTTTGATTTGATCACTAATCTTTTGGCATTCGTTTCTTTTTCCTTCAATTTTTGATTCATAGGCTTGAGCGTGAAAGTGGCGTATACTTTGACATGAAGTATTTCGAGGGCATGCTACTTGCTGGGAAATGGGATGATGCTGAGGGCTATCTTTGTGGATTCACAAGGGTCGATGACAACAGGCACTCAACCAAAGTATACTTTGAAATCAGGAAACAGAAATTCCTTGAGGCATTGGACGTGTAAGCCTTTTGTAGTCTCATATACTATGGGGACCTTGTTGGTCCAAGAAAATTATTTCTGGGCCTTGGTTGGTACCATCTTATTATTTCCAAAGGAATTCTTAGTTGTTTCATGCAAGTGTGTTTTGTTTCATCACTCATCAGTGACGATCGTGCCAAGGCTTTGGATATCCTCATCAAGGATCTCAAAGTTTTTTCCTCCGGGCATAAAGAACTGTTTGATGAAATGACTCAGCTTTTGACAATTAACAATATAAGGTATGGCTCAGTTGCCAGTCTACTAATTTTAGATATGAGGTCAATAACATCCTTTGATGAGCTTTAAGCTTAACTTTTTTCTGGGTCTAATTAGGGAGCATGAATCACTTGCAAAATATGGAGATATAAGTTCTGTCAGGAAGATTGTGGTGGATGATATTAAGAAAGTCATTGAGGCAAATCCTGTGTTCCAAGGAAAATTGAAATGTCCTGACATTGAAACTCAGAGGCTACGTTATCTTCTGAACCAAAGGTTTCTCTCTCTTTTCCCAATTTAAAGTTGATAAAAGATAATCTATAAGCATATTTTGCTATCATGTTTGCCTCCATTCTTGATGTCTGCCTTTGCTTTTCAGCTCTGGTATAAAATTTACTCATTATTCATTTTGTCAGTTTGAATTGGCAGCATCTACTTTGTAAAGATCCACTTCCAGCTCCTGAAATAGAAACCCTCTTGGAGGACCATGTTTGCAAACCAAGTTTGGACCTTTCATCTCTGCAATCAGAAGAAAGTGATTCAATTGAAAACTCTGAATTTGATAAACATTTGTCAAACCATAATTCTGGTCCATCTACTATAACTGATTCGGTACCCTTTCCTGCCACACTAACAAATCCAGGTATGAGCTTTATTCTTGCATTTTTTTTTTCTTTTCTTCAGTAATCATTTCAATTCTTGCTTTTGATGGTAATAGTTCATGGCCTTTCTGTGGAAACTACAATCGAGGATCCTAGTGTAATATCACACAAAGAAATGCCCTGCCAGACTTTAAGTGAGGTCAGTTGGATGAAACTTTTTTGTTAAACATAGCTGCAAGATTTCCTATATCTTATCTATGGAATCAAATAGAAGTTATGCCTTCATGTGTAGGTGACGTCAGCCATAGCAAATGTTCTTCCTGAAAATGTTGTTCAGATATTGAAAGAGGATTCACTTCCTGTTACCATGGATTTTCATCCTATTGGGCATACACTTCTTCTAGGTTGCTTCATAGAACTTAGTCTTTACTCTTTCGTTCAAACATCGCTTCATTGTAGATGTAAGTTGAGGCAATTCATAATGAGAAATAAAAGTAGCTAATATATAGCTAATGTTTTGTTTCTTCAGTTGGAACAAATTTTGGTAGTATAGGACTTTGGGATGTTAATTCTGGTGAGAAATTGTTCTCTGAAAATTTCAGAATATGGGGTATTGGAACAAGCTCCATCAATTTCAAGGTATGTCCAATTCCTGAATATGTTGTACTCCAACGAGTACATATTATTATCATATCAATGAAATAAACAGTAAATACTCTGAACCACTACCAACAATATTCAGGAAGCTCAGGAAAAGGACTTCCGTGTTTCAGTTAAGAAAATCAAGTGGAACCCTGACGGTACACTGTTTGGTAAGAATCTTTAGCTACTTAAAGGGCATGTCTAGTCACCAATTATTATAAAGGTTTATTGCTCCTAACTAATTGTTCTTACTTTAAACAGGGGTTGCATTTTCACAACATTTTGTTCAATTATATTCCTATCAACATGGCAACGACAACATCAGCCAACATTTGCAAGTAAATATATTTCATCCCCACCCCCCTTATACATGTCTAGTTAGATTCATATTTTTAATGCTTAACTCTTTAACTTCTAAATACTCTCCTCTCAGATTGGTGCTCATGATGGCAGTGTCAACGATCTAGCATTTTCTTCTCTTAATGAGCAATTGTTGGTCATAACATGCGGAGATGACAAGACAATAAAGGTCAGTTCTTATGACTGACAATAGATTATCATTCATAAAGAAACTGACCTCAAGGATCCTACCCGCAGAGAAAATAAAATAAAACTAACCTTATGTTTTTGTTACTACTTTTTAAGGTCTGGGATGCTGTTAATGGTGTCAGATGTTATATTTTTGAAGGTCACGAAGCTCCTGTTTGTTCTATTTGTCCTCATGTGAAGCAACGTATCCATGTAAGCATGCTTTGTTTTTGTTGTGTCATTAATGTATTGACTAGTTGTATGTGATTATGTGTTAATTGTTCTTCATATGCTATGTGATTCTTTTGCACCTGCACTTCAGTTTATTTTTTCAACTTCAACTGACGGAAAGATTAAGGCATGGTTATATGATTCATTGGGAGCCAGAGTTGATTTTGATGCCCCTGTTTATGGTTACACTGCATTGTCTTACAGTGCTGATGATAAAAGGTTTTGAGCTGCTAGTCTCAATACAATTCGAATAATTTGTTTCCTATTAGCAAGTGATTGCAGTTTAACTAATGCTGATAAACTTTTCTAGGCTTTTTTCTTCTGGAACTGGTAAAGATGGAGAGCCATATCTTGTGGAATGGGACGAAAGTGAAGGTTATATAAAAAGAAAATACAAGGGACTTAAGAAACCATGTTTTTCTACCATCCATTTTGATTCAACTCAGAAAGGATTTTTGGCCGCTGGTGATGACCACAAGGTTAAATTTTGGAATATGGACAGTGTTGAGATATGGACGAGCACTGATGTTGATGCTGAATTACTGGTAAGTTCTTCACAAGGGCTTTTGCTTTCTAGATAACCTGTGTTAGTATTCTGACAATTCAAAATTTACAATTTAAGGTGGTAGTTTTAGTTAAACTTAAACAGAAAATGATACTTTAAGTTTTAATTCATTTTCTTCAGAAAAATCCATGCATTCGCTTCAACAAGAAGGGCACATTACTGGCTGTTGCTGCAAAAGAAAACAAAATAAAAGTTTTAGCAATTGATGACATTTTGCAGAAACGGAATCAAATTCTTTCAATTCATGTCCCCAGTAATCAACATGAAACCTTAAAGGTGAGCATATGTAACTTTACATTGACTATGTCGTGGAGTTTCTCAATCATTGAACTTTTTATTTCATGCAGCGTACACAAAGTCCAATTATGGTTGATGCTGGTGCTGGAGTCATAGGTGAAGGCATTCTCCTGGTATGTTGTTTGAAAAATTAGCAAATAATATTGTGTTATGCATAGAACACTATAGTTAAGGTTCATTTGTTTTGAGTAAGTAGCTTATATAAACATGATGCATACAAATATCTGTCTTATCTCGTTTTTGGACTGGACTTGCTTTCTTGACACTTATGTGCATCTTATACTTGGGCACCCTCATTTCAACTTGGTTTTTTGTTAAAGAATGGGTACCAAAATGGCTTGGAGGATGGGAGGTCTAATTCAATTTTAGAGTCCCACAACAAATCAAAGTTTTGGAATGTCTCAGAAATTTGTGAGCCATCTCAGTGCCAGTTTTTGCAGCTTCCAGTTCATGACAAAATAAACAAGGTATGACATTTGAATGCTAATGCTTTATTGGATTATTGCTAATAGTTACATGTATTTTCACTAATTTTAACAAAAGTTATACATGATACATATCATAGTTATCATGGGATAACTATATTAATATGTTCAGCTCCCTTTTACATAAATGTCTTGAGACAATTGAAATCATAAAATAACAATTACTACTGAATCCCACGGATGATAAACACGCCATCCACACATACCAAGTCTAAAATGGAAGTTTCAATTCAATGCACATAAGATTTATTTTTCACAATTAAATATAAGGTGGAGTATACAATTAGCCAGCTAATCTCATTAACTTTCCTCTGATAAAACCCAGATAGTTAGACTGACTTACACCAATGTGGGAAATGGCATTTTGGCAATGGATTCAAATGGTGATCATATACTTTGGAAATGGCCTCATGATAACCTTAACTTGGATGGCAAGGTAAGTGGAAACATAAAATCCATTTTTTTATATGGATTTTCCCTCTCCCTTCCCCACCCCCTCCCCATCTCCATCTTTTCAGGTTTCTTACTTTGTAGTTGAATTTATTTATTCTAAAATATAAGTAATACATGTAGGCAACTGCACAAGTTCCCCCTCACATCTTTCAATCAAGGAGTGGCTTGCAATTGATGAGCAATAAACTAACAAGTTCTTACGGTGGAAACCAAGTTTCCTGTTTTTCTTTATCAAAGAATGATTCGTATCTCTTGTCAACATCTGGGGGGGAAATCTTCTTGTTCAACATGTTGACATTCAAGGTAAACCCAAAGGATAGAAGCCTGTTGACATTTCTATAAAATTGTTTAATGCCGATATTTTGATATCATTGTGGAGGGTTCGATTTCATCCCTACATTCATAAAGTTTTTTAAGAACTTGTAGAAATCATCAATATGCATAAACTTTTTCTAGAATCAGAATAATTGATTTTTCATGTAGTTATCATGGTGCATTCTTCTCTTTCATACTATGCTCAGTAGTTCAAAAACATTATTCACATTTTTTATTTGATATCATACTACCATTTTCTATTTTGCCACTGTGTGTTACAATGAAGCTATGTGATTTGACTAATCATGTCACACCATTGTCTCATAAATACAGACTGTGTCGACTATCATGACTTCACCTCCTATGGCAACTTGTCTCACCTTCTACCCTCGTGATAATAATATACTTGCTGTTGGTATGGATAATTACAGTATAATTATATACAATGTCCGCACAAATAAGGTATGTCTCTTCATTTTGAGAAAGATATGTATCATTACCTACTTCAAGGAGCTTGAAGCTATAATTTTCCATGTCTCACATTTGCACAGATTATAAGCAAGCTTGAGGGCCACTCCAAAAGAATTACCGCCCTTGCCTTCTCAAGTTGTTTTGATCTTCTTGTTTCCGGTGATATAAATGCCCAGGTTAGTATTTAATATTCATCACTTACTTCTATTCAGAATTACCTTCCATTCTATAGCCAATAATATATAAGCTGATTGATTTTGCTGGTTGGCTCCATGTTAATTTGATTTGTCATTATTTTAATTATCTCTTGCAGATTTTTGTATGGAACACCAATGGATGGGGAAAACAAAAAGGTGGATACTTGCAAATACATGGACAGCAGGTGCCAGAAGGACTATCTGACACTCACATTCAGTTTCACCTACATCAGCAGCACTTCCTTGCTATAAGAAGTAATTATCTTGCATTATATGAAGCAACAGAGCTAAAATGTTGTAACCAGGTTCTCTCTTCTTTCCCTAACTTGTGACTTATGATGTAGGTTTTTTTCCCTTTCAAAGCAAGTTGTTGCATACTAAACAAGTATATGTTTACTTTTTGTTCCATGCCAGTGGGTTCCAGAAGGTTCAATGGTTATCTCCCAAGCAACTTTCTCATCTGATGGCCAGGCTGTGTTTGCCAGTTTTGTTGATGGAACTGTGGCAATATTTGATACTTTGAAATTTCAAATGCGTTGTAGGATTAATCCCTCAGCTTACCTTTCTACAACTCCAAGGTATGTTTTTCCTTCTCTAAGGTTGCAATTTCTAGGCTTGCCCAAGTAACTCATTAGAAAGTATATGCATTCATGACAAATAATGCCATTTTTTTATGCATCTTAGAAAAGAAAAACTTTTAGTTTATATGCTTATTAGACACTGCTTTAGATTCTTGTTGTAACTACGTTATGGATTGTCATTTTTTCAGTATACATGTTAACTTGCAACGCATTGTAATTATATTGTTTGCTTATTGCAGTTCAAGCATCTACCCATTTTCCATTGCTGCACATCCACAGAAGCCAAGCCAATTTGCTGTGGGGCTCACAGATGGTAGGGTTATTGTGTTTGAGCCTCAGAATCCAGGAGAAGATTGGAGCAGCTTTAGCATTGATGATAAGGAAAAATACGCTGCATTCAACACCAGGGTTGTGGGAGAGTGATAAAAAAGACTAAAGGAAAATAACAGACACCACAGAAAATATAGAATAATAAAAGTGGTTACTGTTACTTTCATTATCTATTGCTTTTTTATATAATAGATTATTATTATTATTCATCATTTTGTCTTCTTAAATTATCCTAAATTACACGGTTGTGATATATTTGTAGTTATCATTCTTATACTATAAATTTCTCATTATTAATTAAACTATTTAATACTAATGTTAAATGTAAAAATAAATTATAACTAAGTTTATGTTAAATATAACTATGATTCATTTTAACTTATTATTTAATATTAAATATACTTAATTTAACATTGAAATATAAGGAGCAATAAATTTTAAATAAAAAGATGAAAAACAAGATTATTTTTAAGTTGATCTAAATATTTAGCGAACATAAAAATGTTGTTAATTATAAATTGATTTGTTGTGTTTTTATCCAAACGATTTTTTCAAATAAGAGAACTAAGTTTATATAAATGAAATCCTAAATACTTTGGGTTGCATCTACGAAACATTAAATTATCACGGTTGCATCTACAAAATCTTAAATTCTTAGGATTGCATCTATGAAATCCTAAATATTTATGATTGCATCAACAAAACCTTAATTCCTAAGGGTTGCATAAATAAAACCCTAAATCCTTAGGGTTGCATCAATGAAACTCTAAATAGTTAGGATTACATCCACAAAACCCTAAATCCTTAAGGGTGCATCCATGAAACCCTAAATACTTAGGGTTACATCCATAAAACCTTAAATATTTAGAATTGCATCCACGAAACCCCAAATCCTTAGTGTTGCATCCATGAAACTCTAAATCCTTAGTATTACATCTATGAAACCTTAAATTTTTAAGGTTATATTAACAAAATCCTAAATCTTTAATGTTCCATATAGGAAACCTTAAATCCTTAGGGTCATATCCACAAAACCCTAAATACTTAGGATTACATCCACGAAACCATAATTTCTTAGGGTTGCATCAACAAAATCCTAAATCATTAGGGTAGCATCCATGAAACCCTAAATACTAATATTTAGGGTTTCATGGATGCAATCCTAAGAATTTAGGATTTCATGGATGTAACCTTGAGGATTTTAGAGTTTTGTGAATGCAACATTGAGGATTTAAAATTTCGTTGATGCAATCCTAAGGATTTAGGGTTTCATGAATGAAACTTTAAATCTTAATATAGGTTTCATTTATGAAAATTTAAATGCAAATGCATGAAATGAAACCCTAAATCATAAATCATAAAAACTTAACCCATATCCTAAATGAAACATGAAATTCTAAATCATGAAATGGAATCTTGAACTCTAAATCATGAAACCCTAAATCCTAAACCATGGAAAGAAACCTTAATTCATAAACCATGGAATGAAACTCCAAATCCTAAACCAGGAATCCATAAATTATGCAACACGAAACCATTGACCCTAAATACTAAATACATAAATATTTAACCCTAAAATTATAAATTTTGATTAATGTGTTGAAAATTTATAGGAATATGAAAAAACAAAAATATTATCTTGAAAATTTTAAAAAAATGAAAAATTTTACAAATATTAAAAGAAATAAGATTTTGTGGATGCAACCAAAAGTAATTCGGGTTTTGTGCATGCAAGCTTAAGGATTTAGGGGTTTCGTAGATGCAACTTTAAGAAATTAAGGTTTAAATTTTTAAGGTTTCGTTGACGTAACTTAAATATTTAGGGTTTCGTGGATGAAATCCTTTGGATTTAAGGTTTCATTGATCAAATCCTAAATATTTAGGGTTTTGTTGATGTAACCCTAAGGATTTAGGGTTTTGTGAATGCAACATTAATATTTTAGGGTTTCGTTGATGTAACTTAAATATTTAGGGTTTTGTGGATGAAACCCTTTGGATTTAGGATTTTGTTGATACAAGCCTAAAGATTTAAGGTTTTAATGATGTAACCCTAAGGATTTAGGAATTTGTGGATGAAACCCTAATTATTTGCGGTTTCATGAATGAAACCCTAAGGATTTAGGGTTTCATTGATGTAATCTTATGGTTGCATCCATGAAACCCTAAAGCTTTTAGGTTGCATTCATGAAATCCAAAATAATTATAGTTACATCCACGAAATCCAAAATAATTATAGTTACATCCATGAAACCTTAAATACTTAGGGATGCATCAACGAAACCCCAAATACTCAAGGATACATAAATGAAATTCTAAATTCTTAGAATTGCATAAAAACCTTAAATCAACAAGGTCGCATACACAAAACATTAAAGCCCTTAGTGTTACATCCATAAAATCCAAAATAGTTAGGGTTTCATCCACGAAACCTTAAATACATAGGTTGCATCCACGAAACCCTAATTTCTTAGGGTTTTATCAATGAAGCCCTAAATCCTTAGGGTTGCATAGACAAAACCCTAAATCAACAAGGTAGCATACACAAAACCTTAAATCCTTAGTGTTACATCCATAGAATCCTAAATAGTTAGGGTTACATCCATGAAATCCCAAATACTTAAGGTTGCATCCATAAAACCTTAAATACTAAGAATTGCATTCATGAAAACATTAATTATGAGGGATGCATCCATGAAACCTTAAATCCTTAAGATTACATCCATGAAACCCTAAATTCTTAAGGTTACATCTACAAAATCCTAAATTCTTAGTATTACATCCAAGAAACCCTAAAAATACTTAGGGTTACATCCACAAAACCATAAATACTTAGGGTTGCATCCACAAAACCCTAACTGCTTAGTCTTGTATCCACGAAACCCTAAATACTTAGGGTTACAAAGTCTCAAATACTTACAGTTGCATCAACGAACCCCTAAAATCATTAGGGTTGCATCCATAAAATCCTAAATACGTAGGGTTTCATGCACGGTACCTTAAATTCTTTGGGTTGCATCCATGGAACTTTAAATTCGTAAAGATGCACAACGAAATTAGGGTTTCATCTATGAAATCCTAAATTGTTAGGGTTGCATTAATGAAACCACAAATACTTAGGGTTTCATACATGAAACCCTAAATCCTTAGATTTGCTTCAACAAAACACTAAAGTGTTGCATTAACGAAACCCTAAATCTAAAGGATTTCATTCATAAAACCCTAAATCATTAGGGCAACATCCACGAAACCATAAATCCTTAAGGTTTCATCCAAGAAACCTTAAACTCTTATGGTTGCATCCATTAAACCCTAAATCATTAGGGTTTCATCCACAAAATCTTAATTTCTTAGGGTTTTATCAACGAAGCCCTAAATCCTTAGGGTTGCATCAACGAAACCCTAAATTGTTAGGGTAACATACACAAAATCCTAAATACTTAGGGTTACATCCATGAAACACTAAATCATTAGGGTTGCATCAACGAAACCATAAACCTTTAGTGTAACATCCATGAAATCCCAAATCCTTAGTATTGCATCAATGAAACCCAGAATTTTTAAGGTAGCATCTATGAAACCATAAATTTTTAAGGTTGCATCCATGAAACCTTAAATCATAAATCATAAAACCTTCACTTATATCATAAATGAAACTCTACATCCTAAATCATGAAATATAATCTTGAACTCTAAATCATGAAACTCTAAATCCAAAACAATGGAAAGAAACCCTAAAGATTTTTTAGTAATATGTTGAAAATTTATAAGAATATGAAAAAACAAAAGTATTATCTTGAAAATTAAAAAAATAATTAAAATATGAAACCTAAAGATTTTAGGTTTCGTGGATGCAACCCTAGGTTTTTACCATTTCATGGACATAACCTAAAGAGTTAGGGTTTCGTGAATGAAACCTTTTGGATTTAGTGTTTTGTTGATGCCAACCTAAAGATTTAGGATTTCATTAATGTAACCCTAATGATTTATGGTTTCGTGGATGCAACATTGATTATTTACAATTTCGTGGATGAAATCCTAAGGATTTAGGGTTTGATTGATATAATTCTTAGGGTTGCATCAATGAAACCTTAAACCATTAGGGCAGTATCCATAAAACACTAAATCATTAAGGTTGCATCCATAAATCCCTAAATACTTAGAGTCGCATCCATGAAAACATTAATCTTGAGTGTTGAATCCACGAAACCCTAAGTCTTTAGGGTTGTATCCACGAAACTCTAAATCCTTAGTATTGCATCTAAGAAACCTAAAATACTTAGGGTTACATCCATGAAACCCCAAATACTTACTTTTGCATCCATGAAACCCTAAATCTTTTGGGTTGCATTCACAAAATCCTAAATACTTAGTGTTGCATCCACAAAACCCTAAATACTTAAGGTTACATCCACAAAACCCTAAATACTTAGGGTTGCATCAACAAAAACCTAAAATAGTGAGGGTACCATCTACAAAACCTTAAATCCTTATGGTTGCATCCATGAAACTCTAAATCCTTAGAGTTGCATCTATAAAATCCTAAATACATAGGGTTTCATCCACGATACCCTAAATCTTTAGGGTTGAATCCAAGAAACCCTAAATCCTTTAGGTTACAATAACGACATTCTAAATCAATAGGGTAGCATCCACAAAATCATAAATTCTTAAGGTTGTATCAACGAAACATTAAATCATTAGGGTAGCATCCACGAAACCCTAAATCCTTAAGATTGCATAAACGAAACCTCAAATACTTCGGGTTTCATCCATGAAACCCTAAATCCTTAAGGTTGCTTCAATGAAACACTAAATATTTAGTTTTGCATCAACAAAACCCTAAATACAATGAGTTTCATCCACAAAACCTTAAATCCTTACGGTTGTATCAACGAAACCCTAAATCATTAGGGTAACATCCATGAAACTCTAAATCCTTAAAGTTGCATCCAAGAAATCCAAAATACTTATGGTTGCATGAACGAAACTCTAAAATATTTAAGCTTCATATTGTTAAATTATTTTTAAAAAAATCAAGATAATACTTTTGTTTTTTCATATTCTTATAAATTTTCAATACATTACTCAAAAATCTTTAAGGTTTCTTTCCACTGTTTTTGATTTAGGGTTTCATTATTTAGAGTTCAAGATTATATTTCATGATTTAAGATAGAGTTTCATTTAAGATATGAGTTAAGGTTTTATGATTTATGATTTAAGGTTTCATGGATGCAACCCTAAAGATTTATGGTTTCATAGATGCCACCTTAAAAATTCAAGGTTTCATTGATGCAACGTTATGTATTTGAGGTTTCATGGATGTAATTCTAAGTATTTAGGGTTTCATGGATGCAATAATAAGGATTGAGGGATTCATGCATGTAAGCATAAGGATTTAGGATTTCATGGATGCTACACTAAAGGTTTATAGTTTCGTTGATGCAACCCTAATGATTTAAGGTTTCATGGATGTAACCCTAAGTATTTAGGGTTTTGTGTATGTTACCCTAAAGATTTGGGGTTTCGTTGATGCAACCCTAAGGGTTTAGGATTTTGCTGATAAAATCCTAAGGAATTAGTGTTTCAAGGATGAAACCTAAGTATATAGGGTTTCGTGGATATAACCTAAGTATTTAGGGTTTTGTTGATACAACCCTAAAGATTTAAGGTTTCATGGATGCAATCATAAGTATTTAAAATTTCTTGGATGCAACTTTAAGGATTCAGGGTTTCATGGATTTTACCCTAACGATTTAGGGTTTCGTTGATGCAATTATAAGGATTCAAGGTTTTGTGGATGAAATACTTTGGATTTAGGGTTTTGTTGATGCAATATTAAATATTTAGTGTTTCATTGAAGCAACCTTAAGGATTTAGGGTTTCATGGATGAAACCCTAAGTATTTGGGTTTTCATTCATGCAACCCTAACAATTTAGGGTTTCATGGATGCTACCTTAATGATTTAGAGTTTCGTTGATACAATCTTAAGAATTTAAGGTTTCTTGGATGTTACCCTATTGATTTATAATTTCGTTGATGCAATCTTAAGGATTTAGAGTTTGATGGATGCAACCCGAAGGATGTATGGTATCGTGGATGAAACCCTATGTATTTAGGGTTTTATGGATGTAACCCTAAGGATTTAAGGTTTCATGAATGTAACCTTAAGAATTTAAGGTTTCGTTGATGCTACCCTAACGATTTTAGGGTTTCGTTGATGCAAACCTAAGTAATTAGGGTTTTATGGATGTAACCTTAAGTATTTAGGGTTTTGTGGATGCAACCTTAAAGATTTAGGGTTTCATAGGTGCAATCGTAAGTATTTGGGGTTTCATGGATGTAACCCTAAGTATTTAGTGTTTCTTAGATGAAATACTAAGGAGTTAGGGTTTTCTGAATGTAATTTTAAGGATTTAAGGTTTAATGGACGTGACTTTAAGGATTTAGAGTTTCATAAATGCAACCCCTAGGAATAATGTTTTCATGGATGCAACCCTGAGTATTTAAGGTTTCATGGATGCAATATTAAATCATAAATCTTTTTTAATGGTTTATTATTCAAGGTTTCATTCAATGCATTTGGATTTAAGCTTTCATAAACGAAACCTATATTAGGATATAAAGTTTCATTAGTGAAACCCTAAATCCTTAAGGTTGCATCAACGAAACCTTAAATCTTAAGGGTTGCATTCACAAAGGTTGCATCAAGAAACCCAAAATCTTAAGGATTGCATCCACAAAACCTTAAATCATTAGGGTTATATCCACGAAACCTTAAAATCCTTAAGGTTGCATCCGTGAAACCTTAAATCCATAGGGTTGCATCCATTAAACCCTAAATCCTTAGGATTACAACCATAAAACACCAAATACTTAGGATTGCATTCACGAAACACTTAATGCTTAGGGTGTCATCCACACAACCATAAATCCTTAAGGTTGCATCAACGAAACCCAAAAAACCTTAGGGTTGCATCTAAAAAAACCCTAAATACTTAAGGTTGCATCTACAAAACTCTATATCCTTAATGTTGCATCCATAGAACCTTATATCCCTACGTTTGCATGCACGAAACCCTGAATACTTAGGCTTGCATTCACAAAACCATAAATCCTTAGGGTTGCATGCACAAAACCCTAAATCCTTAGGCTTGCATGCATGAAACCTTAAATCCTTAGGCTTTCATCAACTAAATCCTAAATCCTTAGGGTTTCATCACAAAACCTAAAACCCTAAATCCTAAGGGTTTTATCCACAAAACCCTAAGTTCATAAGGTTGAACCCATGAAACCTTAATTCTTAAGATTGCATCCACGAAACACAAAATCCTTAAGGTTTCATCCACAAAACCTTACATCCTTATGATTTTATTCATAAAACCCTAAATCTTTAAGGTTTCTTCCACGAAACCCTAAACCATTACAGTTTACATCCATGAAACACTAAATCCTTAGAATTTGATGCACAAAATCCTAATTCCTTAAGATTTTATCCACTAAATCCTAAATAATTAAGGTTTCATTCATGAAATACTAAATCCTTAAGGTTTTATCCATAAAACCTCAATCCTTATTTTTAATTTTTATAATTTTTTTCATAATTTTTAAATTTTTATTTTTTTTTCAAAATTTCAAGACACTACTTTTGTTTTTTTTCACTTTTTTAAAATATTTTTTTTCATAAATTTTTTAGACATTACTCTTATTTTATTTTTTAAAAAATTTTAAGATAATACTCTTATTTTTTCATATTCTTAAAATTTTCAAGACATTACTCTTGATTTTTCATAAGTTTTAATTTTTTTCATATTTTTGAAGCTCTAAATTCTAGGGTTTTATTTAGGGTTTCACAATTTGTGATTTAGGGCTTCGTTCATGAAATCCTAAGGATTGGAAATGAAACACTAAGGATATGGGATTTCATAAACGAAACCTAAAGGATTTGGGTTTTCGTAAATGAAACCATAAGGATTTAGATTTCGTAAATGAAACTCTAAGAATTTAGGGTTTTGTAAATAAAACCCTAAGAATGTAAGGATTTTGAGTTTTGTAAATAAAACCCTAAGGATTTAGGGTTTCTTGAATGAATCCATAAATCTTAATATAGGATTTCATTTGTAAAACCCTTAAATCATAAACTATGAAATGAAATCGTAAATCTTAAGGGTTTCATCCACGAAACCCTTAATGCTCAAGGTTTAATCCACGAAACCATAAATCCTTAGGGTTGCATCAATAAAACCCTAAAATCCTTAGAGTTACATCCACAAAATCCTAGATACTTAGGATTGCATCCACGACATCCTAAATCTTTAGGATTGCATTCATGAAACCCTAAATTCTTAGGGTTCCATCCGCAAAACCCTAAATCATTATGCTTGCATGCACGAAATCCTAAATATTTAAGGTTGTATCCATAAAATCCTAAATCATTAGGCTTGCATGCATGAAACCCTAAATCCTCAAGCTTTCACTAACTAAATCCTAAATTCTTAGGGTTTCATTCATGAAACTCTAAATCCTAAATATGTAGGGATTTTTTTCCACAAAACCCTAAATTCATAAGGTTGAATCTAAGAAACCTTAAATTCTTAAGGTTGCGTCCACAAAATACTAAATTCTTAGGGTTTCATCCAGGAAACCCTACATCCTTATGGTTTTATCCATAAAATCATAAATCATTACGGTTACATCCACAAAACCCTAAATTCTTTGGATTTGATGCATAAGATCCTAATTCTTTAGGATTTCATCCATTAAATCCTAAATACTTAGGGTTTCATTCATGAAACCCTAAACCTTAAATCTTTAGGATTTTATCCACGAAATCCTAATCCTTAGAGTTGCATCCATGAAACATTCAATTCTTATTTTTAATTTTTTTTCATACTTTTTAAATTTTCATTTTTTCAAATTTTCAAGACATTAATACTCGTGTTTTATTTTTATTTTTTCAATTTTCATTTTTTTCAATTTTTCAAGACATTACTTTTGTTTTTTTTTCATTTTTTAAATCTTTTTTTTCATAAATTTTCTAGACATTACTCTCATTTTTTTCATTTTAAAAAAAAAAATCAAATTTTCAAGACATTTCTCTTAAAAAATCAAATCTTTTTTTCATATTCTTTTAAATTTTCATTTTTTTAAAAATTTTGAAGATAATAATCTTGTTTTTTCATATTCTTAAAATTTTCAACACATTACTCTTGATTTTTCAAAAGTTTTAATTTTTTTTTTTCATATTTTTGAAGCCCTAAATCCTAGGGTTTCATTTAGGTTTTCATTCACAAAATTCTAAAGATTATGAATGAAACATAAGGATATGGGGTTTCATAAACGAAACCTAAAGGATTTAGGATTTTGTAAATCAAACCATAAGGATTTATAATTTCGTAAATGAAATCCTAAGAATTCAGAGTTTTGTAAATAAAACCCTACGAATGTAAGGATTTTGAGTTTCGTAAATAAAATTTTAAGGATTTGGGGTTTCTTGAATGAACCCATAAATCTTAATAGGATTTCATTTATAAAACCCTAAATCCAAAATCATGAAACATTAAATCCTAACGAAACCCTAAATCATAAATCTTGGAATAAAATTCAAAATCACAAATCATGAGATGAAATCCAAAATCCTAAACCATGAAGGCTTAAACAATGCAATACAAAACCCTAAAATTTTAAAGCATAAACCTTAGACCCTAAATACTAAATCTTAAAACATTGAACTTGAAAACTCTAAATCTTAAAATCATAAATCATAAACTTTAAAATCCCAAAACTCTAAATGCTTATGGTTTTATGGATAAAACATAAAGAATTAGGATTCTGTAGATGCAATCTTAAGGATTTAAGATTTCATTGAAGCAATCCTAAAGATGTATGGTTCATAGATGTAGGGTTTTACAAATTCAATCTTAAATATTTAAGGTTTCAAGGATTTAACCTTAGGAATTTAGGGTTTTGTGAATAAAATCTTAAGAATTTAAGATTTTATAAATGAAATTCTAATACTTTAAGATTTCACGGATGAAAGTATTTCATGTTGGACCCACTAACTTTTATTCCCTTTCATCACCTTTTACCTATTTCCAACACTTGCCACTTTTCATTTTCAGCTAGTTTCAACCCTCTTCCACTTTCACCCATCATATTTCATACGAAACAAACACACCATTAAAGCAAAACAATTTGGATTAGATAGATTTTTATTTTAATCTTATTTAAAAAAAAACATAAATAGTAAAATCTATAATAAAAAAGAATTTAAAATATTATATTTATATGTCATTACTAGGTGTCTACGTTGGGTCCTGTATGTAGCAGCAACACTTCCACTCTTTCTATTGATCCTATTTATGATATAATTATATGTAATTATTTATCATTATTTTCTTTGATATTTATGATAAGCCATATTTTGCTTATAATTTAAATCAGAGTTAGTATAAAAATAAAACTGATAATAGTATGATTTTTTAATGTATATTATATCCAAAATACATTTATATAACTTAATAATTATATTTATGCATCTTAAAATGTCTTCAAAGTGTTGATTCCTCTTCTCGTCTAAATATTTTTTAGTGTAAGAATACCTAATCACTAATAAGAACATAAAGAGTAATTTATATAACGTTTCCTATCTTGTTCACGAGGTTTAAGTAACAAGGGAAGATAGACATATCAAACATAGAAATATAATTCTATCTAGCTGGTGCACAATCCTAAGGGCCGGTAATGACCCGACCAAAAGGTAACATGAAAAGGCTTAAAAAATGCGGCTCAATCAAATTCGGGTCAGTAATGACCCAATATACTCTTACAAGTGTAAAGAATGAAACCCCGTGCCAAATCCTTTAACAAAAAATATATATATATGTATAACCAGGCTTTATAGCCTGAAACCCCAACTAGTACAAAACTCACATCAGAACAAATAATCCAATCCAATCATAGCACCGAACACAGTATGGAGAACAAAAAATCCCTGCAATCAAAAGGCAAGAACCCCCATTCAGGCCAATCATATGGATATCAACATTGATAAAGGTAATTGAGCAAAAAGATAAAGAAAAAACATAACTAAAGGATGTAATTTTAAATAATCAATCCGGTATTCTTATGGAGATTGTAACCCGAGCTTTCCATGACATAGTATAGACTACGAGCATGTAGCAGATATTATATGATGTCATCTTAACTTTAAGTACCCGGATTTTGTTCCACCAAAAGCCAAAAGTTTATTTTTCAAAAAAAAAAACAAAACCAAAAGCCAAAAGTTTCTTAGGCAATAGGCAGAGAAGTGAGGGAACCCAATGAAAACCGGAATATTTTGTCTAAGAAATAGTTTGCAACTAGAGTCATTCATCTAATAAAGTCAGTGCCTAGTGGTCATCATGAAGTTCACCCCAAAGATTTACTATTATTAGTTAAGAATACACATGAGATTAGCTACATTAACCATTAAGCATGTTTCTAAGTTATTATATCAGTTTATATAAATCCTACAAGAGAAGAACAAAAGCAAAAGGACATCATTCAAAAGAAATAAGTCGGAGATCATATTCCCGCTCAATTCTAATGTCACTTATCAAAGGTCAATCAAAGCATAAATTACTCAAAATCACTAAGTTCATAAAACTGCCCAAGAAATAAGTAGAATTGATTGAGTTTATTGCTCACAATGTCATATATAACAAGGGTGCTTGAACCCTTGGGCACAAGCTTGGCTATAAATGAAACTAAAAACCAATTAAAAAGAGAGACTGTGAGTGTGAGTGTGAGGGGAACATAGCTGGCTAGTACAGCCTCCTATTGTTCATGAAACCACAATTTCAGTTATAAGCATAAATTTTCAAAAAAAATCAAATGCAATTAGAAGATCTTCTGTAATAGGTATGGAAAACAAAACTGTAGTACAACACGTATAGGCTCACTTACCTTACCTGTCTTATAATGGGATGAAGGCAGCTTCAAAAATACGAAGAGAAATGAATTCCAAACTTAAGAAGAAAACTTAAAATTGCTCCAAGACGTAATGAAGTTTAGGAACACGCCGACGAAACAAGGGTTCAAGTCGAAATGATGGATCACCAAACTGCCACCCTTGAGCATCATACATCTCATTCCATGCCTGTACTATCTCATCAATTTTGAACCCTGTGATTAAGGAAAGCGGTTTGTTAATGTTAGCTGTCTATAATAAAAAAAAAATTGAGATTTTAAAGGAATGTCACATTTTTCCATCTCATACCTTCAAGTGCTGTTTCATTTGAGCAGTGATTCTTCACAATGAAAGCAATATCCGTTGCAGAAGTCCCAGCTAGTTCAAACTTTTCAACTGCAACCTCCAAACATTCCTCCCACGTGGGAAGGCCAAGCTTATATTCCACAACAGAACGTTCATACAACAATGTTCCCCATAAAAGATGTATCTGAGACCTCATCTTTGCAGCTTGCTTTGAAGCTTCATCATCAGAAGTATCTTGGAGAAGACTATCCAAACCCATTTTCTCTAACTGTTCTTTATATTTATCTGATTTGGATATTCCATTCAAACGCTGCTCCTCAATCTCCTCCCACATCAAGATGCCTTTCTCCATGCTGTCCTCTGCCTTATTATAAAGTTTTAGAACCTCATCAGAAAAGCCAGCTTCTAAGTCCTTCTTGCATGCCATTGCATAACACCAACACAGCCTTGCTTGCTCAAACTGCTGATGCCCAAGAGCAAGATACCCTTCATAGAAGTCAGGCTTGATTTTCAAGGCTTCTTCATATCTCATTTCTGCTTTCTCGTACTCCTTTTGCGCCAACTCATATGCAGCTTTTATATGCTCCAAGGAAGATTCTCTTGCCCCGTCCTCTGAAAAGAAACCTTGGTTCCTTGCCCTGGACATTTGAACACTCCCCCAATTAAACAATGCCAAAGCTGCCATCTCTTGAAATTTATTTGCAGCAATTCCAAAAAGTTCTTGAGCATCATTGCTTGCCACCGTATTCTCCATTGCTTCTTCATACAGCTTCATTGCATACTCATGAGTATCTAGATAAGAATCAGATTCAAACCCTACATGGTTCTTGAACAGCCTTGCAAACTGGAGAAGCCAATCCTCCACAGTAATCATCCTTTTTGCCATATCTTTATCTCTGTCTTTCTCCATATCCCCATTCTCAACACTGCCCCTTCGCACTTCATCCCCATAGGTTGTTCCATTTCCATCATAAGAAGGTTCTTGATCTGGACTGACCTCAGTAATATAAAGCCTAAACGATGCCTTTTCAGGAGCAGATTTTTCAGCCAACCTTAGTTCATCCGTAGTAGTGATTGTAACCAAATCACCCTCTTTATCCTTATACTTGACAAGAACACCCTTCAAACCTGGAAACCGATCCCTAGCTATATCCCTCACCAACTTCACACTACAATTAACGGGTAACTCTGCCCACCTTATATCCTCTCTAAATACCAACTTCACACTCCTTGTAATCGTGACAGCTTTTTCTTCCTCCATAGGTTCCACCACCCTTTTCACTTGCTCAATCGTTTTTGAAACCACTTGTTTATCCTCGACACCACTCACTTTTTCCTCCACAACCACCTTGTCCTCAACACCACTCACTTTTTCCTCCACATCCACCTTTTTGTCCTCAATTTTCTTAGCTCTCTTTTTCTTCAGTTTTTGCGGAGGAGGAGCAGGAGAGTCACGAACGGTAGCATCAAAAACCACCCCTTTATCATCATCAACAGAGACCCCCTTTTCTTCCGTTGATTTTCCGAGACTCTCGAGAAGCTCCAACGCGGTGAGGTTATTGGGTTCCATGCCCAGAACAAGTTGAACATCCCTGAAAGCCAAATCGAAGCGATTAAGCGCACGATAGCAGGTGGCTCTTTTCAGAAGAGCTTTGCTGTATCTTGGGGACACTTCCAACGCCAAATTACACTGGTGAATGGCTCGAGGGTACTCCCCGAGACCCAATTGAATGTAACACGTGGCCATGTAGGTGCGAAGGTGCGCCACATCTATGTGGTTCTTCGGGAGCAGATTCAGTGCCTTCTCGTACTTGAGCATGGCGCCTTCGTGATCCTTCTTCTGAAACAACTTGTTGCCTTCTTCCCTGAACTCTTGTGACATCGTGATGAACATCGCCGTGTCTTCATCGAAAGCTTTTGAAGCTTTCCCTGGCTTCGCGTGTGTATTTGCAGCACCTGGAGTAACGCTACCCTTCTTCTTCCCTGTGGGCTTCCCCATTTATTTATGACAAAAGGAACACTCCCAATCCAGAGAGAGAAGAATGAATTAGAATGAATATGGTTGTGCAGACAGAAAGGAATTGTGAACAGAACAGTAACCGCGATTGCGGCACTACGGGGATAACCAATGTTTATTGCAAAAGCACTTATCACTAGGGCTACGTTTGGCACAAGTCAACGATTCCACAAGGATCAAAAGTTCGATTTCCGTGTAAACTTGGGGCCGGGGGAACCATGCGGTTGATTTAATAAAATATTTATATTAATTTTCTATCTAGTTATTGATTCTGAAAGGGAAAAAAGTAAAAGTAAAAGTAAAATTATCAGTCGAATATTCGTATAATGCTAAATTTGGCATTTACCTTACCACCCGCCTTGGAGAAAGGCTGAGAAGTACAATTTTGCACATGTAAAATCTAAAATGACTATGGAGGCTGGAGCAGTTAAAACACAACAATGTTAAAGAGTTATTGTAAGTTCGTTGAGTTTAGGTAGTTAGGCACCTGAACTTATTTTCTTTTTCCTTCCTTTTTGACTTTGTGACACGCATGCACTGTAATTCCCCGGTTAGTTTTTTCTTGCTCAATAACGAGATTAACCTATAATCCGACATTTGTAACGGTTGTCGTTTTGGTGTCAGTGCTATTTGTTTTGGTCGAAGTTGGCCAGGTAATAACGTTTTACATTCCAAAACAAACCACTTTAAGATCGATGAAAATAATAAGCTGCCACTGGAATTTTGCAAAAACAAATTTCATTAAAATGAACGAACGAACGCGGGTTTGCATGGCCGAGGTATATGATCACTGGCTGCAACGCCCAAACAATTCTAAATATCACACCGTGAGTAATATTTACATCATACTAATTAACACTTTACAGCCTATCGTGTACTGACTTAAGGAGGATACGTTCCTAAAAATAGATCAGGAAAACAACCGAGAAGATGCAGAGGAGTCCGTACATTTCCAGCAGCATGACAAGAAACCCATGATTCCTGTCTCCACGGGTTGAGCAATGTCTTTTTCTCGATGTAGTAGCACATTAACAAACTCCTCCGTACTCAGATTTCCATCATCGTTTGCGTCAAACAAATGGAAAACAATCTCAACCACATTATCTGAGAGAGATAAGCCACATACCTGAAATTTAAACAATCAAACGCGATAAGAATTTAAAGTTGGTGAAGAGAAAACAAAAATAACACTATTAGTTATTATGGCAAAGTGGCAAAGCAATTTTATATTAACAATTAATTGGTTTCAAAATCTTATCCTCCAACATGAGATATCTAATGATCTATGGCAGTAACAACGACTTAAAAGTAAGAAATCAAAGTGTCCTACATGTGATGCAGCTCGCTGAAAATCATCTCTTGTTAACAGGCCTTGTACTTCTGCAAAACTGAAAATGGCCAATGAAAATGGTAATAGTTTTTTCCGCAGCTCTGCAAAATTTTTGAACTCCTCAAATGTTATGCGTACATCCTTAAACCGTGGATAGTTGCTCAATTCATTAACCCGTTCAAGCAACCTGGCCAGATGACTCAACTCAGCGGAAGCAACAATGGAGTGTGCAAAGTCCTTGGCCGTTATAGTTTTTCGAGATTTGTAATCATAATGAGCAAACTCCAGCCTCACAATCTATACACATAACATTCTAATTAGATTTCATGCATAATCATTCTAAGGTCACTTTAGGAAATGAAACATATCCAAACAAAAATTTAAAAAGTTTAATTACTCATTTAATTAAAGACATACTTCATCATGCAAGTCTCTTATGAACTGCACGAATTTATCATGTTTGAGGCGTCCCTTTCCATCTTTACCAAATAAGTATTCCACCAACCCACCATTTTCTATAAAAGCATTGGCCTTTAGGCCAGTTCGTCTTCCATCCCTGTGTTGAATACCTTGTCTGGTATGAGATCGCATTGATTGCATCACTTTCTTGAATTCTTCCTTATCTATCTCCCTGTAAATGGAGAAAATAAAGGTCACTGACTCACTAGGACTTGAAAACAAGAAGAAATTCTAATTGATAATGTAGTAATGTACATTCAAAATAATGTAGTAATGTACATTCAAAGAAGGTAGCATTAGCACTGACCCGTCATTATCCTTGTCAAACATTTTAAATGCTGCAGAAAAGCTTGATTCTTGGATGCTAAGCAGAGTTACAAAAAAGATATACCTGTTCCAGTTAAAATGAGACCATTATACAGACACATAGAGAAAGAGACAGAGACTAATAAGTAGTTTAAGCTCTTTGATCCAAAAAAAAAACTCAGGTCTTCCATATATGCACAAGAATTGTAATGAATACAGATTACAGAACTCACTCTCTGAAAGATATAAGCTCGTCGTTGTCTACATCAAAAAGCATAAAAAATTGCGAAGGGGGACAGAACAAATGGCCAGGACTTCTTTCACCTTTCAAGTATCCCTCTCTTACAAGGTTGGATTCTGATGGAGGGAAAACAGGAACAACTGCTCGCATTAGGTCCACTGGCTTCATCAGTAGTTCTCCTTCTGGAGCACGACAAGATGCAAAGTATTCAAAAACCTTAATGCACAAGAGTAGAGTTTGTCAATGTAAACCTTAACACAAAAGCTTTCTTAAATTGCTTAGACTGAGGATCAATTCCATATCGTGGTGAGATTAAACATGTAAACGTTTATCTAAAATCAAGTTAGTTTGTATTTCAACATGATTTTGGTTTGGATGATCCAACGTGAATCTAAGCATATATTAAATCAACCTAAAGTCACTGGAAGTGTTAATATTTTATTTTATCATGCAGAAATAGTTTCACGCAACTTATCATGTGATGTGGTTGAAAACGAAGAGAGATTAAACACCTTTTCGGGTGGACTATGCAACCGTAGGCGCTTCTCATAGTTGAAGAAAACCTTGCTTCTGTACGCATCTGCAACAGAACATAAAGTATTTGAATAAGAGTAAATAAAAATATTGGGGCCGGGGGGGAAGTGGTAAATTATTTGAAAAAAAATAAAAATAAACACTTGCCTCCAAAAAGAAAGTGACCGTGAGTACTTTCCGGAAGGGATGATTTTTCAAACAGTGAAGAGCTGCGAGGGGAATTGTTTGAATTGTGTGTGGTGAAGCAATAGATAAGGGCAAGAGCAGAAGAGGCTACAACAATGGCTGAACCTGAACCCCAATGGCACTTAGGATTGTGTTGTGGGTTGGAAGAAGAGGAGGAGTGGAGGGTACGAGAGCGTTGATTCAACAGTGACAATCTCCGGAGACTGGAAAAGGAAGACATGACGATGTCGGGAAGGGAACGTGAAGATGTTTAATGTTTTTGCTTTAGTTTGCACTTTGCAGTTTTTGTTCTTTCTTTTCGCAAAGCGTAGACGTAGGTGGCAAGACAAGAATCAGAACATCTCCACTTTGAATATAAATTACCGTCCCCATGTCTCCATTTATGTCCCACCAATAACAAATTGTCTACCCTATTCCCCTACTTTCTTCCGATAATTGTTCTAATTTTAAACATAGGTAGTTTTAATGCAGTTATTCTTTTTTCCATCTCATCATTACATTACAAAGTTGAACATTTGTGCATTAACTTTCTTCTATGGGGTTTATCAAGTTTTAGTGTTAGGTGATTGTATAGGCATCGTATATTTTGGACAGAAAGAGGATATATATTTTTTTTGTTTTTTTATTTTGGTTACAACTGATACTGTTTTATTAGTTGTTGGGGGTATCCCTTACCTAGATTCTGTGTATCCGTTTTACTTACACTTATATTCAATTGGCTTTTTCAAAAAAAAAAAAAAAACAATTACTAGTACCAATTAAGAATAAAACAGAACATCCAACCAGATGAAACAATGATGAGAAAAAACGATGAAACTGTCCGGTGTTGTAACAAGAATGATGATGGAAGAAAAGAGCTTTCAACTTACAACGAATGAAGTTTATTAAGGGCAGTATGAAAAAACCAAAAAATACAGGTAAGTATTTTAAATGACATGGAAAGTTTTTATTGGTGGAGCACATTGAGACACAATTGTGGGATTGGTAATTTAAAGGTTCAAGCCTGTTACGTTTCAATGCTCAAGCCCACCTTTGTTATGCTGTATGGCTCTGGCAGCCTTAATGGGCTGTCATCTAGACTACCCATTACCCAACATTATCTCCCAAAGAAGATTCAAATAGGCCCAAAATTATTAATATTATTTATGTATGTCCCTAATATAAAAAAATATAAAAAAAAGTAAAATGTTATTACACCAGTGTAAAATCATTTTATATCATTGTTGTTAATTATAGTACATCGTTGTAATGACTTTTGATATAATTTTATAAAAGTTAATTCAATTATTTTATCATAAATGAAGGATTGTGATTGACTGTGTGAAATTATTTTAATTTTACACCGATAAGTTTTTTTTTTTTCATATCAAAATAAAATATTTAACTGTGGTCAAGATTTATGTTTAGTATTGAATATTTTCATGCATTATCTTACTTTAAAAATTGTTTGTTTTCCTGAACTGTTTATTTTTTTAACCAAGTTTTAAGTATATATATTGTTTATAATGACAAAAAAAAAATGATTACACTCGTACTCGCAAAGGAACTAAATATAAATTTTGAAAAGTTAGAACAAGCTACAGACTTATCATAAAATGAGAAGAACATTTCTCCCGAGACTACGCAATTTCAAAACAATTTTACAAAAGAGAGTTAATAAACACCATATCTATAATTCTATATAGTTCCCTCGTGTGGCACTAAGCCACTAACCTTATTCATTTCCTTGTCTGGACTCTAACCAAAATTGCCATGTCCACATGTGGCCAAGTTGACATTCCTTGATCCATAAATCGACATCAAAAGTCAAAACCACGGATGAAAGACTTGACCAAGCGCTTGGGAATAGATCTTCTAATTAAACACTGGGGTCAAGGGTGTAGTAGTCAAGAATGAGAAATCATGGTAGAACTGTACATCTACTAAATAAGTTAAACGTACGTGGACAAATAATGACAATATATAAGAGAAAAGAGTTGGATACTACTTGCTTTAAAAGTTTTGGTACGAGAGTTTAATTAAGGCTTAATTGTAACCTCGGGTTATAATTAAGTATTCAATTTGATTCTTAAAATTAAAAAAAAATTAATTTAATTATTTTCTGAGGACATAGTAATTATGAACTTCTGGTATCTAGCTCCCACAACGGGATTAGCTTATGGCCAATTGTCCCTAGCTCCCACATTCGTTGGTTTTGTACTTTTGTATTCGTCTTATTAGTTTGTTTATCCACTCTGCTATACTACAGTAATTTACTATCCACTATTCACCAATGCCATTGGTTGACTCCAATGAACTTTGGACATTAATTGGATAACCTCTCCTGCACTGCAATTCAACCTTTTTTCTTAACAACGGACAAAGGTTTTCAAAGAGGCTTTCAAAATTCAAATGACATTTTCAGGTATATAACACTTGTCCTCTGCTGCTCCACCTTATTATGGTGGGGAAATAATGACCATATGTGCTACTGCTATGGGTTCTTTTTTTCCTTTAATTATCTTATACATTATTCCGTATGATTTTTATATGTGGTAACCATAACCTTGAATGTACAGATTCGTTTATTTAGTTGTTGTACCATATTAAATGCATACTCTATATTGAGCTATAGATTCGTATCAAGTACGCGCAAAAATTTAACAATTATTTGGGTATGATTGGATTTTTAAATGAATTTTTAGCAGGTATATCTGGGTAAGGCTTCAACCTTTAATAGGCGTTAGCGTTACAATGAATCTGGTATAAATGATGCTGCTTAACCATGTGAAACTCAACATCTTGCTACCAAAATCTGTGGCTCAATCACTTCAATGTTGTATTAAAATTAAGCTTTATTTATTTTATGGTTTTGTTAAGAATTATATTTTAAGGAGCTGTTAAAAACATTGTGTTTGAGTCTTTGAGATTGCTATTTTAAAAAATGAATTTACAAAAATATTTTTCTTTAAACAACAAAATATACATTTTTGTAGTGTAAAGATTAATATATTTTAAAAAAATATAAATTTAACGTTTAGAATTAATACGTACTAATAAAAAAATATTCTCAAAATTAATGTATATTAGTTTTGAGGATAAGAAAATCAAGTAAGCAACTTGATTAATTTAGACGAAAAACGTGAGGCATAACAAGCTATTAACATTTACCAATAGTACTTAAAAAAAATAAAAATAAAGTACTACTTTGCATGAAATGAGACCACAAAAAGCATCGCAGAGACTGGAATTTTTTTTTCTTATGTGCTCCTTTTGTCTTTCCCTGATTTAATTTGGGTGTTAGGGTGATAATGAAGATTAAATAAATCTGAGCTTCTTCTTTTTTTACACAATATAAATCTGAGCTTAAGTATACATGATTAAATAAATGTCTGTATAAATTAGAGTATTATGAGCTTAAATAAATTTCACTTTTTTTTATGAAAAAAATAAATTTCACGTTTAGAATTAATAATAAATATCTTCAATGTTGATGGTGTAAGTTCGAAAACACTTTATGACGCTTTATTTTGTTTTATTTTTGGTGAAGATTCTACCATATATATATTTTTATCAAGATATATACATCTACTGTATAATAAAGGCATAAATCATAAACCAGAGGTGTGTACTACATGTGGAGTAAATTTCCAGAAGTGGGATTCTTCTTTGTGTCTCATTCTTTGTCACTCTCAACCGACTACAGAATTCTCTGTCACTCTTTTTGCTATGTATGATTTCATATAGCAGTGATCGTGGCATGCCCTTAATGAAAATATCTCAGGACAAGTGAACACAAAACAGACACGTACGTAAGAGTACTCTTCTAGTGCTCTTCTCAAACTCAGCAAATTGTTCGGTCGGTGCCTTGTGCGGCGACGTATTGGAAATTTCTTAGGTGCCAACCCATGGGTATGATAACGTGACGCAGACGCTTATTCATAAACAAAAGATAGGGAAAACCTAACTCTAGTTTAATAGGATAAAATTGTAATAGCTAGATTGATTTGAACCCTTATTCTATAAATTACTGCCAATTTGGGATAATAAGCCAATATGGACTAACCCTATAAATGGGATTTGATAATCAAACACCATGTAAATGTTATCCAAATTCCAAAACCTTTTGAAACATAGAGGGATTAATTAATTACCATGCAAACGTGTACCACATAACCATAACCCTAATTTTTATTTTTATTTTTATCAACAGTG
The DNA here is from genome assembly GCA_014843725.1 of Amphicarpaea edgeworthii. Classification (NCBI taxonomy): domain Eukaryota; kingdom Viridiplantae; phylum Streptophyta; class Magnoliopsida; order Fabales; family Fabaceae; genus Amphicarpaea; species Amphicarpaea edgeworthii. Next base: position 22,030,060 of record CM026322.1, on the reverse strand, counting down.
ACTCTATTCAATTGGCTCAGTGAGACAATTCTCATGTAATCTCCTATAAGAAACATCACAATTAGTCTGAATTATGAAGTAGGGAAGTGTATTTTAGATTTAATATTTTAATTTTCAAAAAAATTAAAACTTACAAATTATACCAAATAGACCTAGCCCTATCTTAACATATAATCCTTTTTTTTTATCTTAAAAAACAAACAAACTAAACTCCAGTTTTATAAATTTCAACGATTTCAACCTAGCCATCATCACCTCCAATTCAAACTAAAGCTTAATTGTTTGTTTGGATATGCCTCAAGTCTTGTGACCCACAAGTCTGGTAGAAAGTAAACTTCTGACATCCCAGCTCCTCATGAAGATTAAAATGCTGCTCATATTACTATACTATTACCACTACATGTATGGGGTTAAATTAAGTGACAAATTGATGGATGGGTCCAGCAAAGAAACACCTTCCATTCATCTCCACATTTTATCAACTGTATTTTACCTTTCATTTTCTTATATTATTTATTTTACGGTAGTATATTATAAAATGTATTTAACTATATGATTTATTAAATATAATGTTAAAATTAAATCTATATTAATATATCAAATGAACCTTATCTTCTCTTGTAAAATAACTTCAGTTCTCTTGGTCTATTAGATTTGACGCGTGTCTGGTCTATTACTAATACGTGTGATCTAACTAACCATTATTATATTTATTATTTATGCGTCGGGTGCGTGTAAGCCACTCTTGTGAGTTGTGTTGTTCGTGTGCCTGTGCTGTTCCCCCACCAATTTCGGGCACCCTTCCACTTGGGCACAATGATCACAAATATTAAATGCCATTATCTCAATGATTTTTAATTAAAAACCCTTTCGAAGAGTGATTTAAATGTATATCACTATATACACCAAAATTATGGAGCATTATTACTCTGAAAGAGGTAATGAATCGCTACGCACATGGCCAGCTAGCTGGTACTGTTTCATAAACAAGTTCCATCATCTTCAACATTTTCCTGACCAAACATTTTCAAATTAAATCAAAGTTTCCAACTTTGATTTTTTTTGTTTCTTTTATTATTGAGATTTCCAAGCTTTAAATTTAATGAAAATCTCCTTTATATATTTTACTTTATTTTTGTTCGGTTTCAGATTTCATAGGATGTTGTGTTCTTTTCTGCATACTGTTAAAATTGGATTATTTATCATTTTTTTAATTTCACTATAATGCTTTTTTATATTGTTTTTTCCTCTTCTTGTCCTGTTTCCGACGAATTCATACGAAAGATCGCTCCTTCGTGCATAGGGTATCTTATCTAAGATATGTCAATAATTTCTGCCTCTTGTCAAATTTATAAGCGTGCCAGCTTCGAATTCAACATTTCCCAATTCCAAAGTCCAGCTGCACGACACGACTATCCTGCAATTATGCAAATTAAATAAAAACAACAAAAAAATATATAAACAAATTAAAAATAACAATAAATAAATAAAATAAAATAAAGAAAGACTGAATGGACGTACCTGACATCGCACGCAAAGCAACTGGACGAACGTAACGGAGATACAACGGCGTCACGGGTAACGGAACGGTCCCAAACGACGGAACCACCAAGAAGGCAAATGCTAACAGCGGCCATTGACGGAAAGTTTAACAAATTTCAACGACGCTGCAAACAGAACCGGGATGGGTCACGCACTCACGCGAATTAATCAACAACGGAGTCCTCGATACCAATCATCATTTTTTAAGGTTTCAATTTTAATTCCAACAATTTAAATTAATTTAATTCTAGATCCCAAATTAAGCCTGAGATGTAGGATTTCATGTATGTCCACTGTAATCAAAATTATGCAGAAGGCATAGAAAAAAGGGGTGGTCCAAAACTCTGCTTCCATAGCAAAAGTTATGTACAAAAAGCAATTGTGTAGGTCCCAGTACTGTCATAGATCTATGCCGGAAATCTCCCAGTCAATTCACAAATCTGCTCCAGATGACGAAATCAAAACTCGCCGTTATCTCCCTCCCAACCGCTTCGCCCGACTCCAACTCTGGCGGCAGATCAGGGCGCTAAGGGTGGCGAATAAAGCAACCACCGCAATAGCAGTAAAATCAAGAACAACCTGCAAGGTGTAAATAGAATAACCTCTTATTAAAATGAAAGATCTTCTTGGGCCTTGGACATGGCGGAGAGACGACTGGGCCTGGGCTCGAACCCCGCTCTCCTCCGCTGTTGATGTGAACTGGGCCGAATCAAGGCGGTCAGGGCCCGTTTAACCCACTCTCCCTCCACGCCTCCGATCCTGACAAGCGAGTTCTTCATAGCGGATCTACGCATGTTGAGCCGGTTGGAGGGATACGAATCAGCGTTGTGGCTGTTGTTCCCCATGTTCTTGTGGAGGCTGCATCGGAAGGACCCAGGGTGCGATGTAGGCGAGCACATACACGTCTTCTTCTGGCCAGAGATCGGACGATTGTTCTTCGTGATGATCTGGTTCGATATGGGCCGGTTCGGGGATATGGAGCGGGGGTCTATAGAGAACCGGACACCAGAAGAGAGTGGGGCGGAGCTGTATAGATTGACACGTGTGGGGGACGCCGAACGGTGATGGCTGTGAGAGTTGTGCTGGTGACGTGGCTGGTTGAAGAAGGTGGAGGATGGAGATGAAAAGCCAGAGCTTGTGGAGGAAGCGAAGGCTGATGATGATGAAGAGAAAGGGGTTTTGGAAGTGGTGTATGAACAGAATCTGGTTGAGGGTGAGAGGGAGCGAAGAACGGGTCCACTACACTTTTTTCTAGAAGAGGAAGCCATTGAAGGAGAAGAAGGAGGAAGAAGATTGCTCTCTAAGGACCCCTTTGGGGAGTTGGTTTGGCAAACCTAGCGAGTCTCGGAGGCCGGTTATAAAGATGGGGGTGTGAGAGGGTGAAACGTGATTAGCCACAAGGGATAGGGGTTTTTTCGACCTAGGATACTGGAGTTAGTTAACTCAACCAGAGTTAAGCGTTAGTTGGCTAGAAAAGGAGCGGGGTTATGGTTAGGATCCTGATCCAACGGCTGGTCTGATGCGGACTGCTGAAAACGATACAAAAGGTTAAGGAAATCGTAATTCGTAAAGGCTGACACCTGTAATGGAAAACGGTCGAAGGCGAATGTACCAGAAACCCACTTCCTTGTCGGTAATAACCGCTGGGTCCCTGTCCCAACCCTAGGTTGCTTCGCACAAACGTTCTTCTTTGCTGCTTCCCTAATTTTCATTTTAGGGTTACGTTTACACACATTTTTATTTTTATACAGCTGTAAACTTATAAAATACAGTATAATTTTAAAAATATTTATTATAAAATTTAATAATCTTACCATATATAATAATATATTAAATGTATTGATTACTAAAGTCAATAGCATAAAATTATTTATTACTAGCATATTCTGATTAGCGGTCAAAAAACACATTCTAATTAAATTTATATATAATATTTGTTAAATGTATATTCTTTTTTTAAGTGATTATTGACCAAATTTTTAATATTAAATATCTGTTACCTATACGAGTTCCGTGGTTCTCTTTATAATTTTAGTTTTAAATAAATAAATAATAAAAAATTGTGGATAAATATATTAAAAAATTATTAAAATAATAAAATTGTTCATAAAAATGTAGAGATCAAATGATTGTTATCTAGAGTGGTATCCCAATATATAATGTATAGATATAATTATATTATTATAATTTATTGTTCTCACTTTTTAAAAAATAACATATTAGAATTCTTCGTTATTGGAAAAAAATAAAAATGAAAATATGAGTTTCTTTAAAAAAAAAAATAACTGTAACCCTACAAATATGAGTTTCTTGATTAGCAGTCATTTTTTTTCTCAGAGAAAAATGAATATGAAAATAAAAATTTAGTCTATTAAACATAAAATTTGAATCTTGTCAGATTTCTAGTGAGTTTTCAACATCCAATTCATCTAAAATAAATTATTTAGATAAAAAAAAAATGTGTGGCATCGTTTGGGTGACAAGTTGGTGTACCGGACATTTTGATATCCACAAAATTAATATTTTCAATAGTTTTTATGGCTGGATAAAGAATATTAATTTCAAATCTTTAAAAATATGATATATATAGTTTTGATATTTCAAATTTCACAACAAACTTAATGTTTTACAACAAAAATTTAGTTAGAATATATTAATAATGTAAAAAAATTATATTATCATTTAATCATGAATTACCATATGATTGACAAATACTACAATAATAATTTTTGTAATAATTATATTAAAATTTATATATAATATAATTTTAATTAATTAATAATTGAGATTAACTATAATATATTTACAATATAAAATAATTTTATATTAACATTTAATCATAAATCATTGTTAGTATGTATTTTAAGATATATTTTATAGAAAATAATAAAATTCTCATACATAATTTTATATTGTTAGGGCATAATTTTTTAATGATATACAAATTTATATTAACAATATATCACAATTAAATGCTTACAAATATGTTAATAAAATTCTTTAAATGCTTAGTTCCAACTTCTAATAAGAATTAATAACAGAATCCTGAACTAACTAGGGGAAATCATAAATTCCTTAATAAATAAAACAAAATACAGTACAACATTTCACTTACGCTAAGCCCCATATAGTACATATAAAGGTCAAAATTCTGCAAAGCCAAATCAGCAAAAAAGAGTATTCAAATGTCAAATCAGAACTTCTTTTTTTTTAATATATATACACACAACAGAACTAAGTTAAACAGTAGTCAGGCAGACGTGTTACATAATTGTGATTTATTAAGGGCAGTAAAGGGAAATGATTGAGCCAACTGTTTCGTAGGCCAAAAACCACTATAGCATTATTGATGACCCATTATTGATTGTACATTTTTTATATCAATAATTTCAAATTATCCTGTAATATCTTTTTCTTAAATTTTTAATAGTTTTCTCTACACAGTAAATATATTAAATATGATTATTCTTTTTTTTTCTTTTAAGAACAAAATTTCTAAAAAAAAAAAAAAAAAAAAAAGACAAACTATTTTTCTAAAACTAGGAAAAAAAAAACTCTACTATTATACTTTGCGCGTTTCGAAATGAGGAGGAAAGTAGATGGAATATGTGATAAATATGCTTTACAAATGGTTGATAAATATGTGGCCATTTATTTATTTCGTGAGAACAAAACTATGAGCTGCCTCAACTAAAATTGAAAAATATTTATGAGGGTATGACTTTCTCAACTCTCAAACAAGTCAAGTCATTGGCGGATTAGTTAGACTAATTCAGATTGATCGCAAATTGCAATTCAATTCAACTTTTCAACTGTTAGACTTTTTAGTTCGTCCCAATTTTATTGACACCACGTGTTTACAGTAAACAAAACCACATATAAAAAATACTACTTGTTCAATGGAGTAAGTATTATTTTTCTATTTTTAGAATACGGAAGATAAATAAATAATTGAAAAAGTTGTCTATCTTGTAAAATAGAGCAGTCAAATCTTATGTTTTGGACGTCAACATTCATGACTCCTTAATGCTCAAGGAATTCCAAGTATATATTCCTTAATTGAGTGACGTTGCACCTAACTACAACCTGGATGGATGCGCGTTAATATAGGAGATTTTCCAATACATTATGAGAATCTTCTTCATCACGAATTCACCATTACCTAACTTAACTTAACTATGGTATAAAAAAAACAAAAACAATTGAATTTTTATATATTATTGGTGTAAACCTTTTTTTATATTATTATTTAATTAGAATGTATCTTAAATATAATTTTTAATATAATTATTATAAAATTAAATAAATTTATTATGATCAAACACATTTTAATTAAATACAAAAATTTATTGTTAGATTTTATATATTTTTTTATGTGATCTTTTATGCATTTATTATGGTTATGGTTGTCATTAATCGTTATTATATTAAAAATATAAGTATATGAAATAAAAATAAATTAGATCATAAAGGCAAAAGCGTAATTTTCACTAAAAAAAATACTTTCTATGTTATTTTGTTTTTTCATTCATTTTGGAACCTTTCCCACTTTTTCTGGATTTCACTTTTATGTTTCATCAATAAGAAATTGATGTTTCATTAAAAATAATTATCTTACGTTCTCAATCATATTTTTAGCTTATATTAGATGAGATACAAAAGTGTAGCGGTAATTTAATGCTTCATTTTGATGGGCTCAAATGAAAGGGTCTCGGTTAACTAATCCACACTCTGGCCTAACAAACAAAAATCAAAACAAACAAAAGAGAAGCTGCACAGAAATGTAGTCGTGTGCCCTATTTGATACATTTCCAGGAACATGTTGGGTTAACCTTTTCCAAACAAATCTTTAGACCTGCCACGTTGGTCTAAAGATTTTGCCCCACAGAAGAACAAACAACAAGAAGCTCCATCCTCCTGTCTGATCCCCTTTTTCATCGGGCCACGTAAAATAATGACATTTCTTTAAAAACTAGCGTGTCATCATACAAAGAAGCTACAACATCATTAGAAAAAGAAGCTAAACTTAGTTCACACTCACATGTTCATCCACCAACTAGCAACATCATTATCAATTACTAGTTTGCTCAGGGATCTGGGCTAATACTAATGCTTGTCCTGGTGCTGGTGCATGTGCAGGAATGAAGTCCTTTGACTCTTTTGTATATAGACGATGTCTCCTCTCTCTCCCATACACGATCCAGAAGATCAAGGAGAACATGACAGCGAAAGAGACCATTACCAATCCAATGTAGATCCATCTACTATAACTCCGTAAACCAGGACAATGGTCCTTGGATACATCGCTTAACGTTTCTCGAACAAAGGCGCAATCTTGGAGCTCAACCAGGGACGGAGCATAATTGTACAAGGCGTTCCCCACGTTTATTCCAGCAGATATTTGGTTATAGAAGGTGGGTGTCAAACGCCCCTGGGTCATGCATATCTCGGATGGTGAAACCTGGCACACGAAACTGCCATACACCTGCATCACACACAAACTATTAATAACACTAACTTAATGCTAAGATAACTCTCTTAAAGACTCACCTGTGTTGCATTGCTTAGGGTGGCTTCAGTGGCATCACATTGTCTATCAGTCATGTCAGGATGGAAGGGATTGCAGAGGAGGGGCATGAGAGGGCCAGATTGATTGTAGTAGAGTGGAGTGAAATTGGGGGCGAAGTTTAAGTTGGAGACATTGGTGATAACCTGATTCACCAAATTGACTAGTTCAGAAGTTACTTCTTTGCTTCGTGACAATGTTTCTTGTGCAGTGGTATTGTCCACACACGGCAGAATATCGTCCATTGCCGTATGTGCAGTGGGATACTCGATCCACTCATTCACAGCTACACAACTGTCTGCTGTCACACTACCACCAAAACAACAACAACAACAACAAAGGATTAACATTTTTGGACCAAGTGATCCTTAAAATTCAAGGCTAGAAGACAAAGTACACAAATTCTATGGCATGATTGAATATTAATAATAATGTGTTTATTCCTACAAACAAGAACACAAATTTTGCTACGAAATTAGTTTTCCAGCTATTTTTTTCCTTTTTTTTAGCCAACTGTAGCCAGCAGCTATTATTTAGTTACTTTTCATATGAAAGCTGCATAGTATAGTTAAAACTTAAAACTTGTGATAAGTGATATATTTCATACTGAGACGATCAAGGATTCTTGACGGAGGTTCTCAAAGAACAGAAAAAAGAAGAACCGAATCAGAGAGCAGCAATGGTGGCAGAGCCCCTATAGAAAGGAGCTCTGATATCATGTGAAAAGGATAAACTTGAGAGAAAAATGTGGAATGTGATTTCAATCTGAAATTGATCACTTACCACACGTTTTAACTACACAATGCAGCTTTATATGAAGCTTCCATATGAAAACTAACTAATTAATAACAGCTGGCCTACAGTTGGCTAAAAATCAGTAAAAGAATAGTTGAATATATGGCAAAATCTTTCAATATATTTTGACTATTGCAGGAAAAGGAGAGTGGGAACTTACTTATGGAGAACAAGGAACAAGCCACATAATATAAGGGTGCCAGTAACAAGAACCCATCCTGCGATTACCAAGCTGCAATTATTTATGACAAAGTGTTTCATGAGAAAATAATGTTAAGCAGAGTTATGTTTGCTACCAAAGAATCTCAAGAAAAGTATATAACAATAGGTGATAACACATTATATGTTGCTTACATATACACAAGGAGCTGTATGCCAAAAATTGAGAATACTGCAGTAACAAGTCAGAAAAAAATTAATACCATAGCAAATGAGAAATTCTGCATCTACATTGGGGCATAGAAGGAACTTACAAAATCCAAGAAATGTCAAGACTAGCATAACAGCAGCTACTATAATAAGCGCCAGCCTCCTGAATCATTGCCATGTTCATGTTATAGAGTAAAAATAAAACAAAGCCAAATATCTGGTGTGGAAAAACATTATAATCAATCATTACGCAGAATCTAAGAGATCTTGTATGTTGTCTGAGTTCTCCTTTGTCTTATCAGCAAGGGTGCTAGCAGAGTTATTGATATCTGTTTCTGACCCATCAATATCAGTTTGAACATTAGTGGGGAGAAAAACTCGATCGATTCCAACCTGCTTAGCTTGAGCAAGATAATCTGACACATTCCTAAGCTTATCCACTGTAGAATCAGATTGATGTACCACATACTGCAATGTATTTGTCATGCTGTGATGAAAACTTCCTTGGCCAATGTAGAGAACAGCACATCCAATCCTGTTAACACAGAGAAAAGTGCAATTTGTAATAATACAAATCCAGCTAAACCTGGAACCAGTAAAACAGGAGAAGAGAGAGATGTGTACAGTGCTGTAAATGTGAATAATATCAGGAGAATAAGGGAAAGGGCATAGCATGTTGGTGAATAACCATATGGCTCTCTTTTACTGCAGAAGTAACTAACACCGATGATCAATAAGCACAAGCCAAAGCCCAAGAACCAGATTGCTGCAATACTGAACAGAGGAACTGCGGTATATGCCACAGACTGCATTCAATAAAAAAAGAATAAGTGGACTTTCTTTTTTGAAATTCAATATTGAACAGGTAAAGAGTTAGCTTAGTAAGATTAAAGTGCTTAAAACTGAAAGAAACAAAATTAAAGAAATAAATATGACAGAAACCACAGCCAGAAATGACTAAATTACCTCCCAAACTGTAATCTACTCCATCCAAATCAAATTCAAACAATTAAATTTAAAGCAGAGAAGGATACTCTATGTATTTTTATTTTTTTTTGGAAAGGGTGCAATGGTTATCTAAATATACACTTAATATATGGAGTATGGACTAATGCTTTTAATGCATTACGTTAGGTGCTTTAAGTCCTATTTAGCAATCAAAATTGGAGTTTTCCCCAATAAACAATACAATAAAGGCTAGCATTGGAGATCGGCATTAGTCACTAAGATAAAACGCATTTTGATCGGAGAACATCACTAAAAGCACCTAAGATCTTGTATTTAAGTTTCATCTTTTATATTGGGACAACACTGGTATTGTTCCATATACTTCCAAAGTCGATAATGATTCCTTTTACTCACTTTTCCAACAGTTCCATATTTTATAATTATGGCAAATAAACTAAAATCCTAGCCGAAAATTGGTAATGGCAGTCCCAGAACCAGAATGTAAGCACAAATTTTGAACCTTAACAGCAACAATTAACGAAATATAGTCCTCAGCAGTTAGCACAGTATAAAGACATCACAACAGCACAAAAGAGTAACGGTTTGAAGAGCTTACAGCCCAATAATGGTTGCTAGTGATATTCCATCCATATATGTACTTATTGAAGCCATTGAGAGGGTCTTTTCTTCGCGTTCTCTCAGCAGCTAAGGGAAGGGGCGAGCTCTGGAATGGTGCAGCAGCAAATACATACAACCGAGAAAGGCCAACATCCTTTTCCTCATCTTCTGGCCCTGCAAAAAACAAAAAAGTTCCATGCTTTCTAGTGAAACATCTTCAAGAGTGAGAGAGAGAGAGAGAGAGAGAGAGTAGTCTTGCATTGTCACAGTGGTGACTTTTTGGACCCCCCACCCCACTGAACTTAAAGTGAAAAAGCAATGACAACATTTGTTCAAAATAGAGGCTTGTTTGGCTTCCAAGAGAGTTTATGGCTGTCCAAACAGTGAATAGTGGAAATAGAAATACCTGAAGCTTGGTGTGACAACAGACAAGAAGCTGACAAGAAAAATGTGAGCAGAAAACAAAAATGAAGTGGTCTGAAACTTAACATCATGTGAGAGCAACGAACATGAAGTTATTGTGAGATGGAGAGAAAGAGTGGTTGGTGTGTTATTGTTCTTGTGTTCTTCACTCACACTGTCACTGGCAAATGCAATCTCTGTCTGAGTGGGGGAGAGAGAAGAACGAGTTAACGGTTGGAAAATATCGGGTTTGTGAGACCGGCGGGTCGCTCTGGAGTATGGACATTAACCTCGTTAATGCCCCACCATTACCAAATGCCGGGAAAATAATAATCAAAATTTATTATATTATACCGGAGGGAATACTGTACTGTAATAATGTTGCAGTATTTTTTCGTTAATAGTAATAGGGAGTAAAAAAAGAAGATAAAATAAAAACAACTTAACTACGTTGTCTTTATATAAGTTTTAACTTTTAACTTTTCAGTCTTTTTTTCAATTGAGTGTGTTCACACACACAAATTATGCTCGTTTTCTATGCAATTGTTATAACATAAAAAATTCATGAACAATGACATTATCGAATTAGAAATATCAATTTTAAAAATTAAGGAGGTAAATAAAGCTTACTGCACCATATTAGTGTATGATTAGTTGATTATCAACTAGACCACCGAATCTAAACCGTTGAATCATCCCTTTTATAACGAGTGTTAAAAACTTTCAAACTTAAAAGCATCTCATGTTACCTAAGAATGAGACAAAAATAAACACGCTATTTATATGCACTCATTGATACACTTGTTTGGATAAATTAATTTACACTTTAAAAAAAAAACTAATGAATAAAAAAGTGGTTATAAATGAAGGAGAATTAAAAATTGAGGAGTGAAGAGTGATTTCCCAATTGTAGGGTGAGAAATGTCAAAAGTGGAAGATGAAGAAGGGTGAGGTGTAAACCAAAATGGGAAGGGAGGCCCAGAGAAAGTTAATAATCGATTGGGCTCGTTCCCCAACGTAGTTCGCTACTCTACTCTAATCTTACTATGCTGCTTTTGACTTTAAGGCAAGTGTGGACCACCGGTTTTTCTGCCCGTGCCTTTTTCTTTCCCTCCTTTTCATGCTTCAACAGTTCAATACAAAGAAATTATCGCTTCCAATTCCAAATATGTTTCTTCCTCTCAGCTACTAGTACATTTTTACACTTATGTCTGGTAGTTACAGTGAAAATACATTCTTACATTAAAGATTCCTGATGAAATATAAAAGAACTCCCATAACCCATATCAAACCCTCCGTGTGAATAACCTCAAATTGATTTTGAAAGAACAATGCCAAGAGAAAATGTCAAAATTAATTAAGGTTCACACTCTCTAGGATATACTTATAGTCACAACAAAACTAAACTAGGTTATTGAGCGATAAATTTTACACAACCTCACAATATTCGTTCCTCGAGCTATGGAATATAGCAATATACAAACAAACAACACAATGTCAAAAGGTTCATGCTATCTAGGATCTTCACTGGCACACACTCTGAAAATCTGAAACTAAATGTTGATTGATATTTCTAACATTTTTATTTTTAATCATTTTCTCTTATTTCTATGTCAGGGGTTTTTCATATAACTTTTTATAAGAGATTCACAGCTGTATAAGTATTTTAGTCAATGTAGAATCATTTCCATTTCAGAAAGTGAGTTTAAGTAATCGGAAGTTAATCATACAATGTGTACATTAATACCCTCTAAAAAATATCCTTTATACACTAATTTGTTAATGTCTATACTTCATCGATTTATTTCATATATTTTCAAGATTCATTCTGGAAAAATAATACATATATAACTGAGCTTTATCTTCTCTAACAATCTATTCTTGTTGTTTACCCATGTTGTTATTCTCTGTCTCTACCTTTTCCCACTACGTTTTCCCCTTCCAATGAATTTTGTTACTTGTTAGAGCCCTTTTCTGCAACTGAACTCTAACAACTAGAGGTTAGTTTTGCTTGTCTTGTCTTGAGTTGCAGACAAATCCGGAAGGAACTTTAAAAAAAAAAAAAAAAAGGAAAAAAAACCAATGTTCCTTTTAGGCTTTCCTAGGTTGGTACTTGTAGGATTACTACTTTGTTAGTGGAGTGTGCATGCTAGTATACATTTTACCAATATTGATTATGTTTCGGGTTACTCTTGTAACACTAATTTCTAATGAATGAATGATCCATTAAGGAAAAAGAATAAAAAACTCAGACTAACGTTTGAGAAGGTCAAAGAATGATTAGATTATCTTTGTTCGTTTGTGAATAATTGTGTAACAAATCTCTATCAATATGATTCTAAAGCTATATATAAAAGAAAAAACGAGCAGATCCAATTGGCAATACCTCGGAAACTCATCTCAAACTGAGGAGAGCGAACAATAAATAAAATGGCGACAATGAAGAGGATCGTAAGCAGATTCTGAAAATTTCAACCTTTCTAGACTTTAGTATCTTCTTAAAGAATTGAATTTTCTTTTGCTCGCTTCTCAACCAATTGGCTAATATTTTCAACATTTTCAGGAAACGTAACCCAGGAAATAAAGACTTGGAGTACTACAACAGGCGTTTCTCATTATTATTAGGTTGGAGTTTCTGATTGTCGTGAGTTAAAGTTCAAAATATTATTTATTATTTGTCCATATATATAACTAATGAGTAATAACTAATTTTCTAAGTTAACCTATTATTTTGGATTTTCCTTAATGCAGTGTATTTAATCTATAATTAACTCATAAAAACAGCTCATTTACCGTACAACAATGCAATGGAAAAAAGAATGGCGGTAGCAATGTATACCACTACTTATTATTTTAGAAGTGGGACAACGTTTGACTTTCATTTATCGTTTATACCCAATCATAGTATCTCCATATATAGCTGTCCGGTTCAATATTATTTATTTATTCATATATATATTTATTGAAATTAATTTTAAATTAGCAATAAATAATACATAAAATTTATCAAAATTAATTATTTCTAATAAGAAATGCGCCTAACATTTCTCTATATGAAATTAAGTAGGAAGAGTAGAGAAAAATATAGCAGTCAACTTCCCGTAAGATTATCCTTGTTCGATTTTCGTCGTAGCCCAAAACCCTTTGGATCATAAGATCAGTTTCTAATACAGGACCTCATTTTTCGAGGATACCAGTAAAAAAAATAAAATACGGCTATATCCATTTTTGTTGCTTTCGTGTCTTCGAAAGTTTCACACTAGATAAGTAATTGAATGGCCTTTTAGGGCTCCAAGAATAATAATAATAAAAAAGTAATTGACTAATCGACATTTTAAGCATATATCTTTTCGTGATTCAAGGTGTATTTTGACGAAATTAAGCAGCGAAAAGCCAAGAAAGTATCAGGCAACTTCGCGTTTGTATAATCCCTTAATACGGATTTGTTTTGACTTATTTTACATATTAAATATTTTATAATTTTTAAGAAAAAAAAAATCTTCTTTAGAAGCTAATCTAAAACAAATATTTACTTCTCTAAAGAAATAATTAATACCAAAAAAAATGTTGCTATGCTAAGAGTAAAAATGCATATCAATATTTAAGCTGGTTAGTTTTTATTTTTAAAATACATATACAACTTAAAGGTTATTAATTATAAACATATCAACAAAAAAATATTATAAACCTATGTCAATTTTCTCTAACATCTCATTTTCACTGCATTATATATATATATATATATATATGGTGCCATATCTGTCTCTACTTCCTGTTTCTTCCAAGCAAATTCCACACCAAAATAGCTTCTTATTGAAGGCGTTTTATATATATATATATATATATATATATATATATATATATATATTCATTATTTCCCATAAATTAATCACATGAGAATGGATACAACCTTCTTAGAAAATCTTTACACTGTACCTTCCCTTCTTTGCATGTATGGTTCTTGGCTCCCAAGTAATATTTTATATTTTATTTGTAATGAATGACCATTAATTCATTATATAAACAATGCTTGTGTTCCATATAAACCCAGCACGTACAGTTCTCCTTATTCGTCTATCTTTTATCATAACTCTTACATCACTGTGCCAATTAGAAGCAAGATGGTGTACAAGGTAGCAAGTGCATCGGAATACCTAGTGATCACCGGCGTTGGAATCGATGACATAAAGCTTGCAAAGAAAGCATGGGTTTTCCCAGGACAGTCATGCACCGTCTTCGACCTCTCTCCGGTGAACTACACCTTCGAGGTTCAGGCCATGAGCGCCGAGAAGCTCCCTTTCATTCTCCCTGCGGTGTTCACCATCGGTCCCAGAGTCGACGACGAAGACAGCCTTCTCAAATATGCGAAGCTACTCTCGTCCCACGACAAGCTCTCTCATCATGTCAAGGAGCTAGTCCAGGGAATCATCGAGGGAGAGACACGTGTCCTCGCTGCATCCATGACCATGGAAGAGATTTTCAGAGGCACCAAATCGTTTAAACAGGAGGTGTTCGAGAAGGTACAGCTGGAGCTCAACCAGTTCGGGCTTTTGATTTACAACGCCAACGTGAAGCAACTTGTTGACGTGCCTGGTCATGAGTATTTCTCTTACTTGGGTCAGAAGACTCAGATGGAAGCTGCCAACCAGGCCAAAGTTGACGTGGCTGAGGCAAAGATGAAGGGAGAGGTCGGAGCCAAGCTGAGAGACGGCCAAACGCTTCAGAATGCTGCGAAGATCGATGCGGAGACTAAGATCATTTCGACGCAGAGGCAGGGAGAGGGTAAGAAGGAGGAAATAAAAGTGAGGACAGAGGTCAAGGTGTTTGAGAATGAGCGAGAGGCTGTGGTGGCGGAGGCCAATTCCGAGCTTGCAAAGAAAAAAGCTGTGTGGGCACAGACGGCTCAGGTGGCGGAGGTGGAGGCCGCAAAAGCTGTGGCACTCAGAGAAGCCGAACTGCAGAGAGAGGTTGAGAGGATGAATGCTCTCACAAGGACGGAGAAGCTTAAGGCTGAGTTCCTCAGCAAAGCAAGTGTTGAGTATGAAACCAAGGTTAGATTATTAATTTCTTCTTCTTATTCTTAACTATAAAATTAATTACTAGACCGTATTATATATTACTCACTTTGTGTTCATTAGTTAGACATATTATATGCAAGGATCAAATATTCGTATCGAATAAAGAAGATAATATATAGAAACTTGAATATTAATCATCAAGCAGAGTAGCTGACTCTAACATGTTTCGGAATATTACGTTGAAAATTGTGTATATACATATATTTTAGAAATGTCAGCTGTATACTCTATCTATATCATCGTCAACGATGAAACCGAACTAACGAAAAGCGTGTATTATTTCATTCTTTCTTTCTATTCGTTGACTTTAGATATATTTTTCTATTATATATCATAGCCAGCGATGAAACCTAAAAGGAAAAGAGTGCATCATATATAACTTTTTTTTATTCCCGTGACACCATGGAAATTGTGGAAATAGGTACAAGAGGCAAACTGGGAGCTGTACAAGAAGCAAAAAGCGGCGGAAGCAGTGTTGTTTGAGAAGGAGAAAGAGGCCGAAGCACAAAAAGCATTGGCCGAAGCAGCATTTTTCAGTCGGCAGCAAGCAGCAGAAGCTGAACTATTTGCGAAGAAAAAAGAGGCAGAGGGGCTTGTGGCTATTGGGCATGCTCAAGGAGCATATCTAAGGACAGTTCTTGATGCATTAGGAGGAAACTACGGGAATCTAAGGGACTACTTGATGATAAACAGTGGCATGTTTCAAGAAATTGCCAAGACTAACGCTGATGCAATTCGTGGACTTGAACCAAAGATTAGTATTTGGAGTAACGGTGGCGATGCAACAAATGGTGGTGGCATGAAGGATGTTGCTGGTGTCTACAAAATGTTGCCACCTCTTTTTAAGACTGTCCATGAGCAAACTGGTATGCTGCCACCAGCTTGGATGGGAACCCTTCCCGACACTAGTTCTTAAGCCTCGATCTTCTTATACGTATAATGTGTTCTTACTTTACGTGTATTTGTCTTCTCATTTTTATTTTGCCGATCGGGTGTGTATTTTGTTAAGAATGTACAAGGAAAGTGATATACGACTTAATATGAATAAATAACTACAAACACTTGTAAAAAAAACTTATGTGCAAATATATACATTTGTGATGGTTATATGAGGGAAACTTTGGCATAACGGTAAGGGTGGTGGTGTCTTGTGATTAATGATAACTTTCATGAAAGTTACTGTACTTAAGTTTAGCTAACCCATCTTCTGAATAATCCTTTCTTTAAATCTGTTTCGTCTTACTTAATGATAACTTTAATAATAGACAACATCATTGTATCATATTATCTTATCCCATTAATAAATAGATAAGACAAATGTTAATCAGTGCTTTAGAAAACAGTATTTGTTAAAATTTACGGTAAAATATTTTTATTGAAAAATATAAAGTTAAGTTGTCTTTGATATTTGTTGCACATTTGTATAATTTATACCGTAAATATTATTTTTTAGTTCTTTAACTAATGTCTTAAGTACATTGGATATCAAGAAGACCCGGTATTATTTTCATCTAATGGTCTAAATTTCATCAGCTGCACCAATATGACTTTGATGTCATAATCACAAAGTCACTGAATGTGCTCTTCCACGTACAACTTCAATCTTAATTACCATTTAACTCTAAACGTTTGTTGACTTAAGCGTTGGAGCCTGGAGGTAACATTTAATTTCCTCATTATATCACAACTAAAGACGCCTAGCTAGAAGAGATTAAAAATAATCTAAATTAATTACCACATGATCTTTGGACTGGTTATAAGGAACAAATTAATTAAATAATCTAAAATAAATATGTACTTAATTTCCAAAAAAAAAAAAAATCTTACTACGCTGGCTATTGCTAATGATTAAGAATAAAAATGCCATTCAATATTTGAGTAATTAAATTTTCAAAAAAAAATTTAAGTAATTAAATTTTATTTTAACTATGATATTAATACAAAGCTGATCCATCCACAACAAACACCAATTTTCATCCAATACTGATAACGCAATGTATTATTACTCATAATTAATTTTTAATTAAGTGGTTATCTTATTTGTCTCTTATTAGTTTTACATTATCTTTATAGTAGAGATTATTGAAGCAGTTAGAATACATTTGTTTAAAGATCGTCAGGCACATATGGAAGGAGGAAGCATGAGAACAAATCTTTTTATATTTTTGCATACTCTCTCTTTGAAGCATTGAAAATTCTTGAAAGAACTACAGAGCAAGAAACATTGTAGAAATAATTTTTTTAAATTCTCCTCCTCTCATATTTCTTTTACTTTCTTTTGTGGATTGTTTGTGATGTAGGACCTACCATATGAATCCTTTCTCTATTTTAAAAAAGTTTCTCAATTGTTATTTCAATTATATATTTGTATTATTCTTATTGCTATTTAGGACTTATCACCTCATGATCCAAATTGATTAATTGTCATGATTGATAGATCTACGTCTAGATTGAATTTTAGTGATTTCTATCATAAAACTAATTCCTAAATTACTAATCTAATTAATATTAATACATTAAACCCTATATATCTCTGAACTCTTGATCAAGAATCACTATGAACTATGAAGGAATAAAATAATAACTATGCTATCATGAAAAAAGATACCCTCTATATTTCTCTGTCTATATATCTATCCATCTACACACTAGTCAAAAACGTCTTTGGAAAGTATAATTATATTCCATGTAGAATTAAGAGTATCATCACCTACTTGAATAATTAAGAGTTACTAGTATAGTTACAAAATTATAAAAAGTAACTAAAATAATTAATACTGATTTCATTTTTTTAATGCAAAACGAAAATAAAACAACTAATATATGGGATTTTTTTTTTTACATTCTAAATATTTTTTATTTAATTTGTTTTAGTTAAAATAAAAGAAGCACTTTTTAAATTTTTTTTTATTCAAAACTTATTTATTTTTACATCCTAAAAAGTGTTTCTAATATTTCTTAACATATAACTTTAATTGAGTATTCTTAAAAATTTTTTTTACTACAAATATACTCTTATACACAAAACATTTGAATAAAAATTAAGATAGAATTACACAATATTGTTTACCTACTTTACTATTTGGCATGCACCAAATTTTTAATAAGATTTTAATTTATCCTTTTGATCACCAAACAAGTCCTTGTTAGTTTGATGGAAGATCTTAATTATCGCCTATATATATAGTAAGTGTAGTTGTAGTCTAGAAGAAGAAAAAATTGCATATATGTAAATGAATAACTCTCTTCGAAGGTCCTTATTCCTTCCCTCCTTCCTTCCCATATAAGGTTCTTAGGAAATATCAGGGTGGTCCAGCTAGCTACTAATATTTAACTTGTATCAACTCACAACCAATTCATATTAATGAATTAGATAATTATTTTTTATATATAAAGGCCGAGATAGTAATATCTAAATTTTATATTATACCTTATATTTTTAACTCTATGTATATACATGGAGCCAACAACAACAATAGAAGTATAATAAACTGCTCTTCCTCTTGGTATTGAATTTTGTCTTGTTTGGAATCTACAAATAAAATTCCAACAATTCTAACATCGTACTGTGGCAGTGCGAAGAAGCAAAATGGTGTACAAGGTAGCAAGTGCATCGGAATACCTAGTGATCACCGGCGTTGGAATCGATGACATAAAGCTTGCAAAGAAAGCATGGGTTTTCCCAGGACAGTCATGCACCGTCTTCGACCTCTCTCCGGTGAACTACACCTTCGAGGTTCAGGCCATGAGCGCCGAGAAGCTCCCTTTCATTCTCCCTGCGGTGTTCACCATCGGTCCCAGAGTCGACGACGAAGACAGCCTTCTCAAATATGCGAAGCTACTCTCGTCCCACGACAAGCTCTCTCATCATGTCAAGGAGCTAGTCCAGGGAATCATCGAGGGAGAGACACGTGTCCTTGCTGCATCCATGACCATGGAAGAGGTTTTCAGAGGCACCAAATCGTTTAAACAGGAAGTGTTCGAGAAGGTACAGCTGGAGCTCAACCAGTTTGGGCTTTTGATTTACAACGCCAACGTGAAGCAACTTGTTGACGTGCCTGGTCATGAGTATTTCTCTTACTTGGGTCAGAAGACTCAGATGGAAGCTGCCAACCAGGCCAAAGTTGACGTGGCTGAGGCAAAGATGAAGGGAGAGGTCGGAGCCAAGCTGAGAGACGGCCAAACGCTTCAGAATGCTGCGAAGATCGACGCGGAGACTAAGATCATTTCGACGCAGAGGCTAGGAGAGGGTAAGAAGGAGGAAATAAAAGTGAGGACTGAGGTTAAGGTTTTCGAGAATGAGAGAGAGGCTGAGGTGGCAGAGGCGAACTCGGAGCTTGCAAAGAAAAAGGCAGTGTGGGCACAGGGGGCGCAGGTGGCGGAGGTTGAGGCCGCAAAAGCTGTGGCACTCAGAGAAGCCGAACTGCAGAGAGAGGTTGAGAGGATGAATGCTCTCACTACCACTGAGAAGCTTAAAGCTGAGTACCTCAGCAAAGCAAGCGTTGAGTATGAAACCAAGGTTTTATTTTTTCTTCTTATTCTTAACTGTACAATTTATTACTTACTCTGTGTTCATTACTTAGACTAGTGTTATCTGTAAGAAGATAATTAAGCTGAATAGCTGACTTCTACTTGCTTTATGACATCGAAAATTGAGTATATATATGCTTTAAAATATAAAAATGGTTTTTCATTAAAAAAAAAAAATATATATATATATATATATATATAAATGGTTAGCTAGCTATATACTCGATTTTCAAAAAGGAGATGGAAAAAGAAGTAGATAAATGTAACTTTTCATAAATTTCAAGCAAACAGCACAAAATTAAAGTTTGTTAAAAAAGAGTATTGCTACATTTGTCTTTAACATAGACTATTCTATATCATAGTTAGCGATGAAACCTAATAGGAAAAGTGTGCATCATCAGTTTTTATTCATTTACTTTAAATGTTAGCAACCTATACTTTATAGTATATATCATTCTCAGCGAAGAAACCTAATTCGCCGTTTACTTTAAAATATTAGCTATATTTTTGTACTATTACCATTGTCAACGTCATGTTTTGTTTTGTTCCCGTAACAATAGAAATTTTATTGGTATGAAAAGATTTTGTTTTTAATGTTTATATTACTACTATTTTGATGACAATGACATGGATGGAAATTGTGGAATAGGTACAAGAGGCAAACTGGGAGCTGTACAAGAAGCAAAAAGCGGCGGAAGCAGTGTTGTTTGAGAAGGAGAAAGAGGCCGAAGCACAAAAAGCATTGGCCGAAGCAGCATTTTTCAGTCGGCAGCAAGCAGCAGAAGCTGAACTATTTGCAAAGAAAAAGGAGGCAGAGGGGCTTGTGGCTATTGGGCATGCCCAAGGAGCATATGTAAGGACAGTTCTTGATGCATTGGGAGGAAACTACGGGAATCTAAGGGACTACTTGATGATAAATAGTGGCATGTTTCAAGAAATTGCCAAGATTAATGCTGATGCAATTCGTGGACTTGAACCAAAGATTAGTATTTGGAGTAATGGTGGCGATGCAACAAATGATGGTGGCATGAAGGATGTTGCTGGCGTCTACAAAATGTTGCCACCTCTTTTTAAGACAGTTCATGAGCAAACCGGTATGCTGCCACCAGCTTGGATGGGAACCCTCCCCGACACTAGTTCTTGAGCATCTTATTAATATTTAATACCACCACATCATATATATAATGTGTGCTCACTTTAATTTCATGTTTTTAACTTGTTATTTTTATTTTGCCGGTTGGATATGCTACTTTTGTTAAGAACGTAGAAGGACACGGATATATATAGACACTAGTAAAAGTTCCATGTGCTATATACAATATACGATGTGATTGTAGTACGAGGGCAGCTTTGGCACTGGGGGACAAGGTTAGAATCTACCAAAGGAGGTTTCAATATCTTTGAATGAAAAATAATTTGAAACAAACTAAATCCTCTTGAATAAAAAAAAATAAACATTTAATCTTTTGGTTCCAAAACAAAAGTTAAGCCTGGTTTTTCTGACAAGAAAATTAAACGTGTGGAATGAAAATGAGACACCTTTGTCCAATGTAAGACATGCATATACATGCACAAGGAAACTTAGTTGCAAAAAACAATCGTGTATGATATGAGTCCAATCGATATGTACACTAACTCACTAAGAATGCCATCAATCTTCTTCAATCATGATATGCTCCTCACATCCGTGGCCAAACTTGACCATAGACATCTTTCTTGTTATATTGCTGGTCCCAAGACCAGGGAATATCTGCAGAGGAAAACAATAATTAGAAAACATGTAACAGGACTCAGGTCACTTAGACTTAAGAGAAACGGTGAGTGAGAAGTCACGACCTTGGGAAGAATAAGGAAGAGGAGGGAGCTCGTAAGGCAAAGGTAAAGGAATAATAACTTCAGATAATGAATGCATATTATCCCTTTTCACCTCAGTTAGGGTTACTAGTTTTGTTTTCTTCATCTCAGAAGATTCTCGGGCTGGGCATTTATCCTGCAATTCTTAGTTTCTTAGCATGAGTCTCTTTTTCTCATTTCCACGGTTAGGGCAGTGACCGGAAGGTCCTTCCCACTCCCTCAACACTTGAAGTTAAATCATTTCAAGCATAAATAATAACCATCAAAGAGCAAGGATGTGTCTGCTACCTTAGATAGTGTAACATTACTGGTACAAGAAAATACAGATCCCCGTTGTTTGACTAATGATGGTAAAAATAGCACCCCCAGCTGAAATGAAATGTGTATAAGAATATTTTTCAGTGCAACCTTTGGAAAACAGGATAAAATGTACTTGACTGCAAATGCCCCAACCATAATAAGAAACAAATTAGCAATAATTAGAGCAAGGTTTAAAAATCATGAAGCTCACTAATTCTTGGGTTTGATCTGTCCGATAAAGAAGAGCAACAGTCAGATAACATGACATACCTCATATGAACGAATCATCAACTGAGTATTATTTTTCTGGAGAGCTCCCCAGGCAGCTTTGCTAAGATTTGACGAAGTTAACAAGAACCAACTATTTGGGAAAAGGGTATTTCCAGTTAACTATCTATAGCATGACTTTAGCAGTGCAATGCATGACCAAAAAATTTCAACAATCATAAAGGTTCAAATGCATGTAATATGTCTGATGGAGCTCTTACGCAAGACTTTGATTATTGTAACGAGCGAAAGTCTTTATATGTGGCATAGCACGGCTGAAACATAGCACAAACATAGGTATACTTGGTGAGACAAACTTGCCATGGAAAGGAGAAAAGTTTATACAACAAACAGTAAAGCAAACTTCCTCATAAAAGCAATTAATTTCTTGATTCAAATACAATCAATGGGTTGCAAAAAAATATTGTATAATTATTATAATTCCAAGAGAATGTGAACAAATGAAGTGCTAAAAAGTTAAAATAATTGATAAGCTAAAGGGGTTGCATCCATTGTACAATGAGATATACTTACCAGCGACCAGTATGGTCTGCTTTCCATTTTGCCCAATACTTCTTCAAAAATGTTTTCTCCACATTCTTCAGAGGACTTGGAACTGCACCTCCAGCAGCATAGCCCTAGAGAACAAATAGAAGGCAAAAAGTTGCACTTAGAAATTCAATTATGAAACACGCCTAAATGAAAAAATCAACATGATAAAACAATATAAAACACAAGTTGACACTAACAAGCATGAGAGAAGATACAAATTAAGGAGAGTAGTCAGAAATAAATTTAAATAATCATTCTTGTCAATAAACTACTTTTATAGCCAAGAAACACTGGTAATACTTATCAGTTATTGGTCCCAGAACCAACATGTACCTCAGGAAATATCTATAAGGGTCTGGGCTTTATGATATTCACCAAACATCTACATTACCTCTAAAGAGCATCTGACATCTTCTACAGTAGGCCATATGATTTGAGGCTCCCCCATACCAAGGGGTGTTTTGTCTTCAGAGAGACCTGCTGACATTGATGATGCTAGCTCAGTCATCCATTTTTCATCCAAAGAGCCAAGGGAGGAGAACTGCAGTAGATATAAGCCAAGTATATCAACAAAATTGTAAGTGATAGATACTGCCCTCACTTTTCTAAAATCTGTCACAAAAAACATTCTAGTCAAATTA
Source organism: Amphicarpaea edgeworthii (assembly GCA_014843725.1). Lineage (NCBI taxonomy): Eukaryota > Viridiplantae > Streptophyta > Magnoliopsida > Fabales > Fabaceae > Amphicarpaea > Amphicarpaea edgeworthii. Next base: position 22,006,598 of record CM026322.1, on the reverse strand, counting down.
AAAAATATAACAATAGTGAGATACATTAACATTAACTTTTTCATTTAATACTGGTGTTATAAGTTAAGATTAACACAAACCAACTGCCCCATGAATATAATGGAACCTAGCCCAACTGTACCTGATAAACAAGTGGAGATTTCTTAAACTCTTCATCAAAAGTACACTCCTGGAGTACAGAACGCAGCTTCATATGTCCCCACTTTTTCAAACTAGAACCAGAATGATATCCAGGTACAGATGCAATTAATCTAACCTGAATATAATACAAATAGCATTATATATCCAAATGTACAGCATATCTGACAATGTAACAAATTTTACAACATAACAAACAATAATTAATAACATTTCAATAACAAATGAAGTAATTTAAGAGCAATGAATGAAAAAATACCCTTGCATCACTGTAATCAAACTTCCTGAAGAAAGATGGACATACACTGATGCTTCCAAGGGATGGTAGTTTAACCGAGAATTCTGGCCACTGAACCAACAAATAAACAATGATATGCATGATATGGATAGTTATAGTAGCAACGGTAATGATAATATCCAGTCATTCAATAACATCAATATCAACATCTGTTGGCAATTATTTAGCTTTCACAAGCCATATAAGTACTTTGATTGGCAACAAGGTTTTACAGTAATCTAACCTAAAAACTTTTTAACAGGTGAATTTTCTAGAATAATCCAACTGCCTAGTAATTTGGGACAGGTTACTTCAACTAGGTTTTTCAAGAACTATTGAGTGGTAATTTTATCATATCAAATTGAGATTGTTTATTCATTTCTCTATATATAAAAGAACAGTATATATCATTACCTTCAACGTACTGAGATATTCAACCAGGTCAGTTTCAAAACCAGATGCCTTGCTCGGACTATTGTGATCTTTCCATGGAAAATCTTGCATCCACAAACCTTGGCTTTTATTGTTCCAATCTACATAAATTAAGTTTGCTGTATGCACAATGACTCTCACTCCTTGAGGATATATAAGCAGCATAGCCTTTGAATGGTGTGTCCCAAAGGAAATTGGCAATGATGGTTTGTGCAGAATCCAGTTTGCAGGTTTGCTTCTCTAACAATCATATAAGTAGCAAGTTAATATTCATTCAACCAATTTTACATATTCAATCTTGCAAATAAATTAGATCTGAGACAAACCTTTATGTAATCCACCCTCCCATCACTTTCTCCGTGAATAACTAGCACATGGGGCACTTTTGAAAGTGCAGGACATGCTACACCAAGAAAATATAGGAAGCGAGAAAATAGAATGAGATCAACAATGAAAAAAAAGCAATCAAATATATTCATGTAATCACAAAATTTAGAACACCAGACATGCCAGCCACCTATGGTGGTGCCCAAGGTTGGATTGCCCCTTTTGGATGTGAGTACAACGTAATACTCTTTATAAGAAAGACAAAGCATGGTTTCAGTGGATAAAAGAAAGGGGCTGGAAAAAAAAAAATAACAGTGCAAAAGTTCCCAGTGATTTCAAAATGTGAGAAGGAAAGATTAATGTCAGAATATTTTTAAATTAGTACAAAATCTCAGTAGTGTCAAGGACAAAAATGAAAGTCAGACTGCCAAGCATAGAAAGGAAGAAACAAAGAGAAATTAGAAAATCCAAACAAAATAACTCACCAGGAACCAACCAATCAATGTCTACCATGTAGTTTGAAAGAATAGCAACTTTAATATCTCCCTATCAGTGATAAGCATTAAAAAAAATCAATGAGTAGTTCCAGTTTTTTTCTAGTTAAATATAGTCGTACAAAGTTATTATTGATCCACCGGTTGAAGAAGTAATGATTTCTTTTGAACTTTGAAGCATTGCATAATTATTCTCAGCCACAGTTGAAAACCAAATAATTCATTCAACGTTTACAATGAAGAACAAAAACAGTTGCATTATAGAATATAATCACCACTAATGCGTACCTGAATAACATCACCTATAGAAACACAAGAAGTATTTGCCCAAGGTGGTAACCCTTGCACGCGCAGAAGTCGAAAAGTAGAAGGTATTTGGTCATTAGAGACATGGAAATTACGAATAGCCTCCAAACTATTTTCTTCATTCCTTCCTTGTTTCTGGCTGCGGCTTGCTTCAACCTTATCCTGCAAGTTTCACACAAAACACAACAATTCATTTTACACAGAACAAAAAGAAAAAAAGAATTGCAAGTAAAATGAGCCTAATGAACGAAATACAAAAGGGTTATTATTACCTGGGAACTCCTGACTGAAGCTTTATTTTTGAATGATGAATGAGATTCATTGTTTCTACCAGCTGAAGATTTTCCACCTCCACCACCCAATACCTGATATTTGAAAAGATGGTGACCGGGAATGAGCTCGATTATATCACCATCACAAATGGTAGCTTCTTCTTTAGGATTCAGCTTCCTTCTCTTGTTACCGGAATTAACAACGATTGGGTTTGTCCCCTCCTAACATCAACAAAGCGGAAGGAAATCACAAATTGAAAAAGAAAGAAGAAGGATGGGAAATGAAGGAGTGAGTTGTAAGGTGCAATGGTTCATATCATACGACGAACAAATTGGCTGAGCCATTGGGAGAAGCAGTTAAAGTGAGGTGTTTGCGGCTAAGCCTCTTGTCCGGGACAGGAATGTTGTTACGCCCAATAACGTTCGTGCCATTGGAGACAGCTAACTTTGGAACTGAACCTTCTTCCTCAAATTTTTTATTTAGCGGAACCAAGTATCCAACCTGAGGAGACAAAGACATGAATCAAAACTCTTGCCAACACACTCAGAATCAGAAACGCTTCTTCCTTCTTCCTGCGTCGCAAACTCGAACACCTGAGCTAAACCACATCATAACTGGGCCTTCTCCCAAACCTTTCTCTAAAAGCCCAAAATCATGTGAAGTTATGACTTGGTGCTTGGTAGGCTTACTTAGAAAGAATTTTTTTAAAAAATAATTATTTTTTAAAAAAAATTATTAATTATTTTGTAAAAATATTTATTATGATTTATTTAAAAGATGTAAAAATTTTATAAATTAATTTCTTTCAAAAAAAATTACAAGATAGTTATTAAAAAATTAATTTTAACTTATAAAAAAATAAATTTTATTTTATCTTAACTGAATGAGAATATATATTTGTTATAATTATCTTAATTATTGTAATTACTTTAATCAATATTATATATTAGTTTAGTGATCCATGTTAAGCATGTACGAGTTATTTTAATTATTGATAATATTATTTATTAAAATGTTAAATTATTTTAAATAATATATATATAATAATTTTTAAAAGGTTTAATTGTAATTTTGGTCTTTCTAGTTTGAAAAAATTACAATTTTGGTCCTTGATAAATTATTAACTAATAATTATGATTAATAAAGTTATTGAGTTAATTAAAAATTATTATAAAACCTGTAATGATTTTTTACACAAAGAAAAAATAATTTTTAACATTAAAAAAATTGTTAATTATCAATTATAAAAAATTATTTTTAATATTAAAAAATAGAACAAATTATAACAATACTCCATGAGGTTTGCTTTCAATTACACGTGCATTCTCTCCTTTATTTATCATTATTTTAGCACCCCTACTTTAACGGTATTAAGTTACTGTTAGTTTTTTAAATGAATTTATATTCAATTTTAATTTATTTATTTAAAATCCCGTAATTATCCTTATAGTCAAGTGACCCAAAAAGGAATCGTTATTTCTAAAGGGGAGATCTTTTCATGTATTTCGTGCTACTATTCTTCTAAAGGGGAGATAAGAGTTGTTCTTCTTCGGTTTTGTGTGTTACCTTTCAAAGGGGGAAAGAATTATTCCTCTTCTCTAAAGGAGAAAGGATATTTTTCGTGTACGCAAGTTCTTTATTTCATACTCAACAACTACATTCACAGTAACTTTTAACCCAACAATGACTTTGTCCATGGTGACAACAATCTTATTTGCAGCTCGCCAATTCTACGACGACGTCGAACCCGACGATCGCGACTTTTTTTCTGACCTTGCTACTAAGTTGCTTCCAACATCGACGACCCACAACTGTTGTGATTTTCGACCCGCTAATTCAATTGTTGTAGGTTGAGTTGGTGCTCCTATTTTAAAAGGTATGTCCTTTATTATAAATATTATGTTCGTTTGTTCTGTTGGTGCTCCTTTATTCATAGTATTCCTGTCAAAAATTTGTAAGTTTCTTTTGACTATAAATAAAATGGTCGAATTAAAAATACATATAGTGGGGTTTAGTGTTTGTTTGTAATTTTTAATTTTAACTTTTTATTTGTTGAGTTTTCTATAGGGACTAGTCCATGTAGGCATGTGGGGGATAGAACATATTTGATTGTTGGAGACCACCATTGATTATAGTTTTTCCTATTTTTTTATTTGGTTTCACAATTTAAGTTAATTCTATATTAATCATGATCCTGAGTAGCTTCTTTTCCAAAAGCGATGCATGAATAGATATTGGATATTAAATTTTTGTATTGTGAAAATAGGAGCATGTACCTTTCTTTATTTGAATTTTTTTTTATTACATCTTACATGCTTGTTTGATTTTCTGTAAAAATTGGTCATTTATCTTTGTTAATCTCTATCATAAGGGCGTTGTTTGATTTTATTGGAGAAATGTATTTTATATGATAACATTTTTCTAATCTTATTAGTTTGTATAAGAGCCATTTTTCTAATCTCACAAATTGCATCACCTAAAGCTGCTCAACATAAGCTAAATCGAGGTGTTTAGATCCTAGTCTATGCATGAATTTTGTTTATTATTATTAACTTTGATTGAATAATGTTTTGTGAAGGTGCTTGATATGCATTAAACGTGAATGACAAAGTGCAAAACAAATCAAGTTTTTTTTTATAAAACTACATATAACTTTCTTGTTTTTAACAATTTTTTTTATAAGTTTTGGACATAATAGTAGAAAGGGCACCGGTGAAAAAGAAAAAACAAGTAAGCTTATGTGATAGTATATATGAATTTTGTTTGCAGCTACTGTTATGTATATATCTTATTGCTAAAATATTTTTTGTGTTTTTTTTTTTAGAAAAACATTGATGAACTATCTTCTGCAAGTCATGTACCAATTCTAAAAACTCTCAAATTGTGCAAACACAAGGAAACAGTCAAACTGCCACTAATACGAAGAACTAACAGCCAACAACCAAGAGCCTATCGCATCAACAACCAAAAAAAAAAAAAAAAAGAAGCTCAGAGCCAAACTTAAGAAAATAGTTGACAACTAAAGAGCTTATGAATTGGAAAATTCAATGTGCTAAAATTATTTTTTAAATGTGTTGGTTGCATAGGAAATATTTTTTGAATGTATATGTGATTTGTAGACAACTATAGTGATATTTTTGATATATTTAAGTGTTATTATTTTGTTAGTATAACAATTATGTCATGAATATCAAAGCATCCAAACTTATTAATTAAATTTGGTATTTTATGTTTTTATTTCTTGTTGTGTAGTGTTTCTTTTTCCTACTATTTCTATTTGTAATTTATAAAATAAAAAATAGGAAATATCATATCTTTTTCTCTTTTTTCAAATGAATTTATATTTAAAAATTCATATATATCAACTAATAGTCATTTGATAAATAGTGATAAGGATGCAAAATTGTGTTGACAATAGTCTCATTAACTAATAAGCTTGAGAAATGATGAAAATAATATTTTTAACATTCTAACACATGTATTTCTCGACTTTTTAAACTCATGACTCATGTATTTTCTGACTTTTTAAATTCATCACACATATATCCCTTAAATTCTATATACATTATATATGTACCCCTTAATTTTTAAATACATTACACATGTATCCTTTTAACTTTTAAAATTATCACATGTATCCTATGAACTTTTTTAAATATTATAAAAGTCATGTGTCAGTCACATGACGTAAAAAGTTAATAGTGGAGGGGGCATAAGTGTAATGCGATACCAAAATTTATGAAATTTTATGTAAAGATAAAAAAAAGAAAGGAGTGCATATATAATTGAAACAAATTTTAAAGAATATTAATGTAATTTGTTATTAAAAATAATAAGAATTAATATGATACTGACGTCTAATTATTGATTAAGCATAATATATAATAGATTAGCAATAACCATGATTTCCCATTCCCTTCGTCCCTTGTAATCAGCTGTTGGTATTGATCTCCAAACAAATATCTCCATGATCATTCACAATATTATAAAATGACTTAGATTTTTTTAGAAAGTGTTTTTATTCATATTTTAAATATGTAAGATTTAAGATATTATAGATTTAATTTTAAAATAAAGATATATATTCCCCTAATCAAGATTTAAGATATATCTTCTGAAATTTGATTTTAAACTCCGAACTTGCCTTAATAAAATCTCTACGAATACGGCAATACCCCCTCATTCGTCTTTATTTCTCTTGAAAGTTGTTCAAGAATCCTTTTTCACCATCAAACCTAGCGTGACTGTTAGTTCATTCTGGTGTTCAAAACACACGCAACGGAATTTAGGATCCTTTTTGGATTTAGAATAATATTATCGCAATATAAAATTACAGTAAACATGTACCTGTTACCGTCTCTGAGGCGCAAATGTTCTTCAATAATGTGAAGACTCTACGTGTATCCACACCGAGAGTTGATCTCTACTTCAAAACTCTTGAATATGGAATCAGTATACTTTTACTAAAGAATTCTCTTGATGTCGATGCACAATAGACGTGGTGAGAGCTCCTATTTATAGGAATACCGATGCTATCCCATAGCTTGACCCATGAATATATATTCAAATTAATTCAAATTGAAATAATATATTATCTTAATAATATATTTTAAATTTGAATTTAATCTATCGATCTATCGACATATTCAAATTAATTCAAATTTATTAATGAGAGATAATATATTATCTTAATAAGATATTTCAAATTTGAATTTAATCGTCAACCCATTGACATATTCAAATTAATTCAAACTTATTAATGAAATAATATATTCTCTTAATAAGATACTCTCTCATCATTTTATATTGCTCATTAAAATATTATTATGCATAAATGTCACAATAATAAAAAGATGTCTATCTTTAGTATACATATTAATTATATTCTTGGTGCTAGCAAAGAATATAATAATATTCCACATAGAGATTTTGTCAATCAAATTGATTATTCTCTAGTAAAGATTAACACACTCGTTTGTGTGTGACCCCGTAGGTTCAATACTAAGTTGGTAGTAAATTAATCAAATTAATTTCACTAATCAAGGTAGGCGTCTAGCAACACTCCTCAACGTCCGGATAGCATGAAGTAATTTGTTGTTACTTTCAAGAACCACTAGAAGAGTAATATATAATATTTCCTTCCATCATTTCCAACTCTAGATTAACTTTAGAATATGGTATTATTGTCAAATTCAATCACGTTAATCAATGAATGACTTTAAGAAACTCATTTCTTCATTCATTCAATTGCCCCAGCCAAGGTCTTGATTTATAGAGTTCAAACTCATTACCTAGAGTTAATGGATTCCTTCTTGAATAATCATTAATTCTACAAGTATTTAATTATATCCAATATCCATTCAACTAGTGCTCTAGAGCATTAGGTGTCAGGAATTAAAATATAACAAATGACTTGTTAATTACTATGATAATCTCAGGTCAAAGGAAATGTTATATTTCTTCTTGAGAGTTTTTCTATTGACAAATTAAGGTAATATTAACCATTAGAAAAATCTCAATATCGAGTCGATTCAATGATCACATCCCTATGTGCATCATCTATATGTGTAAATTAATAAATGAGATCTATTAATATTCATCCAATGAATACTATTACACATATATTAATCTATCCGGATTATTAATATCCTATTCAAAATAATCCTATGATCAAGAACACTTTAGATTAAAATTTCAAGAGACTTGTTTCTCATTTATCATAATCTCTATTATGATAACAATCTTCAATTTTAACCAAGGACTTCATCAATTTATCAAACTAGTATAAAATGATAAAGAAATGAAATAATACTTTATTATTTGAAAATAGAATTTGACTACATGATAAATTGGAACTTGGGCATACAAAATTATTGTTGCAGAAACACAAAATCATGTACAGGGTTGCGAGTGCATCGGAATACCTAGTGATCACTGGGGCTGGAATCAGCGACATAAAGCTTGCAAAGAAATCATGGGTTTTCCCCGGCCAGTCATGCACCGTCTTCGACCTCTCTCCGGTGAACTACACCTTCGAGGTTCAAGCCATGAGCGCCGAGAAGCTCCCTTTCATTCTCCCGGCAGTGTTCACCATCCGTCCCAGAGTCGACGACCGAGAAAGCATTCTCAAATACGCGAAGCTCCTCTCGTCCCACGACAAGCTCTCTAACCACGTCAAGGAGCTCGTGCAGGGCATCATTGAGGGCGAGACACGTGTCCTCGCCGCCTCCATGACCATGGAAGAGGTTTTCAGAGGCACGAAATCGTTTAAACAGGAGGTGTTCGAGAAGGTACAGCTGGAGCTCAACCAGTTCGGGCTTTTGATTTACAACGCCAACGTGAAGCAACTTGTTGACGTGCCTGGTCATGAGTATTTCTCTTATTTGGGTCAGAAGACTCAGATGGAAGCTGCCAACCAGGCCAAAGTTGACGTGGCTGAGGCCAAGATGAAGGGAGAGGTCGGGGCCAAGCTGAGAGAGGGCGAAACGCTGCAAGAATCGATGCGGAGACAAAGATAATATCGACGCAGAGACAAGGAGAGGGTAAGAAGGAGGAAATAAAAGTCAGGGGGCAGAGGTTAAGGTTTTTGAGAATGAGAGAAAGGCTGAGGTAGCAGAGGCCAATGCTGAGCTTGCAAAGAAAAGCTGTCTGGGCACAAACGGCGCAGGTGGCGGAGGTGGAGGCCACCAAAGCTGTGGCACTCAGGGATGCGGAGTTGCAGAAAGAGGTTGAGAGGATGAATGCTCTCACTACCACTGAGAAACTTAAGGCTGAGTTCCTCACCAAAGCAGGTGTTGAAAAAAATGTGTATCATCACCACTAAAAAAAAAAAGATATTTAACTATTATTAGCATTGTGAACGTGTTTTGAAAAGATAATTTACGTTTAAGATAAGGATTATGTTGTATACACCTAGTCTAAGAAAGAAAGTCCAGCAAAACCCTAACCCTAAGATCGATTAGTGGTGAAGAAAGAAGGAATGAAGATGGTAGCAAAAGCATCGGTATACCTTGCAAAGAAATGATGGGTTTTCCCAGGGCAGTCATGCACCAGCGCCGAGAAGCTCTCTTTCCAGTACACCGCCGTCTTCACGATCGGTCCCAAGGTGGATGACAAACAGAGCCAAGGTTCGTTGTTTAATTACATAAAAAAAATGTTAGTGTCACTCTGAAGAATGTAAATGCATGAAATAGGTAGAAGAAGCAAAAAGCGGCGGAAGCAATACTGTTTGAGAAGCGGAAGGACAAAAGGCATTAGCCGAGGCAGCATTTTTCAGCCGTGAGCAAGCAGCAGAAGCAGAGGGGGAAAGCTCAAGGAGCATATTTAAGGACAGTTCTTGATGCACTGGGAGGCAACTACGGGAATCTAAGGGACTACTTGATAAATAGCGGCATGTTTCAACAGATTGCCAAGACTAATGAAGATGCAATTCGTGGACTTGAACCAAAGATTAGTATTTGGAAAGAAAACAAAGAAACTCATTTTCATAACTGTAGTTTCAGAGCTTAATCTATTCTCCCGCTACTTAAATATTTGTCCATATAATAAAGAAGTTCATTTTTTTTTTATATTTATTTATAAAAAAAATTAAAATTTTAAAGGAAATTAACTACTCTATTCAATTGTTGGATGTTGGTCCAGGAAAGCCCAATAATTATTTTGGTACAGAGTCCGGTATTTTATGTCTTGCTCTTAGCCCAACTTCAGTTTTTGTTATTATGACTCCTCCCCTTTATCCACTGCCAGTGCTATTGTTATTGTTGCTTGGCTTTCACTAGCATCCTATTATATAAAACAAAAATGAAAAATGCTAATCACTATTTTCAGACAACTGAGTTTAAAAAATTTAAAGATAAAAAATCTTATAAAAAATATAACATTTAACTTTTTAAAATCATTAATTATTTTGGTTTTTTAAAATGGTTTTAAAAATAAACGGTTATTTTTGAAAAGTAAGCATTTCTAAATATTTATTTATACAAAAAAAAAACTACTTAATGTTTTTATTGTTTTGAATAATTAAGTTTATTTAATTAATATTCTATATAAGTTTGGCTAACAAAACTCAAGAGAAACGAGTGAGTCAAGAACGACATTAGCTTAACAGAAAAAAAATCAGATATCAAATGTATTTTATTCCGGTTTTCGTTTACTATGCACGTGTGTTTATTTATTTTTTAAAATAATTATTTTTATATGATTTGGAACAAATTAAAACAAATGATTAGATAATTAAAATTATCTTGCTGAGAAAAAAAGATTAAAATTATCTCTTTTGAAAAAAAAAAAATCAATTATGTATAGTGATATCCAAGCTTATTCACATAAAATAAAAATCTTTTTGAAAGGATAAACAACAAAGATCTGTTTGGCTCTTGATTAACGATTAACAGACGCCACATAAGCCCCAGATTCTGTAATCCGCGGTGGGCCGGAAAACGTAGTATTCATGCCCCTAATCCTAACAAATACCCACGACAAACTTGCAGATAACTTGTGCATAGCTTCACTAGCCTGTCATAATCTGCAAAGAACAGCACAATTGAAACTCGACACCTCAGAAAGTAAATCATCACGAAACACGTGACATAAAATCATAGGTCCTTGTAATTTTCAAAGGACCGCTACAGTCACAAACATCAATACTAGTCTATTTAATCTACGTAAGACCACGTGACAGTCTCTCTCTTTTCGTGAGTGCACGGCAATATATATATATATAGAGAGAGACAGAGAGAAGACACTCTTATCGTAAATGTATTTTTACTTGAAAATGAGAATAACTATTTTTATTTATTGGATTAAAGTAGACTTAAGAATTAATATATTCTTTTCAAAATTAACATGCACTTATTTTATTTAATCTTTTTACATCTAAAATTAAAATAAAAAATCTCCTTCTTCTCTTTACTACATCCCAAATTTTAAAAAAAAAACATTGTTTCTCTATTCCTTTCGTAAATCTATTTTATAGCAATTTTAAATCTATTTCATAGCGGTCTTAAACCTTACATCATAAACCCTATACTTTAAATTCTACGTCCTAAACCTTAAACAAACAAACACAGTTTTACCTCTTGTGATAAAGATATTTTCTCAATATAAGAAAATTTTCTCATTTCATCTTCGTTTTTATAAGTATGATTTCTTAATATGTAATTACATTTGTTATTTAATTTCTCATTTTTTTTTCAATTCTTTCTAGGAATATGGATATGGAGACAATTGTTACATCAGAATAATTAAATGATTTTATGATTCTACATATACAATGATATGAAATAAGTTCATGGGAGGAGGGAGATAGTTTTTTTTTAAAAAAATTTTGAGTGTATTAAAGAGGGGAAAGAATTTTTATTTTTTTTAATTTTAGATTTAATCTAATGAATGAAAATATTTGTTCTCATTCTTTCTCTCTCTCTATATATATATTTATTTGAGTAATGTTATATCTCTTTTTTTTTCTGATTATTATATCTCTTGTCTCACTCTCCTACAAATTCTCTAAATAAATGAATTAATATTTTATATTAGCTATCATAATGATAGAAGCATTTGAAAGAAATTTAGCATTACTCTATATATTCACAAATTTATTGAAGAAATTATAGTTTCACTTAACTGCGCAGAGGACATGGGCATCACTACTAAATGTGGTTCGTGCCGGGAAGAGCAAGAAACAACGTTGAAAGTTGATCGGAACTTGTTGGGAACAAGCTGAAGAGAGTGATGATGAAGGCGTTGTCGGAAATTTCGGTGTGGACAAAGGGAAGGTCGAATTCGAAAAAGAGAATGCAATTCCAGTATGATCCAAAGAGTTATGCGCTGAATTTTGATGAAGCAGGGATAAAGGAGGCTGATGCTGTGTTTCTTGATTTCACGGCTCGCCATGCTTGTCCATTAGGGATGGGACCACAATGAATTAACATTAATCTCAATTTATTATTCCTGGGGATTACATACGGTTTCTCTTGTAATTATTTTTCATAGTCAAATTAAACAAATACAATTCTTTTATTATGTTGCAAATTCTTTGATCCATTACCTCCATAAAATGTTTCTTTTTAGTTTATTTTTACTCTAGCCAATTCAAACAACATTAATCCTTAAATTTCTTTAATGATATAACTTTTTAAAAGTTACTTTTAATAAATTTTAAAAACAAACTTAAATCATGATTTTTTTTTTAGAAGAATTATTATAATTTTTTAATAATTCATTTTGTAAAGTAGAAATATGTAAAAAAAAATTTGCACAATAAAAAAAATATATACATAACTAAAACAATAAAAAAAAAATTAGTTCAAACGGCTTTAAAAAAATATAATGTAAAAATAGCTAGTGTAAAAAATTATGAAACTTTCAACAATAAGTATAAAAAAGTTTAACAAGTTGATTCGGCTGTGTAAAAAATTTTTTTTTATTAAAGAACAAAATATAATATATATTTTTTATTATTTTTATGCAAAAGAAAAAAATGAAACAATGTTACTTGGATAAGCATCATGCTTCCCCAAATAACAAATATTTATTATCCAAGAAAAATAAGTGTTTGACAAACATCATACTTCCCATTAATCAAATTATTATGCTCATTTTTCCTATTGTGGGACGGAGGTAGGTTAGAGCCTCATTTTTTCTAATTTTATTTTTATACATACATAGTATAAATGAATTTGTGATAGTATAAGATTATTTTTATTTATTAATATTTTTTTTAAAATATCATTCAAAAACAACAATTAAAATGGTAGATGGAAAAAAATATAAATGGTTAATAAAATCCAAAATAAGATAAGCACAAAAGTATAATGATTTGAGATGGTTGAGAATTGAAATAATTTTTTTGGCCTAATTATTAAACCAAATTAAATTAAGAAATATATTTGAAAGAAATAAAAAAACTAAAGAAAAATAAAACTAAATTCTCAATATATAAGATTATGATGAAATATATGTACTCTTAATTAAAAATATCCTTATTCAAGAAAAACTCCTAACATAACTCAAGTTTAACTCATTTATCCTATAACTTTTCTAATAAGCAAAATTGGTTGAAGCAACACTAAGGTAGTCTTACATGTACTTCTTTATGATATATTAGAAAGGTTTTGGAAGAGTAAATAAAGTTTAATTAAATTAAAGTATTGATTCGTTTAAGAGTGAGAGTGATATAAAGTTTTACTTGTGTACAGATAAGAGTAATTAATTTAGTATGAAATCCAGTGTGTAAAATTCTCTTGTACCAACTACAACCATGCATTGTGAGTGAGATTAATTTCCAATCCAATAAATTGGGAGACATCCATTATCTCCATCTTGAAAAAAAAGAAGAAAATAGCTAAGGTTTGATTGAACTTGCTACATGAGGTAAGGAAACAACTTGTTAAATGTCACAGATACATGGACTAACAAAAATTCCCAGTTGTACTTCATGACAAGTGTTAAAGTCACACATGGCCTAACAAAATTCCCAGTTGTACTTCGTGACAAGTGTTTTTCCAAAGACGAAACACATATATAGGTCAAGGCAATGCACTGCTGAATTGAAAGGGCTGAAAGGCCAAACCAAAGAGAAGACTTAAAACAACAGCTGAAATGTCATCTAGCTATCAAAGTTAAATGTAGAAAAATCAAAATTCTTTAGAAATCTAGCTTACAAAATTAATCTTTGTTAAGTGTAAAACGCATTCATATCTTTAGAAAAGAAAAGAAAGTACAGTATAACTTAAACATGTCTTAGAAAAGAACAATTATAATTTACACTTCATTTTAAAAGAATTGTTTTTTTTAACAGAGATTAATATTGAAAATTAAATATTCATTAGTCTCACACCTATCCTATAATCACAATTATAATTAAAAAAAAAGTATTCATTTAATCATTTTTTGCTCTTTTTTTTTTTATGTACAACATTAATCGTGAGAAATCAAGAAACTTGCACAAACACTGGTAGCTAGTACTACGATATTTGCCTAAACTCTCAAAACACAGACCACAAAGAACATATCACTCACGGGACCACTTAAAAAATGCAGTAATAATGCACTGCTAGCAAGAGCCATTTATTTCTTAAAAAAAAAAAAAAGGAAACATTTTGTTTTTGTTTGCTCTGACAGTCTGTCTGGGCTGTTCCACCCGAACTTTTCCTATACGTCTATTAGGCAGTGTCATAAACCCACCACACCAACATTTACCTCCAACCAGACATTCCTGCGAATTTATGATCTCTGTTTTCACCCTCCTAATTTCACGAAGTTATTCCATTTCATGATTATGACTTTACAATCACTTTAAGGGGCAACAACAAGCCTACACCATGCATTGCCAACTCACTAAAACCACAAATTCAACTCAACTCTATATTCCTCCTAATAGTTCCTATCATAATTAAATCAATACTTTCTGGTTTCAAGTACATTAAATATATTTATTTGTTTTCATTCAATATTTCTCTTTACTAAGGAAAAAGAAAAATCCAAGCTCCATGTAAATACCCATTTTAAGAACAACAAAAACAAAATTAGCATGATTCAAGCAAAAATGCTCAGATTATTATTACTATCACCCACAACCCCTCACTATTATATAGATATATTTCACAAACATTAACATTAATATATGAGACTAAAAATCGAGCTAACTCCCTAATTTTAATGCATCATCGTAATGCAGGCTGTTCCATGAGCAGAAGCAAAATGTGAACCCCTTTTTTTGTATCATTGACTTTACTTGAATCCCTTGCCATGCACCATGATTCTCCAGTTTTCCTCCATTTACATGTTAATGATGATCAGCACTGTTATCCCCTGCATTACTTATTTTTTTTAAAATTAAGATTGGTGCCAAGCTCGATCATGAAAATTTTAAATTAACAAAAGGACATCTTTTAATAAGAAAAAAAGACTACCTTTTGCGCTTGCTCTTCAAGACAGTAGAAGTTGAGGGATTGCTATGCCAGTTCCTCTTCCTTTGATTGATAAACCAATTATTGATTTGCTTTAACTGCAAACCGGTTTCCTGCACCAACCGTGCCTTATCCTCCTCCTGAAAAAACATGTCATAGTCAAAGATGAGCATAAATATTGAAGAATAAATTGTGAGACAGCATTTAGTATTAATTTTGAAAAGGTCAATTGTAAAATTCTCCCGGAGTAGCTTCAATTTAGAACCTACTTCATTTGGTCAATAAGTGCTAACAAGTGTGTGGACTGACTATGTGCATAGACAAATCACAAATGCATGCCTGGCATCCTTGTTTCTTCGCTTTGAATTCTATAACAAATATGTACAGGGACATCTTTGTTGCTATTCTTCAAATTTGTTTGAAAGGGTTTCCAAAAAAAAAATTCCCGGAAAAGTCGTGAGTTCTTACTGTAGGGTAAGGCCACTTGGAATGTGATTGCCACCAAGCTTTCAGGACAGAGGTCGTGTCACCTGGAAGTTTCCCAGCTCGTCTCTTGCGTAAAATTTCCTCTCTTATGTCCACAATTTTCTCTTTATAACCCTACGTATAATAATTAAATTAAGAGATATTTCAGGTCAATCACGTGGGAAGAGATTCAAAATGATGGGACTCGAAGGCAGACTTTAGTTTAGAAGCTATTAACATTAACATTAAAATCCTTTACCTGTTTCAATTCGTGTTTTAATTCATGCCTTACACGTTCCATGAGGGACCTCTCGTTCTCTGTGGGAATAAGTGGACCGAATGATCCCATGTTATCAGGACCGTCCAAACCACCACCATCAAACAGATTGGCATCACTGTCTACTTGGTCATCTTCGTCATCAGACATTGTTGCTCCCGTACCTTCCCCGGGTGAAACTCCTGTTAAATCATGCACCATGTGAGTCCAATGGCAAAAAGAGTCGTGTGCTTTTGCTGTTTTATTGTTTGTGCACAAAAAGTTACCTAATCTCTCTAACCAAAAGGTTGTTCATGACTACGTAACATTCATAGCGCACGATAGTTTGGCATATATAACGTGCCAAAATTATGGACAACTGGGCAACCAACTTTAAAGTCTTCAAAAACAGAAATTGTCATCATTCTATCTGAGACGACAAGAAGTGGGGGTTTGGTTTGGTATATTCTTCACTATTTGGTTACATATGTTTCAATTTTAATAAAGTTAACCCATGATTTTAAGTTTCCCAAACCCCCCAGACTTTATATTGTTATATGTGAAAAGATAATTAAGGAAAATTTAATCCCTGTAGCCATGTTCCTCTTAGTCCAACAAGGACTTGCATAAGAGTATTTATTTTTACACTGAACCCTTGCAATATTGACTAATAGTTGACAACTCATAGCAGGTAAAATCCCTGATTTCGAGAACTTGAGTACCCTCAGTCTGAATTAATTGCCAGAAACGACTCTGTCCCAAGTTCCCGACCCGAGACCGTATAGTTAATACAGTAGTTAATGTTAATCACAAAACATACAGCAGCTGCAGCACATGTTACGCCTATTTTCCAATAAAATACTATTTGAGATTTTTTCCAGTTAAAATTATGAGTAAAATTTTTAGATAGGGGCCTTTTTTTTATAATATTTTTCACATTTGCAGTTTTCTAAAAATTGATTGTAAAATAGTGTTTGGGTGAGTAAATTACTGGTTGGTTCATTGATAGCAGGAGGAACACAATTGAGGGAACTTGGATCATGTTATTTCGATTTTATGATGCAACCAACCAACCTTTATTTTATTTTTTTATGTTGGGATGTAACAATCACTAAAAAGGCTATCGTTGTACAGTACCTGTTAAGCTTTGTAAGGATTGCTCGATCTCCCAACAAGCCATGACTGCTTCCATGGCATGGACCCGGACATGCTGTTGGAGTTGTTCTTTGAAAGAACAGAGCAACAGAACATAGTGTGACTGCATCAGCAATTAAGAAAATACTTATCAAAATTGTTAGCACATCTGGAAATAATCACACGCCATGAAAAAATCAAGATCCATAATAAAGATATGGAATAGAACCACTTGTTTCTAATCTATTTAATTTTAATTAATAACCATCATTCTACATCTGACTTAAATTGAATAATTTCATTCTCCTTGAAAGCAAAGGAACCAAGTCCGTTTAATTAATCCACAAAACGCCATTGAATTCAAAGCACGAGAGGATGGAAATAAGAAAAATACCAAGAAGTGATCGAGTTCCTTATCGTCCCCAACGATGGCTTGTCCGAAGGAAGAGTACTTGGCGACGACATTCTGGGACTGTGCGAGCTGAGCGTCGATCCTGGGTAACTGGTCGACCGGCGTGGCGATCCGCAAGCAGGCCACGTGTGCCGACAGAAGCTGTTCGTAGAGAGGGTGCGCTAGAATCTCCCCCTTCAACCTCGCATTTTGCCAGTTCATCATGCCGTCGCCGCCTCCGCCCTTCAAATCGCCGGATTCGTCGGCCACGTCGTCAATGACCTCGCTGTGGTTGCGGTTCAGGACCGGGCGGGCGAGCCATTGGCCGGAGTCGGAAGCGGAAGTGTGGAGGTTCAGGAAGTTGGTGCCGTTGGTGTTGTTAGTGGTGGTGGTGGTGGTGTTACTGTTGTCGGTGTAGTGCGTTCGGAGAAGGGCGTTGTTGAGCCAATTTGGCGCGGGTTGGTGAGGATCGGAGCCAGGTTTGGAGGCAGGGTCGGAGGGCAAGGAGGTGTCAGGCAGAGGCTGGTTATGTTGTTGTTGTTGGTGGTGGTGTTGGTGTTGGTCGGTGAAATGGTGAAGTGGAAGTTCTTGAGGGTTATGGTACGCCATATATGATATATGATATATATAAAACTGAAAAGGGAGGGAACAGAGGGTGTTGCAAGTTACTACGAACCAACGTTATATTAATGGAGAGAGATGAGGCGGTTTTCAGTTTTTCTCACTCTGGTTTTCCGGTCATTACTATTACTATTACTTACTAATTCGAGAAACTGCTCTGCTTTTTCTTTTTTTCACTCACCCCCGCTACCTATTTTTTTCATTTCCTTTTCAGCGTCGCCCTTCCTACGGTTTTATACTCATATATCCGCCTAGACTCCGTTAAACCAATTTCAACCGCATCAGCTTCAGCTTATAACTAAATTCTTATTATTTTAAGAAAACCAAACAATGGGTCCCTGCTTGTTAGGGAATGGATTTTATTTATATTTCACGGATGTCACTTCGATTTTTTCTTTCCCATGCGACAACTTTTTTGTTAACGAAGGGTATTTAGAAAAGAAAGAAAAAAAATAATATATATATATATATATATGATCAGTTAAATTAAATTATTTAAATTATTTTTTATATTTAAATTCGGATAAAATACGTATCTCTGAAAATTGAGCTTTATAGAAATGGATTCAAGCGGATTGAAGTTAGTCAATTTATCTATGGGTAACGTAATAGATTTTATCTTTAATTTTATACATGAAATCAAGAGAAAAAAAGGTGATGCATTTACGAGGCATGCATTCATATAATGTTAAGAAATAAATCTCAATTTTAAATGGTGCCGTGCGTCTAATCACGAATATATTAATTTATTTTCATCTATATTAGCATTAAAGAATTGTTAAGGGGCGAAGTAAAGGTTCTTTAGACTTTAATAAATATTAGTATTAATTAACTGTAATTCAATGGCGAATATTAAAAGCTCTCATTTTCTCATTTAAGATTACCATGATCAGTAAATTAGTCCTCCAAAAATTTAATACGAGCGTATATGTAGAAATCAAATTAATCTAGAATAAACTCACGTTAGTTAATACGGGCACTTTATGATATACCTTATTCAACCTACTACCACTAGTCTACTGGTATCTCTAACCACACATCACAATGATATTTTCAGATTCTACATCTACGGGTAATTGTCATGGCCGGTGGTTTATATGGATTACAAATTAAATTGTCTGGATAAGATTATTTATGTCCTACGTTTTATTGGTTCCCTTATATTCAGTCTTCTAAATTTATGTTAGAACTGCCGATTAGTTTTTGTTTTTTTTAAGTGTGCAAATAATATTATCCTTTGTAATAGGATATACTATCAAATTGTTCTGGAAAATGTAGTTAAACTTCATTTTAATATCTTGAAAAAATAAAAATACCATTTAGATACCTGAAACCTGAAAGTGTAATTTTTATGTCAAGTTAATCTTTCTTTTAAATTTTTTGTTAAAATATCAATCATTAATCATTACGTATGCACTAGATTGTTAAGGTGCTATTTAGATACGAAAGTTAGTTTTAATGAAAGTTTATTAACAAAATGGTTAAAGTGACATGAATTGTATACTTTTGGGTAGCAAAGTAACAGTTTGCCCTTTAGAATAAACAGGTTGATGAACCTTTAATTTCTTTGTGATCGATGTGATAGAACTAAGATTTTTTAATCACTGATATGATTTAATTAAATTTTGATGTTCAGACACACAGTATTATGACAAATGAATGTGTAACGAAAGGAAAGCTTTAGATTGTAAGTATGGTCCTACAATAGCCAACTTGCCATGCATTGAAGCCACGTTTATTTAGCCTTATCAAATGGCGAGGATAGATAACGTAATCTGGAAAAACATTTTGTTTTATTTTATTTTTAATTTCTGCTTTTAAAGCCTATTATTGTTTGTTCATATTAATTTACATAACTTTTTACTACATTTTAATTTATGTATTTTTTTTATTTATTGTAAGAAAAATGTTATGCAGGTAGAATTGTTTATTATTTTGAATAGTGATATTTTTATATCTAATTTTTTTTTGTACAATCCACTTATATCTTTTTTTTTTTTTATCTTTCTTCATATTTTATCATATAACTTATTATCAATGCTTATATTTTTTTTTAGATGTCAACTATTTAAATGAAAAAATATCCTATTCTATTATTTTTGGTTAGGTTCGAAACTGATGGTTGCCGCGTGCCACGGTGTAAAGCATAAAGCCTTAAACTAAAGAGCGAGTAGTTTTGTAATTGTTTGTTTCCCATACGCAATGTAACAGCCTGATGTTACTTTAATCTTTAGGCTTTCACCAACATGTTCCTTTTATGTTTCCTTCTAAGTCACTACAATATTTAAGGGCCTAATTAATGTAACAAATAATAACAAATTCTACAATATCACAGTATGTAATATGTTACGTCTACGAAGTTAGGAAATATATTTTCCAGCGGATTTTTTTTTAAAATATATAATCAGACTATTATGTAAAATAATTTTATACTATGAATAACATTTTACTTTACTTATAATATCATGATTTAATAGTTTTCACACTTTTTCAACCAGTTAATATATAATGGAAACGTTTTTCGTGCATATGGCATGATTATTAGTAAAATAAAATGTTTTTTAATCAAATAAAAAATGATGAAAAGATAAAATATTTGTATTATAAGTTTATAAAACGAAGCACGTGTCACGTGAAAAATAGAAAAGAAACTCGATCGCGTTTTTCTTCTTTATTCTTACAGCTTAAGCAATGCAAATGCATGCCACATCCAACATAAAAAATTTAGCCTGAAAAGTTAATTTCTTAAGAAACCATACCATAACAATGTCTTAACAGTTAAGATATCGATTGGTATTGAACAAAATGCATCATTTCCATGTTAAATTCTAATGTTGTAGTATTTATTCAAACTTATATATATTTTTATAAACCTGAAATTAATTAACTTCTTCAAATGCAATATATGTTGGTGTCAAGTTTAAAAAGTTCCAAGGGGATGAAAAGATGCATAAAAATGCATTTGCCTTATCTATTTTAATTTTTTGAATATCATTTTTCGAATTAGGGGAGTTTAGTTAGATACATGTAGACTTAAATTGTCATCTTTTGGTACCGCTGTTACCTTTTTGAAATGAAATTTATGTCTTGGTTTGCTGATAAGAAAAAAACATGGAGACTTAAATTCGATCTTAATTAATGTTGTTATAAAAAAAAATTATGTTTTTAACCTATTTACTTTGTTTTCAGTTTGACAATCAAGTGTGGTATCGTATTCTAGTGTGATTTCATACGTTGCGGGTCACTGGTGGTGGGTTGGACCACACCACACTGGGGGACCATCGCACGCGCCTTTTGGGGGGGGGGCTTGAGGTGACTTCAGTAGTAACAGCCGCCGCCTCAATCAATGTCACAGTGGTCCTGGTCCCACCTTTTTTCATTTACTGTTCACGCCATTTTGTCCTCCTCTTTGCTCTCTTTCTTTTTCGTTAGCCTTTCAATTTTACTCAAACAGGGCTTGGATTAATCTGTTTTTTAAATCTTTAATTTAAATATACTGTTTACCCTTTCAAAAATGGGTAAAATATGTTTTAAACCACTCTTTAGACTAATATTAAAAAGTGAATATAGTTTCGGGGGTGAAGGAATGGTTTAATATTTTTTTTTCCCATATTGATACATACTAAGCTATAGTATAAATTGTTAGGAATTTATTTATTCCTAATTAATTAATATGGACTAAATATTAATTTTAGCATTTATATTAGTTATTCACATTTAGATAGCTCAATTTAAGTGATCTAATTTAGAGAGCCCTTAAACTGCCAATAGAAAATAATATGGAATTAATAAGTGAATTGCCAGTTTTACCCATTGGGGCATAATGGGAACTCTAATGGGTTAAAAACATAAAGTACGGTGATGGTCCCCGAATATACCAAATCGGAAAACAGTTTTTTCCTCTCTCCCATCGAGAGAGAAAAACGAAGGTCCCATCGGGAATAAAGGAGATTTGGTTGAGGAAGATCAATCAACCATTAGTTATTTATCAACAAAAGGCTTCCGCTGTGTGTGTTAATCACAATCTCTATGGAGTCAGGTATTTCTAAATCTCTCTTCTTCAATAATTTGACGTAATGCGATCTGCTCTTTCATTTGGTTATTTTATTTGGTCAATTTAAATAACCAACATAAATATAATAACAATATTTCATCATACACAATATTTGGTGTACAATAAATATGTTTTTGTCCCTAGATCGTATATAAGATTAGGAGACCTAATTCAAAATGTATGATTGTAATTTGTATTATCGTTATTTAGGATTCTTATATAGGTGTCTCTCATGTTTTTCTTAGGAGTTGTTTTTCGTAGTTGGTTAGATTGTTATTCCAAAATTTCTAAGAGTGAAGGGCATGTGGAAGGACGGTTACATTGAGATTGTATTCCATAACTTCCTCACACAACATGAAATGGGAGGATTTTGGATCCCTGAAATGTAAAATTCACTGCACCCGATTCATTGTAGGAGTGTCGTATAAACGATCACTACTAATTTGTTATTGTTAATTAAATAAATTATTAATAAAAAAAATATATGTGGTGGAATGTTACACTACAATCCCCTCCAATAAATAATTTTATATTGAAAGGGATTCAAATCCAAGTAGGAGTAAAGCATGTAAGCTCCATCAGTAACCTACCCCTTAAACCCTAATAGGGGGAATTGGTCAGCACACGATCATAGGATCCATAGAGTATAAAATCCTTGTCCCATATTTAAAACCTGGTCTATTTAGATGATTTTATTTATTTATTATTATTACACGGATAAATAGAAACAGACAAAAAGACAATGACGAAGGAGGCAACAAAAGTTAGTTGTAAGAAACGAACTTATATTAATGTGTGAACTTTGTTGGTAAGTAATTTAACATACCATTGTAGAGTTGATTGAGCTTAAAATCTATCATAATCCTGGTGAGCGTGCAAGACTCGGCTCGCATAAATATTTTGTTATAAACGGTAGATGGCGTTGCCAAACTTGTTGGTTCGTCATTTGTCTTGTCTACAGAACTTGTTAAACTGAGTCTCGATACATTGTAGTTTCCACCGACCCCAGTCATATGTACGGGCATGGCAACAACCAAAATGGTCGGCAATCTTTGTCTATTACGCACGCACCTTCGTTTGATTACAAATTTGCAATCACTCCAATTCCAATTTCGTCAAATTAGTTCTAAGTTTTTCTATACTGTTGTTGTGCTAAACTAGCTACTCACAGTCACCGTCACCGATCCATTAGCTGTCTATTTCCTAAATAGTTGAGTCGTTAGTCATGTTAGACAGGAGTTTAATTTCTAATTAAGTGGAGAGCTAAAAACCATTCTCGCCTGGGTGATATTTTTGGTGTAAAAAAAGAAGAAAAAAACATTTCCTTTGAATTGATTTTGTTTTTTTATCGGTAAAAATCAGCTGCCTATGTTCACCTTCACTTTAAATCTCCTGAAGTGTTGTTTATTTTAAATTTTATAAATATTTTATTTTTTTTGAGAAGTGTACATATTTTGTTATAAAAAAATGAATACTTATGCAGTATCTTTTTAAAAAGAAAAACCTGGTGAGGGGGATTCTATGATGTTGAAATGTAGGGGCACAGCACACGTGTGAAGTACGGAGAATTATTGTTCCACCACAACATGTTTTAATTTGCAAAAACGAACACGAGACTGTTACGTATTATTATTTGAAACATGCATAGTTGTACTTTTAGATCTTACTTACCAAAAAATAATTGTACTTTTAGATCTAAGTTTGAATTCAAGAGATTGTAGTCTACTACTATGCTAATAATTATTGTCATTTTTTCATCGGTAGTTATTTACTTGTTTATTTAGCATTCTTTATGAAACAAATTATGTGGTTTTTTCTAATTAAAAAAATCACCATTTTATTTTGGTTGATTTGAGTCTCCTTGACATTGGTGTGATTGATGTTGATTAGCTTACTACTATCTGTCAAAGACTCAAAGGAAAGAGGTGTGTGTACTGTGTAGGTTCCGTGGAGCATCTGCTAGGTCCTAATAATGATGTTATTATATAGTAAAGCATACTTTTATACATTTGAGGGTTTTGACCAAACCTATTTCACGCCAAAAAAAAACAAAACAAACAAGTAAAGTAAGCAACCAGTGTTTAAATTTCAATTAAAATTACAGTCCCACAAGAGTTTGTTGATGTAGCTAGAATAGAAGAGGGCAATATGATTTTTCAATGCTCACGCAACATTTTAAAAGTGAATAGGAAAAAAAATAATATAACTTTTCGGGGGTCTTGGAAGATTCGTCATTGAAGAGTAGAGTATCGCTGCTTTAATTTGTATGCTCTTATCCAAGTCCAATGGGTGAAAATGAAACGATTGGATATTGTAGTAGAGTAAGGACAAAGAAGCAGTTATAATCACAAACTTTGGACTGCACTGTTTGATATATAGAACCCTAAATTTTGCTAAGTGCGTGTGTCTGTGCAAACATTGGACAAATGAGCATTTGAAATGTCTTAAGTTTAGGCGTGACAATGGCGCAGCCCCCACTCGAAATCGAAATCGAATGTGTGGTGGTGGTATTATCCAGATTAAGACCGTCGTTGTATCTATCCACAATTTTCGTCTTCAAAACTTTACATTACGTACCTTGTTCGTTATTTTATGCCCATTTCCGTGTACTCTTTTTTGAGGTGCACTTTGTCGCGGAAAATGATTGTTCGATCGGGTCAAACCAAAACGGTAGTATAATGGAATGGAATTTGGCTCAAAAAGTGGTACCCAAATAATGCTCTTTGCAGCAGCAGGGGTTAAAAGAGACGTGCATTTTGTTCTTTTCATCATAATAAGACCCAATCGCAAGATGCTCCCTATCTATGCCTTATCCTGTTTATGTAATGCTTTTCTTTTCTTTTCTTTCTACTTGTATATGTATGCAGTATGTATATATATGCTCTATGCTTTATGTTTTACAAATTTTATCCTTCAATTTTTATTTTTGTAGATTTTATCATTAAATTTTTATTTTTTGTACATTTTACCTATGTTGATGTTTCAATAAAGTAAAGAATGTTGAAAATGCTTAATTTATTATGTAAGAGTAAAATTTATCTTTGCTTTTGTTTTGCAAAGTGTTGAACAAAGCTGAATTATTTCTCTTGTACGCACGCGCCCTGTACTCAAATTCTACTAATGAATTGTCTTTCCTTAAAAAAGAGCAATAATGTAAACTTTCAAGTCATATCAACATATGCAACAGAAATATAATATAAAATCATTGATATATATTTTCTTACTTGATCGACAGTTTAAGTGTTTTAAGGATTGTTGATTCATGACATGATATATCAAATAATAATTCAGAAATTCAGCTGATGGAATAATTGAAAAATTAAAAAGATCCATGGGATAAGGTAATAATGTTAGGAAGCAAATTAATTAGCAATAGTATTGTGGGTTACAAAAGGAAGGACCCCCTCTTCCCACCATATGATGTTCCTTTACAACCCTTCACCTGCCTCCAAATTAGGCTTTCCTCAACTGAACTAGTCCAGGACCACAAAACCACTCACCACCACTTCACTATTTCCTTCCCTGGACCACTTTTTTCACCCTACTCGCATAATTAAGATGCTGGATGGATATAACCAGCAACCATAAATATAAAATCAAATAAATCGTGCAGTATTATGTGAAAGTAAAGAACACGAATAAGACTATAGACACTATTTTATTACGTGCATCCAAAAAGGCTATCAACTATCAATAAAAAAGAATATCAGAACGAATTATACCTGTATTTTTCTCGATATTTTATCAAATTATATATAATTTATTTTATTTATATATTAGTATTATTTTAAGTTTAAAATCATTATTTTAACACTATGAACTATTTTAAAACATTATACTGGTATATGTCAACATTATACTATCATCCCTTATTTTCTTAAGAGTGGTAATGAATCATTAATTTTAATTATTACATCTTAAAAAAAAAATAAAGATAAAATATAACTCCCTTATAACGTATTTATAGTATTTTTTTTTTTTAAAGTGTAACTTGATGAATTTTGTCGTATAATATATAAAGGTGAATAGAGCAGCAATGAGAATAGGTAAGGGGGTAAAGTAAAGTGTCCCCACCAAGTCCAAGGCAATGTAGGTGACATGATAGATGGGGAAAAAGAGCATCAGAGACGTATATATACGAGCAAGCATGCATTCAGACTACACAGATATGCATCAAATATGGTCGATAAACTCGATCGCATTCACTGTTTTATTTTCTTGCTTTCAATTTTATTTCTGTTTTTGTAAATTGCTTTGTTGAAACTGTACCAATTTTGATGCGAGCGTGTTCTATTCTATGTGTTCTTTTGCGTCTTGTCACACCAATCTGCTCCTTGTTTTTATTTTTTTTTGGTTGATTGTGGGTTACTATTGAATATTGATTGATGAAACTGAGAAAAAAAGTCGGAATCAAAAATAATAATCGTTATGAGAGAGAGAGATAAGGGGTGGGTGGTAAAGTGAAGACTCGGGGTTAAGTTGTTGAACGTTTCTGTCATTTACAATTACTAATTTGGAGGGTTAATTTGTTTATCATATTCTCGCTCGCCCCTTCAAAATATATCATATTTTGTTATATTTTTTTTAACAAAATATTTTTTCCTACCTGTTCAGACATTACTGGACACATTGATGAATATTATATACAGATTTAAGTGGTTTACAACACCATTATAATTTATATGACCTTTCGATCATTCTTATGGCAAATCAATTGACGTATATGTGATAGTAACTGGTCAATGTGAAAAGATATTCTAACAGGGTCAATGAAACGGAGCCATGTGGCGTAGGTTGGTGACATGATATAAACTAGTATAATTTATGAAATAAATACATATATATATGTGTAATGTGTGTAGTGTAGGTTAAAAGAAGAAGAGAAAGGTGAATGTGAAATTCCGGTGATTCCCGATTTGTATAAGCAACTAGAATAGGACGAAAAATGGATGGTTGAGGAAAGCGTTGAAATCTTCTTTATACGTAAAGGTTTCGTGCTATACTAATTATACTAACGAGGCATTTCTTCTTCTAGTTCTAGCTTCTAGGGTCAATCACTTTCAAGTGTGCGCCAAAGTACCATATTATTATTTCCTATATTCTTTTGGGTCACTTTCCTTATGCCGTTTTAGTTACATTACATTTCAATGCCCTGTTTCTTTTCTCCCAACCGCGGTACAAAGAGATTTACGTTTACCTAATTTCCAGTGCCATCTGCCCCTACCACTAAGGTTCCTCTCCTTATTTTAACCTAACATGTCAATAAAAAATGAAGTAGAAGATTGGAGAGCATTCAATAAAACAAGGCCCATATCCATTAATACAGCCCAACATAAAAGACTAAGAGTGTGTTTGGTTATTAAAAAAGAAAAGGACAAGCTAACTCAAAATTGAAAAATAAGTCCGGAACAGCTAAATAATAATCGTGCAAAAGCAATTTTCGTGTGAAATAGCACCAATTTTTACTATACCAAACCATTTGATGTGAATTTCAAGAAATAAATTAATATTCTTTTAATAAACTTTAACATACACAATTATATAAATAAATGAAGAAAAATGTTTTTTTTTTTGTTTATAAAACATTACGATCTATAAATACAATTTTACAAGAAAAAAACATTGAGATCTTGTTGCTGTAAGCATTAAGCAATAGGGAACAAACGTGCGTTCTTCTGTTTGAGAGGTCTATCTTGGTCTTGGTTTTGGGTTTCCTTTTGGACTTTTTGTGTTCAGAGGTCCAACAACTTAAACCCAACACGATATGGGCAAAGAGATGAAACCAACCAAACCATAGTAACAGATTTCACTAAAAATAAAAGCCTAATAGTTATAGTCTTACATACCACGATTTATTCTTTTTCATACATTGTTTTGAAAAAAAAAATCAAATATTTTAGATCCACACATTTGACTTTAATTTTCAATTTATATTATAATTAATGGTTATTTAGTATCAGAATAACATGATTTATGCCATTCATTTAATTGATACCATGCATCGGTTCAATAGATTGATTTTCATTGCCGATAAAAAAAAAATTGATTCTTAATTATTGCCTTTTATTTCATTATTATATTTTGTTAACTTTTATTTGAGTTTAGTTGTTAATTATATTGATTGATTTTTATTTTAAGAACATGTGCTAAGTTATTGATTCTAATTGAATTCTATTTAAACAGCAGTGGTAGTAATAACTTTGCTAATAAATAATAAAATATAAAAACTCAGGTTAATTAATTTTAGTTATTCCAGTACTTCCATGTTGATCGCATTTAATAAGGTTTTGAAAGTGTATGGTGATCTCAAACCTTTTTTAAGTTGGATTAATTCGAAGATGAGACCGTGTTTATTTTATACTTTAGTTTAGAGTAAGGATTTAACAAAAAAAAAAAAAAAAAGTTTAGGATTCAACATCTAAGTTTGATACTTTGATGAATGATAATTTTATCCGAATTGACAGAGGTTGACTTTCACTTCATAAATCGAACCGTGTTAGACACACTCATCTTTAAAAGAGAGAAATACGAGTAACGCGACAAGTCTGATAACAGCAAAACTCATCAACAATTTTTCTCTGATACAAAGTGTACCAAAAATCCCACTAATGTCTAATGGAGTAGGTTTTAATATGTGGAGCCTACTAGTAGAAAACTTCCCTTCCTATTATCATTACTCAACCAAAACACAATAATTTGTGTATGAGATTCTTAATCTAGAAAAAAAAAAAAAAAACGTTGCGAACTTTATTTTTGTTCTTAGAATTGGTTTAATTTTTTATATATGAAAATCAAATAAAAAATAAATGTTCTCTATAAGGGACCGTAATTCCAATTAAACTTTAATAATAGTAGTAATTTGGAGTGCGTCTACTTGAAGCGGCACGCTACATTGTTCTCATTTATTTATTTATTTTGTATTTTTTTTTAAGGGAATTTTGTATTATGACCTACCGTTTCTTTCAACAACCTCCAACCTACACATTTGTATTTGATGACAACAAAAAAAAAAAAACAGAAGGAAAATTGAAGCAACATTACGTCTTGGGTAGATTTTAATTAGCAGTTTGACTAAATTAGGAGTCTACTAATTCCACTCTGAAGGTTTGACTCCTGTGATGGCATAGGTACAAGTAGGCTTTTTACATTTTAGGGGCAATTCTTTTGAAATATTACAAAAATGACATTTTTAAAAACCATATATATAAATGAGTCTCATCCCCATTAAGTACCTTCTCCCACCATGGTTTTGTAACTGACATTGGTTATACGTACAACAAATAAACAAACAGTAGTTATGGGGTTTAAGATAGTTAACTAATACAATAAAAAAAAATAATTAACTGATGTAAAATGGAGTAATATTATTTGGCAAGGAAGTTGGCTTAGCGGGTTGCAGTCTTGCAGGTGCACTCCAATTAGAAGAACATTTCATCGGTGTTATGCTTTGTAGAATCTGTACTTCTAACTTTTTGTCTTTTTAGTACGAACTATTTTTATTTTGGCGCGATTTTAGTACAAACTAAAACACACATAGATAGAATAGAAGTCTTACCATCTCTGACGAGAGAGAAGCAAAACAGTTTTGCACTACATGTTTGCCGAGCAATTTTAGATTTAGATTAGATGCAAGCTTCCACTACTTTGGCTCTTTTACTTTTCTTACAAAAAAGTACGGGTAATTTCAATTCCTCTTTCCTGGAAATTGCTTACATGCAAAGTACTACACAGATCTTCTTGCTTGCTTGGCCGCAAGCTTTTGTGAGCTTGTTGAAAAAAGAATTTGCCAGCCAACAACCAATAAAAAAAAAAAAAAACTTTGAAAACGGCGAAAAGAAATGAAAACAAAGCTTATAAAGCAAGGGAATCATCAGCAGCAATAAGCACGTTTTTTCTTACTTAACCGACACAAGGAACATCATCTTTTAGTATTAGACCTTTATCATGAGCTTAGGGAGGATGAAAAATCAATAAGCAAAAGATCTAACCTCATAAATAGCCATAGTTATCTGGCCCCTGTACTGCGTATACACAGTAGGGGGGGACCACCGGCGCTATGTTCATCTGGTTGGATGTATGCTTTTATCCCTATTCACTGTGCTGGTGGAATTTTAAAATTGTTTTGACATGGAGGCTGACTCATTTATCAAATAATAGAATAATACATGGTGCCAGGATCCTGTGTTCACCAGTCACCACCAGGATAAGCGAATCTACCACATCATGGCAGTGCCGAGAAACCCTACAACAACAAAAAATCATATGAAGTGGACCAACATCTTTATGTCCCTTCATCTTCCATGAGAGGCATGCATGATTCATTCACACAACACAACACATTCTCAAACCAAGAAAGAAACATCCTACATTATATCCAAGAGGTGACACACGATAAAAGAAATGAACAACCGATGGAATTGATGAATTAAAAATATAAAATTGTATATTAATTTTAGATTTCAGATGCCTTCTAAGGGAATCCAAGTGCTTTAACCTACAAAAGAATGGTACATCGATTGAAGAAGAATTCCGAAATTGGAAAGGTTTTAAGAAATTTCGGAATCGGAGGAACCTGCGACCTTAGCATATCTCTACGCTACAGCCTAATGGCTAGAACTACCCAATAAAATTTTCCCATATATATGACTACCAATTTCTTTTTCATTCATAAGAATTGGTAGTCACACTCACACCAAGAAACGTTTCTAGTGCACCACGTTATCCATTTAGTTTTTTTTTTTTTTTTTCTATAGGATAGAGCCTTCAAAATGCTCTCCAGGCCTGTACATTGTTCAGATTTGTATCCCCAACACACTGTTCCAAGAGAAAGGTAAGGTACTTGTCTCAACTCATTTTCCACATAGAGCGTCAGTGCAAGAAACATCCTCGGACGGCATCATATTCAGATCTGGTATCAAGAAAAAACTTTCCTCGGTTGATTCTATCCTGCTTGGCTTAGATTCTGATGCATGTGAATGAGGATCATCCTCCGAAGATACTATTCTCTGATGGGGTTGACCAGCAACCATACCTTGCGGTTCAACAGATGTTGAACTTGGATTGTTCTGAGATTTTGATCCGACATCAAGCTGAAAATACCAAAAATAAAAATGAGGTAATCAAAAAATAAAAAGTAAAAACTTATCCAACAAACGTCTTGAACATACCTTCATCCTCTTCAGACTCTTATTTTTAGCTCTTTGTGCCTCGAAATTTGCATTTATAGTTGCTATTTCCTGCAAAACACGAGGGATATTAATACTCATGCATATACCTAAAAATTATTACTTGAAAAATTTAAGCGCAAGAGCAGGAAGATACCTTTTCCAAATATATCCTTTCTTTTAGCAGGGAAGTCTCCTCTTCCTTTAATTCGGCATAGGTCTACAAAATGGCAAAAAGAATCATGATTAACAGCATTCAATTGCCATCAACCAAGAGATCATTCACCAAAATGTTTAAAGTAAAAGAAGCAAGAAAGTGTAATTTTACCTTTTTTTTTCTGCACCTCTTGGTAGAAGCAGAGTTGCCAGTGTATCCACTTGTAGCAGTAGCCTGAAAATTTGTTTGGGTCATCAAGGATTAGCAAACATAACCACATGAGAATGAGATGCGGATCAAATTACAGCTGTAATAGGGACCTCTATAGATGTGAAAGAATACAATGATAAAGAATTTGTAGCTAAATATGTGAAAGAAACCAACAAGCAACCGAATAGTAATATTCTAAATAAATATTTTATTTATAAAAAAAGTAGCTTCAGACGGAGGAGTGTATCAGCACAACACAGCGTTAAAGGTTGCTTCCGCCTCATTAACACACAGGTCAACAGTGACAACGAATTGGCCATACTCTCTCTCACCCACCCTCAGGCCCACGCATAGCCCATTGATAATTCTTTTCTTTCTGTTCAAAATAACAACTTGATCTTGATTATTATTATTATTATGATCCGCAGAGGACAGCTCAACTGTGTACGACTCACACTTCAAGTGCTACGTCATCGTAGGCACGTGATGATGAACTTGTTTAGAATGGTCACATGACTACATCACATGAGCTATTTTTTTTATTCAAAACAAAATGAGGCATTGGGCAGGCACAGCATGGTGCACGCCCCTGAGTGGAGTGGGCCAAGGGGCCGCAGATGCTGCGTGGTGCTTGTCTCATCCCATTTCCTACCCAACCGAATCCTAATGTTTAGGATTTTAATTTCCTATTTAAAGCACCAACTTCAGCTACCGTCACCCCCGTGACACCGATACCCCATCCACCTCATAATGTTATTGTGCCTCGGTGTTATGATCTCAACACGAGAAACCCCTCACCCTCATCCCGTACCTCTGTGGTCACACCCCGGCCCAGCCAGAAGCAGAAGAAGAAGCGATTCGGCGAACTTCAACGAATCCCTCATCTATCGGTTCGGTCTTTTCTCAACCGTACCCATCCCCATCTAAAACGTCGGGGCCCACAAACCCACCATTTACATTGACCAAAATACCCACGCTCTCGACTGGCAGTTTTCTCTTTTTTAACTACTTTCGTCGAAACTAATTAAAAAAAGGATCCGTGACTCTTATCGCTGCCCGAGTGCCCGGAAAATTGGTTTAAGTGGTCAAATAATTGATTTTATTATATTTTTCACAGAAAAAAGTGGTGTCAGCGGAATGTTAGTTGGACCTAGGAAGGGCGTTTTCGTCAGTCAATCGAGAACATAGAAGAATCCAAACAAAAACGGGCGAGAACAAAACGCCGAGCCTATCTTACAGTGCTGACCTAACGCCCCCACAAACACCCCAGGGCATTTCCGTCACCACAAAATTATAATGAAAAACGAAACTACAAGATAAATCATCGTCCATAAGGAGAAGTAATTAGCATTAGCAAAAGAGTAGAGGAATATAATTAAAATTCGATTTAAAAAGTTAAAAGAAAAATAAAAATGGAGTAATTGACAGATTTGTCCGTCGGCATCTGATGTCAGCGGAAAATCGAAAACGATGCGCGATTAGAAAAAGGAAAAAACAGTTAAAACTTAAAAAACACCACTGGCCTTGGGCCAGTGAAAAGTGAAGAGAGAGAGAGAGAGAGAGAGAGAGATGAAGGGTAAAATTGTCGAAGAAAAGGAAACGTCATTCGGAAGGCAAGAATGTTTCGTGACGCACGCGAAGCCATCTGAACCGCCCCGAGCAACCACAGTTCACCGACAGCGAAGAGTGTTGCGCGCAGTTCGTAACTCCGTAAGGTGAAAACAACTAAACTCCGACACACACAACAGAGATCAGGAGAGAGAGAGAGAGAGAGAGAGAGAGAGAAGGAAGGAACCTTGGATATGGTGGCGTGGTGGTGGTGGCGGCTGGAGTCTTCGTAACTGTCGCCGCCGCTCCAAGAGAGGGGGGTGGTGGGGCTGCATCTGGTGGAAACGGCAGCGTCGCAGCGAGAGGCGGAAGCGGCGGCGGTGAGCCTTGATCTTGAGCGCGGCTGTTTGATCCCCCAGGAGAAAGGTATAAGCTGGTGAGATTTGTGTGGAACGGTTGTTTGCTTGATGCGTAGAAGAAGCTCCACCACGACGGTGTCGTCCATCATCGCCGCTCGCACCCACTCGTCTTCGTTTACCATCTTCGCCTTTCTCAGGACATGAAAGGGAGAGAGAGAGAGAGAAAGAAAGGGGTGGCGGATGTATGTATTGGAGGAAAAGATGAAGAGTGGGAGGAGGATAGGTTTATAGATATACAATAATTTATAATTTTAATTTAATAATAAAAAGAAAAGAAAAGAAAAGAAATAATAAATGAGAGAGTGGGGGTGAGGATATCGTGTGGCGGTGATGAGGGACGAAGGTGGAGTGGAGTAGATTCGAGTTATTCTTGGTTCGTCGTTCTTAGTTAAAAAAGCTAGGCTAGGTAGTGGGGTCTCACTCTTTTCTGCTCTTTCTCACTCTCTTTTCCACCCTCCAGACCCCACCTACTGACATTTGGCAATCCCATTTTCTTTTATTTATATACCCCCTTTCCTTATTACCCATTGCAATCTTCAATTTACGGATTTCATCACTTCACATAGATAGATCAAATTATCATTTTTAATTAGGACAATTCTATTCAAATATCTGCATTTAATAAATATTAAATATTTCTAAATTCTTCCATCAAATATTTTTTGGAATTATCAATAAACTTCATCGTCTGAAAATATTACATGTTTAATTTTTAAATTATGACATGAATATGGATATAAGAAAAATAAAACAAATATTTTGTATATGGAATAACATTGAAAGATTAATTGATTTTAATATTTTAAAGAATTATTAGTATATAACGGTTTGTCAAAAATGTATTTTAATCCCTGGAAGTACTTCAACAAAATATTAACCCTTGAATTAACTTAATATGTTTATTTGCTTTTGATATTTTGGAAGACGCCATCGATCTTGCATGAGTACAAGTTATTCCTCCTCTGCTTAGGGTGCATTGAATTCATCGTAATTTGTTGGCTATTCAATTATTCCTCCTCTACCCAGTCTGTCTCGACTCGACAAGGTTTTAAATTGCTACTACGTACAGTAGTATTAATTAAGATCTAATCAGAAGAACTCATGAGAACCTTTAACACTGTAAAAAATAAAAACTAAGAAGTCGTAAGCATGAACCATGGTTTTGAAACTCGAAATACTTTGTCATTGCAATCACAATTGAAGGTTTGAAAATACAATTCTTTTTAGGAAATTAAAAGAATTAGGTAAGTTTCAAAGTCACCAATAAAATCTTCTTACTAGCGATTAAATTCGATTCTATATTATTGTAAAATACTACCAATTAGAGAAACCTTCCTAAATGATTTGGATTGCAAAATTGCAACTTAATAATTATCGACCGAGGCTTTGATCCTTCCATGAGGTCGTGACCAACGGCAACATGCATGGGAAGTGGTATTGACCCAACACCAACAAAAAATAAAAAATAAAAAAATACGTATGGAATTTGAAAGTGATAGCAAAATAGTGAGAAAAAACAGGAGGAGGGGGAGGAAGACAAGACAGCTGTTGTTGGCGTGTGTGATAGACAAGAATATGTATTTGATTAAGTTATAATACAGTCCACAGATATTTTTTCTTTTATTTCTGTCAAATTATCTACCCGTCTGAATAAAATAATAAATTAAAAGATTAAAAGGTATCTTTAATTTAAAACAAACTATTTTTTTTTCATTAAAAAAAACAAACTATTTTTTACTTATCAATATATGGTCCATCAGGTGAAATTGAATTCAATTACTTATCAATAGGGTATTGAAAATCGAGTTTTGAAGATGAAAATAATATAATTAAAAAAATCATTAAATTGATCAATTAGATTTTTTTTAAACATAAATCAGTTATTATGATGGCAAAAGAACTAGTTTTTTCTTTTCAATATTAAAAAATCACTAAGCTTAGCGAAAATTTATTGAATAAAATAGTATTTTAGTTTTTTTTTAGGGAAATTAGTATTTTAGTTTAAAAGATAATTTTATTATTTAGAAATAAATAAATATTTAAAAATATAAATTATGTTTAGGTTTATAGTGAATCATTTAAATTATAATATAATATTAACAGTTTTTAGATTTCACCATTCAATCATTATTAGTTAATTTTTCAACTTTTAACTAACTTTTCAACATTTTTAGTTGTTATTCTTTAGTGATAATGTTTTTAGAAAAATTCCTTAACATTTTTTGCATTTCAATTTGTCGTTTCTAACGTATTTGGTTTTGAAATCTGAATTTTGATATTTTATTCAAAAATTATTAATAATTATAAAATAATTTATATATTTAAAATTAAAAAAATGCTGTATTTGTTTCAACTTATTTTTTTACTTAAAAGTTACCTACTTAATAGTGTAAAATATTTTATATGAATTGAAAATAAACTACAATTTATAATAAAAAATAAATTTCATCAATTAATAATTATATAGATAGTATTAATATTTGTATTATTCCGTAAAGAACAAAGTACTGTTTTAGAAAAAGTAAATGCGTTGACAATGATAACGGATTGTTTTACTAGTTATTATGAAAACTAAAAATAATAAATATAAATTTTAAATTATATTTATATTTATATTTATATAAAAAATACATTTTTCATCTCCTATTTTTTAAATTTGGGATTTTTGTCTCCCGAAATTTTAATTGAGACATTTTTTAATTATATTTTTTCTCTCACATTTAAAAAAAAATGATTAATCTCCTGTTTTTGAATTAAGACCCTCTGTCCCTCACTTTTTAAAATTATTGATTTTAGTCTTGTGTCTAATTTCAAAGGTTATTCATTACTGTTGATTGTGATATGTCATGTCTATTTATTAATCACACGAACAATATTTTTTTAATTATTTAATTTTTATAAGCTTAATTTATAAAGTAAAAAAAGAAAATACACGAGCAACGTTTAAAATTTGTTATAGGAGCTAAAATTGTGATTTTTTAAGAAAAATGAGAAACATAATATTTCATTAAAAAATAAGATACTAAAATCATAAAAATCATGGATTTTTTAAAAAAGAAGAGAAAATGTCTCAATTATAAAATAAAAAAACAAAAATCCCAAAAAATAGAAGTACGAAAAATTCATTTTAGTTTTAAACAATTAATATTAAAAATAGATACTCATGATATTTTTAAGTAATCATGCAACTATTATTGTGATTATAATTTTAATAGTAATACATAAATAAATAATTGAAAAAGTTAGATTTATTATTTTTATATTTTAAAAACAAGTTACAAGACAGAGAGACACGGGTGAATGATTATTAGAAAGGAAGAAGAGTGCATGACAAGCGTTTCTTTCGGCGACTTCAAGCTTCCTGTCACCATTGGGATTTGCACTAACACTGCAATTTTATTTTATTTTTTTCTGATACTAACACCGCAAACTCTGAAACCCTATTCACAATTATAATACTCGTATTATTTTTTTTAAAGGTACCAAAGTGATGGTGTTACGTCTGTTTTAAAACAAATGATGTTTAATTTTTCTATACAAATTAAGAAAATCAAATATTTTAAGATAATATTATTTATTAAAATTAATTTAACTAAAATATTTTAATTTTATTTTAATATCAATAAATATATATTATAAAGTCTTAAAGACAATAGTGTTTAAAAAAAAAATTAGAACAAATATTCAGTTAATGCTAAAACATCATTCAATTTAGGAAAGAATGGCTACTTCTTATCATCGTTAGTTTGACTAACTTTTGTCTTACTACTCTGATAATCTATGTGCATAATCCCATAGGTTTTCATAAAATTATTGATAAATTTAAATATCATTTCATACTATAAATAATGAGTGATATTTTTTGTCCAGCTCGAATAATATTGCATCCAATAAAAAATAATAAGAAGTGGATTTTTTGACACAACATTTGGATAATTTGGTCACTTTGTCTCTCACTCATATATTATAATTTTTTTTATAAGGAAACACTTGGTGTTCAAGTATAAGGCACAAAACTGGCTCATATATTATACTTCCTCTAGTTTCTTTTATAAAAAAAATACAAATAATAGTATCAATTTTTTTTTTCATTTGTTTATTATTAAAAAAAAAGACTAGAAAGAGTTACACTATCATATGTTTGTTATAAAAAAAATCGAAGAGAGTTACACTGCGTTTGAAAGGTTTAACTCTAACTCCATCTATAATTACATTTCACAAGGTACATGTCCTACTCTTTCATGCCTCTCAGCTTTCAATTTTTGTTTTACGAAAGACACGTCCCTACAACTTCTAATTTTGGTTCACGCGTTTGGTAATTTAAGGTGCACATGAGTTCAGTTTCTTTTCTTTTACAACTATAAAAAATAGGAGTTTGATAAAAGGAAGGGGTGTAAAATAGGATTTAAAAGAATAAAAAACGTGGGGTGTAAAATTAAGGCTTAAAAGGATATAATTGGGAAAAGAACAAAATAGGAAGATAAGGTGTAAATAGCAAGAGCCAACTACGATGAACTAAACGGCCCCTTGTTGGGCCTTAGATATGCATTATATGCAAGTATCTTTGGGTTACATTTTAACCCAATTGGTTGCTCACTTGCTCATACATGGAGACGTGTTTAATGAACGAGTTGACTTAGTCAATGATCATAATAGTTAATATGTTTAATAATATTTTTAAAATAAATAGTCTTATTTTGGTATTTAGTTTTGAAGAAGTCTTTATTGCTGTTGAAAATATTATCTTGCTCAGTTCCTAAAGCAACTCTCCATGACTCCATAGTCCTACTCTTGGCCATATTTCTTTAGACAATTGTAAAAATCATAAAGCTTTTGTTGAGAAGTGCGTGACTTCGGTTCAAAAGCGCTGTATCAGCTGATTCAGCTCATGTTGCAAGTTGCATGCTTAAACGTAGAATTTCTAAGATGTGCTTGTGATTGCAAAAAATCTCTGTTCACTGTGGCCAAGCACTTAAAAACTCTATTTTTACGCTCTACCTTAATTCAAAATTTTCGTTCCAACTACAAGTCAATGAGTGAGGTTTTCCCAGCAAAGGGTCATTCTCCAATTCTAATTCCACCAAGGTCATCATCTCGAGTTGGTGTTGTTACTGATCTTCTGAAAACATTTGAAGGTGTTTCAAAGTCTTCAAAACCTGATGTTATGGCCAGTGCAATCAGCAATGCATGTTCTTTCAGAATTGCTTGTGCAAACATCCATGATGCAGTAGACACAAATAGTGAACATGGTCGTGATTTTCGAGCCAATCTCAGTGTTTGTGAACCTTCCGTTTCGACTGCGGGATGTGTTAGAATATATTTATTTTGTGTAGATTCTGTCCATATTCTTAGTTTGAATAATTTAGCACAAAAAGATGTGATCATTAGAGCTTCCCAAGGTATGTCTGAATCTGTTTCTTAGCAATTTATGCATGCTAATTGTGCCCTTTCATTTTAATTTTTCTGCTCAATCTTCATTGCTGTTGAAACTGATTTGTACATGTTTACATTTAGTGATCGACAAATGATTATATGGGGAAGAACAGAATTTGAAGGGTTTGGTCACAGTGGACAGAGATTTTTGCATCTAGCAGAGCTTTACAAAGGAAATGGAATTTTATGCAATAGTTCACAATGTATTGGAAGGGTTAGGATCCTTGCTATTTTTTGAGACTCACATGAATTTGATGCAATAGTTCAGAATGTATTGGAAAACACGTATTAGAGTGTGTTATTAATATTTCTCATATTTTTATCCTTATGGAATATTGCTTGGGGCTCTTAGCACTACTAATAAAATCATGGCTGTAATATTATGCATACTAACATGGATGATGCATCAAATATGGAATTCTGTTTTCAGGAATTGTTGAGGTAACGGATCAATTAATTCTAGAATGAGTTTCTACTTGTACAAATGCAACTGATTCATGTGAATGCAATGGATTTGTACTTGAATCTTGATTCTTGATGATCGAGTGACCCCTATATGATCTGTTTAATGATGATAGCCTATAAGTTCAATCACATGAAATGATTCATGAGATCTTCACTAGTTCTCTCCTGAACTTTGAAGTTACTCTATTTGGCTGTTATTGATATCCACTTTTATATCATGACATTGCTACGTGAACACTGCACAAACTCACGTTATTCTACCATATATAAAAAAAAAATCAAGCACAGATGGAATATGTTTTATTATATGGAAACTTTCTGAACAGTAAATTGATGAATTATTGAGTACACTAGTTGGGCCACTAGGTAATGGCAAAACGTTGCTAGTATGGCTGGCAATATAAATATATAAACGTTAATTTGTACTTTGAGCTTATTAGCAATGATTGATTGAGAACATGATCTGACGTAAGAGCAACTTTAGAATAGAAAGTGTATTAATTTTGCTAGTTAGCAACATACATATATACCAACTGTTTTAAATGCTAAAAATGTTAGCTAAAATTGGTAAGGAGAATAAGATGCACGAAACCTCGTGTTAGTAAACGGTCAAGTATCACTATCAGCTGTGTTACTTAAAGTCAAATTGCGTTACCCTCCTCCTCTCTCATTTTATATTTACATTACATGGAGTGAGAGTTTACTCGGTTGAGGATAAAGACGATCGAGAATAAAGAATAAAAATTCTTTACAATTTCAATAAAAATATACGTTCCAATATAATTTAAATTCTTACACTTTTTTCAAAATCAATTCTATCAAATGGGCACTTAAACTAAAATAAAGAGACACTGAAATACTTTTATATAAACTACTTACCTAATTACCGATGTATATTAGTCCCCGTAGAATAGCATCTGAAAATAATGTATATGAGAAAAATAATGTTGAAAGGCATTCTTACCGAGAAATTGATAATATTGAAAGGCATACTCATATAGTTTTCAACATATTAAGTAATTTTTTTTTTGGATAAAGAACATATTAAATAAATTGTTATTATTTAATACTTTCCACGTCTATTATTCTTAAAGCCGAAGAAAAAAAAATCAAAACAGAAACCTTGATTTGTGTCAATATTATGAGGTTCCTTTTCCATGTAATTTTGTTGATTGGAAAATGTCTGTAACAATATATTATTTATAATTAATTGTAAAATTCGTTTGGTTGCTTGGTGGTCAGTGGTCATGAGCTTGTAGCTTAAGAGTTGTTGTTAGTTAAAGACGTACCCAGCCCAACCGAAAGCCTTCCTTATACTTCCCGCAATAAATTTCAAATGTTTTAATTTCTTGGTATGAAAAAAACACACTAGAGTCTAGACAGACGTTGCTTCTCATCTCTCAACGTACCTTTGTGTGTGACCCAAACAATGAATGACACCAACCTCTTAACCTCTGAAAATGAACCCACCACACACACTACAAATCAGTTTATGTTCTTTCATATATATAAAAATCCATCAGAGCAAGCAAAGGGAGGGTCAGTCAGAGACACATTTTCATTTTTGGTCCTTTGGAACATAATTTGGACCAAAACCAAAGATGATGACGGATTCCGGGGCTCACTTCTGCAACTCTTGTGGTGAACAAATTGGACTTGATGCTAATGGGGAACTGTTTGTGGCTTGTCATGAGTGCTATTTTCCAATTTGCAAGTCTTGTTTTGAATTTGAAATCAATGAGGGCCGTAATGTCTGCTTCAGATGTGCCACTCCCTATGCTGGTAAAAGATTATCATTATCTCGCATACTCATAACTCATTCACTTCACTTAACTGAAGTTTATATATATATATATATATATATAGAATAAATAAATAAAAGTGACATGTATACTAGTTCATAACATGTTATTTTTGTTTGAAGTAGCCTAAGATTTGTCTCCTTTTATATATTTTCATAGATAGAGCAAAGGATAATGATGATACCAAGGTTTATGAAAATCAGTCCACAACAGCTGCTCAGATCAGTGCTTCTCAGGTAATTAATTAATTAATTATTGGAGGTGCAAATAGTAATTAATTAGCCTTTAATTTTTTTATTGTAAAGTTGTTCATATTAATTTGCCCTTACAAATTACAATCTCTGCTTACATTATGTAGGATGTTGGGCTCCATGCTAGGCATATCAGTACTGTGTCCACTGTGGATAGTGGTAAAGAAGAGAGGCTTAGCTCACACCTTCTAGTACAATTTTCTTTAGGACTGCTTGTTGATAATCATGATCTGTTTCTTTTTTTTTTTTGTAGAATTAAATGATGAATCTGGAAATCCAATCTGGAAAAATAGAGTGGAAAGCTGGAAGGAAAAGGATAACAAGAAGAAGAAGAAAAAGTCTGCTCCTAAGGCTGAAAAGGAGGCACCAATTCCACCAGACCAGCAGATGGAAGAAATACAGTAAGTTCAATGAGATAGGTAACATAACACTTTTTCTGAAGGGAACAATACAAGATGTGTATTGAAATAACATTGTTTTGGAAAGTTATAAATATTTCAGACCTTAACTAGGTTAAATTTAACTTAAGAGAAGCTATAGAAGAAATTAAAATAGTCCCTTGCACATAGTTCAATTGGTTACATGTGGCTATTAATTTTGGTGGCCTTGCTTGCTCTATCATTTTAAAATTTGTCATAAAATTTCAATCGTGTTTTTATTCTGATGTTCATGGCTTCATGCTGATACGTCTTGCAGGTCCTCAGAGGCTGCTGCTGCTGAACCACTTTCAATGGTTGCTCCAGTCTCAAAAACAAGACTCACACCATACAGAATTGTGATAATCATGCGACTGATAATCTTGGGTCTTTTCTTCCATTATCGAGTTACAAATCCTGTTGACAGTGCTTTTGGTCTGTGGTTGACATCCATCATATGTGAGATCTGGTTTGCATTTTCCTGGGTGTTAGATCAGTTCCCAAAATGGTATCCTGTCAATAGGGAAGCTTTTACTGACACGCTTTCTGCAAGGTAAATACACAAAACTGTCATATATTTGGAAACCTTGTTCCTTGTACTTCAAGGTTTGAAATGAAAATTCATATTGTAGTGGATTTAGGTATGTTTCAGTATTTCTTTCTTTCTCCATAATAGTGAAATCAATGGATAATATATGGTAAAGTAACATCAAAGTTGAATGTGAGAATTGATACTCTTTCTGTAGTACTAATCTGTATTTTGGATGATTGAATGCTCACTTCTGTATTGCCATGCCAGGTATGAAAGACCTGGTGAACTCTCTCAGCTTGCTGCTGTGGATTTCTTTGTCAGTACAGTTGATCCTCTGAAAGAGCCGCCATTGATCACAGCTAACACAGTGCTTTCTATTCTTGCTGTGGACTATCCTGTGGATAAAGTATCCTGTTATGTGTCAGATGATGGTGCTGCAATGCTCACATTTGAGTCCCTTGTGGAGACAGCTGACTTTGCAAGAAAGTGGGTTCCTTTTTGCAAAAAGTTTTCAATTGAGCCACGCGCACCTGAGTTCTACTTTTCTCAGAAGATTGACTACCTGAAGGACAAAGTACAACCTTCTTTTGTGAAGGAACGTAGAGCAATGAAGGTAAGCATTTGTAGCTTCTTATATTTATGACTTCAGAGGCAGGACAACCTTGAAGTTTAGAATATACTATCTGATATGTTACGCTCACTACCTTGCTTTTTCAAATTGAGTATCTTAGAGAAACCTAATCATGATTATCTTTCATTTCTTTCAGAGGGACTATGAAGAGTTTAAAGTGCGAGTTAATGCTTTGGTAGCAAAGGCTCAGAAAACACCAGATGAAGGATGGACTATGCAAGATGGAACCTCATGGCCAGGAAACAACTCACGTGATCACCCTGGCATGATTCAGGTACATCCATTCATTTTTTGTGTAATCAAATCTCAATTCTGATATAGTCAGATACCTGATTTCTGCAAATTGGCTACCAAATTATTGAAAGGAGAGAATGTGGAAGTTTAAGAGGTTCTGTGGAAAGTGGGGCAAACTTGTCTGTTTTTGCAAGATTGACTATTTCTATTGACAAATTTTTGGAGCAAGTGCATGCCATACTTCAAAAGCTGATTTTTTAAGCAAAAATTCTGTTTGTCATTTCCAGGTTTTCCTTGGACACAGTGGTGCCCATGACATAGAGGGAAATGAACTTCCCAGGTTGGTGTATGTTTCCAGAGAGAAAAGGCCAGGTTACCAACACCACAAAAAGGCTGGTGCTGAAAATGCACTGGTATGGATAGATACTTCATAGTTCATATTAACATTCCATATAAGGTCATTAAGATTTTATAATGGCTGATGCTTGTTTGGATTTATACAGGTGAGGGTGTCTGCAGTTCTCACAAATGCTCCCTACATTCTCAATCTTGATTGTGATCATTATGTGAACAATAGCAAGGCTGTACGAGAAGCAATGTGTTTTCTGATGGATCCAGTAGTTGGCAGAGATTTATGTTATGTACAGTTTCCCCAGAGATTTGATGGTATCGATCGTAGTGATCGATATGCCAATCGCAACACAGTTTTCTTCGATGTAAGTTTAAATAAAATAAAGAGTTTTAAGACTTAATAGATATTGTAGCCTCAGTGTGGTAGAAACATTGACCCATCAAACAAGTATTCACAGTTTTAATGTGTTTTCTTTATGTTAATGATAAAGTCTAATTAATTTAGAATTTATCTGCTTCCATGCATGGCCAGAAGTTATTTCATTGTTAACAATATTAAAATGGTGGTGTACAAAGTGGTTGTATGAAGTAAAAATCATGGACACAAAATTTCCAACCTTGATCAATTTCAGGTTAACATGAAAGGACTTGATGGCATTCAAGGACCTATGTATGTGGGAACTGGTTGTGTTTTCAACAGACAAGCACTTTATGGCTACAGCCCACCTTCTATGCCCAAATTACCAAAATCATCGTCCTGCTGTTGTTGCCCCTCAAAGAAGCAAACCAAAGACGTCTCAGAGCTTTATAGAGATGCAAAGAGGGAAGAACTTGATGCTGCCATTTTTAATCTCAGGGAGATTGACAGTAAGCACAGTTAATTTTGTCAATCAGTTCTACTTCAACACATAGCAGAATCTTGAACGAAGAGAATGCTTCTTGTTTCTTTTTTTTTTCTTCTTCTTCTTCTGGCAGATTATGATGAATACGAGAGGTCAATGCTGATTTCACAAATGAGCTTTGAGAAAACATTTGGTTTGTCCACTGTTTTCATTGAATCTACACTAATGGAGAATGGAGGGCTTCCTGAATCTGCTGATCCCTCAATGCTGATCAAAGAGGCCATTCATGTTATTAGCTGTGGATATGAAGAGAAGACTACATGGGGAAAAGAGGTTAGACTCAAATGCTAATGCTCT
Source organism: Amphicarpaea edgeworthii (assembly GCA_014843725.1). Classification (NCBI taxonomy): domain Eukaryota; kingdom Viridiplantae; phylum Streptophyta; class Magnoliopsida; order Fabales; family Fabaceae; genus Amphicarpaea; species Amphicarpaea edgeworthii. The sequence continues at coordinate 21,961,710 of CM026322.1, read as the reverse complement.
ATCTCTATACCAATTAAAATATCATTCTAGCTACCTTTCACTTTCTACTTATTTAATCACATGTTTATTTTCTTGCTTGTTCAGATTGGTTGGATCTATGGTTCAGTTACTGAGGATATCTTAACAGGGTTCAAGATGCAATGCCGGGGATGGAGGTCAGTTTATTGCATGCCCTTAAGGCCTGCATTCAAAGGATCAGCACCAATCAATCTTTCTGATCGTTTGCACCAAGTTCTTCGATGGGCCCTTGGATCAGTTGAAATTTTCTTCAGCAGACATTGCCCCCTCTGGTATGGTTTTGCAGGAGGTCGCCTCAAATGGCTGCAGAGACTGGCTTACATAAACACCATTGTCTACCCTTTTACATCCCTTCCTCTCGTTGCTTATTGTACTTTGCCTGCAATTTGCCTTCTCACAGGAAAATTCATCATACCAACGGTAATTTCCTCGTCTGTATCTTCAATCAGTTTTACACTAAAACTATCACGGATCAGAGAACATAGTTGGTATGCCTTTTAAACCAGATACCGTAAAAGTAAACAAACTTTTAACATACATGACAGTTTGTAATTTAACAACAGTGTAAAATCTCTTACATGTTATTGTATAGACTATTTTCTCTTCATGTCATGTCATAAATATAATGTATGTGTAATGTGTAATTACACAGTTTATGTCATTAGTCTCATTAGTCTAACATAACAGTTGGTAATTTGATGCAGCTTTCGAACCTTGCAAGTGCCCTCTTTCTTGGACTTTTCCTTTCCATTATAAGCACAAGTGTGCTTGAGTTGAGGTGGAGTGGTGTGACCATTGAAGCATTGTGGCGTAATGAGCAGTTCTGGGTTATTGGAGGAGTTTCAGCACATCTATTTGCTGTGTTCCAAGGGTTCCTGAAGATGTTGGCTGGTGTTGACACCAACTTCACTGTGACTGCCAAAGCTGCTGATGACACAGAGTTTGGTGACCTATACATCATAAAGTGGACCACACTCTTAATTCCTCCAACAACCCTTATCATTATTAACATGGTTGGTGTTGTTGCTGGATTTTCTGATGCACTGAATGGAGGATATGAGTCTTGGGGACCACTTTTTGGAAAGGTTTTCTTTGCCTTCTGGGTCATTCTCCATCTCTATCCATTCCTGAAGGGTCTCATGGGTCGCCAAAACCGCACTCCAACCATTGTTATATTGTGGTCAGTGCTGTTGGCCTCTGTCTTCTCTCTGGTTTGGGTCAGGATTAACCCTTTTATCAGCAGACCTGACAGTGCAAGCATTTCCCAGACCTGCATTTCTATAGATTGCTAAGTAAGTCATTATATAGAAGTTTTGACCATATATATGTTCAAAAATATGGATGGTGATTGATGGTGATTTGAGTTGAGTCGCATTAGTTCTTTGTTGAAATAATGTGAAGTTACAAACATGGTTGTTACTTCTTCTTTTCCATGCATTGGACGAAGTTTCCTGTGTAAAGATCAAGCGTTGACTCATTATATCAATGTAAAATAGTGATTTTTCTTTGCATTTTAAAATTGGAATGATATGCAGAAAATAATTATTAGAATAATACGTTTTCATCCGAAAATTTGTGTCCGCATGAAAGAGTGATCCACCGTAGGGTTCTTGGTCGGGTAGTTTTCTAGATTTTATTTTATGATATGGTATTTTATGATTTATAGTTTGGGATTTAGGATTTTATTATGTAAAGTTTAGAATTTAATATTTTAAAATTTATTATTCAAGGTATAGAGTTTATGTTTTAAAATTGTAGGATGGCATAATTTATGATTTAAAGTTTCATCATTCTTATAGTTTAAGATTTTATAATTTAGAATTTAAGATATAATTTTTTAATTTAAGATTTTTTATTAAGAATTTCATTTCATGATAATTTAGTTTCATGATTTAAAAATTATGATTTTATTTTATGATTTAAGATTTTATTTTATAATTTATTATTTAAAGTTTTGTTAAGATTTAGGATTTTGTAAATTAGGTTTAGAATTTTATATTTTAGAATTTATAATTTTAAAAATAAAATTTTAAAAATTTAGGATTACGTGAATTAAGATAAAAGAAATTGGAAATAGGTTTTCATGTTTTTGTGAATGAACTCACGATGAAATTAGAAATAATTTCTCATGTTTATGCTAACTTGACTCCCTCGATTGCACACGCACACATACACAAAAAAAATCATTTACCGTGTGTTTGGTAACATGTTTGTTACCCTTGAACGTGGATCCAGCCAACGTTATGAAAAGTAGTTTCTATATCATTTTTATTTTGGACGTGGAAATGACTATTTAGTATCTACGCGTGTTGCAAAATCTAAAGCAAACACGCACTTAAATAAGTTCTAATTATCAGTGTCTATCTATACTGAAAAATTGATATCTTATTATTTATTAGATGGAAAATAGTATGAAAAAATAAAAAAGAAATAAATTATAAATTCTCGACATTTGGAATTAAAAAAATCCAAAAAACTGTCTAGCAAATAGCAATAAAAGGAAGTAAAATAAGTGAAAAATAGAAAAGAACAAAAGAGGCTCTTTGTGTTTGTTTTGCAGCAAATTCTTAACTCAATTTTTACAAATAAGATCTATTGCCACCAAATGTAAAACATTCTATATCTCTCTCTCACTCTCTCTGTTTGTATATATATTTACCTATCAAACACACTCCAAAGAATGCATCTAGGAAACAATTTGACGATCCCATGTCATAGCTGGTAATTTCTTTACATGGAAGCTTCAGATTTCAGAATGTCAACTTGGACATGTGGTTAATTTAAGCACAAAAATGTGATGATGCATGCCTCATAGAGTTTGAAGAATTGAAGGCAAGAATAGTAGAGTTTGATTCACCAGCTAGCTAGAACATATTTACACGAAAAAACCACGGCAGAACAAACGCTATTACCAGGCATGCCATCAAGAAGTTACAAAATGGCTGTCCTCGCCAGCATCCAACAACCCTTTGGGGCGAGTTACCATGGTTGTCCATGAATCTTCTTTCATTCCACTCTTCCATAAATCCATTACTTGTAACACCTGAAACATTTTTTGCAGCCTCACCACATATTTCACATAACCTGTGGTTAGAAAAGGTAGCTAGTATCAATAAAAGGTAGCACAGGGCACTCATTTGCAAGGGACCATTTTTCAATTTTTTGGCACTATACCATAGAACTATAACATAGAACAAAAGAACCTCAAGATTATGCAATGAAAAGTTAATTTGGGGGAGTTAGAGAGAGCTTTTACAGAACTTATTTCAATAAGTTATTTCCAAACTTATGAAGCTTTCATGTGATAAGCTCTTATTGAATAAGTGCTCAATTAAGTTGTTGATCAAAACAAGTCTTTTATATGTGATACAAGAATTAGTATTGACATGATCAGTTATACTAGATTGCAACACAATGGTTTTCACTTGATATGGAACCAATTTCCGTATTTAGTCTTTAGCAACAGAGCTGACTTGGATAAAAAGAAACCGTTGGATACTATTTGGAATTAATGCTGATCTGAAATTGTTGATAATTAAGGAAGAAATCAGGATCAAGAGATTTGATCTAAGGAAATCTATCAGAATTAAGGCGATCTGATTAATGCAATTAATAATAGGATTTGATGTAATTAGAATCTTTTGTATTTCCTTCTTTCCGTTTTTTAGCTATAGCATATTACCATTCATAGGAATAATTATTTCCCTGATTTTTAGGCCTATATTAATATTAGTGTACAAAATTAATCTCTTGTTCCTATTTATAGCTCCTGATTGTATCAGTTTTATATCAGTGAAATATATTATTCACTTTTCCAAAGAAACCTTAGAATTATCCAATGAAAAACTACTGTTCTAGGAAAAAGGGGGGGTGATGAATATGTCCCTATAATATCTGATAAAAAATTAAGACTATAAACTTACTTTTCCTAATCCATGCCCCATATGTCATCTGAACATAGAAACATCATATACAAAAGAATCTTCACCAAGACACTTTTTCAAACATCTGAACTAGAGCATTTTTTCAAATATCAAGGACAACAAACAAGAATATGACAATCAAATGCAATAATTTACTAGCTGCCAAACTGGGACTTGACACTTGATGGCATCTTATGGATATCAGTTAACCTCAACTTACAACACCAGAGCCTTTAAAAAAAACTCACAAACACTAGAAGCAATTTGCTAATTGTGTTTATGTCTAATCCATAATCTTACATCCTAAAGGAAGAAACTCCACTGGGTGTCAATTATAAGCAAATTCAATGCCAAGAGATCAACCTTGAATTAAGGAGCCTTATGAAGGAAAAATCAAGCATAAGCCCAGTCATGAATCTGGAAAGGGTTTGAAGGGATACTAATAATGGTATTGGAAAGTCCTACTTCTAAAATCCTGTTCTAGTCTAAGAACACATTTACAAGGATGCCACAGACCTCAAAAGATTTTAAGACTAGTCATGGAAAGGCAAAAAGGTAAAACCTAACCAATATTATTGTTGAAATTACAAATGTTCCATATTATCAAGGTAACTGCAACAAGCATAAACACATAGCAACAGAAGGGCAAGTGGAATATTTGTATCAGAAATTGTGCCAAACTGAATAATTAAGTGACAGGAACTTATGAATCCCTACATAATTAGAAATTTAAAATAAGACAACATCAGGAACATATACCTCAAAAATGTTAAAAGCTTCAATGCAAAACCTCAACAAGCACACTAATGTTATTGTTGATAATCAAGAACATATACCTGTTCCCCTTAAGCTTGAACCATGCCTCAGCACAATGAACGTGTGCAATGCCTAGCTCATCTTTACACGCACAACCAAGCTGAATCAAATCTGCACTTGTAGCACTATTAGCAGTGCCAACAGTTGTTGCATCCGATGACTGCCCAGAAGTCAGATGGCAAATCCTACAAATCCTTTCACCTTCAGAACTCTCATAATTATTTTTGCGGCTGCTGCACTTTATATCAATCACACATGAATTTTGATCAGTTTCAGACACCCCTTTTGGTGCTTTCATCATGGATACCAAGCTCAACCCTGATTCATCAACTTTTGCTTCCAATTTCCTATTATCTTCATTGACGTACTCAGTTTGAACAGACTCAATTACAACCACTGTTTCAATCACTTCCTGATTAACCAAATGGTTTGAATTAGAAGGTAATTTATCACTGATATTGTCTTGATCATGCTTGCCCTCACCCTTTATCACTTTCTTTAGTCCCGTATCAGATCCCAAATCCTTACCCACCTCACCTGAAGTTCCAGCTTCTCCACTTATACTAGCTCTTTCAATTGCAACCCCTTCTTCAACCAAATGACTCAAATTCCCATCATGAACCGGATCCAGTACCTCACCTCTATCTTGATCCATTAATAAACAAATTGTTCACTCTCAAGATACTCGTAAGTCCTAACAATGCCACAGTACAATTACAAACCCCACCTGAAAAAAGCTCCCCTTTTTTTTAATCAGAGGATGAAAAATGTGATCAAATGAAAGGAATAAAATACATATCTTCCAACAACCCACTTCCTGATTGGAGACATAATCTCTTAAAAGATATTCTTAAAAATAATCAAACTTTAAAAAAAAATGGAAACCTGGGATGTCACCTATGAGATGGATGGCCTCACTCACCAAGTAAACAAGCTAGCACCCAAAATAGCCGCAAAGAGATGGGTTTTAGTGTTTTACCTCAACATATAAAATTCCACAAACCAGTTCAAACCTGATATGTTTCAAGCCGACACGCCAGGTAAAACATGCGTGATTAGTGGGGAAATAGGTGAAGAGAGAAACTGAGAAAAAAAAAAAAAAGGACTAAGAGATTGTGTGCAATTGAATCATTAGATGAATTGGGTTAGTGATCAATTCAAAGCAAAGGAAAATAAAAATGGTTACTTTGTCTTTATTGAACAATTTCAACACAAAAGATCATATTTTTTATTTATTTATTATTAATTTAATTGCAGAATTTTGTCATTCAAGGTTATCTGGGAAAACAGTTTGTAACGAGCAAGTGGGTATATGATGTATTTATTTTTTGGGTGCATGGTGGGTGAGAGTGATGTGTGTCTCTACTTTATATGATAGTGCCGTAACCAGAAACTCCAACTAAAGGCTGCGGTGAAGAACAAGTATGAGAATTTTTTCATTTTCATGGACCTTAAAAAATGGTAAACTAACTACAAATAGAAAGCCAGAGCTTTGGACTCATTCAGGTTTTTACATAATGCTGAATGCCACTGACCACTGATCTGTTAGCCACAAGAGAAATATTATCCATTAATTTATTTGTTTATGCTGTTAATTTGTTGTTGTTTTTGTGTGTGTTTCTTGTTAATTATTGTTTTTTTCCCTTTATCTTTGTGTCTTGTGCGTGTGTTTCTTGTTAATTTGTTCCTTTGTGTATGATCGTATGTTGTTTATTTGTTTGTTTTTTTATGGTATTACCAGTTTGGAGAAATATGGAAAGAACTTGTACTATTTGGCTTTTACGTATTGAAAAGGAGACTTTCACTTTCGTGAACTCCACATTATTAATTAAAATTTCTACTTTCGTAAACAAATTTAAGGACAAAAAAAAAATTCCATTTAAATTTTATATATTTTATAAATTTAAATAAATATTTAGTCTTTATAATTTAATATTTTTTTTGTTTTTGTTTTTCTTCCTTATAGTTTAAATAATTTTATTTTTGGGGACCTAAAGCTTTAAACAAGGTTTAGTTGTCTTATCATTGACCAACACCCATATTTTTAATACTCTATTAACAATTCTGTTTGTTTATTCTATTACACTTATATTTTCCCCCTTTTAAATCTCACTAAATATATTAAATAGCATTTGAGGTATCTAAAAATCATTGTTCCATATTAGACCCAATACAAATAAACCGTAAATGGCCTGAATATATAAATTATTCATTGTCTTTGTCAATGTATGACATGACATGTGGATATTCAACTTCAAGAGCTTGTCTTTAAGGACCCAGAAGATTATTTAGATTCCTTTTCTTTCAGTCTCATTTTAAAATAAAATAAAATAAAATAAACTTAAACAATCAATGACTTCCCTAGAAAAATCAAGAGCAAACGGGGCCTGCATATGGTGATGTTCCAGCTATTAGTGAGTTCTAAAATAATTGGCATTGGTATGAGATGTTAAACAAATTGCGGGGCACAGCCACTACAATAGCATGTGACTGCTCTGACTCTAATTTAATCTAACCCCTTTGCATTTTGCATTAATCATAAATTGACATCTTCTCACAAATTATTTTTTATTTCCTTCTCAATAGAATTATGGAACCAGAACCTTGTTTATGAAACACAATCTATAGGAGCACTACCCAGAAAGAAATCTGCATAAAAATACTATACTGAAAATGTTAGAAGAAGCATAAGCGCTATAAAAGAATATTATTTTTCATATTATAAATTGAAGTCATCATCATTTATGAATATGCTATTTTATCTGTCGTGGACCAAACCAAAGTGTTTTATTTTTTTTTTACAGAAAAAAAACAAACTGATTTACTTCTTTTACTTTTATTATCCGGAGAAGGACTGGGACTGGGTGGGTGGAGCCTAAAACTTTGAAGTTGTAAAAAATTATGGACCCACCTTCAGAGAAATTTTTCCACAGCCTTTTCATGCAAACAGAACTAGTCTAAACAAAGCATAAAGGAGTCTTGTATTATTTTAAAACATTGTAATGTGATGATAATAAAGGAAGATAAATTATAACAGCATATTTTCTAATGTACTGTATTATTTTGAACACATTTTCTATTACTAGTGAAAATTTATAGTTTTTAATAAATTATAATTAATAATAACAAGTATATTGATGGACCTAAAAAAAAATACGGAAGATAATATCTTGCCGAGGCTACTCGCAAAAAGAAAAAAAAAAGTTGTTCTAAACATGGAGGTGAAGAGTTCAACTACGGCATGATAAGGAAAGAGTACAAGTTTCCAAATTTGACCACACTACTGCTGACAAAGATTATGCCTGTGCTGTGACACCACCAAAAGTAAGGTTTGAAGTTTGAACAACATTATGTTTACTTTGAATATTAAATTAAAATTGTAGAATATCTCAAGGTATCATGAACACATTCACATAACCTATATGTTAGACATCCTACGATAAATGGTATGTGGCCAAATTAAAGTATATTAATGAAGTAATCCTTATTTTTACAATGTATATTTTGTAGAGTTAAATCAAGTTCAAATCCAAATTGTAAAATGATATTAGAACTATACTAGTGATTATTGATTTATTGTTGAATTTATCGAGTCACCAGCTATCAGTCAACAATCGGACCACAAATGTCAAATGTCAATTTCTTCAAATTTTACGCTTGAGGGTATGAGGGACAACTCTCATTTCATAAGCATGGACATGCAGAAAATCAATACGTCATTGGTTTCACAGCTTTATTCTAATTTTCACTGCAAGAGGCTGGAGGCATGCATCTACCTACCCAGTTACGTTATTTTACACAGCCTCAAGGGCATGTAATAATATGGATTTACAGTTACATTATAGATAGATTACATTACTCGAGTTTAACTCAAATTGTAAGGGAAAAAGTTCAAATAACGACTCTCAACATTTTTTTTTAAAAACATATATAATGTCAACATAAGAAATTACGAGCACTGTTAGTACTTAGTACCAAAAAGTGCTGGAACTTCAAAGAATTCAAATTCAGGAAATGAAAACTGAAATGTGGAACATTGGAAAAGAAAACAGATAGATAGCAGCATTACATTTAACAAGGAAAGGAACTGGTGTGCAACATTGCAAATGAGGCACATATTAACATGAGGAAACCAAACCAAACCCATCATCAAAAAAACTCTTCGGGACCCTCCCCCCTCTCCATCCAGCCAGCCAAGGTTTTGGTTTCTGAGTTCTGATTTAACCATTTCAGGCCAAATGTACTTTACTACATGACATGTCGAGGTTTTACAATAAACAAGGCTATATTTGCCTGGGGAAATAAAGATCCACCAGTTAGCAATAGAGAATCAAAAGGTAAATACATATACTGACGGATCAACTGCAGCCATCCAGCATCCCAAATCTCAGTCCCCATTTCTACATTGGCCAGGCCACAGACCATGGAATTTAGACAAAAATAATGTTGCCACTTTTGTTTAACTTATCAGCTAGTATCCACTACGCCTCCCCCTAAGCTTATCATTCTTCACGATCCTCCCAGATGCATGAATTGTAGCCCCATTTGTCGCTTCACGTGGTCAGGTATCAACTTATTAACCAGCTCGGCAGATGCTCCAGATAGCTGTAAACAGGGAGAATTACAATAAATATTTTTCAACACATTGCTTCACTTGTAAGAACCTTTCTAAAACTTTGTGAAAAATAGTATCAAGTTTGTTCCTAGTCTTGTAATTTTCAGTACAAATAATTTGCTGCAAGAGCAGAAGAAGTATGACCAAGAAAGATTTTTATGGACTTACTTCCTGTTTGAAGTTAAATAGAGGGGGAAATGGACGACCATTTGGCAGGCGAGCATTGGGTTCACGAAGTTCATCAAAGAAAGGATGTGCACATGCTTCAAGCTGCATAAAAACAAACAAATTCTTCAAAAATTGCTGTGCTAGTTTTTCTAAAGAACAACATTCATTGGTTAATCAAATTCAGGAGAAACACAGGCTGATAAATACAATGAGTTACAAAATTAGGTAGAATACAGAAAGGGGGGAAAAGCCAACCACACTTACCGCAGTGCATCGGAGACTTGGGGAGTATTGCAAAAGCCGGGATGCAAGATCAATAGCTTCTGGAGGCATCTTTTTGTGGAATATCTATAAAAAAAATGATGTGGTAGAATGACCATGAGTATTGACATGCTAATCACATTTTGATCATCTGCAATATCAACAGTCTGAAAGGAGATAAAACTATAGACCTTGTGCCATGGGTGTGCTTTTATCTGTGGAAACCTAAAGTCATTGTAATTGGGATTCATACAGCGTACTTCCTCTCGTGTGGGTGTGCCAAGCACCTGCAATACAAAATTTTATAAAGGTGACTTATAATGACAAGGATGGCATGACGTACAACACATGTTAACACCAATTTGTACCTTTATAATATGTACAAGCTGGTCTACTGCATTTTCTCCAGGGAATAATGGCTGCAAAAGTTCAAATTGTTTCAGATAACACATGGGTGGCAGATAATCAAGATCACATTTAGATCATTGTGTGGCAAATTTATATAATAGTATTGTAGTAACATTGTAACAATAAATAATGAAAACAAATCAATTGACACAAACCTGGCCCAAAAGAAGTTCGGCAAGGACACAGCCAGCTGACCAAATATCAATCGAACTTGTATACTCTGTGGCACCAAATATAAGTTCTGGTGCTCGATAGAACCGTGAACATATGTATGATATGTTAGCTTCACCTCTGACCTGATGAGACAAAATTGAAGGTTAGTAAATGATCCTGGATATTATAAGATGGGTAGTAATCATACTCACTAAAACATAAGTTGAAAGCATACAGAACATGACCAAAAACTCCAAAAAAATGCTGTTTCCACAAAAAGCCAAGACAAAAATGAAAATATTTCATATGGTAGAAAAGAAATATTAAGGAAAAAAAACAGATCTGTTGAGCAGAGACCAAGAAAAGACATCAACACCAGAGACTACAATCAAAACAATGTAAAAATTATACCCTCTTCATCCAAAGTCTAAACTAGAACTTTACTGCGATTCATAGATTGGTTAATATTTTGAGTAATTACTGTCACTAAAAGATACCGGTGCTGAAAAAGTTGGACAAAAAATCAAGTACATCAAAGCAAAATAAGGAAGTCAACATACTAGAACTTTTGCACTTCCAAAATCACACAGCTTCACTTGGTGTGTAAGAGGATCCACCTGGAATATATACAGAAGAATGACATCAAAAGCAAAAACAATTATTACTTGAATTTGAATATATATAGGGAGTGTATCAAATGAGGAACACATCCAAAATTAACTCCTCTCACCATATTATACATAGTGAGAAAGTCATTTTTATGAGGGTGAGATTTGAGAGGAACATAATTTATCTCTTTACCCACGTAGAAAAGGCTCTCTCACTAGATGCACCCCCATATATAAATATAAATATATGTATATACACACACAACAATAACAACAACAACATATAAACAAACCAGTATATTTTGAGGCTTCAAATCTCTGTGGCAAATGTTGGGAACAGTGTGGATATAAGCCAACCCCCTGAAAATCTATACACATACCAGAGTCATTTATCAAGCACTGAGCAAATAAATCAGATATCTATGAATCACTAAAATGTATGAGGATGCATACCTGGTACAAATAAAGTTTTACGTAGATGATTGGCATTCTTTGATTAGCATTGCTATAGTGCTTTAAGACTCTATACATGGACTCAGGAACATACTCCATCACCAAATTAAGAAAAAGTTCATCTGTACTTGTAGTGGAAAAGAAACAATGCTTCAAAGTGATCACATTTGGATGATCCATCACACGCATTAACTGTAGTTCACGATTCTTGTATCTTCTGTCTTGTAAAACCTTTTTAATTGCCACCGCCTCCCCAGTTTCCAAGCATTTTGCCTAAGAAAAATTTATCAGCATGTGGCAAAATAGGTGGAGACAGCAAGAGTAAATAAATCTAGTAGGCCATTAGCATACCTGGAAGACAATTCCAAATGATCCAGTTCCTACAACCCGTTCTGCCATGTAACTAATAGTCTACAAAAATCATTGTACGACATTAAACTTGCAATCCAGGATAAAAGTCATAAGGCATTTTTAACAACCCAACAAATAAGTTAAAATAAGAGTAATATTATCAGCAGAATGGAATTTACAAAGATACATACCTGTTTGGGTTCCCCATTTTTGCCTCCAATAGTTGTAGATATGATGTGACCAGTGAGGGAATCATTCCCATTGATGACAGAGGTAGACATCTCCTGTTAAAATTAAAACAAGGTTTAGCATTAGAATTTAACTTTTCACAAAATAATTCAAAATGGTTTGGTTTCACTAGGAAGCTAAAAGTTGGAAGAATACACTGAACCATTTGTCATACATATAAAAAACACTAAGTGAAGAGTACGATAATCCACAAGATACAAAATTAAAATATCACATTTCAACAGCAGCTAAAATAACTCAAAAAAGTAAGTTTCATAAAATATATAATATAGAATAAAGATCAGGTAAGCAACTTAGGGATGATATCACGGAAACCCAGTGGTGGAAATAAGCTGCTAAAAAAGCAAAGACAAGGAAACAAGAAAAATAGCAGCACTGTGTTGAAAGTAAGAACTAAAGGAACACATCGAGTTGTATGCAAAAACAAATTGAAACAAAGCAACAGCTAGCAGCAGAGTACAAAAAAACTGGATAAATATATCTTCATCAGTATCGGAAACCAAAAACAAAACAAATCTGGTGAATAACTGACAAACGATCACAAGTTCGTTCATGACAAACAAAAAAACTGAATCGATGACACTTGAAAGTCCAACATCAACCTAAGATTATAACATGCATGACCAGATTACGATATTAGTGTCGGCAACAAACATATCTTCAACCCAGTTCAGAACCTCTCCCCAGAAGAAAAAAAACAACAAAACAAAAAACTGACAGAAACCCATAGATCAACACTAAAACGAACCAAATGGGTCTACTGCTTTAAGCTCAAAGACCAGATTTTCAGCAAGAAAACCGAATTTTCCCAAAATAACAAACCCTAATCTCCCCTTTGTTAACTGAGCAAAAACAAAATAGAAAACAAAAAAATCACACATCTCAGACAACTCTAGCCTCATCCTCTTAACAACAACAACAACAACAAAAATCACAAAGACATTTTGTCAACTCTCCCATTTCTGGGTCACTCATCTTTCTCACCAACCAAAACAACAAGGTCAGAAAAAAAAAAAAAACTATTTTCCCGGGAAAGTACCTTATCCTCAGCCATGGCGGAGGAGAGAGAGAGAGAGAGAGAAGAAGAAGAAGAAGAAATCTAAGAGAAGAAAAAGAAGAGAATGGTGAAAGAGAGAAAGGAGAGAAGAAAGAATTAATGGAGGACCCAGCAAGAGAAAGACAAGTCCATGTGATTCCAGCTCCCCTCTCTTTCCTCTGTCTTCTTTTTGCTTTTCTTTTCTATTTATTTTTTTTGGACTTTTCCCAATTTCCTTGACTAACTTTGCACCTCGCTGTTAATCGCAATCATTAGGTGTGCTTAACTCAAATCACAATATTAAAATTAATTCATTCATTTGTAATGCAATGAACAGCAATAATGAATCATAGTACTTCTTTTCTTTTCTTTTTAGGAAAAATTAAACAATAATGATACTTGATTAGTTTCATGTTTTTTGCTTTTATCATTTTAACGTCGGCGGAATTCGTCTTAAAATGATATCATTGGGTCCAGTTTCTAACATCATCAGCCAGATCAATTTTTTAATATTTGTAGAGATTGTAAAGTTTTTTTTACAGTTAATGAAAAACTAAGCCTTTTCCAATTAATTCTTGTTTCTAAAAATTGAAAAATGGCAGGTTAGTGAGTTTTGTCACTGTAAAAAATCTCTACATAAGAATGTAAATATATCTTTCTAAAAAATAAGATGTGAATGTATCACATGACTTGTTAAAAGTCTGTGAGGTGATCCAAGCCAATTTTGGACTGATTAATAAATCAGATTAACTTTTTTTTTTTAATTATTCAATCAAAATTGTAGACTTTGAAATTTTCAAAAAATAAAGGTTTGACAAAATAACTTAATCAAACCAAATAATGTACTAAATTTTTAAAATAATATTTTGAAATTGTGTATTTATTTGTTTATTTTCAAAATTCAAATCGTTACTTACATATAATATAACTTTTGGTCCATTAACTTAAAATAGTTTTGTAATAACATAGGCCTTTTGAAAAAGGTTAAATACTTTTTTTTAAGAAGAAAAAAGTCAAGCCAAAAATTTGGCGTAAATAAATAGGTAAAATTTATTTTTTAAATATAGAGAAACGAATTTTTATCTTAAGAACAAAAAAATATGGCATGTATTTAGGAAATTAAAAACATATTTAAACAAGTATAAAAAAAACATATTTAAAACATAATATTAAATGAATTACAAAAAAAAAAAATAATAAGATAGGACTCATGAGTACTTTTTTTTTTTTTTACGGAACTCATGAGTACTTCTTCTTCACTTTATTTCCTACTTATTTTCATTCATTTCTCCTTTATATATCTATTTAACAATATATTATTCACTTTATTTCCTACTTATTATTCATTCATTTCTTTTGTCTTCACAAAACGGGCTCTTAATGAATTTTTTTATGACATTTTTGGAATGTTTGACAAGTACATAATTTATCCTTTGAAGTTTTAATTTTCTTTGACTTGAATATTTAATAATAATAAAAATTAGGAATTAAGAGAGCGAGAGGAGGCGTAGAGAGATACAATTTCTTCATACAAAATTCACCAATATGATACAAAGTTATCACTCACACCAACTAAATTAATACTATATAGTAACCCTTATCTGGAAAATGATGCTTTTCCTCTAACATCTTTTCTTGAATGTTTTTCCTCTAACATATTTTCTTGATGTACAACTTTCCTACCGTGGAGGGAAAAACCGGTTGAGGTTGAAAGGAAGTGTATAGAACTCTTCATTGCGGCTATCTCCATTGAATGTTCTAAACTTGGCCCACCATGGCATTCCCCTTTCTTTGGCACTATCCTTGTAATCAAGAGTGTTGTCCAAGAACACAGCAATAATCAATGCAACGGTTGGAGATGAGAAAAATATAGTATTAAGGAAATCATCAAACTGAAATAACCAACCACAAACACAACATTAGTACAACAGTTGGATTTTCATAAGTTTGTTTGTTGTATAGATGAGAAACAATAAATAACTCACCCATCCAGCCCTTGTATGAGTAGGACCATGAAGAGCTTTTGAAGTGTACTCTCTGAAATACTCAGGAACAGAAAAACCTAAGAAAAGGGCAACACCAACAATAAAGAGGTTCCTCATTGAGTTCATGTTAGTGAACTGCAAGAATGATAGCCCCACAGAAGCTGCATAAAAGAAAAAAAAACTGTCATAAAAAAGATAGAGGAAGCGCAAAGAGATGTAAGCTAAACCACAGGTGAAGTGAAGTGATATGATACTCACCCACAAGGCCAAACAGAACACAGTATACAGCTGCAAAAACAGGGAATGGTATTGATGCAAATAAAGCTCCAAATTTTCCTGAACAAGAAATGTGTGAATGAATTATAAGTGAAAGCTGTGAAAGGACAATAATATACTCCACAGTTTGTTTGGCACTGACCTAACATTGAGAAGAATATCATAAAGCCAGCTGAAATTTGAATGACCCTTCGACTCCCAACACGAGTGCTTCCTAGAAGCCCCACATTTTCTCTGTCATGGATGATCATATCATATGAGAATCAATTTTTGGTGTCTACAAAAGTGAAAAAAACTATGAACAATGATGAATTGAAGAGTAGTAGCACTTACACAGAAACTGTTGAACCAGTCAGTGTTCCAAAAAGGCCATTCAGCAATATTCCAATTCCTTGCCAACCAATACCGCGGCTCAGAACATGAGCTGGAGGTGGTGTTGCACTTGCTAGCCGCGATGCAGCTTTGTATGCCCCAGTTGACTGTCACCATTTTTTGTGAGTCTCATTTCTTATTTAATGAGCATTTCACTCATGAGTTATATTTTTCAATAAATTTTAATCAATCAGTGAAGAGTGTGTTGTAGAGTAGAGTACTATATTACCAGCACTCTTTCTTCAGTAAATATGTATATAGTACCTCAATTAAGGAGACTAAAACAGCAGCCATCATTCCAAAAGCATGACCAGCATCAAAGGTAGGAGCACCCCACTCAAGAGGGTATGGAATCTTTATCCTGTAGGCAACATGTTCAAGAGTCATTGGCAACAGCTCAAAAGAGATGTTAACATTTAACTACTATTTAACTGATGCTTGCTTTTTTGTACCAACCATGGAGCAGAAGAAATGAGATTGGCCCTGTCTGTTCTGCAACTATGTTGGGTTAAGCCAGGACGGTGTTTGTAGGCTCCACTTGCTGTTAAGAGATGTGCATATGCCCATATCACTGTGGTTGATATAAGTAGAGCAAATCTCTCTAGTATTGGTAGTTGTCTTGTATGAAAATTTTTCAAGTACTGCAAACAGCAACAATCATAACATAGTTGTTATTATTTCAATAGAGAAAAAAAAAACAGCAAATATTGGACATTCACAATAAATGCACTGCATTGGATTAAAGTGAAGCATCAAAAGTTCACTTTAGATATTTGAAATTTTCATTCCTGTTGGTTGTAACAGGTTAGTTTGTGATTAGCTTACTTCACAAAAAATGTGAATTTGATTAGTACCTGAGAGAAGGCTACAAACAGAATCAACATGGGAATTCCAATTTCAACGCAATGTCCAACCTGAAAAAACAAAACATAATAATTAAATAACAGTAATGCTAATCAGTATGAGCCAAGAAGAGATGAATTTGTATTATTGACAGGTGGGTGGGTTATTATTATACCAAAGGGAATCCTCGGTCAAATAGCCCAAAACCAACTAATGCAATTACTGGAACCATTCCAAGTGGACTGAAAAACCTGATTAAAAAAAAGTAAGAATACAATAAGTATTTGGAGTATAGATTAAGCTTCATTCTTTAATTGGAAGAATAACTAACTATGCATTTCATTTAGAAGAGCTCACCTAGAACAAATGGCCCATAACTGACTAAAGCCCAAAATAATTTGTATGCTTGATGCTACTATAATTGCCCCTTGTACTGCTCTCATGGTGTTAATAAATCTCTGGAAGGATTAGACGTAATCTTACATTACAATTAAAATTGTCCACAACACAACTAATAGAATCATCAACTTATACTATAATAATTGAAATGTGTGGCAATCAAATATTAGAGAAATGAACTACTAACCAAATGTGGGTCCTCTATCCTTGACAATGAGGAATCATGAATAATCGATATAATGGGGACCATGAATGCATAAGACCCTCCTATCACTGTTGGTAACCGGGTTCCAAAGAGTGTCTGCAGAAGTGTATTAATTCCTTCAACAAAAAGCAGCGTCTGCACCACCCTCACTTTATCATCCTGAATCATCATTGTATCAATATTTGAAATATCAATATCAATCCTCGATGGTCTATAGCCTATACTATAGGACAATGCAAAGTAAAACTAAGACCACCAGGAAATTTCACTTTCAGAATCAACAATTTTCCTTCTCTGTGGGGCCCACCCAGCTCATTTTCAGCTTATGATATGTCAAAACAAAATATATAAAACAAAAAACAATGTAAAGGCAAAACAAAAAGTTCCCCCAATCCTGCTCAGTAGAGATTTGGCAATATCAAAGAATTCCATCTTACATAATACTATTAATAATAATAACAATAATATAAAAATGAAGAAGCAAAACAAAAGGAGTTGAAGTTGGAGGGAATGACTTACATCACTTCCACCCATCAAAGGCACAAGAAATGAAGGAATCATGACTGCAGTTCCTAAGGCCAAAATGTAATGCTGGAAACCAAGAACTATTGTCTCCACTGTTAAACAGTTCAAAACACTTACTCTCATTAAAACCAAAATGTGAAGTGTGAACACAAAAAGGTTCAATCTTTGAACGAAGCGGAAAATGCAGTTGAGAAAATTAAGATTAGACTGAAAGTGAGATTACCCCATGATGGGTTTGAGTCGATACAGTACTCTAAGCCTTGAAGTTGGTCCATTGGTGGGTGGCTTATCTCCTCTGGCTTTGGAGTTGCCATGATTCCTTCTTTGCAACTCTACTTTTGCCTCCAAATCTTAATGCTTATGAAGAAGGACAGCAACAACAACCTTGAGAGAAAGAAAGGTAGATAGAAAGCTAGAATCTTTGGTTTAGAGTAGTGTGAGATAACTGAGAGAGGGAGAGTTAGTCAAAGTATGAAGTTGAAAAGGAGAAAGGAAAGACCAATAGAATGATGGAACCAAAGAGATAGAGAGAGAGAAAGAAAATTAGTATTTTTTTAAGAGAAAGAAAGAAAGTGTGTGAGAATGCACAGTTGAGTTGAAGAGAAATGGTGTGAGAACAGAACAGAACACAGGGCAACGACTGAGGAGGAGAAATTGCACTGTGTAGTTCAACACTACATATCAATCTTTCTCTCCTTTTTTTTTTTTCTTTGCTTTTTTATTTTTTTTATATACATTATAAATATTAAAGGTGCCGTTAACTTTTACATATCCCCAGAATGGCCCTGGAGGAACTTCCAAAGTTCTGAATTGAAATGTTACCGTTGCCTTTCAGTTCTTATTAAATTTTTACAACTCACAGTTTCTGCAGAACTCAGTTTGCAAGGGCATCGTGATCCTAAGAATAATAATTAAAAATTAAGCCAGGGTAAAATTAATGTGAGGGTTAATCGGCAGTTATTTTAGCTGTTGTTAAAATGTGTCACTACTCACAAGTACTTATCTCAACATATTCTATATTATATCATTAATTATCTATAGTTACATTAGTATATACTTCAATAAGTAAAACACTATATTTTACTATTAAATTATTCTTTTAACATATTAAAAACCCACTTAATATCAATCTACCTATTAAAAAAATTAATTTATCATTTTGATATTTTCAATGTTTGAAGAATTTAATATTATAAATATTTTTAAAAATTAAATGATATCAAACATCTTTTGCAAATTGTTTGAATATATATAACATCATCTTATTTTATTAATGACATCACAATAAAGGAACATTGTCTTATCTTATTCTAGACATCCTAAGAAAGAAACAATGAAGGAGAAAAATACATTTAATAAACTTTTCTTATAGAATATTCAAAGCACTCTATTTTTAATATATAAAACCGAGTGAGTTCATGCATGTTACTTTAACGAGATATAGAGCAAGTTTTGATTAAAAAAAATCAGTTACGGTAATATGCATTTCCATCCCACATGATGAAAGGGGTCTGAAAAAGGTATAGTAAGCCATCTTTATGAACTAAAAGAAATGAAGAAATTAAAAGAAACAAAATAATGCACCTAAGTTATCTCTTAAGGCACAATTCCTATAGTATTGACAACCAAAATGATCAGTAATTCATAAAAAGAGGAGCCTTAATGCTAGTAGTAGCCTTTCGACGAAAAACAAAGCTATATATATAGGGATAGGAATATAGGATTACTTGAAGAGGCTTTTTGTTTTCTTTTTATGTGGCTTTCTCTTTATTTTTTCATTCAATGGGCTTGCTTGCATGGGAATGATGATGATTTTGATGAATTGATGTGGATACTGACCAAAGTGCTTGAGTCTTGATAGGCAAATGGAAAGGAAGAACAAGCTTGTCAGATAATGTCATAAAGAGATTGAAGATACAGTGCCATACTAGTATTGATATTGATTTAGGATTTATAATAATAATAATTTTGTTGGTCGTGCAATGGGTAAAAGTAAAAGATGAAATTTGACTTTGAGTTCCCCACAAAAGAAGGAAAAGCGAAAACCGTGAACGTGTTCCATATCGTGTCCCACCCAGATGAGGTAATTCTAATGGCCCTTCACCGAAATACAGAACAAAAGGTTTTTGCTGATAACTGATTAACGAATCCGATGGTTGGATACGAGGATTTTGTTCAAGATTGAGGGAAAATGTTAGTATGTGGATAATTGAATTCCTGTCTATTCTATTATTATATATTTTGTCTAATCTATTATTATATATTATAAAAAAAGATTTTATCATTTTTTTTAGATATTACATGACATCATTATATTTATTTTAATTTTTTTTATATTAAATAATAAAATAATATCAATAAATTAATCTGTTAAATTTTAAATAATAATTAATGATAAAAAATAAAAAAAAAATTAATTAATTAATATAATTATTTTAAAATTATAATATTTATTATTATCTTAATATTATTATAATTATTTTAAAATTATAATATTTATTATTTTGTTAATTTAATTTCGTTTATAGTTATAATTTTTTTACGCTGCTATATACCTAACTTTGACCATGTCTGTTTGTTTTGCTGTTGCTAATCCTCGTTTTTTGTAAAATCCCTTTTCCCAACTTTTGCCATAAATTTGTCCTCAATTACTGCAACCACTGATTTTATCGGAGAACTACTGTCATTATTTTTTATTGAAAAAATTGAAACGGGGCCCAATGCCATTATCTCCAAGTCTCAACCAAAGAATCTGATTTTTGTTTTAGAAAAAACAATTTCATCACTGCATTAGTATATGGGACCAAGCTTATAATATAATGCTACGCATACACATTCACATGAAGGGGCGCCAACTACATATATTTATTTTCTCAAGTTTTCTTATGGTTCGACTTTTTTTTTTTAATAAACGACTGAAGATAATAATGTGAAAGATAAAGTACTAATGCAGTGATGAACCCGTTATGAGAATTTTTATTTTTTTTTGTACTGAGTAAGGCTTAGGCCATGGTTATGAAAACATATTTTAAAAGCTCTTGCTTTACGAGAGAAGTAGTGTGTCCAAGGCAACTGACTTTTAAATGAAAGCTTCCCCTCACATCACATAGCTTCTACATTTTTTGTTTCAAAACGTATGAACAACGAACCCCCAATCATTCAACGAGATCATGGAACACAAGTAGTGGAATTGGAAGAATTATTCCAGCTGAAGGCACGGTTGGAGCAGGATTAATTTAATTTTTTTTTTCAAGTTAGAGAATATACAGTGTCTACCAAAGTTAATTAACATACAAAAATGTTTTAAGAAAAATCTCTGCCATGGCTTATACGCGGGCGATGATGTTCGATACTACAGTACAGGGTACCGTGAATGGCTCATTCACGATCTTCTCTCCAACCTCCTTTCACTAGATCTTTTCTCCTCAGCTTCCCTCCGTTTTTGTTGCCTGTTCAACAAAATGAGATTAGTTTTGTATCAAACACAACTATATCAGCTAATTGCAAGTTGTTATAACTGGATATTCCATCCATGAATTAACAAAGGGTCTGGTTGGACACATTAGGGAAATATGAAAAAATAATATGAAAAAATAATAAGATTAACTTTTCTAACTAATTTGTAAAATTCTCACATCTTTTATATGAGAGACCTTCCACCAATTGACTATTGGAAAAGACAATTTTAATTTCTAAATAAGTTAATTTCACTTTTTCTTCATATTTTCCTCTAGTAGAAGTCTTCAAGAGTAGTAAGTCCAAACAAATCCAAAGTTACATGACTGAATGACTGCCTAAACAAAATCAATATTTAATTTTGGAAATTTCTGCAAGCAATATGTTAATTTAGATTCTAGTTCTTTTTAGTAGATTTGACATGTTCAAATTGGAAAAATGCAAACAAAAATCAAATCTTAGAAATTGAAGGCGCACAGCCAGAATCAAATCAAAAGATAGAACTAGAATGCATGTGAAATTTCATGGCTGCCTATCAACTTACGCAAATTGCATATATCCACCACCGGCATTAGCAGCAGATAAAATGGCTGCATGAGCCCCAATAGTAGATACAGAATCCTGCGCTGCAGAGGGCAGAGGATTTTTTCTATCACCATCCACCTATCATTCACAAAAATTTCATAAGCACAATGGAGAATGTCCCTAAAGTTGCTATTGCAATTGTTTAGATGAATACCTTATCCCATTTTGATTTTTTATTCTGTCTACCATCTCTTGAATCAGCTGTAGGAGGCACTAAAGGCAAACCACTTGCAGTCACAGCAGAAGAACCTACAGCAAAAAATCAATATAAAACACCATAAGAATAATGAAGATGACTTCTAAGGAACAGCTTCACAACTGTATTTAAATTAGGTGGTTTCCGAACCTGCAACGGGCAAGCTAATCCTAGGAGCGCTAGCAACAATTCCTGGTTGTGCACCCCCTGAAATAAATTCAACCTTCTGTGTTTTCTTCTTCTCCTGCTCTTTCCTCTCACCTTCGCGCCTCATATCAGCTTCTGTTTTGTTTTAGTTAAGATATATGAGCAAGAAGGAGTATATAATGGAAAAAGCAATAATAGCTGCAACATCACTAACATTGAGTAATCTTTAAATAGTTTTGAGATAGGAAAAGTACTACAAACAACTAATTATAAATAGAAGCCATGAATTATACCAAATCTTGACATACCAAAAAGTAGTTGCTTAAACTTAGCAAATATTTAGTTTACTTAGTAAAGCCCAACAAAATTTAACTATAAAAGGGGGCAGGAAAAAAAAAAATCAAAATCAGAGTTATCGTTGAAGTAGTGCAACAAAAGAAATCATGATCTCTCTGATTTAACAGCTATTCAAAATACTTGGTTTGATCAAATCTACTTCACCAATCATAGCATAACTACTCTAAAACAAGCTCTAATAAGTTAGCCATCAATGCCATCCTAAATGTCAAGTTATCTTTGAAACAGGGAAAAATACATTCTACAATTAAAAATTAAAAATAATTATAACATTGAAATCCAAAAGTTATAGGATGTCTGCTTTATACTTGAAATTAACAGTTGGTTTACTGGAATAAACAGCCAACAATCACCTAATTCTCAGAAGAAGAAAATAATGTAGATAAATATGCATTATGTACAGACACCACAGTAGATTCGACGATATATTTAACAAAACAAATGTCAAAAGGGGCAAACTACTCACAAATACAGCAAGCAACAACAAAAACAACTGAGAAGAAGCCTTTATCTACCTATTTCATCATAGAAGTCACTTGGATCATATCCATGAGGGTCAAATACATCTTTACTGAAGCAAGACCCTATTTGATCAATATCCTGGTACCTCACTGCATGCAGTAAGAAGTCAGGGTTTCGATAGTCCTTCCTATTGCGAACTTCTGCATTAAAGCTTTTTCCAGCCTTCTTATACTCCAGGAATTTATTTATTTTTCTCTGCCATAACATAAAATTAAGGTAAAGACAATGTCTTAAAACTACTAAACCATCAAATAGAAAGCTAACAATTGGAAACATCCTACATCCTACCCACTACGGAACATAAAATTTAACTTGATTAATGAATGCAATGCAATGTCTAAAACTTTAACCATCAAATGAATTTATCGGCCCAAGTGCACTAATGAATTAATCAGATTGGTTCAATCAATTCAATTCATCTTGGCTCATTATAGAGCTAGTCCTCATTCAACTGTGCATATCAGTGCACTTTCTTTTGTTCATCTAATGACTGATGTGTTTCTCAGGTTTTGTTCAAGTAAAGATTGTTCATTGGGTCTTTGGATGGAATTTTGTATGACTCAAAAAAATAATGAAGCCTAAACAAGAAGTATGCTCTCATCTTCAAGCTTCAGCACTATCAAGTTCAGTTCAATTCTAAGTTTCCAAACCCAGTAAAAGGTTTTGTCATTTTCCCTCCAATCTCAAACAAAAGATATGTTTTCCAGAACCAGGTCCAATGCAAGGCAGCCTTTTTTTAGTTTGACCCAACATGCAGAAATTGCAAGATTCACTATTCTTGTAATTCAGATGCAATTCAAGCGATTCTGAGTGCAATTCAAGGTCAAAATTAATACTCCTAGGCTCCTAGCAATCTGAACCAATGGCTGTAGGAATTGTATTGAATTGGATATGAATCTTATGATTCTTTTAATTCTAATAACTATGATGCCCACACAAAAAACAGAGGAAAGGACGAAAGCAAACCAGTCTAAGCAATGCAAGCTACTTTATAATATATCAAAATGGTACTCAACAATTGATAGTAATGGAACCATTTTAACAGAACTTACTTGTAGCTCCTCTGAGCATTTAGCTTTTGGTGGGGGAGGGAGAAATTTATCCAATGGATCTACATGTTTTGGTTCATCTTGATTTGCTTCTCCAAGTTCTGCATCATCTGATCTGATCACAGAATCATTGTTCATGGTATCATATTTCAATGGCTCAGAGAACTGAGGGGTATTAGCTTGATTGCTAGGAGTCAAAACTTGGACTGTTCCCATTGGTGTTCTGTCTTGCAAATCACCTGCAATAACATATTCAATAAGGTACTAAGACAGAAAAGAAATGCATGTACAACGATAGTAATGTAATCGAATAAATTAAATAAAGCAATAGCATCTTCTGAAAATTGAATATAAGCATGTTGTTATTCCCATTAAGTAGTGAAACAGAACTATCATGAACTCAATGCCCAATAAAAATTAAACTCACCATTGGTGACATGAAGCTGGTCCCCAATCATGAATCGACCGCTACCATATATCTCTCCCTCCTGCAAACACCCATTATTTGCAATTCAAAATATCAGTTTAACAGAGTAGAAAGGTTTCAAATTTCAATTGAAGGAGAAGAAGTACCTCAGGCTCAGGTGACATTGCCACTTCGTCATGCCCGTAATCCACTATCGTAAGAGCCCCTTTCCGACCAATCCTGGGTTGCTCCAACGGTGGAGAAATCAAATTGTTCGTCTGCGGCGTCGAAGCTCCAACCCTGCTCTTCTCCGCCGTAACGGACCCCTCATCGGCGCCATCGTTACCGGAATCAACGAAGACTGTTCTATAGGCGGAATCTTCCTCCGCCGCAAATCTCGCATCTCCGGCGGCATCTTCTTCCATGCGCATCTCTGCATCACCGCCATCTTCTTCCTCTTCTTCGGCATCCTCCATTTCGTCGTCTTCCTCGTCGTTGTACATGGACAACAAGGCGATTCCCTCTGAGTGCTTCTTCTTGGACGCCATGGAAGCTAGCTAGGGTTTTTCTTTTTTGGAAGGAAAAACGTATTAATTATTTTGGAAACGGTGAATTCCGAAGAAGGAGAAGTATGGATAAGCAGCGAATGAGGAAGAAAAACTGCTGAGGGGTTTTGGAGAAATTGAAAACGGTAGAGAACAAAGTCTGGGAACCGGAAATTTATAAGCTCGTTCACAATCACAGTGAAACCAACTGGTATATAAAACACTTTTTATTCAGGCAAAAAAATAATCCAAAACATGTTCTTAAAAGATAAAAGAGAGAATTTACTTTCAAATAGAATTTACTCTATCTTTTAATTTGATAGGATTTTAATTTGAAAATATATTTTACATTTACACCCATATTTAATTATTTAATTGTAAATTATAAAAAAGTAGTTATTTTAAAAATTGTATTCAAAATTATTTTTAATTGATTTGAAGTGTAATTTTTTTAATGGACATAATAGAATATACATTTTATATATATATATATATAAATTGGTCAATTTTTATGTCATTTGAGTATTTTCTTTTTTATTGAATTGGTGGAATACTATTGGATTGATTGAATGGAAAATAGGAAAGAGTTTTCTTTCTTGAATTTCCGTTTTAGATCTTCTATTCGAAGAAAAAAAGCAAGCAAGATATTCCGTGTAAAATTTAATCTTTTACAAAATTCTTCCAAGTTTTTATCTTCTACGGAATCTTTAAAAAAAATAATTAATCAATTTTTTTAATAATATAAAATAAAAAATAACTAATTAATTATTTTTACAAAAATTAAAAATTTGATTAAATAAATTTAAAAATTACTTATTCTTCATCTCATTTAATATACAATTTTGATGATAAAATAATTTAAATTATCAATTCATTTTATTTTTTATCTATCAATTATCAATATTATGTATTAATTATCAATTTTTTTTAATATCCATTTGTATTTTTTTACTTATCCATATTATGTATTAATTATCAGTTTAATCTTTAATCATAAATAAATATTTATATTATTTTTTTAGTATTAATTGTTTCATAATTAAATATTATATTATTAAATAATTAATTAAATTTAAAAATAAAATTTTATAATGAGAGTCAATCCTTTCTCAAATGATTCATTCCGCGGAGGGAGCAAGCATTGGCGCAATGTATGGACAAAAAGTATGAGAGTTGGCTTTTGCCCGAGTTGTTGCTGGACTCCATAAGGTTGGATATAACCAAGTTATTGTAAGTTGCATGAGAGAGTTTGAGAGTCCATGGTCCCTCCAACTGAGATATATGCGAAAGCTTTAAAGAAGCCAGTGATCTTGGTGATTTTCAGAGCAAATCCATTGGCTTCTTTCTATGTAATCCTGCAACCTTGAAATGAAAGATACATGGATATTTTATGATTGACAAATCTCAACTGGAAACATCAAGTCCTTCTAAGTTCTAATAACCCAAACAACATAACAATAATCATACCTTAGCAAGATATCTGGGATACGCAATAACCATCAGATAAAATTGGCAAAGCCTCACAAAACTGCACTTTTAACCTCATAACAAGGCTTTGCTACATCCGAAAACTATAATGAAATTCGCTTTTCTTTGTCCAACACCTGCTTAGAGAATTAACATCATATTCTCTTCTAGTGAGTTGCGGCCAATCAATATCCAGTTATCCACAATTTCTTCTTCCTTCTCCAATTAATTCAAGAGGATGATGATACATTCCCATCACCAAAAACAAAGACAAACTTACAAATAAAACCATATACAAACAACAATTTTCTACCTTTTATTCCATAAATCATCAATTACGGGAAATGTAAATATAAGGCTAACAATAGAAGAGAGATAAAAACATTAAACTTAGGACTAGCAAGCAAATACATAATTGAGAGGAGGAAAATGCTTCTATATCCTAAATACTACTTACAAAGCATTACACAGGTAATACAGAAGCCTATCCTTTACATAATTAAAAAACAAACCCTAAAAACAATTAGTATGACAAAGTAAGACGAAGACTAATCCCAGTAGTAGCATCAGCATGTATGTACGGCAAATCTGAACAAAGTGGTAAACAATCAGAGATTTTGCACTCGAGCTTCCCGCTGAAAAAATAAGAGAAGATCGAGCGCTACAACGCCCCCAATCACCAACATCCTCCGTTCAAATCCTCGTTCATTCATTCATAAACCGCCACGGAGGTTAGGTTAGGGAAAATCGAGTCGAAGCATTTTCCGTAAGTCACTGGTGGCGTCACTCACGGCCGCGATATTCTTGGTAATAAAAGCCGGTAACGGAACGGAGCTAGGTGGCGGAGACATCACCAACATCGAATAACCCGCATACAAACCCTCTACTTTCTCCGTTAACGGAGAAAAAGTCGAAGTTAACTCCTTTTCTTCGACGGCTTTTGTCTGCGCCTGTCGATCCGGCGTCGTTTGGGTCATCAGTTCGCCGCGTTTGAGTATTTTGACCTGACCCATTACAAGCTGCTGCTGCTGCGACGGCTGCTGCTTGTTGTTGTTGACTTGGAGTTTGGTGGACGTGGGCCGGGCCTGGACGGGAACGTCTAGTGGGCTTGGATCGGGGCGCTTCTTGCGGTTTCGGGAAATCCGATGAGACTTGGGGTTTGGGTTGGGAAAGTGAGGGATCTGGTAGTGGTTAGGTGCCTTGTTTCTGAGAGCATCCTGGGGATGAAGAACGGCAACACCCATCTTGAAGACAGAAATGAACCACAGAAAGAGGAAGGAAGAAGAAACAAAATAGAGAGAAGATAGAAGTTGAAATTTCAACGATGAGAGAAGAAGAAGGTAGGGTAAAGGGTATTTATTTATGATGAGGCGGCTTGGAGGTTGGGGGTAGAAAAGTAAAGTAGAAGAGTGATGGATTATATTACACAGCCCCACTCTCACTCTCGCCACGCCAAAAAACACAACAACCTTCGATGAGATAAGATTTGTTGAATGCTGACTCTTGTAAGGCGCGTGTGGATTTGAATATTGGATTGGGAGGTGAAGACTATTAGTATTATTATTTAAAGATTAATGATAGAAATCTGTTTTTGTTTTTTCGGGTATACCAAATCAAACGCATCCACACTACGGTTTAAACTAGGAAAAAGAAAGGGCGTGTTAATGATTAAACGGCTGAGATTATATTGGAATTTGATCGGCGCGTATTATTTATATTGATTGATGATTGAAATCGTCCATCGTGTTAAAAGATGTGGTACACGTGGCAGGCGATGAAAGGGTAACGCGGGATGGTCATGGTCATGGAACCATTCGTTTAAGGCGGGCGGTGGTTCTCTTTAACTGCTCCTTGGATTGGGGCCCAGGTTACCTTCTTCCTGGACCTTACCTTAGTAACGTGTTCAATATTCATATTTATTTTTTTATTTTGTTGAAATGTTCAATGTTCATATTTTTTATTCATTTATACAAACTGTTATAAGTTTAGCAAAATAACATCAAAAGTATTCATGTATAAGTATTTAGTATCTAATTACGTCAAGAATGTGAATACAGTGTCCGCTCTTTTTTCACTTATACAGCTAAAAATCCTTCTAATTATCATTAGACCTTTTTTTTATATTTATCGTTTTTTAACGGTTATATGTTTTAATTATTTTTAAATTATTGTTACTCTGTACGTCGATCATAAATTCTAAATCTTATAATATAGGGTGGACAATTAGATATTCACATGAAAGGTACACAATCTATGTAAATATATTTTGTTCTCTTTAATATTTTTAAAATATATGTTTATGTCTCCTTAGAAAAATGAAACTACGGTATGATATATTCACATTTTTTTTTTTATTTTGACTGCATTTTGAAATCTTTTAAGATAGTTTATTTGTTTTCAAAGTAATGTTCGGTGTTCGAAGCAAACAACATCTTGTAATAAGAAATTCAAATATTAGTAAGAATATACCGGTAATCATTGAATTATTTAATCCAATCTAAATCATATATTATCGAATTATATTGGATCAATTTTTATTTTTAAAAGTAATAATCAAACTAAATCAAATCACAAAACATTTTAATCTTTAGATCAAATAGTTTGACTTTTTATTCAAAACCGATTGAAATTCATCCACCTAGAAACTTAAAAAAAAACATTTTACCAATCGTTGTTGTCTAGCTGGTGCAAACTGTTTTTACTGTCTCACGAGCATACTTACTAAAGAATGATAAATCGCTTTTTTATGTGTTTTTTGAAAGCTAACAACCATTTTTATCAAACGTTTTAATTTGGATTTTCAAACAAGCGTTTTTTTTTTTTTAATCTTAAAGTACGGGTAATATGTGCATTCAAGCAGTATTGAATGACTATTTTATTCATCTTATTGAAGTTTATAATAGAAATTAAGTATTAAATATTTAGCTTTATTCGACAAGTTTTCTTCGTATTACTCAGTTTATTTAAAGATGCCCATGAATAAAAATGATTTTTAATGATGTGACTGTCTTTGTTGTGGAGATTATGGACTCTGGAGGATAAAATTTGATGGGAGAAAGAAAATATTTATATTTGAATATTTTACATTGTTTGCTTCATTATAAATGTATTTCTTTCTTAATTTGTATTAGTATTTTTTTTATTCATAATAATTATATATATATTCTCATTTTTCTCACCTAATCAGTTAATTTCTTATTTATATTTTCTCTTTTTTTATTTTTTGAGTGAGAATTTACTTACAATTATCGAGAACACAAAAGTTTGTTCTCATTTTTCTTATCTTCACTAGGTTCTTCTATGTTAATTTAATTTAAATAATAGTAATAAATAAATAAAAATATTTTCGATACAAAAACTAAAATTGAAAATATTTATTTTTATTACGTGTTATATGATGATGAAGGATTTGTGAAAAATATTTGTTGGAAATTTTATTTAAAAAATGTAAAAAAAAAAAAAAAGGCTGCTTGTGCCCATTTGACTATGGGCCCAAGGCTGAAACGCCATGAAGATTCTTTTTCCTCAGACTCAGGCCTTACACTACGGGCCCATCTATTGAAAACCTTACGTTGGTGTTTGGTCAGCAAAGAAGAAGGGCCCTAATATCAGTGTTGTTGATGATGCACGACTTAAGTTGGTCTTATGGGGATTTTTGAATCTGTTTCTCTACTAGGTTTGATCATTCAAGACATCAAAGCTCATGGCAATTTTATCTAGTTATTGAAAACTCGAATTAAGAGTGTTCACATTGAAAATTTGTCCAATTTTAGAATTGTCTCTGTGTTTGTTTAGTTATACTCAATTAAAGTAGTTGATGAATGACAATTAATATGTATATAAAATAATTATTTTGGTTGGTTTGTTAATACATGTATCGATCTATCATTGCGTCTTTTCTTCGGACGAATAAGAAAGAGATTAAATTGAATGCGGCGTTGTTACGATTGATTGTAGTGTAGCCATGGGTCGAATCGAACTCTAAATGAATGGGGTTAGGATAATTTAAAGCATGACAATCTGGGTACATATTTGTATTGCTTAAATTTAATCTCTTAGATTTCAATTCTTTTGAAGAAGACAACAAGACGCGTCCTAATCTCTCCAAAATAAGCATTGATGAAGCAAACATCAAGTCCTCCTAGACTCTTATAGTAAAATGCTTTTAAATCATGTGTAGAAGAAAAATGCTTTTAAATCATGTGTAGAAGAAGTATAAGTATATTTCTTAGTAATTAAGTCTTAATTTATATTTTTTTTGTTTTCTTGAAAACAAAAACTTTAAATCTACGTATTATCATATCATATGTCTACTATTATATTTTCTATTTTTTCAATGAAAACAAAAATTATAAGATTGTCTTAGCTTTTTTTGGTGAAAATAAGATTGTCTTAGACTCTTAGTAGTTGAAAAGAAGAAGTGGTGGGTTTGAATTTATCCACTAACGAAATTTAATAAATTAATAATTAATATTTTTTTATAATTTTTTTTAGATTATGAATTTTTGTCAACATTTGATATGTATCATTTCTTCGATTATGACATATTATCTACCCGCCTTTTCTATCATGCACTATGCCAAGTTGAAAATCACGTTCAGTAATGATGATAATAATGATATTTCAATTTTTTTCATTTTGGAGGTGTTATGTATAACTTGCACAAAATCTTATTTGTTTGAATGTCCAAAAACTGATTTTACAATATTTAATAAGATACAAGTTCTAATATATATTTAATAGTTAAGATTAATTTTCTTTAAAAAAAGGTTAAGATTAATTTAAACACAAATTTTAATTATGTTTAACTAATAAAACAATGAACTCTAACACAAATAAGTCCTACAATAATTTGAGTAACGTGCTTCATTAACTAAGTTGATTTCCATCCTCTACCTAACATGTGAAGAGTGTTATTTTCTGTCAATATTCCAACCCAAACTCCCCGTTTCTTTTTTTTTTTTGTTTGGACGATGATCCCTAAAGAATCCCTCTAGCAGCCAAATAATTCTCCTCTGTTCCCACAATTCCACTAACTTTGAACTTACGCTTTTCAGTTCTCCATTTAGTATTTACACTACGCTAATTTTCATTTTATGTTTTAGTAAAAATTATATATATATATATGTTATGGAAAGAATGAATATACAATAAATAGATAATTTGCAACTAGGTCAAAGCAAATAATTTAACTATTTAAATATAAATTAATAACACATAATGGTAATTATATATCCTTATAAATAAAGTTGAATGGTCGTTAGTGTTAACTAATTCTATATTACTATCTAATCACAAATAACTGTTAGATATAACTTTTAAGATTTTTTTGGTGTAATATATAATTTTTAAAATAATTATTATAAAAGTCAATCAATTTATTATGGAATCAATAATAATCATATTATTATTATTATTTTTAATTAGTAATGACCAAATGTGGCATTTTGCTTAAGACTTTGTGGTTCCTTTAAAGTAGAAAAATGGTGCACTTGCATGTGATTTCTTGTTCGTCAACGGTAAGTGATTAAAATTTGGTTAATTACATAATATACAATGTTAAATAGACATGTATACACAATTGACTAATACAAAAGTTGGACAGAAAATCACATGTGAACTCTGGAATATGGATTATCTACGAGAATGGGTGGTATAAATTGACGCATGTGAGTATAAACTGTTTACCTGCTGCTTCCAACCAAATGAAAAAGGTGTTAATTTCTCTCCACCACCACCCACTCTTTCTATTTCTTTTTAATACAGAGAACAAGAATTTAGTGAACAAGAATTCCCAGTAATTGACTTTCATAATCATAAGTCAATGCTATTGCTAGCAACATTATTTGATTTTTTCTTACAGCAAAATTCGTACAAGTCCCATGGTATAAAACATGAATCCATCATGAATGATAGTGTATTTGAAACGGAAAAAATGAAAGAATCTAGAATGAGAAGGAAATTCAACTTGATGTTTTAATAAGTCACATTATGCAAATTTATCATAAGTGGAACTAAGCATCTAATATTAAAAGTTCTGTAATTTACAACAAATATCACATATGATAAAAATCAACATCAGACTAAAATGTAACATAGATGTGCAAATATCTTTGTTGAACACCAAAGTTTTGGAGTCGACATATACATTCGTAAAAATAACATACAATTCTTCAAAATTCAAACCATATTATTTTAGGGCATTCTTTCCTCTAAAAATGTAGAAGCTTGGGTCCTACTCCAAGCTATGAAATGGACAACTAATATTGATTATTCCAATAATTTTTTTAAGCTAAACTACAAACAACCAGTAAATAATTTTATGTCTAAGTTAAAGTGTTTTTTAGATTTTTATAATATCTTTTTTTAATATAGATATCTTTTTTCATATATTCTAAATTTTGAATTTTGTTAGAAGTAAATCAATTATATTATTCACAACTTAGTTAGAGTAACATAATCTTATATACTCGCATCCAAATCTTTGAATATATTTTAAATTGTATTTATTCTATTATTGTTAATGAAATGAATTTTTTTTTCTAAAACAAAAAATAACATGAATCCAATTTAAAACAAAAAAAACATGCATACAATGATGATTATAAGAAGGCCACGAAGACAATGTCGAAACGGTGATATGTTCAAAATAAACATTTTTATTTAAGAAGGCGTAGCTGTTTCATGAATCACCATTTTGGAACCGCCAAACACTCCCACTCGGTCTTTGACTCTTTTGATCTTTTACTTTTCCGTTCTCTGATGAACTGGCGGTGGTGCATCAGCCTTATAATAACAAACGAAAAAAAAAAAGGAAAATTGTTAATAAAAATGAAGAATAATAACAAGAAGAAGAAGAAAATGTTGGTTCATGTTTGCAGTTGACAAGAACAAGTGCACATGTTTGTCGTGTGATTGCCGCTTCACCTCAACATTAAATTCCCTCTCCCCACTCTGCTCCTTCTCTTTTCTTCTGCACAGACAGCGATTTATTATTTCATAGTACCAAGTTATTTTAATTTAAATATTAAGACTCTTGATTTATAAAAAGGAGTATTATCATTACTCGTAATAATTCTTATCTGCCTGACACAGAATTATCTTTGGTCTCTTTAAAAAAACAGTCTCAAATGAATAAATAAAAAAACAAGAAAAGAAAAGAGGGACACTGAGACAGAGAGAGGTCTCAAAAGAAGATTCAAAAGGTAACGAAAAGAAAAGAGCATTCTTTTTGAAAAACCAAAAAGCAGTTTGTTGAAACCTTGGAGATCCAGAACAAAACAGAACACCCCATTAACATTAACTTCCAAAGCCTTCACAATTCACAATTCACAACACAACACAAAAACACACTCTCTAGTTTCTCCCTGTCTGCTTGTGCCTCCACATATCCCTATCTCCATGTTTTCTTATTACAACAAACAATGAAAATGAAGCTTCTTCTTATGCTTCTTCTTATTCACCACGTCGCTGCAGACCCTCCTGCTCCTTCTCCTGCTTTGTCTCCAGGTACTCATTTGATTCAACTCTCATCATTTGATTGGATCCTTAGTCTTTGTTAAATTATTATTTTTTTAGCTATGATTCTTTTTCCTTTCTGGATTCTCACAGCTATTGAAGCAGGGGAAGAGGAGCAGCATCACCTGAATAGGAAAGTGGTAATAGCTATCGTCTTAGCCACACTTGCACTTGCTGCACTCGTTTTCAGCTTCTTATGCTTCTGGATTTATCATACCAAGTATCCAACAAAATCCATTTCCAAAAATGTTCACACTCCAGGTATGTATTTAGTTCTTTATTTTTCCAATGTTCCATTTTTATCAGATTCCTGTTTTTTATTCATTCTTGATTCTTGATTCTTGAATTTGATTTTTTTTTTTTTGAATGGCAAGATGCAGAGAAGGGAATAAGCTTAGCACCGTTGTTTTTGAGTAAATTCAGTTCCATAAAGATTGTTGGCATGAACGGTTCTGTTCCGATAATTGACTATAAGCAAATAGAAAAAACGACCAATAATTTTGAAGAAAGTAACATCTTGGGTGAGGGCGGTTTTGGTCGTGTTTACAAGGCTCGCTTGGATCATAACTTGGATGTTGCTGTCAAAAAACTACACTGTGAGACTCAACATGCTCAGAGAGAGTTCGAGGTACTAATGAATAATGATCACATTTTACTTATTCACTTGTCGGTTCTCTGTTTTCAGTTTTTTACTTTTTCCTCTCTCTCCTTTCTATCTTGCATTGAATGGTGTGATGAATATGCAGAACGAAGTAAATTTGTTAAGCAAAATTCAGCATCCGAATGTAATTTCTTTACTGGGTTGTAGCATTGATGGTTACACGAGGTTTATTGTCTATGAGCTGATGCAAAATGGATCATTGGAAACACAGTTACACGGTAAAATATTGCATCTCATGCTTTATTTGCATACTAGAGACACTAAAATCTATTAAATTTTGAAAATCCTTTCTAAATTTTTTGTTTTAAAAACAAAAATTCAGAAAAGGTTAGAAGATTCAAAGGATAGTATTTAGAAAACACAAACTTGTTCTTGAAGCCAACACTTTCAAATTCTCAATTACTAAATTCTTATAGTGTCATTCTTATGCTGAAGGACCTTCTCATGGCTCGGCATTGACTTGGCACATGAGGATGAAGATTGCTCTTGACACAGCAAGGTGACTTTCATTAACAAGTTTTTTTTTTTTTTTTTAATCTTTCTGATGTGTTGTTATGTTGCAATTATATTAACATTCTTCTGATGAATAGAGGATTAGAATATCTGCATGAGCACTGTCACCCTGCAGTGATCCATAGAGATATGAAATCTTCTAATATTCTCTTGGATGCAAAATTCAATGCCAAGGTAATAAGAAAATCATGATAGATTTTTTGCTACAAAAAGTTATCTCCCTTTTTCCATTACCAATTGTTTTCATCTTTTTAATGTATTCAATTAATTTTCTGGTGTGGTGGATTCAGCTGTCAGATTTTGGTCTTGCCATAACTGATGGGTCCCAAAGCAAGAAGAACATTAAACTATCGGGTACCTTGGGATACGTAGCACCCGAGTATCTTCTAGATGGTAATGCCAACTAAACTAAACTAAACTTGTTATCATTATATTATTGCATGTGCATAATGCATTGCTTTGACAGTTGCTATATGTTTAATGTATTGTTAAGCCTTTAGCAAACCAGATCCAATAAACTGTTTCTTTTTTTAGTCCTCCTTGATTTCAATGACGTCACGAGTTTAGGGTCGGTTTGAAACATATGACCTGTGCATCTTGTTCACATTTGCACATTGTTTAAGTTGACTTAAATATTGACTATGTCATAAAAATTGAATACATATAAATTTTTTTGAAGTTAATTAGTAATTACAGTTTCAAGATCTTATTTTCTAACCAATGGTTATTAGTACACTTTATCATGTCAAGTGTATGTCTCTCACTTTAGGGGCTGGAAATTGATTCTTGTCTGAAAAATGGGAAACATTGGTAGGTTTTAGTTTTACTACCTATCAGCTTTCTATTATTCATTTGAAAATTCGAGATGATTTCGTGTCGGCTCGAATTTGTTTTTAACTGTTGAGAGGGATTTCATTTCAATTGAAGTAGATATCATTCCTTTAGATATAGATGATATGGGTCACTTTTCCAATGATTTTTTTTTAATATTATCATGGAGAAAGCAAGGTTCATGTACCAACGTGATCAAACTTATATACAAAAAGTTGTAGAATTAAATGAATTATTGAGGAGGTTGCAATTGAATGATTTTACAGGTAAATTAAGTGATAAAAGTGATGTGTATGCTTTTGGGGTTGTGCTATTGGAGCTCCTACTAGGAAGGAAGCCAGTAGAAAAACTGGCACCAGCTCAATGCCAATCTCTTGTCACATGGGTATGGACTACTAGGTTTAATTTCAATTGGGGTTGCACTTGTACCCATAAGTATGGAAAAATAACAAAAGGTACATAACTATTTATGATTGCAGGCCATGCCACAGCTCACGGACAGATCCAAGCTTCAAAACATCGTGGATCCATTCATTAAGAATACAATGGATCCCAAGCACTTATACCAGGTTTGTGATCCTTGAACAAGTCAAAACTCAAGACACGTTTCTCACTTTTATTATTTTAATATGAAAAAAAAAGAATTATACTATTCATGATAATATTCATGATAAGTTTGTTGAGCTTTAATTACAATAATTACTTAAAAGTCATATAGATGAGACATTACATCATATCATTAAACTCTTTTTAGTATCATGAATGCTGCTACTAATACTAAGTACTTTCCTAAACTAAACAAATGCACTGTCTCTTTTGTTGTACTTTATAGGTTGCTGCTGTAGCTGTGCTGTGCGTGCAACCAGAACCAAGTTACCGTCCACTGATCACAGATGTTCTTCACTCACTCATCCCTCTTGTACCCATTGAGCTTGGAGGAACACTAAGACTTTCACAAGTAATTTGACACACGCTAAGGACATGATTGGTTTTAGTTTTACAAATACTCGAAATTACAGATAATGAAATTCATTCGGGAATGATGTTTAGCTTAAATAGGGGAGAAAAGGATTAGATTGTTAATAACAAATGTAAAGAACAATTTAGTTTCACTTTGGTGGGGGGGGAAATTGTGTATAGATCAGTAGTATTGAATTTGTATAAAGATGGATCTGATTGGCTTCCAATTCCATTCCATACTTTGGGTGTAGTATGAAATTCAGTACATAAAGCAAAAAATACTACTCTACTGCCAACCTGTTAAGTCAATCATATATACAAATACATTCATAAAAACAAAATATTGTGATGAGAAATTAGAAGTCGAAGAGAAGTATGGGTTCCATTGTCCAAGTTCATAGGTATAACTTTCAAGTACATTTAATATCTTAATATTTTAATCACTTATGGAAGCTATTAATTAAAATCCCAATATTTCATTAAATTTCACAGGCAAATTTATCAAAATAAATTTATTCAATTAAGTGCTTAATTGAAAAATAATTTAGTCAAATTATTTATCTAAACATTCCTAAAATGTTAAAAGTTAGTTTAATATTCCTCTCAGAGTTTCATATTCTCTACACTTTTCACTCATGCATTTAATGTTATTATTAATTATTTATAATATTTCTAATGATAAATTATTGCTGTTATATAAATTTTATTATACTATCATTAAATTTATGCATTTAATGATTTTAGTAATTGCTTTCTAAAGTAAATTTATTATTATTATTAGTTTTAATCAATGTTCACTAGTTTTATCCTATAAATAAATTACAACCTATTATTTATGAATAAATTTTTTGAGTTTTATAAAATTATCTTAAAAATTATGAAAATGATACTTTGTGATTTATGAATAAATATGATCTTAAAATTTACATAAATAATGAGATGTAATTTATAAATAAGTCTTTTAAATTTTATAAAATCATCTTAAAAATTACTTAAATGATGAGTTAATTGAACAACAATATATCACCATTAGGAATAAATATAGAGAGAAAGAGTGAGAGGAAAGACAAGCATGTGATAATCAACTTAAAATTATCATACCTAAGACAGTGGGTTTGCTGTTAATCCATGGTCGTTGATTCATATTTTTTTCATACTCAATAATATTCTAGCATTTCATTTTCTCCCCATCTCTGCTAACAAATGATGGCCTCCATTACTATCGAAGAGCTCCACCAATTTCACAAAAAAGACCGTGAAGTTTTCTCCTGTTTGGTCATCAAATTGGCTCGTAACCCAGGACAATCCCTCCTAGTAATGGCCTTGTGGCCTGGTTTTCCCCATCAATTAGTTGTTCCCTTCATTTACCATCAATAAATTTCGTGGGACTAGATTTGTCTGACCCAAAAATATGGGAAAATAAGGGACCATGTGATGATGACAAAACTGTGTTTTTAACATTTTCTAGAGGACGTCCTGTTACAGAAGAGGAGGTGAGGCACTTATTTACAAACTCCCTTGGGGATTGTATCAAGGTCTTAAACATGGGGAATGCAGACACAAGTGACCAAGTTTTGTTTGCCACAATGGTTCTGAAAAATGTGGAAATGGTTGATCTAATTCTGAATGGAAAACATATTGCAAAGTTTCAGGTCAATGGGAAACCCATCCGGACTCGTAAGTATGAGGAGAATTGAGACTAAAACCAAAGTTACCCACAACTAGAGGCAAAACACATTTATTCCTTTTTTTTTTTTTTTGCTCTGTTTAGTATAATACTATCAGGGGAAAGATAACGTTATGAAGGTGTGGCTTAATGCACACCAAATTTTGTACTAAATGAATTCATTTATGCTATTATTTAATGTCTTTTTGTTGTTACAGCTTATCTTAATCGATGGAGTCACACATGCAAACATAGCGAGCTTTTATATGTTGCTTCAAAATCTTGCATTTGAAAGTTT
Organism: Amphicarpaea edgeworthii; assembly: GCA_014843725.1. Taxonomy (NCBI): domain Eukaryota; kingdom Viridiplantae; phylum Streptophyta; class Magnoliopsida; order Fabales; family Fabaceae; genus Amphicarpaea; species Amphicarpaea edgeworthii. Next base: position 21,922,869 of record CM026322.1, on the reverse strand, counting down.
TACTTCAATTATCTTTTTAATTTATAGGTGGCCATTAGTATTTAACAATATTTGCTATATATAACTACTACATTAAAACATTTTACGGATTAATATTGTGATTTATCATGTTTTACGAAACTTACTGTATAATTATTGGACAAACAATGTTCAACGGGATAATTATACGATATACAATGTTCAATAGGATAAATATAAGACTATATTATGTTGACGGTGCAAGAGTGGAAGACTAACGATTAGAGAGGAATTTATGAAAATTCAAAACTATAGATGCAAATGAATTTCCCTTTGGAGACAAAAATACTACTTATATACTTCAATGACATTACTTCTTCAATGAGGAAGGGATTCTTTTCGGTCTTTCTAGGTTCTTGCTAAAGATGATCTCTACAGTCTGAACACCCCTATCACTTAAGCTAAAAATTTAATACTATTTATAGTATAAAAGGTTTTATAGCTTCAGGTTTGGAAGAGTTGCAAGTTGTGTTTTACCAATCCCAATGGCACACTGCAGGCTCTACTTGAATATACAATGATCAAAGACATTTTTCACAATCATTCGCTTTACAAGGAGCGCATTAACAAATTTGTTAGAGGGAAAAAGCACGTGTAATTAGGAAATTTCAATTCCAGTAAAAAATCAAAGCAACTTTGTATATCACAAAATACTAACGCATGTCAATCTGCCTACCCTTAAAGAACAAGAAACAAAGGCAACACAGCCTTACAATTTCATGTGGGAGAAAAATTGTGCACAACACCAAGTCTAAAACACAATCTATGATACAAAGTGTAGAGAAAGAAGTCACAAACTAGTTGTACTATTAGATTTATCAGTTAGCAGCTGAAAAAAAAAACCAAACTTATTTGATAGTTACCATTTTACAATGTCTGCATCATCGGTAAACCAACTTTGCCTCTAACCCACAAACCATTGGCATAAAGTCCATACAAAGATTAAAACCCCAAAAAAAAAATGAGTGACAAATGTTCTGGACAGGGTACAAGAACAGAATTCCACGTTTTCCACATAAAAGTGAACACAAACTATACATGACAGCATCACAATTCACAAACCAAACCATCTCAGTGAAACAAATATTGCTTGCATGCCGGTAGAAATTGAGATCTAGTATTTCACGATGTCAATAATTATAAAGAATCAATACATCGTAGCCTACACATTGAAGGCAGAATCAAAAATCAAAACTATGAATACGTTTGGTTTTCGTTTAGAGTGGGCTCCAAACTCGGAATTAAAAGTATCTATCATATGATAAGCGCAGAAAGCATCGGAACAGTTAAAGAATATTCAACGCGACAAAACTATAAAAATTGATAATTGATAATACACAAAATGCAAAGAATCCCAAGATACTTTAAAAAGAAGTGACAAGCACCATTAGTTATATGAACTACAATAAGTTCCTTACATTGTCTTCAAACAAATGCAAAATATCAAAAATACCAAAACATTGTTTTTGCCTCAAAATAACAAAACACTGATTGATCTAATAAACTTTAGCGAGGCAAAGCAAGCACCTCAGAATCCAAGCTTGGTGCGGCGCCAGTGGCGGCGTTTCGCGTTGTACCTGAAGCGAAAACGGAACCGTTACTAAGAAAAGTGAAACGTAACGCAATCGTTAAAAGGGGAAAAGTGAGATTAGGTACCTGATGGTGTTGTCGGTCCTCATGCGGATCCAGTAGGGGATGGGCCTGTTCTGCCTCATCTTCTTCGCCAACTTCTTCTTGATTCTGAATGTCTTGTGTGACGGCTGCGAAAAAAAATCACAAATCAAATGGCGAAAGCGTAACAGAATCGTTATCGCTGCAAAACGCAAATACAGATCGAAGGGTTAGGGATCGACGAGTACCATCTTCGCTTCGTCTTCGAGAGGCTCGACTGCGCACTGGTCAGCGAAAACCCTAATAACCAAACCCTAGGGAACTGTCACTAACTTGCCTTTCTTTTATACCTACAGCTATCAGTGTATTTGTGGGTTTTATTATTATCCTGTAAAACAAAAATAAAATAACCTAAAACGAATTTCGCTTGGAAATTGGGCCAGGCTGACCCGATTCACGTATTGGGCTATTATTGGTTTGGTCCTATTAATATTCATCTAAAAAAAAGAAATACAAGAGATTTACTTCCTGCACCCAAACCTTTATGTCCTGCACTCCCACAATACACTAACTTGGGGTGCAGGAAGTAAATACCTATATACAAACGGGTTTTAAGAAAACAAATTATTTAAAGAGTTGTAAGATATAATAAATTGACCTAACAATATTTTTATTCTTATCATTGTTTGTCAATCCGTATCTCACTCACGTGTAATGAATGTTGCAGGGTAGTTTCTACTTTCTATATGTTGGTTAAGACGACTTTCTAGGGTGCAAGTATGTATGTTTGAAATAGGCTATGAGAGTTTGGGGCATTTGGGATGTGGTTTTATAGTGGAAATCAATCCCTGTACCAATTTTGTATGCTGTAAAGTGTTTGTGTACACCTTTCTGGATGGATCTAGTGAGGGAATTCCTTATGATAGCAAATTAAAGGGGGTGCAGGAAGGAATTTGTACAAGATGTCCTCCATAACAGACCCAACAAGGCCATGCTTCGTCAAAGATCCATTTGGCATGAATTAAAAAAACTAAAAGGATCTATTTGCTACCAAGTTCAATTTGCCGTGACAAAACATATTTCTGACTAACGTACCATAGTCATAAAAGCTTAATTTCACTTTTTAGTTAATTAAATTTCACATTTTTTATATTTTGTTATATAATATTTTAAAAGTGTCATTTTAATATTTTAAATTATGTTTTTGTCATATTTTGATATATAATGTTTAAAAATTTTTAATTTTATATTTTAAGTCATGTTTTAATTACATTTTGATTCAATTTAAAGTTTTCTGTTAAAATTTTTTAACATTATAAGTGCTTTAAATTTTAAAATAATTAATTTAAAATAATAGTGGCTAAAAATCATGATTATTTTTATTTTATTTTAAAAAATAGAAATCAATCTTAAAATCATTGTCTTCAACCTTTCATCATCATTTGAAACCTCCCCATTGCTCAGCTTTCCCTCCATTAGATTTGGTCTTCTCGATGTTAGATCTGATCTTCTTGTGTAACCTTGGGCCCAACACTCTTGTTATGATGCTCCATTCAGCTTCTCACTTTCACCATTTGCTTTATTTCTATATGCAGTCATTTTTTCACTCTTCTCCCTCTCCCCACAAAAAATTCAAAGAAGAAAACTACAAGTGAATGGAGTATCCACGATAACATTCCAATTATGTAATTATTCTTTCTCTCTCTATCTTTTCTTTTTTCTTTGGATATGCTTCATCTATAAATTAAACATTGATTATTAATTATAGATTGTGTTTAGGCCAACAATTCATTGTTGGATGAGGAAGAAAGTCTATAATATAGTATCTACAACAAAGAAAAGGAATCAAAAATATGACTTGAGGTGGTTACTTTTCATTTTCTTGATGTTGTTTATTTAGTTTAATTTTGTTTTATTTATTTTTTATTGTTTGAAGTTAAATCCTAATTGGTGGCAGAGGAAGGATTAGAGATAAGAGGTGATGGTGCAAGATTGAAGATAATGATTTTTATTTTATAAAATAAAGATAGTAACGATTCTTAATTATTATTATTTTAAATTTTAAAATACTCAAGGTGTTAAAAGTTATTAATGAAATTTTTTTAATTATATCAAAATATATTAAAACATGGCTTAAAGTATTAAAATAAAAATTTTAAAATATTATATATTAAAATATGACTAAAACATAATTTAAAATATTAAAATGATATTTTTAAAATATCATATATTAAAACACAACAAAAATATAAAATTTAATTATCTAAAAGTCACGCTAATACAAAAATATAAAAGAAAAACATACTTCCAGATCCAAAACAGTCATTATGTATTTCGTTCAGAACTGGAGTAAACTTTTTATAGTCGTCAAAGTACTTGCTTCTTTGTAGTTAGCTTTTTTTTTTTTTTAATTCAAAATAAATAAATCTAAAAAAAAATTATCGTGAATAAACTAATATGACTTATAAAGTTGTTTTAACTTATCAACCTTAAATATTTAAAGATTTTTTTTGGCCACGCTCTTATTTAGTTCAAACATAATCATCTCCTGAAAAAAAAAAATACTCAGTGATGTTTACTATTTTTATTTCGATTATGTGGATTACTATTTGAAGGAAAGAAAAATATATTACGATTACGAGAGTACTAAAAACAAATTTAGTTCGTGGATTCAAAGCAAAGAAAAATAGTCTTTGCCCAACAATCATGGATTTGGACAAATCTTTCGGTTTTACGGGTTGGTCTGCTAATTTAGGATTTTTTTTCTTCTTCTACACCACGGGTTTCTTATTTATGGGGGTAATCCTTTTCCAGCACAATGACTCCTAGTTCCTACCATCCAATAAGAACCTTGCAAATTTATCTTCTTGGTTGTCATTCAATTTCAATAATCATTAACCACACCCAATTGACTATCAATTAAGCCTGGCGGGAAAGACTGGTCCCCAGTCACCGAGAGTTAATCCTTAACATGGTCGAGGTAGACTACTGAACAGTTCCATTTTTAGAAGGACACAAAAAAATAAATAAATTATGCAGTATATATAAATTTTAAAATTAAAAATTATATAATTAATATTATTGTATAATTTTTTATTTTATCAAATAAAACAATTAAGAACAAAACAATAATTAGTCAACAATTTACTAATTGATGAACAATAATGTTTCCACTACTTAATTCATAATTTTCAAAAATTAAACATGTATTTATGCAATTTATGTCTAAAGAATATTTAGCGTTAAAAAGGTAGGTAAGTGTGGTATGGGTATACATAATTGATTTTTGATGAATCTGTCCAACCTTAATATAAACAATGACTTTAAATTTTATGTCTCCCCAATAATTATCTCTCTTGAGAAAACCCATAAACCCTTAATTCACACCATCAAACCTTAGTTTGGTGAAGAATATTTTAGGATTTAAGATCAACAATTGACTCACATTAAAGGAGATTTTAGCAATATAACATATAAGAGAAGATTTTTAGATTTTTGTTTAGTATTGAAAACCTTGTAATTTTGATGGTGAAATTTTATTTGAAAAATTAAAATTCAATAGACAAGTTTTAAAATTGAATCAAAATCAAGTTTGATGATATTAATATTTTTGAAGATATTTAATTGTTTTTCTTTTATAAAAAAAAATAATATGAATTATTTTTAATTTTCAAAATAAAATCTTATTTGCAATATACGGTATTGTTTTGATTTTAATTTAAAATAATTTTTTAAACAGTCTTAATTACGAAAAAGTAATAGAGGCCGGATCTGCTCAGTCCTCACACGCATATCAAGTGAGTCACATGGCAATAGGAAAAAATCATACAGGACTTCCTCGATTATCGCCACTTCTCCTAATTTTCAAAATTTGCCAATTAAAGCCATTTTATTAGAAGCTGTCTCATGGTTTCTATTACGTAAATCTACTTAGGATATTTGAATAGACCGTTTCCAAGGCCTTTTTTTGCTTAATTTCCTTTTACGTGCCAAGAAAGTAGTAGCCTGCTTAATTAATCTTGTAATTATCTGTTAGCAATTTTGATAGGCAGAAGGTGTTAGCTAGAAACAGAATAGTAAGTAAATAAATGCACAATTATTATTTAATGCACTACAAACCAACACAATGGTGTTTGGTTGTGGACTTGTGGTTTGTTTGCCCCCAAGTTTTGGCTTTACCCCCAAAAGCATGTGCTTCATCTTGACTAACTTCTGTGGGGACAAAAACTACGTCTCTGGCGCATTTAAGTGTTTTTTGATAGGGTGGATGCCATTGCCACACGATAAAACATGTTAATACTTAATACTATACAAACAAAATGTCAACAACGATCGAGTTTATTAAATCTATTTTCGCAATGGATATTCATAAATTCTCTCATGTTAGTTTTTATTGTGTCACGAGAATAGAAGACACAAAAAATGTAATTATAGTAAGACACTAAACTTTTTTTACGTGAGTTCCATTATTATTTTTTTTATGTACTTATTTGGTTTTCATAAGACATTGTCACGATACTTGATAACATTGAAAGAAAATTCAGTGTTGTCGTTTTCCAAATTCAAAGTTGTTTCATCTAAGACCATATAATAAAGAAAGAGATTCGATCGGAACAAGTTTTAATAAGATTAAGATTGATTGAAAAAATGTTGGGTAGAATTCGCAGTGTATTATATGAAGAAATACACGTTAGTGGTGGAGGAAAAATAGGAGCATGCACATGGAAATTGCATATGGCATTCATTTTCATGTATAGTATCAGTAATTAGTCGGAAATTGGAAGTTGCGCGCATAGACTGCGGGAGGGTGGGGAATGGGTCACATCATCTCTTAATTCACAGTTTCATACGCACATACATACCCTTTGGCCTTTGTTAATTTGTTTGCTTCCTTAGCAACGAAACCGCGTCAAGACTCACGGTTCAGAACCTAGCATTTATGCTTATGCACAGCAACTTGCAATTTTCATTTCATTTCATTTCATTTCCAGCTGTTTATTTCAATAAATTGATTTTTGTTTTAGTGAATCATATAAATAGGTAATTAGGTATAAAATAGTTGTCAATCTCGTCTTCGTTATATGCAATAAAAGGATGTAGACCATTGGTCACCAATGGAAACTTTTTATTGCTTTAGGTACAAGAAAATAATTTCGTCTATAAGAAGGTAGGTGCACTGGTCAGCAAATTGCACTCACACTTAATGGTAAAAGGTGTGTTTTAATAAATATCTTATTTATTAATTAATTAAGAGTTTATTCATAAACTTGGTTGTAAAGTTTATTAAAATTTTCCACATATAAAAATGTGGTATATGGTCGACCCCTTTTACAAGAAAACTTATGCCACCATGTCTAAAAGGAATTCTTCTTCCTAAAATTTCCTTTTGAATATTTAGGTTACGTTTTTTTATAAGTAAAAAATTATTTATTAATATTTATTTATTTTTTAACTTAAAAATCTTTAAAGTTAAAATATAATCAAATGAAAAGATTTTAAGTTTAACTTTTTTCACTAACAAAAAATATTAAATTAATCACTAATATTTTTATAAAAAATACTAATTATTTCAAAATTTAACTTGAAATTCAAAAAAAAAAATATGAAAATAAATTTTACATAAATAATTTTACATAACTTATTATAAAGTTTTTTATTTTTAATTTTTTTTCATTAAAAATAAAAATAAATAACTTTTATTTTAAGAAATTTTTATTAATTGGTGTTTGCCTCAACTTTTCCTTAAAAACATCTTATAAGTTAGAAATTTAAAATTATAAATATTTTTAGTCTAAATCTATTTTTATACCGTTTACCAAAACATGCACTGCATCTTGTTTTTAGAGATTACAATCGTGGGAAAAACTTACAAACTTTGTTTCCATATTCGAGTGGATTAATAATATCACTATAGCATATCCAAAATTAGAATAATAAAAAAAACCATATCCAAAAGTTATAGAGACATACTTTGAAGGAAAATAAAAATAAGAGGCGGAAACGTTCTCGATGATGGCATATTCATAGAGCACTAGTAAGACGACAAAAACATATAAAAGAAAAGACAATTAACACACAAGAATATCGTATATGTGCATGTATGTGTGTACTAAGGTTAGGACTCAACACAGAAAAAGACACAATTGTTCAATTTATTAGTAGTTTGATGGAGAAATTCCCATGTTCTGTACTTATCCTCAAGCCACGCAGCTGATCCTCGTTATTTTATAGTTAAATTCAATGGATTTTGTGTATGTTGGCATGTGAAGCATTGTGGTTTTGTGACGAAAAAAAAGAGTTCATAGATGACACGGGCATGATGGGTGTCAGAAACTTGTTAAGTTGAGTGCAACAAACCATGGGAGATAGGTTTAGATTATTTTGCTCAAACAACCACAGAGAGAAGTACTCGGAATGCAAATTAATTAATTAGACAAACACTGCTTTTGGTCTCATCACCCATGTTATGCATTGGGGCCCATTTCACGCGTATGACTGGTTTATATATATATATATTTCACTTTCTTGACCTTTTGTGCAATTCGACCATAGCTGTAAACCAAAAATAAAGCTCATCTTCAAGAACAATGAAAATAAAATTAAAGAAAAAGATAGAGACATGGATAGGGATATTTTATAAAGCTCCTAATCTTTCAATCTTGACATACATGCTGCTTGTTCTTTTGTCTCCTCTCTATTTTTTTTCCTGTCTTTTTATTTATTTTCCTTGTCACTGACTGCTATTGTTTTTTCTCTTCTTTTCCTTTGGCTTAGAAAGAAACAAAAAGCAAAATTGTACCAAACAAAAACTAGAAAAGTAGAAACAGTTTTTTTTTTTTTCTTTCATTCCTTAGCAATGTAAGCCAACATAAAACTGAGCTAAAAAGATTCCTCAACACAACACAAGTTATTCTTCATGAAGAAAATAACAGCACAACATTGATCGTCATCTTAATTGTTGGTTACACGTGGCACAAAGACAGGATCATCTGCATTATCGACCCCACCATTGTTTTATTCAAATATATGTTGTTTTGCCCGTAAGTAAGTAGTTTAGCACATGGAACTGATCGCAGATGCGATGTGAATGACCAAAATTAGCTCTTTAAAGTTCATTGAACCACGCAATCAAATTTTGTTGTAAAACACATAAAAGGGAATTTTTCCCTTTATCGCATGAGACATAAATAAGCAAGCAGTAGTCACCACTCACTCACTCTAATTTATTTACCTTAGCATGTAGTATGAACTACGGCACGTGGGTGAACAGTAGCTACGAGAAGAACATGGGTCGTTATTAACCAAAATTGTGAAATACAATACTGCTTCTGATGTCTTCACTCATACCAAGTTTCCATATGTTTCTGTTTCCTTTTCAAGCTTCCTAAATACTAAATAATAAAACTCCATGGCATAACATATATGTTAGATTGTTAGTGAGATGATGTTCATCATAGTTGATGAGATTTGATCAAATGATTTGATATGTTAGGTTTAATTATGATTGTCCAAGAATTTATCGTAAACCGATGTACCCAACTTGGAATTGACCCGATTATAAAATATACAAAGACACTATCATATCATAATATCATATTGAACAAGGAACGGAAATACAGCGGTAAATAGTGTTTATCCATGTTTGTTCTGTAGCAGTACTACCGATCGCAACAGCAAATAATTGCAGCACATGATCGACTGATCATTATCTTGGTCGCCAAATGGTCTGAAATTTGATATTATCTGATATAAAAAGACAGAGGCTCCAATTAATTTTGAAAAAAAAATAAACAAAACATTCATTAAGGCAATTGGTGCTTTTATGTATATTTTAGAATGATATGTTCAAAGATCTAGTGGTTCAAATTTCACACACAAGAGGGGACTACAAAGCAGTCATTATCTACAAATTGCTCCCTACGGATCAGTTTTCACATGAGCAGAATCTGTGGACCGTGATCTTGAATATTATTAGATTTTTTCTGGCATCAAATAGGATTGTAAAGCATATACATTAACAAATATATAATTCTGCATCCCAATGGACATATATTTTGAGACAACAGTACACATCATAGACTGAGCAACATGTGAATCGTTTTATGAAACCACTAATTCAATAATCATGACTTAGCAAATTGCAATACAGCCAAGTTATAGCTGATAGGTAAAGAAAAAGAAAGAAAGTCCTCAAAATCAAAATCCCCTTGTGGACCCCCCCTATGCTTAAATTGTTGCAAATTGTTTAGAAAAAGTGCCACACATAGAACTACAAAAACCCACCCTCTCCTCCATTTCCTCTCCCCCATTTGGTACCACAAGAACTCTCTATCACTCACAACACTTTCTGAAAAGAATTCGTTTCTTTTCCCTAACATGGCAAGATCACAACAGCGATACCGAGGCGTCCGACAAAGGCATTGGGGATCTTGGGTCTCCGAAATTCGACACCCCATATTGTAAGTGCCCTTATACTAAAATAAACATAAGCAACAAATGTTGCTCTAACAAAACAAATTGTGAATGTACCAACATCTGTTAAAAAAAAAAAAGTGTTCACATTTAGTATCTGATTATATCTCGAGCATGAATACATGATTGATGATTGATTCAAACTTTCTTGTCATGTGCAGGAAAACTAGGATATGGCTTGGAACTTTTGAAACTGCTGAGGATGCAGCAAGAGCCTATGATGAAGCAGCAAGGCTAATGTGTGGCACAAGAGCAAGGACAAACTTCCCTTACAACCCCAATGCGTCTCAGTCATCATCTTCGAAGCTTCTCTCAGCAACTTTAACTGCAAAACTGCATAGGTGCTACATGGCCTCTTTGCAAATGACAAGGCCATCATCACAGGCAGAGCCACAGAGAGTGGCTTCACCGAATGTCATCACCTCCTCCTCCATGAAGAGTAACGAAACTGTTACAATGTTGCCACAGAAGAGACAAGAAGAGGGGGAAGAATTAGCAGATGGGAATTGGGTTTTCAAGAAGGTTAAGGTTGAAACTGCTCAGCAATTCAAGCCTCTTGAAGAGGACCACATCGAGCAAATGATAGAGGAGTTGCTGCATTACGGTTCCATTGAGCTTTGCTCTGTGAATGTGATTCCACCACAGGCTCTTTGATTCACAAATAACTTAAGCATTTTTATTGTTAGTTCACATTCTTATTCTGCTAATTTAATCAACTAATTTCTCTTGGACAATTTTAGTCTCTATTATTATTATTATTAAGTGCTTTAGGTGGTAGACTAGAGTAGAATATATATCTTCTAAGAGACTCATTGGACAATGTTGTATTGTATGTACAAAAAGCCAGCAAATCATGTTGAAATTGTGCATTTTTTTTGTTCTCAATCTCAATTTTTTTGCATTTCTAGCTGCGGAATCAGTCTCTTGTCTGAAATGTAAGAGGGTTTGTCAAAAGGGCACTGCTTTTTAGGCAACTGGCTAGAATAGAGCAACCCTTTTATTTTCAAACATTGTAGAGTTTTATGCACTGACATTGCTCTTAATTCTGACACAAGTATTTGAAAAATAAAAATGGTACTTTGAAGTTTGAATTTTAATTAAATAAATAAATAAAACTAACTAACTAACTTCTCCTTCATTGCTGTTACAATAAAAATAGCAGATTTTCCCTTTCAATCATATCTTTCGTGTTTCCGAAGTCCATGCTTGGAAACCAATCACCCTGCAATTTTTTTTTTACCCTATGCTGAATGTACAGAAAAAGAACAAGAAACAAAAATTACTCTTGCGACTATTGAAGCAACTGCCATTCGTGGAGATACAGGGTAATCAGCTCAGTGACATGAAAAACTAAATAAATTGAGTTTAATTTTTATTTTATAATTTTTCAATGAAAAATATTATTTATTAAACTAATTAAAGAAAAGCGCAAAAAAAAAAAATCATAAACTACTTTTGTAAATTCAATTTTTTTTTCATAAACATTTGTAATTTTTCTTTTAACTTTCACTGTTTGCGTTGACATAATGGAATTAAATATTGACTAAAGCAGTTTAATAATTGATTAAAAAATGTATGCACTTCTAACCTCAAGGGTAGGGTAGTTCCACTCCTTTGTTAGTTTTAGTTGACCATTTTGAAGGGCAACATCACACAAGTTTTTCTTTTTATTATTAATTATTAAAGAGTGAAAGCTATTTTTAGTTACTTTAAAATTTCTGAAATATTTATTTGAATTTACGTGTAAAACTCACATTTTCAGCGTTTAAAAGTTAAGTGTTAATATAGCGCATGAAATATTCTTTATCGAAACATTCTTAGAAATATAAATGTGAGGTATCCACAAAAAAAAATATCAATGTGAGGATATGTGTCATTATGTTTTGAAACAAACACATGTTAACAATCCCTTGACAAGTTGACTTGCAGTAGGGATAACGATAGACGGGTCTATATACTGCTTTTTTTTTTAGGGAAGGTCTCGATACTGGTTAGGTTTTATATTATTCATTTTTGATTCGCATTTAACAAAAAGTCAAATAGCTTTATTATATAAAATAAAGTGTTTTTTTTAATTATTTCAAATAGTTTGTTTTCTCAAAATATAAAAAAAAAAATGGTAAAATAAGAAATAATAAAGAGTAACTTGATTAATTCTCAGTATTAAGAGTGCATTGGGACCCCTTTGAGAAGCATAACATAGAGTGCATTTGTTTATGGAATAAAAGTTGATTTTCAGGAATATAATATAATAACTATTACGTACCCATGTTTGTTACATATTTAAAAAAAAAAAACTATTTTGAGGTATAATTGATTTTGAAGAATATTAAAACTTGTTATTCCTATGAAGAGGGATGAGAATGTGATATTTTCTTGGGAATACAAATAAATTATTTTTAAAATACCATTAATTTCCTTGGCATGTATTTTTTGTTTAAATTATTTTAATTTTTAAAAAACATTTCTAAGAATATTAAAATGTAACCCGACATATATATTTTGAAAATATCTATGAATGATATTCTCACATGTTATATGATTATATGACTAAGAATAACATCAGTGTAACATCAAACAAGATTTGGTGAAACAAACACTTAAATAAGATATTCCATTCCGTAGTTTTTCGATGGGTATGTGCGTGAAACAATATCGTTTTGACCTGCTGCGGGAAATATATGATTACCTATGCAGTGTAAGGATAAAATTTTGTATAAAAAAAAAAGTAGAACATCTTTTAACTTTGTTGGCCTTTGTTGCTTTTAAAGAGAAATGGACACTGAATAAGATTTAGTGGATGTTCTAATGATTTTTGAAGGGCCCATTTGTATCACAAAAGGAGCTTTCAAGGTTCATCTTTGCATTGCAGCTCCTCTTTTCTTACCACCATGGTCCCTGCGGAGTTTAGCACGTCATTACTTATTTATTTCAATGTGCCACTGTAACACATCAATTAATACAATTATATACTAAATTTACCATAGGTTTAAATGTAAAAGCAGAGTTCCTTTTTATTTCTGAGAGAAAAGTGTTTACATCAAGAGAATGTTGCTGTTGGGGTTAAAGACTCCAAAGTACTAAGAGAAATAAAGAAGAGATCTGAGTTCCAGTTGCTGTTGCTGTTACTGTGTTGCTTCAGTTAAAAGAATCTTTGAAAGTGATTAAGCAGAGGCATGGAAACGATAGTGGTATCTAAGTCACAGAATCCATTCAGTAATCCTTAAAGGGAGCACTGTCAACAGTTTATACAATTGGTATTATGTATTTCAATTGAGAACACATCGTTTTCATGCCACTTCTCCTGAAAATTTAATCAGCTTTTAGCTGTGTGAAATTGTTAGATAGCCTCATCTATTTGATAACCTCTTGTTAGCTAAAGCTTCCATTAACTTTTCATTTAGTTCAGTGGAACATCATTGTTAGGCAATTCTAGAGCTTTCACAACTGCAGTTGTAATCTCTGCAATAATTATGCTTCTATCCAAATTTGACTAATAGTTGGCTCATTGACATTATCTCTAAATTTTCTTTTTTTTCTCACCACGCTTTGTTAGTAACTGGTAAGATTAAAAACTAATAAACTATGACGGATAGTTTCTATCCTTTTTCTATTTTCATACTTTCAATATTTTTATTAAAGGGTTCTTGCATATTATGTGTATACATACACCTAAGTATCTGGTTTTTTCACGAAGGAACAAAAATTAAATGATAATAATTAAATTTATAGGGTATAAATGAAAATGTTCATATATGGCTATGGATATGTATTCAAGTATAACAGTTAGAAATATGTTGTGTTTCTAGCTGTTAGTTCAAATTTTAGATTTTTTTCACACTTCATAGTATTACTATATTGAGGCCTCACAGGGTTGAAGATCACTTAGGGATTAATATCTGGGGGGTTTGTGAGTTTTGGTGTTCCATATCTATCAGTGAAACTTCATGATTGTTCACCTGTTTTGGTATTGATTTTGTTCCCCACAACCATCAAATAATAAAGTTGTTTAGTCTCATTATTTTGTTTTACTTTTTGAATCAGTAAAGTTGGTTAAATCATGCGGTATCTTAGTGAGTTTTCCATCATTAACAGTTTGAATCTTGTGACATGGAGAAGCACTTTAAGGTTCATGTGACCCTCCACTTCACATTCCTCATTTTACCGTACATGTGCAAGCCCAACAATTACTAAACTGAGGTCAAATTTATTCTCTTTCAGATGAAAATAGGAACAACGAAATTAATGGTAAAACACTTTGCCTTTATGGAATACTATATGTTATCTTTGATCGGCTTAGTTAATCACTGGTGCATGAGTTGATATGCTTGAATTGGACGCATTATGGCACTTTGACTTGTCATCATTACTGCTATTTTGTGTTTTTTACTTTTTTATATTTTAGTAATTGAATTACATTTTTTTTATGTCAGATACAGTTGACGATCTTTGTATAGAGTATCGTTTTAGATTAGTTATAAAGAGTGGTCTTGATTTCATGAATATATAGAAATCACCACCATGTTGGTCAGGTATTTTGGCTTGAAACTCATGTGAAGAAGACTAGACAGCAATACAAAGAGCCTCTGATTCAATCTTGAAGTTTGAGGGAATTATTGATGTCTGTCCACATGAAGCATACTCAATTACTCATTGTGAAATATATATATATATAAAATCTGGTATTTCTCTTTTAGCTCATTTTGAAAGTTAAAGCTAGTGTACCTGAATCCTGATCAGCTTTTTGTTCATGGTGGTGTAAACCTAGTTAGATTTTTATTCTAGATTCATAGCTAATAACAACATAAAAGAACAATAGAATACTCCATGAGGATTCCATGGAGTTGGAAACAGTGTCATGGTACAAAATTTTCATTAGAAGGGCATTCCATAGAGTTAGAAATAATGTGCGTGATAAAACAAAGGTAGGTGAAGGAGTCAAAGGTGTGATCTTCCTCCTAACAAAAAAAGCAGTCAAAATCAATCATGATGCACCTAATCATGGTGCATATATAGAATCTGTGGTGGAAATGCTGTGAGAGAGATAATCATGCATGACCTTGTACCCTTTTCCCCCCCCTAAAACCCCTCCCAAAATTATTTTGATTTTGT
Source organism: Amphicarpaea edgeworthii (assembly GCA_014843725.1). NCBI lineage: Eukaryota > Viridiplantae > Streptophyta > Magnoliopsida > Fabales > Fabaceae > Amphicarpaea > Amphicarpaea edgeworthii. The sequence continues at coordinate 21,907,656 of CM026322.1, read as the reverse complement.
AAGAGGTCTATTATTTTATTTTCTAGGTACCTTGGATCAAGTGAGTCATGCGTAAATCCAAAAGGGATAAACGTTTTGTCGGAAGGGAAAAGAAAAAAAGGAAAGGTTGGTTGCCTACTCTGCTGAAAAGCCAAAAATACTTTGAAGAAGCAAGTTTTGGAGCATGACAAGCTTTTATTCACTTAGTGGACTGGTACATGATATTTACAAGGACAAGACACAATAAATACAATACCACATTTGGTTTTAGGTTTCTTAATAATACAAGACATGTCAAAAAATTCCGATACAAGCACATGTGCAGTGCACACCTTGATCCACATGGTCCTTCAAGTTTAAACCACCCTCTGACCAAACAGACAAGGTCATTTGGGTCCACCTCACATGCATTGATTTTCTTAAACAAAAGAGTATTAATCTACCAAGGTGAATTGGACTTTAGCCTATAATTAAGCTGACTTTGTTCTCCTTTTACTTTCTTCTATAAGAGTATAAGACCATATGTCAAATGCCACTATTGATCACATCAAATTTTCTAATTCCTCTGTTCTTACCTGCTTATGTTTCCCAAGGAAAAAGACCCTCGGATCTGCTTCCTAATCATTCTAAGACCTTATATCAAACAGTACAACTCTTGATAAATGCTACTGATCACATTCATCTAATTGGGTTCAGGCCGAAATTAATATCAAAGAACCTAAATCATTAGCCCTATAGAATTTAATAAGAATGTACTGACAGCGACAATGTAAATGATTGTAGTTGATTGTCAAGTTCAGCACATCACGGTTAAACTCTTATTATTAGTTAGTATGGAGCTCTGAATTGTGGAATCTAATGAAAGACAGGTACTACATTATCATGTGAATGTGGTGAGTTTATGCGTAAAATGTAAACCGACTTTGGAACCAGCCCGTGTAAAATAATAGCTATGCAAACTGCGTGGGGTATACGTTGAAGATCATTTTAAAAATCATTATTGGAGTATTATTTAGTGGTTTCTAAATTAGTAGTATTCGAGTAAAATGTATAGGCAGTTATCATTAAGCATCAACTATTTTTTTTATAGCTATCGATAGCTAAAACCATAATTACTCATTATGTAATGTGTGCCTGACGAATACCTGAAAATAAAAGGTTTGGAAAAAGAAAAAGAAAACTGTATGATAGACACTTGTTATCTAATGATTTCCGTGCGAAGGAAAATAGAAATCACATGTTAAGAAAGTATACGTGCAAGTGTGCAACTAACATTAGGCAATTATCATTTAAAAAAAAAAAAAATACATTAGGCAATTATTTCCTGCATTCCCTAGTTATTTTCTGCACCTATTATGGAATGTAATTTTTTTACATTTCGAAACGCTTAAAAAGGTTCAGAAAGCAACATCGAAGGTGCAGGAAGCAATTTCACAAAACAATGCTTCTAGCGGTAAGAGTTATGCAGACCCAAAGCAGATGCACTTAACATTGGCCCATTATAAGGAATGAACAAAGATGTAGCCCATCATACTGCATGGCCCAGACAAAGAAAAACCAGCCCACCCACCTACAGGCCCTGAACCAGATGTATTTTTGCTTCTACACGGAGGGATCAAAATCTAATGATTAATGCACGAGGAGTATTAACATACTATTATTTACACATTTTTCCGTTGATTAAAATTTATTAAAAAAATATAAAATTATAAAATAAATTCATTAAATTAAACATAAAACTATTTTTTTATTTTTTAATAAATTTCAATTAATATGTTCAAAAGAATATGTGTTTGTTTGATTTAGTTTTAGCTTTAAAATTTTATTTTATAAACGAATTTTTAAAAAAATTGAAAAAAATGTTTTTTTTAAAAACTATTTTAGAAATAAATAAATAAATATAATTTTATTTGTTAAGTTTAGGTCATAATATGCAAGTTTCGACCAATTAGATATAGATGAAAAGAATAAAAATCGTAATTAAGGGATTCTCTTTACATTTATAATCAATTATAATTCACAATTTATTATAAGTTTATTATTTTTTATAAACTACTTCAAAAGTTACTTAAATTGAGAATTGTAATTAAATGATAGTATAAAATTATTTTATATTTTCAATAGTATCATTATGAAACTCTTGATTTTATTTTTCCTTTAAGTCAAAAACTAAATTGGATAATGGTGCTAATTACAAATCCCAATTTCAGAGATTATTGAAAGCTAAATAACATCGTTTATCGTTTTATACAAATTAAATACTTGCCACGTACATACATACTTCATTAACACTTAAAGTGCCATATGAAATATTCTACATTAGATATAACTAATTGACTTTTTTTTTCTTTACCAATATAACTAATTGACTTAAACTTATGTCAAAGACGAAATTAATTAATCATTATAGCTAGATAGTTTAAACTTATTTTTTTCACATTGTCTAAGACTATTTCAAAATGGTGCTAGCTAGTGGAACCGGATTTTGAAAGTAATTAAATTGTTGTTTTCCTCTTGGTTTTTACTTTTTATAAATCAAACCCCCCCAAAAAAAATAGTCAAATGCGGATCGAGAAGGACCTTGGTTTTTCAATCCCTCCACAAGTTGAGTTGATGCTGCCAGAAGGTTTTTCGGTCCTTATATATCATGTATATGCATGAGGTATGCGTGCTATTATTGAATTGAATGTTTAGTTTCATGTAAATTAGGGAAGCGTATAGACCGGTTAGACATTTGACACGTGGTCAATTAATCAGGTCAAAGAAAATACTCTGTTCAATATGCAGTTTCTTTATTTTTTTATTTTTATAATAATAGAAAACACTCATGCGTTTACTTTGACTATTGGTCTTCTTCGTATACTTCCTCTTTTTCTTATAAAACAATATTAATTATGTAAAAATCGATTCATTCTTTTCCACAAAATGAACGTGTATTACCAACTGAATTACATTCGTTGAATATATATTAATATATTTTCTTTTAATCAATTATAACATGCAAAACTATGGATCTGGAATCTCGATCCCTAGCTATTTCATCATTCACCTTTAAAATCTCTAGCTTCCTTCAATCTACCCATTACTATTTACTAGCCATCAATTGCACTGCATTGCTGCCAAACATACCACATAATGGCATTAGCGTACGTCGAATATTGTCAATGTTGAAAATTGCAATTGAATTAGGTCAGGGACTCAAGACCTGGTATACTTACGCACGTGCAACAACTCAAAGATCAAAGATTAGTAGCTTCGTAATTTTAAATTACCCGTTGACCCATTACTTGGACAAGATGAATTGGTTCCCTTGAAGGCTAATTCATATTTTAAAAATAACAAGAAGTTTGATCTGTATGTAACCAATTAACTAGATTAAAGAATCAAAATTCAAAAAAAAAAAAAAAAAAAAACAACTTTGATTTCCATATAAGTGGCAACAACTAGCTAGTATGAAAAACGGAGGTGTGTGTTGTGATTTCCTGGAAGTTTCATAAACAAGGATGGATAGCTAACCTTATTTAATTTGGTCTAGCATGAAGCGAGCAATAGAAATGTTATGAGTTATGACAGGAGCCACGGTTTGCAGTTAAACCTAACGTTGTTTCCAACAGATGAAACCAGCTGGCTATGAAAACACCCTTACTGTGGGTCATTTTAATTGAAAGATGTTTCTTTCCACCATCCACCTTCTCCATTTTGTTTTTGGTATGACAAAATGGAAATAAATTATGATAAAAAAAAAGTATAAATTTGAGTCTCACATTGTTTTACGTACAGGGCCAGTGGGCAGCACTTATTTTGAATTTTTTTTTCCAGATTAGAGAAATTAATGAAACGTATTACAAAGTGTGGCCACCGTTGTTTGTTGATTTGGATATGCGGGTCACACTGGATTCTCAATACATACTCAAAGAGTACTGTGACAGTTGCCCTGTTACAGTTGTTAATTTGGTCGTATACTTGTCTGCACAGTCCTCCAATACTTTTTTTTTTTTTTTGTTGGGAAGGGGAAAAGGATAAGCTTCAAGTACATACATCATAGTGACTCAAAATTTCAAATGAGATATGGGTTTGGTTTAATATTGTACTTTGAACAAGACTGGTTATAGTCATTCTCACAATACTATAATTGTATTTTCCATCATCAGTAGCCCAATATTTGAACATGCTTTTTTAAGTAACCTCAATTAAAGTGTGTGTAAGATTGGTTTAATGTTAGAAAATTAATTATGAATTTAGAATTGATTTTTGATAATTTTTAACCTAAGTTAAAGATAAATTTAAAATTGATTCAAAACTAGAGTAATTAATAGTAACTTTTACGTTGAATTAAAAAATTTATATTAAATTTTATTTTAAAATTAATTTTATATAAAATTATTTAAATATAAATTACATCACTTCAAAATTAATTTTAATCAAAATCAATTTGATTAATTATCATTTCTCTTCACAGTTATTCAAACATACTATGTATCAATCCATAACATATCTAAATACAAATTCCTTTATTTTTCGTGAAAAGAAAAATTAAAATAAATAAAAAATGGAAACCCAAAATGGTGGTTCACCTTGCAGCATCGTTAATTAATATCCAGCATGGGAATCATGCTTTCTTTCGACCTCATGATATGAATATGGAAGGAAGTGAGCTTCCACGAAAACAGCAATGAAATAACAAACCACAACTAGTCACGTGGAGGTGTGAATTACCCAAGTTTTTTTTTTTAAAATCGGATTGTTTAGTGAAGATAAAGGAATTAAGATTTAAAGATTTAATTGAGGTTGAACTATTTTTATAATTTTGTTAATATAATATATTAATATATGAAATTAAATAAAATATATCATAATATTTAAGTTTATGATGTCTCAAAATAATAATTTAATTTTAATAATAATAAAAAATCATTAGTAATTACAATACTCTTAAAAAAATAATTACAACTAAAAATAATTGATATAATTAACCATTTTTCTCTTAAATTAGTTGTTTTACATATTATTAACCTCAAAGATTTAGCCATTTAGGTTTTGTAAAAAGAGATAAGAAGATAAAAAAAATAAAAATAAAACATTAAAACGAATTCGCTTTAGTGATAAAAGAAAATATTAATATAATGTCGTTTTGATTTTTAAAAAAATTATAAAACTGTTTTATCCATTTAATCTATCAGTTTTCACCAATTTTATTGGTTTCATATCGATTCTATGTCTCTTCAATTAGAAGGATTTTTTGAACTAAACAGACCATCGATTTTCGATTGATTCATTCCGACCAACTAATTCAATTCAATTTTAATAACCTCCTAATTGTCACGCACCTTCTCAGATCAAATCACCACCACCGCGGGAGGATGTCAAATTATGAAGATATATATATATTTATTTATTTATACATTCGCACGTATATAAAATAATAGTATTAATTTTGGTTTAAAAATCAGACAAAATGCTTTGCATAGCTAGTTAGGAGTGACATGAAATTAAATGACATGTTAATTTTATGAATTTAACGCTGAAAAATAATTACTTTACATTAAATAATGAAATAGAACATAACTTCAAAAAAATTGGACAGTTAGATCAGGGACGGACCGAAATTTAAACAATAGGGGGATCAATTATAAAAAAAAAAAAATTATTTAACAAAAAAAATAAAAAAAATTATTTACATGTTTAATAATAAATAAAATTTATTATTCAAAATCCACTATATAGAAAAAAAATAATTAATATAAATTAGTCAATTATATTTATTATATAATATATATAAATGTAATATAATACCAATTCATTGGTCCAAATGATAATTGGACTTGTTTCTCTTAAACAAGGTCTCAAATTCGAGCTTGTGAATAGAAAAAACGTGGTTGAAAAAGGAAAATCTCACTAAAGATGGTCAACCAGTTCCCCGATGGAGATTACTTATTGACAAAGTCTTTTAATTTTTACTCTTGTCAATTATATTAACTCGTGATTATGATGTCTTGTGCTGATGTGTAATTTGAGAAACAAAAACAACTCATTCATTTACTTGCAAGACAAATAAAGTTTGATAACTGAATTCTACTCAAATTAATTATATATAATAATAAAATTAATCATATATAATATTTAAATAAGATTTATTTATAAAATAAAATTACTATTAATTTTATAATTTAAAAAGTGAGTTAAAGATTGTTTCTATAATAATTAAATTTTGATAATTTATAATATTAAAAAATGATAAGATAGTGATTTTATAGTTTAAAAAAAATCAAAAAGTAAAAATAATTATATAAGAACTAGAGTTAATAAAATATTATTATAATCTTCATATATATTTTTATAAAAAATGTAATTTTATCATTTTAAAAAATTAAAGATAAAATTGATGGTATAATAATTAAAATTTAATATTTAAATAAGATTTTTCAAAAAAAAACAAAGATTGATATTGATTTGATAATTTAGAAAAATAAATAAATTACATAATATTAGTAATAAATTTAGTCAAATATAATATTTATATAAGTTTTTTTATAAAATTAAAAAGTAAAAAAAAAGAAGCAATAACACAGCAGTTGAAAAAAGAAAAAAAGTTAAATATATTATGAAATTACTAAACATACCTTTTCAATTACTAAAAGCACCCTTATAATTACTAAATGCACTCTACATGCCTGTTAAAAAATAAAATGGAAAAAGTCAGACGATGACAACATGATACTGTATTTTAAAATGCAGAGCTTTTTTTTTTCACAAGTCACAGGTCACAACTCGCGTTACTCGCGTTACATTGTCATTACACTAGGTTGTATAGCACTATAATAGCATGTTGTGAGAGATAAACGAAGTGACTGTTGGATAACATGCAATGACCATTAGGTCCTTAATTATGATTTGGCAAGGTGATTCATAATTATTTTGAGTTAGAACATCGCTCGCATGCACTTTCTTTCAGCGATGGTTAATTAAGGACAAAAAGAAATTGTTACTAGGGGTGTTCATAAATCGAACCAAACCGCAAAACCGTCCAAAAAAATCGAAAATCGATTAAACCGAAAAAATGCACGGACCAAAAATTTCCAAAACCGCATATTTTTTGCGGTTTGGTTCGGTTTTTGGATTTTATTATAAAAAACCAAACTAAACCGAACCAAACCGCATTCTATAATTATATTGATTTACTTTTAGATATTTAATATTATCTAGCTAACAATATTTTTATTTTTTATGATATTTATAGTATTTTTTTTTAATAATAAATTTGTAATATATTATGACACATACTTTCATATATTACAAAAAGATATATTGATATTACTAAATAACATTAAATTAAATATAAAATGAAACATGATTTATTATTATGTTACAAAAAAAGTTAGTAATATCATTTTATAATAATGCTAAATAGAAGTAAAAATAATATTTTTAAAACTAAAATATGTAAATCAAAATTTAATAAAAAAAATATAAAATAATAATTATGTGAGTTTAATTAAAAAAATTAAACTATGATAATAGATTAAAAAAAAACCGCGAAACCGAACCGAACCAAACCGCAAAAAATTGGTTTGGTTTGGTTTGGATTTGATGTTATATTAAAATCGAACCAAACCGAACCGCGACTTTATTTTAGGTTTGGTTCGGACCACTTTTTGCCCAAAAACCGAACTAAACCGTACCGCGAACACCCCTAATTGTTACTGCTTTCTTAAAATCCAAAAATATACTCCTGACATCTCATACTTAAGGCTCCAACGAGCAGGATGGATCCAGAAAGTTAATTAGGAAGGGGTTATATTTTTTTTAGGTATTTAAATATATAATTCCTAAAAAAACATATTTATTAAATATATAATTCTTAAAAAAATATTTATTAAATAATAAATTTTATAAAATTATTTATGATTTTTAACCATAAAATTAAAATTATTTTTTTATTTAAAATGATAGAAGAAAAAAATGCATGCATTTATAATTTATAATTATTTTTTTTTATCTCAAATATATTAATAATAATAATTTCACACTTAAAAAACAAACTCATTAGATTTTATAACAATATATATTGATAAAAAGCTAATAATTCACAAAATATAATTAGTCTAAATAATAATAATAATTAATAAAATAAAAATCATGAGATATTTATATCATATCTATTAATTAATATATTATATATTTTTGAATTAGATTATATATCAAAATATATTATTTAAAATATTATTAATATATAAATAATAATAATAATATATATTATATTTTTATTTTTATTTTTTTTACTAAAAATAATTATATATATATATATATTATAAAGAGAAGAGGGATTGGGGAGGGGGGTGCTGAAGCCCTGCTTACCCGTGGATCCGTCTCTGCTAAACCAAAGTTTGGAATTTTGGGTAACTCAGTTTAAAAAATATTTGTCTAACTCTAATTTATTATAAAATTGTTTGATTTAAAATTAAATTAAACGGACACATATTTTAAGATGTAATATATGAGAAAAAAATTAAAACTTTTAATTTGACATTATTTAAAAATCTTTCAACGATAAATCAAACATATACTTAACATTAACTTATTAGTGAAAGTTAAGATAGATTATTGTCTATGTTTACTTAGATCTACTTATTCTTATTCTGTTCCTCTCTCACTAAATGTTTTCTTTTGGACTTTTCAATTATTTCAAAATATTTTTTTATTTTTAAACAATTAATTACATATAATAATTATTTTTTGAAATAATATCATCACTTATAAGTATATTATTCATATAAAAATAAAGTGTGACACGTAACACAAGTGACAAGTAGTTTGAGTCTTTTAAAAAAATAAAAATACGTCAGTAATTTAATTTCTCAATATGTGAATAGAACAACAATGTGTCGAGAAAAGTTTTTCCTTAAGATACTTTAATTTTTATGAGAGATTTTATACTCCGTGTTTGTCTTGTATTTCTATTTTCTATTAATAAAAAAAATAATACTTTTTTTTTGTAAAATTGATACTTACTCAAGTAAAATAAAGATTTAAAAAGAAATTAAAGGCGGCAAAGACATTATAACATGAGAAGGAAGACCTAATGTTACTATCATTGTTCTGGTAGATCTTGGCTCTTGCTAACAAAATTAAACCATATAATCATATTCTAATAGGTTGCAAATGTTGTATATTTATGACATACGGATGTTGAGTTGAACCAATCGATTATTTGAATATTAAAAGTAGTACCATTCACGTACACCTGTTTTGTTTCGTCACTGATTAAGGAACTGGGGACATATTCGTGGGTCACGTCCAATTTTGGTCTCCCCAATTAATATTATACGAGAGTCTTTGTTTGTTTGTTTGTTTGTTTGTTTGTTTTCTATTTTGCTGTAGTCACATTGAGATTGAGTACACCCGTGAGAACCAGGGTATAGCATAGCCTCATATTTGTTAATTAATTAAACAACCATCCAATTCCAATTCCAATTCCAATTCCCCTAATCAATCACGGTCTTCTGTCGTTTCTCATCGGTAATGTATAATTTTTAATCCTGTAGCTAGCTAAAGTTTTTCAGTCTTGGGTCTACACATGCACCACACTCCACACTCTTCACATTAAAGGGAAATTGACCTTTTGAATCAATATGCCTTGTTCGTAGACGTGTCAAGCAGTTTATCAAAGGTATTTAGTTTTTATATATTTTATCATTCAATTCTAACTCATTTAAAAGATATTAAGAAATTATATAAACTAAAAAGTTTAATTATTAGTTTTAGCTTATATAATTTGAAGGGGCAAATGGTGGAATATTGGTGGTGATAAAAAGAGACAAAAGAGATAAATTATAGTTATTAAATTATTAATAAAAATTGATTTTTTTTTGTCGTTTGAGTATTTTGTACCAAGGGTGAGCATGACCTAGTCTAGCCCAAGGTTGATTTGGTCGAGTTGGATTTTGAAATCGGACTCGATGTGATTTTTTTTTAAAAAGCATGTAAGGGTTGTGCTTCTATTTGATACAATCAAGTCTTGTTGTAGTTCTACTTAATTAGGTTCGGGAAAATTATCGAAGAATATCTATTGTTTATAAAAACAAAAGAGTTCATAAGAATCTTCAATATAATTTAACTAAAAAATAAGTTTCATATCTCACGACTTAGTATGTTTAATTTAGAACGTCTCTTGTTACTTTGAACATGTTCAATATCACAACAAACACACTCTTAATGGTAAATAATGGTTTTAATTTTTTTTTTTATCATTTATGCAATCTAATGAAATCATATTTTATAATAAAAGTAAAAGTAAATAATTCAGTAGTTAATCATTGATATTTATAATTAATATATTCAGATTTATTGTGTATAAACATGTAATCAGTGACGAATTTAGGGGGGGGGGGGGGGGAAGCAGGGCTTCAGCCCTCCCCTCCTCCCCTTCCCATTGTTAATATATATATATAAAATAAAATAAAAAATATTAATAAAAAATTATTAAAAAATAGATTTTTAAGTTAATATTTTTTTATTAGCTATAATTTTTTAAAATTTTATAAATTTTACTCTATTATTTTACTCTTATATTACATGATTGTAGATTTTACTCTCAATTTTTTAAAAATTGACAAATTTAATACCCATTTTTTATCTTTTTTTTATATAAATTTTACATTAAATTTTTATTTTTTTTTAAATTTATCTTCAATTTTTGTAACAAAAATTTTAGCTCCTCCCTACTTAAGTTCCTGAATTCGTCCCTGCATGTAATATTAATTATTGATTTTTTCATTAATAACTAAGATTATTTACTTTTTCTATAGGCTGCATTACTCACTTTAAAAGATTCAAATCATTGTATATTGCAGTCATAAAAAAAAATCACTGTATAAAATCATTAATTAAACATTATAATTTCACGTTAATTAATTCTTGTATTCAATCAAGGGATTTTCTATTAAATAAACTTTAGGTCTTAGACACTATTGGAGTATGAGGATGATAGTTAAGAACCCCTTACTAAAGGAATTAAAGAGCTAGCTTCGAGTTGGACTCGCAAATGATGTTCTTAATGTTCTTTGACCATGTGATTTTAAGCTCATAGTATAAAGCATGGAACTCAGCATTGACACTTGTTGAGATGCCACAAAAACTCAAGAAACTTTTAATCCATTGAACATTGGAGTCACGAATAATACTTCCAAACCTGCTTCGACTCGGATTACCTAAGTTACTACCATTTATGTTGACCTTGAAACTACATTGCGGTGGAGTATTCCACCGACAGTTAAAAATTTGATTTTATAAGCATGTAGCCATCAAAATGTAAAGTTAAGGCACTAGAAATGTTAATCATACAATAAATGGAATCAAAAGAACACACCCTCTAGAAATGTCAATCATACAATAAATGGAATCAAAAGAACCCACCCTCTACATAATCCGAAAGGTTTGTTGCAAGTTCACGGTTATAGTTACCAAAGTTATAATCGGAGACAATATAACCACAACCAACTCATAAAAAAATATCATCAACTCATAGTGCCTGTCAATACCATAATATAACCACTTTGTAAATATATTCCACCGAACCTCCTTGACTATGTTGTTATAGTGAGTTTGCAGTATCGTTTTTAGCACCAAGTCATGCAAACTATGGATTTGTGCCACAACTCTTCTAGTGCAAGCCACCTTATTGTAAAAAACTTTTTCATTGTGAGCCTTCCAGATGTACCAACAAGTAAGAGCAAATAGGACTCCATTGACACCCATGGCTTGGTCATGAACCCAAAGAGAATTGTCTACCATTCCTAGATTATGTTGTGTGACATCCAAATGAAGTGCATTCCAAATCTGTTTGGCCTTCACACACTCTCCAAGGAGATGAAATATGGATTCCTCATGTAGGCCACACTTGAAACAAAAAGTATCAGAAGCAATGTGTCTATGAACATGAAAAACATTAGTAAGGAGACTATTATGGTGTATAAGCCAAATGAAGTGTTTAATGTGCTCAGGTATTTGAAGAGACCACATTTGGGTTTCATTTTTGATGAGTCACTGATAAACAGTTTTAGTTGAGTAAACTCCATTAAGTGTGTCATGTCATCCCAAATGATTGTATTTATCATGTTATCATTCAGATAAATATCATTTTCGTATAACTGATTATTTTGAATATACACATAGGATACTCTTTGACATTCCAATGGAATAATCATATCATAGAGACTTCATCATTCAGAAAAAAAAAAAAAAACTATTTATTACATTATAACAGTACAAAAATAATTAATAACTTACGACTAATAATATAATTCAATTATTATCAAGTAATTGAACTATTAGGTTAATTTTTTTCAACCAATTATTCTAATTTCGAAGCACAGCCTTGCGCAATATGTATAAAAATTCTACATCGGCAGGTAGCTTGAATTTGTCATTTTGCTGAATGGCTTTGTAATTTGTAATTTCCATCATTAAAAAAAAAACAATGAATTAATTAAAATCCCTGACCAGCCTTCAACAGCCTGAGATTAGCTTTTGCATTATTTATCTTTCTTTTGAATAAAGTGATTATCGTGAGAAATCGATTTTTATTGGTCCAAGCACCAAATTGTGATTTACAAAAGGCGGTACTAGGGGAAGAGGAGAAGAAGAAGAAGAAGTTCCCATCGACTAGGGTTAAAAGCAAAAGCTCTAAAGATTGAAGTCTCATCTCAACCCTTTTAATACATGCAATGCTTATGCGTCAGAGACAGGGTCTCAGTCTCAGTCTTCCTCCTTCCCCCCATCCATAAATAAAACAACCCATTCCCCTTTCCCCAACCCTCAACTCAACCAACCAACATTCTAGCACTCCACACCACAAATTACAATAATGTCCTCATCCCCCTTCCCTTCATGCTTCCGCCCCTCCCCCACCAGCGACGCTCACCCTCCTCCTCCTCCTCCACCTCCTCCACCGCTGCACTCCACAATCTCGAACCTGACAATCTACCACACCGACACGGGTCCCGTGTCTCTCACGTGGTCACGCTCCATGGTGGGACGCTCCCTCCACATTCAGCTCCACCACAAAAACAACCCTCTGGATTCCCCACCCTACCCCTGCATCCTCTCCTTCAACCTCCACATCAGACCCTTCCTCTTCTGGAAAAAACACGGCTCCAGAAAACTCTCCCCCAACACCTTCCTCTTCTGGAACCTCTCCAAAGCCAAATTCGGCGGCGCCGCCCCGGAGCCCCTCTCAGGGTTCTACGTGGCTCTCGTCGTCCACGGCCACATGAGCCTCCTCATCGGCGACTCCGTCAGAGACGCGTATTCAAAGTCCAAGGCCCGCCACCCCGCCACGCCGCAGCTTCTACTCCTGAAAAAAGAAAACGTCTTCGCCGACAGGCTGTACACCACGCGCGCCACTTTCGGCGGGAAGGCGCGTGAGATTGAGATCGACTGCGGCTACCAGGACCACTCCAAGCTCTGCTTCAGCGTCGACGGGGAGAAGGTGCTCCAGATTAAGCGCCTCAAGTGGAAGTTCAGAGGGAACGAGCGTGTCCTGGTCGACGGCGTGCACGTGCAAATCTCGTGGGACCTTTACAATTGGCTCTTCGACAAAAACAGCAACAACAACAACGCCGACGCGCATGCCATTTTCATGTTCAAGTTCGAGGAGGACGAGATGGAGGCGGTCGGGGATAGGAACTTGGTCGGGCTCTGGAATAATTTGAATTTGGGGGGTTGCGAATGGGGAAAGACTTGGTCCTCATCCTCTGTTTCGTCTTCGGGTGGTTCTTTCGGTGGAAGCTCTTCCGTCTTGGAATGGTCCAGTGTGGAGGAGAATGAGTTGGTCGTTCCCGTTGGTTTCTCTTTGCTTGTTTACGCTTGGAAACGCTGAAGCCTCAAGAAGGTTACTATTGGAATTTTTTATTGCTTTTATTTCTTCTGTTATTGATTACCGCTGCTAACTCGTTAGAACTTAGGATACTCATACATGTGTGATATTTCCCCCACTAACCCCCATTTGTTTCGTGGACATACATAATAATAAACCGGATTAGAATGTGTAATTAAGATTGTGAGAATCTTTCAGTGGATTCGAACTTCATTATAGATCTTACAGATTCTTCTTTTCATTCCAACTTCCAAGTAGAAGGACCTCTGTTTGTACTTGGTATCTGGTTTCATGTGAAACTTGATGTCATGCATTGTAAATTCTTTTTGTTCGTAACTCAATTGTTTGCAACCGAGAATCAAATTGATTCGGGCGTGGTGAAATTAATTTGTTTCAGTTTGTTGTTAATTCCTGACTTTCTCCACTGGAAAAGTTTAGCTACATTTTGTTCTCTCCTTATTTTTTTTTTTGGTTTTGTTCCCTTTTTCATCAGTTTACCACATGTGAGTTGTGAAAAAAGCCACATTAGACTAAATTAAGGATCAATTTGGTCTACTTCCAGAAACATTTTACAGAACATTTTAAAAAGAAAAACAAACAAGATGATTAGAATAGTAGTCGTGGGGTGCATTCCAAGTGTTATGGCAGGTAGTAGTAGTAGCCCTTGTGTGACCAAAACAAACCGTCAAGTTAGTTGACCTAGTCCACCCAGAATCAATAATTCAATTCAATTGAACGGTTGACAACGCAACCTAATCTTTTAACTTTTCTCACCAGCAAAATAAAAAATAAAATTTCACCAAAGAACAATACTAGTAGTTATTAATTCGTAATAGGTATCCCGAAGACCCTGTAGATGGGGAAATTGCAGAAGAAATTGCGGTAGAAGCAGTTGACAGTTGCGTCGCCTAACGGGTGGTGTGATGTGGACCACACCCCACGAGTTTTTTTTTTTTTTGGATGATGACTCTTCTTCTTATTCTTCTGTTAGTCTTGTGAACACGAAATAAAAACAAATGGCCTGTCTGCCAGCGATTTTGTTAAGGCTGGCTCAAACTTTTTACTTGGTCAATAATGATCAATTTAAATGAATTTCATTTGGTTACGTGGACTAATATTTACATATATAATTGCTAATGTCGAAGAATCCCGTGTCCATGAACCTATAATCTTAACAACATTCTAATACTTTTTTACTACACACTTTTGTCGTTTTATTAAAACGTCGTATAAATTAAAATGGAAAGAGAAATATATTTATATTTGTATTTTATTAATGAGGTAGTAGTTTACTATTCCATACATGTAAATTCACAACTTTTTATATAAGAATAATAGACAATGGTGCATGGTTATATAGAACACAAATAATATTGATGTTGTGAAGGTTACGCAGGTAATGTTAAATTCTTGAAATCTCTCTCTCTTTCTACTCTTTAATGAGAAGAGAAAAGAATTTCGTTCTGCAATGAATTAATGTTAGATTTAAATAAAAATCATTGAATTAATATTTCATTAAAATATTTATTTGATTACATTCTTTAATTAAATGATAAAATATATATATATATATAATTGAAACACTCATTTGTATATAATCACTTATAGGTTCAATATTAAATAGGTAATAAATTAATTATGATTAATTTATTAATTAAGGTAAGCATATGAATAGTATGAATCTTTTACGTTCAAGAATTAATAAAGAATAATTCATTATATCATTTACAATTCAAAGTTAATTATAAAGTATATCATTATTGTCAAATTCTAATAAGTTAACAAATTATATTTAATTGACTTAAAATTTTTTTTTCTTTTATTTAATTGTCTTATCTAAGGTTTTAATTATATCATAGATCTCAAATTCATTATCAAGAGTTTGATGAATTTTTTATTAATTAATAATTAATTATACAAGTATTTAATCTTATCCAATATCCATTCAATCAGTGATAAGACATTAGGTCTCCGAGATTAATATATAAAACAAATAACTTGTTAATTAGTATTAACAATTTAAAAGTAATATTAACCATTAGGAATTCTCAATTGAATCAGTTTAATAATCTCATTCACAAATGTATTATCTTTGTATAACCATTACACATATATTGATCTATCCAAATGATTAATATCCTATTTACAATAATCCTATGACTAAAAATAATTTAAATTTAAAATTATAAAAAATTTATTTCTCATTATCACTTTTTTTTTATGAGAACCAAACTCTAATTTTAATCACTTTATTATTAATTTAGGACATTATCACTTTAACTATTTTAATAGAATATGATAATAAAAATATAATAATACTTTATTATTAAAAATGAATTTGATAATAAATTGAGTCTCAAGTGTATGTATGTGTGTGTGTATATATATATATATATACTTATTCTCAATTAGGCATGACAATTGAACCCTGACCTGTGGGAATATTTCCATTTTCATCTCGATTTTGACGAAGAAAATCTGAGTTGACTGAGTACAAGTGTGAGTTTGAGTTTTTTTCGCTAAAGAAAGGGTTGGAGTTGGGAATTATGATCCCCACCCCGTACCCGCACCCGCACCCACATCCGTCCTCACTATTAATATAATAAATTATATAAATATCTTAAAATAATTTATCTATTTATTACATAAATCATAAATCATAAGTTTAAAAATTTATATTAAACATTAATTTAATTATATTTATTATAAAATAATATTTTTAACTCATGTCCCCATACACATGACAGTCCCAAATCATAAAATTATTTACATGATTGTTTCAAATGTTACTCGTTATACTCTTGTATACCACACTTTTATTACTCAGTCAACTCAGATTTTCTTCGTCAAAATCGGGATGAGAATGGAAATATTCCCACAGGTTAGGGTTCAATTATCATGCCTAATTGAGAATAAGTATATATATATATATATGTCAAATTTTTAAACCTCGACGGGGGATGGGGGCGGGATGATTTGAAATGTCTGGAACTCCAATGTTGCAATCCAAATAAAAGAAGTGTTTTTTTTGTAAATGTCTAAAGACTGAATTGATGCATATGCAAATGCAAATCTTAAGAATTTATGTGTTTTTTATATATATATTTCCATTCATGCGTTATCTAATTCCGTATTGAAACATTTTGTTAATAATAACTCAAAATATTGTGTAAACTGGTTTCTCGTTGAATTAAAAAACAAAAATACTGAAAGAATCCTCTACGCGTTAAAAACTTTGAAACGTCATCTCGTTAAATAATTTTTGGAAGCCAGTTAAAGAGTAACATCCATAGTTTTGTTCTTTGCATTTGAAATAATGGTTGGATACTTTTCACTTGGGCTAGAGTTTAGAAGTTAGGAAATAAGCAATGCACCCACACAACATGTTATAAAGTCAAAGTAGGAGCCATTTGATTTCAGTTTTCAACTTTCAAGCGTCGTCGTCGTATATAACAATTAACAACCCACAGAACGGTGCTTTCCGTTGCATTGCAACCTTGTTTCCGCAGCAATGACTTTCAAGTTTCAATCATATATGAATACTGAATAGTGAATAGTACCCCAAAATACACAATCTCGTTTGCTAAATATATAAGCCGACGATTATGACTTTTTTACTCGTTTGTTTAGATTTTGATAACTACTACTTGAACCCCGAAGATTTCTTAACAAATAAAAACTGAAAAACTTCAATATTAATATATTTTTCATTCAAAATATTTTGTTATGTTTAACCGCTTTAGAGAAAATAGGTCATAAACACTAAATATGTAAAACAGTTTCACATGGTAGTCAAATCATAACATTATGACAAATTTGTGTTAACTTTTATGATAATTATGTGATGAGTCATAGCAATATTCCTAAGACATTGATTTAAAAATACTATACGCGTACTTAGTTTTGGCAAATTTGATTAATATGGCTCGTGTGGTCCTAAGTACGACTTATATCGACCTTATCGAGCAGCATTATTGTTGATATACGTTCAAATTTAAAATCTTTACAGTTTACATCCTGGCAGGACTTTTGCGAATCATTGCTAGATTATTCGTTACGCCATATACGAGCAACGGGCAAAGTGAATATTATATTGTTTTTAATGCATTTTATGATCACATTGAGGAAAATATGTTGGGCAAAACTAGCTCACAAGTAATTTGAAAGTTGAAAAGTTAGTCAAAAACTAAAAAATTAGCTGGTAGTTAGAAGTTGAAAAATGACAAAAACATATTTTTTATATTATAACTGTTTGGTAAATTATATTATATTTTTTTTACAAATTTTAATTTTATTTTATGAATAACAATATATTTTGAGATATTATTATTTTAATTTATTAATAATTTTAAAATATTGTGTATTTTTTTATTTACAAGATAATTATTTTTATAACTTTTTTACCTTCGCTTATTACATGATTTCATATTACATATTCTATTATTAATCTTACACTATAACTTAAAATATTTTAAATCAAATTTAAAATAAAATAAAATAACTTAAATAAATATTATACTTTATTAGGTTAATTAAAATAATAATTAAAATAAATTATCTAATATATAAAGTTATTCAAAATTATATATATATATATATATATATATAAATTATTATTTTTAATTTTATGAATTATAATAAAAAAATAATAAATTAAATAATAAAAAATAGTGAAAATAAATAAATAATAAAATCTGGTTTTATTTAACCAGGGTAATAATAAGAAAAATTAATAAATATTTTAAAGTTAAAAACATAATGAATGGTAAAAATTAAAAACTAACTTACGTTAATAATTAAAAAAAAAATCATTTATCAGAATAGTCAAATTAATTAAAAAATTATTAAAAAAAATTAGAAATTAAGGGGGTGTATTTAATTAAGATTTTAAAAGACTTTTTTGACATAAAAAATTCTTGAAAATTTTTAAGATTTTGTAAGAAACTAAAAACTGTTAAATTTTTTTTTTTAAAGACTTTTGTAGTTTTGATTCAATTGTTTTAGAATATAGGATTTAAAAGAATTTCACAGATTTGTAAGATTTGAAAAGACTCTATGGATTTCTAGAAAAAAATTATTCAAAACTACTAAATACAAGCCAACAAAAATGTACTATACAAGCCAACAAGAATATGCTTGAAAATATCATTGAATACAAACTAATCACAAGTCATCATGAACTGAACTCTCTTACCTGCTAATAATGTAATTGAATTCCATGAATTCCAAAACATTAGTAAAATAAATATAAAATGTTTCATTTAACCTATAAAATCAATAATGTCATCAAAATATAAATCAAATAATTCAATAAAAAAAATATAATGATCCAAAATAAACATTCATTTAGTGACATATGAATAGATTTGAGATTTCTTTTATAGCATCCCAAACATTGTTTTTTGTTTCTTTGTTAAGTTGTGTATTTTTTCAAAATTGACTATGCAATAGTTTATAAAGGTCTTTTAAAACTTTAACTTTTGTTTGCCTTGACTGAGTTAAAACTTTTTCCAAATTCAGATCTAGTTCTTTTACGAAAATTTTTATTTCATTAGGAATTTATAAATCTAAAGAGGAATGAGATGGTGGACTACATTGTAAGCTTGTAAGTTGATTCGTAGTGATTGGGGTATAAACACATCACTATTAGCATCATATAAAAAGTCTCACCTTGAAACATATGTGGGTGGGAGATTATGTCACTGCCTTTAAAGCAGAGAGAATGAAATAAAAAAAATTTGTGATGAGAAAGAAAAGTCTCTCGTGGTTGAATGAGATTATTTGCTGGATTTGATATTTATATGATCAATTAAAAAGTTCATAAAATTTAATTAAAAAAAAGTCTATAAAATCTTAATGATTTTGAATAACAGATGATTTTTTTTAATTTATTTAAAATCTTAATCGAATACTACAAAATTTTGTTACTTTTTAAAAAAAATCTTAATAATCTTGATTGATTACCATCAGATTATTTTTATTACTTAATAATCTTCATTGAATACTTAAGACATTTTTATCAATTTTTTTTTTAAATCCTAAATAATTCTAATCTAATACATCATCCTAACTTAAATGGCCTGCGGAAAATAGTCTGCAAGACGATAATATTCCACTCCTATCCAAGTTCGTATAGAATTTGTTTAAGTCGACAACTAGATAGTACTTTTTAAAAATGTAGAAAACTAAAAATTATTGAAATGATTTTTATCTAATTATGAAAAAGGTCTTTTCTATATATGCATAATTAGAAATTGAACTTTAATCAGCATACACAGAAGACTCAGTTATCAGTTTGTTGTATAATTATTATGGTATAGTGGGTTTGCTTGAATCCCAACTTACCCAATTAAGATATATTTCTTTCGATGTTTTTGTAGGGAATGAAATATTCATTTCTCATTTTAATGACTTCCTTTCCCTTCTTTAATGAAAGTATATAAATCATATTTATTTTATTTTATAAATTATACTTTATAAAATACTAAACCTATTTAGTATCTGCACTTAATATGCAGTGTTTTTCAATATATAATTAACTTTGACTTGTTTTACACTTATCATACACGTTTTTTTTTTTGTTTTTTTTTTTAAATTTATGAAATGATGCTTTGATTTTAATATAGTGATTTGTAAACGTCAACAAGTACAGCACGAAATGAACAAAGTTTTAATATTATGTTGCAGTCTGAGTTGAGTATAGGAGATAGATTTGATGTTAGATGAGACCGTACCGGCAAAGAACTCATATATACTTGCTTCATTACCAATCTCATTATTTTGTATTGCTAGCCATAATGATACATACACCTTAACTATTCCTGTACGACAATGATTTGTAAAGCTTCCTCACCTTCTCTAACCATAAGTTATGAGTAAGATAAGAGAAGAAAGAATCAATTGTTTGGTATATCGAATTTTAAAAATAAAAAATCATGAGAATATTTGGTGTGCTGTAACGTGATTTAATAGCACAAAAAGAAAAGTCAACCTATACATGGGTTGTATAGAACCCAAGACCCCAATTACGTACGTATTTGATGTTAATTTTGTGAAGTGATTTCAAATTCAGGCAGAATTAATTTTAGATAATTTTATATATGTTTGATTTTATATTTAGAAAAAGTTAAGAATTGATTATGAGTTTAAAATTGATTTTAAATTAAAATAAATAATAGTAATTTATGAATTGGATCCAAAAATTTATATTGTATTTTACATTCAAATAAAAATCACATTACTTTAAAATTAATTTTACAAAAATCAATTTTATCAATATTCATTTAAATACACACTAAATTAATACATGTATCATAGAAAAATAACAAACTCCTAAACTTTGGGAGAGAAATGATGTTTCAGCTTAATACTGTTTCAATACACTTTTTCACGTTAAATATAATTTTTTTTTATCGTATTTTATTTAATTTATAATTTTGGTCTCAACATTTTTAAATAGAAATATTTGTCTCTTATTCTAAAAAAATTACAAATTTAGTCCAATTCTCAATTTTAACTATTTTTTTATTATCCAATTGAAATCTATACTTATATATTCATTTAAGATATGATAAAAAAAAATTTAATTAATTAAAATATAAAAAATGTAGGCAAAATTAAAAATTAAACAAAAATTGTGAATTTTATAAAATAGGAACCAAATATATCTATTTTAAAACAAGAAAATCAAACTTGTAGATTTAATAAAACAGGAGGATCAAAGTTATAACTAGGCCATTTTTTTTAAAGTACAAGCTATAGAGATGAATATCTTTTATAATATCAACAAATATTTTTGTTTTAAAAAAATTGTCGATAAATAAATAGTAATTTGTTGCAAGAGAATTTGAATCTACAACCTATATTTTTGTTTCTTTTCTTTGAACTGATTAACCTTATAACGCCTATGAAAGCAAATACTATAGTATCATATTCTTCTTTTAGCTAGTCAACCTTGTAACTCCAGAAACCTTGTAACCCGTGGAATCGTATCCAAAACTTATCCATTATGATCCTATCCTAAGTATGTGGTTACTGTTTAGCCATTATCACAAATGACAATGACAAGGCTACTAGTTAGGAAAGCTTGTATTGTTAGATCTGTTGCCTAAGGATAGTTTCCAGCACTAACCAAATAACTGAATTTCTTAAAAGGAGAAATCACATAGTTAGGACTTTTTTTTACATTCTAATTTTAGAATAATTTTTAGGAGAAAAAAATATGAAAAATAAATAATTTTAATTTTAATTTTTCTAACGGTGAAGGAAATTATTTCAAATAGATTTATTAAAAAAATGTGAGACTTCTATTAAATTAGTTATTGAAAAAGATAATGTTAACTTTTAGAAAAATTAATTTCATTTTTTTTATATTTTTCTTTTTTAGAAGTGATTTTTAGAGTGATATTTTCAAACAAACCTTAATTCTAAAAGGATTTTTTAGAAAGAGAAAATATGAAAAAAATAAATAAAATTAACTTTTTTAAAAATTAAAATTGTGTTATTCAATAATTAATTTATAAAAGTTTCGCATATTTTAAAATAAGGTATATAAAAAGACTTCTATTAATTATAGTTGAAAAAAATGATTTTAATTTTTAAAAAATTAATTTATTTTTTATATTTTATTTTTTCAAAAATTCTTCTAATGAGTTCAAGAACGTCCAACTACGCACTAAAACATATAAACATTGACGCAAACTCTTCAGACTCTCAATGTATAAGTGATAAAAAAATTCAAAATGCTTTCGGCCACAGGGTTAGAAACTGGACCCTGTGCATTCAAACACGTACCACACAAGCACGCTCTGTCTAAAATCTAAATAAGCGATTATTTATTTTAAGTCAATGGTGATCATTTTATTATTATTTCATTTTTTGGTCACTGGAGAGGGGGTTGGGGTTATAACGATAGCATGGATCCCAACATGCTTCATGAGGATCACATCCCGCTGGCCACTCTACTAGAATTAAAATTATTTTTCTTGATTCTAATGAGAATTGATTTTGAAGTTAAAGGATTTATATATTTGATTATAATTTTACTTTAAAAAAATTAGCAATAAAACTCTATAATTTTTTATCTAAAACAAATTACTTAAAAGTTTTTGAACTTAAAATCAACTTTGAACTCAACTAATTCTTCATCAACACATGAACATTTACTTAAAATCACTAATATTATAACATGATTTTGGATCACTACATGAAACAAACACGCACTAAATTTCCTGAACATTTCAGAATTAATAAGATTTACCCTGTAGGATTGAATTGAAGACCTTATCAAGATTCAAGAATACATAGCCTAAAAAATGTAGAAACAAAGGAACTTCTTCCCATTCACTAAAGAAAGCATTTTACAACGAACACAAGAGACAAAACAAAGCAACCACCAGAACCAAAAGATTGAGCAGATAAAGAATTTTTGGGTTGCTTACACAATTTCTAAACCCCTCCCTATATTTAAGAGCCTAGTTTTACTTCACTGTTAAGGTTGAGGCAGAAGAAGCGGCATTAATCAAAGATGAAGATGGAGGAAGGCAATGTCTTTGGCTACTACTTTTAATTGCTGAACGCCGTCGAGACGATGAAGGATTATTGGAGGAACCCTCGAACCTGCAAGACTGACTTCTCATTTTCCTCTTTTCACCTTCTTGAACCCTCTCCGATGTAACTTGTGGAACCTTTGTGTCATTTAGGCCAGGAGGGAGAACACAGTTGCAGAGAAGACCTTCATAAAAAAAAAAGAAAAAGGAATGCTTACTAGTTGTTGTTTTGTTGGGATAGGGAGGGCACAAAAATCTTGTTTTGAGTACAAGGTGCAGCATAGGAACATCAATTCACATAACAGGTAGTGCATAATCACAATTTAAATATATCAGTATACGCTCTTTAGAGCATTCCCCTCTTGTCACTTTGTGCTGCAAGAAGCATGCTTTGCTTCTTTGTTGACAATGAATTTATAGCTACAGTCCATCAATTAAAATAAAAAGACTTCTTGGTGTATTCTTCAATCTGAATTGAAGTTTCACTTAAATAATCCATGTTGACATTAATGCAAATGTTCACTCCTTAAAAGAACAACACTAGAAAGGCATAAGAAGAACCTACAGAACAAAAAATAGATGCAATTTTACAATTGCTTTGGATACTGTTCTCCTTAAAAAAACAAGCTTTATTATATCCAACAAAGTTAAAAAAAGAAAAAAAACATGTGAAGTCTAATAAGTTAGAATGAAGAAAGAGGTATGAGAAGAAATAGATAATTCCAAACACAACATTCAACAACTGATAGGAGCCGTTGGAGTATCCATCCAACAAATACAAAGTATAAAAAACAAAAAAAGTGAATTAACGAGGAGAATATGGTCCTTACCAAGTCGAGCAAGTCGATTGACCCAACGAGGGATTGACTTTCCCGTGAATTTGAGACAGACATGGTTACAGAAGTGGTTGCAATTTTTGGAAATGAGATGGTAAGTGTTGCCAGAGTACTCCTGAGCGAGCTTCTCCATGAAAGCCCGAACATCCTTGGGACCCAGATCTGTTGTTCCGATGAAAATAGATTTTCTGAAAGTGAAGCCAGGGCAGTGTTTGGGTTGCACTTCGAAAATCCCCGTCGTGTCGTGCTCGTGCGCACCGAAACCATATTCAACTCCGTGAACTTGAACCCCGGAATGGTAGACTCCTAGGCCAAGCCAATAGGCGTAGCCGTTAATTGGGGTCAGATCGTAGACGTTGAGGTGAACGGGGACGGCGCCAGGCTTGTTCTTGCGTGGCCCTGACACCAGCTTACGCAGCATTATTATGTTGTTGCTGCAAGTTGCAAATTGCAATTGATTGAGAGAGAAGAGAAACAAATGAAAAATAAAAAGTGGTCCTTTAAGTTTGGAAGAAGAAGAAGAAGATGAAGAATCTCTATGGGTGTGGGTGCAGCCCTGGCATGGCATCTATCGGCGGCCGAAAGTTCCTTTGCTTCACCCACCTTTCACTTTTTATTTATTATATTATATTATATTCTTCTCAGAGTAATTATGATTTTCCTCGTCTTCTGCTATCTAGTGGTTACATGTCTCTAGCCAGAGAAATTATTAGTACTAGCTAATTCATCAACACTATGAATAAATCATACAGAATGATACAGCTGGCGTCCTGAATAATTAAATATATATACTACTCGTCCTTAATGAGATTATTCCTAAATTTAAGAGATCTTATGAAATTTTAAATCATTTTTAATTAATAAAATTTATTAAGAAACATAAAATTATAGAGTGTAAACTTTATACAGAATTTTATTTAATAAATTTCATTTATGACTTGACTTTTTTTTAATAATTTTAGTTAATACAATAATCAAAAATATTATAAAGTACTACTGTCTTAAATAGTAGTTTTCTTATTCTTATCCATAAATGTTACTTTAGGAATTATTAATAAGTTAGATTTTATTTCCATAAAAAAAATGTTATACTTTATTAGTGATTTAGTGGAGGAAAGTAAAACTCATAATCTTTCTTTCTTCCTTTTTTTTTTTTCTTCATCCATCTTATCAATCATATAATTTCTCGAAAACTCTAATAATGTATTGAAAAATCTGCTATATCTTTTACTTTTGTTTATGTTTCTATTCTTTATTTTAAATTTTAAATAATTTGAATTTGAACAGTGTTAACGTTACTCCACTCTGTTGCTTGTACTGTGTGTGTCCCGAAATCTGAAACCCTGCTTCAGTTTGCACTGAGGCGGTGAGGGCGCATGCTAATGCCTCTGAAATTGAAGTCAGAAAGAATAGAAGGAAGGAAGCATTGTTCCCTTGTTGTTTTGGTTTTGGAAAGAAAGAGTTAAAAATCATTATCGAAGAAGTGATCTCTGTTCCCTATGAATGCCTCAACATCTTCTTTTATTCCCTTTTTATAATCCCTATACCAAACGGTATAACTCCTTTTCTTTTCTTTTCTTTTCGGAATGACCAAATCGCATATTTCAATGTTAAATCAGGTCTCACTAACAAGACACTCCTTAAAATACTCAAAATAAAAAGTTTATTGCTCGTCAAGAGAGTACTAGTATAAAAAAAATTATGAACAGCATAATTTTATTTTTCTTAATAAATAAATTTTTAATTTTTTAACCATTATTCTTAGAACATTGGTTACTATTTCATTTGACTTGAAAAAAAAAAAAAACTGAACTATGGGATATAGACCCGCATTTTGCTCGTCATATCCAAATTTAAGCCTGTCAGAGTTGCTTTGTTAATGATCGTGGCACACTATAATGACATGTGATAATGGAACACGAGACATTGGTAGTGGTGGAATTATCATGTGTATATGTAGTGTAGTGTAGTGTAGGGCATGTCTGGGTTCCAGAGCCCATTAAAACTAAATTTATAAGGAATTCAAATTAAAAATATAATAATGTTCATATTTTAACTATAACTTTTAATTAAAAAAATTTACTTGCTCTTTCATTTTTAATATCGGTTTTTCTTTTTTCACATAAGTGATACTGGTTGTTTCTATTCATAAAATTTGAATTCAAGATTTTGTTTTAAAAAATTGAGTCCAATGTCATTCAAATCAATCACATGATATTATTTATTTAGATTTTGTTTTTCATAAATATTACAGGAAAATGCCATTTATGGGTATTTTAAAATAAATATGTTTGGTTGCATTTAATATTCTTAATAATATTTTTAAAAATCAAAATAATTTAAATAAAAAAATCAAGATATTTTAAGATTTTTTTTATTCCTATGGATATATCATATTCCCGTATCTTCTCATATAATTAATGCAGGGAAATAGGATGAAAATGATACTTATAACATTCCTAAAAATCAATAATACCAAAAATAAGTTTTTAAAACTGGTAATAAATATGGGTACGTACGATATGTAATATTTTGATATTATATTATCGGAAATCAGATTTTATTTCATCAAACAAACATACTCTTGATATTTCTTTAATAATTATTTTTAAACGATATATGGATCAAGAATCACCCATAGTTTGGGCTACAAAGTCCATTAATTACCTGAACTTATATTAGGTGGGCTACCAGATGCTTTATATCAGCAGTTTGCTCACTCCACTATGGTTTGGCAAGTGAAAGCAATCACAATGTACATCGGGTTACAAGGTCTCTATATTTTTATTATATTATTAAAATTAAATTTCAAATTAAAGTATGACATGTGAAATTTTTAGCATTAAATATTTTTTATTCAAAATGTATTTATGAAACTTTTAAAATACAAGTGCATCCAGAAATAAATCTTGAAAAAGAGAGAAAAAAATCAAGTGCATATCTGGGAATCCATCAATTGCATTCGGGGAAGTGTGCATTTGGGTCCTGGTCCACACACTAAAAGATTCTGGACCAATCGCAGGCTTTTTTCTCTCTTTCTTTTTGACGTTCATTTGATAAATTTCTTTTGGGTGAGTGGTGAAAAAGAAAAGACATCATATTACTTGTGAATTATGGACAATTCAGGTGATCCAGAAATTAGAAAACAGAAAAAGACTCACTTCCCACGAAGCTTCTCTTAACTTTATTCATCATTTAGTACTAAAGGAATCGATGCTTTCTTTCTTCTTCTTTTTTCCTTGGAGAAAAGAACTTATAAGCCTTTCCCGAAATAACTTTGTGAACTGTGATGGGTGGAAAAAGATGTTTATATATATCCAATAGCAAATATACCATAAGTCTATAATCTTTGTCAATTGTACTCTGAAGAGTTCTATAGTCTTAGTGATTTACAATCAAATAAGAAATACAAAACACAGAATATGGAGGATTTTTTAGTGTTCAATAACATCAATAATAAGGTTTGAACCTTGTCCACCCAAAAAAAAAAAAAAGGTTTGAACCAAACATCCCAATCTCCTACCAGTAAAATCCTGTTGGGTTAGAAAATGGATGAGTACACTCTGACATACATGTTTTGTGTCAAATATGACTTTCGTAAAACTAAGAACGTTTTGTTGTACCAAAAAGCACCCTCTCTTGTAGTTTTGGTCATATCTGAAGAACTCATCAAAACTGAAACCACCTTGTCATCACAACTCACATGCATTGTTGTGATTATATGCAGCTTTAGTAGCTTTCTCACTTGATTATGTTATATATATGAAGCTTTGGTACCTTTCTGACTTGCTTGTGTCCAGCGAAATATCCTTGTCACTTTTCACCCCTCCATTCAGCGACATTGACATACCATCTATGATGCATGCAGCTAGCTACAAATGGATTTGGCTGTATAGTATCTCTTTGGTATAAAGATCATTCTATATCATTTTCAAATACAGATCGATTTTTCATATATATGTTAAAGAAACTATATTTTAATTTGAAAATGATCATAATAGTTTAAAGATGGACAAATGCGAAATTCATTTTCAATTCTATCTCTAATGACGAAATTTTAAGAATAATTCTATTTTTTCTCTAATTTTTTTTTCTAGTAGTGATATTGTATTGTCCAATCATTTTGTCACGATTGTCATTCAAATAAACGCTAAAGACAAAGAAGCAAAAACCCACCACTTAAACAAGACTAACATTAACCTTTTCGCGCTACGCACTTAAGACTGAGGGACTGTGTATCATCCAATCATTTAATGGTTACTGATCTACTTATTACTGAACGAGACCCTAACTGTCCTCTAGTCGAGAGATAATATTATGAAGATAATTAAGAGAATAGTCTTATAGGATAATTGTGAAAAGATAAAGATATTATCTTTGAAATTAATTTGTTATTTTATGTATGATAATGATAATATCTTTATCTCCAAATAAAGAGATAAAGATAATATCTTTATATTTAAAACCTCTTATATAAACAAGGCCTCACCATGAAATCAGCTAGATTCCACTCTCACTTGCTTTGGCTAGTCTTTCTATCCACAAAATTTCTAGACTAATACATTGGCGCTCACCGTGGGACTTGATAAACTTTGATGCCCACACTATATATATGAAAATCATGGAGAATGACGAGTTCAAGTTCAAATCATACTCCCCTGAAAGAAGTGAGGGAAAACACCCCCTCCACCTTGCAAGAACTCATATGACGACACAGTACTTGAAGCACGCGATATAAGATGTTAAGAGGAGAGCTGACGAAGTCGAAGTAGAACAAAAGGCCATGAAACAACAGTTGGAAACGATGAAACATGGTGAGGATACCTCGACTGAACTCCAAGGAGACTTCCAACCATTTTCGGAGAATTTATGGAACTCCGAAAACCTCAAATTCTACTATAGCTAAGTCCTAAAACACTTAGTTAACCATTTTCCAAGTATTTGCATCATTAGTTCATTCGTAGAATAGAGGGGGTCGACCCTGTACATAAGTTCTATTTTTGCATGTATTCATCATATATCATTTGCTTTTCATCAAGTTTACCTTTGCCAAATGCTTAATTACATTTGTACCATCTGATTGGAAAAATACGGCTTGCATATATCGACTTGGAAAAATATGGCTTTATGTATGTCGACTTAAAAAAAATACAACTTTATGTATATTGACTTGAAAAAATACGACTTTACGTATATCAACTCGAAAAAAATACAACTTTATGTATATCGACTCAGAAAAAAAAAATATAACTTTACGTATATTGACTCGGAAAAAATATGGTTTTACGACTCGGAAAAAAAAATACGACTTTACGTATATTAACTCAAAAAAATATAGCTTTACGTGTATCGACTCAAAAAAATACGATTTTACATATATCGACTTAAAAAAATACGGCTTTACATAGATCGACTCGGAAAAATACGACTTTATGTATATTGACTTAGAAAACCATCTAACTGTTTCATCGACTGGACGACTGTCAATCAATTATATATCGTAGACAAAAGAAGAAAGACCAATCACCTCAATAGAACAAGACTTAGCCTCTTCACGCTATGCACTTAAGGCTGAGCGACTGTGTGCTGTCCGATCATTTTGTTGATGATTGTTATTCAAACAAAAGCAAAGATCGATTTAAGGCTGATGGGCTGTGTATCGTCCAGTCTATTCATTTTGTTGATCGGAGGGTTGCTAATTTACTTGTTATCGAACGAGACCTTAACTGCCCTCTTAGCCAATAGATAATATCAGGAAGATAATTAAGAGAATAGTCTTATAGAATAATTGTAAAAAGATAAAGATATTATCTTTATCTTTGAGATTAATTTGTTATTTTATGTATGATAATGATAATATCTTTATCTCTTTAATGATAAAGATATTATCTTTATTTTTAAAACTTCTTATATAAACAAGGCCTGATCATGGAATGATCTAGATTCTACTCTCACTTATTTGACTAGTCTTTCTATAATTTCAAAATTTCTAGACCAGAACAGATGGTACATAACCCACATTATAGTCCGCCTATTGGTAAGAAATTTAAGTAATTTGTTTAATGTTTTAGATTCAAACTCTATTATCACTAATATACACACAAAAAATGTTTAATGGATATCTACCATTTTTTGTCAGATTATGTTAGTCTAATATAATACAATTCCATAACATGATAATGTTAAGATATACAAATGAGAAATACGTATACCAATTAAATTTAATAGTCGTTCTTGTACAAATTTATACAAGTAATAATTATAGTTTTTTTTTCATTTGGTTTCTTTTCCATTTGATGTAGAGTTGCCAAAATGGGACATTTGATCTGATGGGCCAAAGCGTAAAAACAAGTTGGGTCAAGCCAATTTTCTTAGTCTTGAGTTTCCAGTACCTCCACATACTGCTTTCTGCACCTTCCATACATTATGACACATGATAATTTTTTTTGGTAAGTTAGTTTTTTTCCCATAAATAATGACACATGATATTATATTTACTTGTAAAACTCCATCTTATTATTTTTTTCACATGAAGTAATCTTGTTACAAAATAAGACCAATCCTTAAAAGATGCAAATATTAATTTTATCTAATATAAACTCACTACTTATGTGTCTTTATTTAAAAGCTTGTTTAGAATAATTAATAAGTTTCACTAAACAATTTCAACTTTTAGGACACCTCTTCTTTATTAGTGACACAATTCTTACGATGGTGATTTTTCAAACTGCAAAGATACGAGATTATCCTTCTATGAGTGTGTTCATGTTAGAAGAGAGACCAATCATATATTTAGCTGATCTTTTAGCAGAAATTGCTTTAGATTCCATTTGATTAGAAGATGTCCATTATTGTATTGTTGCAGCCTTGGCATATAATGGAAAAAAAAACAAACAGGTTTTTAGGATGCTTAACCCTATCTTATCTATTGGTGGCAGATATATGTTTGCTTGCTTGTAAAAGGGTAAAAGATAAAAAGATAGATTTTCATGTCCTTAGAGAGCAACTGATAAATCAAGCAAAAAAACATTGTTGTAGATCTGGCGGGGTCCATTATAAAAAATAAAAAAAACAGTGGAAAACTGGGACAATAATTTTTCTTTAAACAATTTCAAACACGATTTTTGACAAAACAGAAGAGAGAAAGAGAGGAAGAAATAGATAGTGAAACGAAAATAAATAATCCTGAAATACTGTCCAGCTAACACATAGTACGGTTGAACAGTTTTATAATACTATATGGTTTGCTTGTAGTTGCGTTTGATCGTAATACGACAATAGACTTCTATAAGCACTACAAATAACAATAATAATAAGTTTTTAATATATTAAATATTGTTGTACTATTTTTTTTTTTTAATTCCTTAACAACACGTTTAAGTTAACATAGAAAATAAGTACCTGACTTGAAGAGGTTAAGTAATGGGTTGCACTGTTACTACGTAGACTTATTATTAGACAACTAATTAAATATGAATAAAACGAATCTTTGCAAGATTTGAGACCACTTGATGATTGTGACCTTGTAGATGCAGCAGCAGATAGGACAAATACCTTCCTATACTAAAACCTACTTAATGTAGCAAAGCAATTGTCTAATTTCCTGTTTCATGTGTGGACAAACAAACCGGTCATTGTTCATAATCAGATTATTCACGTTTCTAATGTTATAATCCAACCTCAAAAAGATCTCCTGATTTTCTAATTATGCATATGAAAATATCTGTTGAGAGGGACAAAATTCACTTTAATATTCTTTACACCTCAGAAGATTAAGATTAGTTTCATGCTTCTGACTACAAAATATATCTTACTTTTTAAGGGAAAAAAAAAACTGCTGGTTGTTTAGTATTTTTGGTATAACATATCATATTTAGAATTTATATTCGGACTAGCATCTCGCCCAAGCATTTACTTGTTCCTTTGTAGTCCTCCTATATTATTATTTTGCCTAAAAAACTACCGAATCTGCATGTAGGCTGAGACGATCAATTGTTTTACGAGTACATACATGAATGTGCCTTCAATTGTTGTTTCACATTTGTACGATGTAAACAGTTTAGAGAGAGAGAGTTTGTTTATCAGTTGGCCAATCGAGGCACACGATTTTGAGACAAATAAATATGGTGCATGTTGAAATTTTGAAAAACGCACCAAATTGCTAGAAGAAATGGAAAATTTAAGTATTGAATTAACAAAGATTTATTGGTATTTGAATATTGTTAAAATTATTAATCCTAAACACTTATTTGATTTAAGAGTTGACTTGTTATGTAAAATTTAAATGAACAAAAGTAAGAAAAAAATAAAATAAAAAAATAGACAAGTGAAAATTAATAATAAAGCAATAAATTAGATTTTGAAAAATTATTAAATAGCAGGAGAATGGAAATTTAAGATAATAATAACGAGTTGTGTTGAATTTCTCTAAGTGTGACTTCCATGTAAATACATAAATATATTCTTCATTCAAATATTTTATATTATCCTTAACTTATGAGTGTTTAAAACATAATATTTTATTAAATCAAACATAAATCACTCAATGTCACTTTTAATGTCTTAAGTTCAGTTGAGTGATATACTCCATTAGAACTCATTCTTAACTCCAAGTTGAGTGATATACTTCTAATGTGTACGACATTCAAACCTTGTGACATGCATATATAATAGGCTAAACCATGTAATAGACAAAAAAAAAAAAAATAGAGAAAAAGATTTTACAAGACTAATGGAGTCTACCTTATCTAGTAACATAAGATCCCAATCTTAGTTCCAAGTTTGAAAACATATGTCTATGAGAATCAAATCCCATAACATGCATATATAACTCGCCAAATCATATAACAAGTAATAAAGATGGAAAAATAAATTTTAAATTGAATATTTCATCGAATAGATATAAATAAAATAGTTTACATGTAAACAACCTAGATCACAATCCCTCAACACAAGAGAATTAGCCTCTCAAAGTCATGAGAAGCAAGAAATTGGATTACAATTGAGAAAATGGGTGATAGAAACAAAGGAAGCAAGCAATATGAGTGATAGCATCCCTAAGGAACAAACATGCTTTTATATTAAAAATCCTCGCTCTGTCATTTTTTTCTCGTAAGTAACAGCTCGCTAAGTGGACATGCATGCTTAGCTAATTCTTTAATAATTGGAAAACAAAGAAATAAATTCGCTCAATGCTAATTCACGCTTAACAAATTCCTTAGTGAATTCTTCAAAAATTGAAAATAGACAGGCGAGAGAATTGCGCTTAGCGCGAGTTTGAGCCTAGCGTGTGTTGCGTGTGACACCTTTTACCCCAAAAGTTAGGTCTTAAAATAAAGTACGAAAATAATGAAACATTATACAAGGAAATATAGACTTTCCATGAAATTTTCATGAGTAGAAGGTTCACATTCTTAAATTCTCAAAATAATCTACGCTTATAAGTACATAATGTAAATTCAAAACATTTGACATCCAAATGACTACACAAGAGTACGACATTTAACAAGAAGAACTAGATGTGAACAAGTAACCTTGCCCCGATGTCACAGCTATCAAAGCACAAGCCCAAAAAAAAAAAAACAAAACTAAGCTAGATAGGTTAAGCCTCTCCTCCTACATCCTATTCGATTACTAGACGATCCTTACTTGCAAATGACAATCAGCCCAAACACACACAACAAGAATTGCACAAAGAAAGGGAGTGAGAATCATTCTTGCATAAAAATAAGATACAATAGAAATGGGAAACAAGAATTGCTTACTTTTAGGATACGTACACCCATGTAGATCACATAACAATAATACAATTCTTTATAGTATCATAATGTATATGAAATGCAATGCCTCTTAAACTCTATCTCATATGCCATGTGGTACCATATCTAGCTCGAGAGAATAGTCTAGGAGTGTGATCTACCTAGAAGCGTCATCGACGTTAGTGCCTTCGGCATAGACTACAACACTTAGAATGATTCGCATGTCATGACCTTCACCTTCTTGGTTCACGGCTATTCAACAACTCTCAAATGTTATGATGCTTGTTCAAAACATTCAAACAAACAATGATTCCAACGAACCTAATATCATGCACTAGTGAGCTCATCCTCGCCTCTCGCAAGCTAGGTCACTCACGGTTAGAATACCACCTAGGCCCATCCTTGCCAACTCATAGGCTAGGTCACTTATCCTAATGACATTCAACAATACCTCATATCACATACTCAAACACTACATATTCACATCTTAGTATTCATATACAATACCCCATAAAACATAAATCATGCATTTGAAGTAAGAATTCGCATAAGAAATTACTATTAAACATTTGCACATCAAAATATAAGTTTTAGACACTTTTTAGGAAAAAGTTAAAGTTAACCAAAGTTGACCAAAGTTAACAAACAGTCAACGTTGGACTAGATGGTCAACGGTCAACACCAGGCCAAACGATATACGTTAGACGCTGTCTGTCTCGAAGCTAATATTTTGTAGAATGCCGAAAATGACTTTTCTGCAGAATCTAAAGCCTCCCAGAGGATTTCTCACACTATAATCAATCTCTAAAAAGATCAAGAATATTATCTAATACTTATAAGACTCTCATATGGTACAAATAATTCATTACAATAACAAATTCATACAACTTCATCAAGGAAACTCTCAAACATTCCCAAATCACCAAGAACACAAGAAAGGAATAGCTCACTATAACATTGTAGTCACTCAATGGTAGAACCTAAGTATTCTAGGACCTTCGTAGTTCATTCAAAATAGAGGAAACATACAAATTTAACAGCTTTGAGGTTTTAGATAACCTTTCTACCCATGACCAATGTCATTCCAATCAATAAGAATAGACTCACTCCTCCTTACCTCAAAAGTAGAAAATGCAGCAAGGGAAGGGGATGACGCGTAAATTTTCTTCCAAACCTCGCAAACACGACAAATGTTCTTGCTAAAGTTCTTCCAGTGCCGTCACGTTTCCACCAAGAGAAGAAAAAAAAAAAGTGTTTTTAGGTTTTGGAGCAGATATTGACAGTTTTATGTATACTTTTGGGCTATGAGCATAAGGTCCAATAAAAAAGTATTTTAAAGAAAAATGGGTTTTGCATTACCCAGTCCATTATTTGGCTATAATAATATGCTAGTCTTCTTTTATCATTAAAATTGGAAAATCCACTTTTTAATAACTATAACTATATTCTCAAATTACCATTTATCTATTTGGTTACAAACATATTCACAATAATTATTTATAATGACATAGAAAAATTAAATAAAAATAAAATAAAATAAATGGTGAAGTGTTACACC
Source organism: Amphicarpaea edgeworthii (assembly GCA_014843725.1). NCBI lineage: Eukaryota > Viridiplantae > Streptophyta > Magnoliopsida > Fabales > Fabaceae > Amphicarpaea > Amphicarpaea edgeworthii. The sequence goes on along the minus strand of CM026322.1, from coordinate 21,872,104 downwards.
TGTGTTGCGCTTAGCGCAAAGTTGAACTTAGTCTCAAGTTTGAGCTTAATCACCCCAAAATCCAACTCTTTTTCCCATCTTCTCTTGAGTATGAACTTAGATCTACAAAACATGAAAAATGCTGCATTTTCTATAAAATGACTTCATAAGGTTAGACTTTAACAAAACTATTAAAATTTATATTAAATGAGTTCAGACTAAGTTAAAATCATAAGAAAATTGGATAATGGTCATGAAAAACACTCTAATTACATACACAAAGACGTGATTATCAGTACAAAACTTGATACTGCTTAGTCAAAGGGAAATTTTTCTACTGTTTCGAAACTTCCATTGGCGTTGGCTCACAGTAACTAGATACAGATTTGATTTCAATTTGCAGATTGTTTTAGCAGAGCTAATTTTGATTTTAAATTGAACCAAATTGTGGCAGATTCCAGTTCAGTATTGAAACGAAGCTAGTTATATATGTTAAATCTCCCAGAAAGAAAAGGACTTAATTTTAGCATACAGGAATTGAACAATTGAGAATTCATGAACAGATAATTAAAGAACTTTGATCGATCCTCTCATAAACAAATTTACACAATACATTATTATTATTACAAGCTGTGAAACAATAAATTGAGCAAAATGTTAACCCTACTAAGTACCAACTTGAACACGTACAATCCCATGATGCTTAATTAGAGCTTTAGGGACAAGTCAAGGTGCTTCATTTCCTCTTGATTAATGGTCTTCAAACGAGTAATTCCACTAACTAGATTTCCATTAAGCATGGTCTTTTTCACCACATCGAATTTCCCAACATGAGCTCGTGATGATGTTTTGTGACAACTCTCCATCGTTAGTTTCCCTATTCCAGGTTGTTGACCAATAAGGGGTCTAGACCACCCATGATGATGTCCAAAAGTGGTTCCAAACCCATTATTGAATGAAAAATGAGAAGAAGAAGAAGAAGGCTTGTGAATGATGGAGTGAGGTTGAATTCCAAGTGGTTTGTTATTACTACTAGCACCATGGAGAGGCAGAGAAGCCACAGTGGCATAGTGGAGAAAGGGAATCCCAAGAGTTTGTGAACTATAGAACTTTCTCTGACCTCTCTTTGCAATTGACCTCTCTCTCTTGTGGGCGTTTTGGTGTCCCCCAAGAGCTTGTGAACTGTAGAACTTTCTCTGACAGTAGTTGCAAGAGAAAACTCTTGGCTCTGACCCATTATCATGTTTTTCATCTGTGTCCAAACACGTGATCAGATTCAGCACTGGACTATTGCACCCAACAACAGAATCATCACAAGAGGCATTTAGATCCAATAATAAAGTATCTGCTTTTGCCTTTTGTTGTTGTTCTTCTTCTTCCTCAACAGATGGGGTGCTTGGACTAGAAGGAGTCCTTTTAGCCTCATGGCTCAGTGTTTCCATTGCAGAGTACTTTCTTTCCTCGTGTCCTTGTAGTTGGCAGTTTAAGAAATTCTAGGTTGCTGATTCGTGACACCCACCTTTAAATGAAAGGAAAAAAGGAGGCTTTATTCCTATTATTTATTATTTACTATCATAGGTACGTGTATGGAATAAGGATAAGTTTTATTTTCATAGTTAAGGGCAACAACAGTCACTTTAATGATTAGGTTTAGTACAGATTAAATTTAATCACTAAAGTCACCGTTTCTATTGAGAAACACATTTATATTAATTTAGTGCTAAATTGCATTTTCACTATTTATATTAGTCTAGAAAGTGTATTCAAAGGATACAGACTGATATAGTTGCAGTTGCAGATGAAGATGGATGGATTTATATTTGATACAGTAGTTTTGACTTTTATTGAAAATCAAGTACGTAATGACCCTGTCACCCATGTGGCTGGCTGTATAGACTGAGACTCGTGCAATTGTGTGTTTGCATTGTACTTTTTACACACTGGCCTACATCTGAACAAGCTTTTGGTTTGGCTTGAGAAACTATTGGTGAAGAATTATTATATCTGTGATTTCAAGCCTCTCCCTTATCAACATTCAATATCATGTTAAGTGTACTAACTAACTCTCTGGTCTATGTCATATGCTATGCTTGTTCAGAGTCCAAGAATAAAGCAATTCAAGTTTTCATTTAAAATTCATCCAACAAAAAAATTGTGTTATTAATTTTTATAAAGTAGCGATCAAAAAAAAAAATCTTATAAAGTAAAAATGTTTTACCCATTGATAAAAGAATATACTACTATAGAATTATTTTTTAGACCTCATTCAAGGTTAGACCTGTCTTTCCTCATATACACACAACGTGGGATCGTTTAAGGCACCGTTTGGAGTTGGCCTTTGGGTGCAACTAGGAGCAGAAGAAGATTATTGTTAGGTGATTCATTCAATCACGCGCGGCTTAAAAAGTAAAGTTATTAATGATGCCATATAGGACACAAAGCCAAACATTGTCATGGAGACCAAAGTCACCACCAAACAAACTTCCCTTGGTACTTGAAAGTCTATCAATCAGGGAACCCTGTCCCCATTTGTTGTTAAACTGTCCCTTAATTTGCATCTCTCATTTGGCTTTTTGTGTGCTCCGTCTGCATCTCTAGTTTCTACTTAAAACTTCTAAGGCACATCTTAATAGTACTACTTTATTATGTATAACCATAGCGTATTTGTTTAAAATTTGAAACGGCTTTTCACACTTCACAAGATCAGAAAATCATCATGTACGGCGAGTGAACTCTTTCTTGTTTCAGATCAGGTCATACAATTCGGCTTGTAATGTAATGTACTACTATAAGAGGATTACCAAAATATTCTTATTTTGGAGTATGTAACTGTTATTATTAATCATTTTTACCACGATCATTCACAAGTCAATATTTTTGACAACTGATTATTATCATATCAAAGTGCCAATTACGTACCCCACCTGAAAGGATGATGATGAGTGAGTTTGGGAATATAAAGTAATAATTCTAATTGGACAAACAAGTTCTATGATTCCATTTTAGTTGTCTAATAAATGCATAGAATCAAATCTCTTTTAGAGATTTCTCTGTCTGTGCATCCGAAAGCTTCCCTCTCCCAAAAGAGAATGGCACAGTATTAATGTTCCGATCCATCCCCCTCGTCCTAAGAAAAAATATATCTTTAGGATCTAATCCATATCAAAGTACTCGAAAGATGACAACTTTAATGCTAGCTACTTTCTTTCAACTCCTCTATTCCCTTCTTAGTCTCCCACACACTCAAATCAAATAATCGATGACGTTTAAAGTTCTTTCTCTCTCGACACAAACACACGTAGATGATGACAAAATGTCACAACAAATCAAAACATGGCGTGGCCTTCATGGTCACGTACGTACTCGAGGTCGAGTTATAGTAAATCCTAAGCTCGTGTTCACGATTTTCGCCAATAATATCTCCTGCTTTCCTTCATTCTTTTAATTAATATGCGCTTTTTTTCTTTTACCTAACTTTTTCTCTCTCTTTTCTTACATCTAATTCGAAAAGTCATTATTCTTGAAGAGCACTGTGTTTTGCATGTAGTTGAGTTGTTTGACTATGTCTATGTGGATGGATATTGATAAACGGATCCAGAACACAAGTTCAATTGCCTGCGGACAAAGGCAAACAGAAAGGTTTGTGGCTTACAAGGACAGGACTAAAGGTGTGCTTAATGACAAATTATGACATGCATGCATGGTCATCCATACCACCGTACTTTCGACTCATCTCGATATGACACAGTTGTATGTTATCTATTTTCTCGTAAATTGAAAAACTTATTTATCAAGACGATAGACAGTGACCGATCTATGATGTAGGGTTAATGAAGACAAATTATTTTTAAAAAATTATAATATTTATTATCATATATATGAAAAAAAAAATGGAATAAAATTTCTAACCAAATCAAGTATAAAAAGAAAACAAATAAGAAAAAACTAATAAAAAAATTATAATACCGACAAAAAAATATATTGAGGCAGGGGTCAACTTATAAAGACATGGGTGCAAAGAATAATAACAATGTACATTCCTTTTTTTCTCTCCGTTTCAATAAGGGGTGCAATTGCACCCCTAAATCATACTTAGGTGGGCCATTGACTATAGACATGTAATAATTTAGAATTACCTGATAATTTTTTTTTAAATGGCTTCATTCCTCTGTTCTTTTAAATAAATAAAAAAATTAAAACTGTCAAAAGTTTCTCTTTCAAATAAGTATATTTAGTTCATTATCATTGGAATTCAATTATCTTCAATATAAATAAAACATATTATTTTTAAATGACATGTTTTGTTCAAATTCATTTCTTAAAATGCATCAAATATAAAATTAAAGTCATGTTATGTTACATTTCATTTTAGCCTTTCTATCAAACATTGTCTTATTTGTGAGATATACCAAAAAAATAAAATAATCATGGAAGCCTTTTATTTAATTTATTTTTTCCAATGTTCGTATATTAATTTTTTCAATAAATAATTATAATTTTCTACTTTTTATTTCAAAGAAAAAGATTCGATTACTCAAAGAAACAAAATCCTATATGTACCTTGAGTGACTAAAGTCAAATTTTGTTTCTGCTGTTGCTTTTAGATCATCAACATATAAATCATAGTTCATTATTTCATTATTATTTTCAATAGATCATTTACTTTAAAAATTTAAGCTATTAAGTAAATACTTATAATTCATTTTATTCTTTGAATAAGGACTTTCTTATAAGGATATGATTAGATCAGAACTCATCCCTGAGTCCTTAATCTAATCTTGAGTGTGTTTACCTGAGCATGCACTTGAAGTATCGCATACTGAAAAATCATGTTGGAGTAAGGAAGTCTAAACCCCGAAGGCCCGAATAAACACATTCGGTGCAACTTCTCTTTCGCCCCAAACCAAATTCATTTTAGAAATTTTTTGGGCTCTGCTACCACGCCTTCAATTTGAGCACATGGATTTAACTAACCATCTTTACTATTGGGCTTTTCCATGTTAAGCATGGGCCTAAACAGTTTGTGTGTCCCCCAAGAAATTGAGCCTCTGCCAAACGCTGAACAAGTTTAATTAGGATATGTATATCTTCTTCTTCTAAATAAAATGAAAGTTTGAAAGGGTCTATTGAAAATAAAATCAATTAGAAATAATTGTAAATATGATTTAATCTTGATGAGTTTGATCACTCCATAATTCAAATCCAACTGTCGTTTATTTGAAATGATCTCATTTCTTGGAAGTCATATATGGACCAATGTGGGTCACCCTAATTATTACTCAAATTAGATAAGTACTGGGGCACGTTGCACGGTTTTATAAATAAATACATATTATATAATTTGAAAATATTAAAAAAATTCTAAATGCATCAAATTATTATTTAATAAAATATAATAACTTGTATGTGAAAAAAAAAATTAAGATAGTTTTTTTATTACAGAAAAAACAATTTTAATTTTATTATTTTTATTATTGAAATGTCAAAAAGAAAATACATGTTCAAGCACATAAAATATATAAATAATATTTGAAATAAAAATTATATATATATATATATATATATATATATATATATATATATAGAGTCACTATAACTATTTTTATATTAAATTAGATTGTTAAAATTAAAACAATCATTTTAAAATTAACATACACTTATTTTATTTGATCTCTTTACTTCACCTTTTTAGTGCATCCAACATTAAAAAAAAAAAACCCTCACATTTATGACTATTACCACTATCATCAACATGATTATTACCGTCGTTCTTGTCGTTGCTAGAGTCATTGTCGCCACCAAAAATTGTCGTCATCATCATCATGACCACTACTATTATCATCAACATGATCACTACCGCGAGGACCACCATCATGGTTATCACCATCGCCGATATTGAATTGATAACATATTTTAAATAATGATGATCCATAAATTATAATAAATGAGCAAAATTAATGCTAAAATAATGACATGGCAAATTATACAGAAGATTTCTTAAATTAAAAATTAAAATTGATAAGATATTTTAATAGAAAAAAACTATGTTTGCCATCAACTTATATTCATAGTGTTTTTTTTTTTTTTTTACATCTTATAAATATAGTTATATATTATGAATTATAGTATACAATACAAATTGATATAAAAAGAAATAATTTATTATCCAAATAAATTTAAAATAATAATTAATATTTGATCATAATTTTTATATGAATATTGGTTGGTAAGATTTTTCTTTATAAGAAGTGCTAAATATTTATAACTAATTTTGCTAAAAAAATACTTTGAAAAATAAATTTAATCTACCATCGTAAACAATTTTTTTAGGAGAGCAAAAAATATCAATACTTTTGTTTTGTTATTCATATGATTTTTTTTTGGACAAATTCTCTAGAACCTTTGCATTTTAAAGGGTATTAGAACCCTAGTGCATGTGAATAAATAATTTATAGACATGTCGATGAGGCCAATGAAGCCATGTCATTTCTAATTTTTAAAATTGAATATTTTGTAAGTTGGTCCTTCATTTAATTATTATTATTTTTCTTTCACTTAAGTCATACTCCTTTAAAAGTAAGAATATTTTCTTTCTGGATTTTAGAAAATATATTTGTTTTTACACTCATCGAGTTCAAAGAAAATTACAACAAGGATTGCTGCAAAAATGTAGGTGTCTGATCAAACCTCACAAAGTGGGGTACAAGTAAGTTTGACCAAAGCATCCGTCCATGAACAACTTTAAATTCCACAAAACATCCATTAAACTTCTTATAGCCCTTATCAGCCTCCAACCATCAGAATTCCCCACCTGATAGCCTTTGATGTTCATAACAACAGCAATTCTATATAAGATGAGCCTTTCAGTTTAGCTAACCGCAGCCCTTCCGAGTTCTAGCACCCCCTCATCTCCGCAGTATAAGAAGTAATCATACCAATCTTCATAGTAAAACCACCATTCTAGTCGCCATTATAACCTCTCTTATCAGACCCCCACAATCAGCTAATCCACCTTGATCTCTAGCCGACCTATCAGAATACAAAATATTGAAAAATGCATCGAGACATTTCAACAACACTTTATCAACAACTATTGGACAAACTAAATCTGATCAAAATCAAATCATAATATCAACATAAATGAGAATCATTATTCATAGCAGCAGGCACATCAAGTATTAAAGGTGTTTATTTTATTTTATTTTATGATTTCTTATTTTTAATTTTATATGAAAAATAGTCCAAAGGTTATCTATGTCCTCTGCTCAAACCACCCCTACAATCACACTTGTGAAATTGTGAAGCCATCACAAGAGATGCGTTTTTCACTCCAACGTCACCTAGTCGCATTTGTTCATTGTTATCCACCACCTTTAGTTTGAAACACCATCGAATCGCATCTCGACTTTGACAGACATATGCGTAAATGCACTTTAAATCCAACATTTCTATGCACACTCATAATTCGACAGATATGTGCGACAAGAACCCAAGTGAAAATATTGTTTTGTCTAAGTGTCTTGTCATTCTTTATTTTTATTTTTACACTTATCAATTTATTATTTTTTCCCTTCAATATTTCGTTGCAAACTTCTTCATCTCTCATGAGAAATTTCTTCTATTTCATTAATTTAATGCATGATAACAACTCCCATTTCCCATTCTTTACCTAGTTGATTTACAACTTGTATGTTTATCTCTAATATTTTCATCTCTTTTGTTTACCTTGATTAATATCTTGAAAATTAAAAAAAATGAAAATTTTAAAAATATGAAAAATCAATAATAATGTGTTGAAAATTTGAAAAAAAATGAAAAATTAAAAGATATGAAAAAACAAGAGTAATTTCTTGAAATTTTGAAAACAAATAAAACCTTCAATTGAAATCCTAGATATTTAGGGTTTCAAAATTGAAACAATAAATCTAAATCTTAAATAATTAAAGTTTCATAAATGAATCCTTATTTATTTAAGGTTTTATAAATGAAATTTTATTTATTTAGTGTTTCATAAATGAAACCGTAAATTTCATCCTAAACTAGAACTTAAATATTTAGGGTTTGATTTATAAAACTCTAAATATATAAGGTTTTATTAATGAAACCCTATATATTTAAAGTTTCATAAATAAAAATCTAAATATTTTGGGTTTCATAAATAAAATCCAAAATAAGTAGGGTTTAATAAATGAAACCATAAATCAAAACCCTAAAGTATTATATTTTCATTTATGAAATCTCAAATCCAAAAACATTAATAAAACCCTAAAACCAACAACATTAATAAAACCCTAAATATTTAAGGTTTCATAAATAAAACCATAAACTCATAAGTTAAATATTTAGGGTTTCATAATTAAAACAGTAAATCAAAACTCTAAATATTTAGGGTTTCATAAATAGAAACTTATTTATTTTGAGTTTGATGAATGCAACCCTTTATTTCACCATAAATTAAAACCTAAATATTTAGGGTTTCAAAAATAAAACTTTAAATATTTAAGGTTTCATGAATGAAATGCTAAATTAAACCTTATATATTTAGGATTTCATAAATAAAACCATAAACAAAACCTTAAATAATTATGTTTTCATTTATGAAACCCTAAATTCAAAAACATCAATGAATCCCTAAATATTTAAGGTTCATAAATAAATCCATAAATTCAAAATCTATTTATTTAGGATTTTATAAATGAAACTCTAAATTTCACCATAAATATTTAGGGTTAGATAAGTGAAACGTTAAATATTTACAGTTTCACAAATGAAACCCTAAATGGAAATGTTAAATATTTAGGATTTTATAAATAAAATACTAAATTTCACCTAAAATATTTACCGTTAGATAAATAAAACCTTAAATTGAAATCCTAAATATTTAGGGTTTCAAAATTGAAACAATAAATCTAAATCCTAAATATTTAGGGTTTCATTAATTAAACCATAAAATTTCCCCTAAATTTAAACTTAAATATTTAGGGTTTCAATAATAAAACTCTAAATTTATACGATTTCAATTTAAGATAAAAGATGTGATTTAAATTTAAAAAGATAAAAGATAAGATTTGTAATCAAGAGTAAAAATGTTGGGGGTTGGTTTCACTATACATTTAATCAATGTAATTGTATAGATTTTCTCTACTCAAAATTCATACGCATTGTTTCCTAACCTATAATGATACTTTAACCGTGGTGTCTCACTTGAAAAAATCTAAGTTGCTTAACTTAACTCCTAATTCCTTAGCAAGTCAAGCTAAACAACTTGGTGAAGAATGGAGTTTCATGAAAAGGTTAATAGACGCTACTTTATGTCTAGTAATAGAGTCTATTAGGAACCTCTTTCAATTCGTAGTTTAAAAGTATTTTTCAATAACGATTAAAGCTATAAAACATGTCATTATAGTAGGCCTAACTATAAAGCAAGAATTTAAGAGCAGAGAGAAGAACAAACAATGGGGAAATTACATGAAGAGTCGTCTGGTTCACCAAACCCCCAATAATGGGAAAATTGGCTCCTTATAGACATGAGGAACCAAAAAGAAAATAAAGAAAAAGTGTTTGGTGTTTCGAAGAATGAAACAATTACACCCTCGAGTTCTAGCCTTCAGTAGCGTAGAACTCTCTCCTCCCAAGTGTGTCGCTCCTATGTGTCTGACCGTTTTTAAATAGGTGCATTCTAAATACTTCAATGTATCTAATTTCTACAAAGATAATGTAAAACTAATAAAATCCTAACAAGATAAAGATATAAATTTAAATCCTAATATTTGATAAAATTCTAACAAGATAAAGATATAAATTTAAATCCTAATATTTGGTAAAAAGTAATAAAATTCTAAAAAGATAAAGATATAATATTAAATCCTAATATTTGTTAAATCTTAATTAATCAAGGTCAAACAAAGTATCAAATAGGAGAAAAATAAAATAACTACTATGAATTAAGAATTAATTATGAGTAATAACATCAATTATCAAGCTTCATAAAAAAAATCTAAATTTTGAGGTTTTATAAATGAAACTATAAATTAAAATCCTAAATAATTATGTTTTCATTTAAGACGCCCTTAATCCAAAAGCATTAATGAAACCTTAAATATTTTGGGTTTCATAAATGAAACCATAAACTTATAATCTAAATATTTAGGGTTTCATAATTAAAATAGTAAATCAAAACCCTAAATATTTTGAGTTTTGTCAATGAAAATTTATTTTTTGGGGTTTAATGAATGAAACCTTAAATTTCACCACAGATTAAAACCTAAATATTTAGGGTTTCATTAATGAAACCCTAAATTAAACCCAATATATTTAGGGTTTCACAAATAAAATCATAAACTCATAATCTAAATATTTAGGTTTTCATAATTATAATAGTAAATCAAAACCCTAAATATTTAGGGTTTCATAAATGAAAACTTATTTATTTTAGGTTTCATTCACCATAAATTAAAATCTAAATATTTAGGGTTTAAAAAATAAAATATTAAATATTTAGGGTTATATTAATGAAACCCAAAATTAAACTCTATATATTTAGGGTTTCATAAATAAAACCATAATATCATAATCTAAATATTTAGTGTTTCAAAATTAAAATAGCAAATCAAAAGACTAAATATTTAGGGTTTCATAAATGAAAAATAATTTATTTTGGGTTTCATGAATGAAACCTTAAATTTCACCATAAATTAAAACCTAAATATTTAGGGTATCAATAATAAAACTTTAGATAGTTAGGGTTTCATTAATGAAATCCTAAATTAAGCCCTATATATTTAGGGATTCATAAACACAATCATAAATAGTTATATTTTCATTTGTGAAGCTCTAAATCCAAAAGCATTAATGAAACCCTAAATATTTAGGGTTTTGTAATTATAAAAGTAAATCAAAACCATAAATATTTAGGGTTTGATAAATGAAATCTTATATATTTAGGGTTTCATTAGTAAAATCTAAATTTCACCTTAAATAAAAACTTATATATTTAGGGTTTCAATAATACAACACTAAATATTTAGGGTTTCATTAATGAAACATTAACTTAAACCCTATATATTGAGGGTTACATAAATAAAACTTTAAATATTTAAAGTTTCATAAATGAAACCTAAATACATAGGATTTGATAAATGAAACCATAAATAAAAATCCTATATCCTAAAGCATTAATGAAACCCTAAATATTTAGGGTTTCATAAATAAAGCCACAAACACATAAACTAAATATTTTGGGTTTCATAATTCAAATAGTAAATGAAAACCCTTAATATTTAGAGTTTCATAAATGAAAACTTATTTAATTTGGGTTTCATGAATGAAACCTTAAATTTCACCATAAATTGAAACCTAAATATTTAGGTTTTTACAAATAAAACTTTAAATATTTAGAGTTATATTAATGAAACCTTAAATTAAACCCTAAATATTTAGGGATTCATTAATAAAATCATAAACTCATCATCTTTATATTTAGTGTTTCATAATTAAAATAGTAAATCAAAACCTTAAATATTTAGGGTTTCATAAATGAAAACTAATTTATTTTGGGTTTCATGAATGAAACCCTAAATTAAACCATATATATTTAGGGTTTCATAAATAAAACCATAAATTAAAATCCCAAATAATTATGTTTTATTTTAAAAAGCCCTTAATCCAAAAGTCATAGTGAAACCTTAAATATTTTGGGCTTCATAAATAAAACCATAAACTCATAAGCTAAATATTTAAGTTGTCATAAATAAAATAATAAATCAAAACTCTAAATATTTAGGGTTTCATAAATAAAAACTTATTTATTTTAGGTTTCATAAATGAAACCCTTAATTTCTCCCTAAATTCAAATCTAAATATTTATGGTTTCAAAAATCAAATTTTAAATATTTAAGGTTTCATTAATGAAACCCTAAATTAAACCCTATATATTTAGGATTTCATAAATAAAACTATAAATCAAAACCTTAAATAATTATGTTTTCATTTATGAAACCTTAAATCCAAAAACATTAATGAAACCCTAAATATTTAAGGTTTCTTAAATAAATCGATAAACTCAAAATCTATTTATTTAGAATTTTATAAATGAAACCCTAAATTTCACCACAAATATTTATGGTTAGATAAGTGAAACGTTAAATATGTTAGAACCAAGACATTTGATGATGTTTGACCCTTAATACCTTAATAGGTTTTGATGATAACAAATGCAATAATATTTGATCAACTGATAATTTGAGACTAAGTGATTTCAGGAAATCAAAGTAAGAACATATAATGGTAAAACCTCTCAACTCAAATCCTATGTTCTAACTGTCTGAGAACTTATAATGGTTAAATTTAGCATTAAAATTGCCTATAAACAAATTTAAATAAGTTTTTAACGGATCATGCAATGTCCCCAAGCCAGACGATATTTAAGGCCAAACCAAACGATATCTAAGGCTAGAACAGACCATATCTTTTAATTAAGAATTTGTTTGTTAAGCTAAACGTTGTCTATGCACGAACAGATCATACTTAATCAAGACTAGACTGTGTCTATGCAGGAGTAGAACATAATCTGTTATATGTGCTTTATAATTAATTCTTTACTCAAATAAAGGCATTACTGCAACAGAAACAACAGGAGATACCTTTTGATATTACTTTCTTTGATTCCTCGTATTACTTGCATGTCTCATACTATGTAAAGTGTGTAGGTACAGCCAAAAGAACCAATCAGCATTGGGATGTACACTTTTAGCTAAAAGACAAACTGTAATAGAGACAGAAACCTGCTCCCGTCAGATAAAACACGGTCAAAGCTACTTCAACACTCTACTGTGTGAGACAACGGAAAGAAGTCTTCTCCAACGTTCAAATTCATGAAGCTCACTTGATAAGGAATCCTATTTGAAACGAGAAGACAGAAATGAATGATTGAACGTGAACTAAATAACAAAATCAATCTAGACAACAAGAGAAAACATTCTGAGATAAGGTTTTAAACTTGAGTTGAGAGAAACAGAATACCCATCCTCTACAAGCTCACGTAGATTCAACATTTGATTATATCCTCTCTTTAAGAGTTATAGAAAGCCAAGAATGGCTGAGTGATAAAAGAATACTTGGGAAGTATAATCTCAGGGGGAGATTCATACTTGTAACCAGAAGTGATTTAAAATACTTGTAGCCAGGAGTGGCATAGAGAATACTTGTAGCCAGAAGTGGCAGTGGAAAATACTTGTTTTGTAATCAGTTGATTATAGTGAAACCCTTTAAAAGTTGTTAAAGGAGAACTAGACATATCTCAGGTTGAGTGAACCGTATAAAAACAAGCTTTTATCTATTGTCTTGTGATTACATATATTTATCTTGCTCACTGTGCTCTTTTAGAAAGACTTTCTAAACTTTGCCTTGTAAGGATATATTTAATGATTTAAACTAACATATATCCAAGAAGGCAACTTGTGAACTAATAGTATTTACGAATAAAATTTAAACCCACTATTCAACCCCCCCCCCCCTCCCCCCTCTTCTAGTGTGTTCTTGTATATTTCAAAATATTTACATTTTAACAAATGAAACCCTAAATGGAAATGTTAAATATTTGAGATTTCATTAATAAAAATCCCAAACTTCACCCAAAATATTTACGAATTGATAAATAAAAACTTAAATTGAAATCCTAAATATTAAGGGTTTCAAAATTGAAAAAAAAAAATCTAAACCCTAAATATTTAGGATTTCATAAAAAATAAAATCTTATTTATTTAACGTTTCATTAATTAAACCATAAATTTCCTCCTAAATTAAAACTTAAAATATTTAGGATTTCAATAATAAAACTCTAAATTTATATGGTTTCATTGCCCTATATATTTAGGGTTCCATAAATAAAAATAAAAATTTTGGGGTTTCATAAATGAAACCCTAAATTCTTAAAGCTTAATAAATGAAACCATCAATCTAAACCTTGAATAATTATGTTTTCATTGATGAAGCACTAAATCCAAATGCATTAATGAAACCCAAAGTATTTATGGTTTCATAAATAAAATCATCAACTTAAATTTAAATCTTATATATTTAGGGTTTCATTAATAAATCCATAAATTTCACCATAAATTAAAATCTAAATATTTAGGGTTTCAATAATAAAACTCTACATATTTAGGGTCTCATTAATAAAACCCTAAATTATACCCTATATATTAGGATTTCATAAATAAAACTTTAAATATTTAAGGTTTCATAAATGAAACCCTAAATACATCGGGTTTGATAAATGAAACCACAAATAGAAACTATAATTCCCAAAGCATTAATGAAACCCTAAATAAATAAAAATTAATGAAACCTTAAATATTTATGATTTCATGAATAAAACCATAAACTCACAATCTAATTATTTAAGGCTTCATAATTAAACTAGTAAATCAAAACACTAAATATTTAGGGTTTCATAAATGAATTCTTATATATTTAGGTTTTCATTAATAAAACCCTAAATTTCACCATAAATTAAACCTAAATATTTAGGATTTCAATAATAAAACTTTAAATATTTAAGGTTTCATTAATGAAACCCTTAATTAAACCCTATATATTAGGGTTTCATAAATGAAACTTTAAATATTTATGGTTTCATAAATGAAACCTTAAATACAAAGGGTTTGATAAACAAAACCATAAATCAAAACCCTAATTCCAAAAGTATTAATGAAACCCTAAATCAAAAAGCATTAATGAAATCCTAAATATTTAGGTTTTCATGAATAAATCCATAAACTCATAATCTAAATATTTAGGGCTTCATAATTAAAATAGTAAATGAAAACTTATTTATTCTAGGTTTCATGAATGAAACCCTAAAATTTACCATAAATTAAAACCTAAATATTTAGTGTTTCAAAAATAAAACTACAAATATTTAGGGTTTCATTAATCAAACCCTAAATTAAACCCTATATATTAGGGTTTCATAAATAAAACTTTAAATATTTAAGGTTTCATAAATGAAACCATAAATACATAGGGTTTGACAAATGAAACCACAAATCAAAACCCTAATTCCACAAGAATTAATGAAACCCTAAATCAAAAATCATTAATGAATACCTAAATATTTAGGGTTTCATGAATAAAACCGTAAACTCATAATCTAAATATTTAAGGATTCGTAATTAAAAAAGTAAATCATAATCTTAAATATTTAGGGTTTCATAAATGAATTCATATATATTTAGGATTTCATTAATAAAACCTTAAATTTCACCATAAATTAAAACATAAATATTTAGGGTTTCAATAATAAAACTTTAAATATTTAAGGTTTCATTAATGAAACCCTAAAATAAACCATATATATTAAGGTTTCATAAATAAAACTTTAAATATTTAAGGTTTCATAAATGAAACCCTAAATACAAAGGGTTTGATAAATAAAACCATAAATCAAAACCCTAATTCCAAAAGTATTAATGAAACCCTAAATCAAAAAACATTAATGAAACCCTAAATATTTAGGCTTTCATGAATAAAACCATAAACTTATAATCTAAATATTTAAGGCTTCATAATTAAAATAGTAAATCAAAACCCTAAATATTTAAAATTTCATAAATGAAAACTTATTTATTCTAGGTTTCATGAATGAAACCTTAAATTTCACCATAAATTAAAACCTAAATATTTAGTGTTACAAAAATAAAACTACAAATACTTAGAGTTTCACTAATGAAACCTTAAATTAAACCCTATATATTAGGATTTCATAAATAAAACTTTAAATATTTAAGGTTTCAAAAATGAAACCCTGAATACATAAGGTTTGATAAATGAAACCACAAATCAAAACCCTAATTCCACAAGCATTATTGAAACCCTAAATTGGAAATGATTAAAGAAACCCTAAATATCTAGGGTTTCATGAATAAAACCATAAACTCATAATATAAATACTTAGGGTTTCATAATTAAATTAGTAAATCAAAACCCTAAATATTTAGGGTTGTATAAATGAATTCTTATATATTTATGGTTTCATTTATAAAACCCTAAATTTTACCATAAATTAAAACCTATATATTTAGGGATTCAATAATAAAACTCTAAATATTTATGGTTTTATTAATGAAACCCTAAATTAAACCCTATATATTATGGTTTCATAAATAAAATTTTAAATGTTTAAGATTTCATAAATGAAACTCTAAATACATAGGGTTTGATAAATAAAACCATAAATCAAAACCCTAATTTCAAAAGCATTAATGAAACCCTACATCAAAAAGCATTTATGAAACCCTAAATATTTAGGTTTTTAAGAATAAAACCATAAACACATAATCTAAATATTTAAGGCTTCATAATTAAAATAGTAAATGAAAACCCTAAATATGTAGGGTTTCATAAATGAAAATCTTATTTATTTTGGGTTTCATGAATGAAACCCTAAATTTCACCAAAAATTAAAACCTAAATATTTAAGATTTCAAAAATAAAATTATAAATATTTAAGGTTTCATGAATGAAACCCTAAATTAAACCCTATATATTAGGATTTCATAAATAAAACTTTAAATATTTAAAGTTTTATAAATGAAACCCTAAATACATAAAGTTTGATAAATGAAACCACAAATCAAAACCTTAATTCCACAAGCATTATTGAAACTCTAAATCAAAAAACATTAATGAAACCCTAAATATTTAGGGTTTTATGAATAAAACCATAAACTCAGAATCTAAATATTTAGAGTTTTATAATTAAACTAGTAAATCAAAATATTAAATATTTAGGGCTTCGTAAATGAATTCTTATATATTTAAGGTTTCACTAATAAAATCCTAAATTTCATCATAAATTAAAACTTAAATATTTAGGGTTTCAATAATAAAACTCTAAATATTTATGGTTTAATTAATGAAACCCTAAATTAAACCCTATATATTAGGGTTTCATAAATAAAACTTTAAATATTTAAGGTTTCATAAATGAAACCCTAAATACATAGAGTTTGATACATAAAACCATAAATCAAAACTCTAATTCCAAAAGTATTAATGAAACCTTAAATCAAAATTCATTAATTAAACCCTAGATATTTATGTTTTCATGAATAAAATCATATACTCATAATCTAAATATTTAGGGCTTTGTAATTAAAATAGTAAATCAAAACCCTAAATATTTAGGGTTTCATAAATGAAAACTTATTTATTTTGGGTTTCATGAATGAAACTTTAAATTTCATCATAAATTAAAACCTAAATATTTTGGATTTCAAAAATAAAATTATAAATATTTAGGGTTTCATTAATGAAACCTTAAATTAAACCCTATATATTTAAGGTTGATATATAAAATCATAAATCAAACCCCTAAATAATTATGTTATCATTTACGAAACCCAAAATTTAAACCTTAAATCCAAAAATATCAATGAAACCCTAAATATTGAAGGTTCATAAATAAAACAAAAAACTCAAAATCTATTTATTTAAGATTTCATAAATGAAACCCTAATTTTTACCATAAATGTTTAGGGTTTAATAAGTGAAGCGTTAAATATCTAGGGTTTTACAAATGAAACCCTAAATGAAAATGTTAAATTTTTAGGGTTTTATAAATAAAATCCTAAATTTCATCCAAAATATTTACGATTTCATAAATAAAACATTAAATTAAAATACTAAATATTTAAGGTTTCATAATTGAAAAAATAAATCTCAACCCTAAATATTTAGGGTTTCATAAATGAAATCTTATTTATTTAGAGTTTCATTAATGAAACCCTAAATTAAACCTAAATATTTAAGGTTTGAATAATAAAACTCTAAATATATAGGGTTTCATTAATGAAATCATAAATTAAACCCTATATATTTAGGGCTTCATAAATAAAAATCTAAATATTTAGGACTTCATAGATGAAACCCTAAATTTCACCATAAATATTTAGATTGTCATAAGTGAAACTTGAAATATTGAAGGTCTCATAAATAAAACCCTAAATGGAAACAGTAAATATTTAAGGTTTCATAAATGTAACTCTAAATACGTGAGTTTTCATAAATGAAACTCTAAATAATTAGGGTTTGATAAATGTAATCATAAATCAAATCCCCGAATAATTATATTTTCATTTATGAAACCCTAAATTTCACTTTAAATGGAAACCTTAAATCCTAAATCATTAATGAAACCCTAAATATTTAGAATTTTATAAATAAAACCTAAATATTTAGGATTTCATAAATGAAACCATTAATTTAACCTTAAATATTTAGAGTTTTATATAGTTTTATAAATGAAATCAAAAATTAAAACCCTAAATAATTATGTTTTCATTTATGAAACCTTAAATTCACCAAAAATATTTAGAATTTCATAAATGAAATCACAAATTGAAACCTAAATTAAAAACCTAATTATTTAGGATTTCATAATTGAAACCCTACATATTAAATTTTCAGAAATAAAACCATAAATTAAAAACCCAATTATTTAGGGTTTTATAAATGAAACCCTAAATTTAACCTTAAATATTTATGATTTCACTTATGAAACCCTAAATATTTATGGTCATATAAATGAAGCCCTAAATTTCACCATAAATATTTAGGGTTTCATAAATGAAATCCTAAATATATAGGGTTTCATTAATGAAATTTTATTTATTTATGGTTTCATTAATGAAACTCTATATTTCATCCTAAATTAAAACCTAAATATTTAGGTTTTGATAAATAAAACCATAAACAAAATCCTAAATGATTATGTTTTCATTGATGAAACCCTAAATCTTAAAACATTAATAAAACCCTAAATAATTAGCATTTCATCAATAAAATCATAAATTCAAAATCTAAATATTTAGGATCTCAAAAATGAAATTCTATGTGAAAATCTTAAATATTTAGGGTTTCATAAATGAAATTCTGATTTTCATATATTAAAATTTTTAAGTTGATATTTAAAAAAATATTTTTAATACTATTATTTTTTTCATATTTTTAAAATTTTGGTTTTTTTAATAATTTTCAAAACATTCATCTTTTTTTTATATATTTAAAAATTTTACATTTTTTCAAAATTTCAAGGCTTCCCACTTGTTTTTTCATATTTTTAAAATTTTCATTTTTATTTCAAATTTTCAAAGCATTCCCTTTGTTTTTCATTTTTAAAATATTTTCAAGACATTTCTCATGTTCTTTTAAATTTTCAAAATAATATTTATAACCCATACCCAAATGATAATTAAGATTAAGTGAAAAAATAATTCGTATGATCAAAACTTACTAACTGTCCAAGAAATCACACTTAGGCTCCGTATGGTCCAACTTATTTTTAACTTATAGGTTACTTCTAAGTAAAAATTGGACCAAACACCAATTAATAAAAACTCCTTAAAATAAAAGTTACTTATTTTTAATGAAGAAAAATTAGAAATAAGGAGCTTTATAATAAACTACCTAGAGTTACTTATGCAGAGCTTATTTCCATGTTCTCTCTTTGAATCCTAGTAAGGCCAAATTTTAGAATAAATTTTTTTTACTTGAAAGAACTTTTAAGTTAAAAAAATAAATAAATATTAACAAACAACTTTTTTCTTATTTTTTTAAGTTCTTATTTTTAACTTTTACTTAAAAGCAATTTATAAGTTAAAAATAAGTTGGGTCAAATGGAGCCTTAATTTAGTAGTTATGATTTGTGGTTTCAGTTGTACAAGGCAAGTGAAGACTCTCATATATGAAGACATAAGTAGGACAAAAATCTTGGTACCCAAAACATCAATATTTGAAAGAGAGAAGTATCATATTAATGCCAATTTATGAAATAATTAAAGAAGATTGATAGATTGTAAAAATTATACAATACCCTCTTGAAAAAATTTGTAGATTGAATTAACATTGATAATAAAAGGAAACATTATTATACCAAAAATAAAAAAGAAATGATAAATCATGCAATATACCAGCACATAAAGATCTTTAAAATGAAAGATAACAACAAACATTCCATTGCCATAATAGAATGACAAAACTTAGATCCAAGAAGCTTTTATCTTCTCTAGCAAGATTAGACGAAAATGGGTTAAACACGAACATAGATTTTCTCTGCAATGGTATATTAAACTCCATTTGAGAAAAATAAAAATAATGATAAAAGCATAAGAAATTAAAACATCGATATTTTGTTAACTTTTTCAAAAAATAAGTAAATAGATTATTATGTAATACATGGGTTACCTTTGAGATAAACTATATGGTGATGGAAATAGTAATTAGCATGGTAGCAAGGCCTTAAGCCTATATCCCTTAGATGTCACACATTGGGTTTTTCCATCAACATTTAATTTTTGAAATTTTTTCCTTATTTCATAATTTGTTCCTTTGGCTCCTTCGTCAACAATGTAATGACACCATTTTATCATGGTCCATTTTTTTTCTTTTTTTGCAACTCAACTAGAGAATGGGGTGGATTAATAATGAATATGATTTGAGATTTATAAATAAAACAAAAATGTAATGAATTTCAGAACATTGAAATAAAAATAAAATGAGAAAAAATAGGAGATATCAATGTTATAGATGATAGAGATGAGGAATCACTCAGCTTC
Source organism: Amphicarpaea edgeworthii (assembly GCA_014843725.1). Classification (NCBI taxonomy): domain Eukaryota; kingdom Viridiplantae; phylum Streptophyta; class Magnoliopsida; order Fabales; family Fabaceae; genus Amphicarpaea; species Amphicarpaea edgeworthii. Next base: position 21,851,510 of record CM026322.1, on the reverse strand, counting down.
TACTTAAAGTTACTTTTATTTCAATTTAATGTTGTGTTCAAATCAATTTTCAAAAGAAATTATAAAATTATAAAATGGATAACACATAAACAATTGTATTAAAATGATGAAGATTAAAAAATTGATGTAACAACATATGATTAAGTATCTCAATATTTATTATTTACTGATTCTCCTTCGAGTTTTCCTCTTTTCTAGACCCATATTTTAAGTGAAATAAAATTTGCAATAAAAAAAAATGTCTATAACTAAAACCCAGCCAGAGACAAAATTGGACCAAATCCGTAGACCAAAATTACTCCCAGCACGTTATTGCATAAAGGACTGACACAGCTGAAGGATCCAGAGACCGATGTTTTGCTAGATTTAGCCAAGTGACATTCTTATTCTAGTAAAAGCCAATAAGAAGGAGCCCCAACGGCCAAAGATGTTTGAAAATAGAGCTGTGAACATCAGTGCGTGAATGAACTAACTTAATATTTTTCAGCTTAATCAATATTCTTGAATTTAAGTATTGAAAATGAGGATTGTGTTTTTTTTTATTATAGATAAATATTAATTGTTAGTTGTTGTGAGTGGAAATGAGTGGAATATAAGGTTTTTTTTTTTTTTTTCATTCTCACCTTAAGTGTAAAGAGAGGAATGGTTTCCTCTTATTTATTTTTAATTTATAAGTAATTTTTAAATAAAAGTTAAGTGAAATATTAATTTGTAAAAGTTCTTTAAAGTTATTTATTTTTAATGAAGAAAAATTAAAAATAAGGAGTTTTATAATAAGTTATCCAAAATTATTTATGGGAGAAGTTTATTTTTATATCTTTCTTCGAATTTTAATAAGGCCAACTTTTATAATAATTAATATTTTTTTTATCAGAAAATATTACTGATTAGTTTCTTAATTTTTTGTTAATAGGGGAAATCGAATCCAAGATCTCTCAATCTGGTTATATTTTTAAATTTAAGGAGTTTTAAGTTAAAAAAATAAAATAAAATTAACAAAAAAAATTTTACTTATTTTTTAAAATTTTTTTTTTTAACTTTACTTAAAAGTAACTTATAAGTTAAAAAAAAAAAAAACTGGAACAAACAAGTCCCAAGGTAACTGTATTTTAAGTATTTAAAATGATAGTTTTGCTGCCAATTATTGATATTGTTATTGTTTCATGATCCAAGAATCCAAGATGATATCATTTTTCGTTTCCTTATGTGCATTGTGCCACACAGCCAAGGAAGAGAGAATTAACTAACCCAGATCACGCATAAACATTAATTTAATTAAGCAAGTTAGTGTTACAAATAATTATAATAAGACAATTGGCATTGCCAAGAGGAAGTCATGTGCCTTTTAAAAGCAAAGAATCTCAAGATTTTGCCTCAAGAATGAATCTTAAGGAATTACATATTATATAAACTAGAGGCTATCATGCAATGTTAAAACCCTTTTGAATATTAGTGGACAGCCAGTTATGCTTCTTTGGAATCATAAATTAATTCATAGCGGTCATGTTTGGATGCATATAATGCGTGGAGATCTTTCAACATGTGATTTCATGAGCCAATTGAAATGAAGTTACTTTCTATTCAATTTTCCTACTCTATTTTTTTTTATCAGTATTGGTTGTCGTGGACTCTTCAACATGTTTTGCCAGCAAGTTCCGAAAGCTAGTATCTCTCTCTCTATTTTTTAATTTTTTTATAAGCATCACTCTCTATATAATGTCTTGCTATAATGAATTTTCCTTTGTCGTCAACAACATAGATAACCACTTTGCTAGCCTATCTAAGTCTATAGTTTGCTTATTATCTGATGTATCCTTTTGATCAGAATAAAGTTTTTTTTTACTTAAAAAAACTATAATAAAAAGAAAGTGTGTTATATAGAAAAAAGATAAGAAAAGACATTGGAAATATTTTTAAGTGAGAAAAACATTAGCATTTGGTGGGCTTAAGTTATGATTAAGAGTTTGTAGTGGAAAGTGTAATTAATTAAAGCTTACGGCCAAATTTGGTTTCTATTACTTGCTTAAGACTATATATCCTCCCTCATCTACATTTATCTGATGTGCTACTTTAGCGTGTGTCAATTGGTGCAAGGATTTAAATATACAAGTATACGATTTTGTTAATTTGTAGTTGGGTTAAGCTCCTCCAATAAAGGGTAGCACCGTAGCAGTATGATTGAAATTTGAAAGCCTTTCATGTTCGTAAATAAAAGGAAACAATATCAATATCCGCTAATTATCTGTAAAGTGTAAACCATATAGTACTAGTATTAATTAGTATATGCCAAAGTATTTTGTGCACACTAACTATAAGGAGCAAAGGAACAATTAATCAGCATTACACAGTGGAGTGGGCATTACCAAGAGATGATTGGTTAACTAAGAAAGTAGCGTTGTTTGCATTAGTGATCATTATTGATAAGTGATTGTCTACGTGTCTCGCTCATAGTTATGTTATGTGATTATGTCCGTATTGGCTTTTACAATGTACTCGCACAAAATGGGTTGTGTTTTGCACGTCAATATCTTAATTATAGGCCAGAAATCCTTTTGTTACTTGTAAGTTTAACTCCATTGAAAAAGTTTAGGTTTAATTGTATATTTCTTTCTTTAATTTTTTTCACTCAATTATTTTATTTGTATTCTTTATTGTTTATAACATGTTTATTTTTGCTTTTAGAATTTTTCAAACAATTTTCAAATGAAAATTATAAATTTTAACTTTTCATAAAATAAAACTTTATAACCCGCATTAACTACATTTATACGATGTTAAACAAAAAAAATTATGTGTCTGTTTGAATGAGGGTTAATAAAAATTATAATGGACTAATACATGACTCTTGACATGACAGTTGATATTATATTGTAGTTTTTGTTATCTTATTTTTTAAATTTGGTTTATTTTGCTTCTTTTTTTTTTTTTTATAAAAGATAAGAATAAAATGCACTAAATTATTTTATTAGAAATAAAAATCTCAAAAAAAATAATTTAGAGTAAGAATACATTTAACTATTTAAGCTTGAAAGACAAATTTGATTTTTGTATTGATGAAAAAACTAGCGACTTTGACCAAAATGCAGATCATGCATGCATGTACAAGAAAATCTCGAGGAGGAAATTATGGACAACCTTCAAGGAGAAAAATTGTCGTTTTGACTCTGATTGTTCTCTCGCTATTACTATAATTAATAGAAAGAAAAAGAAAGTGATATGAACAGAATTCTAATATTTCTATAATTAATAGAAAGGGAAGTAAAATGCATTAACGTCACGTAGTCTTTCTTTCTTTTGTTGCTGGAGTATTCAAAAGAGTTTCAAGAACGTTACTACTTGTGGTAAAAATAAAATAAATTTGAGATGAACAAGAAATTAAAATTAATTACGATCTCTACCTTTATGTACATGCTTAATTGACAATGTAAATCAATCATAAACAACACAATTAGGACTAGACGTGAGTTTAATCATTTTGTAAGAATGCTATAAACCAGTTCATTGACAGCTCAATAAGCCTACTAATGACAGTAGTAGTCCCTAAAAGGACAGAAATAGCAGTAATAGTTTAATATACAATTGTTTTTAATTAATTATTTTTGGCATAATTCATCAAGTCTATAATATTTATTTATCATAAGGTTTCATATTTTTTCATCTTTTACATGTTTTATTATCTCATAAGGTTTGATATTTTTTTTCACCTTTATTTACTTACATGTTTTATTAATTTATGTTGATTTTTTTACGATTTAATGAAATATTATTAAAAATCAAATTAACCGTCAATTATTCACATTTGAATTCTATATTTATAATTAATAATTTTATAATATTTTACAAAAATAAATTTAAAAACTACAACAAATAATAATTAATATTAATAATATTAGTATAAATTTATACCGAAAAGCCAAAAGGTCTGGATCAATTTAAAGACAAATTCTATCCGAGCACCGGCCAATGTCCATGAATGAGAAAATATTCTGATTGGATTTGGTCCCCTTTCGAGCGCGTGATAAAGACGCGCATGTTTTTCTCACAAATCTTGAGATTTGGTTTGACTATAAGATTTTGATTAAGACTAGTGCTATAAAATAAATAAATAAATAAATAAATATATATATATATATATATATATATATATTTATTGTATTTGAAAAAAAAAATCACACTGGATTTCTCTTAGTTATTTTTAAATAGCACTTATATTTCTTATAATTTTTTCAAAAATAATCACCTGCTTTGAGATAGTATTAATTAAAAGCTCTTTAAAATTAAGTTCTAATGGTGAGGGATAATATTAGGGTCTGCTTAACGATGCAGAATTTGTGTAGTAATTTATTATTGTTATTGTAGATAAAAAGCCCATCAAAATTTGACATTTCTTTCAAATTATATATATTTTTTTTCAAAAACAGTAAAAACTTGACAAAACTTAAGGAAAAGATTAGGAGACACGATATTAAGATTTGAAGGCTAAAACTTTGATTTTTTTTTGTTACTTTTAATAAAATTAGAAACTTTTTCTTTTGCATTAAAAAAGAGAGTAAGTTTAGTAAAAGACAATTTAATTCATTCAATTTATAAGTTTTTTGAGTAAAAAATGATCATTTATGGGTTTTAGATAAAATAAAATTTATGATGGGAAAATTTGCTAAATTTTAAATATAGAAAGGGTTAATGAAATTGAAAAAAAAAAAAAAAACACTTGAGATCATAATCATGTATAGTCCATACTGGAAATAAATAAATAACGCAACACATTGAAATGAAAAAAAAAAACATATAAAGAAAAAAATCACATATTATAATTTTTAATATGGGAATAGATATATTATTTTCACATATTATAAATATATATTTTACTTAACAAATAAAAATGATGTTCTTTAAACAAATTAAAAATCATATGATAATATAAAATTCATTTAAATTGTTTATAACTACTTGATAATATATTTTTTTCCACGAATAATGCAAATCTTGTCCAAGATCGATCTCGCTCAATAAAATGTTTGTATGCAAGAGTCCGGTATCTAACCACGTATTAAAGACAAGATTATCCATCAAACAAATAATACAAACCTATTAAACTCAAAAGGTTATGTTAAACTTGTTAAATAAAAAGTGAAATTAACATAATTCAACAAGTAAAAGCTGAAATAACATTAAAAATAAAATAAAAATAAATAAAATATATATATATATATATATATATATATATATATATATATATATAAAAGGCCGTGTTTAGTAAGAGAGGAGTTTATTTGGTTGTTTTATTATTTTTACGGAGGTTTGTTTGTTTCCCATAAATCCTGATTTGTGAATCATGATTCCATATGTTTATGTTTGATATCGATTACTAAATACAACATTTTTGAAAAAGAATGTTTTTCAAAAATATTTTTATTTAAGTTTTCCACAAAAAAAAAAAAACATTTACACAGGAAAAGATAAAAATCTAACTTTTCTAAATTAAAACAACTTTTGAATTCAATAAAAAAAATATCATGTTACTCTTATTAAAATATTAAATATAATAAATAATTAAAGTAACTAATAATTATTTCCAGAAATTATAATTATCGGGCATAAAAAAAAAAAAAATGATCCCCAGTCAAAAGCTTCCTTGTTAAACTTGCAGAGTAATAGAGTACTAGTATGGTTAATGAATAGGAACACACAATAATAGCTCATTCTTTCTTTCAGTCTCCATAGTCCATATATAGTCACAGATTCCATCACTTTCACGTTCTACTGTTGCACGCTGACACACACACATAAGCACAAAAAGACACTAACTTTTTCGCTCCTTCCTCGCATTTATTGTTCTTTCTTTTCAATTATTCATTCACATTCTCCTCAAAAATTACTACAGTATTTCTTCCTCACAAAAAAAATAAAATAAAAGAAAGAAAGATCTTTTCTTTATTGTTTTCCGTGTCTCCTCTGTTTCATAGCTTCTGGGTTTTGGTTTCTGACTCACAAAACAGAGTTCCTCTCCCTGTGTAAAGATTGAAGAAGAAAATGACCGTTGAGAAGAAAGTATATGATTCCGGCGACGAGTTTCCCGTCGGAATGCGTGTTCTTGCCGTCGACGATGACCCCACTTGCCTCTTGGTTTTGGAAACTCTCCTCCGAAGATGTCAATATCATGGTTTACATCTTCTACTCTTGCTTTTGCCTTTTTGTTATTCATGATTTAGGGTTTGGGTTTGTGCCTTGTTGTTTTTTTAAGATTTTGGTGTTCTGTTTCCAATTTTTTTCGTCCTTGGCGTTTTAATATGGATATACTTTTATCAATGATTTTGTTTGTAAGGAATATTATAGTGAACTCCAACTTCCTCAATTATTGTAGAGGAAGTTTCTGTTATAGGTTGCATATTGCTTTTTTCGCTGTCAGTTATTATGACTTGAATTTAAATGCAGGATCTGAAAAATATTTGTACAAGTGTTTTTCTTTTATGGACATTTTGCAATTGTTTATGTTGTGGTTGTGTATTGTGCCACTTTGGTCTTTGAGAATGATATTTATGTTAGTTATTGTGTAATGGGGTTTGCAGTAACCACGACTAATCAAGCAATAAAGGCGTTGGCGCTGTTGAGAGAACACAAAGACAAGTTTGACCTTGTAATCAGTGATGTGCACATGCCAGACATGGATGGATTTAAGCTGCTTGAGCTTGTGGGACTTGAGATGGATCTTCCTGTCATAAGTAAGTGTGGATCTTGTTTCATCTTTGCAGTTTCTTCATTTTGTTTCTCATTAATGATTATTAATATAATTACTAATCAAGTTTTGGTGTTTAGATATCAAATAATGAGAATTCTAATGTCCTTTTCTTAAATATTCAAGATTTCAAGTGTATTAACTATGTATAAAATGTTTGATTTCAGTGTTATCTGCAAATGGTGATACGAAGCTGGTGATGAAGGGGATTTCTCATGGAGCGTGTGATTATCTGCTGAAACCTGTGAGAATGGAGGAGCTCAAAAACATTTGGCAGCATATAATCAGGAGGAAGAAGTTTGACCCAAAGGAGAAGAACAAAACCAGCAACCTAGACAAACCTACTTCTAATAGTGGCAATGGTCTTGGGTCATCAGGAACAGGAAATTCTGATCAAAATGAGAAGCTGACTAAGAAAAGGAAGGATCAAGATGAAGATGAAGACGAGGAGCAGGAGGATGATCATGACAATGACGACCCATCAGCCCAGAAGAAGCCTCGGGTTGTTTGGTCTGTGGAGCTGCACCGCAAGTTTGTTGCTGCCGTTAATCAGCTAGGCATTGACAGTATGTTCTTCACTCTTCTACAGTATAAATTATAAAAACAATCGTTATAACTTCAATCAATTTCTTCATGAGCTTATTCAAATTGTTCTTCTCATTTTTTATCATCATGATATTTTTAATACCTGGTTGGATGTTAGCATTATCAATCCAATGTTCAGACTTCATAACATATATATATGTTCAGAATTATTATGAAGACTTTCTCAATTCTTCTTCCTTATTTTATGTGACTCTTGGAATAAATGTAATGTCACAATTATTCAATTTTTATGTTATGACTCCCAATTTTCCATTACTGATGAGTTTGGGCTTTCATGATATTGTTGTTTTGCTGGCAGAGGCTGTACCTAAAAAAATTCTTGATATGATGAATGTTGAAAAACTTACAAGGGAGAATGTGGCAAGCCATCTTCAGGCATTTTTCTAGTCCTTTGTGCCTTTTGCTAACCTAGTCCTTTGTGCTTTAATTCAATGTAACATATACCTTTCCATTGACTGATTTTGTCTGCTTTGTGAATTGGCTGCAGAAGTATAGGCTTTATCTGAAAAGAATTAGCTGTGTGGCTAACCAGCAAGCCAGTATGGTGGCAGCCTTAGGGGGTGCAGATCCATCCTATTTGAGAATGAATTCTGTGAGCGGGGTTGGACACATACAAACATTGAGTGGTTCTGGACATCTTCATAACAATGCTTTCAGATCCTTTCCACCTAGTGGGATAATTAATAGATTGAACACTCCTGCTGGTTTGAATGTGCGTGGATATCCTCCTTCTGGAGTACTTCAATTGAGTCAATCACAAAACCTGAACAACGCCAATGATCATCTTAAGTTCCAGTCAGCCATTGTTCCTGTTGATCAGAATCGAGTTCAGGGAATGACAGTGTCTGTAGGGCTCGATCAACTGCAAAACAATAAGGGTGTTATGTCTGGTCAAAACCTGACCACTGTTTTTGATGCCAAAACAACTTTTCCCATCTCAAATAAACTCCCAGATCCAAGACCAAAAATAACCAACTCTGGCTCTCACACTCCAGGCATGGGTTTCTCAAACAATGCCTTGATGTTGGAACCACGCTGTCAAGGCACACAAGGGAGTGTAAGAATTGAAAGTTTATCTCCTTCAGTAGCCTCTCAACATTCAGAATTTTCTTTGCCTTCGCTGGATCAAGGTAGATATAGTGATAATTGGACAAGTGCTGTGCAGCCATCTGTGATCCAGACAAACTCTTACCCTCCAAGTGAATGTTTCAGACAGACTAATATACCTCCTATGGATAACATGGCTTCTGTACCCTTGCAAGGTGGGAATCTAAGTGGTTCATCCATCACTTCTGTGCCATTTCAAGGGTGGGATGACCATAATCAGGATGCTACTCAACATTCAAATATTATATCAATGAACTCACTGGCTCCAGTCAATGGTGCTGCTGTTCCAGCTGGCCGTGCAGCAACAAACTCAGCCTTACACAGAAATTTTGACTTTAATTATTGTGATCCCTTACAAATGAAGCATGATGGGTTTGTGGAGTTAACTGACGATACCTTATCGAAACAACATCAGGGGAATATCATGAACCAGCAAAAATCTCAACAAAGTCATTTCTCTAATAATCTTGGTTCACTGGAAGACTTGGTCAGTTCAATGATGAAACAGGTAATAACATTAATGCAATATACGAGACCTTATCCATTACAGTAAGTCCTCACATGCTTAATGGCTTTAAAGTTTAAAACATTTAAATACAATCACCAGGTGATCTATCTATCTGTTTTGAAGCTTTCATCTAGATACAATCACTGCATATGTGAATCTTTTGAATTAAGCTGATATCATTCCCACCAATCATAATTTTCACTTCCTGGCCTCATATACTTGCTTGAACTGTTAGTTGTTACACTCTCAGCGTTGATATTTGAAGATTCAAATTGGTGAAAGTGAAATTCTGATATCCTGCTTGTTAAAATTTATATGTGCTATATTTTTCATTAATGTTCATTGTGGTAGATCTTCCAAATAACAACAGCAACTTCCACCATGCTTTTGAACTTTCATATTGGCTAAATACATCTTATTTGTCTATTCTGGCGTTTTATCTATTGCGCCTATTGTAAATATTTTCCTCCAATGCTCATTCAGTACCACCATGTTCATGCCATGCAGGAGAAAGATAAGATTATATTGGATGGAAACTTCATTTGCAATAATTACACTGGTGGGCGTGGGTTATGATAGCAGGTTTGGCAGCACATACCAGCATATCATGCATCTCGTTGATGAATTTTGTAGTTTTCATTGTGTTTAACCACTTTTGTCTTCTTTCAAGTAGTTACTATAGGCTTTAGCTCCTCCAGATTACTTTTTCCTGGGTAAGTTCTCTAGGTTTGTTCTCTCACAGCCAGAGAGACACAGGGTCCAGGTGGAACCCAACACACAAATGGGACCCACTTGAATCCTGGGTTTTTCTTATTCTCGCAAATTTGTTAAATGTTAGGGATCCATGAACAAGATTACAGTGATAACCACCATGAATGACAATAAACAAGGATTCCCCTTTTATGCTTGGAAATGTTGTCTGCTAAAATTATACATTTAATATTATTTATTGACGTAGCAGTATATAAAATCGCTTATACTCATGGTTTCTATTTTATGCCAATTGTCACGTCAATGCCGCTTCACAAGGCAGGCATGGCTTGTGGAATTGGACTATTGGAGTGACCACGTACGCTGTGAATGTCAGTTTATAAATTGTCACATTTTAATTTTTTAAAATTTAATAATGATTTTGGAAGGTAAAATTAATTTATATTAGTGAAAAATTAAAAATAATAAAAATATATTTTTTTAAATGATACAACAAAATTACGCATTTACTGAGTTATATTTATAATTATTTTTTGCTTACTACAGAAAAAATAAATGCTTCTTTTACACTAGTTAAAATTTACTTGATATTGTAGGAAAGAATTAACAAATACATTACTATTCGAATGGAATGACCATTTTCTTCCACAACTGATTCTAAAGCCACCCTGATAGAACTAAATGAATCTTGATGGGTGGTTGTTGCTCGTCCAAAGGAATCAAAATACAATTTCTCTAGCTAAATAATTTGTTCCTTACATGTGAACGGCAGAACCTTGCATTATTGCACAACTGCTAGAATTAGCAACTACTCTGTTTTCCAACACGCTTACCTCCATGCTGAAATTTCGATATAAGATAAAAATGTCAACGGATAATTAAAACATGTTAAAATGGTTTAGGTCAATATTACCAGTTCTCTGCTCACTCTCATATAATGAAAGGTAACGTGCCGTGTAGTAAAGTATACAATTGATCATACTCTTCAATTCCTTGAAAAACAAATTCGTCTAATACAACATGAAAATGAACAATTGCTAATCGAGTTAGTTGCACGGGATTGAATAACTACCCCTGAATATGCTCTAGTGCCTTTTTGTTTTTAGTTTACTTCACTAATGTGCTAAAAATGTTGATTGAGACTACTAAGATTATACAGTACAACAAATTATCTGTCTACAAGACATTGCGTTTATACAACGTCCCCATCATCAGATTTCTCTGGGTTTCCATTCAACTCAGCATCATTCATAGTTTCATCCATTTCTGTTTTACTTTCCTCTTTATCTGGAAAAGTCGGTGTTTCATTCTTCTCTTCTACCAGGCTTGAGGGGATTTCTTTTATAGGTTCAGATTCTATTTTCATATCTTTACTCTCATTGTCTGCTGAATCTTTAGGCTTGCAGGCGTCTTGAGGGATTGGCGGTGGTGATTTGGAGCCCAAATTTTCACTGTGTGACATAGCCTCTGATTTGTTATCTGAATTCAATATTGGCATTTCTGCAATAGGTTGTTCTTGTATAGGTGTGAGAATTCTGTTAATGTCTTCGCAAAGAGTTTCTAGTGGAGGGAAATTCTTCACTACATCAAGCTCTGCCTGTTCTCTTGCCAAAGAAGTTTGAACTAAATCCATGGGATTTTCCTCCACCGCCTTGCACATCTGGCAACACAAGAAAGATTGTTAATACAGATACTCAGCAGGATACACAATATATTCCACCACCTCTTTTATTGAATGAAATGAGTCCGTCATAAAGCAAAAGGTCATGAAGAGAGTACAATAGTACTTTTACCTCATTGTAAAGGCGAACTAACTCCAATCGATTGGGATCACTATCACATGCAGCCGAAATTTCTTCTGAAGCTGCAGAAAATGGCAGCACTACAAGTAAGTCTCCTGGTCTTCTCTTCCCCCCTTTTCAGTTCAGTATACAGATAGGGAAAGGGGAAAGGCCACAAAATACAAAATAACATAAATGCTGACCACATTGATAAAAAATCTGGTGATTCTTGCATCCTGAGGGTATACCAGTCCAGATTGTTTTTATGTTGTTAGGAACCAAGCCCATAGTCCTAACAAATTGTTAATCTGACAGCAGAGATTTTGTGTCTCATTCTATTTTTCTAGGTGAAATATGAGTATGCAAGATTTCCTCCGTTAACTGATGCAAACTAGGTAACTGCTGTTGTCTGATCTGAGACACAAAGTATACAATGAACAAGAATAGAAATCATACCTATTGTTTCTACTTGCGGAAGTTGATCAATCATTTGTGTGTCAGTGTCCCCTAATTTATAACTTGGAAAATTAGTAGCCTTGGTTTCACTTTTAACTTCGTCATTTGTTACTTCATTTGCTTTTGGATCACCCTGAAAATAAAGTTCATGAGCAACAAATGTCATGTTCCATAACCACCAGAAAGAAGAAGAAAAAAACTGCCATGTTTGTTTTGCTTCATCTCTCAACCTCAGTATAAAGCTAAATTCTAGCATTCTCAAACTAATAGTAGCAGTTCATTTGATTGCCAGTACCTAACAAGGAAACTTTTGATTAAAAAAACAATGCATCTACAATCAATTTTTTGAACATGAATTCGGTCATTCCACAGCGAAGGAAATTATTTAAAAGATATAATGTGCTATGACACTTACAAAGTATTCTTTTTGGTACTCAGCGTTGAGCCCTTTTTCCAAGAGAAGAACCCTCTTTTTTACAAACTCAACCTGTCTTCTCTGCATATCTCTAAAATGATATAATATGGACGAGTCTTGATATAACTGTGCTTGGTTCCTAGCATCACCAGAACCTTGTGCACCATCAGCTGCTATATCACTCCCACCATTTTCCTTGGACTGACTGTTGGGTACTTCTGCATTAGTCAAATTTGCACCATTTTGTGCCTGAGAACTAACTTGTCCTGGAACTGGTAAGTTTATAAACGGAAGATTCAACTCCTGACATATGAGCTCCTGAATCTTCAGATCCTTATCATCAACAATAGCTTGCCACCTTCCATACCCATGCCTTGTATAGAAAGAATTATGTTTAAGGAATATATCAACAAAAATTCACAAAAGTTAAAACTAGAAAACTACCAACACCCAAAATTAACTATTACAAATCATGTAAAATATAGCAAAAAAGATTGAAAAATCAACATGCAAAAACACAAAGTTGAGATGTATAATAGACTTTATGTTTATGGTATTTAAGTCTACATTTTTTGTATGTAATTAAACCATATTTAATGGCTAATATCATGCAGTTAGAAGATAGTATTTATTGCAATGTTCAAGAAAACACCAAGCTGTATTAAAATACATACTTCAAAACAGCACGGAGCAAAACCAAATCATGCTCCTCCTTCCATATCTTTGCACCCTTCAAACTTGGATAGCGTACTAATATGTCATCTGAAAACAATGGAGTTTGATGATGTTGTGACGCAAACTTCACCTGTCATTCCACATCCCAACAATAAGAAGGCACATTCATCAGCTAGAAGGCATTTAATTTCAAAAACACGCATTCAACTTGAGCCCACCCCACGCACCCCAAAAAGAAAAAAAAAAACTTGAACCCTGAAAGTGAGACGAGTTTTTATACTATCAAACAACAATGCGTTGAATTACTATAGAAACTAAGCTTTTCACTAAATGAAAGCCTTTAACCATTTTTACACAGGTGAACTACATGGTTCATTGATACAGTAAACTTTATATATTCAGTTGAACAGAATTAAAGTCATAATATAGAAGCAGAGTTTCATTATACAAATTCCCAGAACACTTTAAACAAGGGTGTTGGAAAATAATAGAGGAGAGAATACTGGCACTCTGGCAGCATTTAATAGTTGGGCATGCATCTAGATGCTATCACAATGTTTTATAATAATAATAGAAGTCATGAAAAGCTTCACATGAGATGATACAACAAGCATATTAAAAAAAAACAAGTACCAAAAACAAATCTTGGTTAAAATATATCTAGTGTGGAGCAACTAACCACTCAAACAGTTAAGTGATTACCCATTGAACCATTCTTTGTGCAGTGCAAACCAATGGAGTGGTTAATTGTCCCTAAACTGGAAATATTTGTTTACCATGAATTCCTTTCTAAAACTTTTACCAAACCTCTTATTGCTTGCAGCAAGACTGGGAAACTACGTAGATATAATATACTAATGATGAGCAGTTAAATTACAGAAAGTTCATTCAAAACATACCTTGTCCCTTATCAAGAGAAGGACTGCAATCCTAACAAGTACATCTTGGATTCGGAGTCCTTCTTTTGGAACACCATCTGCAGGCAAATTATAAGCACAAAGGAAAAATTAGGAAACTATAAGATATAGAAAAGAAAAAGGGAGGGGAAGGAATGAGGGAAGATATACTGATAGCATTTAAGATCTATCACCTGCGAATGTAGAGGAATCAGTTATATCTTCAGCAATATGAGACAAGAAAAGGGTTCCATAGCTGTAAAAAATAATATATACACATCAAGTTCACTAACAAAGAATAACTTTAGGTGTGATAAAATCACAAGGTAGGAAATAAAATTACTAAACAATGTTAAAAATCTATGTCATACTAATACCATATTTTAACAATTACTATAATTGAAAATGGAAAGGGCACAAAGAAAAAAAAATTAAAAAAGCTCACAGCAAACACCTAAAAGGAAGAAAAACACATTGCTCTTTTGCATAGGTCGTTGATCTCCCATTAATCTACAAGTACCTGAGGGGTATATATCATGAAGGATTTACCTAAAGGAATAATAATACCATATTTTTCCAGCCATTAACCATCTTTATATATTTTTCATAGGGCCAAAACTTTTGGAAGCAACAAACTGCAACAAAAAAAAGAAAAACAAGGAAAAACAAAACAATGTAACATCCTCACACACAGTGGTCCCAAATGAAGAGACTAGTTATCTTATACAATAGTTATATATAGGTGTGTACACAAGATCAAACTTAATAAATCCAAATTAGAGATGTAAGGTTGGTCTAGTGATGAAGGGAAGGAGGGAGAGGTTGTGGGTTCGACTCCCTCCGCTAACAAAAATGTAACAAACTAACAATTAACATTGGCCGATAAAAAAAATTAAAAAAAAATCCAAAATATATTCTCATTCTCAACCTAATTTGTGTCCAAATAATTACTATTTTATTTTATGTGGGGAATGCATGGCACAACTGACTTCAAATCCCCCAGCCCCGGTAAAAAAGAAAGTTAACATAAATCTCCAGCCAAAAAATTGTATAATACATCCTAAAGAGGGTAACAGATTAATGAAAAATCATATTATTACTCTTTGATTTCTTCATAAGTCTTCTGTTTCATGCGGGAAATAAACTCCTTCCAATCAAAATCACCAACCCCAAACCTGTAATACACAGTGAGATGAACTACATATATGGCCATGTGAAACCCTTCTTCAATTCAATACATAAATATATGTAGAGAAAGTAACCTCATCAAAATTTGCACAAATGCAGCCCTCTGATTTTGATTAAAACCAAGGACTCTGAATGCTTTTCCTTCACCTTCCATCAGAGGAAGTGGCTCTGTGCTATCTGCTGCTAATAAAATTAAATGCACATTAACATCACAACCTTAAAAGACTCAAATCATCACAACTGCTAGGTCCATCATATCATTAAAAACTCAAACTAATTTAATACTGATACATACTTCGTGATTTTTTTTTATAAGGCCTTCTAGCAGTAGTAGTAGTTCCAGTGGAATTTGAATCACCATCTGTAAGCTCTGCTTCATAATTGTCATCTTCACCATCAGAGCTTACATCTTCCAGACCAGCAAGGTCATCCTCCTCCACAGAAACCATCTGGGAAATCAGGGTTATTAACAAAAGGCGGGTACAAATTCCTACATATCGATATCTAGTCCTAAAATTCATTAGCATATGTCATACATTGAGAGGAAAACAAAAAGGAACAAATTTCATAAGACTGTACCAAGGTAGAAAGCAACACTAGAGAGCAAGCAGAATATGTATTGACACAGTTGAATGTAATTTCACGATAACTCTATAAATAACAACAAGAACCAATAATCTTTCCATTGCAAATTAATAGAAAATATAGAAGCCAATAGCATGAGTATTAGAATCACATACCAACTTCCGGTTTCGCTTCCCCTTGCCCAAGGAATTAAACTCCTCAACTTTATGCTCTTGATACTTGTCTCCTAACAACTCTTCCCAGTAATGTGTCCTTTCTGAATTGTTAAGTGTCTCCATTGCTTGTTTTTGTGCTGCCTCCTCTGCTGCAGCCTCAGCCTCATCAACATACTCAAAATTTGCAACCTAAATCATAGAATCCACTCAATCAATCAAAAGCATAGCAACCAAATAAAAACCCAAAATAAAACAAATGATGGAAAACAAATTCAGTGCAGTTATTCATTGTAATAAAGGCAAAATTGTTATTGACGTAGCAGGAAAAGGTAATGGAGGCAGAGTACTCCTTCATCAAGAAAGAAGTATCACTTTGAAGAACCTTTATTCTAAGAAACAATTAGGTATGATAGTACTTCCGAATTTAGCCACTCTTCAAGTGTCATAAAATCTACCATAAAAAGTATATGAGTTAGTTCATTTTTACAATTACATATTGTTAATACCAATAATTTTAAATTTCATTTTAATATTCAACAATTTTCAATTTAGCAAGTTTAAGGAGCTCTAGGCTAAGAGAAAATTCATTTCACAAATATAGCTACAAAAGGAAGAAAAGCAAAGAAATTATTACTGGCAGTAGAAATCAAAGTTGAATAAACATTTAGAGCAGAAAAATGTATATGCAAGATAATATGACACACTCAACCTTAAAGGCTTTCAGAAATCCATCTTCATCCTCATCATCCAAAGTAGCCTCTTCATCTCCAACTTGATCACGATCCAGCAATCTGTTTAAAAAAATATACAAGAAATAAATTTCTCAAGCATGTTCATATTTTATGCTTGAGAAAATGCTTGTTTACCTATCAATAGCAGCAGCATCGTAATGAATTTGGCGGGATTTGCCGGCTTCATCATTCTCATCTGCAAATAACTCCTTTGAGCCATATCTTATGATGTCATCCAACTCTTCCTACGCACAATCGATAGTCAAAAGCTACCATCAAATGTTTTAACAACTCTATGTACAACTGGATATAGATCAAATGATCAAATATTTTAAGACAATATCAATCTCTTGAACAAAATGGCATATGCATTCCAAACTCAATTCAATATTCACAAAACATACAGATTTGCAACTTGTACAATTCCTGATATTTTCAAGAATCTGCCCATGCTTTTTTCTGGAGTTCAGTCAATAGTTACTAAAATAGAGGAATTAACTTTGTTGGGAATGCCTACTTTGTTAATGTACCTTCATCACTGCTTTTATCCTCCTTTTCAGAAATGTATGCCTTATCCCTCACTTCTAGTTCTGTTCCTTTCCAACATCTTAATGAAATTTACTTGTGAAAGAAAATATACCCCAACAGGAATACTTATCTAGGTTCTAAATCAACAGCCACACTGCATATTACAGCCTTTCATCCATATGGGAAAAGGAACTTAATTCAAGAAGAAAAAAATGTCATGAACCAACAAACCCAAAAGCTTATGTTGTTGCATAAAGACATGAATGGTTTTTATATTAGGTCTGTAACAAACCCCATATCTTTTGCGTTGAAGCGTGGATAATGCACAGATCCACCTGTAGCTTGAGCTAAAATTCAATGTAAGCAATCTAGTTCTAGACCACTTGGTCATAGAGACTCCAATACCATGTCATAAACCAACAACCCTAAAAGCTTCAACTGTTGGGGTGAAAGACATAGTTTTATATTACATCTCTAACACAAAGGCATTGCAACTGGGGGAGAGGGGGATCAAAACCTGTCAGAGAAGTGGGAGTGTGGGACTAAGAAATGAAGAGCCAAAGAGAATGAAAAATGCAGCAATGCAAATCAGTGTCCATGCTTTCCAAGTGCTCCATTAGGACAGTGTAGGGCTGTAAACATCTTTTGCATTGTTTGTGGCAAGGAGTGTGGGAAAAGGAGGGAATTGATTAGGAGTACGGATAAAAGGGGAGGGAAGTTAGAGGAGACATGATGGGTTGGTATATTCTCTGTATATTCAGATTCTCTTGCATATTGTTTCCTTCTCTTTCTGCATTTTCAGTCTTCAACTCTGCTTGTAAGGAACTTGGTCCCCTATTTTCTATAACTTCAGAGTTCCTATCACTCTCCTCCTTACTTGATTCAGTTATAAAATCAATTTGTGTATACTCCAGTACGACTGTGTACAAGTATGCAAACAAATCAACCATATTGTGACCAGAAGGTAAAATGAACAAGGCAGTGAACAGTGCCAACAAACAATGACAACAAATTAGCATGCATGAGTTAGAAAAAAAATTATATTCCTGGGCCCAATATGCTAAGCTACTAGACAATATCCATTTTTCATCTGGTTTCTGCAATTCATATCAATACTTTAAAAAAACAAGCAAAAGAAGAGAAGCAGAGAGCACCTAACCAATCATAATTAATGCTTCCTTAACAAGACTGATAACTGTCATCAGCTTTTACAACATAAGCAGATAAGCTTTTACTTCTGAAAAAATAATTATTTACCTGGTTGATATTTTGAGCCTTTAGCCTCCCTACAACTAGGTGTTCTAACACCATTTTCTTCTTGGTCATCTGCATCATCCTTTCTTCAATAGTTCCTCGTGTTATAAGCCTATATATTAAAACCTACAATGCCAAACCCATTAAAACATTTAAAATCAACAATAATAATTAGCCAGCACTACAATTACAAGACAATGAAAAATCTCAAACCTTGTTAGTTTGTCCAAGTCGATGAGCTCTAGCCATAGCTTGCAAATCAGCATGAGGATTCCAATCACTACAGAATAATGATTTGATAAATGAATTAAAAGAAATATTGGATTAAATTACACCAAAAATAATACAAAAAAGTTCCAGCATCATATGGATTGCCCGCAACGAGACTATGATGTCAATGAGTATACTTCCCCACACTATTGTGAATGAGTATACTTATCATTATCGTGAAAAACATTTTATCCAAGCATTCTGGATGTGCTCATCAATTAAAGTAGAAAATGCCAATGTATGTGCTTCAACTTTTGCAGATTTATTCAAATAAGGGGGCATTGAGCATTGTTCAAGCCTAAAAAGAAGTGATTATATATGATCCAGTTTAATAGAGCGTTTTCCAGAAGGTATCTACTTTAGATTCTGAAAAAAGAATTAACAGCTACTATTGAGGTTTATTTTTAATAATTTATATTATAATTATAAACTTTTAAACATATCATTTAATTTAAAAATAAAAACACACAAACGGGCCTAAAAATAACCTACCCTCTCTTGTTAGATCATTTCTAAAAGAAAAACTAAAACAAGCCATGCAAGAATCTTGAATCCCCTTTCAATAATACTCACACCATCCTTATCCAATCATAGAACATCACATTACATCTGTTGTCACATCTTTAAACAGGACAAGAAGGCAAAATATGTACAAAAAACTTGCTCAAGAGAGCTTTGTGTTCCCTTAAAATTATGCTTCGTTTTTGGACCAATTTAGAAATAGCCTCCAGAAACTCTTTTTTAGTAGCAGTCTCCAGAAACTCATTTGATTGCATCTTCAAAATCACTGAAAAATATTCAATTAAAATGTTGAGAACCCAACCAACTTATATGCCAAAAATAGAAAAGCATGAGTCAGGAGGCTGCTGTCACTAATGCCACCTAACTTTCTGAGACCATAGATGAATAACCCAGGCTTACAAGCTAACCAATCTATCTTGTCATACTCAAGTAGGCTATTGCCAGTCTAATAGCATTAAAAAGTAGAGTTTAAGACAACTTTGTACAACTCATGTGCATAACAGATAGAGGTATACACCTCCAAAAAGGAAACAACACTGACAATAACGATAAAGAAGTGAGACAAATTCACCACAAGCCATACAATGGAATGGACAATGACACCGAACGGCCAGGAACCAATAAATAAACTACTATCTTGCAGCTATTTCATTTGTTTTGCCAGTAGAAAATGTGAATATATTGAAGATGGGAGTTGTAATTGTGGAAGCTGAAGATATATTTAATGTTTTTAAATTTTAACCCAAAAAAGAAAAACCTTTACACTGTAAAACTTGTTTCAGGGTATATATTTTCATCACATTATTATTATTCTAGAAGAAAAAGAAAACCACAGGAATTTACCTATCATATATAATAACTGTGTCAGCAGTTGCAAGGTTTATCCCCAGCCCCCCAGCTCTAGTAGAAAGAAGAAAGCAAAATCTTGAAGAATTTTTCGCGTTGAATCGATCTATCCGAATCTGTCTTTCAGCTCCACCAACCTTGCCATCAATCCTTTCATACTGCCAACTCTAGTTGTTGTTTTTTAAAAAGAAGAAACGAAAAGCAAGGTGAATATTATACAGAAGCAATCAACTTCAGAAACCATCATGTTGATAACAAAGAATAACCTCATAATACCTTGTACGTACAGTAATCTTCAAGCAAGTCCAGCATGTGCTGAAATTGGGAATATATAAGGACTCTATGTCCTTGCTCTTTAAGCTTCACCATCATCTTGTCCAGCAATTGCAACTTCCCCGATGATTCCAGTAGCTGTCTATCAAATGGAAATAAAAAGGAAAAATGGAGTAAATCAATAACATTAGTTAAATCCAAGTATAGTACAAATTATACCACAATAATGCCTTCCAACATGATACCCAAATATTTGGTTTTAGTTACAACTAACAAAAGCTAATGATTTTCAATAGTAAAAAAACAGAAACAAGATTTAGCACCAAATAAGCAGAGAACCCAGCATTTCTAACAAAAAAAACATGAATAATGCCCCTCTAAAATAATGACATAAGGGATTACTTGAATGCTTCTTTTGCATCATCAATATCTGGTTCAACTCCTTCTAACATGTAAGGATGACAACAGAGCTTACGCAGTTCCATAACAACATTGATAAGAGAAATCTGATTCAAATAAAAAACATACAAATATAAAAACATGACACCAATATTGTTAAGATGTTTTGGCTCTTATGAATCTAAGATTAAGAATAAACCCAAAAGTCAGTTCATTAGAGCATCAATCTTGCCTGTGCACCGCCACGACGAGTTAATATCTGATAATTACGGGTCAAAATTGCCTTATAATATTCTTTCTGTTTGCTGCTCAATTCAATACGTAGAATAAGTTCCTTTTTAGGAGGTAGCTCCTTCATGACATCTTTCTTCACTCCTGCAGAGACAATAAAAATTTCAATCCACAGCTGGGCGATACACATTTCTATAAACAAATTACCACCTACTTAGTTTATTTATTATCAGAATGACAGAACCATTTAATAACCAGGCCTCTGAGAGCTCTCTTGCAATCTCCACTAATGCAAAAATTTAAAATTTAAAACCACCAAATCAAATTATCAGAATCTGCAGTACCCTCTGCACTACAATTTACAGGCCCAGCATTACATTAGACCAAACAATTTTAATATCCTTCAGTGATTAAATATTAATGGACCAATTCCAATATGTATCATTCCAACTGCCAATCACTTTTCTTCCAATTGAGATATAGATAAACATCCTATATGCATAACAAGATCAACAGTATCACAAAATCTGATTTTTATGACCAGCAGCAAGGATACCAAGTTCATCATTGTTCAAGCAAAAAAATATACAGGCAACATAAAATTAGCATAAGAAATAATTATTTGAGATACATACTTCGCAGAAGATGCGGGGCCAACATTTTATGAAGCCTTGAAATTTGTTCCTCTTGATTGATATCCCTAAACTCTTCCTGAAACTCCTCTAAGCTTCCAAACTACCAATATTCAATAAACTCCATAAGATACTCTTGACCTTCATCAGCAAATTCAATACCTTAAAAACATGGTTTATCTTATAGAACATTCCTCATACTAACCTTCCCAGCATCAAGGAAGTGCATAAGCATAAAAAGTTCATCCAAGTTATTCTGAAATACATCAGCCAAACTGTCATCAGTACTTTTCAACTTCCAACAGATATGCAACCACACTTCAAACCAATAACATATGTATTAAAAGGTGCAAAGTGTACCAGACAAGTTTCCATATGTAAATTTCATTGAAATTTAAACAAATTTAATCATTGTCTTTAGATAAGTATTGATAATCCAGAAGCAAAACATAAATTAATTTATTTATACAAAAAAGTTATATAACTGTGTTGGCTGTGAACAACCAGCAATACAAAATATAAACTAAAAGTTAGGACTCACAGAAAGCATAGGCAATTAAGCATAATAAATCTTTAGGTGATTCTATAATAATATGACTTTAGGCATTCTTTAAAAGTTGGTAATTCTACGGAGAGGTTGAGCTCTTATTCGTGGTGGAATAGATTTTTCAGTTAACTTAGGGCAAAATCCCACAATAAACCACTATGCCAATTTAAAGTGAACCTGAAGAGGAGTTCCTGTCAAGAGAATACGATGTCTGCTAGAATATTGCTTCATTGAAGAAAATAATTTTGAATCCTTATTTTTGAGACGATGACCTTCATCAACTATCTGCATACCCATACAGATGTCAGGCTATCAGAAACCAGAAATGAGAATAGCATGTAATAGAGGCAACTGGCACACTAATATATTATCTTGCTCTTGTAATATAATGGTAAGTAGAATCATACCATGCACTCCCACTTTATAGGTTTTAGTGATGCTGTGTCAAAGTTGATCATCTCATATGATGTCAAAAGAACATCAAACTTAATCCTGTCTTGCTTGCTTTCACTAATTAAATGACCAGATTTCTTTTTCTTGATCTTCTTCTGTTTCTTTGGAAAGTAAAATTCATACTCTCTTATAACACTACGAGCTTGGGCAGATCCAACGTACATTAGCTACAGGAGAAAAAAAAAAACATATAATCAAAAGAGTAACTGCCTAAAAGACATATTACAGAGAAATTTCCGTATACATACCACATTCATTTGAGGTGCCCATGTTGCGAATTCACGTTCCCAGTTTCGCAAAGTTGAAAGTGGAGCAACCACCAGATGTGGGGAGACACCCTCTTTAAAAAGGGATGCTAAGAAAGCAATACTTTGTATGGTTTTGCCTGCAGGTGAAAAACTTAGCCATCATGGTACAATATATACTTCTCCAGAAATTCCAAATCAAGGGCAGAGGGAGGGAAGACAGAGAGTAAAAGAAGAGTATAAATCCAACGAGGTTAGTTCAGCTCACAAGGATCAAAGTGCTTTGATTGAAAGGTTCAGTTAAGTACCACTATAAGCCCTCATTGTTACGAACACAAAGCAAAGAATGAAATGACAGAACACTAACAGGAAAAAATCTGTTCTCCAATGATTTCCCCATCTACAACCGAGCCACTACTCTATTCTCTTGTATACTTTTTTTAATCTCAATGCCCCCATCTCAACAGAAGTAGAGCCCCATCCCCCTGAACTTTTATAATAAGAGTGAGAATAGATATATAAAGAAAAAGAAAGAGAAACAGATACTGCATACCAAGTCCCATTTCATCAGCAAGTATAACATGAGT
Source organism: Amphicarpaea edgeworthii (assembly GCA_014843725.1). NCBI lineage: Eukaryota > Viridiplantae > Streptophyta > Magnoliopsida > Fabales > Fabaceae > Amphicarpaea > Amphicarpaea edgeworthii. The sequence continues at coordinate 21,828,173 of CM026322.1, read as the reverse complement.
CTGCTTGGACCAAGAGAATCTTAAGAAGTTCAAGCCTTCAAGCTGATATGGATGTAATGTACCTTCAATAACGTAAAAATGAAATTAAGTAATCTGAACAATCCAAATTTTAAAAAAGAAAACATAAAAATAATATTTACAGAAGAATAAATAAGTAAAAATAACATACCGCCTGAAAGAAACTCAGGGCTTTGTTCATAATGGTGAAATTCTTTCTGCTGTTTCTTCAATTCAGCATCATCCTTAACACTGTTTTTTTGTTTACTGGAAGAAAGTTTGCTGGATCTAGACCGAAATCTATTGAATCTTTCTATTTCTGGCTGAAATGCAGAAATATCTGACTCAAACTCCCAATAGCACTCATCATATGGAAGCTCCTTCCACTTCACAAGATATTCCCTCTCATCATCATCACCCCTGTATCATTTAAACAACACGTTCAATAAAAAATGTGCATTTGTCATAATTTTTAGAGGGGAAAATAGGACAGAGACAAAGCAAACTATTAAGCCACTAGGTTGCACATTGCACTGTCACCATTCTCTCATAATCCATTACTACAAAAAAAATTACTAAAGTAAAATAAGAGGTGGAAAAATACAATAAAAAATTGAAGATATCCTCCAAAACATATACCAAACTTCAGTTTATGGCAATTTTAAGACATTGACCATTAGATCTTACCGCAAAAGGTTAAGGCTAAAACAACTAAGTCATGTAAGTTTTTTTAAAAGTCACACGACCTTTTTAAGTGGTCAGTCACTATATAGATATAAATATGATAGATATAGACACACCTCCAGGGTGTATCAAGTGAGAGGAGTGTTTATAATAAGAGGGTGAAAGGAGTAAATTTGAACCACACACAAACTGTTAGAATTAAAAGTTATTTAATAATCACATGACCACTTAAATTTCTTCCTCTCACCATCAACCATACATATAATATGCACACCAAAATTCAAGTTTGAATCCAACCTAACACAAGTCGCAACACACCAACATTACTAGAATTCCTGATAATCTTTCTAATTGTCACCCAAAATACCTGCAAGCAAGTATTCGATCAACTGTAGTCCATTCAGGTCGAATGGCAACAAAGTCTTCATCAGAAGTATTGACAGATGCCATTTTTTGATGGAAGTTGTTCACCTTGGTCTTTAGACGAGGATGAGTCTTAAATGCTTTCAGAAACTCTTTCTCCGGCACCCTAAAGAAAAGAAAGAAAAATTTGTAGCAAGTAAATAGAAAATAGCCAAAGTAACAAAATGATTGAAAGAAAATAAAAATGTATAATACTAATACTGAAAATAAAAAATTGGGAGTGAATGCGTAAATAGATAGAGCAGACGAGATGAATGGAATGTAACACATAATAAGCATGTAAAAGGTTTACTAGACACTATGGAAAGGTGCAAAATATTAAAGGATGAGTTCCTACAAATTTACCATGTGCAATGCAAGTAGGATAGGCCCTTCCACTTAACAAGGTATTGTTTGACAAAAACTTGCTTTGACCCTAATTTTGTGCCATCATTGTCAGCAGCAGTAGTAGGCCGCATCTCACAATCTAATATCTTATCAATATCATTAAGTGGGCTAACCTGCAACACACACACACACACATATATATATACACACACACAGATAAGTATTGGCTATCACTAAACCAGAAATCTATTACAAGTATAGCTGGTACAAAGTATAAACACTTACACATTCAGGGCACCTCCAATTGTCTGGAAGGGGACCTTTAAGGGGTGGAAGTAAACACCTAGGATGGTAAGCATATGTGCACGTTCCACAGCTCACAAGATTTTCATTTTCTCCACAGGCTTGACATAAATTCTCTTTCTATTGAGAAGGATGGAAAAATCAAAACAAGGAAGGGGGGTTCAGCTTAAAGCAATAATGCCAAATCTATAAAGAAGCCAATTATAACAAGCCCAAGTGAAAATCATTAAAGCAAAAAGGATGTAACATACCGCATCACTTCTCTCTATTCTCTCTATCATTTCCTGAGTTGTCCCTGATTTTCTTGGCAAAAGATCAGCATCGTCGTCTGACTCATCAAGATTATAAATTGGTCTGCGATCTGATCTTACACGAAGCCTCTCCACCAAGCTACTCATGTTCTGCTAAAATGATAGAAATCTTGAATGAAACAACAAGAAGAAAGAATTATGTGTTGATTTTGATTCTAACGACCAAACCTTCTGTAGAATGACAATTTTTATAATGAACCAAAAATCATCCAAGGGGGGGAAAATCACAGCAGACTAGGTTAACATTTGTCCATGAAACAACTTTATAATCAGAAACAAAGGGATCAAAATCCCAGAAGCCCCAAGTTGGAAATGCCCCTAAAGTGGAATGGCAGGATGACCACTATTCTAATGTTTTTTTATAGATGTACAATAACTAATGCTATATGTATATAAAAATAAAAAATAAAAAAAAAGCACTCAAAAGCAGAAAAATAACTCAAAATTCATGCACTAATCATCATTAATAACAAAAACTCATTGTACTTACAACCAAACAGTACTTGAACAAAACATAAAGTAGAGAGTCAAAGAAACAAAGGGATTAAAGCCTTAATCCCTATAAAGCTAAAGCCTAAGGTAACTAAAATAAAAGACCAAACGTAGTACTTGAACAGTCCAGTTGAAGATCCCATTGTGTTGGTATTTTTTTGTTGATCAGTAGAAGCCATGGATTTGCTAGGAACTATGCAGTATGCACAGTGAAAACAACCAAAAAGGAAAAAACAAATATTGCTGCTGTCAGCAAGCAATAAAAAAAGGAGAGAAAAAAAAAAAGCAACAGAAGAATGAGAAGAACAAAAAAAAAAAAATGAATAAGGCACAACACGGAAGCTCAATTAGGTCAACGAACTCCCGGTCACTGTGACTCTAAATATGAAGAATTGCCTAAATCCTCACAACAGGGAAAATAGAATTACAAATGCAATTTTGTATGTTTTAAAATTGTTCTCTAATAGCTAATTTGCGGAAATCCCAAATCAAGATATATGGGAGAGCTTCTGCTAATTGATATTGGAGAAAGACAATTTTTCCTAGCTAATTTCATTTTTATTTCATATTTTCTTCTCCTAAAGGTCAGAAGTCCTTTTAGATATTTTAGATAGTGTCCAAACACGCTCATAATTAGATTAGATATATATATACACAGACGGGCTTCAATTAAGCATAGAGATACTACACCATTGTCCATTGCAGAACAGTTAAATCGACATAAGCAAAATACCAAAAGTTGTTCAAACTAAAAACTCAACGGAAAATTGCAAATGCAACTACAAAACTGCAAAAATAAGAAAACATCATACAAAACAATGCGCGCATAATTCCGCACACAATTAGCCACTGAACCGGCGAAGTAATAGAGAATGACGGCGCGTTACAGTTAATTCGTGGCGAACAAGCAAGGTATCGCCTGCGAACACTTCCAATATACGAAAGCAAAACAGAAACCCTAGATTGCTCAAAATCCTCCACCATTTCCGAAATGGTTCACGGGAGCGATTCGCGAGCTAATCGGAGATTTCAGGAGCTACGAGTGATCGAAGTGAAGTGTGAAACAAAAATTCAGAGTGAGATGTACCGTAGATTGCGAGATTTTCCGGCGATCTGGAAAAGGGGAGTTTCGGAAATTCGCGGGAACCGAATCCTGAGAGCAGAGGAAAAGAAAAGAAAAGAAAAAGAAGAGAAAAAAATGAAAGTGAAAAAATAATAGAAATAAAAATAAAAAAAGAAACGGTGAGTGAGTGAGGGGAGAGAAATAGGGATACGCTAATGCTATGGACTCACCAGGACAGTGACGAGATTTAACAGCCGGACCGAACCTGTTTATATCGATTTTTTGGAAAAATAACTAAACTACGCACTGGAATTTTAGGGATAATTAACGTGATAAGATTATATATATTAACAAAAATTGGTAGACGAAAGTACCCTGCAAATGTTTTCTTTAAAAAAAAATAGAGAAGATTCATATTTCAAAATACAAATTACAATCGTTGATTCGTTGAACCTAACTTTTTTATTTTTCATTTTTCATTTCTAGCCCTTTAGGTTTAACATTCGTGATAACAGTTCTAATAATAACGCGATATATTTAAAAAAAACATTTGTAAATTATGTAATATAAATAAAATTAATTAAAATACAAAAATATTAGAATAAGAGTTTTTTAATACTTTTTTATAAAATTAAATTAATTTATATGTAATGTTATTTTACATTATCTTCTAATCATATGTTAATATGAATGATAAATTTGCCAAGTTTTATAATATTTATGTTGAAAGTTATATTTAAAATATTTTTATTAGTTCACTGTATAGATATCTTTACATTATAAGTGTATAAACACTAAACTCAAATAAATATATAAAAAATAACTTTGCAAGACAGGAAGTTTAAAATGACGGCCAAATATACCAGTTTAACTCAATCACGATAAAGAATCAGTCATGTTATGTTATCGAAGATTCATTTTCAAATTAAAATACAAATTTAACTGTCCGACATGAACTATCATAGGAAAAATACAATGCATATCCTAAAATACACAATCAGTTAATAATTAATAATATTTATTAATATTATTAAGGTATGTCAAATTGGAAAACTACAATGCATATCTAAAATACACAATCAATTTAGAATAATTAATAATTTTTATTTAATATTATTAGATACATCAAATTGGATTAATTGTGTGTAGGAGTCATAAACCTAATACATGGGTCAACCGTAATAAATGAACTCGAACCAATTTAATATCCAACTCGTTAGAATGTTAATGAGTTGATTGGATTTTTAGTAGCTTACACCCATACTCATAACAAGTTAAATGTTTTTTTGTGGTAAGCATATCCGTAACAGAGCCATTTTATTTTATTTTATTTTTTATCATTGAGAATAAAAGAGCAATGTAGTACTATGTTGCTCTAAAAAAATAGCCTTCTTGTTGCGTTAAATTATGTGTTATAGTTTATATTCTTTTAATGTCTAAATTTGAATTTTGTTTTTTAATGTATGATGTATCTTTTATACTGGGCAATCTTACTCAGATAAATTGTTAGAATCTAGAAGTAACAATAAAAAAATGTAGAAAAGTTATATTTTTGAACGAACAACTTTTTATTTAAATTTTGTTGAAATATATTTTCCTTTAACTGTGTTGATAGCTAACTCTATCTCTAAATTTATAACAAGTGGTCATTCAGAAGAAAAATAAAATTACAATAAGTGGTTTATGAATATAGTTTAATATTATGCTCAAGTGATTGTTACAACTTACAACATATGTTTATATTTTCCGACTTTTTTTTATACTCATCAATAATCATCGTGAATTATTTGTCATATATATATATAAACCCATACACTATCGATCATAGTGTATACCAAAACGAAACTTCGTCTAACACTAGATATTGTTGAAGTTCAATCGGAACCGGAAAAAAGGATAATTAAACTATCACCTCTCCATCTTCAAACTCAAGTCATGATTCAATCTTATATTAGGATTTTACCGGCCGGTATTGTTGCATAAAAAAGTGGTCCTTATAGGGTTATACCAGCTAGATGTTCAAAATGCTCTTTTACAGATGAATAGCATTAGTTCTTTAAATAGGAAAACTCTTTTAAATTGTCGTTCAAGATCTGTTAGAGGATTCCATCCAGACTTACTTTTGAAGAAGTAACTCTAGTTTACCTTTTGCTCTTGATGTATTTTCGAAAGAGTCCAAACGGAACACCCAAATATGCAATGTATATTTTGTTTCAAACGTACTATTGGGTGCTTTCTAAAGCAATCCAAACATGCTATTGTTGAATTAGATGGGTTTTTTTTTTTTCTATTTCCAATGGTAAGAACTAAGAAAGATTGTCGCATGACATTTTTTATTAATAATTTTTTACAATACAAATTTGACGGGTCCACAATGAGTTGCAGGAAACCTATTCAAATCAAATCTCATCACCTAGTCACCAATTAAACGGTGGTAATTTTATAAATAACCATTAAAAGAAATAATACTACGATCATTTAAAAGAGTAAATAACTTCTTAACCGCATAATTCGAAAAAAAGCAAGAAACACCAAATTTTGTTCTAAACCTGTCCCTGTTCCATCTCTTCATTGCGATGAGACTGCTAAATTGCCAATGCAAGGTAATCAATAATACCAATACCTCTCACAAGTGAAAATGTGAAATCATTCATCAGATGCACAGTGGCCATGTCTTCGAAAAGCGAGAGAAATAATGAAGAAGCACCAAAGGCCAATCGATCCATCACATCTTAATACTGTCTTCGAAAATTCAATCAATGAATCGCATGCAATGCTTCGACCACGTTGCGGATCCGTAGTCGATTACAATCCAAATAAATCACGCCATAATTGCAGAGCATAACAAAAAGGACAGAATTCTCAATTGGTACAACAAAACCAATAAAACCTTGGCCTATTCCGAAAGAAGGACCCATATCAATGGTGCATTGCATTTGCACGTCAACCAGAAAAATCACACACAGATACATAACATCTTATTCAAACTAAGAATTGGGCTAAGCATTTTCAGAGATCAGAGGAAACAAAATATAGCTGCAGCAGCACAAACAAAACAAATTAAAGGAATCATCATAAATTATTATTGAAATTTGAAGGCACTAAACTGAAGTGATGATTTACAAAGGAACTCAAGCTAACAAAACCAGCTAGGGTTTGAGTTACAAGTTCAAGCAAGGAAGGATGATGAAAATGTTACAAGTAAAACAACAACCATTTTTTGGCAGAAGTGTACACAAGTAAAAAGAGACTCACACTTAAGACGTACTCTACACAACCAATTATATTCTTCATCTTTTTTTTTTTTCTCTTTTCATTTCAAATTTCAATTAGTCTGTCCACCCTCAACACCTAAACCATACAGCACACCAGAATATTTCTCCGCGGAGCCACTGAAGAACGTATCCCTCAACTTTCTAAATGTACAAGAAGTGAGTAAACTATCAGACCCAGCCTGATGGCACACTCCAACCCTCTCAACCTCCAACAACTCCGCGAGCTTGTTCAACCCTCCGTGGAGGCTGTTGCAGAACTTCATCAAATGCTTGATGTCGTAAACCACCGGAAAATACATCTTTATCAGATCGAAGAACCCGCCCTGAGTCTCTGGCAAGCTCCGGCATGTCAGCAGCTTCAGGAGGTAACCGAAATCGTAGCCGCTGTGGAAGGTCACCCAGTGAACGGCGTCGTTCAACACAATCCCTGAGGACATGAGAAGCTCCCCGAACCGGCTCACGTCAATTCCTTTCTCGCTGTTCTTCTTGAAGTCGATCCCGCACTGGCGCAGCAACTCGATCGAGTCGCTAGCGAAGATGTCTTCGCTAACGTTGAACTCGCGGAAGTTGAATTGCCAGATGCAGGGGCTATCGGTGCCGCAGGTAGGGAGTTTCCCGTTGTCGTCGGAGAAGGTGAGACCTAATTGGATCAGCTTCAACATGTCCACGTTGTCCTTCAGGGTTTGGTAGTTGTAGTCATTGATGTTCTTGAAATTCCCCAGCGGACGGAGAACCACGCCGGGGAACTCGGTATCCATCGCCACGTAGCTGTACTCGTCCACGATTTCGCGGATAAGCGCGAACTCCTCTTCCAGGTTATCGTTCCAAACCTCCCTGATTTGAACCGAATCGCCTTTCGGTAAAATCGACATTTCAAACGAACAAATCCAAGCAGCAGTATGAGAATCGCAATCAAACCCCCCAGATCTGCAAGAAAAAACACGCGGAAACGGTTCAGATCTCAAAACCTAACAAATCCGGAACGAACATCGATGAAATCTGAACAAACTTTAACCAAATCTACAAAATCCACGATTCAGACGCGATACCTGAAGAGGATTTGAGTGAGTAGAGCTTCGAATCGGAGGTGCGCGGCGGAGATTCAACTAGATCTGAAACAAACACAAGCGTATTAGATCCGTTGAAGAAGAAATGAGTGGTTCTGAGAAATTAAGAGTGAACTAGGGTTGAAGTAGGAACCCTAGAAATGGAAGTAGTTAAAGAGTGAGGAATCTAACCTTGCGATGGGTGAAGAGAAGGTTGAGGTGAAGCGATCTGGAGGGAGGGATCGGAGATTTGAGCTCCGATGAAGGGAGAATCGGAGGTCAACGAAGGGGGGATTGGGGGAGCGAAGAGGGGAAGCGACAGGAACTTGGGGGCGAGGGTTGAGACCTGATTTGTACTGCGGATGAGGCGTGGGGTCGTTTTGGTTAGCAACAACAACACGGGAGGTGTCGTTTACAACTGGGCTCTAGCAATTCGGGATGCGACAATGTGATATCAGTCGTTAACATCTGTCTAGACCCAAATCACCGACCTTCGTTATTTTATTAATTAGTACTCCTTGTTAATTATTATTAATAATAATCATAGTAACTTTTTTTTTTGGTGAAAATAACTTTTTTTTTTAATAATACTACTTATTATTATTATTATTATGTTTAGACATGTAGAATTATGGATGGATAATGGATTGATAAGCTTTGCAATTTTATAGTAGTTTATTTCAATCATTTATCAAGAAAATATGTTCATTTTATTACAAGCATATTTATGTAAGAATCATTCATACATAAATTTATGGGTTGGATTCTGTAACTTTTGAAATTGAAAACAGGAAATGACCCAAAACAGAGCTTAAATAAAAAAGTGATGTTGGATCTCTTAATTTAAAAAATAAAATAAAATAATATATATATATATATATATATATATATAAAATACACTCACATAACAATGTGAATAGGTAAACTTTAGGAATAAAATAGTAAATATAAAAAATATAAATTTTAAAAGTGTAAAAAAAATATAAGAATTGTGGATAAATAAAATTTTAATTGAAAATTGAAATAGTTAAGTCTGGAATTTGGAGGGGAGAAAAGAGTAAGAATTTCTGGTGAATATAAACAACTTAAAATAATGATAAAATCATCCAGAAAAATTGTTATTTGCATCGGTTTTTTTTTAGCGATAATTAAATTATTGACAAAAATAAATATTTGACAACGTAATTTTATTGTCACGGAAATACATATATTTATTTCAACAACAAATTTATTTTTACGAAAAAAAAAATTATGTCAGTTGATTGTTGCTGTTAAAGGTGATAATTAAAGTAACATAAAAAAATATTACTTAATGCCTACAATATTTATTGTCACCATTAAAAAAATGTGTTTTTTTATATCAATGCTACGTTGTTTATGCGGATTTTTTTTTTATTATTAACATGTTTAATGTTGTTGGAAAAAATACTAATTAATAACAATAACATTTATTATAGATGCAGAATGTACTACTTAATTTAATGCTAACAATATTATGCCATAATTTTTTTTTTGTTATAAAAGTAGTAATTATTTTTTATAGATAATATTAATAAATTTTAAATATATCTCATTAATATTATTTATTCATATGATAAATCGGTTAATATTTCCTAAATTATCTCCACCCACAAGTAATTGTAATCACATCTAACTTTTCATAAATTATCTCTGCTTACTAAGAAGTAAGAGAAAAAAAAGTGAGATAAAATTAGTTTTTAATTTACATAACTTTCACACACATAAAAGTTTTTACATTATATTTTTTTTCTCTCCCACACACACTCAAATCTACAAGAAGAGCGTAACTCTCTTTCTCTCATGAAACCTTATTTTTAAATATTACATCAGGCAAACATGCATGTACCCATTTATATATATAAAATATTTATTAATTATTGTATCATTTCTTTCTATTTTACGTTAGTTTCAAATTTTCATTAAATTGAACTTAATTTTTTTTTCATGTTTTAGGTTATTGTTTTGTTTTAATAATATTAAGTACTACCACTTACTTTAATTATGATACTCTTTAAATTCTAAACTCTGACATAATCACTTTCCATCAAACTATATCATACAAAAAGTAGCGACATAGTATCAAACCTCTAACACTTTTTTCCTATTCACCTGATGATTTTTTTTATCATAGGATCTCTTCAGTTCCTTCATTCATCATTATTATGAAAATTTTCAAAATCACGAAGATTACATTAATTTTCTCCTATGTCCTAAACTCTGAAATGAACAACAACAAATTAAAAAAAAATTATAAAAGATAATTAATTTCTTTCTTTTTTTTTTCAAGAAAATTAATTTCAATTTTATTTATTTGTACTCATTTTTTCACCAATAAAAAATAAATATTTTTTTATGTTAATTAAAAAGTGATAATTTTTTTTATTTAAAAAACCTACCAATTAATTTTAATTAAAATTACCAAAATTTTAAATTTTAAATATTAATTTATTAATTACAATTATTTTTTTAATGGAGATATAAGTAATAACAATGATAATTGATCAAACATAAGTAATAGATAAAACATAAATAATAACACTGATAATTATCATTTACAAAAATATAAGTAATGACAAAAATATTAAATATTGCTATAAAAAATTTCGTGTCGACATTTTTTATAATCACCTTCGCGATAATTTTTTATTGTCATAAATTATTTTTGTAACGATAATTTAAATATCCCAACAATAAATATCATTGAGAATAATAATTTTTGTATTGATTTGTTTTCACATTTAGGTTTCAATAGATTTCTAGTTGAGAAAATATTATAGTCCAAGCTATAATTGGCTTAACACCTCGATATCTTGGATATTGTTAAGGAAAGCTATAAATGACAAATTGGTTATGACACACGGGTGTGAGTAAATGTGGAAGGGTCCTTCCTTGGTTACGTGATGGTGGAGTATGAGAATTTTCAATCCAACTTGACCTAAGCTACTTAATAAAGAGAGTTCATGATCTTATGATTCGAGAGACAGATTATCTGAATTAAGTGATAATTGGGGAATTGATGCAATATTGAGATGTTGTTGTCGTTCTGCGTGTGCTTCTATTAGTTTTGACGAAATAATGAAGCATTATGTACCTAGAATATTTAAATATTTGACTCAGTTTTTAGGCTCGTTTCATTTCTTACTAATAAGAATTTTACCGGTCATTTAAAATATTTATTTATTTATTATTATTAATTTTTGTTAATATCTTTAATTTAAATGAGATGTCAAAATCTGATTGGTGAGAAAAAAATGACACCTAATAGTAAAAGAGTAAAGATTTAAATTCATAACAAGTCATGTGTACTTTTAAATTTGCTCATAATGTTGTTAAAACCATCAAACTGCATGCATTTTATTGTCTGTCTGTCTTAGTTGCGATCTTTTATAAATAGTTTGAAGTACAATCTCACGAGACGTGATTTAATTATATAACCAAATTAAAGTATATAAATAGAAGAACCTATGCAGACAAATTTCTAGGTTGAATTATATCCAAGCAAATTTTATAAGATGGTATCCTAAATCTATTCTTGGCTGGGCGCGAGGGAAGTGTGGGAAGAGTCGCATAATTGCAAATACTCATTTGTCAACCTTAATTGCGACTTATGGGAATTGTGTGAGGTGCGACACAATAGTGTTTTAGTCTCAAACCAATAATATACTATAAATGTGACGTAAATAATATTTTATTTACTCACATCAACTAACGTGATCTATTAATTAAAAAAAATATAAATTGACCTTTCGTTAATATTTAAAAAAAAAATGAGCATAATATTATGATAGTTATATCCACACACTCACTTTAATATTTTTTTTGAGGATCACTTTAATATTCAAATTAAGGTTAAATTATAATTTTGGATTCTCACTTCACAGTCAATAGTATTCTTATCAATTGGTCGATGAGATACCGGGATATTGAAAACTAATTTCTATTGTCTTTTGATTCTTATAAATAAATAAAAATAAATAAATTTTCTTGATATTTTTTTTAAGTCGTGCCTTCATTATTTTAATATTTTGTCCGAATTAAAATTCTTATATTACAGACAATTATAAATGATCAGGGAGTGCGACAAAATCATCCAGTTTGGCAACCACTCGTGTATTGGCTTGGCAAATCTCTATTAACTCGCGTGATTGTTCATTTAAATGTTTGGCAACTTTTTCGACTAAAAGCGATTTCATTTTTAAACATGCGTTATTATAAATTTACAATTAAAACATAAATTACGTCGCCTAAACCCATTTATTCAACAAATGCAAATTTATCTAAAATTAAAGTTATAAAACTCTCGCCTAAATACACGTTAAGTAGAGGTTACTGCCACTATTTCTTGTGCAATTGTCCTTAGAAACTAGTATAGATTATTACTACTATCCGCAATAAGTGAAATTAATTATTTGCAACTTAATGGGCACATTCCTTGAAACCATAAGTATATTTGGAATCTCTTAAAAATGTTTATTAAGTGGGTCTCTATCAATCATAGACCAGGCCCAGGGGTGAAGTGAATGTGAATCAATAATGTTACAATCGAATTTAATTAGTATGAAGTTGATTATGCCTCTCTCTAACTTCCATCCACATCATGTTGGTCCAAAATGGTAGGCAATTCCAAACAACGCCACGCCAGTGCCATTCCCATCTAATGTAACTGCCGTAACCGCGTCACCCATGTACATTGTTTCACAACTGTTTACGACCAAAACGACCGTCAAATTCTACAGTTTTTTTTTTTTTTTTTCTCAACTTTTAACTAATAAAACTTAAACATAATATAAACTCCCAACAAATGCCGTTACATATTTTCAGCCTATCAGATAAGAAAAACAACTTCTAAAAATAAGGGTAAGAAAAAAATTTATAATTATTTCTTTTATGAGTGAGCAGTTAAGCAAATTTTTAAAACCTACATTGACAGGTGTTTCGCACTAGGGGTGTTCGCGGTGTGGTTTGGTTTGATTTTTGGGCAAAAAGTGGTCCGAACCAAACCTAAAATAAAGTCGCGGTTCGATTTGGTTCGGTTTTAATATAACATCAAATCCAAACCAAACCAAACCAATTTTTTGCGATTTGGTTCGGTTCGATTTTGCGGTTTTTTTTTAATCTATTATCATAGTTTAATTTTTTTAATTAAACTCACATAATTATTATTTTTTATTTTTTTTATTAAATTTTGATTTACATATTTTAGTTTAAAAAATATTATTTTTACTTCTATTTAGCATTATTATAAAATGATATTACTAACTTTTTTTTTGTAACATAATAATAAATCATGTTTCATTTTATATTTAATTTAATGTTATTTACTAATATCAATATATCTTTTTGTAATATATAAAAATATGTGTCATAATATATTACAAATTTATTATTAAAAAAAATATATTATAAATCACATATTATGATCATAAAAAATAAAAATATTGTTAGTTAGATAATATTAAATATCTAAAAGTAAATCAATATAATTATAGAATGCGGTTTGGTTCGGTTTTTTATAATAAAATCCCAAAACCGAACCAAACCGCAAAAAATATGCGGTTTTAAAAATTTTTGGTCCGTGCGATTTTTCGATTTAATCGATTTTCGATTTTTTTAGGCGGTTTCACGGTTTAGTTCGGTTTATGAACACCCTTACTTTGCACGTCTAGTTCACGTTGTTCATCGTGTTTAGCTGTATTATTCGTGTAATAATGGTACCAAACTAATAATAAAAATAATTAAATTTGACTTTCCTAGTATATATTTTCTGAACGAATTCTCTATAATTTTTTTTAAATGGATAAAATTAAGATATAGTTAGATTTTTTTTTTTGAACAAAGATATAGTTAGATGATGGATACAATTTTGTCTATATATACGTTGTTATATATATAAGTTATTACATTATATATTATCAATTAAAATAACAAACGCAGAAAGGAGGATTTTTTTTAACAGAAAAGGAAAAAGAACTTTACTAACCATATCTACCTACAAAATATCTAATTTGTTAATTTATTTTATTGCATTTATAAATTTTAAAGGCAATTATGTTCGAAATACAATTATATACTAGATGTGTAGGCATCTCCCTAAATGAAAAATCAATTTTGGTTTCATTAAGTTATAAGAGATTGACATTGTTGGCGGTGACTGAGCCACTTGAAGAATAAGGGGGCCTTGGCCCCTAGATTTCTTAAGTTATATATATATATTATTTTATAATTATATTTTTTAAAAATTTTAATCATATAAATTATATTTAAATGTTATTTATTTTTTATTTTAACAAAACAATTAAATACATATTTATAACATTACTATAAATTAATATTTAATTCTTTTATTGTTTTTATTATAAAGATATTATGTATTTTTTTGACAAAATATTTAAATATAATTATTTTAATAATATTTTTTTTATTATTTAAAATAATATAAATGGTTGCATTTCTAATCAAATGAGATTATTTTTTTCAAAAAAAATCAAATTACATTATTAGTCTTTCTTTATATTAATTTGATTTTTTTTTATAATATATTAATTATAATTGATTTAATAATATTTTTTTTAGAAAATTTGATTTAATAATGATTAAAATTATTTATTAATGATAGTCAAATTTTTTGGTGAAAATTAATGATAGTCCATTAATTATCCTAACAAATATTTTTTCATATATTATTATTATTTGTGAAATTTTAATATTTAGTGTTTTTCCACATTAATTATTAATATATAAACATTAGAAAAGTAAATTTTATTATCATGGATAATAATATTGAGTTTTTAAAAAATAAATTAAAGATACTTAATTATTTTTTATATAAATATATTTTAGATTATATGTTATTAAAATATTTTAAAAGTATATAAATATAAATATTTTATTTAAACCTATACTTATATTTATTATGAATCTATTATATTTATAATAAATATATTATATTTTTTAAAAATAAATTTTAATTTATCATTAAGAAGAAAAATAATTATTTTTTTGGCCCCCTACTATAAAATAAAATACTGCTCCGTCCCTGATTGTTGGATTAGTTTTTAGAAAACATTTTGTCACCACTTTTATCTTACATGAAGGCCACTAGTAAACTTTCTAAATTTTTCTCTTGAAGACGTTAATTTATCACTATCAATTTGGATCAAGCAGGATATGAGGATTGATAAATCAATATCAATAATATCAACACGTTGTGCGTTTATTAGAAAACTAGCTAATTCACTTTGTATTATATCTTTAAAGTTTTAATTGAATGTTTTTTTAGGGGAAATATATTTTTTTAAACACGACGAGCTTCACTGGTGTTATTTATTAAAAAAATTTATATACGTAATACACATTTAATTTATGTTTTATATTATTATTATTGTATAGTAAAATATATGATGTAATAATAATTTTAAGAATAAAAATCTTCAATTACAGAATACAAAGATCAGAGTGAAGACAAAAAAAATATTATGCCAATCACGGCTAGTTAAGAGCCAACAAAGTAAACACTATTATTGCAAAACAAGTTGCATTATAATGTGTGCTTTCATAGCTCAGTTGGTTAGAGCACCCGTTTAGTAAGCGGGAGGTCTTGAGTTCAACTCTCAATGAAAGCAAATTGTATAATTTTTACAAAAATTACTATTTATACTTAAAATATTATGAACCGCTAAACAACAAATCAACTTTAAATAAAAATAGACATATTTAATGTTTTGAAAATATAACACACGTAATATTTATCGTAACAGGATTAGTAATAAGTTGTAAGAGGATTAACAAAGTTAATTTTAATTTTAAGACAAAAAAAAAATGAAGGTTAGAACATTCTACCAGCTTCCATTGCCCCTTTCCCAAGTTTCTAGTCGCTTGATATTTGATAATGCGAAGTCCACTGTAATCTACGACGCAGGCAAAATATTTTCCGTTCTCGCTGTCGATGGCAACCAGAAGAACTCCGACGCTAACCAAATCCGTATTCGCCGCCGTAACCTCTTCTACAGCCTCTCGCTCCCGCTCCGCGAGACGACTCTTCTCCGCCATCCCTCGCGCTTCGGAGAATTCCATTTCTCGGTCTCAGATTATCGACGCATTCGCAGCAACCAATGTCGCCTCCGCCAAGTTCCTCTCTCGCTCTTTCACTCGCAGCTTCCACGCCACTAATCCCTCCCTCCGCTCCGCCGCAAGCTCTCAGGTCTCTCAATTCGTTTCACACTCTTTCGTTAATTCCAAGTATGCCATCGTTAGGTCACGAATTTGCTCCTCTTTGTTAAGCATTCGTCACATTATTATTGATGAACAGGGAAGTTGGATTGGATGGTGAAATTTTAGTCTATGTATCTGTTTGGATAAATTACTCAATAAACACTTGTAGAAGAAGAAGATTAAGAAGCTATAATGAATTGAGCTTCTTCAATAAGCTAAAATAAACTTAGGCCTGTTTGGATAAGCTTCTCCTTAAGTGTTTCTAGGAGAAAAAAGTAAGAAAAAAATGAAATGAAGTTTTCCATAAGTTAAAATTAGCTTATGTATTAGAAAATTTGTAGAAGCTCACTTATTTTTTAGAGAAGTTATATGAGAAAACTTTTACAAATTAGTTAATGTATAAGGGAATTTCAGTGTTTGGAGAAGCTTACTTAAACAGACTCTTATGCATTAACTTCTATGGAAGCTTTATGATTTAACTTTTACAAAAGCCAAGGTGTATAAATTGATTTTAGCTCCTACTTTTGGACGGTTGATTGATTTTTTATTTTGTTTGTCAAATTCTTTATTTTGTTTTATTTGGCCATTGAACACTGAACAGTGTATCAGCATAGCAATTCCTTAGACTCTCTCGATAGAGAATAAAAATGGACATTGATAAGTGTGTGTGTCTTCTTTCTGGTTTAATGATGTGCTATTTATATTTTATCAGGTGGCACAGACAGAGTACACAGATATGGCATGGGAGGGGATTGTTGGTGCTGTTGATGCAGCGCGAGTTAGTAAACAACAAATTGTGGAGTCTGAGCACTTAATGAAAGCCCTTTTGGAGCAAAAGGATGGCTTAGCTAGAAGGATATTTACTAAGGCAGGACTCGACAACACATCCGTTCTACAGGCTACTGAAGATTTTATAGCTAAGCAACCTAAGGTGTGTTTGCTGGTGATGTAGATAATATAGATTTGCATTGGTATTTTGGAAAATTCTGAGCTGAGGCTTTTGTGGCAGGTTACAGGTGACACTAGTGGTCCTGTAATGGGCTCGAATCTTAGCTCCCTCTTGGACAATTCTCGAAAGTACAAGAAAGAAATGGGGGATGAGTATGTGTCTGTAGAGCACCTTTTGCTAGCATTTCACACTGATAAGAGGTTTGGGCAGCAGTTGTTTAAGAATCTTCAGCTTAGCAAGGAAACTTTGAAGGATGCCGTACAAGCTGTTCGTGGAAGTCAAAGAGTGACAGATCAAAGTACCAATCTATATTTTAAGGTTTCTTATTTTTCCAGAAAGATAGGAGCACATGACTGGTTCCATCTTATTACAAATTACAATAAAGCTGAAAATTATTATAATTTAGAAATAAGCTTCAAACCAAATTGTTGCAAAAGTATAAGAATATGAAGTTTGATTGGATGACTAGAACAGGATATTGATTATTTATGATTCTTATAAGCTATAGTATAAAAGGAACAAATAACCTAAGTAGCGATTATAAGTTGGTATCATAGTTAATTCGTAAGGTACCTGTTGTTTCAATTGGCTTCTTTGTGACTCCAGATGATATATTGATTGTTCCTGTGCTTGATCCTTGATCAGCTTGCAGGTTATGAATCAAAACCTGATTTTAGTGCTCATAGTCATATAATTTTTCATTTATTTTTCAAATATGCCTGAACTGTTACTTAAATATCATATGTATAAATTTAAGCTAAGCCTTGTTTTTACATTGTTTCCATATGTTTGGTCTACCCTGTCATCTTTTCTTGTTGCTTTTGTTTGTCTGTCAGATTTCTATGTTGCATTTTTTTTTTTCTCATTTGGAAATAATTGTATGTAGATCCGGAGGGGAAATATGAGGCATTGGACAAGTATGGAAATGATCTGACTGAACTAGCTAGGCGTGGCAAGCTTGATCCCGTTATAGGTCGAGATGATGAAATTCGGCGCTGTATCCAGATATTATCAAGGAGAACAAAAAACAATCCTGTTATTATTGGTGAACCTGGTGTGGGCAAAACTGCAATTGCTGAAGGGTTTGTCTAATATAATTTTATGGCAATTACTTGAAATGTGTGCACACAATATAACTTCTTCTTGTTATTACTTTGTGGTAGTAGCTTATATTTATGCTGGACTAAATTTTCCCTTTGTTGTATGTGTTGCTTCTTTAAATGTACTAAAGGCCTTTTCACCATTTTGCAGATTAGCTCAACGCATAGTGCGTGGTGATGTTCCAGAGCCATTGATGAATCGAAAGGTTGAGCTCCTATTTTTTTCTCTCTCTTGATTATTAATTGATAATATGAGTTGAGTTTCTTGTTAGAAGTAGTGGGATAGAACTAGCCAGAAACTCTTGTTTTATTAATTGGTGAAGCAAAGATACATCTAGGGATTGAGCCTAGCCTCTCCTAACCAACCACCCACTGATTACTGAATGAGTAATTCCAGGTAGTTAGTCTCTATTTATAGCTAAACTAGTTAAATAACTAACTAACTATAAGTGACCTTAGTCAGTTATAGAGCCAATTAACTAAACTGTAACTGACTAATTGACTCTAGTCAATTACAGTTATCTATGTCTCTGCTTCTGCTCCTGGCTGCCTGTGCTTCCCATGGGTGCCTCTCACATATACTTTCTTGATAGGTAGTCTAACATAGTGTCAAGTCTCAATACAGTCTTATTATGTAAAAGCTTCTGAAAAGGGTCTAATCAAGCTGCTAACACCTTGTAGTCTCATATTTTCCTAATACCTTGAAACTGTTTTTTTCTTGATACACACCTTGTAGGGTCTGATTTTTCTTCTCTCTTAAATGTAATATTGTAATAAAGTGCAGCTTGGTGCTGTAAATCTCTTGCTAATCTGCTATATGAGGAGTCCAGGGCCTTCATATTACACCTTTGCTTAACCTTTCCTCGGCAGTTTTGCCTGGCAATGCAGTGCTGCAATTTTATATTTTGTTCCGTTTAAATTGGTATTAAAGTTTACTTTTATTCTTGTTGGTTTCCAGTTGATCTCCCTTGATATGGGTTCATTGCTGGCTGGGGCCAAGTATCGTGGAGATTTTGAAGAAAGGTTGAAAGCTGTCCTGAAGGAAGTTACAGCATCAAATGGGCAAATAATTTTGTTTATTGATGAAATTCATACCGTTGTAGGTGCAGGTTGGTACCATCTTGTTGCTCAAGCATTACAAGTTAAACTTATTATGTAGACATTAAGAATATTGTGTACTTTATATTTGTTGGACATAATATAACCATTCATATGCCTTCACCTAATAACTTCAACCTTTAGGATAGTTGGTTCATGACATGGTATCGTAGCCTCTTTAACTTAGTGGTCCAGAGTTTGATCCTAGCTGCCCCCCATTTTTCTTAAAAAATGTTGATTTTCATGACAGGATAGGTGAACTTTGGCATTGTCTGTTTTTTAGCTCAAAAGGCTCTTGTATGAGATGGTGTCTCAGAGATGTCTTATTGTTATATGGTCATCCACCTTATTTTTGTTCCAGTTCTTCTATTCAACCAATTAGTAATATGCTTTTTTTGGTCATTGGCTCCCTAACTAACAGGGGCTACAAGTGGTGCAATGGATGCTGGGAACTTGTTGAAGCCAATGCTTGGACGAGGTGAACTTCGATGTATAGGAGCAACTACGTTGAATGAGTATAGAAAATATATTGAAAAGGATCCTGCACTTGAGCGTAGATTTCAACAAGTGTTTTGCAGTCAACCCTCTGTTGAAGATACAATATCCATTCTTCGTGGGTTGCGTGAGCGCTACGAGTTGCATCATGGAGTCAAAATATCAGATAGTGCTCTTGTTTCAGCAGCAGTTCTTGCAGATCGATACATTACAGAACGCTTCTTACCCGACAAAGGTAAGATGTGACTCTAGCACATATATTTTGGGTTGATTCCTTTTAATAATTTATTTTTGGGCTTACTTCAATATTTTAAAGAAGTTTAGTCTTTTGAACAATGTAAAAATTTCTTTATGAAGAAAAAAAAAAATTCTCTCTCTCTCTCTATTAAAAGCCTTCAAATTGTTAATAGGTTGGAAAATTTTGCTGATTGACTGTCACTTTCACTAAATTTTTAATTTTTTCCTTTTAGCCATTGATCTTGTTGATGAAGCTGCTGCAAAGCTGAAGATGGAGATCACCTCTAAGCCTACAGAATTGGATGAGAAAGACAGGGCAATATTGAAATTGGAGATGGAAAAGCTCTCTTTGAAAAATGACACTGACAAGGCATCTAAAGAAAGATTAAGTAAGCTCGAAAATGATTTGAGTTTACTTAAACAGAAGCAAAAAGAATTGGCAGAACAATGGGACAATGAAAAAAGTTTTATGACTCGGATAAGGTCAATCAAAGAAGAGGTAATGTTTAGTTTGTGTTTTGTCATACCCTAGTTCCTCTCCCTCCCCTCCCCTCCCCCAAACAATTTTGCACCTTACATGCTATAAACATATGTAGATTGATAGAGTCAACCTAGAGATGGAGGCTGCTGAGCGTGATTATGACCTGAACCGTGCTGCTGAGCTTAAGTATGGAACTTTGATGTCCCTTCAGCGCCAATTAGAAGAAGCTGAAAAGAACCTAACTGACTTCCAAAAGTCTGGACAATCTTTACTTCGAGAAGAGGTCACTGACCTTGATATTACAGAGATTGTTAGCAAATGGACTGGTATACCATTATCAAACCTCCAACAAACAGAGAGAGAAAAGTTAGTCTTGCTGGAACAGGTTCTTCACAAGAGAGTGGTTGGTCAGGATATTGCTGTAAAATCTGTGGCTGATGCAATTCGTCGTTCAAGGGCTGGATTGTCTGATCCAAATCGGCCAATTGCAAGCTTCATGTTCATGGGTCCGACTGGTGTTGGCAAAACTGAGCTTGCCAAGGCTTTGGCTGGTTACTTGTTCAACACTGAAAATGCTCTTGTTAGAATTGATATGAGTGAGTACATGGAGAAACATGCTGTTTCACGTTTAGTTGGAGCCCCTCCTGGTTATGTTGGTTATGAAGAAGGCGGTCAGCTAACTGAAGTGGTCAGGAGAAGACCCTACTCTGTGGTACTATTTGATGAAATAGAGAAGGCACATCATGATGTCTTCAACATCTTGTTACAGTTGTTGGATGATGGAAGGATTACTGATTCTCAAGGAAGGACTGTTAGCTTCACAAATTGTGTTGTGATTATGACTTCAAACATTGGTTCTCATTACATACTTGACACTCTTCGTAGTACACAAGATGATAAAACTGCAGTCTATGATCAGATGAAAATGCAAGTTGTTGAGTTGGCTAGGCAAACATTCCGCCCAGAGTTCATGAATCGCATTGATGAATATATTGTTTTCCAGCCTCTGGATTCCAAAGAGATCAGCAAAATAGTGGAGCTCCAGGTAATTGATGTGCTTATATAAACTTAATTTGATTCATTTCCTTTGTAAATAACTATTCTTTTAATGTCATTGAAGTTTCTTTTGATTGTTTAAAGACTTAATCCCAGTGTAAAACTGTTTCTTTGACTCTATTCTAATTGCTGGAGATGCATGCTAATAGATGTTTTGTTACCTGGTGTAGATGGAGCGAGTGAAAAACAGGCTCAAGCAGAAAAAAATTGATCTTCATTACACAGAAGAAGCTGTTAAACTTCTTGGTGTACTGGGTTTTGATCCAAATTTTGGAGCTAGACCAGTTAAAAGAGTGATACAGCAATTGGTTGAGAATGAAATTGCTATGGGAGTTCTAAGGGGAGATTTCAAAGAAGAGGACTCAATCATTGTTGATGCTGATGTGACTCTATCAGGCAAAGAACGTTCTCCTCTAAATAAACTGCTTATTAAGAAGTTGGACAGGCCTGTTGCTGATGCCATGGTTGTCAATGATTAAGTTTACCTACTGGAAAGCTTCACTTAGACAAAAGCAGAGTTACCACTTTTTTTTTGTTGTTGTAAAACTCCATAGGGAACGAAAGTTGTACTTTTTTTTTTGTGTGTAACTAACTATTGTCAAGAGGATATTCTGTGTTTCAAAATAAATGTTGATTCAGGTTTTACTCAAGATTAAGGTTTTTTTTATTTTATTATCATGACAACCATGAGGATTGAACTTAAGACTTTATGCCTATTATTCAAATTGTCCTGCTAGGCCGTGCCTAGTTGCTGTTGATTATGAAAAGGTGTTAAGATTGAATAAATACGCAACATGTATTTAAAGTTTAATCATAAGCGAAAACAATTATGGCTTGTACATGTAGTAGCTTCATACATCGATTTGCTCCAACCATAAACTTTACAATTTATAAGAATTGGTGAAGCATCTCCCAAGCAACTCCAAACAATTTATTTTTTTTCTGTTATACGTATCACCAAAATGCCCCTAAAATATGTATTAACACTTGTGGCAGTCTGGTAGAGCTAGGGGACATGGGATTCGATTCCAGCTGTCCTTAAGTCTTAGTCCCCCCTAACCCCAGCCTTGAAAAAAAGGAAGAAAACACATCAGTGCAAACGTGTACGAGTTTTAATAATTAAGAGAACGGATATGGCAAAGAGAATTTTGCTTCTCAGATCCAAAACCAAGGGAATGGATCTTCCTTATGTTAAATTCACATAACATTGTCACCTTTCTGAAGATACCAGCGTAGTTTATCAGCAATCTGCAAATGTAAAATGAATCAATAAAATTTCAGAATTCAAAGGGATTTAATAATGTACTGCATAATCAAATACCACCTTTATGGAAACTTGGTCATCTCTCCCTCGCCAACCCTGACGTGCCTCTCTGCTAGCTGCTGCATGAACACATGTGAGTTACAGAATTAAAGCAACCATCAAGAGGGTGGTTATTTTCGTGGGTTGTCAGTACAATGTGAAAAGTATTTCATGATAATAACATGTCAGGTTCCTTAGCCCAATTGCTCAATGACAAGCTCATGAATGGCTTATGAAAGGAGCAAACTTGAGGAGATTATTAAGCCTATTGGAAGTTGGTAAACTTCCAATGGTTTTCTTTAACCTTATCTTTCTTTTCTAAGTTTAGGCTTGAGGGAAGGGAAGTCTTAGCTCAAAGCAGACTCCAGCCAGCTTTCTTTCCCATTGAACACCTCTCTTTCATGGTCCTTCTGACATCTTCTGCTTCTTCCCACCTCCCAATGGAGCTATACATATTGGCCATCACTATATAGTAGCCATCGTTTTCTGGTTCAAAGTCAATAGCATACTTTGCAATTCTTATTCCCATCTCAATTTGATTGTGAGTTTTACAATGACCTAACAAAGCTCCCCAAACACCACCATCTGGAGAAATGGGCATGGATAGGACCATAGCTTCTGCTTCTTGTACATTACCTGACCTTCCCAAAAGATCTACCATACAAGTGTAGTGCTTTAAATTGGGATTCACAGAATAACTCTTCATTCTGGCAAACACGTATTTCCCTTCTTCAACAAACCCTGAATGGGCACATGCTGAGAGAAGAGAGAGGAAGGTAATTTCATTGGGCATAACAACATTTGATTCCTCCATATGTTGGAATATCTCCAAAGCAGATTCTGCATATCCATTCATTCCATAGCCTGAAATCATTGCATTCCAGCAAACTACATCCTTCTCGATCATAGAGTCAAATACCATTCTTGATTTCTGCAGCTGCCCACACTTAGCATACATATCAACCAACGCCGTGCCAAGAGGTAAATTGAGTGTAAAACCACTTTCTTTTATGTAGCGATGAACTCTTTCTCCTCTCTCCAATGATGCAAGGTGAGAACAAGCTGAAAGCACTACCACAAGCGTGGCTGTATTGGGCTTCTGGTCTTCCCTAACCATTCTATTAAATAAATTTACAGCCTCTTCATGAAGCTTCATGTGAACATGAGACGAAATCAGAGTGTTCCATGACACAACATCCCTCTCCAACGTATTAAATATTCTCCAAGCAAAGGTCATCTTACCACATTTTCCATACATCTCTATGAGTGAGTTGGTGACTGAGATGTTATTGTTACCATCCAAAAAACCCTTTATCACATTGCAATGAATCGACCTTCCCAAATCAACTGCTCCTAACTGGGCATACGAGGCAATTACTGATGCTACACCAATCGATTCAGAATGAAAACCCAAACACTGCATTTCCCTGAAGAGCTCAACACACTTCACGTTCTCCCCTACTCTACCATACCCAAAAACCATAAAGTTCCAACACTCTCCGCTCCCTCGACACAACAGGAAAATCCTCTCTGACAAACTTAACATTCCAAACTTGCAGTACATAAAAAGCAGCGAATCATTAACTTTCTCATCATCCGCATCATAGTGTCTCCTTATAATGACTCCATGAAACGCTTTCCCTTGAGACACATCCATGGAATTACCAAACCCCGAAAGCATGCAACCAACAGTAATCCCATCCGGGCTTATTTCATTTTCCTGCATTTCCCTAAACAACCTCACACACTCCCCCATCATCCCAAACCTCGCATAAACCCCAATGATGGACGTCCAACACAGAAGATCTTTGTGAACCACCTCACAAAAAGACCGATACGCTTCTCGTGGAACCCCGCATTTGGAATACATGTCCAAAACCGAAGAGTGTATATAAAAAGAATCAATTCCGGTTTTTATAACCACCCCATGCAAACACGCGCCTTCGTTCACAGCACCGAGGTTCCCACACGCGAGGAACCCACCCTCCCACGTTCTAGCGTTGGGTTTCTGAGATTCTTCACAATGCATGTGACGGAGACACCTCAAAGCCTTCTCGGATTCACCATTGTGGACGTGCCCGATGATGAGTGCAGTCCAAGCAACCACATCCCTAACGGGAGTTTCATCGAACACCTTGCGTGCAAGGTCCATTCGGCCACAGCGCGAGTAAAGCGAGACGAAGGAAGAGTGTAAAAGGGCGGTTTTTGAAGCGAGGGCGTGGAGCGACGCGCCGTGGGGGAGGAGCGTGAGGTGCGCGGCGGCGGAGACGACGATGGGGAGGGTGAAGCTGTTGGGGGAGAGGTTGGAAGTGCGCATGTGGGAGAAGATGGAGAGGACGCGAGAGAAGTGGGAGCGGGAGAAGAGAGACTTGAGGAAGGAGTTGTAGATGAACGTGTCTTTGTCTTTGGAGGGAAGAGAGTGGAACAGTGTGGAACATGAACTATTGTTGTTGTTGTTGAGAGAGTCGTATAGAGATATAAGCTTTGAAGCTATGAAGAGGTTCGTGGAGTAACCACTCGTCACCGTCACCGCGTGGAACCGGACGAGGGATTCTAAGGTTGTAATGTGCTTCGACAGCAACATCAGTTCGCCTGCATCGTACATGCGTATCATCATTCCGTGTGTTTTGTCTTTCACCACATCACCTAACCTAACAGCATGAACCATGAATTGTATTTGTATATTTGTAATAATGTTTTCAGTTTTTACCGCAGGCAAGACTGTTCTGTCCTCTGTCCACCGTCTCTTTCATTTGCCACAGCGATGTTAATTATTCACTCATCATCTATGTCTGGTATTGATCAAGTTTGTTTGCAAGCTCTGCTGGTGGCTATATTTTTTAAGAATATTATGTAGAAAATAAATCGTGGGAAATGAAGTGACGGATTCGAAAGAAAAAAAAAAAAAAACAAATATCGCTATATTTTTCTTGTCCGAATTCATCTTAGAAAAAATCCAGAGGTAAGTAGACCCACCACATGAGACTTGTAATATACTGAGGATTTTACAAAGATTATGTTTTTCATTGTTTTATTTTATAATAATAATAATAATAATAATAATTTATTAACATAATATAACACGTGTAAAACAGCACCTATATATTTTATTTTTCTACAAATTCTCCGGCATATTAACATTGACGTGAATGAAATGAATTTAGCTGAAATCTTCAGTAGTTGCTTTCGTAGGCCATCAAGCTTGCAGGGGGAACAATCCAAGAGAATAGAATTTCCATCGAGGACGGAATTTTTTAAAAGGGGAGAGTTGTAAAACACTCTTATATTTGTTTTCTTATATTAAATAAATAAATAAATATTATTTTAGACTATTGTTGTAGGAAAATAAAATAGATTTATATAAAAAGAGAAAAAAAAAGGTTTTCAGAGCATGCCATAAATTTTACATTGGTGAAACTTGCCATGAATTTTATAGCCTTCAATTTTCCATTCACCAAGCACAATAATAATAAAAAGAAAAACTGCTACATTTACAGATGAGAGTTTCGATCAGCGATAAAATTTGCTATAATCACAAAAAAATAAACTTGCCATAAGTTTTTTATTGGTGTTTTTGGTGTTATTTTTTATATATTAAGAATATAGTTTTACTTTAGTAATTTATGCTAATTTTAATATAAAATTTTATTATGAAAGTTATTAATGTGAAACTCTAATTTTAATCAAACGGTAATACAAAAATTATCTAAGAAACTACATGAGTTATAATAATGGAACACAATTCATTTTCCTTGGTTATAAAAGCAAAATAAAACAATTAAAAGATGGATTATGGAATTAGTCAATCCACCTCAGTTTACCCTTCGGCTTAACAAAAAAAATAAAATTTACTTGACCCTTGTCCACGGTTAGAGCAAGAACAAAAAAAGGAAAAGTCCAAGGACCACTTAAGAAAAGCCCATATGAGCTATGCATTAAGATCAGCTCATGCGTCTTAAATCTAAAAATTTTCACCTAAAACTAAGCTGAGTTGAAGTTACTCTAATCGATATTGAGTTAAAAATATTATGATTAAGACTAAATTAAAGATATTATAATTAATATTAAGTTGAAATTACGTTGGTTGAGACTAAATTAAAGATACTTTTACCACTATCAAATTAAAAATATATTTGTGAACATTTAAGATTTTTTTTAAAATAATCATAACCTGTGTACAAACTTCCTTAAACAGTTAAACCCCTAACTCAATCCCTTTATTAAGTGGATTGTGTGCATTGAAGGCTTTTAAGCCTCACATTAGGTAGGCAACAAAAAATGGGTCACAATAATGAATAAAGACAAGTGGGTTAATTCTGATGTTTTTGGTCACGATGACACTTCTAAAATCACTATATAACAAATACTAAAGAGGCATGCACAGATTTCAGATTTGTATATTTGAATTTTGACACGTAGCTTTCGATTTGGAGTGAGTGTAGTGTAAGTTGAGACACGCCTAATGCCCAGACATTGTCCTGTATACTCTCTTACACTGTCTATTGCACCCTTCGAAGCTCAATCAATCAAATTGAATTCTTCAATTTCATGCATATCCATCAAACACCACACGACCCTACACGAACCTTCCTTCTTCCACAACATTAGCTGGCCACCAGTAGCCATGGTTTATTCCTAATTTTACTACTCACGAGCTGCAACACTATGCTTAATTAAAGGAACATTTGATTTTGGGAAAAAAGTGAAATCAAACAAAATTACAAAATTAATGAGTGGAATTATTTACTAGGAGAAAACATGAAAATAAATAATGTTCTTTTCCTAGTATTGATTGCTGTGTAGAAAATGAAAGTAAAACATAAAAAAACACACACACACACACACACACACAATATTGAGGCTACAAAAAGTGAATAGCAATATGCTCTATATTCAACAACCAGTGCTATCATGTGGAGTGACGGGAGAGTTGCTCTCCGATGCAGCAAAGTTGCTCTAACAGTTGCTCACAGTTGAAGATTTCTAAGAGCAACTTTCTTTAAAGAAGCCCTAACCACATTTTGTTCCAAGAGAAAAGTGATAGTATAAGACTTACATGACAAGTAAAAGGAGGAGATACAATAATAAAACACAAGATAAATGTATTGTAAGAAATTAAATTCACATACTATTGTTTTCGTATATCACACCTTAATCACCTGTTTAAACATTATTTTCCTCTGTTTTTTAATGTACCCTCCACATACAAAACATGAAACGTTAATCCATCCGAATATTTTTTCGAAAACAAAAGATGGTTGATGATATAATAATAATAGTACAAAAGACAAAACGGCAAAGAAGCTGAAGAGAAATATAAGGGGGCATGCGTCTCCGATTTTGTAGTTTCTTTGTCTGAAATGATTATCGGTTTTCCTTATCATTCCATGAATGCGAAAATGAAATGAAGTTACCACTCATTTCGTTTTTATAAAAAAAAAACACAAGAACGTCGAAAATTATTCTCTAACCACACCACACAATCTAATTTTGGCGCTCCCTCCACCACCGTCACAGTTCACTACTATAAAAGCAGTCAAAGAAAGCCAGAGAGAGACAGCAACGTGCACACCACGGTACTACTATAATGTGTTAGAGTTTACTTACTTAATCAGCACACACCACACTCTGAAATTAAAGTGAAAGATAAAAAAATAATTTCTTATATATTAGAAATTAGAAAAGGGAATCTTCTTCACTCTTCTCTTTTTTTCTCTCTCTGCGGTGTTCTTCTCTGCAATGTAGGTCGCCGGAGAATGGCAAAGTGTCATCAGAACAACGTCGGATCCATCGCTCTCGACCACCGTCACTCCGCCAAAAATGCCACCGCTGGAGGCCACTTCCGCGTGCTCCGCCGCTTGATCTTCGACGCCGTCAGCTGCGGTGGCACCTCTCGGTACCGGTATCGCCAGCGCGAAGCCTCCGCCGACAACGACGATGACGGCATTAGCTCGGCGGCGAGTCATAAAGAGAAGGAGGAGAGGTCGGAGAAGCTATCGGATCTGTTGAACGCAGCGGAGAACAAAACGACGGCGGCGGTGGAGGAAGAGAAGAAGAAGAAGGAAGAGGCATTGGCGGAGCTGAAGCAAGCGGTGAAGGAGCTGCGTGAAGAAGAAGACCTCACGAAGCGACGAATCGCTGCGGCGAGAGTGAGGTCGCTCGCGAAGGAAGATTCCGAAGCGAGAGCGAATCTCGCAATGCTCGGAGCAATTCCTCCTCTCGTCGGAATGCTGGATTCGGAAGACGCTTATTCTCAAATCGCTTCGCTCTACGCTTTACTCAATCTCGGAATCGGCAACGATGCGTGCGTTATTCACTTATTTGCATTTCCATTTAAATCACACTGCTCTGTTTTTTACCTAAATAATTTTACTCTTGAAATTTAATTTTAATTTTAATTCAATTATTATTATTATCATTGCAGAAACAAAGCGGCTATAGTGAAAGTTGGCGCGGTGCACAAGATGCTGAAGCTTATCGAATCGAGCGGTTCAGATTCGTCGGTGTCCGAAGCGATTGTTGCGAATTTCCTCGGATTAAGCGCTTTGGATTCGAACAAACCGATAATAGGATCCTCCGGTGCAATACCGTTCCTAGTTAGAACCCTAAAGAATTCAGACGAGTCGAAATCACAAGTAAAGCAAGATGCTCTGCGCGCTTTGTACAATCTTTCGATCTGTCAGAGCAACGTTTCGGTGGTATTGGAAACCGATTTGGTGTGGTTCTTAGTGAGCACGGTAGGGGAGATGGAAGTGAGTGAGAGGAGTCTCGCGATTCTTAGCAATCTGGTGTCGACTCCGGAGGGTAGAAAAGCGATTAGCAGCGTGAGCGAGGCGATTCCGATTCTGGTAGACGCGCTGAGTTGGACTGACTCGCCGGAGTGTCAAGAGAAGGCGTCGTACGTATTGATGATATTGGCGCACAAAGCGTACGGTGACAGGCGGGTGATGATAGAGGCGGGGATAGTGTCGTCGCTGCTTGAGCTGACGCTTGTGGGAACCACGCTGGCTCAGAAGAGAGCCTCCAGAATATTGGAGTGTTTGAGAGTAGACAAAGGGAAGCAAGTTTCTGGCCATGGAAGCTACTTGGGAATGGGATTGGGAGGAGTCTCTGCCCCTATTTGTGGATCTGGATCAGGATCTTCTTCGTCCAAGGTGGTGGAGGAAGATGGAATGATGATGAGTGAGGAAAAGAAAGCGGTGAAGCAGTTAGTGCAGCAGAGTTTGCAGAGCAATATGATGAAAATTGTCAAGAGAGCAAACTTGCGTCAGGATTTTGTTCCATCTACCCATTTTGCTTCACTCACTACTTCCACTTCCAAGAGCCTCCCATTTTGATTATTAATAATAATAATAAAACCATTTCACATTGTAGTTGAATTTTTTTATCTTCTAGCAGCAACTTAGCAACGATGATGATGATGATAATAATACAGAAAGGAGTACAAGTTTGTTTTTTTTTTTTCTAGTTTAATTGTCTCGCTTTAGATGGGTTCTAGTAAGGACAGATTCTGTTTCTTTGGCGTGAGCTATTTGATTTGAGCATGTGATACTGAAGGCTTAGCTCACTGCTAGTTAATAAATTGAAAACAAGACATTAATCAGCATAGCACTAGATGATGAGTTGTGTGTGTTGCTTGTTTCGTAGTGTAGTTTGAGTTTGGTGATGCCTCTATCAGTGGCATGCCAAGAAAAAAATGGAAAATCTTAGGGTTGCTTTACGACTGTGAGCATCCCTCCCTAGTCCCTACAATTCAAATAGTCGCTTTCCAATCATGACACACACTTTTGTCTGTTTTCCAGTTGGCTCTCGCTATTTGTTTTTGTTATTTCTAATTATAGTTAATAAATTGGATGGGGTGTCGGTCATTTTCATCTACCATACAGATTCAGCTTAGAAGAACTATTTACTGCAAGTTTCTATTTAAGAATCTTTGATCCGCTTCGTTTGTCTGCAAATTTCATGTGTTGAATGTTGTTTGACAGTTAAAGCCATAAATTTTGTCAGATAAAAATTCATTAAAGACCGATAATTCTTTTAATGCCACATGGCCTGCTTCATTGTTAAATTGTTCTGTCTGAATGTTGAATGGAAGATTACCTGTTGCATTTTCTCCGCACTACGTATACTTACATAAACATTACACGATGCTCGTTGTTGTGGGGTCTACAGTCATATGTAATGTTATCTTCTGCCGAGTGCTTTCAGTGAAAAATATATTTTAATGTCAGTGTAATTTGGATATAAAAATTAGTTAGGTTACCTTTCCGATCACAAATAGGGTCCATTTTCATTGACTTTGTTGATATTTTAGCCTGACTCTGAACCCGAGGTTCAAAAAGGTGCTTCTATTATTTGATCCACAGTGCTTTCTAGTTGGATTGCAAGAAAGTCGAGAATTTGCATCCCACGCAATGATGTAAACTAATGGCTAGTAAATGAAAATGAGTACAAGAGTACACTCAAATGATTTAGATAAACTAATTGCATAGTATCAATTTATGTTTTAACTCGACATAAAAAAAAAAAGGAAAATACATTGTGGTAGTTTGACAGTGGCACTACATGGTTAAATTTGAAGTGAAATGATTTCAGATAAAAAAAAAAAAACAAGTTAATAATAAAATTAATTTTGAACAGAAAGACATGTCATAGTTCATGTGAAGATTGTTGTTTTAACATGATTCAAAAATCGCATTATCAACAAAGCAACTTGTCTGTACAACAATCATGGACAAGAGAGGTCAAGTTTCCGTGTGCTTCGTACACCTTCATTATTGCATTGCATGTAGTAAAACCGACGATTAACGAAAGTCTTTGTTTCTTTCTAGTACATTTTTAAATAGGGTAACTTTTTTGTTGTCAAACTGAAATAGCATTATGCTCACAATTTCCTAAGCCTATCCGTAGTCCAGTACCCATACATGCCATACCCACACAAGTGTTTAATGTATTTGTGTAACTAGCTAGTTATTCGCATTTCGCACTACTTTATAATAACAACATGCACTTGCGCTTGTGTAATGCAATTGTAATGTTCCTCTGTAACCCATTGATCATTCATGTTAATGTTATAGCAGCAGCTAAAATCCAACCACCGTCAAATGAATGGGTAATGAAACACAACACCGTCATTATTTCCATTGAATGTGGGACGGCGCTTAAGGATTGAAAAGCAATAAACAAAGTGTTACCATATGAGTGGTACTTTCTACATGGTACGTACGTGACCACAGGCTCTTTAGTGGAAGTTCTTCTCTTTTCTTTTTTATAGTGGAAATGGATAACGATTATTATTAATTGTACACTTTTATGAACTGTGTTCACTTTTGTAGTTTGTACGGGGAAATGATAGGAGAACAATAAAGTTTGAAAGAAATTGTGAAAAAATATATAAAAGATGCCTAAAAATTAGAGTAAAATATTTTATCATTAATGAATGACTATTGATTAATAATATTAAATAATTTTTTTTCCTGAATGATTGTTGAGACGAGAATAGCTGGTGAAACATTGTTATTTTATTATTTATACACGTGCAGTGGTCATTCATTGATGACTTGATGTAGAGCTAGCACAAAGACGGTCTCTATACGACATTGACTCGTTCATGCTTGCTTGGATCAAAACATCTACGGTTCCTTTTCATCAAACAGTATATATACAATTCCAATCCTAAAATGTTGTATTTCCTTTTATAATGTATAACAAAATAAAATAAAATATAATCTGATGAATCAATGTGAATCGTACGTAAGATTCAAAATTGCATCTATGGCAATCATTAATTTATTTTCTAATAATAATTTTAATACTTTTTCTTAACAATATTTGCTTTACATTTTATATCACTGTTCCCCCTCTCAAATCGTAATCTTAAGAGCTATATTTTTTCACCGAAATAGGGTTATATCATTTCATCAATAAGGGTATGAAAGTTAGTTTGTCTCCTAATAAATTGAATAGTAAAAAACGGTTTCTACACAAGTAAGATTTTGCAATGAAGAATAATAGAACCAATTAAGGTAGTCCCAGTTAAGAGCTATATAAATCATACATTTTTTGTTTTTACATTTATTGCAAAATGCAAACACCAAACATTTCGGGTTATTTAATGTTTGTATGTGTATGTCAATGCCAGCTTGGCATAGATATATTCATGCATGGTTCATTTTGAAAATTTCAACATAGAAGGATAGCCACTTCAAACTGCTCCTACGATGATTCTGATTTCAACCAACAATCCTAGATCTTAAAGTAGTCGCAATTAAAAACGGGTTGAAAAAAAATAAATTATTTGATAATAAAGAAAAATAAAAGAAATATTTATTTATATCAAACAATTTTATTTTCTCTTAATATACTAATAAATACGGAGTAGATTGTTTGATCGATATTTATAATAAATCACACTCTCCTCTTGATCTTCTTATCGTCCATTTTTTATTTTTAATTAAATTAAAATAATTATGATCTAATGCTATAAAATAGAGAAAATTAGTTGAATTTTAATATAATTTTTTTTAAACCATAATCGTGCATAATATAAATTAAATAAAAGAAAAATACAATTAAACTTTTTATTCTTTTTCGGAAAGCATCCATTCATTAAGGATTTATAAACTGTATACTCTCATTTGTATCTCTTTCTTTACATAGTTATTTATAATTGCCAAAAAGGGAAACACATCCATAAAGGTTCAATTGAAAAAATAGACTCATTGCGTTTCGTAATATCCTATTAGAGGAATCACCAATTAGCGTATTGCGTCACAAAACAACAGAGACACACTACATAACAAAGTGTACCTATGATGATATGACAAAATATTACTACACTTACCAAATTCTAAATGCTCCCGTATATTTTTCCTTCAATAGAAAAATCTGCATCTGTTATCAGAACCGGTGCTAGCCACACACTCCGTTTAGAACAAGTATTGATACTAATTAGTAATTATAACTCATTTGCTTTCCGTAACGGGAAGGTAGACACCTTCGGCTGCCAACCAGACATTGTCAGCACGCTTTTCACGAACACCACAAACCTGGTCAGATTTAATAATAAATCACAAAAATGTTAATATACATTCAACATTTTAGTTATTTATAAAAATAGGATCACTATGAAAATTGACCACCATTATTCATTCTACTTTCTATAAGCCAAAGCCAAGTTGACAAAATTATAGCTCTAAGTGCCTAAATCATCTACATAATACTTTTTGCTGAGTTTGCTGATGCACTTTAAACACAAGCAGCCAACATAAAAATCTCTATGAGATTTGATTATGAAACGGAAAACATGTAGGAATGCAGTAAGCATCGAAAATATTATTCACACATCTGTAGCGGTAGTGATATAAGATGATGTTAATAGGAGAATAGAATATTTTCATATCCCAGGCAATTTCTCACCTCTTGCTGTCCCCCAGCAATACGACTGTATTTCTTATCATGACTGTGTAGATAGCCTCCAGTGTCAACATGCTGAAGGCGAATCTTCTGATCCTGCTTCCAAGTCTTTCCACTTCCTTCTATTATAAGCCTAAAAAGACAGTGAAACAAATATAAAGCACCATCCAGAATATTGAGATCTAAATATCCATTGAGAACAGAAAAGAAAAAGGTCTCACTTCCAATAGTCCCCAGTGTCAGAATCGGATTCTCCTCCAAAACAACTGACCTATTGTCAATTCAAAATTATGTCAGATATCCAATAGCCAGACAGAGTCTAAAACAGGTTATATTTGTCAATCAAAATCTTAATTTTAATCAGAAGCTAATTTGGATGCAAAGTAAGTCAAAGAGGATAATAAAAGAGATATCTATATTTGCAAAAAGGCCCTCTATATGTTCTGATACTTCAAGAATTTTAGCAGTGTCAAATTATTTTCTTGCATCAGTCTATAGTGAGATAGCTTATAAGTAGTAGTTAATTGCATGAGTGTTGATTTATAGTACCACAACCAAGTCTTATCCCACTAGATAGTGTCAACTGCATAGATGGGTAAATCAATTGACAGCATTGGGATAAATAATATTCATTTTCAATACAAAAGTTAATAACAGTTACATCAAGATGCTACAGTAAGTCATTCCATTTGGTTTTGGTAGCTCAATCCAATTTGGATAAATATCATACCAGTTGAGACCAAAAACAAATAAATCCCATGCAACTTGAAGCAAAGATGAAACAGTATTTGGAGGAAAAAATCGAATCTATGATCAAGACAGGAGAAACCAAAAAAACAGTCACAGAACTGCCAAAGGAGGTGCCACGTGGAATATATTGTATCAATTACATACAAAATGCAGAGTCCTCTTATAATCAATCATACATGAAAAGGCGGAAATTGAACTGTCAACATTAGCTTAATTACAAACATAGATAGAAAAGCCGCAAATATACCACACACATTACAAACTTAGCTTATTTATGAGACGCATACAGAAATCATGAACATATCCTAAAGTATTCATCGTTTACAATCAAAACAACTACTCACCTCAAGATTGCCTGATATCGGGGATGCATGCAAATGGCTGTGCAGCCACTTCCTTGTCCTCATGTGCTGAAATCTAACGATGGTGCCACTTTTAATGAGGTCACCTTGTTTGGCAGAAGTTTCTGGCTCAGGTCTTACAATCTACAAAACAATGCACATATCTAAAGTCAAGACAAATGCCCCAGAGCAATATTTATAAAAATTTAATCAGAATACACTGATTTACACAGGTATCTAATCATAAATGGTCATAAAATTGAAAA
Source organism: Amphicarpaea edgeworthii (assembly GCA_014843725.1). NCBI lineage: Eukaryota > Viridiplantae > Streptophyta > Magnoliopsida > Fabales > Fabaceae > Amphicarpaea > Amphicarpaea edgeworthii. The sequence continues at coordinate 21,792,529 of CM026322.1, read as the reverse complement.
AATTGTTGATTGTTTTAGTGTCTATTTGGATACAAGGCTAGAAGTGCTTTTGATGGCTTCTCTATTGGAAAATGCTCTATATTTCCAAATGTACTTCTAGCTTGTATCCAAACAAACTCTTGATAATTACTTCAAAAGTCATATCTATGTTAATTTCTGTTCCAGTATTAGATCAGTCTCACCTCGTCCTTTATATATGACTCCCTGAATTAATGTCATTGTATACATTAATTCCTGGGCCGCTCAGCCGTTATGCCTTTAATAGGCCGTTATATTTAGCAATAATTACCATAAAAAGCGTGTCTGGCGTTACAAATCGGGGAACCAAGTGTTCAAGGAAACGTTCTGATGTTGACTGGCCTGTGCCGTACTAATCGGTGACTGACCGATCGGTAGGAGGGCCGGATGGTACAATTTCTAATTAGTTGATAGTGTATCAGAACTCAGAACTAAATTCAATTTCAAACCATAAACATTGATAATGCTGCAAAGTTGGCTCTCAGTCCCACGTCCTTGGATTTTTTATTGACAGAAAACAATTAAAATGAATAAGGAAATTACCCAATAACTATTGGCATCGTCGACATTGGGAAAACCAGTAACTGATTGTTGTCCACTGCCAGAACCGTAGGGCACGTCATGAGAATGCAACCGAAATTTGGTCTTCTCGTGCATAAGCTTCAGAACCGCACCGTAAGTAATCTGCACCTGTGCGCATAAGAAAAAAAAATCAAGCAGTGAGAAATTACTTGTACAGAAAATATAAAAAATTAAAATAAAATCCTATGATCCCTAACCTCGACGCCTTCGGAGGAAGCGGCGGAGGCGGAGGCGGAGGCGGAGGCGGTGGAGGAAGGAGCGAAGTCAGAGTCGAGAGTGATGAAGAGGAAAAGGGCAACGCCGAAGAATCCGAGAGCCATGACGAAGAGCAATGCGATGAACCAGTTCTGCTGCCAGATCGGGAAATCAGATTCCGAGGGGATCCGAGATTCGCGATAAACGATCCGGGTCGACCCGGATGTTTGTTGAGGAGAAGGCGAGGAAGAAGAAGGTTTTCTTCGAGAGAGGTTCTGCGAGCCTGAGGAAGCCACGGTTCGTGGCGTGTTAGGGTTAGTACCCAGATTGGAAGAGAGAGATAGAGCGCATTCAGTTCATTCAGTGGATCCTTTGCTTTGTAAAATAGCTTCTTACACTGCAATGCAATGGTTAACCAACCCCTTTCTTCACGTTAGTTTACTTTCTTGTTCTACGCTGGAGTCTTGAAGACACGTTACGTGACATGTTTCTATCCAATGGAGACCGAACACGTGGCTGTTTGCATGACGTGGAGGCTTATTACTGGTTCATATTATTGTCACTCTAAATAAATACTCGGATAAACGGCCCCAGTGTTACGTTTGGGCCGTTTCATGTTTAGACCTGACTTGTGTTACTTTTTTTCGCACGATTTTTTACTTATGCAACCCTCTTATGTTTTTATATTTTGGGTATATTTTTATCAAATCACTATTTTTAACATATATATTTATTCTTATTTTTTGATAAGTGATTTATATTGTGATATATTATTATTTTTAAAAAATGTATTGAAATTTTAGCTATAACAAAAATATATTGAAAATGATAGATTAAAGAAGATAAAAAGTTAAGTTTAATCTTTCAATTTATGTACAAAATATAAGATAATGTATCAAATATATGGTAAGAGTGTATTTGAATTTCAAAAATAATACATCTTATATGTTTGTTGATGTTTTTAATCTTAACCATTATATCTTAAAAAATGAATGATTAAGATGAAATATAATTTTTTTAAAGTTGCATTTTTTATATATATATATATCATTTAATAACTTTCAAATAAATAATTTTATCTCAATTTTTTTTTTATTGAAGGTTCATTTGTAAATTATATACACCAAATTTGATATCAACATCAATAAAAATTTCATGCATTTTATAAAGTATATAATGATTATTGAATGTTGTATCATTTAAAGTAAGTTACATCCATATTGTTAATATTTTCTCTCTATGATATTTCAAAACTAATTTTTTTAATTAAATTTAAAGAATGATGGAAGTTTATGGGCTGTTTCAAAGACTTTTTTATTGTTGTTTTTAAAAATTATTTTTAAAATAATTTATCAGAATAATTAAAAATAAAATAAAAATTGTTTAATACTTAAGAGCCATTACTAACATATGTGATAAAGATAGAATAAAAGAGATAAAATTTATGTGTGAGGAAAATAAAATAAAATATGTATGACTTATGTGTACAAATTATAATTATCTTATATTTCATTCTTTAAATAAAAGATATATAATTCTAAAAGAAGATAAAATAAAATAAAAACAAAACACTTTTTAGTTTTTTAGTTTTAAAAATAAAAATAAAAAGTATTTTTTAAGAAATGTTTTCTAAAATTATTTAATAAAAAAAAATATAATTTTTAAAAAATGAAACAAGCATGCCCTCAAAATTTTATTTTCAGAATGTATTAGATTAAATGTATTTCGAAACCTAGAATATGAAACTTACCACCGGAAATATACTTTATGATCCATACTATACTAGTTGAGTCATGACACCTAAAATGATATCTCCAATTAAATTCTGGTACTTTATGCTTAACTTTTTTATTTAATATTTCCTCTATACTTTTTTTTTTCTCTGAAGTTTTCCTCTATACTTTTAATTTGGAAAACATTTACACCACGATAAAAATGAACGTGCGTTATTCTATTAAGGAGAAAAATGCTAAGCATACACACACTATTATCTAACATACTTTTTTACCCACTCCATTATGTGTTAAAATTTATTAAAAATTACAATTTTTTTTATTAAATAAGATATATATCATGATTTTTAATTAATTATAACTAACAAGAGAGTGTTTTGTCTACAACAGTAAATTGAAAAATATTTGTCATTTAAATAAATAAATATTATATCTATCCTTATATTGTCAATTATAATATCTAATTCATAGAATATCGTTTTCTAATCTTAATTATATTTTTTTAATACGTTTGTGATGATTTAGAGGGCTCTTTTACACACTTTTAAGCGAAAAAAAAAAATCTTTCAACTATCTCAAATTTTACCATGTTTTATATCAAATTGATTTTCTTGACTATATGTGTTTTAATTTTAAATAAAAATATATATGGATTTTAAATTATTTATTATAAATTTTAAAAAATCATATCATTTATGTATTCAAAATTATTTAATATGAATTTTAATTATAATATAAAATCAAACTTTGTATTTAGTTGATTTACGCGTTCAAAAGTTTAAAAATATTTATTTATTACAGCTATAATACAACCGAAACTAAATATAAACATATGTCCGTACAAAAAAAAAAGAGTGTTAAAATAATGTTTTTTTATGATGCAGGAATAAAAAAAGAAGAATAAAAACTGCTATAAATGAGACGAATTCCATAACTAATTAACCATATCAACTCAAATTCACGAGCCCGCGAAATCTGAAAAGAACGAGCTAGATTCTATTTTTAAACACCAAAATTGAATTTTAAGTTTTAACATACGAATAAAATATAGTTCAAATTTTATTATATTTATTTTATAACTATACTTTTTATGATTTTAGTATTTATAACTTATTAATGTAAATTTGTAATTATCAATCAATAAATAATTATCTTAAACATGATTTTTAAAGTATTTTTTTATAAAAAAAATTATTATTATATATAATAATTTATAATCAAATAATAATATAAGACATTTTAATCATCAAATGTTTTAATCAATTAATTATTAAATAAAAAGTAAAAGAGTTTCCTAAAAAAAAAGTAAAAGAGTTATTATTTAAATTATATTTGTTATTTTAATACAAGTATTTTTTTTAATTACACACGGATATAGACCGTTCCCATATATTAATTCAGATTTTTCTTTCATCTCGAGAAATAAAACAAAGTTGAAGCGTTTAGATTTTTTTGTGTCCTCTCTGTTTCTCATAGAAAAGGGGGAAAAGAAACAAAATTGAAAAAAACCCTAATTTTCTCATCCCATCTCAAATCCGTTTCAATTGGAGGTTTCAGGGACATCAATGGAGTGAAGCAGAAGACGGTGTGGCGCGAGTGTTTGTAAGATCAGAAAGAAGAGACGCATAAGAAATGGCCTCTGACGACAAAGAATTAGAAGAGCAACTTCTCGAAGCCGGGAACAGGCTTGTAGAAGATCCTCCTTCGTCGGTGGAGGAACTCCTCGCACTCCTAGAAGTAATAACCACTCTTATTTCCCCTTGTTATTTTTCCCCCTCTTCAAATGTTATTTTTTTTACTCCTTGTTGGTGATTTTTGAGATTTGTTTTGGGTGTATTTTTCATTTGATAAGTGTGTGTTGGTGCATGTTGCAACTCGCAACTCGTTGCTTGTATTTTTTTATTTTTATTCCTTATCAATCAATGGAGTGGAACCTGGAAATCACAATCGCAAACACTGATGTTTTTTGGCTATATCTTTTTTCATGAGATTTTTTTGTAGACCTGTTATGTATCCATCAATGGTATGTAGTGATTGGTAATTTGATTATAATTAACGTTCTGTTTGTTTGGTTAGGGTTGTGTGTAATAGATAATGTGAGTGAAGAAAATTGAATTAGGTCCTGTAATAGGCTTTGTTCAGATTATTTGTTTGGTGGTGAGTGTGGAGTGGTGTCAAGTGATAAGTTAGGCTGTGAATGTTGGGTTTGGTCCTGGTGCGGTGTTGCAGAGTTATAGGTCCTGACCTCCTCCACATTATCTGCTGGGTTTACCATCCATCTTTTGTAAACAGCTATTAAAAAAAGAACTAATTATCTCTTCAAATTGGTCATGTTCCCTTGTAAACAGCTATGTTCTGTAATATAATTTGAAAATTTATTGATCATAGAAATATATCTACTTCAAGTCACAAAGGTAAACATCTGATAAAATCATGTCATGTTCATTCAGGTTAAGTATATTTACTTGCTTTGGACAATTTAATAGCATATTAATAATATCTTTTGAATTGATGGTTAAAATTAAACTATAGTTGTGGCATATTTTCATATTTTGGTTCCACATTGCTTGGATTTGTGAATACAATTTTTCATATATTGCAAAATAAGGCCTAATATTTCTGTGGTACAACAGGGGGTGTTCATACATATGCCATATCGAATTATCAATAATGCTCTGTCACTAGTTTTTTGTTGGTGACCAATATACCATTTTTTGAAATTAGAAATTAAAAACTCTATATTTACATCCTGATTGTGTTCTCTAACTGAATTTGTCTTTATGTATACATTTTTTATGCTAACTACTAAATACCGTATATCATAGCCAATCTTACATAAATCTCAGGTAGTCAGATGTTGGATTTGAGATTTTTGTTGCATGTTCTTTACCTATTTTGGTTGCTCTCTCTGCTTTGTTGGTGTTCTTTACCTATTCTGCAGCTTGTGTTGAACTTTGAAGTAAGGTGAAGCTGTGAAATTTTCTCTGATAAGAGATATGCAAGTCTAAACATAGTCCTAACTAAATGGGTTGGCCAAAGTACTAAATTCATTTTTGTGATTTACATATTATTTTTTCCTTTGCATTGCAGCAAGTAGAGAGCTGCCTATCAAGGGTTGAACAGTCACCTACTGATTCTATGCAAAATGCACTCTCTCCATCATTGAAAGCATTGATTACAGACACACTTTTAAAGCACACAGATGATGATGTCAAAGTTGCAGTTGCTTCTTGCATCAGTGAAATAACAAGGATTACTGCACCTGAAGCTCCTTATGATGATGATCAAATGAAGGTGTGCACAATTTTTTCTACTACATTATATGAATGAACTTGACTATATCATGCTCTTTAAGAAAGACATCAGAAAATCAATTGAATTTTACAAATGACATTTTCATGCAGGAGGTATTTCAATTAATAGTATCATCATTTGAAAATCTAAATGATGAGTTAAGCCGATCATATTCAAAGAGGATCTCAATTCTTGAAACTGTTGCGAAAGTAAGATCATGTGTGGTAATGCTGGACCTTGAATGTGATGCCCTGATTTTGGAGATGTTTCAGCATTTCTTGAAAGCTATAAGGTAAGACTATATCACCTGTTTTGGATAAGTTCAGCATCATCATGGCTTCAAATACTTTGTTGTCTATAATTCTACTTCAAACATGATTTGATTATTATGATCCTTAACTATGTAGTGTGTGTGAACTATTTTAACGTGTGTTTATTTTTCCTGTTTCATACTTTGTACACATGTAATAACTTGTGTGATTACTGATCACTTTTTTCCATATATTTTTACACTCTGATTCACAAACAATTTAAATTTGACTATGTATCCATATCATACCTGTAGGGGATATGGATACATGTATAGTATGGTTCCTCCATATTAGAACTTAACTGCCTTTATCTTCAACCCTCTTTTGTACATTTTTCTTTCAACAATGAAGTAATCAATATCATGACTTGAATCAAGCATTTTTATTTAAATTTGGCTACAATTATGCTTTTTTTAAATTACAATTATGCTTCTTTAGTAACTTCTGCAAGAGATTAAAAACCCATAAAAATATTATGATGATAGCAAATCAACCTAAATATAAATATAGTTATATTGTGCTTAATAGATATTGCCTTATCAGTATCCTGATATTTAGAAAAATTGTTGTATTTATGTATTGTGTTGAAACCAATATTTGTACTTGTACCTGTGCAACATAATTGTTACATGAATACAAATGCATTTTTTTTTCGACAGTTGGAAACATTTAACATGTGAGTGGTATGATTCTAACTAGGTCCATTTGAAAATTTCAGGGAACATCATCCAGAAAATGTTTTTTCATCCATGGAAACAATTATGACCCTTGTTCTAGAGGAAAGTGAAGATATATCTGTAGACCTGCTGTCTCCACTCCTGGCCAGCATTAAGAAAGACAATGAGGTTGTAGTTTGACAGTTACAATTTCATTGTTTCTAGTAGATTGCATTTTCAAACTTGAACCTTGCTTTTGTTGTCCAAATTTTATCATTGTTTTGATGTTGATAATTATTGTGATCTAGGAAGTTTTTCCAATAGCCCAGAAATTGGGGGAGAGGGTCCTTGAAAGTTGTGCAACCAAGCTTAAATCCTACTTGGTTCAAGCAGTGAGTTCCTTGGATATATCTGTGGACGATTATAGTGCAGTACTTGCTTTAATATGCCACGATACATCTGATGATTTGGAGAAAAATGATACATGTGTTACTAGTGAGCATGCGGTAAGTTTTCTGTTGGTCTTTCATCAATTAATGTTTTAAACATTTCAAGAGAAAATTCATGAAATTTTCTTTTGGTCATTTTGACTTCTTTCAGGAAGATAAGAGTGAGTCAGGAAAACAATCACTGGATGAGTCAACAGATGTATGCCCCCTTTTTAATGTTCCTGCTATTTATGTGTGTCTTTTGGTTCTAGATTTTTATCTTACAGACTTGATTGTGGTTTGATCAGGTTGTTAAAAAGGATTCCAGGGAAGTTACATCCTCTCAGCAAGAAAATCCAGATGCAAATAAATCTCCAAAGTCGGTCATGAGCAATGGTGTTGCAGGGGTTGAAGAAGATAATGCTTTAGCTGATTCCGAGTCCATTAAAAAGCAAGAGGATGCTGATTGTTCTAATCACTCTAAAGGTTTGGATACATCTGGTCATGAGGTGCGTAATGATTTGGACATTGAAAAGGTTAGCAACAGTAAACAAAAAACAGAGCAAGCTACCAAGAAACCACGAAAGAAATCAAGCTCTTCAACTAAATTGGCAAAACCTTCCAAGGGTCAAGTTGCTGCTAACAAGAATGAAACTGAGAAAATGCTCGACTGTGAAAGCAACAGCAAGATAGTTCACAGTCCCTCTCATGAGGACCATTCTGTTGAAGCAGCAGGACCTTCAGAGAATGACAAAGAAATTGATGCTAAGATTTCATCACCAAAGGCATGCAATGATGAATCTGAAGTTGTTGCTTCTCCACCAAGTGAGAGCCTCTATGATGAAAATCATTCTAAGAAACCTGGACGAACAAAGAAGAAAGATCGCCCTGTAAAAGAAGGGACTGCAGATGATGTTTCAAAGGTGTCTGGTGGAGGAAGTGATTCGGAAGCCAAACCTGCCAGGCGGTCAGTGAAAAAGGCACTTGGTCAGAAGTCTGATGTGAAGAAAACTAGTGTGGTAGATTCAGTAAAAAAAGGAAGTGGGGCTGCAAATGATGCAGATTCAAAAAAGCACTCAGCTAAGAAATTTGATGAAAACAAAAAGGGCAGTGGTGTTTCCTCTTCAAGGAAGATGGAGGACAAGAAAAAGGGAGGTCAGGGGAAAGCTAACTCTGAAGCAGATGTTGCAAAATCATCTGTTATGGAGGTGCACAAGGTATCTTTTTGGGCTTTATACAGTGCTTGATTCTTTGCTGCCTTTTATTAGCATTAAAGGAATCATTGTTAATTATTCAGGAAATGGTTTCTTCTCCGAGGTCTGGTACAAAATCAACTAAAGATGGAAAGTCAGAGGAGACTCCCAAGACAAATGTGAAAAGGAAACGCACTCCAGGAAAAGAAAATGTATGTAGCCTGTTCTATCTGATTTTTTAAATTAAAATAATATTGAAACTTCCAATATATTAATGTTAGGGAACTTTTCCTTAAGGAATATTCTTTCTGTGGCTATGTCTTGCTAATTCCAGAATTTTCATTTTCTTCTCACATTGATTGCTGATTAACTGGCTGCTGTATCAGGATTCTGGTGTGAAGGAATATGGTGAAAACCTTGTTGGTTTACGGGTCAAAGTTTGGTGGCCTAAGGATCATGAGTAAGTACTTAACATATCTTTATTTTTTACATGTCCTCACTGGAAATTTTGGTTAACCTGAGTTCAAAAAGTGCTTTGTGCTGTTTTGCAATTACTTTCAAATTCTAATCTTGAGTTTTATAACATTTAGTTGTGTGAGGTGTGGAACATATGTTTTTAGATTTCTTAATCTGGACAAATGATGCTTTGGGTTCATGATATTTGCATTATTTGTATTACAGTCACAATTACTGCATGTATCTTTGTGTAAACCTTTTTGTTGAAGTTATTGTGGTCTTGATGATTTGAGTTCATGATTTCCCTTACTGGTCATATGTTTTTTTTCTTAATTTATTTTGACAGTTTATACTATAAACCGACCCTTGTCATAATTACACGAATTACTTCTCTTATGTAAAATTTAGTTTGAGAAAGCTTTGATGTGAAATATATGGAAAGTGGAAAGAATATGTTTGAATTAAACTAGAGAACACCATCATGCACATTCTATTTATGATCAGTTTGCCTGTTCATTTTGATGTAATAGAAATATTTACTATATCTTTTCACTGACGTGTAATCTGTCACAGGTTTTACAAAGGTGTTGTTGATTCTTTTGATTCTGCGAAAAAGAGGCACAAGGTGATTTGACAGTTTATTTAGACATCTCTGTACCCTTCCCATCACTACTGACAAAAAGCTTTGTATTCTTTTGTTCTTCTGTGTTGCTTTCCCATCACCTTTTTTAAAGCTTATCCAAATGCACCCTATTTTATATTCTTGTTCTCTGTTTTAGGTCTCGTATGATGATGGTGATGAAGAAACATTAAATCTTGTGAAGGAAAAATGGAAGGTCATTGAAGCTGACTCAGATGAAGATGAGGTTGGTCTATGCCTTGTACTTTTTACACTATATTTTCTCTCTGTCTAAATTAATGGCGAATGTTTTCTATGGACAGGAAGAACAAAGTGATCACGCAGATCTTGATGCTTCCACTGATGTGTATGTACTGCATATTGATATTCAGTTAATGCCATTTTTTGTAGTTAGATCTTTTGGCTGTATTACCCTATATTTTACATGCATGTTTTTATGGGGGTGTGTATATTGTGATGTTTCCTTTTTGCACAAATTTTGTGTATGTGTGACTCTGTTCTTTGATTAGTTGGTGCTGTTGTCTGTGCTTGTAATATATATGACCCCAAAACCTGAAGGAGATGATCCCAAAACCTGAAGCTACTTCTTTTGCAGATGTGTATTTTGGTAATGATGATTTGCCTGTGCCCTTAATTGGAGCTCTTGATATGATTTGTCCTGTAGCATAGTTCTGAACTAGTCCCCCCCTCCTGCTCAGTCCAGGGTATTTGTTGCTGTGTTGTACATTTTTATGTTCCAATTATGTGTCTGGTCTTTAATTATTGAATCTGTTGAAATACAGAGCATGTAAGGGTTGTGAATTTTCAGATGGATTTAATACATTCTGTTGAGTGCTATTTTTTTAAAAAAAAAACTGTTAATATCCTTTAATTGTAAGGAAACTTTTTTGACGCTGATACACTCATCTGTTAACTGATATATAAAGATGGAAAAGTGCCAAATTGTAGGACATTGCTTTTTGTATCCCTCGTGAAGCAATTGGGCTATGTGCTGCATTGGTTTGATCTTTATCAATTAAGAATGTGTCAGTAGATTGTTTAATGCTTTTCTTTGTTTTGAAGGATTTAAATGGACATGTCTTGTTTATTTCTGTATTTTGCGATTCTCTTTGATGCTGTGGCTTACATGGTGTGCTTTCCAGCTGTTTCTTTATTGGATCTTATTTATGTTGCATCGTTATCTGATCCTATTTAGGCCATCAAAGAAGAAAGGGAAAACTAGTGCAGGTGAATCAACCAAACAAGGAAAGATGGATGCTTCTTCCAAAAGGTTGGTGAATATCAATTAATCTATTTCAGTGCCACGTCCTGTTTGATATCTAAACTTTTTACTTCAATTTGTAGCGGTGGAGCAGCAGCATCCAATAGATCAAAGGGTGCATCCACGAAATCTAGCCAGAAGTCCAAAGATGGTAACAAATCCAAAGATTCCAAGACTAATAGCAAATCTGAGGATGAAGTTAGTAGAAAATCTAAGGACGGCACTCCTAAAAGTGGTAGCAGTAAATCTATTGTTGCTGGTAAAAAAATGAGTAATAAATCCAAAAATACTGATACTTCCAAGACAAGTGAATCAAAGGATGATGACAGTAGCACACCAAAACCCTCTGCCAAGTCTAATAAGCAAGAAACTTCAAAAAGTGGAAAATCCAAGCAAGAAACCCTGAAGACTGCCATTTCCAAAGGGAAGTCTCTCAAAAGTGGTGGAAAGACTAATGCTAATGGTACTGGCAAGGTGAAATCTATTTCATTGAAGAGAAAAGATTCTGAGAACGAGAACTCAGATGTTTCAGCAGGAGAGATAGAAGATACCAAGGGCAAGACTCCAAATTCATCAAAGGCACGAGGAAGTGAGCTGAAGAGCGGAAAGAAGCGTCGGAAAACCTAACCTAGAAGTGGGTATTTATTCTCCCCCTGTTTATTCCTTAACTGGGTGCTTATCAGTTTGCTCTTCTTCAGAGCATTTGATTTTTTCTTCTTATGGCTGGAGTGATCAAATGGATTTAAGCCGTGTATCAGCAGGTAGTTGTTAATCGTTTTGTGGTAGTTATTATCTCGTTGTTGCTAGCATTGTTATCATTAGTTATTAGTTAGGTCAGTTTAGTTGTAGTATTGGTTAGTATGTAGATTAGATGAATGTTATTTAAAGGTAACACCTGAGAGCAACCTTCATTTAAAGAATGCTTACAACTTACTACTTTTACCCAATCAACTTTTTGTGTTCAAAGCTTAGCTGTGGTTCATTTGTGGTGGCCAGTTGAGGGACACAAGTGGAACGTCATCTTTGTATGGTTTATTTAGTTTCGATTTTCATGTTTGAGCGATATATAAAAAATCAAGTCCTAAAAATTAAAAAAAAAATCATAAATAATCTTTTGGTTATCTCTTGACCTAAAAAAATCAATAATTTTTGTATTCCCCCCCCCCCCAAAGTTCATTATATTTCTTATTTTTACTAATCAAATGGCCAGTTTGTTTAAGTATTCCAACATCTACAAACATCCTGCGTTGGATATGAATATCTGACTCTACCAAACTAGGCTGGGAAATTATACTGTACCGAAGAATTATAATATCCTTTGAGAGCATTAGATTATTCAATGAGATCATGAGATTTTTCAATGAAGAAGATTTTCATGTGAAAATTATGAGAGAATCAATATCTCAATTAAGACGTAAGTATTCAATTTTTTTTTTTTTATATATATTTCTATGATATCGCATTACAAAAAAAATGATTATTTTCAATATAATTGATATTTCATATAAGTCTTATGATGTTTATTATTTTAAATAGATATCTTTTATTGTGAGAGATGAAATAAAAAAATTTTTATATATATTTGTAGATACCTTTAAACTGAAATAGATATCTTTTTTTTGTAAGATGAGATAATTTTTTTTTTATAATTTTCAAATTTATATAACATGATAATTTTTCATGTTAATCTGTTTTCATATTTTTTATTGATTAAAGTTGAGTTTTTTTCTTTCTTTCTATAACTTACTCTTTGTAAGTTTTCACCTTAAATTTATAATATTTTAATTATTATGATAAATTACTTCTATCGATTAGTGTAGTAATCATAACAATAACAATATATGTATGGGTCAAATTTCTTTTAACATGTTATTTTACTATTTCGTCCCATAAGCTAAATTTGAAGACTCTGGCAACAAATAACTTTCTCTTATCCGTTAAAATATGATATATTACAAAATTGATTTTTAATTTAAAATTACAATATCATAAAAGTAGTATAATTAGTACAAATTTTTTAATAATTTATAATCTTAGAAATTTTCATTGACTGAAACAACGATTGTATTTTAAGATGGTCTCTTGTTTCCCTCCCTAAAAAAAAAAAAACTCCCAAAAAAAAAAAAAGACAGATTAATGTAGTGTTTTTTTTAGTAAAGTAGTAAACATAATGCTAATAAGTTAAATTAATTGTTTACCTTTTTTTTTAATTGTTCACAATTCTTTTTTTATAAGATTCATCATCTATGTTGGATGATATTTATGAAAAAAAAAATCACAATATCTCGGATAAATAAAATTACTTCAGTCATATAAAATGTTATAAGAAATTTAATTAACAAATTTAATACAATCATAAATAATTAAAATCTCAACACTAATTTTGTTTTGCCTAAAAAAATTTAATATGATGGTTGTCGCTTAATTAGTACAAATTTTTTAATAATTTATAATATTGAAATTTTATGTATTGAAATATCAAACAACGTTTATATTTTAAGATGATATCTTGTTTTCCTAAAAAAAAATAAAGACAAATTAATGTAGTATTTTTAGTAAAGTAGTCATAATGCTAATAAATTAAATTAATTGTTTACCTTTTCTTGAATTTTTTTTAATAAAATTCATCATTTATATTGGTGGCACTTAAAAAAAAAAATAACAATATCTTGCATAAATAAAACTGCTTCAATCATATAAAATGTTATAATAAATTTAATTAACAAATATAATATAATCATAAATAATTAAAACATTAACACTGATTTTGTCTTGCCTAAAAAAATTTAATATGATAATTGTCGCATAAGATTTCATCTTCTATTTTGCTGTTAGCAAGGAGAAGAAAATAGTTAGAATTGTATTGAATGAAAAAAAAATATTACAACTAATTTTAAGGTAGATAAATTTTGCTTTACCTTTTTATTTTTTGAGCCAACAATTTTTTTTTATCTGTTATTACAATTAAACTCACTCAAGAAAAAATAATTTGAGACGATGAAATTGTAAATTTTAATAGATTAGAATATGATATTTTAAATAATTAATCTATTTTGGTGTCAATTGAAAATATTGTTGCATGTAAATTTTGGTCTTTCTAATTATTCCATAATTTTTTAAACGTACTTTCTCATACAAACAAAATAAATTTTATAGAATAATTTTCAAAAATAATCAATTATAAAAATAAAATAAAATTGAGAACTTTTTACATGTATACAAGTATACTTAAAAAATAAGAGAATTCTCAAAAAGAAAAAAAAGATAATTATAATAATTAGATCCTACACTCACATACACACACATATTTGATACAAGTAAAAATTAGTCCAAATCAATTTATCTATGCATTGATTATATTATTATACTATCAAACTGTATTTATGTTTAAAGTAATATTATTTAAACACTTCATATTTTCATATTTGAAACATTCTATTAACAATTTCGTTACTATCATATCTATACTTTTTTCATTAGGTATAGAATAACATAAAAAATGCCTAAAAAATATTACTCTTGTATTTACATTTATATTTATGGGCCATGATCAATTCATGTTTATTAAAATTAATTTTTTAAATTTGAATTAATTAATATATTTCATTAGAACTCCCACCTAACGTACACGCGTGCAGCTCAAGTCCCTTCAACAAATGTACATTATATAATATATTAATTGATAATAGATACATTAAAAAGCACAAAATTAATTTTATTCCTTTTCAGCATGTCAGTTTACACATACATCCGATGTACATTTTTTTTTAGATATTTTTTTTATCGCACATGTTCACTTTAAGTATAATTTTAAAGTATCTGTTATTAACAGAATTATATAATAATGTATTTTTTTTATTATCAATATATTTAATTAACACATACAATCTATTTTCATATACCTGTTCTCATATGTTGAGTAATTGCTGCTCTGCTATAGTATTATTACTATTACAGGAGGAGAGGAAAATATCTGAACAATTTCGGGAAGTCAAACTTTACATTCTCTCTTTTTTAGTTTTCCAGTGTCACTCAAGTTCTCTGCTGTTCATTGTTGCTGGAAAAAGAAAAAAAAAAAAGAGTAAAACCCTAATCTTCTCGTTCCATCCTCTGGTCTCGAATCAATTGGCAATTGTAGCAGTGGACAGTGGTCTGACTCACTCTGTTGTGGAAGGAAGATCAGGAGGAAGAAGAAAACACAGAGACGACACAACCAATGGCGTTTACCGACAAAGAACTGGAAGAACAACTCCTAGAAGCCGGTAACAAGCTCGCAGATCCACCATCGTCAGCGGAGGAGCTTCTTCCACTACTGAACGTAATACTGCATTTCCCTTCAAATATTACTTAAACCATTGTTTTGAGTGTGTATTGTGTAGTGGAGCTGGGAGTTGCTCCTAATTACTAAAATTGTCTGCCTGTAACTTGTTGTTGTGAGAGATTTTTGTAGAATAAACGACAAGTAAAATAGGATAGGATAGGATAGGTTTTATAGCACGTGTTAAGTTATAATATACATCTAGGATAATATAATCTTTAGAGGAGTGTTAGTGACGCCCTCTCTAGACTCTCTTTTAGAGACTCTCCCCATGATTGGTTGAAATTGATTGGAAATCACCAATCTTGTTAGATTCCATATATCATTTAATGATTCACTTATCTGATTTAATTGATTCCAACCAAAATCAATGATTTCCAATCAATTTCAACCAACCACAATGAGAGTAACTAAAAGAGAGTGTCAGATAGAGTTGCTAGTACTCCTCCTATCATTATATATATGCTATTTTCCTCTACTGTATGCCATTTCTTGAAGTTTTGAGGTTCTAATTGCTGAGTGGTGATTGTAATATTATTAATATGGGGTTCTAGGCACTCTTTAGCTTCACAGGTGATGAGAATTTGTACGATTTAAATAATGTCTCTGAATTCAGACAACTATTTATCAAAAAAATTTAAACTACTGCTTGAGTTTGAACCTTGAAGTGAGGTAGGTGAAGCTGTGAAATTCCTCTCTGATAAAAGATATGCAAGTCTAAACATAGTCCTTACTAAATGGGTTGGCTAAAGTACTAAACACATTTTTGTGACTTACATATATTTTTCCTTTGCACTGCAGCAAGTAGAGAGTTGCCTATCAAGGGTTGAACAGTCACCTACTGACACTATGCAAAATGCACTCTCTTCATCATTGAAAGCATTGATTGCAGACAAACTTGTAAGGCACACAGATGATGATGTGAAAGTTGCAGTTGCCTCTTGCATCAGTGAAATAACAAGAATTACTGCACCTGAAGCTCCTTATGATGATGATCAAATGAAGGTGTGCACAATCTTTTCTACTACAAGTCTACAATATATGAATGGACTTGACTATATCATGTGCTTTAAGAAAGACATCAGTAAATCAATGGAATTTTACCAATGACATTTTCTTGCAGGAGGTCTTTCAATTAATAGTATCGTCATTTGAAAATCTACATGATAAGCTAAGCCAATCATTTGCAAAGAGAACCTCAATTCTTGAAACTGTTGCGAAAGTGAGATCATGTGTGGTAATGCTGGACCTTGAATGTGATGCCCTGATTTTGGAGATGTTTCAGCATTTCTTTAAAGCTATAAGGTAAGACTACAGCACCTGTTTTGGACAAGTTCAGCATCATCATGGCTTCAAATACTTTGTCATCTATAAGTCTAATTCAAACATGATTTTATAATTCTGATCTTTTACTACATTGGGTATGTGTGAACTATCTTAATGTGTTGTTATTTTTTCCTTCTGAATACCTTGTAAACATGTACTAACATGATTCTGATTACTTTGTTCCATATATTTTTACACTTTGATGCACAAATACTTTAAATTTGACTGTGTATCCATATCTTACCTGTAGTGGATACTGATACACATATAGTATGGCTCCCCCACATTGCCTTTATTTTCAACCCTCTTGTGTACAGTGTTTCTTCGGATAATGAATGAATCAAAATTGTATCCTGAATGAATCATTTTTGTTTAAATTTGGCTACCATTATGTTATGCTTATTCAATAACTTCTGCAGGAGATCAAAGAGAAACACAAATATGATGTTGAGAGCAAATCAGCCTTAATATCAGCAATACGCCAATACATGTTAAGAAAAATTAAAGAAATAAATAAAACATAAGCAATATAAAAGTATAATTATATTGTCATATTTCTATCCTGATTTTTTAAAAAACTGTTGTATTTATGTATTGTATTGAGCCCAATACTTGTACTTGTACCTGTGCAACATAGTTGTTACACATTTTTTTAGACAGTTGGAAACACTTAATGTGGGGGGCGTAGTCTAATTAGCCCCATTTGAAAATTTCAGGGAACATCATCCAGAAAATGTTTTTTCATCCATGGAAACAATTATGACACTTGTTCTAGAGGAAAGTGAAGATATATCCTTAGACCTGTTGTCTCCACTCTTGGCCAGCATTAAGAAAAACAATGAGGTTGTAGTTTGACAGTTTCAAGTTCATTCTTTTTATTAGATTGCAATTTTAAACTTGAACTTGTTTTTGTTGTTCAAACTTTATCATTGTTTTGATGTTGATAGTCATTGTGATCTAGGAAGTTTTTCCAATTGCCCAAAAATTGGGGGAGAGGGTCCTTGAAAGTTGTTCAACCAAGCTTAAACCCTACTTGATTCAAGCAGTGAAATCCTTGGGTATCTCTGTGGATGATTATAGTACAGTACTTGCTTCAATATGCCAAGATATATCTGATGACTCGGAGAAAAATGATACATGTGTTACTAGTGAGCAAGTGGTAAGTTTTCTGTTGGTGATTTGTCAATTAATGTTTTATTTTAAACAGGTCAATTATTGTTTAAAACATTTTATGATGAGAAAATTCTTGAATTTTTCTTTTTGTCATTTTGACTTCTTTTAGGAAGATAGGAGTGAGCCAGCAAAACAATCACCAGAGGAGTCAACACATGTATGCCCCTGCTTTAATGCACTTGTTTTTTCTGTGTCTTGTTCTAGATTTTTATCTTCCATGATTGAACACTGGAGCATGTTGATTGTGGTTTGATCAGGTTGTTAAAAATGATTCAAGTGTAGTTGCACCCTCTCAGCCAGAAAATACTGATGTGAATATATCTCCAAAGTCAGTCATGAGCAATGGTGTTGCATGTGTAGGAGAAGATAATGCTTTAGCTGATTCCGAGTCCATTAAAAAGCAAGAGGATGCTGACTGTTCTAATAACTCTGAAGGTTTGAATATATCTTGTCATGAGGTGCATAATGATTTGGATGCCGAACAAGTTGATCAGGTGGTTAAAAAGGATTCAAGGGAAGTTGCACCCTCTCAGCCAGACAATACTGATGTGAATATATCTCCAAAGTCAGTCATGAGCAATGGTGTTGCATGTGTAGGAGAAGATAATGCTTTAGCTGATTCTGAGTCCATTAAAAAGCAAGAGGATGCTGATGGTTCTAATAACACTGAAGGTTTGAATATATCTGGTCATGAGATGCATAATGATTTGGAAACTGAAAAATTTGTTCAGGTGGTTAAAAATGATTCAAGGGAAATTGCACCCTCTCAGCCAGAAAATACTGATGTGAATATATCTCCAAATTCTTTCATCAGCAATGGTGTTGTATGTGTAGGAGAAGATAATGCTTTAGCTGATTCCAAGTCCATTAAAAAGCAAGAGGATGCTGATTGCTTTAATAACTCTGAAGGTTTGAATATATCTGGTCATGAGGTGCATAATGATGTGGACAGTGAAAAAGTTGACGAGGAGGTTAAAAAGGATTCAAGGGAAGTTGCACCCTCTCAGCCTGAAAATACTGATGTGAATATATCTCCAAAGTCGGTCATGAGCAATGGTGTTGCATGTGTAGGAGAAGATAATGCTTTAGCTGATTCGAAGTCCATTAAAAGGCAAGAGGATGCTGATTGCTTTAATAACTCTGAAGGTTTGAATATATCTGGTCATGAGGTGCATAATGATGTGGACAGTGAAAAAGTTGACGAGGAGGTTAAAAAGGATTCAAGGGAAGTTGCACCCTCTCAGCCTGAAAATACTGATGTGAATATATCTCCAAAGTCGGTCATGAGCAATGGTGTTGCATGTGTAGGAGAAGATAATGCTTTAGCTGATTCCAAGTCCATTAAAAAGCAAGAGGATGCTGACTGTTCTAATAACTCTGAAGGTTTGAATATATCTTGTCATGAGGTGCATAATGATTTGGATGCCGAACAAGTTGATCAGGTGGTTAAAAAGGATTCAATGGAAGTTGCACCCTCTCAGCTAGAAAATACTGATGTGAATATATCTCCAAATTCTGTCATGAGCAATGGTGTTGCATGTGTAGGAGAAGATAATGCCTTAGCTGATTCCAAGTCCATTAAAAAGCAAGAGGATGCTGATTGTTCTAATAACTCTGAAGGTTTGAATATATCTGGTCATGAGGTGCATAATGATTTGGACACTGAAAAAGTTGACAATAGTAAACAAAAGCCAAAACAAGCTACCAAGAGACGACGGAAGAAATCAAGCTCTTCAACTAAATCAGCAAAACCTTTCAAGGGTCAAGTTGCATCTAATGAGAAGGAAACTGAGAAAATCCAGGACTATGAAAGCAACAGCAATAAATTTCCTAGTGCCCCTCACAAGGACCATACTGTCGAAGCAGCAGGACCTCCAGAGAATGACAATGAAATTGATGCTAAGGTTTCATCACCAAAGGCATGCAATGATGAATCTGAAGTTGTTGCTTCTCCACCAAGTGAAAGCCTCTATGATGAAAATCATTTGAAGAAACTTGGACGGACAAAAAAGAAAGATGGGCCTGTAAAAGATGAGGCTGCTGAGGGTGTTTCAAAGGAGTCTGGAGGAGCTAGTGATTCAGAAGCCAAACCTGTCATGCGGTCAGTGAAAAAGGCCCTTGGTCAGAAGTCTGATTTAAAAAAATCTAGTGTGGTGGATTCAGTAAAAAAAGGAAAAGGGGCAGCAAATGATGCAGATGCTAAAAAGCACTCAGCCAAGAAATTAGATGAAAACAAAAAGGGTAGTAGTGGATCCTCTTCAAGGCAGATGGAGGATAAGAAAAAAGGCAGGCGGGGGAAAGCTAACCCTGAAACAGATGTAGCAAAGTCATCTGCTATGGATGTGGAC
Organism: Amphicarpaea edgeworthii; assembly: GCA_014843725.1. Lineage (NCBI taxonomy): Eukaryota > Viridiplantae > Streptophyta > Magnoliopsida > Fabales > Fabaceae > Amphicarpaea > Amphicarpaea edgeworthii. The sequence goes on along the minus strand of CM026322.1, from coordinate 21,772,597 downwards.
AAGGTATCTTTTTGTGTTTAATACAGTGTTTGCTTCTTTGCTACTGTTTATTAACATAATTGCTACATGATTTTATTCTGCTTTGCTATTTCTTAAAAATGAAGCATTAAAGTTATCATTGTTAATCATTTAGGAAAAGGTTTCTTCTCCGAGGTCTGGTACAAAATTTACTAAAGATGAAAATGCAGAGACTACCAAGACAAATGTGAAAAGGAAACGCAGTTCAGGAAAAGAAAATGTATGTATCCTGTTCACTCTGCATTTTTATATTAAAATATTGAAACTTTCAAGATATATACGTTAGGGAACTTATCCTTTGGTGAAAATCCTTAAAGTAGATAATAGATATGTCTTTCTAATTCCAAAATTTTCAATGTCTTATCATGTTGATTGCTATTTATCTTGCTACTGTATCAGGAGTCTAAAGTGAAGGAATATGGTGAAAACCTTGTTGGTTTACGGGTCAAAGTTTGGTGGCCTGAGGATCTTGAGTAAGTACTTAGCATGTCTTCAATTTTTACATTCTGTCACTGGAAATTTGGTTAACAAGAGCTGGGAAGTGCTTTGAGCTGTTTGTCATTTACTTTTATATTGTAATCTCTAGTTTTTGAATATGTGGTTCTTATGTCTGAGCATTGGAACATGTGTTTTTAGCCCTCTTAATGTGGACTAATGTTGCTGTATTCATGATATTTGCATTGTGTGTATTACAGTTACAATTACTACTTGTATCTTTGTGTAAACCTTCTGTTGAAGTTATCATGGTCTTGATGGTTTGAGTTTAATATTTCCCTTATTGGCTTATATTTTTTTTCTTAATTTATTTCAACACTTTTTATGTTAAACTGTGCCTTGTCAAAATATCACAAATTACTTCTCATAAATTGTAATAGTACCTTATGTAAAATTTAGTGTGGGAAAGCTTTGATGTGAAATAGGTGGAGAGAATATGTTTGAATTAAACTAGAGTATAATTTTATATATATCATCATGCACATTCTAATTTTGTTCAGTTTGCTTGTTGATTTTGATGTAATAGAAAAATCTACTATATATTTTCACTGACTCATACTCTGTTACAGGTTTTACACAGGTGTTATTGATTCTTTTGATACTGCCAAAAAGAAGCACAAGGTGATTTGACAGTTTATTAAGTCATCTCCACCCTTTCAATCAGTGACAAGAAGCTTTGTATTCTTTTTGTTCTTCTGTGTTGCTCTGCCCATTTAAGCATCTTTAACTATTTGTTTGAATGTCTAGATGGCATAATATCTTAGGCATACATTTGGATTTGGGGGTGGGGTTACATTTAGGTATTCTTTAATACGACATAATGGTTCTACTGTTGTGGCCCATTTGTTAGCCTTTTTTAAGGGAAAAAAAAGATAATTGCATTTTTAAAGTTTCAAATAATCAAACTCTTCACATTCTACCTCTGTCCCTATATAAAATACCCTTTTAAATTTTAACTAATTCATGGGAATTAAGAAAGTTAGTTCATGCAGTTAGTAACATTAAATTTGTTAATCATTTATAATACTTTCCATAATTACCCTTCAAATTATTGGGACACATTATCTCACTCTTTGCACCTAATTACTTTACACCTAATTAATTATTTTGCTTTGGTCAGTCATCTTCTCCGATTCTCACAAGAGCGAGAATGAGTCTATTTTATTAATTTAAAACATTTATTTATTGACTAGAATTTTTTTTTAAGTAATTAAGTGTATTTTGGTAAAAAAAAAAAATTAATGCATGAAAAAATTTGAAGAAGGTCTTATGTAAAGGGACAAACAATTGTTTTTAGAAGAGTCTTATATATAGATAGGGAGGCAGTAATTGGAAAGGTTTTTCTGGAAAAATAAAAGTAAAACACAAACAATGAAAGATAACTCATTTTAGTTCTTTTCTCATGAGCTAGAAGGAGTAGCATGTGCAAAGAGTGCTATTCATAAAAGCACTTTTTTCGAAACTTATCCATTTGCAAATTTTTTATTTTCTGACAGTTCTTTATTTTAGGTCTTGTATGATGATGGTGATGAAGAAGCATTAAATCTTGTGAAGGAAAAATGGAAAGTCATTGAAGCTGACTCAGATGCAGAGGAGGTTGGTCTATGCCATGTACTTTTTACACCAAATTTTCTGTGTCTAAATTAATGGCAATTATTTCTATTGACAGGAAGAACAAAGTGATCGTGCAAGTCTTGATGCTTCCACTGATATGTATGTGCTGCATATTGCTAATGTCATGTTTTGAAGATACATCCTTTGGCCCTATTATCCTATATTTTTCATGCATGTTTTTATGGGGTGTGCTTATACTGTGATGCTGCCCTTTTGCACAAATTTTATGTATCTGTGTGTTCTTGGCTTAGTTGGTGCTGTTGTTTGTGCTTGTTACTAATTTGGTTGGATACATGTTTGAAAGAAAGTTACCATGATATATATGACCCCAAAACCTGAACCCACTCTGCAAATGTGTATTTTTGTCAATGATGATTTGCCTGTGTGCTTACAATAAATTGTTAACATCCTTTAATTTAATAGAAACGTTTTTGACACCTATATACACATCTGTTTAATTAATATATTGATGCTGTGACATATATGGTGTGCTCTGATCCTATTCAGGCCACCGAAGAAGAAAGGGAAAAGAAGTGCTGGTGAGTCAACCAAACAAGGAAAGATGGATGCTTCTTCCAGAAGGTTGGTGAATATCAATTATTCTTCTTCAGTTTCACCTCTTGTTTGATATCTATTTTTTTTGCTTCAATTTGTAGCGGTGGAGCAGCATCATCCAGTAGATCAAAGGGTGCATCCACAAAGTCTAGCCAGAAGTCCAAAGATGGCAACAAATCCAAAGATTCCAAGACTAATAGCAAACCTGAAGATGAAGTTAGTAGAAAATCCAAGGCCAGCACTCCTAAAAGTGGTAGCAGTAAATCTATTGCTGCTAAAAAAATGAGTAAATCCAAGAACACTGATACTTCAAAGAGAAGTGAATCAAAGGATGATGACACTAGCATGTCAAAACCCTCTGCCAAGTCTAAGCAGCAAGAAACTCCAAAAAGTGGAAAATCCAAGCAAGAAACCCTGAAGAATGCCAGTTCAAAAGGAAAATCTCTCAAAAGTGGTGGAAAGACTGATGGTAATGGTACGGGCAAGGTGAAATCTGGTTCATTGAAGAGAAAATATTCCGAGAATGAGAACTCTGGTGTTTGAACAGGAGAAGGGCAAGACTTCCCCAAGTTCATCGAAGGCACAAGGAAGTTAACTCGAGTGGAAAGAAGCGTTAGAGAAGCTAAAAGTGTGGATATTTTTATTTGTCTTCCTCATGGCTTTTAATTTTTTTTTTCCTATGACTGGGGTGATCAAATGAATTTAAGCCGTGATAGGTAGCTGTTCATAGTTTGTGGTATTTAATATTTATCTCAGGTTCCCGTCAAAAAAAAAAAATATTTATCTCAGGTTGCTCGCATTTTTTTTCTACGGTTATTAATTAAGTTAGTTGTAGTATGGGCATGGGTTAGTATCTTTAGTTACTTTTTTATTCTTTCTAGTCTAGCTGGATGTTATTTGAAGGCAACACCTGAAAATATTTGGCTAGCAACCTTCATAGAAAGAATGCTTTAGCATTCCCTGGTGTTCTATAATATATAAAAATCATTAATTATAAATAAGTTTCTAATCATAATTATTAATGAGTTTTAATTAATTTAATAACTCTACTAATAGTTCATAATCTATTAAATAAATCAAAATTGATAATTTGAAAAACTAGAAAGACCAACGTTATAATTAAAAATTAGTTGAGAAATTGTGAATTTAGAAAATTAAAAATATCAATTTTAATTTAGTCTTAAAATAATCATTTTTTTTTGTATATAGACAATCATTTTTTTAATGTAATAATGATAATGATGTACTTTGATAATTTAAAAAAAAAACTACTTTACAATATTATTTTTGAATAATTTAATTCTTCTATTCGTTTTAACGTAAATTGATCATGTAATTTTACTATAAACTTTAAATATAAAAATATTATATTTAAATATTATTTTCTATAATAACACTTTATAACATCATATTAACTTCGTCAGCGAAAAAAAAAAACAGCATATTAACTTATTTATCCGTTTTATCATACTGATAAAAAAATAATATTTATCATCCTATCCTATATGGATTGTCAAAACGAATAAAAAATAATTATTTCGTGTGAAGTGAATAACAGTAATACTTTTTGGCTAAAAAATAAAGTGATACTCGTTAAAAAAAAATAAAGTTATATCTTGAATGAATAAACATGATCGGATTTAGAGACATTTTCCTCTCGAAAATTTTCCGGAAAACAAACCTTCATTTGTCCTTTTTAGTTTTCTCTCTGTCACTCTGTCTCTCTGTTTTTCGTTACCGCAGGAAAAAAAAAAGGGGGAAAAGGGAAAGAGGAAAAAAACCCTAATCTTTGAATAGGGTTGGATTGGAACGTTTTCAGGGCATCAATGGAGTGAAGCAGAGGAGAAGCGAGAGTGACGTGTGTGAGTCCTTCTTAGATCTAAGAGGAAGAGAGGCAGAGACGCACAACCAATGGATAACGAATTGGAAGAGCAACTTCTCGAAGCCGGTAACAAGCTCGTAGATCCTCCCTCGTCTGTGGAGGAGCTTCTTCCACTCCTAGATGTAATAATAACACTTTCCCCTCTTTTCTTCTTCCCTTCTATCACTTTTACGTGATTTTCGAAATATTATTATATACCTGTTGTTTTATTCAATTTCTTTAATCTGGTGGAGTGGAGTCTGAAAATCGCAAACTTTCTGAAATTGAAATTGTCTGGTAAAAAGAAAAAAGAACACGTACATGGATTTTTTATTTTTTTTTATATATATATTTCAAATGTTTAATCTACTACCTCAATTGGTTTGGCTGTGATGGTGGGATAAGTGGTAAAGCATATGCTTTAAGTTATAATAGATATCCTAAGATAATATAATCATATCATATATATGCTAATTTCCTTGGTAATTCTATTAATATGTTGGAATTGGATATAATCAACAACAATCTTCTTGGTTATTTGGCTAGGGATGTATGAAATAGATAGAAGTGAAGAAAGTTGAATTAGGTACTGAAATACGCTTTTTTCAGTTTTATCAATTGTTGGCTTGCGGTTGCGGGTGAGTGTAGTAAGCAAGGCTTTGTTTGGATTGGTGCCAAGTGCTAACAGTGATGCTCAGTCTGGGGATGGTGGGCTTGGTTGGTTCCTGTGGTGTTGCAGTGGTTATGGCAGAGGGGGTGCATTGGCTTCACCGTATTGTCCTCCCCCACATTACCCAAAGCACCCCATAATCTGCTGCCTCTACACCAAATCCAGCAAGACTCACCCTCCATCTTTTTGTTTTGTTAATATGCTGTCAAATATCTCAGGTTTTTTTTTTTGGTTTTTTGGTTTGGAGCTGTGATGATGGGCGTGGAAGCTATTAATGATTGGTTTAGAGATTTGATGGAGCTAGGGGTGTCAGTTTGGGCTACTAGGTAATGGTTCATGCATTAAATTTAATAATATTAGGAAATTGATGAAGAGGATGTGTTGCAACAACACTACATCAAAGGCTATAGTTGTGGCATATTTTTCATATATTGGTTCTACACTGCTTGGTTTCGTGAATACAATTTTTTAAAACAAGATACTTTACAAAGGAAGAAAATTATATCACAAAATATGGACTAATATTGCTCTGGTACAATTGGGGGTGTTCACAAATATCAACTTATTAATAATTCTCTAACTGAGTTTGTCTTTATGTATGCATTGTTTATGCTAACTACTAAATACTGCATATCATATCAGGTCTTGCATAAATCTCGGGTAGTCAGGTGTTGAATTTGAGATTTTTGTTGCATTTTCTTTACATACTTTGGCTGCCCTCTCTGCTTTGTTGGTGTTGTATTAGCATATATTATAAATTACAGCCATGTGCATAACTAAGTTGTGTGAAAGGCTAGTTGTTTAACTTCCTGTCACCTAGGCACTCTTTAGCTTCACAGGTGATGGAAAATTGTTCTGACTGAATTCAGGCCACTGTCTATCTAAAAAAAATGAAGTTCAACTGAAGTTTGAAATTCTAAGGGAGGTGAAGTTGAAATTCCTCTCTGATAAAATATATGCAAGTCTAAAAACATAGTCCTAACTCCAAACTAAATTGTTGGTCAAAGTATAATACACAATTTTCTGATTTTACATATTATTTTTTCCTTTGTACTGCAGCAAGTAGAGAGTTTCCTATCAAGGGTTGAACAGTCACCTACCGAATCTATGCAAAATGCACTCTCTCCATCATTGAAAGCATTGATTGCAGACAAACTTTTAAGGCACTCAGATGATGATGTGAAAGTTGCAGTTGCCTCTTGCATCAGTGAAATAACAAGAATCACTGCACCTGAAGCTCCTTATGATGATGATCAAATGAAGGTGTGTGCGATTTTTTGTTCTACAATATATGAATAATACTCTTCACAAAAGACATCAGTTAATCAATTGAATTTCACCAATGACATTTTCTTGCAGGAGGTCTTTCAGATAATAGTATCTTCATTTGAAAATCTACATGATAAGTTAAGCCAATCATATGCAAAGAGGACCTCAATTCTTGAAACTGTTGCGAAAGTCAGATCATGTGTTGTAATGCTGGACCTTGAATGTGATCCCCTGATTTTGGAGATGTTTCAGCATTTCTTTAAAGCTATAAGGTACAACTATAGTATCTGTTTTGGAAAAATTCAGCATCATCAAGGTTTCAAATAATTTTACTGCATTGTCTGTGTGAACTATCTTAATGTGTTTTTTTTTCCTGCTTAATACCTTGTAAACGCATGTCAGTGTAATAACTTGTGTGATTATGATTACTTACTTCCATATATTTTTACACTTTGATGCATAAATACTTTAAATTTGACTATGTATCCATATCCTACCTGTAGTGGATAGTGGATACTGACACACTTATAGTATGGATCCCCTGCATTAGAACTTGATTGCCTTTATTTTCAACCCTATTGTGTACATTTTTCCTTTGGATAATGAATGAATCAATATCATAACTTGAATAAATCATATTTTGTTTAAATTTGGCTACATTAAGCTATGCTTATTCAATAACTTCTGCAGGAGATTAATGACCAACAAAAATATGATGTTGAGAGCAAATCACCTAAATATCAGAAATATATATTAAGAAAAATTTAAGAAATCAAGAAAAAAAAAAGCAATATAAAAATATAATTATTTTGTGATATTTGTATCCTGATATTTAGAAAAATTGTTGCCTTTGTGTACATGTTCCTGTGGAACATAGTTGTTACGTATATACAAATGCATTTTTTAGACTGTTGGAAACGTTTAATGTAGGGGAGCATGGTTCTAACCAGCTCCATTTGAAAATTTCAGGGAATATCATCCAGAAAATGTTTTTTCATCCATGGAAACAATTATGACCCTTGTTCTAGAGGAAAGTGAAGATATATCCTTAGACCTGCTGTCTTCACTCCTGGCCAGCATTAAGAAAGACAATGAGGTTGTTTGTAGTTTGACAGTTACAATTTCATTGTTTCTAGTAGATTGCAATTTTAAAGTTTAAACTTGAACCTTGTTTTTGTTGTCCAAATTTTATCATTGTTTTGATGGTGGTAATTATTGTGATCTAGGAAGTCTTTCCAATAGCCCAGAAATTGGGGGAGAGGGTCCTTGAATGTTGTGCAACCAAGCTTAAACCCTACTTGGTTCAAGCAGTGAAATCCTTGGGTATCTCTGTGGATGATTATAGTGCAGTACTTGCTTCAATATGCCAAGATACAACTGATGACTTGGAGAAAAATGATACATGTGTTACCAGTGAGCATGTGGTAAGTTTTCTATTGTTCTTTCATCAATTAATGTTTGAAACATTTCATGATGAGAAAATTCATAAAATTTTGTTTTTGTCATTTTGACTTCTTTCAGGAAGATAAGTGTGAGTCAGCAAAACAATCACCGGAGGAATCAACACATGTATGCCCCACTTTAATGCACTTTTTTTTTTTTTTTTCTGTGTCTTGTGGTTCTAGAATTTTATCTTCCAGGTTTGAACACTGGAACATGTTGATTGTTGTTTAATCAGGTGGTTAAAAAGGATTCAAGGGAAGTTACACCCTCTCAACCAGAAAATTCTGATGCGAATATATCTCCAAAGTTGGTCATGAGCAATGGTGTTGCATGTGCTGGAGAAGATAATGCTTTAGCTGATTCCAAGTCCATTAAAAAGCAAGAGGATGCTGATTGTTCTAATCACTCTGAAGGTTTGAATGTATCTGGTCATGAGTTGCGTAATGATTTGGACACTGAAAAAGTTGACAATGGTAAACAGAAGTCAGAACCAGCTACCAAGAGACGACGAAAGAAATCAAGCTCTTCAACTAAATCAGCAAAACCTTCCAAGGGTCAAGTTGCTGCAAATGAGCAGGAAACTGAGAAAAACCAGGACTATGAAAGCAACAGCAATAAAGTTCCTAGTTCCCCTCACGAGGAACATTCTGTTAAAGCAGCAGGATCTCCAGAGAACGACAATGAAATTGATGCAGAGATTTCATCACCAAAGGCATGCAATGATGAATCTGAAGTTGTTACTTCTCCACCAAGTGAGAGCCACTATGATGAAAATCATTCGAAGAAACTTGGACGAACAAAAAAGAAAGTTCCCCCTGTAAAAGATGAAGCTGCTGAGGGTGTTTCAAAGGAGTCTGGAGGAGCTAGTGATTCAGAAGTCAAACCTGTCAGGCGGTCAGTGAAAAAAGCACTTGGTCAGAAGTCTGATGTGAAGAAAACTAGTGTGGTGGATTCCGTAAAAAAAGGAAATGGGGCAGCAAATGATTCAGATGCTAAAAAGCATTCAGCCAAGAAATTAGATGAAAACAAAAAGGGTAGTGGTGGATCCTCTTCAAGGAAGATGGAGGACAAGAAAAAGGGCAGACGGGGGAAAGCTAAGCCTGAAACAGATTTAGCAAAGTCATCTGCTATGGATGTGGACAAGGTATTATTATCTGTTTTATCCAATGCTTGCTTCTTTGCTACTGTTTATTACCATAAGCACTACACTGGTTTGCTATTTCTTAAAAGTAATAAAGCATTAAAGTTATCATTGTTAATCATTTAGGAAAAGGTTTCTTCTCCGAGGTCTGGTACAAAATCTACTAAAGATGAAAATGCACAGACTCCCAAGACAAATGTGAAAAGGAAACGCAGTTCAGGAAAAGAAAATGTATGTATCCTGTTAGCTTTGAATTTTTAAATAAAAAATTTAAACTTCCAAGATATGTTTGTTAGGGAACTTTTCCTTTAGTGAAAATCTTTTATATATCAGGAGTCTTCCTTATTCCAAAGTTTTCATTGTCTTCTCACATTGATTGCTAATTATCTTACTGCTGTATCAGGAGTCTAATGTAAAGGAATATGGTGAAAACCTTGTTGGTTTACGGGTCAAAGTTTGGTGGCCTGAGGATCGTGAGTAAGTACATAGCATGTGTTTTATTTTTACATGTGTTTTTAGGCCTCTTAAGGTGGACTAATGTTATGTTCATGATATTTGCATTATGTGTATTAGTTACAATTTCTACATGTATCTTTGTGTAAACCTTTATGTTGAAGTTATTGTGGTCTTGATGGTTTAGGTTCAAGATTTCTTTTATTGGCTTATATGATTTTTTCTTAATTTATTTAAACATTTTTTTTATGTTAAAATGTTCCTTATTATAATTACAAAATTACTTCTTATAAATTGTAGTAGGTACTTTATGTAAAATTTAGTGTGGGAAAGCTTTGATGTGAAATAGCTGGAGAGAATATGTTTGAATTGAACTAGGGTATATCATCATGCACATTCTATTTTTTATCAGTTTGCTTGTTCATTTTGATGTAATAGAAATATTTACTATATATTTTCACTGACACATAACCTGTTGCAGGTTTTACACAGGTGTTATTGATTCCTTTGATTCTGCCAAAAAGAAGCACAAGGTGATTTGACAGTTTATTAATCATCTCTCCACCCTTTCCATCACTGATAAAAAGCTTTGTATTCTTTTTGTTCTTCTGTGTTGCTCTTCCCATTTAAACATTAACTATTTGTTGGGATGTCTAGATGTCATTATATCTTAGGTTAGTTAATGTTGTTAGTAGCATTAAATTTGTTAATCATTTATATTATATTCCACAGTTACCCTTCAGATTATTGGAAATCATTATCCAATGTTCTATTGGAAATAATTTATATTATATTCCAAAGTTACCCTTCAGATTATTGGAAATCATTTATATTATATTCCAAAGTTACCCTTCAGATATATTGGAAAATTGGTAGTAATTGGAAAGGTTTTCCTGGAAAATAAAAGTAAAGCACAAACAATGAAAAAGGAAGTCATTTTAGTGCAGAGTGGCATGTAAAAAAAGAAGCTATTTCATAGAAGCACCTTTTTCAAAATTTATCCAATGTTCTAACACATATTCTCTATTTTAGGTCTCGTATGATGATGGTGATGAAGAAACATTAAATCTTGTGAAGGAGAAATGGAAGGTTGTTGAAGCTGACTCCGATGCAGATGAGGTTGGTCTATGCCTTGTACTTTTTACACCAAATTTTCTCTGCATCTAAATTAATGCTAATTATTTCTGTGGACAGGAAGAACAAAGTGATTGTGCAAGCCTTGATGCTTCCACTGATATGTATGTGCTGCCTATTGATAATGTCATTTTTGGTAGATACATCTTTGGCTGTATTATTTGTGATATTTTTCATGCATGTTTTATGGGATGTGCATATATTGTGATGTTGCCCTTTTGCAGGAATTGTGTATCTGTTCTTGGCTTAGTTGGTGCTGGTGTTTTTGCTTTATTTAATGATTTTTATCAATTACGAATGTGCTAAGATTGTTTAATGTTTTCTGTTTGTTTTGAAAGATTCAAATGGACATGCCTTGTTTATTGCAGTAATTTGTGATTCTCTTTGAAGCTGTGGCATACATGGTGTGATTTCTGGCTGTTTCTTTATTTGGTCTTATTTGCATTGCTTTGTTCTCTGATCCTATTCAGGCCACCAAAGAAGAAAGGGAAAACAAGTGCTGAGTCAACTAAGCCAGGAAAGATGGATGCTTCTTCCAAAAGGTTTGTGAATATGAATTAATCTATTTCTTTGCCACTGTCTTGTTTGATATCTGAAGTTTTTGCTTCAATTTGTAGCGGCGGAACGGCAACAACCAATAGATCAAAGGGTGCATCCTCCAAGTCTAGCCAGAAGTCCAAAGATGGCAACAAATCCAAAGATTCCAAGACTATTAGCAAACCTGAGGATGAAGTTAGTAAAAAATCCAAGGCCAGCACTCCTAAAAGTGGTAGCAGTAAATCTATTGTTGCTGCTAAAAAAACAAGTAATAAATCCAAAAACACTGATAGTTCCAAGACAATTGAATCAAAGAATGATGACACCAGCACGCCAAAACCCTCTGCCAAATCTAAGCAAGAAACTTCAAAAAGTGGAAAGTCCAAGCAAGAAACCCTGAAGGCTGCCATTTCAAAAGGAAAATCTCTCAAAAGTGGTGGGAAGACGGATGCTAATGGAACGAGCAAGGTGAAATCTGGTTCATTGAAGAGAAAATATTCCGAGAATGAGAACTCAGATGGTTGAGCAGGAGATGTAGAAGATGCCCAAGGACAAGACTAAATGTTCATCAAAGTCACAAGGAAGTGGAGCTCAAGGGTGGAAAGAAAAGCATAGGAGAATATAGAAATGGGTATTTGTACTCGCTCTTTATTCCTTTAATTGGGTGGCTGTCTAGTGCTTAATTGTTGTTTCTTCCTATGGCCAGAGTGATCAAAATGAATTTAGGCAGCTGTTCATCGTTTGTGGTAATTATCTAGTTGTTGCTAGCAGCATTATTTTCTCCCGTTATTAGTTAGACTAGTTTAGTTGTAGTATGGGGTTAGTATCCTCTTGTTACTTTTCCATTGTTTCTATTAGACTAGATGAATGTTTTTTTTGAAGGCAACACCTGGAAATATTTGACTAGCACCTTCATTTAACGAATGATTTGGCACACTCCCTAATGCTGACTACTTACTACCTACCCAATTAACTTTTTTGGTTTTTGGATTGCTTAGTATAGTGCAGCATAATTGATGTGATGGATATGAATAACATCACTCTATTACAATTCCAACATCCTTCGTTGGATATGAATATCGCTACCAAACTAAGCCCAAATATTTGTACTTTTCGTGAGGAGTTATAAAAGAAACGCAACAAATAAGGGAAATGCCTTTTACCGTTTATGTTGATGTGTTTTTGGGAGGTAATTTTGTTTGGAAAGTTAGAATTTTATTTTGACGATTTTTATGCTTCGAAAAAAATTAGTAGCTTTTTTTTTTTTATCGTTGAATATTAATTTGTTACTTTTTGTTGAGAGTATTAGTAAGAGAAATTTGAATCCACGGTCTATCCCTCTCTTTCTCCTTTTGAAGAATTATTCAACCATCTTATATCTCAAGTAATTTCTTATTGATGGGAGATAACTCTGTTGAAAAAAAAAAAGTTTTTATGTAACCAGTAAAGACATGATTTTGGAAACAAATATCTTCAACGATTTCTTCCAGCTTTTGTCAAGTTCTACATATCAAAAATCAGTTTCATGAAATTAAATATGCTGTGGCACAAGACATGAAAGTTCAGTTTTAATTTTTAGCGATGGCTTACATCTTACAAAAAACCCTTATAAAAAAAATATCGTCGGTTTGTCCTGTCATCTTTTGTGAATCGTCGATTTTAAAATTACACAAACCACCACAGACTATGTTCAAATATCCCCTTTTCCTGTTACAGACAATGGTGGTGGTTTTGCTTGTTCCAAACCTATCGCTGCCTTTGATCGTTGATTTTTACAGAATAATAATAAATTAATAATGCAGCAGGTTTTGTTTTCTCTCCATCTTATTGGTGATTAATTTCCATTAGCCCTTTCTTCTCTTTTTTATTGGTCAAACGTTACTGCAAAGTGAAATTATATGTCGTGTACCTATTACAAGAGGCCAAAACCCAGTTGAATATATGGGTCATGCAAAAGTGACTTTGCTTTTGTCCTCTTGCTAAAGCCACAGCACAATATTGATTATTGTTCCACTCAGAATTTTATACTTTTTGAATTGATTTGCAAACTCCACTTTTTCTTTTCTAGCTAGCTGCATATTCTCTTTCTGATAGAGATTAATTCATGCATCAGAAAGACGGCACTTTGTCAGAATATATATATATATATATAATAATGTTTGAAGAGTAAGTATTCAGAATATTATCAGAACAAATAATTTGAATTTTGTAAATTGTTATTGTTTGTTCTTATGATTATGCAAGAGTATTTTTATTTGAAATATTATTATATAAATAGAAGATCGAAATTATAAAATCTATAAAATAACTCACTTAAGCAATGGTATTATTATTATTATTATTATTATTATTATTATTATTATTATTATTATTATTATTATTATTATTATTGGAGTTGTGTCATCATAAGTATAATATGTAGTTTGTGGTTTTATGTTTTAGGATTTAGGTTTTATGCTTTCATAATATTAAATTTATATTTTCATGATTTATGATTTAGGATTTTATGTTTTATAATTTAGAATTTTATTTGATGGTTTGAGATTTAAAATATTATAAGGATTTAGGATTTCATGTTTTATGATTTAAGGTTTGATTTCATAGTTTAGGATTATTTTCATTTAGGATTTAGGGTTTTATTTATGAAACTCAAAATTAAGATGTGAGGTTTCATTTGAAACCCTTTACTCATGATTTAGGCACTGTTTAAAAAATGGACTCACTCGGCTGGTCGAACTGAGTTGATTTCGACATTAGACTGTGTGTGCATTTGGCCCATATTGACCTAGACTGACCCAGTCGAGTTTACAGTTGGACCGTTAATCCATTGACCCAGACCGGGTTAGTTGAAAAAAAAAAAACTACTCATGAAACAACATCGTTTTGAAAGAAAAACAAAAACGAAACGACGTCATTTTGTAAAAAAAAAAAAAAAATGCTACACAGAAGCAAAACAAAAATAGAAACTGCGTTGTTCACGCCTTCACGATTCATCATCTTCTTTGTGCTTCCTCTGCGTTCACAAACCCTAAGCCTAAACTTGCTACCACCGGTTCGCCACTGCCAGTCGCGTCTTGACATCCTTGTAGCCTCGCCACGTCACGCTAGTAAGCTCGCCTGTTGCCACTCTTGGACTTGCTTATCGTAGTGCCTAAATCATTTAGGATTTCATTTATGAAACCCTAAGTTATTCCTAAATTGGGGTTTCATATATAAAATTCTAAAGATTTAGGGTTTCATAAATGAAATCTTAAATCATGAATGAACCCCTAAGGTTTTAGGGTTTCACAAATGAAACTCTAAATCTTAATGTAGAGTTTCATAAAGGGTTCATTGTTTATGGTTTTTAAGATTTATAGGATTTATGGTTTCATGGTTTAAGATTTAGAATTTCATGGTTTAAGATTTAAGGTTTAATTTATGAAATCATAAATTGGAATTTAGGGTTTAATTTATGAAACCTCGAACTAAGATTTAATGTTTCATTTAGAATTTATGTTTCATAAGAGAAACCCTAAATTGGGATTTATTGTTTTATTTAGGATTTAGGGTTTTATAAATTAAACCCTAAATCATGAATGAAACCCTAAGAATTTAGGGTTTCTTTAATTAAACTCTGAATCCTAATTTGGGGTTTCATAAATGAAACCCTAAATCATAATTTACGATTTCATAAATGGTTTAGTGTTTAGGGTTTTTAAGATTGTAAAGTTTTGTGTTGCATTGTTTATGATTTATGGTTTATGGTTTTAGGGTTTAAGATTTATGATTTAGGGTTTTTAAGATTGTAAAGTTTTGTGTTGCACTGTTTATGATTTGTGGTTTATGATTTTAGGGTTTAAGATTTATGATTTAGGGTTTCATGGTTAAGGATTTAGAATTTAGAATCTAAAATTTAGAATTTCATGATTTATGATTTAAGGTTTCATTCAATGGTTTATGATTTAGGGTTTCATTGTTTAGGTTTTCATTTCATGGTTTATGATTTATGATTTCATGATTTATAATTTAGAGTTTTAATTCATTGTTTAGGATTTAGGATTTTATTTATGAAATCTTAAATCCTTGAGGTTTTATTATTGATTTAGGATTTCATAAATCAAATCTTAAATCATGAAAGAAACCCTAAGGATTTTTATGACTTCATTTATGAAACCATGAATCTTAATTCAAGATTTCATAACACTAAACCCCCTAAATCATAAATGAAAAGGGTTCCACTCCAAGTGAAAGCCCTGGGTTGCGTAGAGAAAGCTAAGATAATGGAAGTGATAAGGCAATGGTAATGGCAAAGAGTGTTTTTGACTCCCCTAAATCTTAAATCATGAATTAAAATCCTAAATCAAAAATCATGAAACCATAAATCTTAATGAATCTTTAAATCTAAAGGAATCTTTAAATCTAAAGCCATAAAATGAAATCTTAAGTCCTAAGCTATGAAACCATTAATCATAAATCTTAAATTCTAAACCATGGAACCATAAACCCTAAGTCATAAACCATAAATCATGCAATATAAAACCCTAAAATCTTAAAGCATAAATTCTAAACCCTAAATATTAAATCCTAGAACATTGAACCCTATAATTCTAAACCTTAAAATCATGAAATCCTAAAATTCTAAATAAAAAATCATAAACACCAACCATTAACCATGAAAAGAACACTAAACCTTAAACCCTAAAATCTCGAAACAATGAATATGAAACATTAAATCATGAAACCCTAAACCGTGAAGCCAAAACATTGAAACTCAAATTTCTAAAACTTTAAACCATAACCTTGAACCTTAAAATCGTGAATTCTAAACCCTAAAACTCTAAACCACGCACGATAAATATATCATAAACCTACATTTGTAAAACCAAAAACCATAGACCCTAAAACCATAAATCATGGACCACAACCTCGAAACCTTAAAACCTTAATCTCTAAACCATAAAACCCTAATTGGTGACACACTAAACCTTGAGGCATAAAACATAAACTATAAATCTCGAACCATAAAACTTTTATGCTCTAAACCCTAAACCCTATCCTATAAACCAAAAATCATAGATCCCAAATCTTGAACCCCAAACAAAAAATATTGAATCATAAATCATATAACTCTAAAACAATGAACTATAAACATTGAAACTTTAAACCCTAAAGCATGAAACTATAAATCATGTAACCAAAAACTCTAAAATCATAAATCTTGAACCTTAAATTGTGAAACCATAGATCATAAAATATTAAACCGTTAATCATAATCATAAAATCATAAATCATAAATTGTGTATGCTTAAAATTATAGACCCCAAACCATAAATTTAAAATAGTGAACCCTAAGCCATAAAACTTTGAAACAATGAACCATAACCTTAACCCATAAATAATGAACTCTTAAATCTTAACCTTAAATCATGAAATCGTAAATCCTAAAATATGAAACTTTAAGATCCTACACACTAACGTTTAGCTTATTTCTATATACATTGTGGCTTACTTTCAGTAAAAATTCACTTATATTAAATTTAAAAATAATTAATAAATATATTAAAACATAATAATATAAAAAATTATAGATGATAAACTTAATATCAGGGCAAGTCACAGTTTATTGTACTAGTTTTATTATATAAGAATGTTTTAAAGAGAACACTCTTAAAATAATAACAATAACAAATATACGAACGAAATTAAATTAAAAAATATTATAATCTGAACAGATTATTTTATAAAAGTAAATGTGATCTAAGAATCATTTACAACTATTCCCATATTCTCATAATAAAATCGTTTAAGAATGAATTCATTTGAAAGATTCTAATTATTGTCGTATATGATAATGATTTTAATGCACGTTGTCAGGATAATACGATTTCATGTTATCGATTAATTATAATCTTTTATTTTAATAATTTTAAAATAATTTTATAAATTTTAAATAATTTATTATAAATAAAATTTTGAAATTAATTTACGATATAAAATTATTTTAAATCATGAAATTTATCATATAAATTCACCATTTTTCTCTATGACAATTTATGATCATATAATGTCATTAACTAAAAAATTTGTACAAAATATTTTTTAGTCCCTAATCTTTTTATGTTTAAATTAAATAATTTTTTTATTATATAATTATTTTAAAATTATAATAAAAAAAATTACAGCGAAGAATATACTACAAATTAAAGTGCAATAAATATGAAAGCAAGTTCTGTGAGTGCACATGGGCTTGCAAGTTGTAAGTCTCCGCCCCACCTGTCTTTGATTCATGAACAACTGTACGGATGTAAACTCATCGCAATTATGTTTTCATTCCCACTTGTCTTTTATTTTACAAAAGCTATATCCATCGATTACTAATTCAACCACATATATTATCTGCTTAATAAACTGATTAGTTTGCTTCGTATATTAGTTTTATATGTGATATTGCCTCTTATCGTATTTTGTCAAATATTACTATTTTTTTATATATTGCTGTTATCAATATAACTATTGTAGGCATGTTCATGTAAAATATTGTATGATTATATTTCAGAAATCCAATTAAAAAGCAATATGATTATTGAACCCTCGTTTGTTTGATTTCATATGATGTTTTATTTATCATCTCATTACATTTTTTATACTTGTAATCTTACTTATCATAAGCATGATTATGCAAAATGTTGTGAAAACTTAATGATTTTATTTTTCTACTAAATCATATATGTATACATACGTTTTAATAAATTAAATATTATTGTGTGATAGTTTTTTTTTTTAACACGATATTAGTACAAAATATTTAATGACTTTGAAGATAACTAATTTCCATTAAGTAACTTTGTTTGGCCACCTTTAGTTGGTTATTCTCTTCCAATCATATTTTTTTCTTCTAAGACACTTGAATTTGAAACTTTACTTAAAAGAGATCAAGTCTATTACCACTTGATTACTTATTTTCATTTACAAAACTCAAACTTGATACCTTCTTTAAAAAATCAAACTCAATAACACTCCACTTAACAACTTATTATTGATTTTTTTTTTTTTTAGGTTGGAGACCAAGAGTATCCCCCAACCTATTAAGTTAAGTCGGAGACTAATCTTACTCACGGTATATAACTGTTGTTGATTCAAGAAAATTTTACACATGGTAAAAATGAAACACAGGACATCTGACTACATAGATCGCTCTCACTCTTATAAATGCATTCAAACCTTACATTTCATTTTTATTATTGATTCTAGAAGTATGACTTTGAAAAATGCTTATTAAAATATTGCTTCTAAACATTTGAGCACAATCATATGAAAATAAAATCAATAATTAATATAAAAAAATAATTCCTAAATTTCTTTCTCTCAATTTATGTATAAGGATTGATTTATCCTTGAGAAAAAGATGAAGAAAAAAAAAGCATGAGGGTGATAGGTTTTGGATGAAAACATAAAGAAAACGACTAAAGAAAGAGGGTACAAAGTACGAAGGAACGGTCCCTGCCTGTGTGTGTCTGCCTGCTAAGACGCTACGGTGCTACGGCTAACATAATAATTAATAATAAATGGACGGCACCTCAATATTACTCCAATGGCCAACCATTCCTTTTTGGGTGCACATCGTACGGTTCAATGCCTTTGTCACGTATACATCTCACCAAATTATTACCACTTACTCCTTCTATTTACTAATTACACCTCTTCATTCTCCATAATCATCTCACCATTACTTAAAAAGTATTTATTAGATTTGAAAAATTATAAAAATAAACTTTTAGAACATCTCCGATACGGTTTTCATTAACAAATGATGTAATTAATTTTTTTTCGTAATATATTTAATGTAAAGTTGTTTATATAAATAATTCTCTCCAAATTTAAATTCAAATATCATGTGGACACTAAAATAAGTAACTTTCCTTCCCTTTTTAAGTATAATTTTTTTTTATACTTATGCCCTTATTTTGTATACAGTATTTGGTATAGGAAAAACGATAATAAACAATTATAATCATAGCACACAGAAATTGCTTTGAAGCTAATATAACTACGTTATTCTTTTTTTTTTTCTTCTGAAAAGACGACTAAATAATCAGAGGAGATGAACGATGCTATTTGTTCAGATTCGGTAACTCATATAAAGTGATACCAGTAGATCTCAATTTTTTTGTATCTGCAGAATCTACTACCCATGCTCACTAATTAATTAAAAATCATCAACTTGCTGTCTATATTATACTAAAAATTGACTGCATGCCATTCTAGTCAATGATTAAAAGTTCGTTGGTCATTGAGTAAATTACTGACATGTGTTTGCAAGATCATATTAAGATTTTTTCGGCCGGTTAGAAAATTTTGTTTGATTCCTGATGGGTTAATAATAATGTTATAACGCAACTTATATTTTAGGTTGTGCTTCATAAGATAGCTAAACTGTATATATTTTTTTTGGTACATAGTTAAAGTGTTTAACTTTAATTAATAAATTAAAAATATTTTTCTTTTTTTTCACATTAAATACTACCGAGCGAGTTGATTAAATGACACGTATTTGTTCTAATTTAATCGGAAGTTTTGTCTTGATAGAATATACTTCTAGTCTATACTAATTTTTTTTCTCACATTATTAGTTAGAGATGCTCATAATTCAATCAATTGTAATTGAAATAATAAAATTCTAATTCTTATTGCTAAACAAAATTATAAAATAAACACAAAAATAAAGGATTTTTTTAATTAAATGGTAAAGATGGTGAGAACAATGACTATCATAAAAATATAATGAAATGAGTGATAATATTAATATATACATATTGTACAATGAGGATTTTTTTGACTGAACATATTTTATTTTGAAAGTGAAAATTAGAAACTCGAAACCACTCTGGACTGAGCTCAAAGTATCGTAGTTGGAGAGAAAAATTTAGCCCTAATAATGAACAGGGTTAGATTTGTTGGTAAAAAGTAAGATTCTATGTAGAGTGGAACTGCAAAAGCGTTGGGTACAAGCAACAGCAAGATGAGTAAAAGGGGTAAAGGAAGAAGAAAAGAGTGAGGTGATGTTTGGGAAAACGTTACAGTACTACGTGTGGCCGCAGTGAATCCTAATCGTTATTTGTCTCCCCCAAATGTCGCAGGCCCAAAGTCCAATCAGGCCCAATTTTCGATAACTGATCAAACGGCAGGGAACGCCCCTTTCTTAATCAGACGGCCATCATTCCATCATATCCGCTTTGTACACTCCGCCTCCACTTATGTCGTTCGTTCGTTCGTTCGTTCGTGTTCTCTTTGTCTTCTCCTTAAACGTCACATTCACATTCATTACTATTACTATTTATTAATGCTATTAAGGAGGACTAACCAACTGTGTTTTGTTTCATAGTCATAAGATAGATTTAGTAGGCAATTCTTTTCAACTATTTAAGGGTCTGTGTTTGTGCAGTAAAGCTGCTCTCTTTCCAGTTTCCATCATCATCTCCATATTTCAAAGGGGTGCAAGTTCAGCTCTCTCTGTGTGTGGGTGGGGGTTGGATCTCATACGTGTCATTGCTACATGTTGCATGAGTAAGGGCTTTCTCACATACAAATTCCAAAACCATAACTACTTCCTTCATCTTTCTTCATTCCATCTTACCTTTATTACTAAACTGACACGTCAAAATATTTACTATGATTTTTTCCTTTTCGTTTCAGCTGTTCTTGTTAGAATCAATTATCAAACCCTAATAAAGTTTTCTAGAAATTACATTAAATTGTTGTGGATCAACGAGTCCATCGTTTTTCCTTTAATGGGTATCTCTCTATTCCTTCAGATCTGAATCAGTTACGATTTTTTTTCCCCTTTTGATGTTTCAAATCCACTTTTCTTTTTGTGAGGTTTTCCAAATTTGGGCAGTTTACCCCTCGATGCCACATAGTTATTCTTTCTTTCTTGGGACATAGAAATTGACAGAAGAGAGTGAGCACACAGAGGCACTTGGTATAGTTTATATACTTTTGCTTTTGCGTGCTCACTTCTCTTTCTGTCAACTTCCAGTGCTGGAAATTCCTCTCAATCTGGCTCTGCTTTGTTCCAAATCCATTCCCAAACAAACCCCAACCCCACACACACTCTCTGGTGGAACTGAAGAACATCATCATCCATGGCTACTGCAACAGGTTAATTGTATTATATCAAACAGTGAAAAAACAGTGTTTGTTTCTATGTTATTTCCCTTTTTTATACTATGTTTATGTTAGTGTTTGATGATCTATTCTCAGATTGATTGATTTTATCATACAGTATTATTATTATATTCGATCTAGTCATTATTTAATTTTAATTATATTATCTATTATCTGTAATTAAACGGAAAGCGTGACTTTTCATAGTGTGGCAGAACAAACCCCCTCATTATTATTTTTTAATATTTGTACACTATAATATAGCATGGGACCATTCACGTCATATATATATAGTATGGTCCTCAGATTTTATTTGTTTTTTCTCAACGTTGTTGCTCTCTCTCTCTCTGTCTAACATTATCTTCCTGATTTCATGTTCATCATTCCCTATATTTTATAATTTTTGCACATGCGAACGAGGTTTGTTTACATAGTAGGAGGTACAATTTTCCTGTTGACTAGAGTTTGTGCGTGCCCACCTCAGGTTAAGCTAGATTCTTGGAATTTTGGATATTTTGGTTAGTTTTTCTGATAAACCCTATCAACTTAACACGTTGTTTGTCTGAGCTATTACAAAGCTGTTTGAGTATGTGAGCATCATTTTGATTCCTTATTCGCCTTCTATAATATTTTGATTCTCCTAGCTAATGGTTGATGATATTCTGCAGAAGCTGCAGCCTTATTTTTCTTTGAGTTGAATACAGATATAACTTATAAGCTTAGGCTTAGTCTGTTCTTAATCATGAGTATATGTGTAGATGTTGGAAAAGAATCATCATTATGTTGTTACTGTTTCCACTTTGTTTTTGGTGATATTGCTCCATTTACCTTTTTATTAATTAATTATTAGAAATAGCTTGTTCTAGCAGCTATTGATGTCGTCATATATATATATTGAATGGGGACTAACATGCTTGATATTGTGATTCATGTAGGCAACATCAATTTGTTGTTGAAGAGGTTAATTACCAATCAAAGATAGGCTTTGCCACTTAAAACAAATCACCACTTTGTTCCTACTATGCCTAATTAATGGAAAATGATCACTACTCATTCTCCTATTACTATTACATAAAATCAAATGATTTTAACTGTTCTTGGCATAGCAACCAAGCCACCTCTACTGTGGATTCTAGAGGCAATCCTTACTAAAGTTGTGAAGGTTGACAATTCAATTATTTTCCCTTTTCAATTGAGTTTTATTGGATAGTGGAGATTTTTGAATCCATTTATTTCCTCAACTAGTGTTAAGGTTTTCAAAACAAAAGATTAATGCACTTTTGTATTATTAGTATTATTAAGATAGAAGCCGTCATTCTTTAATGCCACAAAGATTTTGTAGTTTTTAATTTCAAAAAAGGGATTCGAATTAAGTTTCTAATTTCGATATGTTTGTTTAATAGCTTTAGTAATTTATTTTTTTGGAGTTTTATCTCTAAAATATGTACCACCTATCCTTTTCACATTTATTTTGCCTTTCCTATGATGGAGACAATATATACTCCCATCGACTAAAAGACAACTTAGAATTGATGGATGTATTAGAAGGAGTACGTGGCGGATATGCTTGCAATTTTATTTTATTATTTTCCTCAAGTTTTTTAGATTCAATTGTATCTATATATTCTGTGATATGAAGAATATGCTCTATAATTTTCTATATATATGAATAGATTTATCACGAATATACATTTATATATATAACAAAATTCTAAGATGAGAACAAAATTTTGATGTTACCTTTGAACTTCTATATATTTGTCAGAAGTTTCATGTGGCTACAATTTAAGCCCGCTTGAACCATTATCTATCAATCATGAAATGTAGTTTTCTTTTTTGTTTTTGTGATTAGCTGATATGGTTTTCCCATAATCCACTGTACTTGTTCATAAATGTGTGGTCAATGGATTTCCTTTTGTACTCTTATTTTTGTCTTTCAATTTGGTCTGTAATTTGGAAAGGAAAAAATAGAAGTAAAGCCTTTTGTGGAAAATGAAATATATATATGATGATGATGATGATTATTGTAAGCAGTTGTTCTTATACAACAATCAGAATCAGATGCATGCCCATATGGATTATTGATCTATATAGAAGTGGATTGATAGATATTTTCCCCTTCATAATGATTCATTCATATATATATATATATATATATATATATATTAGAAGATTCTATTGTTATTGCAGGCTACAGGTTCCTACTCAGCTTCTAATGAATTTTGTCTTGGTATTACAGTACACATTGTAATTGTTCCCTACCTAGGTCAGATAACGAAAGTTTTACTGCCAACCTATCAGACTTAGATTCGTATAATGATAAATGTTCACTATTCTTTTGGGTGTATATGAATAGAAAGAAGAGAAGACAAAGAGGAAAAATAATAAATGATGTGATGGGAAATAAAGAGAAAGATGGGATAAAAAATGAAATGGAAGAGAAATGGTTTGTGTCCCTAGTGAAAACTAATTCAAATGGTTTGACTCCTTGCTTGCATTCTTGTAGTATATTTTTAAAGTGGTAAAGTGATATTTTTGTAATTAAAACTAAAAATAGCTAGAAAGTGTTTTCGAACCAACATTATTTGGATTCATTTTCATTTCAGAACTGTGTTGAGAAGTTAAACTTAGATTGTGTTTTGATTTTCCAAAGAGTTTCACTTGAAAATGTGCTATTTTTTCTTTGCAGTCCCTGTCATGGCTTATAGCTCAAAGTGATTGTTCTAATTATGTGTCCACTTATTTATGTTTTCTGTTGTACTTTATGATAATTGGAGACTGTGTGCCTGCTTTCTCTATTTGTGCTAAATCTTATCTAATCTTAGCAGGTCCTATTGAATATTTCATCATTGTGTACCCCTTCTTTTGATAAGACGACATTCAAATAATGATAGATAAGGCTATAGTTTTAAATTTGGTTTGTCCAATATTGTTCTTTCTACAAATGTTTAGGCTAATGATATGGCCTCTTAACTTTGTCTACTAAAATATTTTCCAGTGCACAAAAGATACTTAACTTTATCAAAAAGTTTATTTAGTAAACTTTACAATTTAGGATGTGTTTGTATTTTTGTTTATGTTTTGTGATCAACCCTTTTCAAGTAACATTTTGGAGCTCAGTAATTAAGCATCTAATGGAAGCTAACATTGAGACAATATAGCTTATATCATGGTGACATAACAAAACCTAACAATGTGTGGTCAAGTTGTCGGCAAAACCAGTAATAATTATGAAAAATATTGTCAAGACCCTCTTTGGTTAACTGATACTTTTTTTTTTCTCAGAAGTCAAGTATTAACAATCTTTTCCATCAACAGTTACATTCACATTTTTTATTCTGGTTAGTTTTCTCTCATCATGCATCTTCAATTCATTGTTGCCCTCAGTAGGTATTTGCATTGAACTTACCTATTATTACTAATATTGATTCATTAATTATTAGGAGTTAATTACTGTTAAGTTGTAATGATAAATATGGACTGACATTTAATTTTATGTCTGCTAGTAATTTTCTATTTAGTTAGAACCTGTTTGATTGTGACTTAGAAGGATTTTTAGAAATTTCTCTATTAGAAAATTACACTATATTTTCAGTAGAGAAATCGTCAAAAGTACTTATAGCCTTGTATCCAAATAGGTTTATGCAGATTTAGGAAGAAGAGTTGGATGCTCATTCTCTACTAAATATATATGGATCAAGATATGGTCATTTTATATTTGTGGTGAATTATTTTGTGTTCATGGCTGTGTCACTTAGTTCCTGAAGAGAAAGCAAATCCACTTGGATTGTAGCTGACAAATGACAAAATATCGGGATGATTGGAATTTGAAAATGCTATAAAGTACCTGTGCCGACCTTACTTTGGGTTTGTGGAAACATTTCACCCTTCTCAAGAAAAAATTGATATCATTTTATTTCTCTCCTGTATTATTATTATTGTTATTATTAGAATAACCCTTACATTATTAGGTTTGAGAAGATTTCTTTCTTATTGTTTTTGTTTGTGAAGTACTTCATATCAGTCTTTTATGTTTTCAGTTCAGCCACTAGAGTGAAGTATATAGAAAATATATACTTCGACTTTTAGCAGATGCTGAAGACAACAATGAGTTGATTGCAAGAGAATTTTGTCTCATACCACGACACAACCAGGAAGCATATATATCTAAAGTATTGTTTATGATAATAAGGATTGTGTGGCTGTAGTTGCATGCTGCTTTTCAAATATCTGTAACTGTACCGGTCGTTGCAACTTGCAAGTTGAGGAAATGTGGTATCCTTCTTCATCATTAGGAGATATTTTTGGAACAACTTGGGGTTTCAATTTATCATCAATTTTGAATTTTATATTACTCAGTCTCTAAATGTTAACCCAGTTTGAGCCTCGAGAGTCGAGGGTGCAAATTAACCAGTTGGAACGAAGAAATATGACTTTTGGGGGGTATTTTATATACAAATTATAGGGGTATATTTTATGGTATTCATGATATGCTTTACTATTAGAATTTTGTAGTCAAATTTCTGAAAGTAAAATTTTGATCCTTCTGCTTTTTTTCGTTGATGCTGCATTATTGGTATTCATTCGATTAATAAATAACTAAATAAACCCTAGTTCAGAAGACGAAACCTTTTATACAATTTTTTGATGCAGAACATGAGATCTAGCACTAATTAAACTACAGTTTCCATCATTTAATGGTTAAAATTGCCTTTAAACATTTTATGCATCACTTATCCATAAAAGTCATTCTGAGTACTTATCCTATTTTAGGAAACAACACATTGTGGTGTGATAGAACTCTTTATCCCTCAGTTGAGATATTTTAAGAATGATTTCAATCAAAGCATGGGGCTCATTTGATTATATTTTTTTGTGTAATCAGAAAGTATGTGAGATTCAAGTTTCAAACCACTTATGACAACTTATATATCAAAACTTTCAATCTTTATATATAATTTCGTGTTGTTCTGGTTATTTTTATGCAACTTTTATAAATTTAGGAATGCTACTGAGGATCTGGGGTCATTTTTATGTAATTTTTCGTGTCAAGGCTGCTCCAACTGTCACCCCCTCGGGTACTGTTCGTGTACGCAACAAAAAGTTTAGTACAAAAGGGTAAAAATTATGGTAATTTACAGCAAAAAAGAAAAAGGGAAAATAAAAAGGTCGGTATAGTAAATAAACTTTTTAAAGGTTACTGCAATCATTCTTTTAAAAACATTCAACTAAATTATCTACTACATTATTTTTAGAAAAGTATTCATAATAACTTCTTTTGAGTTTAATAATATAAAATAGCTTTAACCATCAACCAATCACAAATTATTATTGATATAATTTTTAAAATAGTGATTACTCCAAAAGTCAATCAACATACCACAATTATTTATAATTAATTGACCATATATAATTATTTTACAAAAAATTATTTTACAATGTTAATCCATATTTCATTTTCACATAACATTTTATAAATAAACAATAAATGTGATAAATTAATTTCTTTAATTCTCGTGAAAATATGAAACGATCACTAGTCATTACAAAAGTGGAAATACATCAATTCAATAAATTTAAGATTAGTTATAGTAAGAAATATACAAATTACTGACAAATTTAATATCACTAAATTAAGTATATTTTTTGATTCTTGTGAAGATGCCCCCACATATAGGACCCAGAGGGAGTACATAACTATGATGCGCGTTGTTGCTTTTAAGGCGAGAAATTCAGCTTCAACAACTTTGGTCTGATCTAATCTATTGGTCGGCATACTCAAATATATTAGCCACTTTTTGATAGAGCACCAGCCGCAAAAAGAAGATTCCTTCGAGAAAACTGTTTCCAAAAACAGAAAACAAGCATCAAATAAAATCATATATATGATTGAACCTAACAGTACCAAAATTATACTATCAAAACATTAATAAAGCGTTAAGAGAGCTTACCCGCAATGAGTAAACCGGAGTAGATTTGGTTGGCAGAGTTTTCAGCGATCTAAGTCTGTTAGCATTCCCACTTCTACTAATAATATAAAAAAGTAATCAGTGGTCTTACCATAAGAACAAAATTATTTAGATGCCATTTAGTATAAGAGTTTTTCATGTTTGCTAGAAGCGAAAAAATATTTATGGTTTACTAAGT
The DNA here is from genome assembly GCA_014843725.1 of Amphicarpaea edgeworthii. Classification (NCBI taxonomy): domain Eukaryota; kingdom Viridiplantae; phylum Streptophyta; class Magnoliopsida; order Fabales; family Fabaceae; genus Amphicarpaea; species Amphicarpaea edgeworthii. The sequence continues at coordinate 21,745,114 of CM026322.1, read as the reverse complement.
GAGAAAAAAAGTTGAGAACAGCAGTAGTACACTAACAGTGTAGCAAAGTTTTACACTGTCACACAATCCCAACCCTCTATATATATGATTGTTAAAATAAATTTATAAAAATCAATTGATTTATCATAAATAGAAGGTTGTTGATTACTTGACAATATAAAACTTTGTTATACCACTAGTGCATTATCTTTATTCTCATAAAAGTTTCAAGTGATAATTGAGTTTTACGTTAGTAAACTTTTCCATGATAATTTATGGCTATACATATTATCCCTATAAAAGATGAATAATTGCTTGACACATTTTCTAAATTTCCCCAAGAAACTGGATTAGCTAGAAATTAAAGATTTACTATGCCAAACGATTCAAGAAACAATTATGTCATAATAGACGAACTTACTTTTCTTCAGCCCGTGAAACCTTAGTGCTCGTATTTACATCCCATAATTTTACAGTGCAATCAGCAGATCCAGATGCTATAATAGAACCTTCAGAACTGATACATCCAACAATTATGAATAGAGTAAGTATTGTTGCCAAATTGATAGTAACCTCAAAAACCTTTAATTTTCTTTCTAATTATGATGAAGTAGTGCAGTAGGGGGGTCACCTGAAAGCGAGGGACCAGACACATGAAGTGTGCCCGATCAAAGGTGTGAGACAGCGGCCACTAGAGAGGTCCCACATCATGATCGTGCCATCTTCATCGCCGGATGCCATATAGCGACCATCAGGAGACATTGCCAAAGACAAAATCATACCCCTGTGACCAACAAAAACCCGGACACACTCACCACTCTGCACATCCCATAGTCGAACTGTTTTGTCACTGGAACCAGTTGCAATGTAGTTGCAGTTGGCATGCCATTGCACACACTAAAAAACATCACAAAACAGGTAAGTTGGAGGGATGCTTAATACATAATGTTTAGTTTCAAAGACTTTAGATTTAGAAACTCACTTCACAATTTATTTAGTATAGCTCCCTTTTTGCCTTCTAAGATTAGATGGCAAAACATAGGTTCCAGTGACAAATATTTTTAACATCTAACCCAATTCAAGAACTCAAATTACTATTATATGACTTTGTAAGAGACAGATGAAAAGATCATTTTCCCCCTTTAAAACAGACTTAACAAAACCCTGCTTAATCATAAATCAATCAATATGTAATTATAAAATTAAATGAGCTAGTGGCAAATATAGACCCCAAAATTGAATATTGAATGTAATAACTTACATCAACATCAGACAAGTGCCCTGCCATTATTCTTAAGGGCTGTATCCTCTCCATGGACCAAATCCTAGCAGTTCTATCATGTGACGAGCTGGCAAAATAATGCCCTGCGGGACTAAACTGCACTCATAAAAAGAAATAATTTTGCAAGCTGCGGTAATTGATTTGAGAGTACAAAGCAAAAGCATTGATTCTTTAACAAATCCACCAAGAACTAATCTGTATCATTTAATTATACCATAATAAAAATGCAAGTAAAAGAAACAGAGTGAGCTTTATAAAGGCTTTCCTGTAGTGAAAACTTAATGATACAAAATAGTTCTTCCAACTGGTATGTTGTCCTACATTCACTGTCAGAATAGAACTTCAGAAGAAAATGTTTTACCTGAACATCCCAGACAGGGTAATTGTGACCCTTGTAACAAACAAGATTGGCATTAAGTTTTGTGCTCCATAATCGAACTGCATAGCAAATTTAAGATTCATAAGATTCAGAATTAAAACTGTAATATAAAAGAAACAAAATATAAATTACTACCAAAAGTGATGAAACAAATTGGGAAAGAACTTAAAAGGAGATCAAGTAAGCATACTTGTTGAGTCTGCTGAGGATGAAAGGATAAAATCCCCAACAGGACTAAAAGAAGCTGCATAAACAGGCCCTGAATGACCTTGAAACAATGTATACTGTCTTTTCCCACCACCTTGCCCAAATACTTGTTCATTTTGTGATGTGTCATTCTCACCCTGCAACAGAGCTAATGATAGCAAAATTGATAACTAGGCATTTATAGCAAGCAAAACCATTTGCTAGTGCTCAAATAAGTTTCCTTCCAACCAAACTTGCTTTATTTGTTCAACTCAACTCTCAAGTTTATTTTAGGTGCCCAGGTGTTTTACAGTTTTAGCAATTAGGGGGAAGAAAGATCTGATCCATTCCCAACCATTTTCAAATAGAATGCCCACACTTGCCTGAATCACATTCTTAAACCCCTTTTTTTTTCTAATCAAGTTTTCAATGCTCATAGACTAAAAGATAATGCACCACTAGATGGGTATTTCTCAGAACCTCTCTTTAAACACGAGGTGGCAAAAAGTTTCATATGTAAAACTATACCACTAAATGTCTTGCTTATATTAAAATACAAGTTGATTTCCTCAGTGCTTTGATTAAACTACATTATGTTATTGCAGCATGCTACAGGTTAAAAAATATATTTTCTCAGACCATTATACTTGTTTATAACCATATTCGTATCTGTCAAGCAATGAATGCAAAAGTAATAGCTTGGTTTAAACAAAAGAAATTTACAAGTACAAACTTACAACTGGCCTGTTGTCCAAGCTTTGCCATATCCCAAACCTGTGTATACAATTCAGAATTACCAGAAATTCAATCATCAAGTATGTTAAAACTCCATAGAAAGAGGGTTTTCTATTGGAAGGGTGGATGGAAGTAGGCATATAGAGAAGAAAAAACCTTCAGTGATGAGTCAGAAAATCCTCCAGCAATCAATGATCCGTCATGGGATATTGATGAACAGCTTAAACTGAGGTGGTATGCAAAAAATTAATTATTAAGAATCAGAAACCCAAACTATATAGATAACAATGATAAGTGTGCCTTAGCATTACCCATTATGTGTATTGATAAATGTGTAAAAGCTAACTGATGGCAATGCAACACTGCTAAGCTGTACACGGTTCCTTAAATCCTCAAGGATGGACTGTTCCACCTCAGTTGGGCTACAATATTGCAAAATCATGAAATGAAATTACAAATTCAATAGATTGAGATTGAAATTTGACATCAATCAAATATTAATACATTGCATAGCTGATATCATATAATAATGAAATATACAGAAGTGAAGCACTTGAAAATTGGTCTTTCGAGGTCCACAAAATATTTTGAACTATTCAAACAAAAGATATGCCTATCAAATAACTTTTTTGCTTTTCTCTAACTTTAATGCCATTAATTATTTTAGAATAGTACCATTTACTTTGACCATGCGACTTTGACTGAAAAGAAAAATAGCATAATATTGTGATTGCCTTCAGCTTTGTCCACATCTTACATCTAGTTTCAAAAGCAAGTTAAACGAGGATATGGAATTGAGAGAATACATTACGGGCAGGGGGAGTTCTGGCTTAACTCGAGGAGCTGCAGGTACGGTATTAGCTTCAGGTTTTGCACTTTTCCCAGTTGCACTTCCACCCTTGTCCTTTTTTACTTTTTTGACTGAAGCACCTTGCTTTCCTCCTTCAATGGATCTTTTCTAAAAGATAAATATTTGAAAACTAAAGTGAAAAAACACTCAAATATGGGATTATAGAACTGAAGCAAATAAAACATCTTAAATTAAAATTCCTGCACACACTTTGTTAGAAAGGCCTACAATCTAGAAATAAATGGTACTGTATTTCCTCATATAAGCATGAATGAATTTGAATAATTGAAAGAGACACAGGTGAATTTTAGAACAGATATACCTTTGTCTCGTCATTCTCCCCCTCTTTTGCTTCCCCTTCCCCCTTTTCAGAGTCTGAAAGCAAGGCCCCGGCCTTCTCCAGCCGTTCTTCAAGAGAGTCTTCAAGCAACTACGGGAGAAACAACATCAGCAAAATAACTTGTAACTTTATCACATTTTGTACATATAATAGACTCACCCCCCAATGAATTTCTTTTTGATTTATCTGGTTTGCTGCTTCCTGGCTGCTTCCAGTAAGGGTAACAGCTTCCGGATCATCAGAAATTAAGCTAGGTTGTCCAGGGGTAACTATATTACACAAAAAACAATGAAGTGCATGCAATAACAAGGAAATTCAAATGAGTAGATGAAATCTATAATGAATAAAAGTACCTTGAAAGTTAATATGCTCATTGATGATACCAAGTATAGTGGTGGATTGTGTACTGTGTAGATGTTGCAACAGAAGCTCATAGGAATACTGGGAAAACATCACTGTTAAGGAGGTTGCTGAAACTAGTTGGCTAAGATGTTTGATTTATTTATTTCTTATCAGTGGGAATCGAAGACAGTGTGAGGAGGTTACAACATTCATGCACCTTACTCAACCAACTGAGCTAGACCCCTTGGTTAAGATGTTTAATTTGAATATGTACAAAATACAAATAAAAATAATAATAGCACGACCAATAAACAAATATAGGAGAATCAATGGATTACCTCACATATCTTGATGTTGAATTTGCTCTTTCTAAGAGAATGAGCGAATTCCATTTCCTGCACAAGACAGTACATCAGCGTGGGAATATTATAAACTGATTGCCAATGATCCAACCTCAAGAAACTTAAAAAACCGATGCAAAATTTGAGAGAGCAGCCAACCTCGAGATGGGCAGGAGAAAGAACTCCTTCCAACTTCTGAAGGTCACGCAAGTGCATCATTTCATGGTCTTCGCGGAAAGTATTGAAGAAGTTCCGAGCTGAAAACACCAATCACACATAAACATTAAAAAAAAAAAAAACGAGTTGCATTGCACTAATGTAGTGTTCCACATTTAGAAGTCATAATAAAATGAAGTTACCTTCTTGAACGTGTCCTTTGGCGACAAGATCCATAAAGCAGTGGATAAACACCGGATAAAGCACGCGGAGCAACTCGTGCTGCAAAGGAAGCGTCAAGTCAAAGCACAGAAGAATTCAATTGAATGAAAGTGAAACAGAAGGAACTGCACGTTACCTTGTACAAATCCAATGAAGAATAAGTCCATGTTCTTAGTTTGCTATAGCCGTCGTGGAATCTAGCAGGACCACTCTCCAATCTGCAGACAAAAACATAGGGTTTAAGAGTGCGGTGAAGAAGTGACACGTCAGCGAAAGAGGAAGATAAGGGGAATGTGGAAGTAGTACTGAGAGAAGGCGAGGAGGTGGTTGGCAATGTCGGGTTCGAGAAGGGAATTGGAATTGGAGGAGGAATTGTTGGACTTGTTGTGTTGGAACTCTTCCTGAAAAATCTTCTCGGTTTGCGTGAACCCTTTCTTCTTCAGGAACGCTGTTACATATCCAACTATTTTGTCGTCCTCCATTCTTTCTTTGATCTCTGAACCGAACCAAACCAAACCACCCCTTTCTTCTTCTTCTTCCACTGCGCTCTCGTTGTTTCGCAGATGCACTTCGTTTCGCTGGGGTTATTTCTGGAATCAGATTTCTTAAATGGACTTGGGCTTCTACTTCCTCCACATAATAAAACCCTTTTGTTGGTCACTACTAATGGGACTTTAAAAGGAATTACTTCCTGCACCTCCTTTTTTAAAACTAAATTTTAATAAATCTAGAGGTGAGATTGATGTTGAGAGCACAGACTGCACAGCCACGGGCCCACATGGAAGAGAGAGGGAACTTGAGTGAGAGGGGTATTTTAAAAATCATTAAGGGGTGTGTATTAAGAAAAATACGTTACAAATAGCATTACCCTACTTATTTCTTATAACAACATTGTGGAATACTGGACTGGGGATGGACTCTGGAGGGGAAGCTTATGTATGGGCTTAAACCTTTTTTTTGTTGCGGAATAGTACTTTTGAGCTTAAATTCATTATTATTGGGTTAAATTATTTTTAATATTTTTTAGGAAACCTAATTTACATTTTTTATAGTTTTATACCGTTTAAAAATTTGTACTGATTTTTAACTACTTAAAATTAGAAAACCAAAGTTACACATGCGAAACTTGACCATGTAACTGCATTATTTAACGATAACAGTTAATATGAATGGCTAAAAAAATGAGATAAAATTTTGTAGGAAGTAAATTTAGTCAAACTTGCATGAAAGACGGAAAAATAAAAATCACAAAAAATATAAGAACTAAAAACATATTTTACTCGTATAAAAATTATTCCCATTCAAATATAGAAATTAAATTTTCTAATGCACTTGTGTAATTTTTTTTCATTAAAAGTAGATTAAAAAATTAAATATGAAATAAAATACTTAACATAATAAAAAAAGATGAAGATAAACTAATAATATAAAAGTACCGTATAATAATATAATTTAAAAAATCATAATTGTGTTTAAGAACCCATTTTTGCAATTAACTAATATTTCCTTTATACAATAAAGAAAAATAATTTTAAACCTAGAATCTCATTCAAACAACCTAAATCATTGTAGCAAAAATAAAATAAAACTAAACCCTTGAATCAAACTGGTTGGCGGCAGATCCTGATAAAACTTGCAGTGGAATACAGATTTTTATTTTTCAGCACCGAATTTTCTGAAAGGGAATTATCATGGACAAGGGTGGTGTATCGACACGAGACACTGTAATGTTTTTTATATCTAGCTTAAGTGTGCGTTTAATTTTTCATTTAAAATAATAAACGTTAATAGCTGAAGAAAATAAATAAATAAGACAAACGTGACACTGGTTAAAGAAATAGAAGTAGAATTAAAAAATATTTAATATATATCTTTAAGCAATAAAAAATATAATAATAAAATAAAACTTATGAATCTTCAATAAACAGATCATTTGTGTAGGACAGAGAGTCATCCACAAGTGTACCAACAATTTTCATACGCGTGTCCATCTTTTAGAAAGCAAAGGTCTTTTTATTCTGCCTCCTTCAAAAAGAAAGCCTTTTTATTCTATTTTTAGCAAAAGTCCAAATCAGATTCATTTTCATTTATATTTTTATATACACGGCAATTTGAATTGTATGGTACGTTATGGGAATGAAAATTGTAGATGACAAGTGTCCAAGGTTTATGGGCATGGCATGCATTATTGGCGAGGTTGATAGCAATTTCGTGTTCTCATTGCTCAAACATCGTTGTACTGCAACGATTCGATTACGACTTTGGAATTCACTCGAAGGGGACTAACATGTAACAACAACGCAAATGGGACTATACTACCAATCATTTAATTTCACCACGGTTATATTTTAACTCACTATTTCAAAAGCATTTTCGAAAAAATAAAATATGAAGAAAAAATAAAATTAATTTTGTTATAAATTAAAATTATTTTTTTAATAATTAAATTGTAATAGTTTCATTTTTTTTAGATAAAATTATTTTTAAAAACTTTCATTTAATAATTAAAAAATATAATTTTAATTTACAGAGAAGTTTTTTTTTATTCTCCTAATAAAATAATATGTTAAAATAATTCAATTAATATATATAAGAGCTGTCAAATATGTAATCACTTACTTTATCTAGTTTTCAAGAGGCATAAATAAATATATATCAGAATAACCTACGCAATCAAGTGTCAACAGTCCTACGCGTCATTTGAAAACTAACCCACTTGAAGTTGATTGAGTTTTATTGATTGAAATTGTTTTATTTAAAAATTAGATTAATTAAAGTGTTTTAAAAATAGAGTTAAAACTGTTCAACTATATTTTATCTGAAGACATTTTATGTTAGAAATCATATTTAAAATAAAACTTATAAGAACTTCAAATATACCTATATTTACGTGTTATTAATTATTATAAATATATACTTGTTGGATGACAATATATATTTATTTATTTTTAATCTTCTTTTCACTTTATTCCTCTCGTTTTGTTTCTTTATTATTTCTCTTTTGCTTTCACCTTAAAAGCTCAAAAATGGAATTCAGGATTAGTTTTTTTTTTTTTTTCGTTTTCAAAGTCAAGTAAAGAGCAATGTGTATTCAGAAAAAAAAAAATCACAATGTATTGTGTCATTTCCCTTTTGACACCAAACATTTGGGCAAAGTGATGAGAAATAATAGATGGCAACCTACTACTTCTAGTAATCATCATGTTAGGCTAGTGCAACTGCCGACTACGCACTATATTAGCAAAATTTATTTTGGATATCGTGTAAAATCCAATAAAAATAAGAGAAGATGTATATATGTAAATTGATGTAATCATAATTATTAATTTTAAATTTAATAATTAAAACTGTGATAAAATTGTTTAATACTTGTTTCACATGTAACGTAACTAAAAGTTTGAAAATAATTACACAGGATTTGCAAATCCACTCAAGATGATGAATGAATGATCTAAGCCATGACATCCTGGAATTTCCCTCAGCAACAACTGTTTATTGTAGCTTAGATGTTAGGATTGTCCCCCCTCTCGTTCTGTGATGCATGTTTGATTTGAAAAATTATTATTTAAATTAAATATATATATATATATATATATATATATATATATATATATATGTATGTATACTTTATACCAACTCACTATAGTTTGGAACCAATTTAGTCAATTTTTCACTGTTTTTTTTTCTTAGTCCTCAAGTTTGTATGTTAAAAAATTAGACAATTCAATATTTCATTCTTTTATAGTTTTCAGTGGATATACATAATTATGCTAATAAGTAGATTATTTTTTTTAATAACATGACATGTTGAAGTGAAACATTTGACAAATAAACAATTATTTTGAATAAAATACTACGAAATTTAATATAAGAAACTTAAAAAGAAAAAAGAAAAAAGAAAAAAACACATTCACATGATAATATGTTAAACTAGTAAACTACCTACCATCGAGCAGTAGATGCTAGTACTAATAGATTCTGTATTTTTAAACAAAGTATTAGGTTAGAGTTTTATAATAAAAAAATAAATAATTGAAACGATGAAATCCTACTAAAAATAATAAAAATAATCAGACAATTTTTTCTAACACAATAAAAAAATGAATCGACAAAAATGTTCGATATCGACAACATTGTAATAATAACAAAAATATTAAACTATATTGTGTCAACTGTCATCCAAAGCTTTTTAAAGACAGTTGTCACTAGATGGGTGAGTAAGGAAAGAAACAGTTATGGTGGTTAGTCCCGCGGTTCATTGATTGAGTAGTGGCCACTGACCAGTGGGTGACCCCCCCAAGCTGCTGCAGCCAACATGAAAAGGACCGGACCAGAGTTATGTTGTCGTGGTGTAGCTAGGTTACAACTAGTGACGGTCTTCCAGATTATAACTCTTTTTTTTTTTTTTTCTTGACTTCGTCTATAGCTATTTTTGGTGAAATATATTTATATCATTTAGTTCTGTATATGTAATGAACAAATGTCCAGTTATTTTAACATGACATGAGTTTCTTCCAGGTTTCTTAAGAATTAGGTAACCTTACCCGAGACAATGGTACTGGAACTTGACTAAAAAATGGTCAAAATAATATAAACAGTAAATAAATAAATTAAATGTAATAACTTTGATAACATCATTTTTTATAAGTGATTTTAAGGTTTGTTTTTTTTACTTTTTTTTTGCCCCTGTATGTTACTGAACAACAAAAATTGAAAATTTTATGCTTTTTTTTTTTTTGTCTTTTATGCTCATGATTTGATGGTTCGTACCTACACAAATTTTGTTGCATAAGATTCTTAAGTTAAGTTGTTGTAAGAAAAGAAAGATTCTTAAGTTAAGTTATAATTAAGATTTTTAACATTAAACTAACCAGAGAGGTGTGGTTAGTAACAGGAATAATGTAAATAATAAAATCTAAAATCTAAAATTAAATTGACGTATTTTTAATTATTTGGAAATTAAATTTAAACTTTTGAAAACTCAAAAATTTAAATAAATAATTAATTATAATTTAGAGATTGAATTGCGTATTTAATATAATGAATATTTTTTATTTTTAAAATAAAAATATATTTCAAAGTATTTAAGACATCTGTATAGTTAGAACACAAATTCAATACTACTAATTAATTTGATTTTTTTATACTAACTATATATATTTTTTATATATTAATATATTTTTTAAAATAATAATAATATTAATTATTATTATTATTATTGTTTTCTCAATTATGTCATCATTGGAGATAAGTAAAGTTTTACGAAAAAAGAAGGAAAAGATAAACAAATAAGAATACATAAAATGATAAATAAGATAGATGAAAATATACTACTAAGAAGTCTTAAAATAAACAAGAAAAAATCCTGTTATAAATGAAAGATAAAAAGAAAAAATGGACTGGAGTCTATAATTTAATTATTTGCATTTAAAATCTAAGCAATCGATGATCCTATGGCTGAAGAACAACTCGAAACTAGTGTAGGATTAAATTAAGTACTCCAATAATTTAGAAACAATCATGATTAATTATGGAGCGGCGCCCGAAAGTTCATTATTTTGATTTCATCATCACGGCCCCCTCAATGGAACATTTGAGTTTAGTCGGAATATAATCCAGCTAACCTTCCAAGTGTAGCATTTGTGACCGTTAGATTGATTCTAATAATCAATGAAATCTCAGCGAATAGATATAGATATATATACCTTCCAAGGAGTAACATACAATTACAAACAATAAGCACCAGGTGAAATTAAATAGCAGACATTTTGATAATCTGGGAGTCAAATCTTTTGTTTATTTTATTAAATTATTTTTCAGTTTACACTTTTAATTATTTAGTTGTTGATGTATATGACATTTTCTTTTTTCTTTTATAAATCTTAATGTTTTCTTTTTAAAATTTTTATTCATAAAAAAAACTAACCACAATGTGTTTGTCTTTTGTTTAAAATATCAAAATATTTGATATATTAAAATATTTACTTAAAAAAATAATCATAATTTATTTGAAATAAAAATTAAAGATATAAATTTAGAGATCAATTATTAATTTATTATCATATTATATATATTAATGAATATTTGAACATATGAAAAAATTAATTTTAAAAATTATAGAGTATGCACAGATTTTAAAAATATTTAAACCGTACCAAAACTTTCACTTTATTGTTTTTTATATATTATATGTTTTTGTAGGGTTTATTATACTATATGTTTTATTCAGCAAAAAAAATTATACTATATGTTTTGAAGGCTTTAAATACCAACTAAATTAAGTAGAAAATAATTACAAAATAAATTAACTCTAGCACGTTGTTGATGCGTCAAACTTGGAGGCTACATTAAAATGATTGTTAAAGAGGACTAAACAAAATGCAAAAATATCTTAGCAATAATAATTTCCACTCCTAATATGAATGAACACACTTGCCAATTGCCATCACGTTGCGTCCTTAATTCAAGTTCAACGCCACGAAGAATCAAACCATGCCCAACAACGGTCTACCAGTCTACCATTGATTTTTGAACATGTACTATAATTTGTTGGTAGGTTTTATTTTTTAATTTATATTTATTAGACATGAAACGAAGAAAGAGTCAACGAATTTCCCCAAAAAAAGTGTAGTTATAAGACTTATAATAACAACTATAGAGGAAGTAAAAAAAACAACTATAGAGAGCAATTCAGCAAAAACATAGATGATTCAGCAAAAAACAACTATATATAGAGAGCTTTTTTGGTTATATTTATCAAAAAAAGTATTTTTTTTTATTGAAATATATATTGCTTTGATTATTTTTTAGTTATAATGATTTAGGGTAATATACATTTTCTTAGGAAGGGTGATATACATCATATAACAGATAGCTGGAATTTTCTTATTTTAAGAATCTTTTTTAAGTTTGAACTAATTTATATCACGGTATTAAATTCATGAAAAAATCTCAATGCAATTGGTAATCTCATCAAATCTGGCAAACACACTAACAACTGTCACAATTTGGCAATAACCAGTCAAAATTGAAAATAGGATCTCTGTGGTGACTTTATCACTATATATGAGATGAGATGCTAAACCTTCGATAAATTGATATACGTATTTTTATTATAAAGTAAAAATAACGATAACATGATGACACTTCCAACCAATCAAATTAAATCTCCTTTTGATTGCTATGAAGCTATTGCTTTTTCAGTTTTGGGGGCAAACATCGAAATGCCACTTAAACCCCAATAATGCAACGTGGCCCATTCTGAGATGGGTTAGGAGAGCCATATATTATCTATCAGATTCTATTCTATGGGTAAGCCGCACGAAAAGTAAATACCGGATGCTCCAATGGTTTGCGTCCAACTCGCGTTTTTCTTTTTGTCTTCCACACACATACACACTCAACTCTTATAAGTGCCTCTCTCCTCTAATCACTTTTTTAAAAACTTTTCTCCAAACCAGTCCCCTCACTCTCAGTATATTCCCTCTCTAGTTCACTTCAATTACATTCCCTCCTCACTCGAAGAAAAATCAGAAGTCTGTGTGTTTAGACTCTTTGATTGATTGATTGATTAATTAATTATTAGTTAGTTAGTTAGTTAGTTAGTTAGTCAATGGAAGAGTGTCACACGGTGTTCGGAAAGTACGAGATGGGGAAGCTTCTGGGGAAGGGTACGTTTGCGAAAGTGTATTACGGGAAGCAAATAAGCACGGGGGAGAGCGTGGCGATAAAAGTGATCAACAAAGAGCAGGTGCGAAGAGAAGGAATGATGGAACAGATCAAACGTGAAATCTCCGTGATGCGTTTGGTGCGACATCCAAACGTGGTGGAACTCAAGGAAGTGATGGCCACCAAGACTAAAATCTTCGTCGTCATGGAATACGTGCGTGGCGGCGAACTCTTCGCCAAAATCTCCAAAGGCAAACTCAAAGAAGATCTCGCCCGCAAGTATTTCCAGCAGTTAATCAGCGCCGTTGATTACTGCCACAGCAGAGGAGTATCCCACCGTGATCTCAAACCAGAGAATCTACTCCTCGACGACGAGGAGAATCTTAAAATCTCTGATTTCGGACTCTCTGCGCTTCCGGAACAGCTTCGTTACGATGGACTCCTCCACACGCAGTGCGGCACCCCTGCCTACGTGGCACCCGAAGTGCTGAGAAAAAGAGGCTACGACGGGTCCAAAGCCGATATATGGTCATGCGGCGTCATTTTGTACGTTCTCCTCGCTGGCTTTCTTCCTTTTCGACACGAGAATCTCATGACCATGTATAACAAAGTTCTCAGAGCAGAGTTTGAGTTTCCACCGTGGTTTTCGACTGATTCGAAGAGGTTGATCTCGAAGATTCTCGTGGCGGACCCGGCCAAGAGGACAACGATCTCCGCAATCACGCGCGTGCCGTGGTTCCGGAAAGGATTTTCCTCGATTTCCACGCCGGACACGTGTCAGTTCGAGAAACATGAGGCCGTTACGGAGGAAGGTGGTAATGATTCCAATTCCAAGGTGCCGAAGTTCTTCAACGCGTTCGAGTTTATTTCTTCGATGTCGTCCGGGTTCGACCTCTCGGGGCTGTTCGAGAGCAAGAAGAAGACGGCGGCGGTGTTCACGTCAAAGTGTTCGGCGGCGGCGATTGTGGCCAAGATTGCGGCGGCGGCGCGGGGGTTGAGTTTCCGCGTGGCGGAGGTGAAGGACTTCAAGATCCGGCTGCAGGGCGCGGTGGACGGTAGGAAGGGGAGGTTGGCGGTCACGGCGGAGGTCTTCGAGGTGGCGCCGGAGTTCGCCGTCGTGGAGTTTTCGAAGTCCGCCGGGGATACGTTGGAATACGCCAAGTTTTGTGAGGAGGACGTGAGGACCGCGCTGAAGGACATTGTGTGGACGTGGCAAGGGGATGCCACGTGTACTGCTAACGTCCCCGCCTGTCACGGTGAGGAGTGTCAAAAGCAGGTTGTTATTACTACTATATAAATATAATTAATTATTAATTAATTATATAATTAGTGTGACGGAGGGAGAGGGTTCTAGAAGGAAGAAATGGTAACGTTCTAACGATATTTCTTTCTTTTTTGCCTTTGGTTTGTCGCTTTCGTCTTTATTCCTTCCCCTGCCTTATTTTTGGAAAGATAGGGTTTTGGACCCTTTGAAGGTGAGGCTGTACATAAACTGTAATGATATTATATTGTGCTTCTGTTACATTCGGAACGGATGTTACTTCTGTGTCCAAAATTACTTAATCTGGTATAAAATTGTGAATATTTTAAAGAATTATGAATTGTGAACTCAAATCAATAAGTTAATGATAATGACATAAGTAACAATGTTTATGAAGTAACCGTAGTGACCAGTGAATTTTTCCTCATGGATATTTTCTGAAAAGTTAATTCTAAGTTTAACTTTTATGTATTGTTAATCTAAAGTATTTATACTATTAATTAATCAGAAATGATAATAAATATACATAAAAGACAAGTATGCTTTGTATGCTATCATATGATGTTTTCCAAACACTTGGTCTATGGTGAGCTGCGGAATGCATGTCTTGACCTTTTCTCTTTATTCATTTTCATTTGCCTAATTGTCGGGTCTCATGTTCCACGAACATTGTTTCAAATTGCAGGTGAAAAAGCAAGACAGAGGTGTAATGTTTGCATTAGGATTAATGAATGTCTACAACAAAGAGTATATATATAATGACAAGTTGACAATTCACAATATATACAAGACAAGACGAGCAATATAAATTTTAATTACAAATTCAAATTACAACAAACGAACATGACCAGGTCAATACTTGAATATGACAGAAGGGAACACTAGACACTAGTAATTTATAAGCTATTCAAACGACAGTATGACAAAACACAAAATAGATAATAAATAATGTGTATGAAGAGAATTTGGCCGAAACACGCAAGAAGTAATGGAAATTTCTGGCTGAATTGAGAGAGATCACCAAGAAAGGAAAAATTGTTTAAGACAGTTACCCTTATCAAAATATGTTTGTCTTTTTATGAAAAAATTAGGTTGCCCCAAGGACTATCCGACTTTTAAGGCTCTCCAAGGATTAATGCTCAAAACTTCAAACTTACATAATTGTCTCTTTGAGGTTTGTTGTTTTTCCTGAGTGGGGCGAGCGAGTGCGGTAACCAAACCTCTATTATTATTATTATTTTGTTTCACATAATCATCTTATTTTTAAAATACTCCCCTTTATCTTCTTTATAATTACTTTCCCGGTTGCTAATACTATTATTTCTACTGTTGGTACTTATATAATTGACTATATTGTTTAGTTTAAACTTTAACACGAATACGAAGGACAGTAGCCTAGGTTAAACAAAAAGGTCAGTATATAAGGAATCAGAAAGTCTTTGAATTAATAAGTCACTGAAGATAGCCATCGATGCAAACAAAAATGAAAATATATATTTGTAACAAAAAAACTAAGAAATATCTATACTCTATAGTGAAAAATTCAATAGGAAGTTGGAACACGACACACAAGAATATAATAACCTACTAGTACTCTTTGATCTTAGCCAAAAGACCGAAAAAGGTATAATAGAATAACCTAGGTATACTCTAACACTTGGAAACAAGACATACTCAATTATCTATACCGCACGGAACAAACTCCAACCCCTCTAGCATGGTAGAACAACACCTCATCACTTCACTTTTTTTATGTTAACTAATCACGCTTAAGCAACTATGTAATGTGTACAGCATTGACTCCATTATTAAAGGGATCGATCAAAAGACGAAAGGACCTTTTGTTTTTTGCTATAATGAAATTGAAATTGTTGATTATATATATGAAAGTGATCTCATCTCAGTGTTGCTTTTGCTTTCTTTCTTACTAGCAAGAGTGCTAGCTTCTGCCCTCTAGTGAGTGTTACTGCTTCTTTTTTGTTTCATTTCTCTTCATTTATTTTGGTTTTGTTTTATCTGACATGTCAGATGCATACCGGGTTCAGGGGATTGGTCCCCATTTATATATATATATAATATAATAATATATAATAAGTGGTTTTATTTTATAGTATTCATTCATTGCATTTCTATCTCTCTTTCACAAGCTATGTTTGTGTCTGTCTGTCAGTATGTCAAACAAGAAACATTATTTGACTATCGTCTATTTTTAAGAATTAGATTCATGTTCATTAACTTATTTTAAACTTAAAATATCTTGTTATAACAGTAGTTATGCAATGAATGACGTAGGAATAAAACAAGATATAAGTTTTTTCGGATCACTACAACATTTTATATTAGTAGTTTCTAGTGTTTGATATGACTATCATTTTGTTAATGTGACTTGATTATTTTTGAAAAAAAATAATTCATTCAGTTTCTCCAAATTAATGTATAAATCTTAACAGTTTTTTTGTTGTATTTTTTTTTTATCAATGAGAAAACAAAAGCAAGGAGAATAAAAATTATATACACCTGACGAAAGAGATGTTTAGAGGGTGTATTGGATTAAGATTTTAAAAGATTTTTTTGACATAAAATTTTTTTCAAGATTTTTAAGATTTCGTAGGAAAGTAAAAACTTTTAAGATTTTTTTAAAAAGACTCTTGTGATTAGGATTTTATAATTTGGATTTCAATAGATTTATAATATAGGATTTGAAAGAATTTCATGGATTTATAAGATTTGAAAAGACTTTATAGATTTCTAGAAAAAAAAAAACATTCAAAACTACTAAACACAAGTCAACAAGAGTGTGCTTAAAAAATATCATTGAATACAAATTAATTATAAGTTATCATGAGTTGAACATTTTCATCTGCCATTAACGTATATGAATTCCAAAAAAGACATAATACATTTTGAAATAATGATCAAAACATTAATCATTTGCCTAACTTAGAATATACAAAATAAACATTCTTCCAGTTACGTATGAGTAGATTTAAGATTTCTTTTTATAGCATCCCAAACATTGTTTTTTGTTCTTTCTATTAAGTTATATATTTTTTCAAAATTAATTGTAATAGTTTAGAAATGTTTTTTAAAACTTTAACTTGATTGTATGTCCCAGCTAAATTAGAACTTTCTTTAGACTCGTATCTATTTTTCGTATGAATATTTTAATTTCATTAGAAATTTATTAATTTAAAAATGGAAGTGAGATAGTAGACTACATATAGACCTGTAAGTTGATTCGTGATTTGAGTATAAACACATTAGTATAAGAGATCATATGAAAAGTCTCACCTTAAAATAGATGTAACTCCAAAACAGAAAAAATGAAATAAAAAAAAGTTTGTGATCTCATAATTGGATGAGATTGTTTATTGGGTTTGGTATTTATATTATTAACTAAAAAGTCCATAAAATCCAATTAAAAAAAAAGTTTATAAAATCTCTATAATTTTAAATAACGGATGATTTTTTTTAAATTATTCAAAATTTTAATCGAATATTATAAAATTTCATTACCCTCTAAAAAAAAAATATTGATTGAATACCCCATACATTTTTTAAAAAAAAATCATTAAAATTCTAAATAATATCCCATACACTCTCCGCTTGATACTCATCTCAAATTCTACTGGTATGTTCATTATGTCTTCCATACTTAGCAAACCAATCGACACATTTATTTGCTTCTCTCAGGTGTGGGTGTGATCGAATGAGAGGCTGCATCCTTTCGTTATATTTTCCTTTAGTAAACAAATACGCATGTATTTCTACCATATAATAAATTCTCCAGCAGTAAAGATATAAATGTATTTGTTATATTAAACTTTTGTAAACTTTATAAAATGATTTTTTGCTGAAGATAATTAAAAACCAAGCACATCTTCAATTTTTATTTTTTTGAAATATAAAATAGAAAATCAAATCAAACAAGTTTTCTAATCTTGAAATTTTGAATAAAAAAAGGAATCATAATAAATTGAAAGATGGTTGGTAAATACTCTCAAAATTGTAAAAAAACACAGCTCGGAAATTAAAATTTCCCTACAATGGTATATGTTTAGGAAACAAAAAAGATACAAATAAAATTGCCCTACACACGAGTTTAACCATTCTCTTTGGGTCGGCCCGCCGAACAGCGTGAGGCCTGATTTAAACAGCATGGGTCGGCCCATCTCATATTTATGTTTCTTAATATGATTATGGGCCTGTTCTGTGGCCATGGGGCCTGTTCTGTTCCTTCATTCGACTGTTAACATATGGGCTTTGTACATTAATTTCTTGGCTTAGCTTCTGTAACTCCAGAGGTTGCTTCTTGCCGCTTCCGACGGCCGAAACTTCCGGAATTCCGGAATTCCGGAAGGCTTTTGGGAGGTGCAAGAAACTGTAGCTCAAAACGTGACAAAAAGAACAAATCTGATGAGTTGTACATTGTAACAACTATAATCCGTCAGTTGAAAAATATTAGAAATACGTTTTTGAATGTATTATTTTTTATTGGTTAAAATTTATTAAAAATTATAAAATTAAGTAATCTTTCCATCAAATTGAATAGATTATACATTTTATTTAATGATTATCTCTATTAATTTTATAATTTTTAATCAATTTTGATCCATCAAAATAAATATGTCCAAAATAATGTATCTAAGAATAAGACCTTGGTATTCATTTTTGATAATTTTAACATCTTATTACCCTTTTTGTTTGTTTTTATTTATCAACTTAAAAATAATTTTATTTTATTAATTTATAATAAGATTAAGACATCATTAATTGTTTTATCTATACCTAATTTTTAATTATTTTAATTACAATTATTATGGATGGAAGATAAATATAGGTGATGGGTTATATTTAAAAGTTAAAAATAATTTTAATATAAGTGATAATATAAATTAAATTTCTTAATTACATATGCAATCTAATCAAAATTAACAAATGGGTTAATTATTTTTAAAATTGTTTACAGTGAGTATAAAGGTTTAATACTTTCCCATGCGTTTTATTTCTTTCTCATTCTCTTATTTCCCTTTTCACCCTTCTTACACTGTATATTTGAATAAAAGAATAATATATCTATCAATATAATATTTCAGGCTTCTTGAAAATCCACGTGTCACTCTTCCATGCTCTCTTTCTTTTTTCGGGCCTCTGCCTTTGCCCTTTTCTTTTTTTTTTTTTTTTTTTTTTCTTCTTTGTTTTTTCTCCCGTCTCTCTCTGCCTTTTTTTTTCTCTGTTCTTTTATTCTTTTTTTTTCTCCGTATATATTTTTTTAAAAGGTTTCTTCTCTTTCTCTTTTTACATTTTTTTATACTTTTTATTTTTAAGTTTCTTTTATATATTTTTATTTCTACACTTTTTTTTTATGAGAATAATAATTATATTATGAAATTGAAATTTTTAAACTAAAAATTAATTTAAATTTAATTAGTTAATATATTCTACTTTAATATTTATATTAAAATTTATTATTAAATATTTTTTTTTATTTCAAAGTAGTTTTTAATTATTTCATAAATAGTATTATAAATTAAGTAAGTTTTAATCTTCTTTATTCAGGATATAAAGCACAAGTTTAATTTTTTATATTAAAAATTAATTTAAATCTAAATAATTAGTATATTTATTATAAAATAATATTTTTAACTCACGCTATAATAACTTTGTATACGTAAAAATTGTTGATTAATATGTATCTATCTATTCTATTTTATGTGTTTAATATTTGAGATTTTTTCTGGACAAAGTGTAAGTTTTTATGTAATGAAGTCTATATTGCTTTTAAGGATATAATTGAAATTTTAATTGAATTACTTTTTAAAAATCAACTTTTATTATCTATTAAAACTCAGCAATAAATTTTCTCTCAAAAAAAAAAAAACTCTTGGGAACCTAAATTGAATTTTCTCCCATTTTTTTTCTATAACAATCAACGCATGTCTTACTTTTTTTTTTTTTTTTTATTATTAAAAAGTGTATTATCTAAAACAATCAACGCCTTACTTTTTTATTATTATTATTAAAAAGTGTATTATCTAAAGAGTAAATCATATTTTCTTTTTCAAATAAACTAAGTTAGTTATGATACAAGTTATATATAAAGTGTATTATTTTAACTTAAAAATATGTTTTGTTTTTATTATTATAACAATATTAAATTATTTTGGTTTAATATGCACTTCTGCATGTAAAAAAAATAAATAAAGATAGTCAATTTACAAAAATTTAATGAAGATGTAAAATAGTTTTATAATCTTATTAATTTTTTTATTTTTTATGCTGACGATAATCTTAGTCAATCTATAGTCTATGGTTTAGATGAATTTTGAGATAATTTCATAAAAACTAATTTACTCATTATAAGTAAAGGATTGTGATCATCTAGCAGTGTAAAAATATTTTATACTATAAATGCATTATCATTTTACTCCTTAAATGATTAAATATGTAAAAATATAAAAAATTTGAAGAATTATTTGATTAACTTTCAATCAATAATTTAATTATAAAAATCATTTTATAATGTGCAAAATATATTAATTAATATTAATTAATTTAACCAAAACAAATATGGATCGAAGTTAATTGATAGAGTATTTTGAGAGAATTATAGAGATTTTCATTCATAACAATTGTTTAAAAAAATCAACCACTAAAAATGATATAAATTGATTTAAACAAGTTTACTTTTAGTTTATGTATTAATTTTTATTTCAGATTTTTACCAAATTATTGTTTCTTTTAATATCTAGGCTAAAATATATTAATGATCTCTTAATTAATTTATTTTTTCTAAATTGTTACCTTACCTTTTAAAAGTTATAAAATAATCCTCAAGCTTATTTAGTTCAATACAAGTTGATTTTTTTTTTTTAAATTATCGTTTTCAATTTTCAAATTCAGTAAAAGGCAAAATCAGTTTTGTTTTTAGTACATTGAGTATTTTCGTTTTTAATTCTTAATTTTTTTTTCTTCTTGCTTTTTGTCTTTTCTTTTAGTTAGCCTTATTAGTGAATAATCTGATTATAATATATGTCACATGTCTAGTGACATTAAAATTTTATTTATTTTAAAAAAAATTAATGTCACATGTCTCAGTTACTTAATGAGACACATGACATTTATTAGTAACATAGCTAACTAATGAAGGACTAAAAGACGAAACAAAAAGATACTTTAAATATCAAAATCGATCAAATTATTAAGGATTAAAAATAAAAATACTCAATATTTTAGGAAAAAAAACATATTTTACCACAAAATAAAATTGAAAACATTAAAAATGTAAAAAAAAAAAATGAAAATTGAGACTCATTAACAACCTAAAATCTAAAATCTAAAAAATCAAATATTATATTTCTTTTTTATTACTCATGCTACGCACTTTTCAAATAGTTTTTTTTTATGTTTATGCATTTTTGTATTGAATTCTATAATTTTTATGTAAAAATGATATAAATTTTACATCTTAAATAAATAAATAAGTTTTAAATTATGCTAAAAAATTAAAAATAATAATTTTATCAAAAAAATCTATTTTTCATGATTTAAATAAATTAACATATCATTATTATATTTTCATCCTAATATTTATCAATAATACTTAAATAAATTTTAAATTTATTCAAAATTTAAAATTTTAATTAATTAATTAATTACCGTACCGTGCGTGACGCACGGGACTAAATACTAGTATACACATGTTACACACTTTGGTCGGGGTTATTTTTAAATAAAAATGAACTCCAATGCAAAGTTAAAAAAGAGAGTAAAATGAGAAAAACTCAAATCTACCCTAGGAGATTATATCTGTTAACATAAAAAGTTAAAGAATTTAAAGATAATGCACTGTAAATTCAGTTTTCGTGCATCATTTTTAATTTTAAACTTTAATGATGATGAATTTATTGTATAAAATAATTATTTAATTATAAATTATGTTTGTATAAATTTAAAATAATTTTATAAAATTAAATTTATTGTAATTGATAAAAAAAAAAAATCTCGTTGATCATTGAGCAGTTTTGATTAGAGGAACTAGATTACAATAATGGACGTCAACATTTTTTAACATAATAAATGCACGATCAAAAGAGACAGTGATGTTGGTTGAAAATTCAAGTTTTCCATGCAAACTGCAAACTGCAAACTGCAGAGTGGGGGAATCTTGTGGAAAAAATGGAGCCAAAGACAAGCTTGTGACGCAAAGGAGGTGATTACGGAATAAGGTCACGTATGAACGTCACCCAATTTATTTTATATATGTATTTTAATTTCATTAAATATATATAATTTCACTTTATTTTAGTTCTTTGTACAAGTTTATACTGATTTTGTTATTATAAATCATAATTTTTTTTTAATAACTCTTGTTATTACTCAGTGAATAGTATGTTATATATTCAAGAGATATGACACACGTACAAACATCTACACACATGCATTATTATTTAAAATTAAATTCAACACAAATAAATTAAAATAATTAATTAGCTATTGAAAAGAAACTATAAATCTATAATACTTATTTATCATGGCGTAAATTGAAAAAGATTTCGTCTCTCTGAATAAATAAAATATTTTTCATACCATTGATCAAACTTTTGTTAGCATGTTTAAGAAATTTAACTATTAGTATTTATAGAAATGTACTGACCTGGTTGATTTACAATTAATTATAGAACACTAATTTTTTCTTCCCTAAAAAATAAGTTGAATCAAGTAGATGCTCTACATTCCATCTTATCAAATAAAAACATAACAAACAAGTTAAAGGTGACGGGTATTCAAAACACACTGCGTCTTGACTTCTTAAAGAAAAAGTAATGTTGTTGAAGGGTGAATATTGGTACTTTCATACGAAATGATCGACGATATATATAAAAATTAGGGGTGTTCACGAGTACGAGTAATCCGTGAACTCAATCTAATTTGAACGGGTTGATAGAGCATTTCGATCAGATTCAACCTAACCCAATCTCAACCTGATGACTTATAGGTTGAGTAGTGAGTTTTGTTGTATAAACCTATAACCCACCCAACCCAACCCGAACTACATATGATAATGATGATAATGATATAATAACAAAATAAAAAACCTAATCTCAGTCAGTTAACACTTTCACTATCTCAATATACCTCCTCACTTTTTAAAAACCCTCAAAATATAAATCTTCTCTGTGCGAGTCATCGCTGCCTTTCGTTGCTGCATCACTACAAGTCACTGCCTCCCTTTGTTGTTGTATCACCACGGCCATCCGTATGTCACTGTAGCTCTCCACACGACCCTTTGCTGCGTCGCCCTTCACCGTGCTCCACTGTGCATTGCCTCTTTAACAACTCTAGGCATATTTCTTCTTTCTACACTATTTATAATAAACTAATAGATATTATCATTTGGCTCGGAGTGCTTCAACAATGGAGCTTATAACTGTCTAACAATGGAGTTTACAACTAGTCAACTATCCAAGAAAATGCAAATTTGTTTTTAGTTTATTTTGTATCAATATTACAATGTTATTTGAATTTTCTTAACTATATTAAGTTAAGTGAACTTTGTTATTTGGGTTGATAATCATTTTATTTTAAACGTGAATTAAGGTAGAAGGGATCAATAATTAAGTTTGAAAGTGTTATTATATCTAACTTATTTTGTGCATTAATATATGATTATGTTCATTTATGATTGAAAATAATTTTTATTCTAAAAAAATGAGCAAAATTTGAAAATCTATTTTAATTTTTTAGAAAATTTTAATTTATTTTAAAAAAAATATATATCACTGACCTGATGACTCAACTCAATCCAAACTATTTATAATTGGGTTGGGTTTGAAAATAAAATCATGTAAATCCAACCCAATCCAACCCAACCCCTTAAAAATTGATTAGATTAGATAAAAAATTTATACAAACCCAACCTAGTCCGACCCGTGAATACCCCTAATAAAAACATATATAATTGATGCATGATTTTATTTTGATAATTACATGAAATATTCATCGATTTTTTGATGATTAATATTTGTTAGATAATCTGTTTAACTCTTTTTTTTAATTGTATTTTTTTTATTTACAATAATCAATGAGACATTATTTAAGGATTTTAAGTTCATTACCATTTAAACTAACGACTTGTTGATTAATTGATGTAGGTGAAAAATTATACTTACATGTTAAAATATCAAATCCGTCTTAACAAATTAGTGACAAATAGCATCCAAAGATTTTAATTACAGAATTACCTTACATTGACTAGATTATGACTTACATAATCACCATAGAGCACTTGCATCGGTTAAATTTGTTCTAATCATATATTTTAATTTTTTATATGAAAAAAATATATGTACACTTGGTCCATATGTTTGGTAAGTACGTACATGATTGTGACTTATGTAATATAATATTTCCTTTAGTGACTAAAGTTTTCTTATTCTCTGACTTCGTAAATTATTTATTTGGTTAGTGAGGGTTCAACTCATATTTTATAAGGATGAGTTTATAAATAGTTTTGTTGTATTCTTTCAAATTTAAAATCTGACAGACCTTAATAGACTTTTTAGATCCGTCTCACCTAAAATTCGAGACACATTTTCTTTTGCTAAACAATTACATCAAAACCTGCTCTCAGCTCTACAGTGTGAACTTTTGTTTTTTGAAGCAACAAAATCAGATTCCTCCCATTAATATATTATGGGAATACAATGAAGAAATATTACACTGAAAATGTACTCAGGATCAAAAGAGATTGCATTCCTAGCTCTATAGTGTGAACTTATTCTACAGAATGAAGGTGCCATTATATATTAGCAATCATTTTGTTTGACATAATAATATATTAGTAAATAGAAATCATTAATAATTGTATAATTGGCAATCACAACTCGCAAGCAATATGTAGGAGTAATGAATAATTGAATATCATTATATTTAACGACCCTGACTTAACATGCTTAATGTTATTCTAGATCTTTATTGTTATTATATTAACAATGTTGGTATTGAGGTAATTATAAATTAATTAACTAGTATTCGAAAGTAAAAAACGAATAGGAAAAATGTTTAATTTTTCATAATGAAATTTCGTAATAAATAAGTATTTTTGAATACATATAAATTATAGGATTAATACTGTTTTATTCCCAAGTTGTATTTAATTATCCGTTTTGTTACTTATGTTTAAAAAAAAAAAATCAATTTAGTCCCAAAATTATTAAAAATCTTCAATTTAATCTTTCACAGTTAATTTTTTAACGACATTAAATATTACATGCATAACGTGTAACCTAACATTATTATAATATTATTTTCATTAATTATTTATTTATATTTATATTATTATAATATCAATTTGACCCTCAAATTATTAAAAATACTCAAATTTAATTCTGACTGTTAATAATTTTACATTATATCTACTAAATATTATTGACGGTCGAGACTAAATTGGAGCAGTTTTTATAACTTGAAGATTGAATTAAAATTATAATAATAATTTAAATAAATTGTCATAAAAATAATATTATAATAATGTAAGGTATCACATAAGGCATATACACGAAAATTAATTGAGAGTAAATAAATTAAAATATTTTTAATAAATTGAAGACCAAATTAATTTTTAAAAAAATTTAGGAACCAAAATTGACAATTAAATAAAACTTGAGGAGTAAAAGGTATTAAGCCTAAATTATATTATAATTAAATATGCATTAGATAAACACTTCTGAACATATTAATTATATTTTAAATTTATGATAAATAACCTATACTGAGATAACATTATTTTTAATCATTGATAAAAAAAAATTAAAAAATATTGAAATTTAATTCGGAAATGAATGAAGGGTAGATTAAAAGAGATGAGTAATTAATAAAATAAAATAAAAAGATAAAAATAAGATGATTTGAGAAATAAATTTTACATCAAAATAAGTTTGAAATTAAAATTAGGAAATATATTTGAAAGGAACAAAAAATATGACTAAATTATTTATATATAATAAGATTATGATAAAAAGTAAAAACACGTGACTAAATGAAATCGAAAATAACTCCTGACAACATTTTTAATAAAAAAATATTCCTGAAACCTTTTTTTATTCAAGAATAACTTTTAACTCTAGATATGATCTGTTAATAAGTTAGCAAACATATTGGTTGGTAATGTAAGAAAAATGTTTCAGAGTTCAGACTGTGTAATTTGAATTTGAATCAATCTGTACGTACAAGTTAAATACGATATAAGAGTATTACTAGGGAAGGTCACGAAGAGATTTGTTTTTGGTGAGTCTCGTAGGGTCACATTGGTTTCTCACTCTCTGTTCTGTTGTGTTCTTTGATTCTTTCTGGATCCAATATTCCAACAACACATGCAATCCTCTGTCTTGTGCCATGAGACAGGCTTTCAAAGGCGCAATTCATGGACGAATCAATCTATCTCCATTCTCCAAAGCTAGCCTGTAATTGAAGCTAAGGTTTTTTATTAAATTCCAATCGACAGGCCCCAAAAAAAGAGAAAGATAGATCGTGATTTGAATTTTCGCCAACAAAAAAATTACAAAATTAACCATTAATATTTGTTAATAAAAAAAAAATTTGAAAGAAGACGTACGTATAATCTAACGTATTATACATGAAATTATTAATAAGTAATTTAAATATAAAAATTTGATATTAACGTCAACTGATCCTATCTCAGAATATATTAAGTCAATGTTTGTGAATGTGACGAACTACTTTAAAACTTAAATTATCAGGAGGAGTTTGTGATTTTTTAAATACTCTCATTTAATAGTAACTCTTAACCACACAAGGTAGTTTCAAGTTTCAACTTTCAACGTGTCTCTAAAGAAATACCTCAACAGCGTACATGTGATTTTCCCGTTCACATTTACACGGCATACTAGTTTTTTCAACGCATGGATATCTATCATCATCATATATCGATGAACCAGTGGTTCAATAAATTAAATTTCTCTTTAGAATGAAGAGAATCAAATATTAATTAGTATATCTTAGAAGACTCTGCTTTAAGTTGCATAAGAAAATGACATGGAATAATAAATGAAAAAAAAAGAAAAATATTCTCTTAATCATACTCTATCAGATCAATTCTTATGTGGAAGACAAAAAAACTTAACCCAAGAAGAAAGGTAGCAAAACAAAACAAATTGTAATAATATGGTCTATAATTAAATACGATTAAAAAGAAAAGAGGATGATAGGGACGAAAACCTAAAAGCGTGTAGTGTGTGTGAAAAACCTAGAAATGGAATAGTAATAGTTCGCCAACTTACAACTTACGGCTTACGTCTTAATAAATTAGTGAGACGAAAAGTTTGAGTTTTGGGGCATCCAAATTGGCCAATTTGTTGGGAAGCAAATTCTGATCTATTCATTCATTCATTCAAGTCAAGGTCAGTTTTTGGTCAAAATTCCCTTTAAAACTGAAAACAAGAGGAAGCCATTTTCCTCCAATTTGCGCGTATTTTCCTTCCTTTTCTTCACAGCCGACAGCTACACGCTACCGTTTCTGGAAGTTTTTCTTATTGAAATATTTTGGCCGACTTAATTTCATTTCATCATCGTTAGTGCCGTTTGTGTGAGTTGTAGCTGTCACATTCACAAAGTTTCTTTATACTTGCTGCAACTCCTCAGATCGGAATCAATTCATTTTTCGGCTTTCACATTGACTCTGTATTGTGACAACCATTTTAGGTTGTGTTTCATAGTGAGAAAACATGAAATACGAGGTTGTTCGTCTCGTGATCAAGGGAGAAAGAGAGATAGGAGATTTGATGGATTTTACTGCATATGCTAATAAAAAAAAAGTTAACAAGTTGTGAAGTGTGAAATGATAATTATTTATTTCAGAAAAATTTAAAATTCAAATTGTGATAAAGTACTATATGTATCGACAAAGTGTGAATTTGCTAAAATCTTAGTCTTTAATTAAATTTTCAATTAATAGTTATGATTCCAAACTTATTCATTAAGTTGTACTTTACATTTTAAAGAAAGCAAAGTTTTTTTAAAAATATATTGTAATAAAATAAGTATAAAACATGAGCAAAATATTATTTAGTTTACAATTTATTTTGTCATTACTTGGTATTTTACCTTTTTAAAGTATGTTTTTATTCAGAATGAATCTTCTAGAAGAGGATACGTACTCTTTACCGGATAACGATCATGTAATGTTATTAGATAACAATTATTCTATTATCATTTCAAATTCATAATATTGTTATCTTGTTAGTTGTTATTTCCTCAAAGACCCTATGCATACCATGCACGCATCACAAACACCTCTGTTACCTAAGACTAGATCCTAGACTCGGGTGTCACCCATCATGTCACAAATGCACTCCAAAATATTCATGTTAGTGATTCTTATCATGACATGGATCAACTTATGATAGGAGATGGTTCGACCCTTCCCATAAACAACACTGGTAAAACTTTTCTCTCCACCCCCTCTCGAAATCTCACTTTAGAAAGGGTTCTACATGTTCCTGCTATTACCAAAAATTTATTATCTGTTTTTGCCTTGTGCCATACTAACCTTATCTCAATTGAATTTTTTTCTGATTGTTTCTTGGTGAAGGATCTTGAAGACAAGGGTCCCTCTGTTCTAAGATAGCCATAAAGATGGTCTCTACACCTTGTCTTCACCCATTCACACACCCAAGGCTCTCCTCACCACATCATCTATCCATAAACCATGGCACCACATTCTTGGTCACCCAGCACACAACATTCTTCGTCAATTTCAATTTCTTTCCAAAATAAATGTCAGCAACCTCCCACCTTGTCTCTCATGTAATAATGTCAAAAGTCACAAGCTTCCTTTCTCAACATCGAGTCTAGTTAGCAAAAGATCTCTTGACATGATTTACACAGATGTTTAGGGACCTGTTCCAATAATATCTGTAGATGGATTTCATTACTATTTAATTTTTGTAGATCACTTTACGAAATACATTTGGTTATATTCCATGAAATGCAATTTAGATGTTTCACTAATATTACCTTTGTTTAAAAATCTTGTTGAGAAATATTTCAAATTCTCTATCGTTGCATTATATTCTGATAATGGTGGTGAGTACACAAAATTAAAACATATTTTGGCCCAACATGGTATATCTCATTTTACAATACCTCCTCATACACCACAATTAAATGCCCCTGCTGAACGCCGTTATCGACACATAGTTGAAACTAGGAAAACCCTTCTTCACCATGCAAAACTACCTTTCAAACTTTGGACCTATGCCTTTCGTACAACCACTTACCTCATAAACAAACTTCTCACTCCTCTCCTACACATGAAATCACCTCATGAGGTTCTTCATCACACTGTCCCTAACCCACACCACCTACACTCGTTTGGTTGTTTGTGTTTCCCATGACTAAAATCATATACCACTCATAAACTGCAACCACAATCTTGTCCATGCATCTTCCTTGGTTATGCTGAAAATCAGTATGCTTACCTATGCCTTGATCCTCAAACTAACCGTATCTATACATCAAGACATGTGAAGTTCTATGATAACATCTTCCCTTTTGCAATCCTATCAACCTCACCTTCACCTGTTACAAATACTCCTCCCTCACCTCAACCCCTGTACATTGCACTACCATACACCACACCAATACCTCACCCACACCAATTAACTCCTACTTCCCCCTTTCATCTTGATGAGCAACAAACAAAGGGACTTGCGTTTATAGTTATTGCATCAGGTAATGATTTTCCATCTTCACCTATTTCCATCACTACCAATGAAACTGTAGCTAGCCCTATATCCACTCGTACTCATAATATGGTGACTTGGTCCCAAAACCAAATATTCAAACTCAAGAGAGTGTTTATGGCATCCAAGTTTCCTTTAATTGAAAATCATGAGCCGTCCAATGTTCGTGAGGCTATGAAACATGCACACTGGCGTATGGCAATTACTGAGGAGTTTGATGCTCTCCTCCGGAATGACACTTCATCCTTAGTCCCTCCTCCCAAGGACACTAACATTGTGGCCTGCAAGTGGCTTTTTCGAATTAAAAGAAATGTTGATGGCACCATTGCTCGCTATAAGGCACGACTTGTAACTAAAGAATTCACACAATGCCACAGTATTGATTTCCACGAGATCTTTGCATCTGTAGTTCGCCCACAAACTATCAAAATTGTCTTTACCATAACCCTTGGAAGACGCTGGCAAATGCATTAATTAGATGTCAACAACGCCTTTCTCCAAGGTGAGCTCAAGGAACAAGTATATATGTCTCAACCTCCAGGCCTTAAGGATTCTCAACATCCTTATTAGGTTTGCAAATTGCACAAGGCCATATATGGGTTACGTCAAGCCCCTCGTGCTTGGCATGATGCCTTAAAATTCTTCATTATTGAGTTTGGATTCTTCACCAGTAAGAGTGATCCCTCTCTTTTTGTCTATCATGCTCATGGTACTCTTGCCTACTTTTTGGTTTATGTTAATGATTTGTTACTTACTGGCAACAATACTAAGTTTCTTCAGAAGTTCATTCAGGCCTTATCCTAACATTTCTCTTTGAAGAACATGGGTACCCCTCAATATTTTTTGGGCATTGAACTCATTCTCACTCCCACGGGAATTCTATTATCTCAGCACAAACACATTTCTAATGTACTTCACAGGTTTGATATGGCAGGTGTTAAGCCCTCCCCTACTCCATTATCGGCTTCTGTTGTCCTCAAACTTCATGATGGTACTGGCTCTACCGATGCTACTGAATACCGTTTATGATAGGTGCCCTACAATACCTTACTCTTACGCGTCTGTACATTGTCTTCTCCATTAACAAGCTTTCACAATACATGCATAAACCAATAACTCTCGACCTTCAGCATCTTAAGCGAGTTCTTCTTACAAAGCCACTCCCTACGACTAAATTCAAGGACTTAACTGTCAAGCTCAAGTTACTAGATGCACCTTTCACTTGTGGGGACGTATTAGATAGTAATCATTCTATTACCATTTCAAATTCATAATATTGTTATGTTGTTAGTTGTTATTTTATTATTTTGTTTATTGTTGAGTGCATCAATAGGTACATTTAAATTATTATTATTAGTTTATGTGTTTTATAAATTAGAACTTTCATTCAGCAATAATATTGAGTAAATGTTTCATATTCAAAAACCTTCTCTCATAAATGTTTTGTGCAATTACGCAAGAAATGTAGTGCAGTTTTTATATCAATACTTATGACGATATTATTAAAGAAAAGTTCTACATATATACAAACAATGTGGATACATTAAAAAAATGCATGTAACTTGCAAGCCATCAAAATATAGCGCAACTTGAACGTAAATGATATCACCCTTGTGAGTTGTGTGACTTGTGAAAAAATTAATTAATAAGCTTTCAAATGTTAATAAATCGAACACATCAATTTTTTTTTAATGTAAATTCTAATTAAGTTAAACAAAAATAGAAACATGGTAAAAAGTTATGTTTTATCATAGTAACAGAAAATAGTATGGAGTGGCTGGCCTACATTGGCTTGAGATGCAGATACACCTAGGGATGGCAATGGGTAGGGTATGGGTAGGGTACTATAGTACTCGTCCCCATACCCGTGTTTGAAAAAAGTATCCGTCCCCGGCCCCATACCCGTGCGGGTAACAATTTCAATCCCCATCCCCATACCCTCTGGGTACCTATATACCCATACCCGCACCCGCGACCCGCACTTTTCATATATATAAAATTAAAAATTATATAAAAAAAAAAACAAAAACTTAGGAGATGTATTGGATTAGGATTGTTTAAGATTTGAATAATTTTTTTTTTTTTAAAAATGTCTTGGGTATTCAATCAAGATTGTTAAATGATAAAAAATAATCTAATAGTATTCAATCAAGATTATCAAGATTTTTTTTTTTCAAAGGGCAACGAAATCTTGTGGTATTCAATTGGGATTTTGAATAACGCAAAAAAAAAAAAAATCATCTGTTATTCAAAATTATAAAGATTTTATGAATTTTTTTAATTGGATTTTGGTAGATTTTATAGACTTTTTAGTTGATCATATAAATACCAAACCCTACAAACAATCACATTCAACTATGAGAGACTTTTCTTTTTCTTTCTCATCTCAAACTTTTTTATTTATTTCATTATTTTTGCTTTGAAGGCAGTGACATAATCTCTCACCCACACATTTTTTTTTTTTCAAGATGAGACTTTTCATATGATTTTAATAGTAATGTGTTCATACATCAAAATCACTATGAATCAATTTACAAGCCTACAATGTAGTCCACTGTCTCATTCATTTTAAGTTCATAAATTTTTAATGAAATGAAAATTTTTATAAAAGAAATAGATCTGAGTCTAGAAGAAGTTTTAACTCGGGATAAACAATCAAGTTAAAGTTTTAAAAGACCTTTCTAAACTATTGCAATCAATTTTGAAAAAATATACAATTTAACGTAGGAAACAAAGAGCAATGTTTGGGATGTTATAAAACATAGACAACTTTGGATATTCTTCAAGTTAAGCAGATGATTAATGTTTTGATCATCATATTTTTTTGTTGAATTATTTGATTTATATTTTGATGACATTATTGATTTTATGAGTTAAATGAAACATTTTATATTTTTTACTAATATTTTGTTATTATTTTTCACTATTACTTTATGAAAATTTGTGAAAAATATATCTCAAAATGAGTTCATGTACATTAGGTGAGATGATTCAGTTTATGATAATTTATGATTAGTGATCTTGTTGCACCGGCAATAAACATGCATGAACCATTTCACGAAGTATGTGGTCAGGATAATCCAAAGTCTCGATAATTAGCTCGCGGTCTTCCGATCGAAAAACAACGTCGATGAAGACGTATAGGTGCACTATTACGCGGTAGTGATTATAATTTTCCATGCATTTCCCATTTATCACTTAACGACGGAACTTTGCTTATTTCTTTTTTTTGAGGATCGGCGAATCAAATTATATTTCTGTTCCAATTTTTGTCTCTTCTTCTCCCTCCGAATCACACTTTTCCTTGCCATAATGGTTCATTTCCTATGTTCAATAATATTTCCAAGCACACTCTTGTTGGTTTGTGTTTAATAGTTTTGAATTTTTTTTTTTTTAGAAATCCATAAAATCTTTTCAAATCTTATCTTATAAATATGTGAAATCCTATATTCTAAATCCATTAAATCCAAATTATAAAATCCTAATCACAAAAGTCATCTTAAAAAAATCTTAACAGTTTTTAGTTTCTACAAAATCTTAAAAATCTTTAAGACTTTTTTATGCCAAAAAAGTATTTTAAAATCCTAATCCAATACACCCTTATATAATATTAAAATCAAACGAATATTGATTTATATAAATAAATAACATTACAAAAATAATCATTCAACATAAATTTAAACAAAAACTCTAATTAAACAGGAAAAACTAATATATTTTTAAAACTAATTAGTTTATAATTATATATTAAAAATAAAACATAAATAGATATAATATTTTAACTTCATCATCCGAATTAATTTCTCCATATTTTGTAAATGCTTATTTCCATAGTTTCTATATTGCTTTAAACTACTAATACAAATAAAAATTAAATCATAATAGAATATCAAAATTAACATATAAAAAGAATAATTAAAATAATAAATAGATAATTGAATAATTTAAATAATAAAATTATAATATATTAATTAATATGTATATACATAAGGTGCGGGGGGGGCGGGTGGGTACTACAGCATCTGCACTCCGCACTCCATCCCCATGAGATTTTGCGGGTAAATACCCGCCCCATCCCCATCCCCAAATATGCGGGTTATTACCCTACCCGCGTATGGGTATTTTTGCGGGTGCCCGTAGGGTCTGGGTCCATATTGCCATCCCTAGATACACCCCTAACTTTTAGATAAATAAAGGAATATAAGAAGTCTTCTTGTTTTTGCACTCTTGGTTTTATTAGCTGACTCCCTATTTTTTTTATTTATTTTTTAGGTATCATCAATTTTTACTCTTTTTTTCTTATGTTTTCATCTTCTAAACTTTATTTGGTTAGTCATTCTATTCTATTTTATTTATATATATATATATATATATGATAATAAATATTATTATTCATTTTTAAAATAATTAGTTCCACAGGTCTTGTCTTGAATCCGCCATTGTATAGACATTGTAATAAATTTTCACAATGTAATGTATATAATAAAGAGATGAATATAAAAATTTACTTTTTCAAATGCGATATTTAAATTTTGTTGTTGACATTCAAATAATAGGGCTATCTAGTGAGAGTACGAAAGGTGATTAATATACTAGGATAGTAGAGAAGGAAGGAGGAAGGATTAAGAAAAAGTGGAAGATAAGGCATAAGACTTGGCATGCAGCAATAACGAAGAAAGAAAGCGTTTAAAGGGACGGTCAACAATCAAGAAGACCGAGAAAGTACTCTATATTTGTATTTTCATTTTTTGCAATTAAAAATAGCATTAGAGAAAGTTGACACGGAAACACAACCACTCATCATCAATATCGAAGTCAATGGGTAATGATGTTGCGGTCAATGAGAGAACTTACAGTTCCAAATCCTAAAATAATTATCAAGTGTATCAACTTGAACTTGCCTTTTCTTTATAGACAAACATTTCAGATTGACCACTGGATGAAATTTTTGTTTATGCACTTCTTCTTCAACTGGCTAGAGATTTCTCCTTTGAGGACGTTGATATTTATATTAGAAAATTTCATCCACGTATAGATATACAAGAATTAATATTATATTATTTTTAAAATAAGACTTTACAAATCATTGGTCCAATCAATAACAGGTATAGCCAAAACTGTTTTAAAAGAAAAAAAAATGATTTAGTATTTTTTTTTTTCACTGTGTATCCATAACACCACGACCCACCCTCTCTCTGTTGTAATAATTTTCTCTGACTATAGTTTGTTTAACATTTTTTATTATTTCTCTTTATTATATTAATTAATTAATTTATATTTTTTTGGTGCCAACTATTATTTTCCAAATCAATTTCCCTTACCCCCATCCCATTCACACCCGCAGTTCATTTATTTTAACCTGACTGGTTATAGCAATAGTAGCTAATAAAAAAAAGAAAATATAATCGAGATGGCTAATTTGTTTTTGTTATAGAAAATATTTTTCGGTAGAAGCGTACATTATTTTATTTTTTTTACAGTATGAGTGTAATATTTATTAATTATTTATTCTTAAAAAAAGACAAGAAGTCTTTCTCTTTTCTCTCTCTCTGCAATGCGCGTCCGTGGCTTTAAATAAACTGAAAACAAAGAACGAGATGGAAATGACGAAAGTGCGAGAGACTGTTTTCTCGGCCTCATCTTCGTGCTACTTTCCTCGCAACAAATAATAATAAAAGTCTCCACCATCCATCTTCTCTCTCTGTCTATATATATTCATCTTCCGTATCTCATTCCGCTTAAATTAAAATAAAACTCGTTGTTTAGGTCTCGACTCAACCAACCAACCAACCATTCTTGTTTCTTTCATTCGTTCCTTTCTTGTCCCTTAATTCCGAAGCAAATCTTTCTTCCATGGAACCAACGTGCGTCGTCGACACTTCCCTCAACCTTAACGTTATTCCCTCTCCACACATCGACAAGCTCGCGGTTAGTATATATTAATAATTAATTAGTATATCTCTCTTCGATCTTCTTTCAACCATTAATTGCTAATTTTATAACTTGAACTAATTAATTAATTAATGTGATCGATCAGGCAGAAGAAGTTATGGTTGAAGAGTTGCGGCGTCTAAACAGCGAGAACAAGAGGCTAACTGAGACGCTGAACCAGGTGTGCGAGAGCTACGTTGCTTTGCAGAAACATTTGAGTGAATTCAGCCAACTGAGGAGGAGTAACAGCGCAGCAGATCTTGATGATAAAGAATATTTATTAGGAACACCGTCGTCGAGGTCACTGAAGAAGAGAAAGGGCGAGATTGATGATCAGAATTGTGTGAATCTGTTCGAGTGCAGCACCATCACTACTGAGGAAGAAACAATATTCAAAAGGCCCAGGCAGCAAAGTACCTCGCCAAAGGTTTCCAAAGTTCTTGTACGGACTGATGCATCTGACACCGGCTTAGTAAGTTCTTCAATTTCAAGTATCCATTAATTAATGTGTAAGTATGAGTTAAGTTATTAATTAATTAGATCCTAGCTAGTACTAACTTGGGTTGATGGCCTGGTGTTGAAGTATGTGAGAGACGGATATCAGTGGAGAAAATACGGTCAAAAAGTCACCAGAGACAACCCTTCTCCTAGGGCTTACTTCAAGTGTTCCTATGCCCCAATCTGCCCAGTCAAGAAGAAGGTAATTAAATTAGTAGTAGTAATTAATACCATCTCTTCATCACTGTGAATAAAATCAAATTAATTAATTAATTAATTATTAACTATATGTTAATGAATTAGGTGCAAAGAAGTGTAGAAGATCCAAGTGTGTTGGTGACAACGTACGAAGGAGAGCACTACCATGGGCATGGGCAACAACATCATCATCATCAAAGTGCAGCAGAAATATCAGTGAATTCATCAAACCAGCAAATAAGTGATCAAACCCTAGCTAGTGCAGCAGCAGCAGCAGGTCCAATTGTAACGCTAGACTTGGTCCAGTCAAAAGTGGTTGACATTAATATTAATGCTCAAAACAAGTCATCATCTCTCCAGCAGTTTTTAGTTCAACAAATGGCTACTTCTTTGACTAGAGATCCTAATTTCACAGCCGCACTTGCTACTGCCATCTCTGGAAGAATTCTAGACGATCATACTTCTGTGGGAAAACGTTGAATTAACTAATTAATACGTACATGCATATATATGTATTTCACTCATGAACATATATGAATTTTGTCACTTTGCTTTCGTTTTAACTTTTAATTTAATAACAGCTAGCTAGGGATCGAGTATATATTATACAAGTAAGTTTTATAAAGAAAGAAATAAAATTAAGATAAAAAAAAGTAGATAATATATACATATTTACAAATACCCTTGAATTGCAACAAGAACTCAACCGCAGTACTGTTTATGTGACACACAAAAGAAAAGAACTGAACCGCAGTAGGGTGATTTACGTTGACGGCACCCGAAATCATACTTGAAATAAGTTCTTGTAGTTGTACGATATATGCAGGTTTCAAAGATACCTATTGTCTAGATTGAAATGAGGAATATTTTGATAGTACCCTTTTATCCAAATTTCATCATATAATCAATTATTGTCTGCACGAGATGATATTACTGTCTTATTATGAGTGCTGATAAATGTTCCCCTCAAAATGGGGGTGAATTGGGATAAAAATATACAGTAAGAGATATGAAGAAAGAAGAAAATATAGAGTGAAAATTATAAATATGATATATGATGTGATGATAAAATAAAAAATGTAGTAAACATTTTTTTAAGTAAAAATATAGAGTTTTTTAATATATATAATCCTGGTATGGAGTATTCGTGTATATATACTAAGTTTATTGATAATTATATATAAGAATTGTCTTAAAACTCATAACATAATTTCTAATTAGTTAGTACTACGTAGTATAAAATGATACAATAGAATTGAAACTCATTTTTATATACATATTATTAGTGGAGAATTATGTTGTGATTGTATTAACTAAAGTGCTTATGCCCTTTTTACTCACAAAGATAAATGAAATAATAAAAAATTAGTGCTTTAGCAAAACGCGATGTAGGATTTTGCCAAAATATTTCATTAGATTCAAATTCAAATCCCCGTAAAAAAATTCCTTTCAATTAATTAATTAATAATATACAAATTGCCAAATTTTCATTAAAAAAATACAAATTAATAGCCACACTGAATAATTTAGTGGTAGCATTGTCATGATCAATAAAAATATTATAATAATGTTAAAGAGGATACATGCAGTTAGATACCTTGGGGTTGTTAATCGAATGAAAGCAGGTCATGTAGCTCTTTAAGTGCCTCATTTTAGGTTGACAAGAAAGAAAGTAGCTTATTTTATTTTACAAAGTGTTTGCTCATGATTTTACAAAACTCAAAAGTCCTTTTTACCTACCATGAATAAACCGCTTTTGATGCCTTTTTTTTTAGTTGTTTTTGGCTTTTTAGACAAAGTCACTACTCAGTTTTATACGTAAAAAAAAATAGATCTTTTTTTTTTTTTTTTTTACCCGTGACTTCAAAAATGCACTTAATTATGTAACACTTTTGCTTCCGCGTTGATGGAGCAGGATTGTAGATGTTAACAAGTGTTGTAGTTTGCAACAAATATTCTAAACGATTTTATTGAATTACTTATAATATTTTCAATATAAAGGTGTTATTCTGTATTTTGACCTTCTCGATCCACAATTGCTGAAATCCAACGTTTTGGTTGCGTGATCACCAAATTAATACCGAAAAAAAAAAATCCTTACACTCCTTAATTACTGTGCTAGATACCCCAAAAACTGAAGAAAGTGATATTTAATTTTAATTTGCAATTATTATGAAACGTGGAAGTGATTCTCATGCACTCACCTCAAATATTCCATTCAAACTAGAGAAGTTTTAATTAAACACGGGAAACGAAAATATGAATCCAATTAAATTAAGTAATAATTAGTTACAGACAAATTATAAGAAATTGCTATGTTAATTTCTTTTAAACAGATACTAAAACCGTTTCATATAACTCTTAACACAATGTTTGGAATATTGATATAAAATTAGGAATTTAACGTGGATATCATCTTAAAATAATTTTACATGATTAATTATAACCCAGTTCTTTTAATGATTGTTAAAATAATTTTATTAAAATTAATTAATTTATCATAAATAAGAGTTATGATTAACATGTAAAAATATTTTATTTTATTTTAGACTTAATTAAAGAAAATACAAATAAAAAATCCACCCCTTTCGAGTGAGAAAAATGAGGCAGTGAAGGGAAGAGAAGAGTTGGTTATCTATTTTATTTTTTAGTTTTTATATAATTTTTTTATAGTATAAAAGGATTAAAAAGATTTTTACGACATGAAAAAAACATATAAAAAGTTTATCTTTTTTGGATTAAATATAACTTTTTAATTGGTATAAAAAAATTATATTATATTATTTATTTATTACTATTTATTAATTTTCATTCTCTCTTTCAGTTTTCTAAATAAGCGAAAAAAATTCTGAACTTGTTTCCTTATAATTTTAATTTATTCAAACAATATATTTTTATAGGATTTCTCTCTTATTTCAATTCTTCTTATTTAATTTCTTTTTATCTTTATTATTTTCCATACAAACAAAGTATTAATTATCAAATGGTGTCATGACCACGGCGTCTTGGTTAACACACAAATGCTTAAATAGTGAAAGTATCTCTTTATAAAAATTATTAGTGGATAATACTTAACTATACTCTAAAGTCTAAATGATAATAAGTGAGAGAAAGAAAATAGAGAAACTTTACAAAAAAAAAAAAAAAAAAAAAAGAGAGAAAGATAATTACATATGACACAGTAGAAGGTATTTCAAGTGAGAGTGCATGTTTATTATGAGAGATAAAAAATTTAAATAAAAGTCATTAATTAAATCTTAATGGTTCAGATATAATTTTGAATTAAAATTAAATATGATCTTCACCTTATACAATTATATCTTTTTTAATTATTGTGCATTTATTGTTCAATTACCATGACTAGTGCTGTTACTATCAACATGGTTACCATCGTCATTTTTGCCACTACCACTAACAGAGCCACCACCACCATCATGGTCGTTGTCCTCATTGTTGTCGCTACCATCACCGTGGCGGTAGTGGTGGCAGCAACAACGGGGACGATAACCATGATGGTGGTCTTGTTAGTGGTGGTAGTGGTTATGATGATGGTGGTGACGGTGGTCTTGTTGGTGGTGGTGGTGGCGGTAGCCTTGTTGGTGGTGGTCGTAGTAATGGCGGTATCGCCATCACCACCACCACCACCAATAGAACCACTGTCACGATGGTGGTGGCAGCGACAACAGAGACGATAATCATGATGGTGGTGGTGATGGTGGTCTTGTTGGTGGTGACGGCAGTAGTCATGGTGATGGGGCAACTGTGTGTAAATGCGTAATAATTATAAGAGATATGATTGTATAGGATGAAGATCACATTTAATTTTATTGGACCATTAAGATTTAATTAATAGTTATTATTTAAACTTCTCATCTTTCATAATAAACATGTCATCTCACTTAATACGTGACATAGTATAATAAATAAAAATATGATAAATTTAATAAAAATATTTATTATTAATTTTATGTATAAATTTAGAGATAAAATTTACTATTAATAGAAAACTAATCAAAATTTAAAATTATATTTTTCTTATTAATTTTTCCTAATAATTTTTTTCTTTTCTTTTTATATAAAATATAAAGGATTAGCAAGGAAGGAGGCTATATGCTTGCCCGTTAAAAAAAAACCATGCTTGTCCATCTCTAAATCCGTCTATGATATATGTATAATATGATATTATAAAGAGAAAGATGATGAACTCGTCAAAAAAAAAAAAAAAGAGAAAGATGATGAAAAATAATAAGCACTAAGAAATATTTAAAGTGAGGAGGTGTGTTAACCAATCATTGCACATATCTTTAATGATTTTTTTTTTCTACGCCAGACAATTTATTAAACAGAGGAAATAGTCCAATCCATATTCAATATTTAGGACAAAGCTTGAATTTAACCTAACATTGCTTTAATTAACTATATATACGATCATATTAACTACAAAGTCGTATTAGTAACGTGGATATAATATTTTAATCGAGACTTTATAATTAATACTGTATATAAAATCTGTGTAGCCGTCCGTTCTGGAAGCTCTTTACTCTGCATATTCTCTTCTCAAGTGAAACTTTCATTCAAACCCCA
Source organism: Amphicarpaea edgeworthii (assembly GCA_014843725.1). Classification (NCBI taxonomy): domain Eukaryota; kingdom Viridiplantae; phylum Streptophyta; class Magnoliopsida; order Fabales; family Fabaceae; genus Amphicarpaea; species Amphicarpaea edgeworthii. Next base: position 21,704,398 of record CM026322.1, on the reverse strand, counting down.
CATTCCAACCACGCGCACACATGAATTACCAAACACAATTCGCTTTAATCATGGGACCAGTATGTCTGTTTGGCCTGTTTACTATTGACACTACTAGCTTGTATATATTAATAAACATAAAACATGCCGGCACACGTAAGAATACTAATGTAATATTATGTTGTTACAGCACTGTCATCGATCAGGTGTCTAGTAAATACTGATAAATTTGGTTTCTAATATTATAAAAAGGTAAATTAATTTAGTTTTTAAGCTTCAAAATTGTCATTTAGTTCAATTTCTTAATTAGATCACAAGACAATATATCCGGCTCTATACATTGTAAAATCAATAGTTTAAATTAGATTTTGAATTTGAAAGTCATTATTTATTTGGTCTTTGGAATTTGTCGACAAACGTAAGTTGATTTAATTAGTCACTAGCTAATGTTAGGAATTAAACTAATTGGTGTACTCAACTTCCAAAATCAATACTCCAAGATTAAATTAATTGATGTACATCAAAGGTGAAACCAAAATGATTGACATATCAAAGTCAAAAGATTAATTTAGAAACTAAAATGAGTTATAATTACAATAAAGACTAATAAAGACCAAAGGTATGTTTGAAAATTATTTTTTAGAATAGTTTTTTTTTTAAAAAAAATTGTTTGATATTTAAAAATTATTACTAGAAAAACTAAATTTAAAAGATGTGAGACTTATATGTAAAAAAAATAAAATAAAAAATATAAAACTTATACGTAAAATTATTAGTAAAAGGATATAAAATTCAATGAAAAGAAAAAATAAAAAGATGCAAACCTTATAAAAAGAGAAAAAAAAAGTAAAACACACTAATTCTGTTTTGATTTTTTAGTTTTAAAAATTGAAATAGAAAACAATTTTATAATTGATTAAAAACAAGTTTTTAAAAATTGATTAATCAAACAATTTTTATAATTTTTTAATTTTCAAAAACTGAAACAGTTTTTAAAAACTAAAATTAAACGGCCTAAACTAAATGTTTTTGGTATATAGGACAAAAATTCTTTTAAAAAGTTAAAGGATTGATTAAAATGACTTATCATTGTGATTTAAGACCAATGAGGTAAAACTAGTCTTTCATACTTGGAATCTCTTTTTAATTATTTTCTTTATAAATGAAGAATGATTTTAATCTTTTAGCTGCTTTAAAACAAAGTAATTTATTCTATGTACTGTTCAATAAGTCAATATATCGATCTCTTTTTCTATATATAGAGATTTTTTCTTGTCTTACTATTTACTAAAAGTAGTGGTGTGAGACCAAGTAAAAAGCGTGTGCAATTAGGGATGGCAATATGGACCCAGACCCTACGCACCCGCAAAAATACCCATACGCGGATAGGGTAATAACCCGCATATTTGGGGATGGGGATGGGGCGGGTATTTACCCGCAAAATCTCATGGGGATGGGTGCGGGTACGGGTACTGTAGTACCCACCCGCCCCGCCCCGCACCTTATGTATATACATATTAATTAATATATTATAATTTTATTATTTAAATTATTCAATTATCTATTTATTATTTTAATTATTCTTTTTATATGTTAATTTTGATATTCTATTATGATTTAATTTTTATTTGTATTAGTAGTTTAAAGCAATATAGAAACTATGGAAATAAGCATTTACAAAATATGGAGAAATTAATTCGGATGATGAAGTTAAAATATTATATCTATTTATGTTTTATTTTTAATATATAATTATAAACTAATTAGTTTTAAAAATATATTAGTTTTTCCTGTTTAATTAGAGTTTTTGTTTAAATTTATGTTGAATGATTATTTTTGTAATGTTATTTATTTATATAAATCAATATTCGTTTGATTTTAATATTATATAAGGGTGTATTGGATTAGGATTTTAAAATACTTTTTTTGGCATAAAAAAGTCTTAAAGATTTTTAAGATTTTGTAGAAACTAAAAACTGTTAAGATTTTTTTAAGATGACTTTTGTGATTAGGATTTTATAATTTGGATTTAATGGATTTAGAATATAGGATTTCACATATTTATAAGATAAGATTTGAAAAGATTTTATGGATTTAAAAAAAAAAAAATTCAAAACTATTAAACACAAACCAACAAGAGTGTGCTTGGAAATATTATTGAACATAGGAAATGAACCATTATGGCAAGGAAAAGTGTGATTCGAGAGGAGAAGAAGAGACAAAAATTGGAACAGAAATATAATTTGATTCGCCGATCCTCAAAAAAAAGAAATAAGCAAAGTTCCGTCGTTAAGTGATAAATGGGAAATGCATGGAAAATTATAATCACTACCGCGTAATAGTGCACCTATACGTCTTCATCGACGTTGTTTTTCGATCGGAAGACCGCGAACTAATTATCGAGACTTTGGATTATCCGGACACATACTTCGTGAAATGGTTCATGCATGTTTATTGCCGGTGCAACAAGATCACTAATCATAAATTATCATAAACTGAATCATCTCACCTAATGTACATGAACTCATTTTGAGATATATTTTTCACAAATTTTCATAAAGTAATAGTGAAAAATAATAACAAAATATTAGTAAAAAATATAAAATGTTTCATTTAACTCATAAAATCAATAATGTCATCAAAATATAAATCAAATAATTCAACAAAAAAATATATGATGATCAAAACATTAATCATCTCGCTTAACTTGAAGAATATCCAAAGTTGTCTATGTTTTATAACATCCCAAACATTGCTCTTTGTTTCCTACGTTAAATTGTATATTTTTTCAAAATTGATTGCAATAGTTTAGAAAGGTCTTTTAAAACTTTAACTTGATTGTTTATCCCGAGTTAAAACTTCTTCTAGACTCGGATCTATTTCTTTTATGAAAATTTTCATTTCATTAAAAATTTATGAACTTAAAATGAATGAGACACAGTGGACTACATTGTAGGCTTGTAAATTGATTCATAGTGATTTTGATGTATGAACACATTACTATTAAAATCATATGAAAAGTCTCATCTTGAAAAAAAAAAAAATGTGTGGGTGAGAGATTATGTCACCGCTTCAAAGCAAAAAATAATGAAATAAATAAAAAAGTTTGAGATGAGAAAGAAAAAGAAAAGTCTCTCATAGTTGAATGTGATTGTTTGTAGGGTTTGGTATTTATATGATCAACTAAAAAGTCTATAAAATCTACCAAAATCCAATTAAAAAAAATTCATAAAATCTTTATAATTTTGAATAACAGATGATGATTTTTTTTTTTTTGCGTTATTCAAAATCCCAATTGAATACCACAAGATTTCGTTGCCCTTTGAAAAAAAAATCTTGATAATCTTGATTGAATACTATTAGATTATTTTTTATCATTTAACAATCTTGATTGAATACCCAAGACATTTTTACAAAAAAAAAAAATTATTCAAATCTTAAACAATCCTAATCCAATACATCTCCTAAGTTTTTGTTTTTTTTTTTTTATATAATTTTTAATTTTATATATATGAAAAGTGCGGGTCGCGGGTGCGGGTATGGGTATATAGGTACCCGGAGGGTATGGGGATGGGGATTGAAAATTGTTTCGCGGGTATGGGGGGAGGGGACGGTGATTTTTTTCAAACACGGGTATGGGTATGGGGACGGGTACTATAGTACCCTACCCATACCCTACCCATTACCATCCCTATGTGCAATGCAATATATATCGCACAAATGGCACCAGTTTCTGCAAATGCCCGCAGCTGACCAGTGACATGCATTGCTGGGACCATTTAAACACTTAAAGTTCAAACCGAAGGCATAAATGAATTGGCAGCAGCTTAATTTGACGTCGTACGTTACAAGGTTATAATTTGTTTTCTTCTGGGAATTATGATTGTGTTTCTCATAATTTCTTTTTATATTTTTGAATGCAAATCATTTTAATCATCAGATCTCTATCATGATTAAACCATTCTTTAAAATTATTTTCAATGTGTTTCACAAAAATAAATAGATTATTATAATAAATTAAATTATTAAAATATTATTTAATTACATTATTATTTTCTTTTTTTATTTAAAATTTGAAACATTGATTTTAAGAAAACATTTGTCAACATTTTTTAATATATCAATTGGAAACACTATTACTTTATGAGAAACATTCCATCAAAATAATTCATTAAAAATATCTAAAAGAAAGTTAATATTTTAAATGAATCTTCGTAATTCGAATAAATAGAAAGATTAGTCGTTAGCTCTTAATCGAACAAAACTCAGTTCACAAAAAAATATTATATGTATATGCTTATGCACTGAGAATGACTTATGAGTGGCTGGTCCATGTCCTTCGAAGCCGGCCCTAAAAGCTAGTTCCAACTTTTTCAGTTAGTGGTATCAACGATGTTCCACCAACGTACGTTCGCATGCAAGAAGTCTAGTCAAATTTAACTTCATGTATACCGTAGATGTGGTCACTTTTTAGCTCCTAGATTCGCCCATGACCCAACTCCACTTCTTAATTACTCGGGACTTGATTTTTTGTAATCAATTTAATTTTTACGTACTGAGAACATTTCCAACTAGAATAAATTACACTACATTCTATGATATTTCATAGAAATTTTACAAATTCTCTTTACTATTTTAATGTTTATATCAACTTTATTTTTCTTATAGAAACACATAATGTAATGTTTTTCAAACAATTAAATAAGGTAAATGTAGAGATAAAAAAAAAAGAAGAAGAATTTATGCAATCTTACAAAATAGACAAATGATAGAAAGATGAGAGAGGAGAATCCACGTCCATCAAGTTAGGGACCATGTTTTTGTGCTTACATTTTCAATTCGACTAAAAGGAAAATATTTCCAAGCTAGTAGACAATTTTGACCAACTTATAATTTTCATAAATAATATTAGTACAGTGTATAACATATATATGTGCGAGTGCAATGATCACAACAAGAAAAAAACAACGTGCGTGTGCAATGATTCAAACTCATTTGTTTGTCACTTAATTTAATTTATTGGGCATATTTAATTATAAGGAAAAATATATTTTCTTCACTCTAAGAATTTTAAAGTCCAGTTAATCTCTCTAAAAAATGTTGTGCACTTTGCTTTGTGTACAAATTCCTTTTGCAACGTGAAGGAAATGTTATACTTTGGGTTGTGAACTGTGACTCTGTTAGCTGAATTCAAAGATCCAAATTGATTGTAATTACTGTTTTAGTAGCTTGATTTATGCAGACCGTTGAATACAGTGTATACGATTAAGATTCTTGCCCGAGGGACCTCTAGACAAATTATAAATAATCAATTTAATTTCTTCCTCGTAAGGAGATACGTCATTGGTGGTGACATCATGCATGCTGCACTAAGTTGTAGAATAATTAAGACTTAACTATTAGTTTAATCTCACTATTAATTTAAAATGTTTAATTTTGTCTAAAGCATGAATTGCTCTTGCTTCATGGTTTTTAATGTTCCCAAAATAGTGATCTAACTTAAAATTAACCTTTATGCAATTACATATTGTGGTAGGTGCAAAGAAACATATACAGGACAAGTCTATCCTTGTTGCATCTAATGAAGGAAAGCACAACCATGGGGTTTTTTCGTGATTTACTCAAGCCATCACCACCTTCTATACACGAAACCTCAATACTAATGCCTAATTATAGTTTACCTATGATGGCAAACATGGCTAACGACAAAGATACTATGAACATTATTGACCTTGTGACGACGAGGCTAAGCAAGAGAACTACCGTGGATGCAACAACAAAGTTTTAGAATACGTGAAGAAGTGAATGAATATAGTTTTACAAGTGAGTGGAAATCGACCAGATAATGTATTAGTTATTTTGTTTAAAATTAATATAAGTGATTATTTTATAAATATATATAATTTATTTATTTAAATAAATAGAAATTTTTTATTTTAAATAAAAATAATTTACACAAATATACTTAAAAAATATATAATTATTTATTTTATTAAAATAAATGATTATTTCCTAATTTAAATTTGGATTGGTTTGTTTAAACTTATTTGATGAAATAATAATTTATTTTAATAAAATAAATAATTATATGTATTTTTAATATGTTTGTCTAGATTATTTTTATTTAAAATAAGTTATTTTTTATTTATTTAAATAAACAAATCATATCTGTTTATAAAATAATCAATTATCTGATAATAATTTATTTTATAAATACTTATTATAAATGTGTGATTATAATAAGTGTTTATAAAATTATAATAAGTGTTTATAAAATAAATGATTATCAGATAATTGATTATTTTATAAATAAATAGGATTTATTTATTTAAATAAATAAAAAATAAGTTATTTTAAATAAAAGTTGTTTAGACAAACATACTAAAAAAAAACATAAATAATTATTTATTTTATTAAAATAAATTATTATTTCAATAAATAAATTTAAACAAACCAATAAATTATAATTTTAAACAAATTAGTAAAACTAGCCCATGATCATATAAGTTGTCCTCGTAGACCAACACCACAGGAAGCAAGTGCTATTATTAATTTGTTGAATTTTACAAGTAGCTGTGACATTTATAGCACCACTGGTACACCCAACAAAATATACACTCCATATTATCGTGACTCCAATATACGCATTAGATAATAAATGAAAGTCACGGGAATATTAATTACTCATGGCTGGGTTGGATAGCGTAGTAGTATTTTTAAATAGATTAAACTACTGTTTAACCTTAATATATTTCGCTATAAAAAAAACTTATTATATTTCAATCTTTTTTTTTAATTTAGCACTTTTATTAGTTATAATAGCGATTTTTTTTATTCCCTTTCCATTAATTTTGATAGTTTTCTTTTATCGTATTATAATTAATAACTTGATAGTAAAAAAACTAATTCAAAGGAAAACAAATGAACTAAATAAAACTAGTTTTTTTTTTTTATCGTAGTATAATATAAATTTAAGAGACCATTTAAAAAAAAAAAAATGTTACTAGAGAGAGAAAAAGTAAAACTTGAACATATTGGTAATTGTTTGGTCCAGTCCAGATCATGTCAGTAATCGGACCTGACGCATTTGCAGTTTTGAAGGTTTGGGCTTTGACCCAATGTTCTAATTTGCTCCAATAACTACCCCTATGTTATTCTTTATAAATTATAATAAAATAAAATCACTACATTCCAATAGTTTTTTTTTTTTTTTAATATTTTTTGACAAAACATTCCAACAGCTAAGAACAACGATAACACCACGAATCAAGCAAAATGCCTCATTATGATTGGTTTCACATATTTTCATTCGATTATTTTATATTTCATTCACTTATTTTTAATACAATTATTCTTTGCCATCTTGGATGTTTGTAATGGCTATGACGTCCCATGAAAACATATATTATAAGGATGTTTATGATAATACTATTATATTTATAAATATTGTATTTCATATAGTTCAAAAGACTTTATCCACCAATACAAATAAAAATTAGATACTTAATAGAAATGTATTTTTCACAAGGGCCCTCGCCTTTATAATACTATGCACTACATTACTAGCTAATCAAAATCACCAACACATTTTTTATTTTATTTTTTTGACCAACCAATACAAAATTAGTAATCTTTGACAAAACCTTAGTACCTAAACCAACATGCTCACACGTTATATTCTTATATACAGCCAAAATAAACAGCATTCCAGGAACATCTTAGGGTGGTAGGTTCCGTAGAATATGCGCTAAAATATATTGCAGCTTCTAATTAATTATGATTATCACTGTTGAATGAACAATAAATAATACACTAGATTAGATTATATTGCATTAAAAAAAAGCGAAAAATACCAGAGGGTTTTTTTTTTTTTTTTTACCGAATACTATATAAATAATATTATGAAATAAATAAATGAATATACGTGATCGTTAATCATCGTCTTTATCTTCTTCATTCTTGTAGTTAGTAATAATTAATGCGTGAATGGGAATTGAAGGGACAGAGAAAGAGAAGGAGAAGAAGAAAGAACAGGAAGTGAAGTTTTCCCTCCAAAATCCAAAAAGAGGCTCCTCAGGCTAAGAGAGAGCTTTGAAGTTGAATTGATCGATCGTTATCACCAACGAATTTAATGTCAATGAAACCGAAGCACGTCTTCTTTAAAGCCCCAAATCTTCATTTCTGTTCCTTCTCTCACTCCCACTCCCACCGCCGGTTACGCGTCGCTGATATTCTTCTTGCCGACCAAGATCACGACGGCGACGGCGTTGATTGCATGGACGCCGTCCGAGAAACACCCTCGACTAAATGCTTTTCGCCTCGGAGGCTTGTTGCTTCGCTGCTCGCGCCGCTGAGGCCGACCAAGGGGCTCCGACTCCACCAACGGCGCCAGAACGAGACCGGCGATTTGGAGGCGCCGTCTCCGTCGCCGACGAACGAACTGAAAGAAAACGACGATTCAAGTAAGAACCTCTGGTTAATTATTTGCAATTTCATTTTGTTTATTGACTAATTTAATAATCTTAACCTCAAAAGAAACCTAACTGTTACTGCGTGTGCTCAATTCGTTTCAAGTGTCTTTAACATAAGGTCTGATTTCCTAATTAGTTCTTAATTGTACTAGTGCTTGGCCGTGTTGTTTTGGATTTTTGCTCTTGATTATGAAAACTGGATAATAGCTCAATATTGTAGATTGTATGTTTATGGAGTGCTATGCGATTCGTTACAATGCAATTTCTGATTAAGCTGAACCCAAACCTTTGTAATTGTCTCAAATGTTTTATGTGATCAGTGAACACTTGGATTTATGTTCGTTTGAAATTTGAAATTTGTTCTCTTCCAAATAATGCTACATTCAGACATCACTTATGCATAATATCAGGTTCAACAATTACTAAGTTTGTATGTGTAGGACAATAGAATTCTTTCCTTAGTTATGATTTTCCTTTTACTACTGAAATTCTTTTCTAACTTTTTGTTTTTGGAATATCAATTCTACAGATACACGATAAATTAATGTTTGTTTTTCTGTTAGGGATGAAAGAGGCAAAATTGTTTTGCACTTTCATTGGCTTGTTCATTTCTTTCTCTCCACACTTCTCTTCTCTTTTTTTTCTTAGTTTTTGTAGTTAACTATATGGTGTTGTTGATGTTCTGCAGCAGGACAGTTACATGAGAGTGATACATCTTTTAAGCTAGGAGTTGGTTGTGGTTTGCTATATCTGATTACAGCAAGTAAAAATGAGCTCGGCAAGATGGTTGAGCTGCGGAAAGAAATGGAAATGCTCCTTCAAAATGCGAAAGGGGAACTGCAAAGTAAAGATGCACTTCTTAAGCCGTTAAAACAAAGTGATGCTCTTGCCCTTTCCATGACTGATGTTCAAGAGGTTTTGAGCTCTAATAGTCATTTTTCTATTCATTCACAAACACGGTATGTTCAACCCGAGTCAAGTAGTGATATGGTTCCTAGTCACTTTCTTGAGTATGATATAAGTGAACAAGATGAATGTGCAGAAGAAATAAATGAGCTCCAGGAAGAATTTGAAATCGAGTTACAACGGTTGCAGTTGTATTTGGATGGAGAAGCCGGACCTGATGATGCACAACAAGAGGGAGTCAAGGTAGATTGTTTCATGGTTTTATTCCTTTATAATTACCTTTACCCGATGCTGATAAGTAATGAACAACTTTGTTTCATTGATTAATGATTAACCAACCAAGAAGGGAATAAATTTGCACCAATTTGATCCCCATTAAGTCATTTTCTTCTGTTATTTGTTTCTTTGAGGGATGCACTAACCAACACATGGTCAAGAAACTATTCTTTTAATACTCTTGTGCAGATACTGATAGATACATGAACCTTTCAAATATCAATTTGAGAATAGTCTCTTCAATCAGTTGAAAGGCAACATCTAGATGAAGCTTCACTGAAAAGTCCTTATACTACCAAATACTGTTCCTAGAATTATAAAATTTATACTATTTTTGTGGCAGTATACCAGATTTCCTTTTCATGTGCTATTGATTTTAAGCTGTCTCATTTTATGCAGGTTGTAAGTAAAGTTATTTTATTACACTTTTGTGTTACTTTTTACTTCAGTCATCAGTTATTAGTTATATAATTGTATTCCAGAATTGCTGAAAACAAGAATTTGCAGGTAACTGTGAACGATTCTAGTTCAAAAAGCCATAGTTCAAGTTTTAGTGAAATAATAATGGAACCTCAAGAAGCAAGTTATGATGTATCATTTGGAGTTCCTCCAATTGAATTGGAGAGAAGGTTGCATGAACTGCTTGAAGCAAGACTGGAAGAACGGATAACAGAGCTGGAGTCTGCATTAGAATGCACCACACAAAAGCTTATTAAGAAAGAGATAGAGGCTACTTGGTGGAAAGACACCACACGACTTATCTCACAACATGTTCCAGAAACTTCTCGGTTTACTTTCCCACTTGATCCCGAGATTTCTTTGAAGTTGAGTCAACTTATAGGATAGTTTTTATGAAAGAATGAAGTTGATTAAGCCATCAATATATTGTTATCAGCAGTGGTGCAGCACAGTTTAATGACCAGTTGCTTCATTTTCTTTTTCTTTTCAAAATTTTGGTTTAGTCCTCCAGAGTAAATAGTGGTTTGGTGGATGATTTTCATTAGGTTTGGTGATGACCAATGAGAGAATATAGATTGAAGGGAGTCAAAATTGTTTTCCATTGTAGAGTACTGCACTAGTGGTGTGAAGTATTTTTGAGATTTATTGTTATCTTATGTCAAGATTTAAGTTGGGTGAAGTGAAATTTGTTGGATGTAACAACTCAAGCTTTTGACTCTCTACAGCTATTTGTAGAAAATCTCATCTATGGCAGTAGCTTTTAAGGCCCATTATCTTGTTCAAAGATAGTATATATAGATGGCGTATCAAGTGAGAGTACATGTTTATTATGAGAGATGAGAAAATTAAATAACAGCCATTGATTAAATCTTAATGGTTCAGATGTAATTTTAAATTAAAATTAAACATGATCTTCATCCTATACAATTATATTTTTTTTAATTATTGTGCATTTACACATAATTGTCCCTATCACTTTGACCACTGTCGCCACCATCAACAGGACCACCATCATGGTTGTCGTTCCCGTTATTGTCGTCACCACGGTGATGATGGCCTTAACATGACCACCACTAACATGATCATCATCATGGTTATCGTTCCCGTTGTTGTCGTCACTATTACTGCCACGGTGGTGGTGACAACAACAATAGTGATAACGACCATGGTGGTGGTGGTAGTGACTCTGTTAGTGGTAACGATAAAAATGATGATGGTGATCATGGTGATGGGACAATAAATGCAACAATGAATGTTATTTAAACTTCTTATCTCTCATAATATATTTTTAATTGTGATTCAATGGTTATTATTATTTATTTTCTTTATAAATTTGTTATTACGTGAAACATTCATAATTATATATATATATATATATATATATATATATATATATATATATATATAATTATTATTATTAGCCTGTGTGGCTATAAATGAAACGCTCGTATTCACGTGAAAACTGAAAAGGAGAATGGAACGAATAGAGGGATAAGAGAGTTTCATGTTGTGTGGGGACCCAGATCAGATGCATTGGTGCAAATCTCTTTCCCGCGCTTCTTTGTGTTTCTTTCCACTTTACTCTTTAGTTCTCTTTTTTACTTTGCCTTTCGGAAAACCACTGGAGTTTAACTTCACTTTTTTTTTTTTTATTATTCAGCAAAAAAAAAAAAAGGCTTCACTTTTAATCCCATTCGGCCATTCCAATAGTCACAACAAATCCATTCCTAATTTCCTATTCGTGCCCAATTAAATAAAAAGCCATATAGCAATTTTGACTTTTTCCATTTCCATGTACATACAGACAATTAGTTGCCGAACAAATAGTGTCCAGCGATTTGGGTAGCGTTGACAACTGAATTGGCCGTTGTATTTCTTCGAGGCATTGCACTTTTTATTCATAATTTTTTAATATTTGCCAAAATTTATTCAACAAATTAATTTAATACATTTTTTTGTTAAAAATTTAGTAAATTTTAACCTTTATAATTTTACTATTACATAATTACACATTTTATCTCTTAACAAATTTTATCCAAGCATTCATGTCTATTAAAAGAGAAATGACAAGTGATAAAATTTGTCAAAATTTTAAAAAATTATGAATAAAATTTGCTAAAAATATAAAGTTTAGGATAAAAAAAAAATATCATTAAGCCTAAATTTCTGTACCTGGAACAATGGTATCTCCAATTATAGCCCCTCATATATATTTTCTTGTTAACCGTCGTGTTCTTGTCCATCTGTGTTGTGTAGTCCTGAAACAATAACATGATGAAGATGGTTCGATTTCTTGTGCTGCTTTTGCTTCTTGTGTTGGCGAAAGCAGAGTACAACAACAACAACAACTATACGTTAGATTCGGCGAGAGCTTCTTTGGTTAGACAAGAAGACACAATCATATTTGGTTTGATTGAGAGAGCCAGGTTCCCCTTAAATTCACGAACCTACAACCAAACCTACACTTCCATTCCCCAATTTCGTGGCACATTGCTCGATTTTCTCGTTCGCAACACCGAGGCCATTCAAGCTAAGGTACTACCTTTTGCTTCGCCTTGTCATTTTTCTTCATCTATTGTGTTTTGCCTTGCCACTTTAATTTCTCAATTGCTATTGTACTTACTCATCATTATTATTACTATAGGCTTGAAACTGGATTAGAATCATCAAATTTAAATTGCATTACGGTTTAAGGTAGTATATTGTAAGAAAGTTGTAGACAAATGAGGCTGATTTGGTCATAATTGTGGTGGCGATGCCTCAAAAATCTCAAAAACCATAGGGAAGTTGATATATGATTCGGTTGGATGAAAAGCAACGAAAATTTTGAATTAAAGTAGGATATAAAAGTATGAATTTCATCATTTTTTATTATTCATTTCACTTCTTTTATTCTCTTTTTCACTGCCAGTGAACCAACCCATAGCCTCAATTGTGGTCACGACGTGATCAAGGAGTCACATCAAGGTTAACTAGGCTGATGTTATTACAATTGTAATCACATCAGCGTGTTTAACCTTAAATTTACAGTTGCAATTGTGGTTGTAGATGGTTTTTTAAAACCTTGTAAAATAATTTTTAATATATAGCTTATTGATTTTGCTATTGAGGTTTGCCATTTTTTGTTTTGAATTGATGACATGGTATGTTGCAGGTAGGAAGATACGTTAATCCTGAAGAAAATCCTTTCTTCCCTGAAAATTTACCAGCCTCGTTTGTGCCACATTACCCCTTCTCACAGGTAACTCAACTAGGCAAAACTGTTGCATGATTTGCCACTCTACTTAGTTGGTGGGAAGAGTATCGCTTAACGTTGTTTTTTAGTTTTTGCATCCTGCAGCTGCTTTGATTAACATAAACAAGGACATTTGGAAACTGTACTTTAATGAGCTGCTTCCAACCTTTGTTGCTTCCGGTGATGATGGAAACTATGCACAAACTGCTGCTACCGATCTTTCACTGTTGCAGGTAAATTTTCCTGTGGAAGTTATGCAGAACCATGTTGTTTTTTAACCAACTTTCATTTTGGTGAATGCGTTTTGGTCCAACTCTATGAGAGAAATTACTACAACAATGGCCTAAACTAGAGTTGGCTGTGACATGTGACAATGTTTCTTTTATTCCATGAAATATCTGCAGGCCATCTCTAGAAGGATTCATTATGGAAAGTTTGTAGCTGAGGCCAAATTCAGAGAATCTCCTCAAGGCTATGAGCCTTTAATTCGTGCTAAGGTATATATGCAATGTAATGTTTTCATTCTTAACAATTGTAGTGGCTTATGTGGTCACATTGTACTCAAAAACCTTGATGTTGATGCTATTGCAATAGCAGCTTGTTTTTAAAACCTTGGTCATTACATTATTTTTGCAAGATAGCAAGTGTCATGCTCTATGATAATTTTCCCAAGTACTATTAGCTCTTGTTGGTTTTTGACTCAATGCCATTCTAAATGTTTGGTATTTGCAGGACAGAGAAGCATTGATGAAATTGTTGACATCTAAGAGAGTTGAAGAGATGGTGGTGAAGAGGGTTACAAAGAAGGCCATGGTGTTTGGGCAGGAAGTGAGCCCTGGTCGTGATGTCAATGGAACAAAATACAAAGTTGATCCATCAGTAGTTTCTCTCTTGTACCAGAAATGGTTAATACCCCTCACAAAAAACGTTGAAGTCGAGTACTTACTAGGACGTCTCGATTGAAGATTTGAAGCCATTTCAATGCAAACAATTTTTAATAAAGAAACATGGTGTCATTGTTTAATTTAAAAAGATCGGTTAAGAAAATAATACTATTTATTTATTACATAACCTTTTAGAAAGTTTTACAAATTATGCAAAGAAGTATTGAAATTTTTATTCTTGCAAAGCATTTCTTGTTGGATTTTAGTCTGTTAATTGTTGACTTTAATTATGAGGTGTTAACGTTATCTTTAATGATAACTTACATAATTTTTTTTATTAATGATATAATTATCCTTTTTTATTTTTAATTTATCAAGTAGTTAATTTAAATAAAAAATTAAGTAAATTTTGACAAAGATAGGATTTAAACTTAGCTCTTTTTAATTTTTAAATGTTAACATAACCACTAAGTCAATAATCTAACCAATAAATATTATAAAATATTTACATATATAAATATTTCACATAAAATTTATTTATTATCATATATTTATTTATTATTTCTTGTGTTTTCAACGAGAATTTAATATTTTGAATAAAAATATATTATATCTTTAATGACTTTGTGTGATGGATAATTAAAATATATAGAAGAAATGAAATTGTTATCTCGATTTTTTCAAATATTTTATTTTGCTCTTTCAACTTTCATTCTATTTGTTGAATTAGTGGTTCTGTTCATATGTTTTGTTAAATGTACATTTTTGAATTTTTTTAAAAATATTTTTAATTTTTTTGTAAAGTATATTTTTTATCCCTAAATTTCTGTAAATTTTTGTTTTTGTTCCTTACACTTTTTTGTGAAATAAAAGTTTGAGACTAAGATTCAAAAAAAGTAGGGATCAAAAGAAAAAATTTAGAAAAAAAATATATTTTACCAAAAAATTAAAAATATTTTTTAAAAAAAATCCAAAAATACACACTTTAACAAAGCATATGGATGGGATAATCAATTCTTCAAATAAAATGAAAAGTTGAATGAACAAAATCAATCGTTAAAAAGTTAAAGTAACAAAATAAAAAATTTTAATTTTAATTTAAAAAAATTAAAAGACCAATTTTATACTTTATCTTAAAATATAAAAGAGGCTTATTCGTTCAATTGTAGAAGCAACAAAACTAATGGTTTTCAATAATGAACATAGGATCGCATTGAAAAAGGAAAGAGACGCGTGAAATAGTTCAAAAATTTAGATTATTTAAATAATTAATTTTATATATAATCAAAGTGTGTTTGAGATAGTTAAAAGATTTAGAATATTTTAATAATCAATTATATGTTAATTTGGTTTGGATGCAACCAAAAAATAATTTTTACATGATAAAATAAAAAAAAACGTTAAAGTAACTGGAAAAAAAACTATTAAAAAATAATCATAAATTATAAATATTCAACTACATCAAAACAATTTATTTTTTCAAAAAATAATCCTCTTTCATATTTAAATTATGGTTTATTTTGCAAACAACTTGTAATCTAAATACAACTTAGATTATGATTTCCAAATAAGTTCTTATTATTATAATCGATTATAATTATAATTAATTTTTATTTGGATAAATTTATTAAAAAATAATTAATTTTATTTTAATGCAATAAGAAAATTAATTTTTTTTATAATAAAAGAGTGTAAAAACAACTAAAAGAAAATAGTTAAAAAATAATGATAAATTAAAAAAATTTAATTTCATCAATTTTTTTAAATAATTTTTTTTTCAAATTTAAACTATTTGTGTGAAACATGACGTTTTTAAAAACAACTTAGATTCTATAAAATAGTTTAAATTATGCATTCGAAGCTTGCTCGTGTCAAAGAAAGTTGGTCAAAGATTATAAAATCTATTTTTCTTGAATTAATTTAAAATAATATTTTAATCAATTAAACAAAAGTGTTAACTTTTGATATATCAAACAAAATATACAATAATTACATATTTTGATATAATAATTATATTATTTATTTAATAAGTTATTCCATATGAATTATACCAACTATCTAGATTAATAAGTGTATGTTTGTTTGTTTGGCCAAACCTCTGCTGCAGAGCGTTTGATGCACTTCACCTGAACCGAGAAGTTACACATGGAATGCTTCTTGCAAACTGAGTTTGGAAGTCTTCAACGGTATCCCAAACATGCTTTAAGACATAAAACATAAACGTAATTGGTGTGATAACTGACAAGTTATATCTTCGTTCCTATCACTAATATTTTCTAGATAACTGGACTAAAGACAAATTTGTTTGGATTACTTTGACTGTCGTTACTTAAATTTCTTTTGCACACAACTAAAAATCAAATATAGAACTTTCAACTAAATAATTCGTTTCCATCATGCATAAGCGCATATCGTCTAATTGCCATGTCACCCTCTCGATTTAATGACACTTAACAAGTTGTATGAATATGAATTAATGACATTTGAATGTTTAATATATTTTTAATTGAATATTTAATGGAACTAAAATATTATTGTATTTGGACTAAAATATTAAACGTATTTAATATAAGTGTAGAATAAATCAGGGATGTTCGCGGTGCGGTTTGGTTCGATTTTTGAATCCGAACCAAACCCAAAATAAAATCGCAGTTCGGTTTGGTTCGGTTTTAACATAACATCAAATCCAAACCAAATCAAACCAAACCAATTTTTTGCGGTTTAGTTCGATTCGATTTCGCGGTTTTTTTTTAATCTATTATCATAATTTAATTTTTTTAATTAAATTCACATAATTATTATTTTATATTATTTTTTTTATTAAATTTTGATTTACATATTTTAGTTTAAAAAATATTATTTTTACTTCTATTTAACATTATTATAAAATGATATTACTAACTTTTTTTTGTAACATAATAATAAATCATGTTTCACTTTATATTTAATTTAATGTTATTTAGTAATATCAATATATCTTTTTGTAATATATGAAAGTATGTGTCATAATATATTATAAATTTATTATTAAAAAAATATACTATAAATCACATATTATGATCATAAAAAATTAAAATATTGTTAGTTAAATAATATTAAATATCTAAAAGTAAATCAATATAATTATAGAATGCGGTTTGGTTCGGTTTAGTTTGGTTTTTTATAATAAAATCAAAAAATCAAACCAAACCGCAAAAAATATGCGATTTTGGAAATTTTTGGTCCATGCGATTTTTCGATTTAATCGGTTTTTGATTTTTTTTGGCGGTTTCACGGTTTAGTTCGGTTTGGTTCAGTTTATGAACACCCCTAGAATAAATTATCAATCAAGGAAATAAATTATTATATTTAATTATTCCATTAAATTTAAATTTTATTCTAAAAAATCTCTTTGGTTTAAATATAATGCGAGTAAAGTAGATAAAGTTAACTATAGATAAATATATAAATGACATTTTAATAAATAAAAAAAAAAATTTGTTGCTTATAAACAAAAATGGAAGTATTGGTTATATATAGGATCAGAAATACAACATTTGACAAATCATCTATACCAAAGAAAATGAAGGGTTACCTTTAATTATTTTATAAGTTTAATTTTTATTAAAAAAAAAAACTCTTTTGTTTAAACAAAGTGAGCTTGAGGTAGATAAAATTGCTAATAAATATGACAAAATAAAAGGTAAAAGTGTTAGATTATATATATATGACCAAAGGTAAGGGGTGTATTATATTTTGATGCATGTACTAGTAGTATTAAGATATTATTAAATGAAAATATATATTTTTAAAGAAAAAATAATTAGACTTTAAATTTTGAAAACATCAATTGTTTTTTCTTTAAAAAAAAACTAAAACATCTAAAGATACAAATAAAAAGTAGTAAAAAAAATATAGTAAAAGTTTTACGACTCTTTACAGGTAAAAAAGTTGAATGAATTCTATTTTTTTTAAAGTAATCTAATTTATATTGATAAAATAAATTAATAGGTATATCTACCTTCTAAAAAAAAATAGTATTTTTTTTCTTGTGAGCAATAAAAGAGTTTTGGATTAAAGTCTTACCAAGAAAACACTAAAAGTCTGAGAGAAAACAAAATGAAAAAAAGCATCAAATAAAATAATAAGAACACAAAAAAGATGAACAAAATAAAAAAAAATTGATTTCAAGATCAAAGAATGACCATAAAAAAAATATTGTTTTGGAGTAACTTATATGTCCATCTTGATCGAGGAGTCAATACAATTTAACTCGTACAAACTGACTTGAAAATGTTTATTTGTTGTTGTCTCTTATCAACTAGAGGCACATGCAAAACGTGTGACTCCAAAGACTTAATCAATTTTTTTACCCAACTAGTATATAAATCACAGTTGGATACGAAATAATATCAATTATTATCCATATCTCTAAACATTGACTTTGACATTGGAGTATTTGCAAGTACTTCACCGCCGTTAAGTTATGCATTTATCTTTGTCATATTCTGTTGTCCGATTTGATCTTCGATCATTCTATTTGATTTTATCTCTATCTTGATTTGATTAACTCATGATCTTAATCGAACATTTGGTGTTAGGAGGACCTAAATCTCCTTTGTATCGCCACTCATTCATCCCTGTCGTATTATATCATTTGGTTAGATTTTCGATCTTTTACATATTCATTCCCGTTTTATTACGTCGTCTGGTTTGAATCTTCACATTGTTTCTAAATTGAATCAATTGTCTCTAAATTGAATCAATCTATGTATGATTCCAAACTGAATAGGTATATTTATCAATAAAATTATTAAACCAAAGTTAACAAAACTATATAACCTAAAATTGAATTGAATTGCAAATTTCATTGGGTTATTTTTTTTTATTCTGATTTTATTGGGTTAATTGGTTTCGTTATTTTGACAATGCACAATGTAATAGAAAATTTTGGGTAAGAAACTAAGAATCCAATTATCCTGGCCCGAGGACACATGCGTCTTTCTGTTTTCTTTTCAGCGAACTTAGGACAAGTTAGAAGAAGTCAAGAGGTGGTGCTTGACCATATTACATATATATACCCCTTCCCAACACGCGAAAAGCATTTTTTTCATTTCCAGAAAATCGAAACGGTTCACGTTGTTCGCACTCACTCAGTGACACTCACTCACTCACTCACTCACACACTAGCAGAGTTTACAGAGAGAACCCTAACCTAAAGTCCCAAATTTCCATTTCAGCAGACACATTGTTCGATCGGCATGGATCACGTTGGTTCTAGCAAAGACGGCACCAAGGCGGGGATGTCCGCCGCCGCGATGGATATCGACGACATCGACGACGACCTCGGCGACGTCGACCTCGACCCGACCAACGCCGAAATCCTCGAGGAGCTCGGAGAGGACATGGTGAAATACTGGTGCAAGAAATCGTCGATGATGTTCTTCGACCAGTACGGTCTGATTAGCCACCAGATCAACTCCTACAACCACTACGTCTCCGTCGGCCTCCAGAAAACCTTCGACTTCTACGGCGATCTCGTTGTCACGCCTGGCTTCGATCCTTCCAAGAAGGGAGAGAACGAGCATTTCCGTTACGCCTCCGTCAAGTTCGGCAAGGTTAAGCTTGACAAGCCCATGTTCTGGGGCGGTGAAGGCAACGCGCAGGAGTTTAAGATGCTTCCCAGACACGCGCGCCTCCAGAGGATGACCTACGCTTCGAAAGTCAAAATCGAAGTTAAAGTTCAGGTAAGGGAAAAAAATGGTTTGTAATGTAGGCTTGTTTGTTACTTTGTTGGAGTAATTTGTGATTGCGTGTGCATTTTGTATGTGTAGGTTTATGTTCCGAAGAAGGTTCGGAGTGATAAATTCAAGACTGGGAAAGAGGAGTTCCTTGATAAAGAGATTTTGAAGGAAGACGAGAGGGAAATCATCATTGGGAGATTGCCTGTCATGGTCAAGTCTGATTTATGCTGGATGAAAGACGCCGATAAGGAGGATTGTGAATTTGAACATGGAGGCTATTTTATCGTTAAGGGCGCAGAGAAGGTTCGTTGCTCTCTTCAGCTTTTTCTATTGTTTTGAGAAAATAGTATATATGCCGATACTGTAATGGGTTTATGTACTGTTAACCAATCATAAATCACTTTGTTGAGTTTTGCAATAACTACTTTTAAAGTCTTATTTAACATAATTTCCTGTGGTCGATTCCCTTTTGAGTGCAAAATTTAGCGGTAGTCATGCAGATTAGTCCCTCATTCAGTGGGTTGGAGGACATCCATGGTATCTGATAACAAAAAGAGGGTCATATTTAATATAATTTCTGATTGGTCGATGGTTTAAAACTTTACACTGATGGTGCATGGAAATCAATCTCTTAATCTTTGTTGTGTCTTCATTATATATTTCTTCAATCTATATTTTTATTGTGTTAATAAATATGAATTTGTTTTGTGTGGAAAATTGTTGCAGACTTTTATTGCACAGGAGCAACTATATTTAAAGAGGCTATGGGTTATGAACACTCCAGGCTGGATGATTGCCTACAAGTCGCAGAATAAGAGAAACAGGATGGTTATTAAACTGGTAGGCAATTCCAGGAATGATGAAGTGGAGAATGGGGACATGTTTCTTACTGTATATTTTTTGTCTGTTGAGGTTCCTGTGTGGGCACTGTTTTTTGCTCTTGGTGTCTCATCTGACAGAGAGATTGTAAATCTCATTGGTTGTGACAATGATGATGTCAGAATTCAGAACATTCTCTTTGCGTCTGTTCGCGATGCTGATGAGAAATGTGGAGAAACATTCCGGAGAGGTAGGAGTGCAGTTCAATATTTAGAAAAATGTGTGAAAAGTGTTCAATTTCCGCCTTTGGAGTCTATTCAAGAGTGCCTTGAAATGTATGTCTTTCCTGGAATTAGTGGTTTAAGTAGGAAGGTGCGCTTCCTTGCATATATGGTGAAAGGCCTCTTGCTGGCTTATACTGGACGCAGAAAATGTGACAACAGGGATGATTTTCGAAATAAGAGGCTTGAATTGGCCAGTGAGCTTCTTGACCGTGAGTTGAAAGTGCACATTGGACATGCTCGGAAGCGAATGTCAAAGGCTTTGCAGAGAGACCTTTATGGAGATAGGGATGTACGCCCAATTGAGCATTATCTCGATGCGTCCATAATTACAAATGGTTTGCAAAGGGCATTTTCAACAGGAGCATGGACACATCCGTATAAGAGGATGGAAAGGATCTCAGGTGTGGTTGCAAATGTTGGGCGCACTAATCCCTTACAAACCATGGCTGAGTTAAGAAGAGCAAGGCAGCAGGTCCAGTACACAGGAAAAGTTGGGGATGCTAGATATCCGTGAGTCACTTTAAGCTTTGTGTCTAGTTTAGTATTGTTGTTGTTTTCTTTCTGCAGTTGTGCAGTGAGAAGTGTGTTAGACACTTGGACAACTTAAATAGTTTTTTAGTTCTTTACAGCCTTTATTGTTCCTTTTCTTTTTTGCTTTCATTTATTATAACAGAGGTTTGTGGTTGCAGGCATCCTTCTCACTGGGGCAAGGTTTGTTTCCTCTCTACCCCAGATGGTGAAAATTGTGGACTGGTAAAAAATTTGGCTGTCACAGGATTAGTAAGTACTGATGTATCTGATGTATCTGAATCTATGCTGCCTAAACTGTTGGATTGTGGAATGGAAGAACTTGTTGATGATACTTCCACTCCTCTTGGCAAGAAGGACAAAGTCCTCCTAAATGGTGATTGGGTCGGAGTGTGTCCTGATTCCAGTTCTTTTGTGGCAGAGCTACGAAGTAGAAGACGTAGAAATGAGTTGCCTCATCAGGTTTACTTTTAATATCCCATTTTAAGTGGTTTTGTGTGCTCTACTAGTCATATTTTTAGAACATTCTTTTAATTTGACCCATGTAGTGGATCTCACCTTGTGGGAAAAGGCTTTTCTTATTGTTGTTGTATGTTTTTAATTTGAGTTATAAACTGTCAAAATCTAGTTAGTAGCATTTAGAAACTTAATTTATGTCTTTGTGAGGACTGATGATCCTGTTTCTTTTGAACCTGGTGATAACTATTTTCCATTGTAGGTGGAAATCAAGAGAGATCAATCTCAACATGAAGTGCGCATATACTCTGATGCGGGAAGAATTCTACGTCCTCTTTTGGTAGTTGGTAATCTACTCAAGGTTAAAGGATTTAAATCAGACCGTAACTCTTTCCAATCTCTATTGGATAAAGGTGTGATTGAGCTAATTGGACCTGAAGAAGAGGAAGACTGCTGTACTGCCTGGGGTGTTGAGTATTTATTTGGAAAAGAAGGAAAACGGTCTGTAAAGTACACTCACTGTGAACTCGATATGTCATTCTTATTGGGTTTAAGCTGTTCCCTTGTACCGTTTGCTAATCATGACCATGCAAGGAGGGTACTCTACCAGTCTCAGAAGCACTCCTCACAGGCTATTGGCTTTTCGACTACAAACCCAAACATTAGAGTTGATACTTTGTCTCATCAGTTACACTATCCTCAAAAGCCCCTTTTTCGAACAATGACTTCAGATTGTCTTGGAAAACCAGACCAGTCAATGGGTCAAAGTAAAATACCTCCAAAGGCAGAATTCTATAATGGGCAGAATGCAATTGTGGCTGTCAATGTACATATGGGATACAATCAAGAGGATTCCCTGGTGATGAACTGTGCTTCACTGCAGCGTGGTATGTTCAGATCTGAGCACATAAGGAGTTACAAATCTGAAATCGATAATAAGGAATCTTCAGATAAGAAGCGAAAACCTGAAGACATTGTAAATTTTGGAAAGCTACAAAGTAAAATTGGCCGAGTTGACAGCCTTGATGATGATGGCTTTCCATATGTTGGTGCTAACTTGCAAAGTGGTGATATTATTATTGGGAAGTGTGCTGAATCTGGTGCAGACAACAGTGTAAAGTTAAAGCACACGGAAAGGGGTTATGTGCAAAAGGTTGTGCTGTCTTCAAATGACGAGGGGAAGAATTTTGCTGTGGTTTCATTAAGACAGGTAACTGGTGAATCCCAAAACTACTTTAATGAAGTTGCTGTGTACATGATCTTTTAGGAATTACTGCAACGTACATAACTTACTGTATGCTCAAGTACATGCAATGTACTAATTTGTGCATCATCTGAACATGGATGTTTTGTTACACAACTGAAAGCTAACTTTAATTTGATCTCTGGATAAATCTGTTATTTAATAACATTGTAGGTTCGAAGTCCAGTTCTTGGAGACAAGTTCTCCAGTATGCATGGACAAAAGGGAGTTTTGGGATTTCTGGAGTCTCAGGAAAATTTTCCTTTCACAAGACAAGGCATTGTTCCTGATATTGTCATAAATCCACATGCATTTCCCTCACGACAAACTCCTGGGCAACTCCTAGAGTCTGCTTTAGGAAAGGGGATTGCTTGTGGTGGTACAGTGAGATATGCTACGCCTTTCTCCACTCCTTCTGTTGATGCCATTACTGAACAGCTTCACAGGTACAGTTTTATTATGCTATTCAGTTTACTTCAAATGCAGTTTGGATTACTCTATTATGTGAGCCATTCTTTAGAAGAGGAACTTGCATTTCAGCTTCTGCCCTTGCTTACTGTATGACTGATGTTTTTTATGTTATTTTATTTGAGCCCTCACCCATTTTACTTTTGAGAATATGGCAGAGCTGGGTTTTCAAGATGGGGAAATGAGAGGGTATACAATGGAAGGACTGGTGAGATGATTCGATCACTCATTTTTATGGGACCAACGTTTTATCAACGTCTGCATCATATGTCTGAAGACAAGGTGAAATTCCGGAACACTGGTCCAGTTCACCCACTGACCCGACAACCTGTAGCTGACAGAAAACGATTTGGAGGTATCAAGTTTGGTGAAATGGAGCGCGATTGCCTGATAGCTCATGGTGCATCCGCCAACCTGTATGAACGCCTCTTTACACTCAGTGACTCCTCTCAGATTCACATCTGCAGCAAATGCAAAAATGCTGCAAATGTGATATTGCGGCCCGCCCCTGGTGGCCGGAAAATACGAGGACCTTATTGCCGTCACTGTGAATCTGCGGATGACATTGTGGTTGCCCGTGTCCCGTATGGGGCAAAGTTATTATGCCAGGAGCTCTTTAGCATGGGTATAAATCTTAAATTTGAAACCGAACTTTGCTAGACAAACTAGTGTCGCTTTTTCTCATTTCCATGAATTCGGTGTAGATATTACTGTCGTTCGTGGATGTTTCTTTGAATGCCAGCCATTGTGAGAAATTGAAGACAAGACTTTTAAAAAGGATTATTTAAACCTTTTACTACCTTGGGAGACATTGGCGGTTTATGCAGGTGCACATGTGCACCCTCAAGATTTTACCCTTCATCACCTTATGCTATTTTAACTGTTAATTAGCAAATGTGTCACCAGATATTAGTGAAAGCAAAAGGTTTTTAAAATTATAAAGTTGAATTTTTATTCTCCCTTCTAAAATACTCTTTTATTAGAATTGATTTTTTATTCTTAAATGGAATGACATTTTTTATACTCTTTCTTCACATGAGTTTGCAATTAACAATGAACAGAAGGCCCAACAAAGTCTATGAGTGTAGGCAATGACACTGTCGAAACCTCAACAAAAGAACCTATCTTTCCCATGGCCTCCTTTGTCTACCTCCAATTCACATTTTTTGCTGCTATTACAATTTACATGGTGCATTTTACCACACATTACGGCAATTTTTCAAAATAACATAATTTTTTCCTTTTCATTGCAACGCACATTGGCTTTATTCATTTTTTTACATCATAAAATAAAATAATAATTAGATTGAACTTGTATGATCTTTCTCCAGCTCTTGAAATGGAACAGCATAGGGTGAGTTCCAATCAGCATTAAAAATTTCCCTAAGTTGAGAGATGATGGCAGTGTTGTGTGTCCCAAAGCTCACACCTGCTGTTGTGTAGAAGTAGTCCCATACAAGATTGCTAGTTCCAATGTGTGCCCTCACATCACTAACTGCATATTTTCCATGATTCACTCTTGTAAAATCAGGGTATAAGTTTCCTGTTTTTGTTCCACCCTTAATGGCAGGTCCTGTCATGTTGAAACCTGGAATCACATAATATTTTATCTCAACTTTCCCAGAGCATGTGTTGTATTTTGAGGAAGAGCAGAGAGTGTTGGTGTAGAGGAGAGAATTTAGGTACACATCTGTGTTGTTGATGGAGTGTGCCCAATATGCCACCAATATCTGCACTGTTGCATTCTTGGAAAACACCACCTGTGTTTGGTGGAACTTTGTTAGAAAAATGTAACACTATATAATGGAAAATATTGATGGAAATGAAAGTTGAAAAGTCTTAAGTATTAACAACTTAAGATGTGTAGGGTGTCATTGATAACTAGTGAGAATAGAGTATGTCACATGCCACTCAAAATGGCACCAAACAACATTGTAAAAATGTCATGAATAATGATGCTTTGTCTTCTATGATATTTAGGATGCCTTGCCAAAAGGTGAAAAAACCAAAGAGAGCAAACAAGTGAAGAAACAAAGGTAGAAACACTTGAAGTTACCTGTGATATTGCAGATGATAGGGATGACCAGTAAATTGTTTGGTCCATAAATTCTGACTGACCTAGCCAGTCCATGGTACTGATTCTAACTGTTTCCTTGTTTCCAACAGACTTAATTGTATCAATCCATGCTTGCTCATCAGCCTGATATTTGCCAAATAATAGCTGCAGACACCAAAAATACTAAGGATGATCCAATGAAGATTGATTTTGAAACTCATTGTGAACAATTAGAAAATTATTTAAATTGTAAGTTTGTGCTGCCATAAAACTAAGTCAACCCAATTCTGATGTCTGGATTCAAGGATGTGTTAAAGTAAATGCTACCTCTGGGGGTGCAAAGGATAGATAGCTAGCTTGGGGATGCTTTGTTGAATAGTTTTGTTGCCCTGGAGTTTGAAATGGGACCTTAAACATATAAGGTTCAGACAGAATAGGATATCCTGCAATATGAGGAGTCTCTAGATACTGAGGGAGAGGCGACCTGTGATGTGACAAATAATTAGATACAGTTATTATGAATTAAAAGGTGAATGAATTTTGTTTCCTCATGCTTAGAAAATCACACAAGTAGCAATTGAGTGAAGGGAAACTCTTAAGTAAACACATTTTTATCATCAGGTCCAGATTTCTTACTTGCACCTCTCTCTATGATTAATGAAATGCGACCAGCAAGGAACCTTTCTCTCAACTTGCCAGTCTTGATCAAACACTGTTTTTGTGTAAGCTGAAGAATTAAGAGATGCTAGTGTCCATAAATTGTCAAAGTAGATCTCAACCTTTTTAGCTATTTCAGGACAATCAGCAAAGTAAATTCCCAGTTCCTTGACCTACAGCAAGCAGCAATTAACCAGTATCATGGGTTTGGCAGATAACAGAATCATCCAATGAAGAAAAGAGGAATTATATTAACACAACAAAATCTTTGAAAAAGATAACGGGGAACATTAATAAGAGGGTTGATGCTTCATGATCTAGATTTGTGGATGGAGGCATATTGACATAAAACAAATTCAGCATAGCACATGTAACAAAATTACCTGGGTGAGAGATTTCCAATCATTGTTTGCAGATCCAATATACACATCCTTACTATCAGATATCCAAACTTTGGCATGAACAATGCCGGAGCCCCACCAATCCTCTAGTAGCAATGTCACATTCTCAACATTTGGCCTTCCGAAAGCAAGTTTGGATGGTTCTGAGGCAAAAGTTGGATACACTCCAGAGTGGGACAGTAACCTACCTCAATATATCCATTTGAAACATACAACATAAGATTGAGATTACCTTGTCTATATTGAGTTTACTTAATATAGGTTTGTTTAGGCAAGCTTCTCTTCTCTATAAGCATTTTTAGAAAAAGAAAATATGAAATGAGTTCCTCCATAAACTAAAATTTGCTTATCTAAAAGATGTGAGAATTTTATAAATTAGCTTATGGAAATGCTTATTTCATATTTTATTCTAAAGTGCTTTTAGAGAAGCTTATCTAAATAGACCCTAAGCACAAGCATGCATCCATCATCAACAAACCCCATTTCAAAGTTAATTGATTTATGGTATGATTGTCAAACTGACAGTATTCACTATTCAATTAAAGTCTAACATCCACCAATGAGGCGCATGGTAAGCCAAATTGAAACGCACCTGATGCTAACATTACGGTCAGCAGCAGCAGCATCCAATGCTTGATAAAGGGCAACACCTTGATCGGCACCGAATTCATGCATCTGCTGTTGACTGTAACCATAGTCCCCGGAGCGAGGATCGTTGGGAGAAGGCAGCAGCTGCCAGTACTGAGCAATTATGTGAAGCCTTGTGGTGGAGTTTGCAGCCAGCCACCGAAGCACATCCCCTACAACCCAGTCATGAGTCACAAAGGGGTAATAACTACTAATAGTAATAGCATGTCCATGTATCAAATTATTGGGTAGTCTCAGATCACCGCGTGTTCATAGTCCCGAACAATTCTAGTAGAAATTGGTCGAGACTATGAACACGGTATATCAGGTATATTAGTTAATAGAACTTAGACTAAGTTTCGTATGGAGATTAATTGAGATAAAAATAGTTAAAACAAGGACCATATTATAATTACTGCTACTATTACATTTACGTACCAGTAGAGAGGGTGCCGGGAACATGGGATAAGTGGGGCATATTGGTGGGAATGGATTGCACTAACCATGCTTTACAGTGGTGAGAGGATGATTTTGATTCGCAGACACTACTCAACAACAACAACGATAACAATATATTATAACACACGAAGACACCAATCCTCGGACTTTGTCTCATGATTTTCTTTAGTGAGTGACTGAGATAAGATAACTGATAACATACGGCAAGCAAAAATGAAAAGTTGTACAGTATTATTATTATTTTGGTTTGATAAAGTTTTTTTCTTTGGTGCAATACATACAGCTACTGCCCCAGTTGACTTTAAATGGGGTCAACGTTACGTGAAACTACGAACAGCTGAATGTTCTTGGAATAGCCGGCGTTAAATGCTAATTAGTAATTAATCATTGCCGGATTCATACTGCAATTACTCCGTTATACTCGGATCCAATGCAGGCCTATGCACTTATTCTCTTTAAAAATTAAATTGGCATTGTCGTACTTACTCTTTAGAAGTGAATATTTATTTTATCGTCACTATTTAAAATCAAGATTTAATGATGAACAAAACCTAGACTTCTTTAGATATTTTTAACAGGAAAATTATATTTGTGATTGAAATTGAAGAACACCACACATAAAAATACATTTAAGTTTTGTCCTTTACTAATTATTGACACGTGAAAATAGAATTAACATGTTAACATTTTAACAAATTTATAGTAACAGTGATTTCTCCACACACACCATTGTTGATATTTATTTTAAAAGTCACACATAAAGTGTTGTTATTTTATTAACTAATCAGCATATCAAAATGAAACTCAAATTAAGATCAAATGTTAGCATATTTATAAAGACCAAAAATATATTTAAACATTCAAGCTAGAAGCAATGCTACATATCCCTAACCCAGTGAAAGGTCTTGCTGCAGTTCAGAGTAAGATAAACTACATTACATGTTAACAGTAACAACATCCTACAACCACTTTACACTTAGACAGCAATGCAATTTGAATCGTTCCAAATAATCTACCAAGTCCCTAAGAAATAGAATGCCTCTGGTGTCGGCCATATGATTTGGTATCTCCCTGGCCTAAAGTAGTTGTTGGGCTACTAGAACTCCCTGAAGTCTCTGAGCTCCTATTCTCTCCTTGCCATTTTCTCAAACTCCATAACTTGTCAAAGATTCTCCTCGACCGTGATGGCAGCAACTGAATGCCACTTTTGCTGGCTTTGCTATTCTTCTTACACAACTTCCTATTTTTGTGCAACTCTTCATCCTTGATCCTCAAATGACTCATCTGATTCTTGAGGGGTTGGCAGCTAATGCTATCTCGCGCTGGTGTCTCACATCCTTCATCTTGCTTCATTGGAGAGCATAAAGGGTCACGTGCACTATTGTTACCAGGTGTTCGAAAACTGACAGAAGATCTGGCCTGATCAAAGAAGAGGACCTGCACTACAACTCGAAGAGGAAGGCGTTCGTTCTGTGCAGCATGCACAGAAGCACCTGCTGTCAATTTCCGGACATCCATTAGTCCACATAGCTTCTTCCTTTCAGCTTTCGTCAAATTCGGGTGTGCCTGACAACAGAAGAGCAAAGTTAATGACAAGTTAAGAACTCAGCAGGAATAGTCAACAAAATCCTACCTTCAAGTAGATGTCTATAGCTTTGTATAGACCATCATGATCTGGTCTAGCAAAACCTGGAATGGATTGTGACAAATCAACAAAACTAGAGAGACCAAGATTAGGATCATGTGCAATTTCTCCAAGATAACCATCCACCAACTTGCCAACATGCAATAAAGACCTACGTGCTAAAATATATGTATCTTCTCCTCCATGTTTCTCCTCTACAACCTCCATACCACAGCTTCCCTTTTCGTGATTCATATATTGATTCAAAATACCTTGTACCAAATGAACATCATATGTGGTAATCTGGGGAGACCTTGCTGGAATCAGTAAATCTTTGACACAAGCCTCATGCAATTTGAGGCTAATGCTCTTCATCAATTCCTCTATTGATGACTCATTTGCTCCAACTAATATGGCCACTCTCAATAGCTTCAGCAAGAAACTACACGGACAACCAATGCCACTATCGTATGGCAGTAAACAGACAATTGTTTGTACCACAGATTTGGTCCTTGAGGTGTTTGCATTAGAAACCAATGTATCAACCGAATCAGGTATCCATCTTAATGCATAGGTTTTTAGTGCCTCGCCAATAACAACACCATCCATTCTTCCCTTTGATTTCACAACAACCATTACTCGTTTGTATAGATCAATGTCCAGCTCACATATGTCTTCAACCCACCAATCCTTAGGAACAGACTCGATTTTCTCTAAAAATGTCATCTTGTCCTCAACAATATTATCAGGTTCAGTTAATTTCCTATCATAAGTGTAAGACCAAGTGATGTATGCTGGGTCCACACTAGTTTTAGAAGCTATGGAATCTATGCATCTTCCAACGATCTTCAGATCCTCGGACCATGGCAGAAGTGATTTAGAAGTTTGGAGAACAATTATAGAATCCTTCCACCGACGGAAGATACTTGAGTTAAGAAACACCTCAATCTTTAAAACCAGGTTTCCTCTGTCAACATCCTCAGTCATCTCAAGGTACTCAGCTGCACAACGAGCAGCTACAACATTGTAAGCATTAAGAGTAACAGTCATTCCATAACAGAATTTTGCACATATTTCAAAAGCCTTTGGCCCTCCAGGGAAATCGTCCAAGTAAATATCATCAGAATTCTCTTCATTAGCTTTTGATACCAATTTCTGTAGTCGGTTGCTCTTTGACAGTAGAGGGAACTGCAAATCTTAAAAGCTCAGCATTAGTAAACAACAAAAGGAGGAAGCTAAAGCAATTTGTGTCACCTAAAAACCACAAATTAGAAGGGAAAAGTGCACACTAAATGCACATAATAGAATGCAAACTTGATCCATCATGTTAAAAACACTAAAACTATTTTATTGTATGAGCTAGTATCATTGAATGATGAATATTCCCAAAATTACTACCACCTAAATTGAATAAAATAATTTGAATTTGTGTATTCTACAGGACAAAAGTTAAAATGTCAAAAAAGTATGTACCTTGTGAAGGTAAAACTTAACATCACCAACATTAACGGTAACATCTGTAGCCAATTCAGATGAGACATACCTGCATGAGAATTCAACTTGGTATGGTAAGCTTATAAAGAGCAGTTTTTTTTGTAGGGAAAACTAAATGAATATACATGAAACATCCCCCCACCCCGGTGCAAATATGTGTGTGTGTGTGATTAACCACATGCCATGTTTGTAAGCTTTGTTTCAAGTGTCAACTTATGATGTAACAACTTATGGAAGTCGGGTCTTTTGGCCGAAATATTTCAATTAGGATGCATGCTATCCATATTATACTGGCAGGGCCAAGGTTTTCATGTTTGGACAGCTTGTTTTGAAGAAATAGTAGTTTCTCTTTCCATCCTCTGAGAGAACTTTGGACAAAAAACAACTATTCCCCTGAAAACAAGCTCTGGGAAGAAAAACAATCGTCCTTGTCACATCCTCATAGGAAGAAACCTCAACTTACAGAGAAGAAAAATAAAAGCAAAACAATTTAATCCCCGATATTAATTAATTGGATGCACTTCCAAAATAATATTGATTAACCAAAGTTGTCTCCTAATTGCACACATACATATACCACACGCATGAAATGAAAGATGATATTTCATTGTCAAGCATGCTTTAGAACAGGCAGAAAAGGCACCAAACCATGTTAAGTCACCTCTTTAAAACATTCCACCCTCAAGTGAAACTCTTTAACCTTATTATCATCGGGGAATGAGTCCTTTTTACATGAATTCCACCCTTGCAAATTTTCTCAGGGTCCACTAGGACCTCATTTAGGATTTTTTGCAACTACCTTTTGTTTTTTTTTCACACAAGAATTTCCACATCCACGTACACAGAGGCAACAAAACAACAATGAGTGCCCCACCCCAGTAACATGGCATCCAAAAACTCGTGAGGTAAAGAAAACAGACACGGTGAGTATATTAATATTGTTTTATTAAAAATAAAAAGGCCTGTCTCCCTCACCCATAATTGAAGGTGATTGGTACCTCACATCACTTTACCATAGTTGGACCACAAGCTCGTGAAACATATCACAGTTCAAAGAATGGACCACGATCTCTTTCTCCCACCCCTTTTAGTTACCAGCAACAAAATTAGAATGCTAACATAAATTCTAATAAGAGAAAATAATCTACACACTCGCAATGTAATAATTCCCTGTCATCCAATCACAAATCATTAAATTTGTTGACTTCTACAACAATTACCTTAAAAACTGCTTATATCATATCAACCATGATTCCTGATTGGTTGAAAGTGTCAAATTTTTTTTACATTATATAGAAATTAAACTCTTGTGTCAATGGGGTGTGTCATGTGTGGACAAATCTTGGTGGTAAATTGAAGTCAACAAGTTTCTGAGTCATAGTGGCTGACTAGACTTAAATGCATGTATGATGAAATGACAGTGTTATTAAAGTTGAATGGTGAAGAGAGGTGCAAAATGCATGCAGGATCTAATCAACAATAAAATTAAAGAAGAGAAAGAGAAGGTGTGAGAGTCTGTGAGGTGAGTAATAGCACTAACCTGATAGAGTTTCCATCAGCTTGAAGAGAATCAGGCTTGGAACCCAACTTCATAAACTTCATTGCTATGTTATGTTTTCTCTCTCTCAAAGCAAAACCAAATGTGATTGAGACAAATACAGTGAAGAATGAATGGACTTGTTGAAAGTTGAAATCTCAAGTCAAGTTTTGCATTGCAGGTATAAGGTAAAAAAGAAAGAAAAGAAGAGACAGACAGGGTGGCACTGGCTCAGGCTCAGATGTGGTTGGACCCTTTTGTCCCTACTCTTTATTCTTTTTAACCGCTTTAACCTTGTACAATCCATCTTTTGTCTGTTTTGCTTTGGAGGAGGATGATGCTGATGCTATCTGTGTCGTCACACGTGCTGTTTTTCCATTCTCTGCTGACGTAATAACGTAATTCTTTCTTCCTCCTTCTCTATTACATTACACTTGCAACAACCAAAAACCAAATGCTTCTCCAACACTTCATAATAATACAAAAATATTACCTCCAAATCTCTAATATAAACAAATTTATCTAAAGGGTCTACTTCAAATAACAACACACTTTAATTTGTAGAGGGAGACCTGAGTTGAATTCTCATGTAATATATTTTTTAAATGTGACTAAATTCTGAACCAAATATTAATTTCATAATTAACTTAAATACTCCAATTATGATAATTATTAATATATATATATATAAACAAATTTTAAATATGAAAAATGTTAGTAACACCCTATTATAATTTTTTTATAAGGCTCGTTTTTTAGTTGTTTTTTTTTAACTCATCTTTAAATTTATTTGATCGATTAGAATTTTTTTTTCAATAAAAAATCTTTTATATTTCTCTCATGCAATTAAAAGTAAATAGTATTTTTTTTAAAATGATTTTTTTTTATTAAGACTGTCAAAATCAAATGATGTTAACTTATTTTTTATTTTTTAGTTAGAGATATTTTTTTCATATATATATTTCGGTTCGGACATAGTGTTTCATTTCATAAGATTGATAAAAAAAAAAAAAAAAAAACTACATTAATTTGAACTACTCTTAATTAACAGTTTACTGTATATCCTAAAAATTATAACTTCAAGTATCCTGTTATTTTGTGTTATATCTCTTTGAGCCGAAAAGCTTTCTTATAAACTGGCTACGAATATCAGGACTTTTTTTCTTTTTGAATGCATCACTGTCAGGACTTACATAATATATAATAGTATTTTTTTTTTCTAAAGCTTACAAATAATTATAAATCATATTTTAATAAAGTCACACTTTTATGAAAGTAAAACTAGTTAGATCCGGATGCGATAACAATATCAAGATGATTTGTAAGTGAAATTAATCTTTCACTCAATAAATTAAAAATATTCCTTATAAAAAAAAATTGTTTGAGTTCTCTTTCTTAAGTAGTTTTTACTTGCTAGCTCTGATCCTTTTAGAGCAAATTATAAGATCTATAAGAAATGTTCATGATTGCTTAAGTTTGTTTATTTACAGTTAAATATTTTGAACACTAATACGAAACTTTCATTTAAGCGTTGTAAAATGCTTTTTACTATTTTTTTTTGTTTGATACCTTTTTATTATTCTTACTTGAACTTTCATGAAAAGCTTTGTAAAAATATGATTTCTATCTCCAATAATAGATTATCGTATAACAATATTCGATTATCATTTTCTAAACTTGTCTAATAGTAATCTAGAACAAAATAATTTGTTGTAGATGCCGCAAACAACTCTAATCAATTATCCTATGATATAATCAATTACATAGTTTGTTTATCGCTCGGGATATTTTTTTTGAGGCTTAATAATCAACTACTTAATCTCATAATTGATTATTGATGACAAAATCTCAATTTGAGATAGAAAGGTGCGGGAAATGATATTTTTTATATTCACATGACAGAATGTGTTTATATATACACATTGTAGTACAATCTTGATCCTATAATTAAGCTAGGAGTAATTACACTAATTATAGAAATGAACATATATGGAATGGATTGATCCTGATAGCTACACACATGCAGAAACCAAATCATAGAGCAATCAAGGTCATGATACAGGGTTGAGGGATTGACATAATATCAATGATATTGTAATCAATGTGTAATCATTAGAATTATAACTTTCTCTAACTCCCCTTTTCAAACTGACGGTGACATAGTCACCCCAAGTTTGTCTCTCAAAATGTTGAACCTTGTGTGTGTGAGAGGTTTGGTTAAGCAATCTGCAATTTGGTCTGTTGTGGGCACGTAGGCTATTGTGACTTGGTTTTGAAGAACTTGATCACGTATGTAGTGGACATCTATCTCAATATGTTTGGACCGAGCATGCATTACTGGATTGGATGCCAGTGCCTTGGCACTCAAGTTATCACACCATAAAATTGGTTTCCTAGGCATAGGGAGTTTTAGCTCACCTAGGAGTGATCTAATCCAAGCTACTTCCACCGCTAGGTCACCCAAAGCTCGTATTCGTATTCGAGACTTGACCGTGACACCACTCTTTGTTTTCTTGAGGCCCACGAGATTAATGTCTCACCAAGGAACACACACTGCCCTGCCATGGATTTCCTGTCATCTATGCTAGTAGCCCAATCTGCGTAAAAAAATCCAGCAATATCAAGATCAGTTGAGGGTTTGATATGAAGGCATAAATTTGTTGTGCCATGGAGATATCTCAGTATTCGTTTTATTCCTTGCTAGTGATCTGTGGTAGGGGAACTCATATATTGGCTAAGTTTGTTGACTGAGAATGCTATGTCTGGCCTAGTGTTGGTTAGATACTGTAATGCACCTATAGCTTGTCTGTATAGTATAGGGTTGGCCATATGTTCTCCTTCAACAGTGAATTGTTTTCCTGTTGCCATTGGTGTGGGGCAAGATTAGGCTTTTTCCATATTAAACTTCTTGAGAAGGTCTCTAATGTACTTTGTTTGTTTCAAGTACATTCCACCAGTATCTCTGTGTACTTCAACTCCTAGGAAGTAGTGTAGAAGACCTAAGTCTTTAAGAGAGAAAGCAATATTTAGTTGAGTGATAAAGGTCTCTAGAAACTTCTTATTGCTCCTTGTTACTATTATGTCATCAACATATATGAGAAGGAGTGTGATATGATCAGTTCCTCTGAGAACAAACAATGATGAATCACTCTTGGTGTTTTGAAACCCCCATTCTAGTAGTATGTCCTTCAACCTATCAAACCAAGCCCTTGGGGCTTGCTTCAGGCCGTAGATTGCCTTGGTTAATTTGCATATGTGATAAGGCTTGGTTGAATCTATATATCCTTCTGGTTGATGCATAAACACAGTTTCTTTGAGATTGCCATTCAAGAATGCATTATTTATGTCTAATTGCCTAACTTCCCAATTTAAATGTACTGCAATGGATAGAACAATTCTTACAGTGCTAGATTTGATCACTGGGTTGAAGGTTTTATCATAGTCCAGACCTGCAGTTTGTTGAAAGCCTTTGGCAACCAATCTTGCTTTCCTTCTTTCAATTGAGCCATCTGCCTTGTACTTGGTTTTAAAAACCTACTTTGAGTCTATGATATTATTCTGCCCTTGAAATGGTACCAATATCCAAGTGTGATTTGCTGTTAGAGCTTTGAATTCTGCATCCATATCTTCTTTCCACCTTGGTTTGACTTGTGCTTCATTGACATTTTCTAGTTCCTTGTCCTCTTTGTGTGTCACTGTCAGCCCTATATAAGGCAGTTTGGGTTTGTATATCCCTGCCTTGCTCCTGGTACGCATCCAATGTGTGTTGTCCTGGGCCTGTTGGTTGTCTTCTTGTGTGTCTACTGATGTGTCCTTTGCTGGGTCTATTGTTGTTGGTGCTTCATTTCCATATGAGGTCGACTCATTTACAGTGATAGAGATCTCACTAAGGGCTGGTTGATCTTCATTGACAGCTAAGTCACCTTCCTGATGGTTCACATCACTAATAGTTGGTTCAATTGTGTGACTTGTAGTGGTATCTACAGGACAAGAGGGAAGAACAATAGGTACTATTTCAGTTAGAGTTTTTAATGGATTCCTTGTGTCAAGAAAGCCATCATGAAATGAAAAGTGGTTCTCATTAAAGACCACATGTCTTGAGACAAAAATTCTTCTATTAGAGTTGAGGCATTTATATCCCTTGTGAGAGTTGTTATATCCCAAGAACACACACCTAGTGGTATGGAATTGAAGTTTGTGTTGATTGTATGGTTTGAGGCAAGGATAGCAGGCACAACCAAAAGGCTTTAAGGCATCATAATCAGGTTCCTTTCTAAACAATAATGAATATGGACTTTCATTTGGGTTAACTGATGAGGACAATCTATTGATGAGATAAATTGAGGTAGAGAAAGCTTCCCACCAGTAGTGTAAAGGCATTTTGGCCTGTGCTAGTAGTGTGAGCCCTAGTTCAGCCACATGTCTATGTTTTCTTTCTACTCTACCATTCTGTTGAGAGGTATATGGGCAAGACATTCTAAATTGGATTCCTAACTCTATGGCTATTTTCTGGACAAGTTTATACTCACCTCCACCATCACATTGAAGAGCTTTTATTTTCTTGTTGAACTGATTTTCAACCATGTTTTTGAATTGAGTAAAAGTCGTTATTGTTTCTTGATTTTTGTTTCAAGGGAAAAATCCAAGTGAATCTGTTGAAATCATTAATAAAGTGAACGTAGTACTTGAAATTGGATGGAGACAAGATTGGGGCTGGACCCCATACATCACTATGAATCAAATCTAAAGGTTCTTTAGCATGAGAGGAAGAAGGTTTAAATGGTAACAAGTGAAGTTTTCCAAATTGACAAGCTTCACAGAATGAAAATTGATCATTTGATGATGTCTTCACATTGCAGTTCTTCAACACCTTTTCTAGGA
Source organism: Amphicarpaea edgeworthii (assembly GCA_014843725.1). Taxonomy (NCBI): domain Eukaryota; kingdom Viridiplantae; phylum Streptophyta; class Magnoliopsida; order Fabales; family Fabaceae; genus Amphicarpaea; species Amphicarpaea edgeworthii. Next base: position 21,666,931 of record CM026322.1, on the reverse strand, counting down.
CTTTATTGTTAGGGTGTCCAAGCTTTCTATGCCAATTCTCCTTGACTGACATGTAGGTACATGGGTCTTTATTGACTTGGGAGTTGGCACTTGAAAGTTGGTATAATCCATCTCTAAGTTTCCCTTTTAGTAGTGCCTTCCCTATCAGTTTGTCCTTCACATAGCAGCAGTTTGCATCAAATTCAACAAGAGCATTATTGTCTGTAGTTAATTTAGATACACTCAACAAGTTTTTGGTTATTTTTGGGACATACAAGACATTATGCAAGTTGAGGTTATTCAATTGAGTCGAGCCTGAGGCCAATATGCTCAATCTTTTACCATTGCCAACTAACACGAGAATTCTTACCATTGCTTTCACCGATATCTTGGAGTTTCTCATTTTGATGAGTCACATGATTGCTAGCTCCACTATCAAAGTACCATTCATAGTCCCGGCCGTGGTAGAGGTGAGGCTATGAAAGCACTTGTGATTTTCTTGCGTGTTATTCTCAGCATTTGAGCTTGTGTATGACTTGTCATAGCGATAAAAACATTGCACTGCAGTGTGACCAAACTTGTTACATACTTGACATGTTGGTTTAGATCTACCTCTTCCTCTACCTCCTCTGAAGTTAGAGCCTCTCAGTTGCCTCGTGTTCCAAGTTTGTTGCCTCTGAAATAAGTTTTGCTTGTAAGGTTTGCTGAAGCATTCATTGAGAGATTACTGAAATTGTTCAGTTGTTCTATTCTGCTTTCAAAGGCCAATAGTTGAGCTTGTAGATCAACCCAACCAAGGTTGATTTGATAAGATAATTTGACCACCACAGGATTGTAATCAGCATCCAGGCCATTCAATGTTTGAATCATCAGGTCTGAGTTGGAGATTGGTGATCCTGCCAGCTTTAATTTGTCAGTAAGGTTCTTCATTTTGAGAAGATATTGATCCATCTTCATTTCTTCTTTGCGAGTGTTGTGAAACTCTGATTTAAGATAGATTGCTCTTGATTTTGTGTGTGCACCTGCTAGGCTTTGGGCTTCATCCCAAAGTTCCTTAGAGGTTTCACAGTGCAGCAACTGTGTTGCAATGTCAATGGCCATTGAATTTCTTAGCCACCCTAGGAGAGCTTGGTCATGAGCAATCCATTCTTCATAGTCAGAATTGTTTTTCACAGTTGTGTCATTTGTGGTAACAAATTGTTTAGGGCATTCTTTTGTTCCTAGGATGTAGCTATCAAGTTTGCAACCTCTAATCAATGGAAGAACTAGTGACTTCCATAGGAGATAGTTATCTCTATCCAGCTTGACAGAGACAGTTGTAGGTAGGTCATTTTTCTGGTTTGTGGCTACGGAAAACATGATTGGATTGAGAGCCTTCAAGCTTAAGTGCTTTGATGCCAAGATAGAAAGGTGTAGGAAATGATATTTTTTATATTCACATGATAGAATGTGTTTATATATACACATTGTAGTACAATCGTGATCCTATAATTAAGCTAGGAGTAATTACACTAATTATAGAAATGAACATATATGGAATGGATTGATCCTGATAGCTACACACACGCAGAAACCAAATCATAGAACAATTAAGGTCATGATACAGGATTGAAGGATTGGCATAATATCAATGATATTGTAATCAATGTGTAATCATTAGAATTATAACTTTTTCTAACTATTTGAAGCATAATAATTTGTTTATATTGAACCCCAAGAGAATGACTTGTTTTCTTAATTAATTTGGATCTACAAATACAGATTATAAAACACTTTGTCATGATGTCGTCTTTAATCTCTCGAGCTTTTCTTGATTCATTATTTTTAAGATCGTTTTATAGCTTCAATATATAATCTTATTGTAGTGAATTTGACCTTTTTGCTCTCTATTAAGGGAGAGGGTTCCTTCAAGTTGAGTTTTTGGCTTTATAGACGTAATTTCAGCCCACTTAAGTTTTGTGTCAATAACTTTTGTTGCATTAGACATCCCTCTGCTAAAAAAAAAGTATTTTCAGAGATTGGAATTGAATTTTTAAGATATCCAAAGGAAACAAAACTGTAATCTGACCATAATTCATTTAATATTGCTAGACAAATTATTCACTTTTGAAAGATTAATAATATTTGTAAGGTTAATCAAATTCTAAAAATATTTTAAATAAAAAGTATTCAAACAAAAATATAACAAAAATGACATTTAAAAAAAACAAGAAATCAATTTTATAATATAAAATACTTCAAAACTCACAACTTCATTTTCAAAAGTGACAATCCACCCTTAGCACTCGAGCATTTTTAAATCTTGACGATAAGTATATTAAAATGTTCCACCAATTTTTTTTTTTTTTTATCAAAGTAAAGTTATAAATTTATAATTTGGCACCTTCTGATTTTAATGATCTCGTCATTATTCACAAACTAAAAATTAAAATCATCAAAATTACAACACAACCAACTCGCATTAAAATTACTCGCCACATCGATCACCGTTATAACCAGAAGGAATAATGAAAAAATTCATTAAAATAAAGTTTAAGGCATGTTTGAAATTGAGATTCATTTTGAATTCCAAATAAATTTTGGTTCACTTAATAAGGATTAGACTTGATTTCCTTTCTTACAAAGGATACGAATTCAAATATCATTGTCTGATATAAAAGCCTTCTTAATGACTGAGAATATTATTTTTTTTTATGAATTGTGATTGAGAATATATAAACGCTCATTGAATTTTAAGTTACAAGAAAAAAATAAAAATAAAATCAAAACACAGGCCTGATAATGAAATTTCAGTGATTTATACAATAAGTCATTATAAAAATTAAAGAGACTTGAAAGATCTGACTGTCAAACAATTAATAATATTAATAAGAAGTCATTAATTTTCTTACAATTTCTCAGATCTGATTTGTAGTCTTACGTATAAATGAAGAGAAGTCTGGTTAATTAATTCCTTCCCAATTCCCATTTTGCCCTCGAGTCCAAGGAGAGAAAAGAAAAAAAAATCAAAACGCGTTGGGTCAGATTCAACTGGAAGGACCAATATATATAAGTAGAATGCGGTAATAATAACCGTACCAAATTGTAATAACTGGAGAAAATCAGCACCGAGCGAGTCTTCTTCTCTCTGTGGTCGCGAGCGACTACGCTTCTTCGTAACTTGAAGCGCGTGAAATAGAGCTTCTGGATCTGGATCTCGAACGCCATGGCGTTTTTGAGATCTCTCGTAGCGTTCTCTGCGGTTCTTCTGCTCCTCATCCATGGCGCTCACTGCTTCTACCTCCCCGGCGTCGCTCCACAGGACTTCCAGAAGGTAACCTTCAATTTCACCCTAACAAGTCAATTCATTGTTTTCTCGTTTCTTATTCCGTGTTTGAAATCTGAAGAGCCGAGATCTGAGTTGGATTGGATTTTGTATTGTCTTGTGCTCAATTCTAGGTTTTTTGTGTTATGAAATTGTTTCTATTTTGTTGAGACTTGAAAGTGGAGCTGGAAATATGTGGTAGGTAATACGGAAATGTTGAGGCTTAATTTTATTAGATCGCTTCGATGAAGAACGTTCACTTCGTAACCCTGAAGGAGTTGGTGCTTGTTTTTTTTTTTTTTTTTTTCCTGTTTTTGTATTTGAGAGATTGCTAAGTTAAGGTTTTCATTTCTATTACTTGGGTTTTGTCGGTTACAGTTTGGTTAAACATTGCACTGTTTCTTTTCGTTTATGAATCAATCCTACGATGGCTGCTTTAATTCCTTAGAGTAAACTAGAAATAGTTGTTGATGTTTATTTATGTGGAAACTTTAAAGAATGTTGGAGAGTTGGACTTCTTCTTTGTAGCTGTGTATAGCTGCATCACAGTTTGCTTTATTGCACTTATTTTTATTGAGAAATTGATTTTCCAAAATATTTAGTAGTGACACCATTTGATGTAAATGGGTAAGTTAAAACTGTACAAAAGAAAAATACTATTTCTAATACATGAAATCTGCTTTCAATTTACTTTTGTTTCTAATTTTAAAGGATATTTCATCGGATTATTTTGCATAGTTGAAAGTTGAAACACTTGCTTAGTATCACTTTGCAATCTTGTTTGCAACTACAATGGCACTTATAAAGGATGGAAAAATCTGTTTGACTGCTGTTGTGCATCTCTTTCCATAGAATTGCCTGTACCTGTCTTTTTGTCATGCTTGTAAGCTGGACAAAATGAGGAATATTCTGAATTCATTATGGGGTGTACTTTGTAAGTCCTTAACTGACTTTTTACTTATTTCTTTGCTGCAGGGAGATCCATTGCAAGTGAAAGTAAATAAATTAACATCAACAAAGACCCAGCTTCCATATTCATATTATTCACTTCCCTATTGTGCCCCATCAAAAATACAGGATAGTGCAGAAAATCTTGGGGAAGTGCTTCGTGGTGATCGCATTGAAAATTCTCTTTATGTGGTCAGTTTTGCTTGTTTACTCTTGTCAGTTTAATTTCTGGGACAATGACAAGAAAGGAGTTCTTGATGATATATTTTCAGTTTAGGAACAATTAACTGCTGAATTTACTGACCATGTTCAAATATTAGTGGTTAACTGGTTATTCATTTCCAAGCTGATTTTTTTATTCCTTTTTAAACTTTTGTGAGTTCCCTTAATTTTGACATGGTTATGAACTGATTTCTGACTCGGTTTTATTTTTCAGTTTAAAATGCGCGAGCCACAAATGTGCAATATTTTGTGTAATCTTAAACTTGATGCTAAAACTGCTAAAGAGTTCAAAGAGAAGATCAGTGATGAGTATCGGGTGAACATGTATGTTATGCCAATAATTGATCTAATATTTTCAACAAGTATTTTACTACAATCATGGCAGGTTTGTATCTTACAGTAGCTCTGCCTTTCATGCACAGGATCCTAGATAACCTTCCTCTAGTTGTTCCCTTGAAACGGACTGATCAAGATTCAACTGTCTATCAGCTTGGTTTCCATGTTGGACTCAAAGGGCAGTATAGTGGGGTATGGTCATTATTTTATGGCACTATGGGTATTGTTATGAATGCCGATTAGTATTTTTGCTTATTTTGTCTGAAATCGCAGAGCAAGGAGGATAAATATTTTATTCACAACCATTTGGCATTTACTGTCAAATACCATAAAGACATGCTAACTGAATCTGCTCGAATTGTGGGATTTGAGGTTAAGGCACTCAGGTAATCCTTTTTGTGTTTTCATATTAATTTATTAATTTTCCACAATTGTAGGAATCTCATGCACTAGGTTGCCCTATTTAATTGGTTCATCCTTTTGTGATATTTAGTACTTTAGTAGTGATTTTTCAAATTTGGATGTTGATCTGCAGTGCTAAACATGAATACGAAGGTAAATTTGATTCAAAAATGACTCGTTTGACAACCTGTGACCCTCATGCTAAACACACAGTTGTCAACTCCAACAATCCCCAAGAGGTTGAAGAAGGCCAGGAAATTATCTTCACATATGATGTTGAATTCCAGGTGAGTTTATGGAGATGAAATTGGTAAATGTACTTCATACCCTAGAATGGTTATTGGCATGAGCCTTGAAGTTAAGGCATATGGTTTGAGCGCAGAAGCTGGTTTATGGCTAGGGAGATGAGATAAAATATTGAAAATTGCACTAATACGCATGTTTATAATTTTTCTGTCTCATTTGAATTAATGTCATCCTTTTTTTGTTACTATAAAATGTGATTGTGGGCTGTATTTCTTATTATCTGTGATTGCCTTTGGCTGGTACCTTCAGGAGAGTGATGTGAAGTGGGCTTCAAGATGGGATGCCTATTTGCTAATGAATGATGATCAAATCCACTGGTTCTCAATTGTTAACTCATTAATGATTGTTCTCTTCCTTTCGGGCATGGTGGCGATGATTATGCTGAGGACACTGTACCGTGACATTGCCAAGTACAATGAGCTTGAGACCCAAGAAGAAGCCCAAGAGGAGACTGGTTGGAAGCTTGTCCATGGTGATGTATTTAGGCCCCCCAACAACTCAGATTTGCTGTGTGTTTATGTTGGAACTGGGGTTCAGTTTTTTGGCATGATAGTAGTAACCATGATGTTTGCTGTCCTTGGGTTCCTTTCTCCTTCAAACCGAGGTGGGCTGATGACAGCCATGCTCTTGCTTTGGGTTTTCATGGGATTATTTGCTGGGTACACGTCAACTCGCCTATACAAAATGTTCAAAGGGTCAGAGTGGAAAAAAGTTGCCCTCAGGACTGCAACCATGTTCCCTGCAATTGTCTCTGCCATTTTCTTTGTTTTAAATGCTCTCATATGGGGTCAAAAATCATCGGGAGCTGTGCCATTTGGTACAATGTTTGCTCTGATCTTTTTATGGTTTGGGATCTCGGTTCCACTTGTTTTTGTGGGTAGCTATGTTGGATTCAAGAAGCCTGCAATTGAGAATCCTGTGAAAACGAACAAGATCCCAAGGCAGATCCCTGAGCAGGCGTGGTACATGAACCCAGTTTTCTCAGTTCTGATTGGTGGAATACTCCCATTTGGAGCTGTTTTCATTGAGCTTTTCTTCATCCTCACCTCAATCTGGTTGAATCAGTTTTACTACATCTTTGGATTCCTGTTTTTGGTGTTCATCATCCTCATTGTCACTTGTGCTGAAATAACCATTGTGCTCTGCTACTTCCAGTTGTGCAGTGAGGATTACTTGTGGTGGTGGCGCTCATACCTTACCTCTGGTTCCTCTGCACTTTACCTCTTTCTTTATGCAACTTTCTACTTCTTCACCAAGCTTGAAATCACAAAGTTGGTATCTGCGGTATTTTACTTTGGGTACATGCTTATAGCGTCGTACGCCTTTTTTGTGGTAACCGGTACCATCGGATTTTATGCATGCTTTTTGTTCACTAGGCTCATCTACTCCTCAGTCAAAATTGATTAGATATAGCAGTCAGCGGTTTGGGACAATCTACTTACTATACACTTTTTAAAGGATGAAGAAAGTTTGTGTAAGGATTTTGATATTCAGGTACTAGCATGTTCACATGTAATCTATTATTCTATACAATTTTGAACTGTGGCGACATTTATTCTTTTGTTTCAGTGTCATTTTATTTTAATTGTCTTTGTCGAAGTAGGATTCTTATTTGAATACGGAGATTTTAGGTTGGTTCCAAATTGGCCGTTTTCCATGGCTGTCATCAGATGTTATATTATTAGAGCAGTTATTGTCTCAATAGAAATCAAATCTCATCTCAGGGCTTGAATCTCTGACTATGCTTGGAATGAAAACACGTGATGATGAAATTATGAGAATCAGTACCAGTATCCTTATCTAAATCTTGTATCCCATTCTTCTTGGCAGTGCATACTAAATTACTCTTTCCACATTCGACAACTTAGTATTACTAAGAAATCAGATCTGGATCAAGATTGTTATAATGGCAGGAGAGTGCTTTCGTTCTCCGAAATCAAGATAGTCACGATAAAGATCAACACAAATTGAAATGGAGCATGTTACTTACAGTGTATGAAACAATTTTCTAAATTATAGTATAGTATCATTTCTATCTTGAAAGACAAATATACAAGGGAAAAAAAAATTATATCTTGATTAATTATTTTTTAAAAAAATTTTCACGAAAATATTATATCAAATAATATTGTTTTAGTATAGATATAATGGAATGTCTATATAGACCTACACCAAATTGTATAAATAAGTGAGTATTTCTTTTAAGATATAAATAAATAAACATTTTAGGCATAAGAATCCTGTTTATATTTTTAAGTATAATATAAGAATTTCTTAATGTGATGAATAAACAAAGTATAAAGTTTTCGATTAAGCTATTATATTAAATATAAATGGTTAATTATTTGTTCAACTCAACGTATACCGGAATCTATCTTTATTTTGATAGAACAAATAAAACACACAACTCAATCACAAAAATCAAAATATCTCTTTAACTATATAATTGTATTATTTGTTTTACATAAGCGAATAATAGGTGAATTAGATATTCTAGTGCTTGTATTAATTTTTTTTTAACAATACATTCATATTTTTCTGTGACTATCTTACTTTATCCCGAGCCTCTTTTTGAAGCAGACTTTATCCTGAGCCTGATGGGAGGTGAGAAAAAAAAAACACCATCCTCTCTCACTGATGAAAGGTGATTCAAACACACATTTCTTAACCCAAACTTATTTAATGTTAAAAATCTTTACAGATAATATTACGTTAAAAAAAAAAAGGATGATTTAAACAGAAAGTGGTGTTCCACTTTCCATTATCGATGTTAAATTTGCACCGTGGACCGTTTCTAGAGGTTGAAACTTTGCATTTGTCTTTTGCAGTGTCAGTTTCAGGATTGAGTGCATTCCAAGTTCCATCTTTTATCGTCCATTAATTAATATCAACTATCAAGGTTTTGCTTTTTCCTTTTTTTCTTTTTTTTTTACCGTTGCTTTAGCCGTTACGATGATACAGAGGGTCCACCAGTATTCCAGAACATTCAGTAGCCCCCACATGCTGTGCGGTCTTCTAAAGTCTCAACGGCTAGTTTAGTTTCTCCCAAGAGTCTTCTTCATCACACCATAAATACAACACTCCAACACCCCAGTAATGCAAACCACCACACTTTCTGCTTCTGTGTGCAAGAAAGGTAAAAGCTTTAATTCACCCTTTTCACTTCTCCAAAAAGATGGCTGGTTGTTGTTCAAGCACTGCTCTTTTGTGCCTTTTCCTTTTCTTTGGATTCTCAGCAGCAGCTAAGGAATTACTAGTAGGAGGCAAAATAGATGCTTGGAAGATTCCATCTTCTGAATCAGATTCCCTCAATCAATGGGCTGAAAGGTCTCGTTTCAGAGTGGGCGATCATCTTGGTAAATTTCCCAATATTAAATTTCAAAACCTTACCTTTCTTTCATTTCATTCATCAGTGACAGCAGTAACACCTTTCTTTATTTGGCAGTGTGGAAATATGAGAGTGGAAAAGACTCAGTAATGGAAGTAACAAGGGAAGATTATGCAAATTGCAGCACCTCCAACCCCATAAAAGAGTACAGTGATGGGAGCACCAAGGTGAAGCTTGAGCGTCCTGGCCCATTCTTCTTCATCAGTGGAGCAAAGGGGCATTGTGAGAAGGGGCAAAAGTTGATTGTGGTGGTTATGTCTCCAAGGCACACATTCCCATCCATTGCCATTTCTCCTTCTCCAGCACCTTCCCCAGTAGAGTTCGAGGGTCCTGCTGTTGCTCCTACTAGCAGTGTCACAACGTTGCAAGTTGGCCTCGTCACTGCTTTGGGATTGTTGGCTATGAATGTGGGTTTTCGCATGTAAATGAATGAATCACCCCTTCTCATTCTCATTAGCTAGCTATTGTAAGAGAATGAAGTTATTGTGATTTTTGTGGCCCTATTCTTTTTATAGCGAATATATAATTCTTTACTTCAAAAGAATTTGATATCTTTCTTATTTATGTTCTACATAAGGAGTCAGCTGCATTAAAATTCATTTTTAAGAATTTTCAATATAATATGAAATAAGTCTTCCTTTTCATTTTTGGAGCTTGAAAATAATACGAAAAATCAAAGAGTTTTATGGTTAGTTTATGATTCAAGGCATATGATTTAGGAATAGGGGTCTGTGGTTTAGGATTTTGGGGTTAAGATTCAATTGTTTGTGGTTTATCATGGTTACTTTATGAATTATTTTTTGGATTTGTGGTTTAAGGATTAGGATTTTACTATTTATGATTTGGAATTCATGATTTAGGATTTAACTATTTATGATTTGGTGTAGGTTTTGGGGACTTGGAGTTAGGGTCCATGGTTCATGATGAGTTTGGGATTTATAAGATCCATGATTCATTATGTGCTTATGATTTTTGAGTTAGGATTTATGGTTCATGATCTAGAATTTATAATTTATGATTTAAAGTTTTAGGTTTGGTGTTTATAAGGTTTGAGGTTTGCGATTTCGGGATCTAGGGATTCATAGTTCTTAATTTAGAATTCATGGATTGGATTATGATTTAGAGGTTCGAATCTGGTGGTGTTTATGATTTATGATTTAGAATTTATGGGTTGACTTTTATGGTTTAAGTTTTAACCTTAACAGGCTTCAACTATCCGTACTTTAGAAAAAAAGTATCGGGAGTAATTAATCCAAGAGCCTCATTATCCAAAATTGAGCCATATACACTGTTTATAACTGCAAATCCAACCACAAAATGAAAAATAACAACATAGTTACCCCAGTTTGAAACTTTGGTATTAAGCATATAGCTAGCTATTAAGCAAAACTGAAATACATGTTGACAAGGCATCCCCAAAAGCATGGACAAGCAACAACGCTATGGTGATATTCCCTCCCATTGACATAACTCCATCTTCTTCACGCACACTGAAAATAAAATTCCAAAAGAATAAAATCTCAGACAGTAAAAGGAATAAACAGTAATTGGTAAACCAAAATGTAACATAGGACGCATACAAACATCACATGAAAATACCAAACACAAATTAAGTAACTCAGCACTCAGCGGTAAGCAGCTTTATTCCATGCATTTAAATTGATTTTATGGCGTTATTTTTTGTTCTCTGTATATTGTTCAAGATTTTTCCCAAAAGCTATCCCACTTTAGGCATGAAGACAGAGTCACAGAGATATTCTCACTATAATTGCTCTTCAATTTCAATTTTCCTAATGAGATATTATTTATCATCCAAAGAAATGGCTGATTGGATGAATTGCAAAAAACTTCCCTTAGTAGCAGGATTCACATATATTTTCTGCATTGAAGGCCATCAAATTGAATGAAGATTTAAATTTCACATCAATCACAAATTATTTTCAAACTATTTAGTCGTCCCTAAACATCAATTACCCTAAACCAATTAATTATATTCAAACTTTCCATTTTTTCATAAGAAACTCACTATATTTAGTCTTCCGTGGAATGAGCTCTAACAGAAGAGTTGAAGACTGAACATTTTGATGAATTGCTCGAGTGAAAAAACACTCAACAGGCCATACATTTACATTGATTCAAGAGATAATTACACTTAATAGTAATAAAGATCAGTAAATATAATTCCCTAACTGATGCATGAATCAGACCAACCATGTATTCTACAGTTTAAATGCCAATTAATTATTTTATAAGACCCATTTCTAACAACCCCTCAAGATGGAGCATAAGTTGAATGCTCCAAGCTTGAAACAAATACATTGAATTCGTGGACCCCTTCAAGATTTTGTCAAGATGTTTGTCACTCACTGCCACAAATCAGTCTAGCCAGTCCGAACAGAAGCAGTCTTGACATGTTCATAATTAACAATAAAAACTTATGGGTCTTAGGTACTTAAGAAAAAATACAAGTAAACAGTAACAAAGGATGCCCCATTACTAACCAAAGAGATAGAGAAAAAAGGAGTGAATGGGTTTGGGTCTGGTCTTTGGGAGATAGATGACCAAAGAAAGACCTCAAAGACTCAGACTAGAGAAACAATATACAGAAAGCAAAAATAATGAAACAAAAAGAACAAGAGAAAAAAAAGTTACTAAACAAAACAAATTGCCAAATCAGAGTTCACTCAAATGCCGATAAGAGAAAATTCTCAAGTCATAGATCACATTTGCACCACAGTTACTATAACAAAAGACATATATATCATGGGTGTTCAAACAAAGTAAACAAGAACATCACGAGAAACTCTACCAGATTCAGGAAAATCAGGGCACAGGCAGTTCATCACAATCATCCTCTGAAATGCCAAGTTGTAACGGTCCCTTAATACCGCCACTGTTATCACCAAGAAGCTCCCGGGATGCTTTCTCCAGAAACTCCTTGGCAGCCGCTTGAACAGATGGTTTTTCAGAAGATTGATACTTCCTCTTTTGACCTGCCCAACCCAGACGGTTTGCCTTGGATCTCTCCCCTCTACTAATGTTCCTCATATTTTCCCTCTGCTCTGCACAAAATAAACCACTTCTCTTTACATACACAAAATAACCCTTGAAAGGAATAAAATAAGGACAAAACTTAGACACGATTCCTTAGGTGTTTCTGGTATTGTTTTCCATTCTGAGTTGGAATTTCACATCACTAATCTACGCCAACCTTTAATGCAAACCATTTTTACACGAATTACCGAGGTGAGATGAAACCCTAATTTTGATTGGAGAACAACATCAAAATAAAAACCACTGCATCCAAGTTTTGTTCATACAATAGTTCACCACCAACCTGGAGTTAGGTCAGGCAGAGAGTGCTCTATGAAGCGCGTGGCAGCTTGATAATTCAAGGTAGTAGAAGGTCGCAGTGGAGCTTCACAAACAAAACCAAAAATCACTTCAATGCAGATAATTCAAACTTGGAAAACAAACACATTTCCAAATACCCATCATGTTCGATTTTTAACACGAGCATTCAACAAATGTATACAAGTATAAACACATTTTGAGAAAAGAAAGAAGCATGTACCTTTACTCAAATCAAGCAAACGCTCCAGTTTGTCCTCGTACAAGCTTAACCTATCCTGGGAACACGAAAATCAAAGACTTTTAGATATTATTAAGGTTAGTAAAAGGTTAGAAAAAAAAGCAGAAATATCAGAAACTCACAAGCTCTGATTTGATGGGATGGTCATCTGGGTGGACCCCAGTACACCTTAGGTTCACTGAAGAGAAAGAAAAACAAAAGGGTAAGTGAGGTGGAATTCAAACTCGAAATTGAAACAGTGGTGATAAAAAAGTTGTGTTTTTTAAAGATTACATGAAAGGAGGGTAGAAGTGATTTTGGCGAGGATGAAGAGGGAGTGAGCTCGTTGAAGAGGGGGCATTTGGGAGAGGGTTTGAGGGTCGGAGAGAGACAAGAACTCCTTGAAGTGAGTTCGGAGTTGTTGAAGGTTGGAGAGAGTGGTGTTGACTGAATCCATCACCGGTTCCGGAACTGCACCGCTCTCACTCTCTTTCACCATGTTCAAATTCAGAGGTTGGAGCAGAGAGAGAAGAAATTACTACCACTGTCACACTCACACTAATAGTCAAATAGAATAGATGAAAACAGAGACTTGTTGGCTTCACCCAGCAGCAACTCCTTCCTTGTCTTTTAACCTCAAACCGCGACCAATTGGTTTGGTTGGCTGCAATTAAAAACTTCAATCACAAAAATTTCACACTATCAATGCATCTGATAGTTTTACACTTATTAAATTACCAATTTCAACTAATAAAAAAATAGCCAATTTCATCTTTTAATTCGTCACTCATTGTATGATTCAAAAAATATCGTCACTCATTGACAATTTAGTCCTGAAATTGATAAAATGTAAAAAAAACAAAAAAACTTTAAAATTATAATATAGCACTGATTTAAAAGAGCAACAAATTGTTGATACTAGTGTTAAACGGTTAATAGACTCATTGAGTTTTTTTTAATCCGTTGATTTTCTTTGATATGCTAACAGATATTATAATTATAGGATAAAATTTCTCTCCTTTATCTTTAAATAGTATTTTATAAATAATAAATTAGTCAATTTAATCGCGTAAGGATTTTTCTTTTAAAAAGATAACAGAAAAAAATTTAATAAAAAAGGAATATAGGAAATTGATAATTTTTTTTAATATATAATCAAATGTTTGATATAATTAAAGTTGATAATGTTATCATTGTATCCTATCCTATCACGTAAATCAAATTATAATTAAAATTTCAAATTCAAATATTTAATAGAAAAACGTGATTGATATTGAAAAATCCAACTAAAAATGGAAATTATAATATAGCCTATTTCCAACTATAATATTTTCATTCTGTAAAAAGAAAAAAAAAAACTATAATATTTATTTAATGAAATTATATAACAAGGAATATGTATAATATTTTATTTCCTAAATTGTACATTAATTAACAGAACCTAAGTAACGACGACTGTGTGATTGTGCCACTGCCGGCCACACCAAAACGGCAGAAGCAGAACCGTCTTACGCTACTCTTTTCGTTCTGGTCTTCTGCGTTTGGTTTGGCGTCTTGTAGCTCTTGACGCACGTCAAACACACTGTGCCTTCTGCATTCCTTTGGATTGGATTTTGACGTCAAAATATTGGAGAACGCACCCGTTAAACACCCAAGAATTGATCGTGCGTACTGCTCCCTTCTCAATCTATTTTTTTTAATTGATTCTCACATTCCCACTTCTGATTGTGCGTAGTGAATCACTGATCCCTTCTCAAAGTTTTTTTCTTTTTCTAATTTTAGAACCTTCCACCTCTTGATCGAGGACATGGCGGGCGTCACGGAATTCGGGGTGTCACAATTCTTACAGGTTTGTTTTTGTTCTCCGTTTGCCATTGACCAATTGGTGCACTGCACTGTGGTTAATTTGCGATTGAAAAAACTCTATCTTTGTGATTTTTGACTTCAGGGTGGTATATCGAGGCAAAGTTTGTTTTTGAAGAAGAAGCCTCAGAGACAGAGACAGAGAAGTCACATGCATTGGAATAGGAATTGGGCTCTGGAATCAACTCGAAGAGTTTTGCAATTGCCTTTAAGGTGGCAGGCTCCTAGAGCTATGGTTTCTGGGGGTGTGAGCAGTTCAGTAGAAGAAGAACCTTGCTTGGTTGATAAGCCTTCCTCCGAAGTTGTTCATTTATACCGTGTTCCGTTTATGCAACAAAGTGCGGCTGCAGAGCTTCTAAAGGATGCTCAAGCGAAAATCTCTAGTCAGATTGTAGAGATACAGACTGAGCAATGTTATAATGTTGGCCTTAGTTCGCAACTTTCAGGTGGAAAAGTTTCAGTCCTCAGATGGCTTCTTCAAGAAACATTCGAGCCCGAGAATCTGAGAGCTGAGAGCTTTCTTGAGAAGAAGAGCAATGAGGGTTTGAGTCCAGTTATAGTTGAGGTTGGGCCCAGGTTGTCATTTACCACAGCATGGTCCACTAATGCTGTGGCAATTTGCCAAGCCTGTGGTTTGACTGAAGTGAATCGCTTGGAACGGTCGAGGAGGTACTTGTTGTTCTCCACAAGCGAACTGCAAGACTATCAAATCAGTGAATTTGCATCTATGGTGCATGATAGGATGATTGAATGTGTTTATGCACAGAAGCTAACATCTTTCAAGACCAGTGTTGTTCCGGAGGAAATTAGTTATATACCTGTCATGGAGAGGGGACGAAAGGCATTGGAAGAGATTAATCTGAAGATGGGCTTTGCCTTTGATGACCAGGATTTGGAGTACTACACCAAACTTTTCAGAGATGACATGAAGCGCGACCCAACAAATGTGGAGTTGTTTGATATTGCGCAGTCCAACAGTGAGCATAGCAGACACTGGTTTTTTACTGGGAAGATTTTCATTGATGGACAGCTTATGAATAGAACTCTCATGCAAATTGTGAAAAGTACTTTGCAGGCAAATCCAAATAACTCAGTCATTGGCTTCAAGGACAACTCAAGTGCAATCAGGGGTTTCCCAGTAAAGCAGCTCCGACCAGTTCAGCCCAGTTCAGCATGTCCACTGGAAGTTGCAGTACATGAGTTAGATATCTTGTTCACAGCTGAGACGCATAATTTCCCATGTGCAGTGGCACCTTATCCTGGTGCAGAGACGGGTGCAGGAGGTCGCATTAGGGATACACATGCTACAGGAAGAGGATCCTTTGTGCAGGCAGCTACAGCTGGTTATTGTGTTGGGAATCTGAACATGCCAGGCTTTTATGCTCCATGGGAAGATCACTCCTTTACCTATCCATCGAATTTGGCACCACCTTTACAGATTCTTATAGATTCCAGTAACGGTGCATCTGACTACGGGAACAAATTTGGAGAGCCATTGATCCAGGGTTTCTGCAGAACTTTTGGAATGAGACTTCCTAGTGGGGAGAGGCGAGAATGGTTGAAGCCAATCATGTTCAGTGCAGGCATTGGCCAGATTGACCACCTTCATCTATCAAAAGGAGAACCTGACATTGGAATGCTGGTTGTTAAGATTGGAGGCCCAGCTTACCGTATTGGTATGGGAGGTGGGGCAGCCTCAAGCATGGTCAGTGGGCAGAACGATGCAGAGCTTGACTTTAATGCTGTGCAACGCGGGGATGCTGAGATGTCTCAAAAACTATATCGTATTGTTCGTGCCTGTATTGAGATGGGGGATAAAAACCCAATTATCAGCATTCATGATCAGGGCGCTGGTGGGAACTGCAACGTTGTGAAAGAGATTATATACCCAAAGGGTGCTGAGATAGAGATCCGAGCAATCGTGGTCGGTGATCTTACAATGTCTGTTTTAGAAATCTGGGGTGCAGAGTACCAGGAGCAGGATGCAATCTTGGTGAAGCCTGAGAGTCGTCATCTCTTAGAGTCAATCTGTAACAGGGAAAAAGTTTCAATGGCTGTTATTGGAACTATTAGTGGTGATGGACGTGCTGTGTTAGTTGATAGCTTAGCAACTCAGAAGTGTATTTCAAATGGACTCCCTCCACCTTCCCCTGCTGTGAATCTTGAACTGGAGAAAGTTCTTGGTGACATGCCTAAGAAAACTTTTAAATTTAATCGGGTTGTTTATGAACGGAAACCGCTTGATATTGCCTCTGGGACTGCAGTGATAGATTCTCTGAGGAGGGTATTAAGTTTACCATCCGTCTGTTCAAAACACTTCTTAACAACAAAAGTTGATAGATGTGTTACTGGTCTAGTGGCACAGCAGCAAACTGTTGGTCCTTTGCAGATTCCCATTTCTGATGTTGCTGTTACAGCTCAAACTTTTGCTGATGTGACTGGAGGTGCTTGTGCCATCGGAGAACAACCCATCAAAGGCCTGTTAGACCCCAAAGCAATGGCTCGATTGGCTGTTGGAGAAGCACTAACAAATCTTGTGTGGGCGAAGGTCACTTCCCTTTCTGATGTCAAGGCTAGCGGTAATTGGATGTATGCTGCCAAGCTTGATGGGGAAGGAGCTGACATGTATGATGCTGCTATATCTTTATCTGAAGCAATGATTGAACTTGGCATTGCTATTGATGGAGGCAAAGACAGCCTTTCTATGGCAGCCCACGCTGAAAGTGAAGTTGTGAAGGCTCCAGGAAATCTTGTCATCAGTGTTTATGTTACTTGTCCTGATATAACTAAAACGGTGACTCCAGATTTAAAACTTAAGGATGATGGTATTTTGCTTCATATTGATTTGTCAAAAGGTAAGAGGCGGTTAGGTGGATCTGCTCTGGCCCAGGTGTTTGGCCAAGTTGGGGATGAGTGTCCTGATCTTGATGATGTTCCTTACCTTAAAAAGGTCTTTGAAGGTGTTCAAAACCTTCTTACTGATGAGCTGATCTCTGCTGGTCATGACATCAGTGATGGGGGACTGCTAGTTTGTACCTTAGAGATGGCATTTGCTGGTAATTGCGGACTTAGTTTGGACTTGGCGTCACAAGGTAACAGCCTTTTCCAAACACTCTATGCTGAAGAGCCTGGGTTAGTTCTTGAGGTAAGTAAGAAAAATCTGGCTTTGGTAATGCATAAATTGAACAATGTGGGAGTTTCAGCTGAAATCATAGGTCAAGTAACAGCCAATCCATCAATAGAAGTTAAGGTTGATGGGGAGACTTGTTTAACTGAAAAAACTAGTATCCTTAGGGACATGTGGGAAGAGACCAGTTTTCAGTTGGAAAAATTCCAAAGATTGGCATCTTGTGTGGATATGGAGAAAGAAGGACTAAAGCATCGATATGAGCCCTCATGGGAACTGTCCTTTACTCCTTCCTTCACTGATGAAAAGCTTATGTCTGCAACTATAAAACCTAAAGTGGCTGTGATTAGAGAAGAAGGGAGCAATGGAGACAGAGAAATGGCTGCAGCGTTTTATGCTGCTGGTTTTGAGCCATGGGATATTACTATGTCAGACCTTCTTGATGGAAAGATCTCTTTGCAAGAGTTCCGTGGAATTGTGTTTGTTGGTGGATTTAGCTATGCTGATGTGCTTGATTCTGCAAAAGGTTGGTCTGCTAGCATAAGATTCAATGAGCCTGTTTTACAACAATTTCAAGAGTTTTACAAGCGTCCAGACACTTTCAGTCTTGGTGTATGCAATGGATGTCAGCTAATGGCTTTGTTGGGATGGGTACCTGGCCCACAAGTTGGGGGTGTGCATGGTGCTGGTGGCGACCTATCACAACCGAGGTTCATTCATAACGAGTCAGGGCGGTTTGAATGCCGCTTTACAAGTGTGACCATAAAGGACTCACCGGCTATAATGTTCAAAGGCATGGCAGGTAGTACATTGGGTATATGGGCTGCTCATGGTGAGGGAAGAGCTTACTTCCCGGATGAAGGCGTGTGGGACCGTATAGTTCATTCTGAGTTAGCTCCTATAAGATATTGCGATGATGCTGGGAATCCAACAGAGACCTACCCTTTCAATGTGAATGGCTCTCCTTTAGGAGTTGCAGCTATTTGTTCCCCAAATGGGAGGCATCTTGCCATGATGCCTCATCCAGAGCGTTGCTTCTTAATGTGGCAGTTCCCATGGTATCCAAAGCTGTGGGATGTGGACAAGAAGGGGCCTAGTCCCTGGCTGCGCATGTTCCAGAATGCCAGAGAGTGGTGTTCTTGAGATGATCAATGGTTTGTCTCTCTCTCTCTCTCTTTTCATTACTCTAGTGCAATTTTCTGAAGGGCTGTGATTTTGTTCCTTGCTTAACATTGGGTGCCTGGCTGCCAGCACCTTTTAAACATTGAATAGAAGTTTCTTAACAGTGCAGTAAAGGAGATTATAGACCCTTTATACTTGTGAATTTGTGTGACATATAGTTAGACTGTTTTTCGTGACTTATAACTAGAGACCCCCAGTTTGTAATATAGTGATTTATTTATTGTCATTGATTTTCCAAAGCATGAAAGCACTCTGCTCATAAATTATTTGGCAAGCCAGGGACTGCAACCTCCTTAGTTATGATACAAAAAATAGTGATATCCTCTGCATTTTACCCTTTCTGTTGTAACAATTCAATTTCCTAACCAAATGTTTTATAAAACCATGTACTCCTTTAGAAGGGATGAAGTCTGTTAAATTGTTGCTAGAAGTGTTTCCTCACCATCCCCTCCTTTCTTTTCTTTTATACTTTTTACTTATTCATCCCTACAAATAAATAAAATCTTGCTTCCTAGGTTTCATAATCTGTTTCAGCATTTTAATGGAATAAAAGTGGAGACAACAGTTCGAACTCAGTCTGGGAATAAAAATCCTTTCTATTACACTGTATTTTGAATAACTTAAACTGCACTACTTTCAGGTTTTAATACAAATCACTAAATAGTGTTACCCTTTTCTTCTTTTTTCCTTTCCTAACACTAGTGATTGTTTTGCTCATTTTCAAGACTTTGTTTCACATGCAATTAATTATAAGTTCCATATTTGAAGCACATCTGCTTCATTCTTTCTTGAACTGTTTTAATTTGTCAATTCAAGCACAAATGCTGGTTTTTTTTCTTCTATATGAATCTGACAAGGCTTCTTTAATTAGGTGCACAAATCACAAAACATAAAAGTTTATTTGTTTGCATTCCACCCAAAAAATAGCAGCAACTCATAATTGTTACTGTTTTCTTTTTTACAGGTTATAGCATTGAGTGGTTCCCAAATTGTTGAGGCTTGAGGATGAACTCTACATTGATGATGGCATCAACTTTAATTTAGCTTTCAAACTTGCATAATTTCTACTTGTCATTCTAGGACTATGCAGGTTGAATGCTGTATTGGATTATTTAGAAGAAAAGAAGATAAACTATTATTATTATTATTATTAAGTGGTGTCTTAAGATGAACCACTAATTTAGCTTTTAAACTGAGAAGTTCTCATTTTTGTGCCTTTAATTAAACTAATGATGGCAAAATGATAGAAGTTACTTTTAGATTCTTTTCTTTTTGTTTGTTTTAGATTTTCTTTCTTTTTGGAAAGTGTTATTTTCATTCATCAAAACTTTTTGTACTAGTTGTTCTGAAACCATAGAATCACTTATTGTTTCATGTATAAAATCCCAAATCATTGAGGGTTTTATTGATGAAATCCTAAATCTTATTTATTAAACCTTAACTCATTTTTGTTTCATTTATGAAACCCTAAATCTTATTTATGAAACTCTAAATGATTCGGGTTTTATTTATGATATCCTAAATCATTTATGAAACCTTAATCAGTTTATGATTTAAGGTTTCATAAATGAAACTTTAAAGGATTTATGGTTTTATGAATGAAACCATTAATCCTAAGCTGATTAGGGTCTTATAAATAAAATCTTAAATCATTTAGGATTTCATACATAAAGCCATAATGATTTATGGTCCCATAAATAGGATTTAGGGTTTCATTTAATTTCATAAATGAAACTTTGTTGATTTAAAGTTTCATAAATTTGATTTAGGGTTTCATTAAAGGGATTTAGGGTTTAATAAATAAAACACTAAATAATTTAGGATTTTTTAAATGAAACCCTAAATAATTTAGGGTTTCATAAATAGGATTTAAGATTTCATAAATAAAACCATAACAATTTAAGATTTCATAAATAAAACCTTAATTATTTATGATTTTATAACAAGAATTTAGGGTTTTATAAATGAAATGTTAACAATTTAGGGTTTCATAAATAGGATTAATAGTTTCAATTAGTTTAATAAATTAAACTCTAATAATTTAAGGTTTCATAAATAAGATTTACATAAATGAAACTTTAAAAGATTTATGGTTTGATAGACGAAATCATAAATCCTAATGAAATCATAAATCCTAAATTGATTAGGTTTTCATAAATGAAACCTTAAATGATTTAAAATTTCATAAAACCTTAATGATTTAAGGTTTCTTAAGTAAAACCTTAACAATTTATGGTTTCATAAATGAAACCCTAAATTATTTAAGAAATCCAAAATAATTCAGGGTTTCATAAATAGGATTTAGGGTTTTCTAAATGAAACCATAAATCCTAATAAAACCCTAAATCATAAACTATGAAATTAAATCATAAATCCTAAATCTTGAAACCTTAAATACTAAATCATGAATGAAACCCTAAATCTTATACGATGAATGAAACCCTGAATCATAAACCATGATTTAAACCCTTAATCATAAATCATAAATCATAAAATGAAACTATAAATTATTTACGATTTCATTTATAAAATTACAAATCATTGAGGGTTTTCTTGATGAAATATTAAATCCTAAATTATTAGGATTTTATAAATAAAACTCTAAATTTTATTTATGAAACATTAAATTGTTAAGGTTTCATATGAAACCTTAAATCCTAAGTCATTTAAGATTTCATTTATGAAATCTTGGTCAGTTTAGGATTTAGGGTTTCATAAATAGGATTTATGGTTTCTAAAATAACATTAAGGGCTTCATAAATATGATTTAGGGTTTCATGAATACAACATCAATGATTTAGAGCTTCATAAATATGATTTAAAGTTTTTTAAATCAAATCCTAAAGGATTTAAGGTATCATAAATCCTAAACCATAAATGAAACCCTAAATCAATTAGGATTTCATTTAAGAAACCATGAGTCATCAATAAAATCCTAAGTTCTAAACCATCACTGAAACCTTAAATCATATTTATGAAACCCTAAATAATTTGGGATTTTATAAATGAAATCCTACATTATTAAGGGTTTCATTTCACTTGAAACCCTAAACAATTTAAGGTTTCAAAAATGAAACTTTAAACAATTCAAGGTTTTATAGATGAAACCACAAATCCAAAACATATTAGGGTTTCATAAATGAAACCTTAAATGATTTAGGGTTTCATAAATAAAACCTTAATGATTTAAGGCTTCATAAATAAAACCCTGATGATTTAGGGTTTCATAAATAGGATTTAAGATTTCATAAATGAAAACATAACAATTTAAGATTTCATAAATGAAATCTTAATAATTTAGGGTTTTATAAATTAAATGAAATCCCAAATCATTGATAGTTTTATTAATGAACTCCTAAATCATATTTATTAAACCTTAACTTATTATGGTTTCATTTATGAAACCCTCAATCCTATTTATGAAACCTTAAATGATTAAGCTTTTATTTATGAAATCCTAAATCATTTAAGGTCTCATTTATGAAACCCTAATTAGTTTAAGATTTAGGGTTTCATAAGCGAAACTTTAAAGGATTTGGGGTTTTATAAATGAAACCACAAATCCTAATGAAATTATTGATTCTAAGATGATTAGGGTTTTATAAATGAAATCTTAAATTATTTTGGGTTTCATAAATAAAGTTTTAATGATTCATGGTTTGATAAATCGGATTTAGGGTTTTAGAAATAAAACCCTAACAATTTGGGGTTTTATTTAATTTCATAAATGAAATTTTTATGATTTAGGGTTTCATAAGTAGGATTTAAGGTTTCATTTAGTTTCATAAATAAAACCCTAATGATTTAAGGTTTCATAAAAGGGATTTAGAGTTTCATAAATGAAACCCTAAATAATTTAAGATTTAATAATTAGGATTTATGGTTTCATTTAGTTTCATAATTGAAAGCCTAAAATTTTAGGGTTTCATAGGATTTCATAAATGGAACCATAAATTTCAATAAAACCCTAAATCTTACACCATGAAATGAAATCTTTAAGCATAAACCATGAAACCTTAAATCTTAAATGAAACCATGAATGAAACCCTAAATCTTAAACGATGAATGAAAAATTAAATCCTAAATTGTGAATGATACCATTAATGCTAAACCATGAAATGAAACCCTAAATTATTTATGATTTCATTTATAAAATCTCAAATCATTAATGAAATCCTAAATACTATTTAATAAATCTTTTAAGGTTTCACTTCATGGTTTAGCATTTGGAGTTTTATTCATGGTTTCATAAATGAAACCCTAAATGATTTAGGATTTCATTAGGATTTCTAATGCATTTATCAAACCCTAAGCCATTTAGGATTTTATTTAAGAAACCTTATATCTTATTTATTAAACCCTAAATCATTGGGGTTTCATTTATAAACCCATACATTATTAGAGTTTCATTTATAAAATTACAAATCCTCTTTATGAAAACTTAAATCATTTAGGGATTCATTTATGAAACTTTGGTCAGTTTAGGATTTATGGTTTCATTTATGAAATCCTAAATCATTTACATTTTCATTAATAAAACCCTAAATCCTATTTATTAAACCATAAGTCTTAAACCACGAATAAAACCTTAAATTATGCCTATGAAACCCTAAATGATTTGTGGTTTTGTAAATGAAACCCTAAATTATTTAAGGTTTCATTTCCCTTGAAAGCTTAAACAATTTAGGATTTCATATATGAAACACTAATCATTTAAGGTTCCATAAATGAAACCCTAAATTATTTAGGGTTTCATAAATAGGATTTAGAGTTTTAAAAATGAAACCATAAATCCTAATAAAACCTTAAATTTAAATATTAAATCTTGAAACCTTGAAACCTTAAATCCTAAATGAAACCTTAAATCCTAAACGATGAATGAAACCTTAAATATTAAATCATGAATTAAACCTTTAATTCTAAATCATGAAATGAAACCAAAAATCATTTATGATTTCATTTATAAAATCATAAATCATTGAAGGTTTTCTTGATGAAATAGTAAATCATATTTATTAAACCTTAAATCATTAAGATCTCATAAATGAAACCCTAAATTGTTAAGGTTTTATATGAAACCTTAAATCCTATTTATTAAACCTTAAATGATTAAGGTTTCATAATAAAACCTTAATCATTTATGATTTTATTTGTGAAACCCTGATCAGTTTAGGATTTAGGTTTTCATAAATAGGATTTATGGTTTCTAAAATAACATTAACGACTTCATAAATATGATTTAGTGTTTCATGAATAAAATCCCAGTGATTTAGAATTTCATAAATATGATTTAGGGTTTTTTAAATGAAATCCTAAATGATTTAAGGTATCATAAATGAAATCATAAATCCTAAGACATGAAAGGAAACCCTATGTCATTTAGTGTTTCATTTATGAAATCATGAATCATCAATGAAACCCTGAGTTTTAAACCATGAATGAAACCTTAAATCATATTTATGAAACCCTAAATGATTTGGGATTTTATAAATGAAACTTTAAACAATTCAGGGTTTTATAAATGAAACCTTAAATTATGAACTGATTAGGGTTTCATAAATGAAACCTTATGATTTAAGGTTTCATAAATAAATCTCTAATGATTTAGGGTTTCATAAATAAGATTTAAGATTTCATAAATGAAACCTTAATGATTTAGGGTTTCATAAATGAAATTTGAACAATTTAAGATTTCATAAATAGGATTAACGATTTTAGTTAGTTTAATAATTGAAACCCTAATCATTTATGGTTTCATAAATAAGATTTAGAGTTTTACAAATGAAACCCTAAATTATTTAGGAATCCATAAATAATGCAGGGATTTAGGGTTTCATAAATGAAACCATAAATCCTAATAAAACCTAAATCCTAAACCATGAAATGAAATCTTAAATCCCAAACCTTGAAACCCTAAATCCTAAATGAGACTTGAAATTTTAAACCATGAATGAAACCTTAAATCCTAAATCATGAATGAAACCTTAAATCCTAAATCATGAATGAAACCCTTAATCTTAAACTGTGAAATGGAATCATAAATCATTTATGATTTCATTTATAAAATCGCAAATCATTAAGGGTTTTATTGATGAAATCCTTAATCATACTTATTAAACCTTAACTCATTATGGTTTCATTTATGAAACCCTAAATTGTTAAGGTTTCATTTATGAAACCCTAAATGATTATGGTTTTATTTATAAAATCCTAAATCATTTAAGGTTTCATTTATGAAATGCTAATCATTTTAGGATTTAGGGTTTCATAAATAAAATTTTAAAGGATTCAGGGTTTTATAAATGAAACCACTAATCCTAAGCTGATTAGGGTCTTATAAATGAAACCTTAAATTATTTAAGGTTTCATAAATAAAGCTTTAATGATTTATGGTCTCATAAATATGATTTAGGGTTTTATAAATAAAACCCTAACAATTTAGGGTTTCATTTAATTTCATAAATGAAACCTTGATGATTTAGGGTTTTATAAATAGGATTTAGGGTTTCATTTAGTTTCATAAATGAAACCTTAATGATTTAAGGTTTCATAAAAAGGATTTAGAGTTTCATAAATGAAACCTTGAATGATTTAAGATTTTTTAAATAAAACCCTAAATAATTTAGGGTCGTATAAATAGGATTTATGGTTTCATTTAGTTTCATAATTGAAACCTTAAAATTTTAGGGTTCCATAAACAGGATTTAAGGTTTCATAAAAGAAACCACAAATCCTAATAAAACCCTAAATCTTAAACCATGAAATGAAATCTTTAATCATAAATCATGAAACCTTAAATCTTAAACAATGACTAAAAACTTAAATCATAAACTATGAATGAAACCATTAATGCTAAACCATGAAATGAAACCTTAAATCATTTATGGTTTCATCTATAAAATCTCAAATCATTTAGGGTTTCATTTATGAAATCATAAATCTTATGTATTAAGCTTTAAATCATTCAAGGTTTCATTGATGAAATCCTAAATACTATATATTAAACCTTAAATCTTTTAGGGTTTCATTTAAGGTTTCACTTCATGGTTTAGGATTTGGAGTTTTATTTATGGTTTCATGGTGTAGGATTTAAGATTTCATTAGGATGTATGGTGCATTTATAAAACCCTAAGCCATTTAGGATTTTATTTAAGAAATCATATATCCTATTTATTAAACCCTAAATCATTAGGGTTTCATTTATGAACCCATAAATTGTTAGAGTTTCATTTATAAAACCATAAATCCTCTTTATGGAAACCTAAATCATTATGGTTTCATTTATGAAATCCTAAATCATTTAGGGATTCATTTATGAAACCTTGGTCAGTTTAGGATTTATGGTTTCATTTATGTAACCCTAAATCATTTAAGTTTTCATTAATAAAATCCTAAATCCTATTTATGAGACCTTAAATCAGTTAAGATTTCATTTATGAAACCCTACATCTTAAATGAAAGTATAAATCCTAAACCATGAATGAACCCTTAAGTCATAAATCATGAAATGAAACCCTAAATTCTATTTATGAAATCCTAAATCATTTAGGATTTTATTTATGAAACCATAAACCTTAAACCATGAAATGAAACCCTAAAATCATTTAGGGTTTCATTTAATAAACCATAAATCGTTTAAGATTTCATTTATGAAACCTTGAATCCTAAATCATGAATCCCTAAACCATAAAATCTTAAAGCGTAAACCATAAACCTTAAACACTAAATCCTAAAATAATGAATTGTAAAACATAAACCATGTAACCCTAAAAATCTATACCATGGATCATAAATTGTAAATCATTGACCTTGAAATCATAAATCATAAACAATAAATCCTAGACCTTAAAACCATGAACCATGAACAATGAAACCTAGAAATAATGAATATTAAATAATAAAACTTGAAACCTTGAACCATAAACCCTAGAACCAGTAACTCTAAAATCATAAACCATAAATCTTGAATGATGAACTCAGACCCTAAAACTTTAAACTATGGACCTAATCAATAAAAAAAACTAAATTGTAAACACTAACCTATAAACCTTAAATGTTGAACCATGGACCATAAACCATGAATTTGAAGACCATCAAACCATCACTTATAAACCCTAAAGCTTAAACCATGAAACATTGAATTCTAAAACCATAAAACCTAAACATTAAACCCTAAACTCTAAACCATGGACCTTGAACCTTAAACCATGAACAAAACACACACTAAACCTTAACATATGAATCCTAAACCATAAACATAAAATAGTGAATCCTTAAACAATGGAAGCTTAAACACTAAGTAATGGATCCTTAAACACTAAATAGTGAAATGTTAAACCTTAAATCTTGAGCAATAAAATCATAAACCTTAAGTGATAAACTTTAAACTCTAAAATCATGAATCATACACTTTAAATTTATGAATCCCATACCATAAATCATGAACCTTAAATCATATAACACACAAATTTTAACCTTAAATACTAAATTATAAACCTTAAACAATGAACCAAACACCGTGCACCATAGACTTAAAATCATAACATAAAAACTTTAAACCTCAAGCATTGGACCCCAGATCATAAATTAGGGGTGTTCATCGGTTTGGGCCAACCTAACAAACCTAAAGAACCAAACCAACTACATAACATAAAAACTTTAAGCCTCAAGCATTGAACCCAGATCATAAACTAGGGGTGTTCATTGATTTGGGCCAACCTGACAAACCTAGAGAACCAAACCAAACCAACTAAATTAGTTTGGATTTTCACTTAATTCGAGTTCAATCCAAACCAAATCGAATACATATATATATGAGGGGTTGCTAATGTCCACCCTAGTTGGAGGATGTTTGCAACCAACACCAAAATATTTTGGACTAAAATATCTCTTATTTCTTTTATTTTGTTCATTAAATAAATTTATTTTAATAATTTAATATTTAATTAAACATAAATGATTTCTCTCTCCTATCAAAATCAATTATCTCTTTAAAATAAATTATCATAAATGAGGAGAGAGAAAATATTTTTTTTTTAAATTAAGTATTAAAATATTATAATATCCTTAAAAATAATGTATTTTAAATAAAATATTGGTTTTTTTTGTCTCACACACACACACATATATATATATAGAGAGAGAGAGAGTTTTGTTAACATCCACTTAGTTGGAGGATGTTAGCAACCAATACCAAAATATTTGGACTAAAATATACCGTATTTTTTATTTGAAATATTTTTAAAAAATTATATTAATTTAATACTTAATTAAGAAAATAATTTTTCTCTTTCTTCATTTATGACAATTTATTTCAAGAGAAAATAATTGATTATGATAGGAAAGATAAATTATTTATATTTAATTAAATATTAAATTAATAAAATACTTTTATTTAATGCACAAACATAAAAGAAATAAAGGATATTTTTCAAATATTTTAATGTTCATTGCTAACCTCTTCAACTAGAGTGGACGTTAACAATCCACGTGTGTATATATATATATATATATATATATACACGGGCACACACATATTATTTTTTAAAAATTTTAATACATTAATTTTTTAACTTTTAATTACTAGTTACTACTATTTACTTAGTATAGTCTCACACAAAAAATAAATTAAAAAAATTAGTCACAACTCACAACCTAAACTAGTAACTTACTTCATAATTTCTCATCTCATTCACGTGGTGCAGCACAGTCAATGATGTAGCACAACCAACGACGCAACACTTCCACCTCCACATTGTTCAACGACCTCCACATCTCACACACGCGGTGCAACATAGCCAACAGCACAACACTTCCACCTCTACATCGGTAAGCCCAGTGACACTTTCGTATAGGATTGTAATTGTTATCTTATGAGTTTTAGCCATTCTAATTATTCGAAATATGCAAACCATTCTCGTTTTTGGTCAAAATTTCTTTAAATATGTTCATGTGAGCAAAACTCATATTTGAGAAAAATATGGTCTATGGGCATCGGTGGATCCACGTAGAGGCCGGGGGGTGCAGCTGCACCTCCTCAAATTTTAAAATTCACAAAAAAAAATTTAACAAAAAATTATTAATAAAATTTAAAATTTTTGTATTTTATTTTATTTATATTTATATATTTGTCCACACTTAATTTTATTTTTATAGTTTGTCCCACTGACTTAGGATCTTAAATTCGCCATTGTTTATTGGGACTTTGTTTCTATTTATTTTTGTTTATAATTAGTCGGGACTCTTATACCTTTTATTGGATTAGCTTATTTAAGTAAATACATTCAACCAACCTCAATCCTTTTATCGATTAACATCCTAAAAGATTTTACAAAACTCTTATCCTTCTAATAGGTTCAATTTTTTTTTTCAAATTAATTATTTTTTTATTAGATATCTGATAAACCGAACTGAACCAATTCATTATCATCGGATTGGTTCGGTTCAAATTTTTTCTAAAATTCGAACCAATTAAAATCAATTGGTTTAAACATTAAATTACTATAGAAGCGAACCGAACCAAACGATCCATGAACAGCCATATCATAAACCATAGACCAACAATAATGAACCATAAATTATCAACATTAAAACCTTAAAACAATGAATTATAAACCCTAAACCTTAGAAATCTTAAACCTTGTGAACAAAAACTTAGTGATTTTTTGCATCAATGATTTTTTCCTAGTCTCTTCTATTATCCTTTAGTAACTTAATTAAATATAATAGTTTTTTATATAAATTTTAAAATAAAAGACATTATTAAATTTAGGCAGAAAAAAAAAACATACATGATTATAAAAAAAATATTCTATAAAACTTAATAAATGATTACAATGTTATATAAAATCAAAATTTTAAAAATATATATTCATTCTATTGATCTAAATTATTATATTTAAGATAATTATGTAAATATATGAATCTATATCTATATTTTGAAAATTTGAAAAAAATATATGAAAAAATAAATAATATCTTAAAAGTTATATAATCAAAAGAAAAATGTAATGGATTTAAAACTCTAATAATATTTTTTTGTTGGTATTAAATTTTGATGTTTTTTCAAAATTATATAATCAAGAGAAAAAAAATATTATAAAGAAGTAAAAAATAGGTTTAAAATTTTGTTAATAATCTTTTAATAATGATATATATTAATTTATCTTAAATCTATTATATATTTAAATTAATAATTTTTAATATATATTCCCGTGCATTGTACGGGTTATCACATTAGTTAAAAAAAAAAAAATACCGATAAAAATAAATACGGTAATAACATTTAACATTTATCCACTTGACAAATTTTTTTTTTGATATTATATATACAATGGATGATAGATGTGCTAGACTACATATAGATATTTGTATTTGATAATTGTTAAGAAGATTCATTGATAATTCTATCCTCACTTGTCACCTCACAATAACAAGGTGTAAACCTTACCCCGGGACATGCTGATATTTTGGTGGCAAAAAAATCCAAAACCGAAATTTGATGGAATACTTACGAACACCAAAACTAATTATGCGCTTTTGATGTTTGGTTGTGTCTCTGATTCTGATTAACGATAACTATCTGCTCTGCTCTTCTCACTTTGCATACCCAATTCCGGTGACAGGTTCATACACTTTTTTATTTGCTATCATCCAATCTTCAATGTGCTTGTTCTGAATTTCAGTCCATCCTTTCGTTGATTACTATTGGATTTTTGCGTTTCTATGGCTGTGTTAGTCCTCTGTTCTTCAACCATGTGTAGTAGCAGTTTGTCCTCTTGCTGTGCTTTTAGTGACACCAATGTTGATGTTATGAGCAATAATGTGTTCTTTGGAGGAACCCCATTTGTCAAAATGAAATCTTTTCTAAATGGGTCTTCGGCAAATTGGAAGAGACATGGGAAGAGACAACTGGGTCTCCGGGTGTTTGAGACAAGATGTACCCATGAGGTAGTTGTGGTGAATGCTATGAGCAAAAGTAGAGTGTCTTCTGAAAAAGTTATTGGCGTTCTGAAGTCTATTTCGGATCCAAATTCTGCTCTTTCGTACTTTAAGATGGTTTCCCAGTTGCCCAATCTTGTGCATACCCCTGAAACATGTAATTACATTCTTGAGTTCTTGAGGGTTCATGGGAGGGTTGAGGATATGGCATTTGTCTTTGATTTGATGCAAAAGCAAGTAATTAACCGGAATCTGAATACATACCTGACTATTTTTAAGGCTCTTTCGATTAAAGGTGGGATTCGACAAGCACCATTTGCACTTGGAAAGATGAGGCAGGCTGGGTTTACCTTGAATGAATATTCATATAATGGACTGATTCATTTCCTGCTCAAACCTGGCTTTTGTAAAGAAGCTTTGAAGGTTTACAAAAGAATGATCTCGGAAGGGATGAAGCCTAGCATGAAAACTTACTCAGCATTGATGGTAGCATTGGGGAGGAGAAGGGACACCGGAACCATTATGAATTTATTGGAAGAGATGAAAATGTTGGGCTTGAGGCCAAATATCTACACATATACCATATGTATTAGAGTGCTTGGGAGGGCGGGGAGAATTGATGATGCGTATGGGATTTTAAAGACGATGGATGATGAAGGATGTGGGCCTGATGTTGTCACTTATACAGTTCTAATTGATGCGCTTTGTGCTTCAGGTAAACTAGATAAGGCCAAGGAATTATATACAACTATGAGAGCTAGCAGTCACAAACCAGATCTGGTAACTTACATTACTTTAATGGACAAGTTTGGTAACTATGGTGACTTGGAAACAGTGAAAAGATTCTGGAGTGAGATGGAGGCTGATGGTTATGCTCCTGATGTGGTTACCTACACTATACTTGTTGAGGCTTTATGCAAGTCTGGAAAAGCTGATCAGGCATTTGATATGTTAGATGTGATGAGAATGAACGGAATTTTCCCAAATCTTCATACTTACAACACGTTGATCTCTGGACTTTTGAACCTGAGAAGATTAGATGAGGCATTAGAGCTTTTTAACAAAATGAAATCTTTGGGTGTTGAACCTACTGCTTATTCATACGTTATTTTCATTGACTATTATGGAAAGTTGGGTGATCCTGAAAAAGCTCTTGACACCTTTGAAAAAATGAAAAAGAGAGGCATTGTGCCTAGTATAGCAGCATGTAATGCATCTTTATATAGTCTTGCTGAAATGGGTAGGATCAGAGAAGCAAAACATATATTCAATGATCTTCACAATTGTGGGCTTTCACCGGACTCGGTAACCTATAACATGATGATGAAGTGCTACAGCAAAGCAGGGCAAATAGACAAAGCCACAAAACTTTTGACTGAGATGTTAAGTGAAGGGTGTGAACCAGATATAATTGTAGTTAATTCTTTAATTGACACACTTTACAAGGCTGGCCGGGTTGATGAGGCATGGCAGATGTTTGGGAGACTGAAGGATTTGAAGCTAGATCCTACAGTTGTGACATACAACATTTTACTTACTGGTTTAGGGAAAGAGGGAAAACTCTTAAAGGCCCTCGATTTGTTTGGGAGTATGAAAGGGTCTGGATGCCCTCCAAACACGGTGACTTTTAATGCACTCCTTGATTGTCTTTGCAAGAATGATGCAGTTGATTTGGCCTTGAAAATGTTCTGTAGAATGACATTTATGAACTGTAGCCCTGATGTTCTGACGTATAACACTATCATCTATGGCTTGCTCAAAGATGGTAGAGCTGGTTATGCATTCTGGTTTTTCCATCAAATGAAGAAATTTCTCTCCCCTGATCATGTAACTTTGTACACCCTCCTTCCTGGTGTTGTAAAGGATGGAAGGGTTGAGGATGCAATCAAGATTGTCATGGAATTTGTACACCAGTCAGGTTTACAGACAGGGAATCAAGTCTGGGGAGAATTAATGGAATGTATTTTGATTGAAGCCGAAATAGAAAAGGCCGTTTCATTTGCTGAAGGATTGGTATGCAATTCTATTTGCCAGGATGATAACTTGATATTACCTCTTATTAGAGTCCTGTGTAAGCAGAAGAAGGCTCTAGATGCTAAAAAATTGTTTGATAAATTCACTAAAACTTTGGGAATTCACCCAACCCCAGAATCATATAACTGCTTGATGGATGGACTTCTTGGATGTAATATCACTGAAGCAGCTTTGAAACTTTTTGTTGAGATGAAGAATGCAGGTTGTTGCCCAAATATTTTCACCTACAACTTGCTGCTTGATGCTCATGGCAAATCTAAGAGGATTGATGAACTTTTTGAACTGTATAATGAGATGCTTTGTAGGGGATGCAAGCCCAATATTATAACCCATAATATTATCATCTCTGCCCTTGTGAAATCTAATAGCATAAACAGGGCATTAGATTTATATTATGAAATCATAAGTGGTGATTTCTCTCCCACTCCTTGTACATATGGTCCTCTTATAGATGGCCTTTTAAAGGCTGGAAGATCGGAGGAAGCAATGAAGATTTTTGAGGAGATGTCAGACTATCAATGCAAACCCAACTGTGCTATTTATAACATTCTCATCAATGGATTAGGGAAAGCAGGCAACGTCCATATTGCTTGTGATTTGTTCAAAAGGATGGTTAAAGAAGGGATAAGGCCAGACTTGAAGTCTTATACCATTCTTGTAGAATGTCTGTTCATGACTGGTAGAGTTGATGATGCTGTGCACTACTTTGAGGAACTAAAGTTAACAGGCATTGATCCCGATACTGTTTCTTACAATCTTATGATCAATGGCCTTGGAAAATCGCGTAGATTGGAGGAAGCTCTTTCTCTTTTCAATGAAATGAAGAATAGGGGAATTTCTCCTGATCTTTATACTTACAATGCATTGATTCTTCATTTTGGAAATGCTGGAATGGTGGACCAAGCTGGAAAGATGTTTGAGGAGCTGCAGCTTATGGGTCTTGAACCTAATGTCTTCACTTATAATGCTCTCATTCGTGGGCATAGTATGTCAGGAAACAAAGATCGAGCCTTTTCTGTCTTCAAGAAGATGATGGTTGTGGGTTGTAGCCCCAATGCAGGAACATTTGCTCAGTTGCCTAATAAATGTTGATTTTACTGAGTTATCTCATCGGGACCTTTTCGTATGTCCCTAATCTCAAAAGGGAGGCATGAAGGTAATTGTTAAATGTTAATGTTTTGCTAACTACTAGAATGATTTTATGGAAACATAATTTGATTTTACATGATATTTTATATGGAGCTTAATAGGTATGTAATATCACTAATAAGAAATCATCATTAATATAAAAATACACATAATGTATAGTGGTTTGTGATTAGTAACAGTTTTTACATTATTGTTAGTGCATGATTTTTTATTTTTTTTTTTTATCTGTAGAAATTGAACAGAGTGTTATATGAGATTTACAATACTAACGCATAGTGTAAAAGTTTTTACATTATCAATCAATTAGAAATCATCTTAGATGTTTTAAGTCAGTTATAGTGGAAAAGACTTTCATATTATCAGTGTATGTATTATTTATTCATTTTATTTTACTAACTTTTTTTATCATTGTTGTTTCTCTAGGGTCACTTTGTCTTGGAAATGGCCTTGGAGATTGGAATTGCATACCAATCTTTCACTTAACGATTGGTATGCAATTTTTGTATCATTGCTGATTAATGCTGACAATTTTTGTGTAAAAAAATAACCTTTGTGGACCGATTCTGTACATTACACTGAGTATTTCGGCCTAAAAACAGATTTTATGTTTCCAATACAAACTATTAAAAAAAAAAATTGGGATTATTTAAGCTGATACAATTTTTCTTTTTTCGTGATTGCAGGCATGAGCTTCCCTACTATATAGTTTATGTTGCCGGGAAAAGGGGGAAATAAGGGAATTGAGATGTGATCACATCGCATCGCATCAAGATGTAAACCAATGATGAAAATGTATAATTAATACATAAGGATACCTTACACGCCAAGATTTGTATGAAAAATAAAAATGTAAAGAGCTTCTAGAGCCCAATCAAAGATCTTTTAAGTATTGTTAACGTTTGGGCATTCAGAAATTGATTAAGAAAACTATTTCAAACCATCAAATTAATTCAAGAAATCGAATACTAAATAAATTGATAACAAAAAAGGGTTGCCTTTTTTTTTCTTGTTTTGGGTTGATTTTCAGATTTTTTTTGTTCAAAATTGGATTAAATCAAACCAAATTGTAAGCATATTAATTTATACTCCCTCGATCCCATTTTTTTAGTTGTTTAAGGTTAATATACATAGATTAAAAATATTTAAGTAAATGAAATATTGTTATACTTAGACTAAAATGTCTATTTAATACCCTGATCTTTGATGCTCCACCATTAATAGTGATGCTCCACCATTAATAGTGGGTATTAAATGATGGTATATTTGAGAGTTAAAAGACTATTCCAGCTAATCAATTTAGATTGAGAAAGAAATGTGGAAACCAATATAGATAATGAGCCATGAATATCACACTTAACATTCACAGATGATCTTATCTTATTTGCTGAGGCAATGGCGGAGCAAGCGGAGATAATCAGCATGATCTTAAATTTATTCTATGAGAGCTTAGGGCAACAGGTGAATAAAGAAAAAACAAGAATATACTTCTCTAAAAATACCAACTAGAGTGTTAAAGAAGAGATAGTGACAAAATGCAGATTCCATTGTACAGAGGACCTTGGGAAGTATTTAGGGGTACCAATTTTTCATAAATCTCCATCCAAGCAAACCTTTGGCTTCTTACTGAAGAAAGTGAACAAACGGCTTAGTAACTAGCAAGGGAAACTTCTGTCAACGGTAGGCATAGTCACACTTGCAAAATCAGTCGATCTCGATCTACATTATGCAATCCGTAGTTCTTCCAATATCAGTCTACGAGGAGATTGATAGGAAATGTTGAGGGTTTGTATGGGACGACTTAACGGATGGGAGGAAATTACATATGATTGCATGGAAAGACGTTTGTTCGACTAAGTATGCGGGTGGACTTGGATTACACGCCATGCGAAGCATGAATAATGTGCTCCTTATGAAGTTTGGTTTGCGGTTGTGTACACGCAAGAAAGCCCTATGGTCAGCGATGATTCGCATGAAATATAAATGTGGAAATAAGGTTGCGTCAGTAATGGGAAAAGTGAAAGGTATGTCAAACTTCATGAAAGGGGTCAGTCAAGTATGGGACGAAGTGTCAAAACACACTGTCTGGAAGGTAATGAATGACACTTCTACTCTCTTTTGGCAAGATCGGTGGGTTCCACAACATGGGAAACTAAGTGATTATGCATGTGTGCAATTAGATGAAATTGACAAACAAGCCACAGTAAGTAACTTCAACATTCCCCAATGAGGTTGGGACGTGAACAAACTTAGAAAGATGGTCCCACAACAGGTGTGCAAAACTATTTTAGCGTTAAAGCCTTCAATTATATCTTGAGATGATGATGCCTTAACCTAGAGTATAACTAATGACAGGCAGTTCTCAACAACATCTGCTTATAAAGCCATTACCCAATAAACTGATAAAAAAACCCGTTATATCGTACAATTTGAAGATGACAAGGACCGGAGAGGATATGAATACATGTGTGGAAGATGGCACGCTAAGCCTTAGTCATTAATTCCCTAAGAAAGTCTAGAGGGATAGCAACAGACAATATATGCCCAGTATACCTTCTCGAATCAACTTCATGCACTACAAGATTGCATATTTGCAAGAAGAGTATAGGAGGAAATTTCAGACAAAATACTGCCCACGACATTCTTTAATGATGATATAAGTGAATGGCTACAAAATAACATGCGCACAACAAATAAACACCAGCAGAGGGAATGGCATACTCAATTTGGGGTAACTTTATATTACCTGTGGAGGAAACGGAATGATGTAGTCTTCTCCTTTTTCTCAACATCAGTCTCAAGTATTGTGATCAAATCTAAACGAATGGTAATAAACAGAGAACGAGAAGAGTAATGTGGGAGCCTCCAAGCCAAGGGCAATATAAACTCAACTGTGAGTTGTCAATGCGAGTGGCAAAGCAGCGTACAGAGGTGTTCTACGAGATCAAAATGGAATCGTATTATAGGCATTTGCACATAATCTAGGAACGTGTTCAATCATGCATGTAAAAGTATGGGTCATTGCTATGTGCATCAAAATTGCATGAGATAAAGGTTTTAAAAAAGTGTGTTGAATCTTGATTCAAAACATGCAATTAAGTTACTGAAAAACACGCGTCAAACAATTGATTCAATTAGTTAAAGAATTTGTGACTTACAAAGACAGTTACATATGAAGATATGTCAAATAGGGAAGCAAATATAGTTGTGAATATTCTAGCAAAATTTGACTTCACACTTAATGAAGAACGAGATTTTTGACTTAAATCCTAAATTTATCTATAACCTTTTGGTAGATGATGTAATTTTTGAATTTTCTCAATAATAATATCTGTAGGGGCCCCTAAGCCCCCTTTTTGCACCAAAAAAATTAGACCTTGAAACTAAACAACCATTATTTTGGGGGGGAACAGAACTAAAGAAATGAAATGAGATATGAGATGGAGGGAGTATTATATAGTATTTTACTAAGTGGGTAACAAATACTTCTCTATGTCGAGAAGACATCACCCATTTTTCGTTATGTTTCTCTTTACCGAGCTAGTAGCACATTCTTGTAGGTTCTTGATTATAACCACAAATAATTACTGATATTTGGAGCCGCATGTTGAACATGCAGAAGACTTTTTTTAAGATTGAAAAGTAGACACGAGAGAAGAAACGGGAGAAAAAACTTGTATTTTTTTATGGTAATAGGAATAGCAGTTATGTATAACGTGGGATGAAAGGAAAATGACCCTGCGGGACGCATTCTAATCACTGTTGCACACTACATATATATACTGTCGCTGAGGAATAACACTAACTTTCACTTCTCTCTAGTTTTGTTTCAGGTTCAGCTTGTCCTTTTGAAGAGGATTGCTCTTCTGCTGGTGCACTGGACTGACCGGGTCGTCTTTTGAACTGCACCACGATCATGGTCATGTTGTCACATCCCTCGCCACCGGCAGTCGACGGTGCCAAACACCGGTCAAGTACTCTTTCACACACTGCAGAAAGTTTCGTTTCCTGCCACAAATAAAATAATCACTTCATAGAAAATTCAGGTACAAAACATTACTATCATGCAGACCATAAAAAATTCAGGCACAATGCGTTTACTTATTTTATCAGAAATGGCAGAGTGCTATAATGGCTATTATAGAGAAGTGCATTAAGTGACAAAGAACACTGTGACTCTTTCGACCATAAGAAACATGATATATTACTCGGTGGCATCCTTTATTAATTCTCTCCAACTACCACAAGAATAAATAGAACAGTTCTTATCCGTCAATATACCAAGTACTGCATTAAGTTATTAATATAAATATCATCAATAAGCATAATTTGAGA
The DNA here is from genome assembly GCA_014843725.1 of Amphicarpaea edgeworthii. Classification (NCBI taxonomy): domain Eukaryota; kingdom Viridiplantae; phylum Streptophyta; class Magnoliopsida; order Fabales; family Fabaceae; genus Amphicarpaea; species Amphicarpaea edgeworthii. The sequence goes on along the minus strand of CM026322.1, from coordinate 21,628,848 downwards.
ACAAGTATGACAGCTACTTCTTAGTTGAGTTAATAATTGTCATCTCATTAGAAAATGGTGAAAACTATGAACTCACCGAGTGCAATTGTTCATGAACAAAATCTACCAATTGTTGACTTGACATGCAATCCCTGAAAATAATAAGGAGAAACAAATTGTTGTTTTCAAAAAGGCAGTCTGAAGGGGAATATGCAAGCAAATTGCAATTTTCTGAATCACAATCAGTGTGGAAGCATAAGAACAATACCATATGCCATCACAAGCTAACACCACAAATTCATCTTCGTCACAAAGCTCAACCTACGAAAAAAATATCAAATAAAAAATAATATATCAATCATAACAGTTTAATACTTTAAAGTAGCAGTAAGCCTACAGATGCATTTTATTATGCATCCTATCATACAGAAAAATGGAAATGGTGGAATCTATGTATCACTAAGGCAGCCAACCGAATTGAATTACAGTAACAAACTTACAGTGTTTATGTCTGGATTGGCAGTTACAATTTGTTTTTCAGCAGAAAGAAACTTATTCTGTTTAAATTCCATGTCACCTGCAGTAAATTGAAACATGTTAAAGAATGGAAACTTTATAAACCCTTTTCATTCCACCCCACCCCTCAAAATCCCAAAAGGAATCTGTCTCTTCACAAAGAAATCAGCATAATGAACAGACAGATAGAGAAATTTGAAATCTTCAATTACATGATTTCATACCAATTTCCTTCTCTTGTAAAGAACCAAATAAAACATACAAAATATAACAAGTAGAAAGTTGTTCATGTGTGATTTTATTCATCAAGTACACAGGTTCATGGATCTTCCTCAGCTAAAGATGCAGGAGCCCAGCCCAGGCTGTTCACTCAAGTTATAAATGAAAAAAGAGGGGGAATTAAAGAAGCTTAAATATTTGTTTAAAAGTTCACTGGCCCAGAGGTAGGTACATTACCAATAGCTCTTGCAAGATTTAAACTTCCATTAACCCGTCCTGCGTGAATAAAACCACCAGCTTTTAAGATTCGATCCTTCTCAATCTCAAGATCAGGTTTGTGGTCTCTAGACAAATTGTATGCCTGTAGAAAACAGCCATAGTAAAACAAGGTAAGTAATTATCTACAAGAACTGTAACTACTAAAAACTGAAAATATGTAGTCCACAAATAGGGACAAACCATACTCTTGGCCTTCTAAAAAGTCCCTCCAACAGCCAAATTAAGAGGCAGGCATTTCCCAATGTACAGTGTTTAGACATATGAAGCAGCATTTTATGTTTGTTTGTAGTTAAGTATATAAGTATATATTTGTGGACAATAATGTTCCAAGAATTTCCATTCTATAAGTTTACCTGGCCCTTCCGGGATATCACACATCGCGAATCACCAGCATTTGCAACAACAAGTTGATTGTTTCTAATAACTGCAACACAGGCTGTGCTTCCCGAAGTTGGTCCAGCAAAATCAGAATGAGGCCCCTGATTGCAATAAGTAAATTCAAATTAGGAAGATGAAGAAAAAAGCTTATTTATACTTGAAGCCATATGCCATGCACCAAATTACCAAGTATATTCAATGAAGCAGTGATAATGACAAGTATTATTTAAGATATATCCCTCTTCAAATGTCATACCTACCTCCTCAAAAGCCCAATCATCAACTTGGCAATTACCATCACTGCTTCGTGGAGACCAAATCAACCCTTCTATCATCCCAGTAAACTTATTTATCTTATCCCCCAATATTGATAATTCCCTCCATCCCCTTTGACCACGCATCATCTCATCCATTCTGCATAATATTGAAAATACCAGTTTAGAACTTTTTATTTTGGGTTTTTTGTTTTAGGGTGCAGGGTGAGATGTATATGTATTATGTAAATATGTAATCAATCTAGTTACTTTTTATTCTTTCTCAATTAGACTGGGAAAGAGAAGATATTTAGTACCATATTTCATGTCTGCTCCATATGTAAGCTTTACAGGACGCAGTAAATTAATGAATATGAAACACCATAATCAGCAACTAATAAGTGGGCTACAACTTGTCATTAAAAGGGATAATATAATTTCTCCATACTCTTCCAATTATTTAAGTGCACAAAACATATATCTAAGTAACTTTGAGAGAGAGAGTGAGCGACCGTTGTCAACTACACTTCTTTGTGTGTTAAAGATTACAGAAATGATTGATAGTAAGAACTAAAAAACCAAGATCTTAGCTGATGATCCAAATTAAAGGTCTAAAATAGGACAGAAATTCACTCCTTGCAAGCATAAAACATTGAAACCAGTTTGTCATTTAATTGGAGAATTCAGGCAGAGGAACTGCTGTTAAGTACTATAGAAGTGGTCATCTTTTTACTTCTAACCTTAAAAAGGCTTTCTGAAGGGAGGTTCCTATATCTCCAGTTAAGTATGGCTCACTTTTGAGCACCTGTTGGTGAAGAAACTTGGCACAAAACTTTGCAACCACCTTACCTGAAATTTTGGGATTAAGTGAGCATCCATAACACAGCATTGATTTCAAACTAGACATAATTTATGTAGTATTTTCCTCTTGTTCTGTTGGGGATTATTGAAATTTGTAGCTCCAGTTAAAATATATTTCTTTCCATAGTAAAATCCCAAGTAGTAAAAGCAGCATTCTGCCATCAATCCAAGTAGCCAAACTTTTCAAACCTTACCTCCATGACCATCATAGACACCAAAAAATGAAGTGGACTCATCCAGATCAGTATATGCAGCATGCTAACAGAAAAAAAGAGAACAAAAAATCAAAAGCTCATATTAACAGGTTAACTAAGAGCAATCTGAGTCGGGATAAATCAATAAAATGAATTAAAAGATACAAAATTAAAAGCAGAATCAATGTATTCACATTTACTCCTAAAATGTATTTCACTGGACCAGTCATTGATTCTTTTGAAACACCAAAACAAAAGATAAAATTATATCTTCTAGTTCCCTACAAGGCTACAACATGATAATCTCTCAACAAAAATGTTAAGGCAAGCTCAATTATGCAGTACATTAGAGTGACAGAGTATTATACAAATATACTATTATTCTTAGACACTATTTAAAACAGAATTCAAATTTTGACAGACTACTAGACATTGCCATTTACCCAATTGGTGGTTTATAGTTATTCACTTTACATGCAAAAGGCAATTGATTTATAAAACTAGCAGTTTTTACAATGATTACTCACGGCATCTTCCATTGTTGCACGCCACCCTTGCATGGACGATAAACCATATCTAAGACGGTCATTTTCACCATCTTCAGAAAACTTTTCAGTTTTTGGAGTGCTGAGATATATTCCCATTCCTATCTGAATTAAAAAGCACACAATAACTTTAATTTCTTAAAGCATGGAAATAAAAGAAGACTTAAACCAAAATAAATAATAGATAGCAAAAATAAGTATGCCATTGATAATATTCCTATAAACTACAAGTGCTGCATAAATAAAGCAACATATTTATGAGAAGTTAAAGGAAAATGTTGAAGATAGCAAAGACACTGGAATGGAGAGAAATGCAAGGAAGAACTTTTGCAATGCTGCATTCCAACTATAATTTGGAAAAAAGATGTTGATGGAGAAATGCTTTTCAAATCTGAGACTAGAAAGAAGACTCCAGCATTGATACAGGAGAAATGGAAAATATATGTGTTGGAAACTGTTTATATTCCCAGGGAATTAATGTCAAGAATTCATGATTAGTGGCCTATTATTATTATAGGAAGTTAAATTTCTGATTATTGCTCTTAAATGAAATTTAATCTGAAACGTCTATAAATTGAGATGCTGCTGAGTGTGGTTCTTCACCCCAAGCATTTTTCAGAAATTCCATTATTCAGCTATATGAGGGAACTAACTGTTTACAAAAAAAAAAAAAATGAAATATAAAAATTGAAAAGTGTCATGAAAGTTCAATTAAGAGAAGCATGCCTTTTGAGAAATTGGACAACAAACAGAAGACCCGGTTTTGACTTTAGATGGAGGGTTACACGAGCCGACAACTAATAAAGAGAGTAAAATGTAAACAACTTTCAAGAAAATTTAAAAAAAAAAAAAAAAAAGATTCATGGATTCAAACACGGGACAACCACTTTAAAGAAAAAATTAGCGTGATTATATGTTGATTCAGCAACGGAATTAGGGATGAAATCCACGAGTTTTAAGAATCTTGGAAGCAATCATAATAGTAATGATAATAACAAGAAATGAACATGAAAACAAGAAAATGCGAAAAAGAAGCAAGATAGCAGCAGAATGAATGGAAATGGAAGCAATAAAAGGAAATTGTGTTCCTTTTAAGAAAAAGAGAAGAAGAAATCAGCATAGATAGATAGATAGATACCTGAAGCTGAGTGGGAACTGAATTAATTGATGAGAAGAGTGTGATTTGAGGCTCTCAGGGACAGACGACTGTTCATAGACTACATAACGCCATTTTCATCCTCTCTCTCTCTCTCTCTCTCTTGGATTTTGTTTGTTCTTATCCCTTTCTTTTCTTCTTCTTTCTTCTTTCTGTTTCACTTTCACACCTGTTATTATTTTATGGACCAAATTAAATATAATAAATAAATAGTTTCTCAAATAATAAATAAATAATAATAATTCAGAGGATTTTGGTAATCAATCTTACACTTATCCTGCCCCGGATTTGACTCCAGCCTTCCGATTCGATCTGATTTTTTTCTTTAAAGAATATAATTCATTAGTATATGACGTCATTCGCTATCTAATAACAACCTGTTTTTTTTTTTATAAAAAAAAAAAGAATATAATATAATATTTTCGAATTCTCTTTATAATTATTATTTTAATATCCCAATATGGAAAAAAAAATGCCAATCTTTATATAAAAATGTTACATTGACATTTAATATATGATAAATTATATAAAAAAAAAAAGTTTTTATTTTTCCTGAGGCTTTAATAACAGATAGTGATAACGACTACTGCTTAGCTAAGAATGAATAAATTGTTGGTGAGTTAGCAAATGGCATGCAAAACGAAGCAAATGTCGCAACCTCATAGTTTATACTACTATTTGAACCTCGAATTTTTAATCAAATTTGTGTTACTTTAAACTCATTTTTAAAAAGCTAATTAAAAATAGACTAAATATAAAAGTGATATATTAATTGGTTTCATGCTTTGTGCCATCACTTTATCGGGAATCTTCACCTTTTTTTCGCGTAACAGTTTTGATTGTATGGGCAAGTTCAGGCAACTGGAAGACAACTAAATAAATAAATAACTTACCTTAACTAAAGTGTAGGAAGCCCTTTTTCCCTGGCTCGAGAAGGAAACAAACATAGTCAAATTAATTAATAAATCAACACACTTCTATAATTAGCAAGGTAAGGTTTTTTTATGACAAAGAATTTTGATAAAAGAGTATAAGATCTACCTTGTAATTTGAACCAGGATATTCTTTTGTTGTAATAATAATAATAAAGGTTAAAAATATTCACATTCCATCGCAAGTTGCAGAGCCAATGACACGCGTTAGTCATGGAGATTAGAAAATCACTACTGCTATTATTATACATTGAATCAAATCTCACGTACGGAAGAAATTAAATAAGTATCTTAATACACAGAATCTTTATAAAAATAAGAAATCTTTGAGCTCATGCTGAACCCATTTTCTTTATAATTAAAAGATGCTGTAATATCTGGGTGTGTTGGTTGCTCAACATGTTGTTGACCTGTCTCTTAAACCCATATTCGTGGCCGTCAAACATCGTATAATATACGTATCACATAATATTAATGGGTGTATGATTACTCATACTATACTATGGTATATATGATATCCCACTACGTGTAGAAGATTTCATTATGTATTTTTTTTTTCACTTGCCAATTTTCTCAAAGGTGTTGCAGTATTCTTTGATTTTTTCCGACGGTTTCTTGCGCGGAAATAATCGGTTCAATTAATTCTCATTTCTCAATAATGCAGATGCTGTCGTTGAAAATCACCAGTTCTTTCGTATTCGCTGATATAATTATTAACTTATTGTTATTATATTTATAAACTACATGGCTGAATAGTGGGAATCTGCCACTTCTTTATGCTACATATATACTATAAGATTTTTTTTGGCATCTACGGCAAATATTTGTGAAGGAAGACTGCTTTATCATTTACACAAACGTTGCTTATTTTTTAAGGAAAAAATTGCATACATATAAATATATAACTATAAGCCCTCATCAAATAGCAAACGTCATAATTTATAAAAAAAAAAAAAGTGAGTGATGTGATCAGGGACGGACTAAAGGGGCAATTTTTTTTTATATTTTAATTATTTGAATATTTAATAAATAATATAATTATTTATTAATTTTACACATAAAATTATAATTAATTTTTAGTTCAAATAATTTTGTAAGAAAATACATATATTTATGTATTTATAACTTGTTAAAAAAAATTTAAAATTTTGAAATACTTTTAGTCTCAAACACATTTACACTAATAATTTCACAATTAAAAAAAACAAACTAATCAAAATTTATAACAATTATAATATATAGATAAATAAATGAAATTGATAATAATTAGCCTAAATAAGATGAAAAATCATAAAGATGTGATTGTAATTATATTTATTAATTAATATAATATATTTTTTGAAATAAATTATAATATGTAACAATATATATTAATTAAATATTATAATTATACCATGAAAATTAATATATTATCATATTTATTATTAATATTTTTTTAATAAAAATGAATATATTATTAATTATTTATTTAATTATTTAATGTAAGAGGGGAAGTGGAGAGGGAGGAGGCTTAAGTTTGTGGTTGCCAAGAGTAAATCCATTTCTTGACCTAAGAACATATTTAATGAGAAATGATCTTTCAGAAGATCTTCCTCAACCAAAAGAAAAATAATTAATTATTATTTTTTTATGAAAAATAATCTATAACAATGAAAATAAATACAATAAATTCAAGAATATGTTTGGACATGGTAAAAAAATAATTTAAAATATCAATTTTTTTTAATGTTAATATTTGTATTTTTTTTATATATTTTATATATTAATGAACAATTTAATCTTTAACCATAAATAAATATTTTTATTCTAATTTTTAATAATAATTGTTTTATAATTAAATATTATATTATTAAATAATTAATTTTAATTTAAAATAAAATTTTATAAAATGAAATTTATAACGTGACTTATAAAAGTATCATAAAATCTTAAATTAAGATCTACTACTAAAGCAAACAATATGGAAGATCTTGATACCTACCTAACAACGTGGGGCTCATGAAAAAATATTTTTTTTAAAATTATTATCAAGGTTATTTAAATTATTCTTCCTTTAATTTTTAACATTTCCTAATACTAGTTGTAATTTTTTTTTTTATATATTTCACTTTTCATTTTATAAATCACTCCTTTTATTTTATTTTTATTCGAATTATTAAATTTTTGTTGAGAATACGTTAAATTAAATAATAAATAAAAATTACGTGAAAAAAAAATAAATATATATATATATATAATTGTTATTAATCAAATTATTATCTTATTGATTATTTTGACATTTGAAAATTATAAAAATATAATTTCAAATCTTAACTTTATCAAAATTTATGTAAGTCAAATTTAACGGTCAAAGCTTCTAAATTAGAGGTTTAACCAAAAATACTTTATTTTAAAATTAAAATAGTGAAAACCTACCATTAAGTCTAGTTGGTTAAAAAAATTGTATGAATATTATAAATTGCACATGTAATGTGTTCGATTCCTAAAACAAGAAACTTTAATAGAAAAAACATTATAGGATCAAAACATTATTTAGGAATTTGTTATTTCAGTTTAAAATATATTTTATTATTATAATTTGGAAAATATTAAGAATACTGCAATTTATTCTATGCATCCATTATCTCTTTGATTGTAATTGCACTATAATTGTACAATAATTTGTATAGCAAAGAGACATATAGAAAGGGACGAGAGAAAAATATAAAATAAAATGAATAAAGTGAGAGAAAATTAGTGAAAGAAATAACATTATAAAACATATTGTAGATAAATACTGTATAATTTTTTTTAGCTGAAAAAATTTTCTTTTCCAAAAAACTAAATATTTTCTTTTAAAAATAAATAAAATAATTTAACTACTCTTAAGTTTTAATGAAATAAATTTATAATATGCTTTTAAATTTAGTTAAAAATAAATACACATTTAATTTAATTATTAAATTTAAATTAAAAAAAGTCATTTTACTTATCGAAGAAGGAAAAGTAGCAGGTGAAGAGTCCACGTGGCAGTAGTGGAGTGGGTGTTGACGAATTGAAGTTGCGTAGTTGCAAACAAGGGAGTTGATCAAAGTCGTGTTCCTCACTCTCACTGAGTCTCACTTCTCACTTGTTGCTGCGATCTTCTTTCTTTGCTCTGCTTCCGTAACTAACATGGTGCAACTTCTTTACTTTCCGACACAATCATTATTATTCATGTTACTTAGGTTTTCGATTTTCCATCTTGTCTACTCTTTTTAGTAATTCCCAACACATATCGTGAATATCCTCAAATTATTGTCTGATTTGTCGTGTTTCTCTTATTTACATTTACCCAGTGTAATTTTATACTATTTTGTTTGCAAATATGTAGGCAAATCGCCACACAATTATTCTGATGCAGGCCTCTCCTAACCGAGCAACTAGGACATTTATGGATTTTGAGTCAATAACTCAGGCCATGGGTGGTATATCCCATACTCTTACTCATTATTATTATTATCAGTACTTTGTTAATACTAGTAGTGACAGATCCAAATGCTCAATCTTTTGAAACTTGTAAATTCTCTTTTGTTGGAAATTACTTGTCCAAACGAAAGTTCTTACTTACTAGCCTACCTTGAAAATTTGGTTTCATGGCATACTGTACATCAATATATACATCTGCAAATAAGATTACAATGTTAGATTGGCGAAGGAACACAGTTCTGGCAATCTGAATAAATATGATTCAAAATGCATTGAAAATAGCGGATAACGCACTAATATTGGAGAATTTAATGTTGATAGCTAAAATTCTGCAGATTAGTAGTTCATAAGCTGATATAAGCCATCAAATGGCTGTTGAACTGTTGAAGTAGTCATATTAGCAAGAAGCTGAATCTACAACTCAAACCTGTGACATCTGGGTCTCATGTTAACAATTCAATATGTTAGACAGTTGAAGTAGTTGTATTAACAAGAGGATGGTTCCACAACTCAAACTAACCTGTGACACAATTCAACCATTATGTCAAGGTATCGCATGGCACTGTGGCAAATCTGGAAAAGAAGACAAATAAAAAGGGATATGAATAGATGGTTTTACAATTTACATGGATCACCTGTTAGATTAGTAGAAACTTTAATCTCGTGTTTATGCAGGCATATGTGCATTGTATGAAAGGAAATTGAAGGAGTTAAATCCAGCTGTCAGAAATCTCTCTTATGATGTTGTGGATCTCTACAACTTCATAGATGGTCTTGCAGACATGAGTGCTCTAGTGTATATCTCTCTCTCTCTGAGCATGCATTACATTCTAACAGATTTGTCATTACAAAGTATATATATCTATGACTTATTTGTATTTTATGATTTTAAAACTCTAGAGAATTTGTTTTTTGAAAGTATGACTTCCAAGAAACATATAACGGATCATAAATCTATTGGTTTTACTGGTATAGAGACTTTGCTTTATCATTTTCTCTGTTAATCAAGTGAAAACTAAGATCATGGATGAGAAAAGTGATAGCAATTATGCTACTTTACCCTGCCCATCTTAAACCCTTAGAAGAAAGAGCTTAGTAATCTCATTCTCTCCCCCACTTTCAACTGAAGAAATCATGGCATTGCTGCACTATATGCTATCTTTACCTGCCTACGAATTTTTTTTATGTTGGTGTATATGTTTGCTGGGACAGTGACTATCTTGTCTATTTGATTTTTACTTGCAGTTATGATCATACAATTCATGCTTACATGCCACATGATCGACAGTGGATTAAGCAACGAAGCCTTCAACATTTGAAGAAGTTGGCACGTTGATTGATATGTTAAGGAATTTATTTATTTTTAATTAATTAATATAGACTAAATATTAATTTATAACATTTATAATTTAGAGAGTCTTAGACTGCAAACAGAAAATGATATGAAATTAATCAGTGGAATATTAGTTTTATCCATTGAGACATAATGGTGTATTAAAAAGTAAAGTACGGTTATAGTCTCAATATACTGAATGGTTTTCTCCTCTCATAAGGAATAAGGAGATTTGGTTGAGAAAGATAACTTAAATTGAGTCCTTCTAAATATAAATATTATAAATTAATATTTAGTTCATATTAATTAATTAAAAATAAATAAATTCCTTAACACTATGTATACATGGTTTCCTTCTGTTCAACAATTTAATTTCTAGCTATTTGATGTGAAGATAATTATCAACAAGTGTAGAACCTGTTTATAATGTTATAATGTGGGCTATGTTCTAGTGTGTATGTTGTTTAACGTAACAACTGTACTTGCTTTTGGCACATATTTCTAATATCAAATAGCTGCTGCTGCTGAAAGTTTAAGAAGCAAATGTTTGTTGTATATATGATTTACTTTCTATGCCTCGCAAACTTGTCCTCACCTAAATTGCCCTGTACTTTAAATTGTAAATTTCTTTTATGATATTAATTGAATTAAATTTACCCATTTTCACTAAGTTATTTGCATCTCTATAAATGAAATTATTTCTAAACTGTACTCATCTTACATCATTGCTGTCCACAAGTTACTTTCAAAACCAATCTAGATTCTTGAACTTAAATGTACGGTGTAAAGATTAAAAAAGAAGTAATTTTAAATGATAAAGAAAGAATCATTTTTCACTTAGTAAGAGATGGACATCTTATATCGAATAAAATAGGCACTGCTATTAACTTAAACGCTGCTAAGCAATAACTCAAGTTGCATCCACACAAATAAATTGAAGGCCAAGTTCCACCGGAGAAATTGAAGTCAAGAAGCGTTCAAATTTAATCAACCAAACTTTGAAGTTTGTGGCCTAAGTGTGTACAACAACAGAAACAGTCACTGACTAACAGAGTAGTTATTAACTTTGGCACCCTCAAGAAAACAATTTCAATGTTAGTAATTTAGTAGTATATAGCTTAAACTTTATGTTGCACTGTACACAGCTACACTACGATGGGGATTGTTTCTAAGATTTTGCTGGCGATGAAAAGGAAAATCTGGACAAGGAAAAGTTCAGAAAGTTTAAGTTAAAAGCAAACAACCACATGTAAGCTATATACAGTTTGAGCCATGTGGCTTTTCCTGACGAAGCTTTCTAAGCAACCACTTCTTTCGCAAAGAGATATCCAAAGCTAAAAATATCTTTGCCTTTCTCTCATCTTCCAACAGATCACATGCATCCATTACTAACTCATCGTCTATGTCCGGCATAGCTCGAAGTGCACTTAAAGCATCATCAAATGATGTATTGTTGTTCTCTTTATCATTCATCAGTGCCTTAACAGCACTAGCCATCTCAGACAAAGCTTCTTTCATTCCTAGCTTCTTTTTGGGGGGTCTGGAGTCCCGTGATGTCGTTTTAGGCCTTTTCCTGACATGCTGTGTCATTTTAGTGTTGCCACTCATTTCCAAATTCCAACATGTTCCATTTGTAGCAATTTCGTCAGGGATTTGTTTATCTTGAGATAATATTTGAGCGTCACCAGTCACATCTAAATTTTCTGATGTTCCAACAGCAACGATGTCAATCCCATTGCTGCCACTCACAACCAAACTCTCAAATGATCCATCTGTATCCATTTCCCTTGCCCTGCCCAGATCCTGGTCTGATATGTCAGCACTGCTAATATTAGGTAAATTTTCATTTGTTTCATCCATATCCATTTCAATGGTAAAATCATTTGCTTCCATCAAGTGAAGCTGCTCCAGATCACTCACTCTTACATCTGATACTTCCATTAATTTGTTTCTGAAAATCTTGCATAAATCATGGAAAAGATACAGACATTTGTTTTTATATGAGATGGCATCTGGGTGATCCTGCAAATATCATTCAGCAACAAGTTGCAAACATAAGGTTTTGAAGAAACAGTAGTTGCAAATTATTCCACCATAGGCCCCTATGCAAGCAGACACCTCTAATCAAGAAAATGGGATACTTGGTAGTGGGAGGAGTATTAGAGAACTGACAGAAGTAACAATAGAGATATAACTGCAAGATAGAAGATATCAAACAAAGAACTCTGTCAAAGGAGAGAGGACCAAACCTTGATGTATGCATCCCAGACATCATCCTCAGCATTTATCATTTGTAGGGTTTCATTCCATGCAAATTCACCGTGACTGAGAATATTTCTGATGTCATCATGTTTTTTCATCAAGCAGAAATATTGATCCATTAGAACCTGCTTATCAGAGTGGAGTCCCCATCTAGTGTTAAATGCTTGGACCATGTGCATCCAAGTTTCCTCATTGAATAAATTTTCAATCCTATTTCCTCTATTTACTTGCTCAATCATAAGGTCAATAAAACAGTGTTCCATTGATTCTGTCCACTCTATTGTAGAATCAGCATCGTAAACATTTGAAAAAATGACATTCTTCTGTTCACCTTCAAATTAGAAATATCCGTAAGAATCTGGAACAACATCCTGGGGATGTAAAGGGTAATAATAAATACAATTATGCTATGTTTATTTATCAATCTACCAGCCTGTGTTATCCAAGAAAATGCCTTATTATTGCAAGTAATGTGAACACCAAACCTGTTATATACATTGGTAATTCACTACTGAGATCTGCATTTTGTGCTAAATGGACATATCTTGTATCAGAACTTTCCGCTCCAAATATAACACACAATTTCCAATAGTCTGGCAAGGTTTTAACTCTAAGTGATCGAGCTTCAGGGTGTGTCTGCATAAATTATATGTTAACTTAATTATAGAACAATACGAGTCATAAGACACATGATCAGAGTGGAAAATAGGTCACCTTTGTATAAGCATCCCAAACATGATCCTCTGCATCAATCATTTCTCTTGTATCATCCCATGAGAACCCACCCTGCTGAAGAAGATGGTCTACATCATTGAACTGTTTCCTAAAATGTTTGTAGCGATTCTTCAGAATATCTTTGTCATATTGAGATTTGAATCGTTCATTGAAAGTTGTAATCATGTTATTCCAAGCCTGGGCAATGAATGTCTGCCCAAGTTTATTTCCATGCTTGACCTGCTCCAATAACAAGTCAATGAGGCATCGGTCCATAGGGGGTGTCCAATATGTTCTAGTACGATCAGTGCCACTTGGGTTGCGACTTCCTTTTGCTTCACCTTCAGAAAGATACATGATCACAGAGGTAACTACTCAGTTCTCCAAAGATCTTAAGGCCTAAAATATGAATTATAACATATTCAAGAAAGGACAAGTGCAACAAGGGGATCACAAATACAATCTACCCATGCTAGTTACGTAGGTCATTCAAACATTTACACATCTCATAATTAGATTCATAAATACAAGTTTCTAAGTAGTTAAAATTATAGTATCTACATACCAAACATGTCCTAGGTATTTCCATGCAATAAACATGTGAAGTGACAATTGCAACAAGGGGCTCTGAGATTCTTCTTGGGAGTTGAGAATTTAAAACCCTCATGTTCCAAACAAATTATTTTAGTCTTTTCACACTAAGATTCAGGAAATATTTATAAGGAGGATGAAGGAAGATATTTCATTTATTCAATACTTTTGTGTTCAGTTATGGCTTCATACAAGTATAATATATTGGATAATTTTCCATGAATTTGTCATGACAATTATGGAACAAATTGTTAATTTTCTTTAAAAAAGAAGCAAGATAATACATAATAAATTGAACAGGCTGATAAAAGCTTTTCATTGCTACTCACCAGCCTTTGTTTCTGATATGACATCTTCATGATTTTTCTCCTGTTGCAAATTAAAATTACTGATCTCATTTTCAGACACGTTTCTGAATATTAATTCTAAATCACGATAGTTTGGCAAAGTTTTTGATCTATATGTTCGTGCGTGCGGATGTGCCTACAAGAATTTTAAGTCAGTCAGAACCAGAAATCATGTACACTATATATTCCTCAATCACTTCACACACCCTAGTCTTCTTGATCACATACCTTGACAAAAGCATTCCAGACATCATCGTCAGCTAAAAGCATTAGTTGTTGTTCATCCCACGAAAAGCCTTGTTTTATAAGATTTGTTATATCGCAGTAATATTTCAACAGTTTCTTGAACCGATTCTTTAAAACCCTTTTACTATGTTGACATCCAAACTTAGCATTAAAGATGGCCAGCATATCTGTCCAATCATTTTTATTGAATCCATTACCCACTTGATTTCCCCTACCCAGCTGATCAAGCAAAAGCTCTATAAAAAACTGGTCCATAGAAGCAGTCCAATCTGCCCTGGCACGCTCACTACTCGGTACAGCAATGCTTCCTATCCCATCACCTACAAGTCACAGAATACATAACTAACATTAGCTCCCATTACTATTGGACAATTAGTTAATTTCCTTGCACACGTTGCACAAATCACCAGAAAAAAACAATGTTGTTAACAAAAGAAGGTAGTATATGCACTAACAGTCTAAAGGGTTTTTGCTGTGTCAACCAATCAAAAATTGTCATGTCATGTATGATAAATTCATTGACTTTTACAGTAACTACTTTTAAAACCATACTTAACACGGTGTCTGATAGGTTGACAGCGTATTTTTTTTTTACTTGACTCTAAATTAATCTCTGTTTAGTTTCGACTGCAATGCACATTATATGCATAAAGTGAAAGCAATACTCACCCAAATGTACTCCTTGCACTTGATCATCAAGGTTTACATCATGGCTAGATAAACTATATCTTCCATCAGCAACAGTGTGGCCATAGATAACACACAAATCATCAAAATTGAGCACTGGTTTTGTTCTGTAGCATCTAGCATCAGGGTGAGACTTCAAATAAGCATCCCAAACAGAGTCATCATCATCAGCCACAACCATTTGCCGAGCAGCATCCCAGGAAAAACCGAAGTGAGAAAGAAGGCTCTTGACATCATTGAACTGCTTCCACAAATTGGTGTAGCGAGTTTTCAAGACATCTTTGTCGTACTGAGAACCGAAGTTAGCATTGAACGAGGTAAGCATGTCTGTCCACGCTTGCTTGCTGAAAGTGTGACCAACTCTGTTCCCTCTCTGCAAATGCTCCAACATGAGATCAACGAAGTAGCGTTCCATCAACGGAGTCCAATGCGTCCTCGATCGTTCGGTGCCATTATTGCTCGAACCACTCTGGCTTTGGCCACCACTCATTGTCTCTGTTTCTTTGAACAAAGCAAAGCACCAACGTTGTTTATGTGTTTTGTGTGTTTGTCTGTCAGCAACGTCGTGAAATTTGAAGAATTATTTAGTACAACAACAGTACCCACCACATGCATTACAATAATAATAATAAAAAAAAAACACGACTTTCGAGTTTGAAGCTAAAAGAGATGGAAAAA
Source organism: Amphicarpaea edgeworthii (assembly GCA_014843725.1). NCBI lineage: Eukaryota > Viridiplantae > Streptophyta > Magnoliopsida > Fabales > Fabaceae > Amphicarpaea > Amphicarpaea edgeworthii. The sequence continues at coordinate 21,613,230 of CM026322.1, read as the reverse complement.
GTTTGGAGCTTTTACCGGTGGTGATGATGTGTGACTCAACTGAGAGGCAGAGTCCAAGTTTGCTCAATGTTGAAAACTTAACCCTAATCCGGAATAAGGCGCACAGTACACACACACATGCACTCTGTTTGGCTATACCTGGGATAATGAAATGGGCTTGGGCTCTATATTCAAATAGATTCACCACAATTATAAATGACTAATTGTACTTTTTTTATTATTCAGAACATATTTTTTATGAATCAAGAAAAGAATATCCTTTTATATAAATGTCTAAAGGTATTTGTTTATCCATAGTTCTTGAGCAAATTTTAGTTTTGGTGTATATCACTACTGTTCCAATTTTTTTTTACTGCATTATTCCATTATTTTATGATCAATTGAAATTGGATCCATTACTCTAGAGTGAAATCACTTGTTTAATTTTTGGTACACATTTTGTGTTTATTAAATAAAAATTTAATACGTCATTAAAAAATAATTATGATTATTCTTATTTTATTTATTTATATATTTTCAATAATATTAATTTAAATGAGATTTTAAATTCTTAGTGAGACACAATATTTAGACTAGATAATTGTTTTTTTTTAAGTGGATTTTATTTAAAGAGAAAAAAGTTTATACATCACTAGTATAAAAGTCGCTTAGTCACAATCCTTTATTTAGGATAATATAATTAATTTTTATAAAATTATTTCAAAAGTTATTATAACGATAGGTTATAATTAACTATGTAAAATTATTATTTTACTCTTATTTAAAATGCTTAAGATTTCAAAACAACTTATGTTATAGATCGTAGATCATAAAACAAAGCTGACTTCATAAGCTAACGACAGCCGTTTCATAAATAATGTTGTTTTATTTTTTTCGCTAAGGGGTTGAATTAAATTTGCTACTGACCTGTTGCCAAAAATATTTATTACCAATCAATCTTCTGCTGAAAACAAAATTGGCATAACAATAGTCCCGTTGAATCAAATCATGAATGTAGAATAGTGACGCAAAGGAAGAGTGTTGTCGAAGAAGGAAGAGTCAAACGATCAAATAAAAAAGAGAAAGGAAACAAGAGGAGTGAAAGGAAAGAGACATTTCTTGATTCTAATTTTGATTTTTTTTTTTATTTAAACTTAATATCGTATATTTTTTTTTTCCATCTCATCACAACATTTCAGTGGGAAAGCATTATCTAGTTGATTTAGCATTTTAGGTTATGCAATATTGTAAAATAGATTTATACGTGGTCGTGTATAATTAATATAAAATGATTTTTATATGGTCATTAAAACACAATTTTTAAAGTATATTAAATTAGAATTATTTAGGATTTAAAAAAAATTAAAAATATTTTGAGATATTCAATTAAAATTATTAAATGATAAAAAAAAAATTGATGTTATTCAATCAAGATTTGTGTCCAAATTATTACAAATTACCTTACAAGTCTACATCATCTGAGTAAAGTTGTCATAAGAAAAATAGATCTAACCATGGAGAGGAAATTTTAATTCAATCGAGGCAAACAATAAGTTAGTTTTAAAAAAAATTTCTAAACTATAAACAATCAACTCAAACTTAATATACAAAATAGAATGTAATGTTTTGAGATGTTATAAAAAAAATCATAAATCTAAATTTATGTTTTTTACATTTTTTTGTTGAATTATTTAATTTACATTTTGAAAACATTATTAATTTTTTGGGTTAAATAAAACATCTTATATTTTTAAATTAATGTTTTATTATTATTTTTTACTATGATGAGAAAGTGTGATTAAAAGTAAGCAATTATAGTAATTGTCTTAGAAAACATGTCAAAATGTATTAATAATTTATAATTTTAATTTGATTTGAAAGTCATATACATATACATTCTTAATAGGAAAGAGTTCAACTTATGATAAATTGTAACTAGGTTGTGTTTAATGATATTATACTATTTTTCATTTGTATTCAATAGCTTTCAATGTTTATTTATTTATTTTAATAAATATCAATAGAATTGTTTTAAATCTTATAAATCCATAAAAAAAAATTTATATTGCTACAAAATTTTAAATATTCACGAAACTTTTTTATGCTAGAATAATATTTTAATCCAATATACCCTTGGTATGATGAAAAATTTGTCATTGAAAATCAAGTTTAGACACATTAACGAAAGATTATTTGTTGTTAGTTTTTATAAAGTAAATAAACTATGATGTCAATCAAGTAGAAGATGTCTAAACATTGGGAGCATTGGCTTATAATTATTTCTATTTTCTATTTTCACTTTTTAATTTCAATACTAATATTGTTTTTATTCTCTTTTCTAAAATTTATACAGAAAACAAAATAAACAATAGTGTTTCGGACAAATTCAAGAAACATAACGAAAATAATATGACAAAATTGTAATTAAAAAAAAACTATAATCGTAAGCCAACACCACCTGAATTGTCTTGCTCAAAATTTAAAACAAACCTAACAGTGTGTGTGTAATATATACGCAGACATAAAAACAGTATCCACGCGGTTTATAGACACAGCGGGATGTAAGATTGGAACTTGGATTGATTCGTTGCCATGATCCATGAACACTTACACCTGTAAGAACTCTCATGATTTAGGCAATTATGGTTCAGAATGGTCAGATACAGTTGCTGTCTAATTACGCAGACCGCAGAGCAATTTTCTTAATTTGACCTTCGTAATGGCTTGTTCATGAAAGCATTAAAAAAATAATTTAGGAAACACACACAGTGCATAAGATAAAGAAATAGCATAGTCGGAGGTGAGATGCATGAAAGAGAAATCCAATCCTCCTCTATCCAGAGGAATTTTATTATTACTATTATTAGGGTGAGGGATGGTGGTGGGTGATTGAGTTCGATCAGTTACAGAAACAGATCAGATTCATATCATAAAGTGAAGAATTAATTGAGAAGACGAGCAACGACAGGGTACTTAGCTTGGAATTTGATCTCCCAATCGTTGAGAACGCCGATCTCCTTTTCGGAGAGGCCGTCGAGGGAGGGGGAGATGTCTTCGTCGTTCTTGCTCATCTTCGCCAGGGCTCTGCTCGCGTCTTTCCCCGCGAACATCACGTAGGGCCCGCCCGGCCCGTAGAATGACTTTCCGGTCGTCACGTCGTACACGCGCCCCTTCACCGCCACGTAGATCGGCTTCGATGGGTCCGTGCCGTTGTATTGGCTCAGCTGTTGCGGTGTCAGCTCCATTGTCTTGATGAGACCAAATTATCGATCGCAAACCCAATAACTTATTATTCTTTCTTTCGACAACATCTTATCCTTACTCCACACAACACATCTATCACCTACTCCTCTCTCCAATCAATCATTTTTTTCTTTTTTGGATTAAATTATTTATTTAACATACATATTTTCTAAAATAGAATTATCGTGATAAAATATTTATTTAGAATTTAATTTATATATTTTAAAAAATATTATTAAGACATGCTAATAAGATTTCACTATCTTAATACTACCTCTATGTATAAATAACATAAAGACAAATTTAATAATTATATTTAATTATGTCATGAGTTTAAGTTTAATTTTAAAAAAAAATATAGTGCATGTCTATTAGATAAATATAATAATAAAATAAAAGTATGAATAATTTTATTCAAAAAATAATCATTATATAAGACCAAAGAAAAATCATTATCGTATTAAAAAAAATGAAATTATTAAATGTAAATTTAAAATACATTTTTAATAAATAAATATACAATTAAAAGAAATATAAACTTGATAGATTTGACCGAATCCAATCTAACTTCCGCAATATTTCACGTTTATTATTACTATATTCTAATGTTTATGGACAGTGTTTTCCTTTACACGGCACACAAGAACAAGGATCATTCATCGAGATTCTGATTATCGTGGAGAAAGGCAAAGAAAGAAAATGAACAGTTGCGTGTCTGCGTTGATTCACAATAAGAATTTGTTGATACCACCGATTCAAATCCCAATTGGTAATAACAGTAGAAGTTGTCGCCTGCGCGTCCAGGTTTCTATGGTGGACTCCTCTTCCTCCGCTGATTTCACCAGACGCATCGAACAAGCCTGGTTAATTTCCAAGGTAAGGTTCAATCTCTCTCTCTCTCTATCCCTAATTTTCACCTATCCGATATAATAAATTATTTCCATCAAACTTTGGGGTTTTCCATTTTGAACATCATATGCGTTCATTTTATTTTAGATGTTAATTTCCGTTGAAACACTGAATTATGTTCCTTGTTTAGTTTAAGTAGTTCGTTTATGAAGCCTTATTATGGCGGGTGAATATGCTGATCAGTTACCCTTTTTAATGTGTTTGTGGATGTGGAAAGTCGATCCTGCATAGTCAATGCAATCGAGATCAATAGGGGAGATATTTTGTTTGAAAATGTGTAGGAGAGTACCTCATAACTCTGAAATTCATTTTGTTGTTTCTGAGCTGGTATTTGATATTACTTATGATGCTTGCAGCAACCAACCCCTATCGTGTGTTCATCTTGCAACTCAAAAGGGCACATTGAATGCAAATGGTGTACTGGTACTGGTTTTTTTATTCTTGGTGATAACATGCTTTGTGAAGTCCCATCCAGAAACACTACCTGTATTATTTGCACTGGAAAGGTATCTCTAAGGCAAAAGATTAATGCGAACTCACTTCACCTGTACATTTTACTTGGGACTTATTTTTGTCTTTAATTTGTTATTATTCAGGGATCAATGTGCTGTTCTGATTGTCAAGGAACAGGCTTTCGTGCAAAGTGGTTGGGAGAACCTCCTACTTCCTCCTAGTACCAAGTGGTGGAGCATCATGGATTCTAAGTTGTGAAAATTGTAGTTATATTATACCTCCTTTTACATGTGTCTGACAGATGCAGCAACCTCTTTAGCTCGCAGATTAATTTTGCATTGATCAATATTGTCTTGTTATTCATTTTTTAACATTTGACATGTTACTAGAAGCAGTATATGTTCATTAACTTGTATAAATGTCATTGTTTTACTAGATGAAATATGAAGGAGTGTCGAAACCACGACACAGGTTATTCTGTTTCAACATGTAAAAGCAGGGAATGTTTGTATTCACGTTAGATTTTAGGGGAGTGTTCAGTTGAGGTTAATTTTGTGAAAAATAATCATACTGACTTCACCTATAATTTAACAATCTTCTGCGTTGATTATTTGTTGTTTCTTTCTTTCGTCTTTCGAAAGGAATAAAAATATGTCGAGGGTTTAACTAAAATCAACTTTACTTTTAAAGCACTACACTAAACGGGAAAAACATAACTTGTGCTGATTTTGAAATTTAATACGAAATTTGATTACAAACATGTTTTTGAAGAAAAATCTTTCAGATATAAATTACTTTACCTCAAAATTAATTTCGTAAACTCAAAATTACTCAAAACTTTACAAATGTTCTGCCAAACACAACCACTTTGTAATAACTCATTTAGTCATTAGACAAACTGTTTAGTATCATTTGAACAAGTATTTTTTACAACTTGTGACTCACAATCTCCTATGCGTCCTAATAAAGTTTGTTGTATTCATTGCAACGGCGGTTGAGCAAGCATACACTCCAACAGTACAAAGAGCTGCAGAAGCCAAGAGAAGGGCTTTCCATTGTGTCCCAGATACCAGAATTGCCACTGCAACTAATGCAACTGCCACAGCTGAAAGGGCATTTTTCCAAGCTTCAAAAGCTTTGACCACAGTTCTACATCCTTTGCAATGTATCACATGCCTAAAATATCTGTTGGCGAAATTCGGTGCATGCATTGTTCCAATGCCTCCCTTGGTAGGTGAAGAAGCCGATTGTCCCGCAACGAGTCCAGCCGGTGCATGCTCAACCACAGCAGGCTCCTTAGGCAAAGAGATAGTGCTGTGACCAAAATGATATGGCATTCCATGCCCTGCTTTGTCCATCCACTTTCTGTATTCAGCAACCCATGTGTCTGATGATTTCAGATTCAGGTACAGTTCCTTTGTTGGAACCTTCTCTTTCAAAAGAATTTCATTTTGTGATGATAAGAATCCCATGTCTTGCTCAAACACCTTGCTTGCATTCTGATGTAAGTACCACTTAGGAAACACTTTTGCAAGTGGTGATCTTTTTGTTCCTCCAAACCTCACTATCAGCATGGATTTCCCTTGCCCGGTTGGTCTACAAAGGAACAAACCACTGAAGTAGTTTTTTTCACCTTTCTCATCAACAATTTCCCTGTTGTTTTGTAGAACACAAGGAGCCTCGAACCGCAAGAAGTTAGGCATGGATCCATCTTTTTCTCTGCCCCACCAGCCTGCAAACCCTCTATCGGTTCGTTCGGTGACCTCAAAACACAGTGGCTGAGCATCCTCCCTTTTCGCAGTCCAATCTGTTCTGTCATGGGAGATTGGGATATGAGCAGGATCCATCAGGTTCTCCAGAAGGATGGAGTGATCATAAGGGAGTTCATGAGTCGTGGAAATATCTTGAAACCCTGGCCTTGCAAAGTTCTCAAACCATGGTAATTTACTATCATTTGGAGGTGTCTTGAGGGACATCCACACCCAAATAACACCTTGAGAGTCCCTCACTTCATATGTTTTAACACAAGCTGCCCTGGGGATTTTGGCATCAGCAGGAAGCTGTTGAAAACAGAGAAAAGAACTGTCAACGTCATGGCATTAGGGCAATTTGAGTACACTACTCTAGAAGCTAAAATTGACCTCTCCGATAGCTAACTTATAGAACCTCTTTCAAACAACTTTTCTTAAAAGATGTGTGACTTCTACAAATTAGTTATTAGAGAAATCAATTTTAACTTCATATCTTCTTCTCCTAAAATTCTTTCAGAGACATTTATCCAAGCAGACTATTTTAAGCTGGAATTTGATTTAGCTGAGGATAATTGTAGCTCTGTAATTAACCAACCTGAGGTATCTTGACACATTTGCCCTCCCCTTCAAATTGCCATCCATGGTATAGACACTCAAGCCTTCCATCAATCAACTGTCCCTCAGACAGTTTTGCCAACCTGAATTGTATAAATAGATAAGGTTCAGCATTTGATAAAAGCTACGAAATTTTCAGTAATTGAGAAAAGCTAAGCACCTATTATTGCTATTTGCATTCACTGAACTGAAAGTATAAAACTTAGATACAGTACTGTGTGTTTTTTATATTTTTTCTCTAATTAGAATTGAAGTTTTCACTTTGGTAATTTGTATAATTGATGTAAAACTCCAATTCTGATCTCTAGAAACACACAAAAGTAAGTGAACCTGTGGGGGCAGCGATCTTCATAACAGCGAAAGTGGCCATTGCCATCCTTGAACAACACGAGGTGTTTATCAAAGACTCTGAGACCCAAAGGTGCATCTTCGGGCACGTTCTGAGCGAGATACAAAGGGTACCATTCCTGTGTCCAATCATAGTCAAAGTCCCCAGCTTTTGGCTTCTCCTCGGTGGCGGGACCCACAAGAACCGCGTTATCAGCTTTGATGTCTGCAGTGGCGCCACACCTGGCGTGCTTAGATATCAGTGATGGTTTGAATGAAGAGGAGCAGAGAGTCCAACGTAGGAGTAGTTGGTTTTTTGGAGGTGCTGAAACTCGCCGAGAGAGGGAAGTTCGAGTGGGTGACAGAAAGGGATTCACCAACGCCGCCATGACAGAAACAAGTGAAGAGTGGAACATACGAGGTAGCAGAGACTAAAACGAGGAAGAAACCGAGGACAAGAGAGACTTGCACGTCTCGTGTGTTGTTCCTGTCCACATAATAAATCACCCAATACGAGTATAAGTAACTACACTTCGTCTTAGCGATGGTTCTATTACTTTTAGTAATCTTAAGATGGTTATTCTTCATTTCATCGTTCATTTTCTTTATATTTAATCACCCATATTAGTTACTCAATCTAATCATTTAATTTTTAGAAAATGAACAGTGAGATGAGTAGAAAATTATGCTCACAAAAAAAATAAAAATTAAAGACAATATGTTAAAAAATAATAGAAAATTGCAAACATTTATAGCAAACTTTTGTTAAAGGCATACATACTAAGATTGATTCAACTTCTTTCTCTAGAGAGAAAACAAATTTGGAAGAAAGTTAGGTTAGTCACTACCTACTCACATGACTAGCACAATTTCTTTCTTTATTGCTGTTATTATTATTCAAAACTATAAATTTAAAAAATGGTGAGTTTTTACATTCAAATATATTTTTTCACTTAAATATAATTTTGATTTCTATATTTTAAAATAGAGAAAATTGACTTTTTTATTTGATAGAATCTACAATTTTGATCAAATTCTCATATATTTTGTCTATATTTTTATTTTATTTTAATTGAATTAATAATATTTAAGATACTTATAATATTTTTTTATTGTTTAATATAGCTTTTTTATACCAATAATATAGAAAAAATAACTCAATTTGAATATAAACATCTAATACCTTACTTGTCATTTTTTTAAGGAACCTTATTTCTCATTTTAATATTAATGAAACGATAACTATTCTTTCTTAAAGAATGGAAAAAATAACTTGATAAAATGAAATTTGTGTAAAATTTACATTGACTTAATATATAAATTAAACTCATACTAATATTTTTTTTTAAAAAAAAATAATGGTCATTCACGACATTATTTTTAAAGTAATGATTATTATAAACAAATAAATTAAAAATTGAATAATCGACCGACTTACATAAATATGAAATTGTATGTGTCCTGTGAATTGGGATTAGGGTTTTGACAGGGTGGGTTTCCGATGAAGATAGCGGTGGAAGGGTGCATGCACGGTGACCTGGAGATTGTGTACAGAACCCTTCAACAGTTGGAGCAATCCCAAAACACGAAAATCGACCTCCTCATCTGCTGCGGCGATTTCCAAGCCGTGAGGAACAAGCATGACTTGAATAGCCTCAACGTCCCACCCAAATACCGCTCCATGAACTCCTTCTGGAAGTACTATTCCGGCGCTGAGGTTGCCCCCTACCCCACCATCTTCATTGGCGGCAACCACGAAGCCTCCAATTATCTCTGGGAACTGTCAGTTCACACCCTAATAACTGTTGCCAACGTTTTTATATGTTTAGGGTTTAGGATTTTGGATTTCGTCGCGTTCATTGATATGTTGGGAAATTACAGACAAATGCGGCTTATGCAACCAAAGTCACAGTTGTTGCAGTGTGATTTAGGATTTTGATTATGTGTTTGCTGTTGTAGGTACTATGGAGGATGGGCTGCTCCTAATATCTACTTCTTGGGAGCTGCTGGGGTGGTGAGGTTTGGGAATGTTCGAATTGGTGGCCTCTCTGGGATTTATAGTGGTTATGACTATAAATTAGGTTGGTTTTTTGTTTGTGAATTGTATTGTGGGTTTCTGAAGAGTGTTGAATCTGAATGGGGTTTGGTGTTTGTTTGAGTAGGACACTTTGAGAGGCCTCCCTATGATCAGAGTACCATTAGGTCTGTGTATCATGTTCGTGAATATGATGTTTGCAAGCTGATGCAAGTCAAGGAGCCAATTGATGTTTTTCTTTCGCATGATTGGCCCATGAGAATCACTGATCATGGGGATTGGAGGGATCTTGTTCGCCGCAAGCAATTTTTTAAGAAAGAGGTGAGGTTTGTGTTTTTTTTTTTGAAGTTATTGAAATTGCAAGGTTTTGGTAATAATCATTCTGTGTGTTCCTTATGCTGGATGTTAATTTGCTTGTATTTATTTGAGGGAAATCTGAAGCCATCATGTTTATTATCATTTATTGAGCAGTCATATTAATAGATATTGGTTTTTAATTACATTTAATATATTTTTGCCAGGTAGAGGAAAAAAGACTAGGGAGTAAAGCTGCAGCTGAACTTCTGGAAAAACTGAAGCCACATTATTGGTTTTCAGCTCACTTACACTGCAAGTTTGCTGCTCTTGTTCAACATGGTGAAGGAGGTCCACTGACAAAATTCCTTGCACTGGATAAGTGTATTGTTGGGCGTGATTTCTTACAGGTATAAGCATAAATTTATATAATCTTCTGTGATAGCTGTTTGAGTTAGTGATTACAATCATGGCATGTTCTGTGTCTTTAGATTGTGGAAATTGAATCAGATGCAGGACCTTATGAGATTCAGTATGATGAAGAATGGTTAGCTATAACACGGAGGTTCAACCCTATATTCCCTTTGACACACAAAGGTGCAGACTTCAGGTGCGTATGGACATTTGAAAGCATCTTAATTAACATTTGGGATTTGAGTTATCAAATAAATTCTTTTTTGTCCTTCCCTTTCTTCTTCCCCTTCAAATAATAATAATAATGCTATATGCTCTTGCTGACAGAGGCTTAAGTATTGAGATGGAAGACTGTCTTAAATGGGTTAGAAGCAGGCTACAAGAGAAGGGGTGCAAACCTTTTGAATTTGTTAGAACAGCTCCATGTTATGACCCTTCAGGATCCAATTTTGATGGTGCTTTTGCTGGTATTTCTTTTGTTTTCTATTGCAGAGTATACATTGTAAATCACTCATTAAAATTTGTTCAGCTTGTTCTCTGGATAAAGATATTCTAATCATGATCACTTAAGTGTTTGGGATAATTTGTAGCTGTCTAATCCTCTGTGTACTTTGTGTGAGGTCCCATGCATGCACATCTTATATGCATGTTATGATTAGGGAGTGTTGACTATTGTGTCGATTAAAAAAGTTTGATTTTTGTATTTTGTGTTGCAGTAATACAGTAAACACCCTATTTCAAACAATCAAATATTCCTTTCAATTGAATGTCAATTTGTCAATCACTTCCTAAATCCTAAATTAGTCACAATTAAAAGTCACTTCTATGATGGGAACACATCTACACCTTTTACTAATTGATTTTTCTGACCTTTCTAATAGTATGGTTTTAGCTTGTAGGAATACAATAAAATAAAAGAAAAGACAGTTTTCATATAATGATGTTAGCCATGATTTCATTGTGCAATGCCCATGCTGCCATGTCTTATATTGTTTAAAACGTAACTCTAGAAGTGTTAATTTTATTTAATTTTCATCTCTTTTGTTTTTTGCAGTGAATCCCCGAAATCCTCAGACAGAATCTTTTTTACAGCTTCTGGAACTTCCATATCTTCTTGATAGGAATCCTGAAGCAAATGACTTGTCACCTTATCCTCCTCCTTCATTTCAAAGAGGTATAGTTTAGCCCTTTTAATGGTCATAGATGGAAAGCCAGTCCATTTTATACATAAAATGCAAGAACAGATTGGGGAGAAATCCAGAGAATACTTAGGGGACATAAAATCATTTTGGCATGAGTGAACTTTGTGGTCAACATTGTTTACCACATGTTCCTTCAAATTGCTCTCTCTCTCTCTCATAGTTGGTTTCTTCTTTTAATTTGAGCTATCTCTTGACGTTATGGTGTTATGGAATTTTAATATCATGAATAAGATAGAAATATATAATGCCTATAGTGAAAATTTGATATCTAACTTTGCACTGAATAAATTGGAGGCTTGGAGATTATTTTAGTAGTCTTGTGGAGAAGACCGTTTTGGGCTGGTTGCTCTTCAGATTATAATCAGTCTTTGATCTACTAATATAAGCTAATATCAGTACACTCTGTCCCAGCTTGCACTTTTGTTTTTTAATGATAATAATAATTATAACAAAACATAAATAAAAGATACATGTGGAATTAAAGCCTATAGTCATAGGGTGAGCCCCCATGTTAATTGGTCTGTCTTAGCTTAGCACTGTCCTTAACTGTCCTAGCCCCCATGTTAAGCAGTGGGTCAATGCCAAATGGGAAGCTTTTTCTAAAATGTTTTAATTTGTTTGCAATTGTGATTGCAAAATAAATTGTTAATAGCATTACACTCGTATTGCGTTAGTATATATTTCCATGAGTTAATGACTTGCAGTATTTTGTATATATTTCTAGGCATTGCTAGTGATAGCGAGGACATTCCCATTGATGATGTGGATGATGATGATGATGAAGAGCTCCCAAAAGTTGATAACGTTGAAACCGAGACTTCAAATTCGTGAATCGATGTTGTAAATTTACATACTGAATTGATCTGCAGCTAGCATTACAAACGATTTTGACTCATGATGGGCATTCACTAATCACTAGATTGTGGGTTTTCTTACCCTCTAATGTGTAGTTAAGTTGCATGTATATTAATTATTAACTAACCATTAAAAAAAAAAAAAAAGGAAAATCTCTTAGATCTCCAATCTCCATCATCAAATATCTGATGTATCTTATCTCAGCTCAGGCCACACACAAACACTTGCATAAGTCCTTAGTGCTGACCAGCTGGATCTATAATTGCTTTTCTTTCAAGGGATTGGCTGCTCTTTATTGCAATAGTTATGTACTACAGTTCCCCTTCATCTCTTTGGTATTTAAAGATCAGAAGCCAGACTTGTGTTTTGGATTTAAAAGCTCGTACCGGTAAAAGGCTTCAAAAGACATTGAACGAAATAAAAAAAGTTTAGATCACAAGCTATACTAGTGTCAGTTTTTTTTATTAATGATAATCACGCACTTCTAATATAATTAGCCTTTGTTTCTTTGGATTGGGGAACTTTCATAATCTTTGACCTATGAAAAAGAAAAAATGAATTGACTTCTACTCAATCTAACTAGATTGATTTAAACGGGTAAATTGAGTGGAAAATCTGAGAGCCAACCCATTTATGGTTTTAAAACCACAAGTCACACTCACTTTCTCTCCCATGTTGACTTGTGGTTAGAATTTATTTTGCTTGCTCTGCTGTGCCGTGTCCTAGTAACTAGAGACATGAATGTGGCACATGAAGGAATCATGATGCATTCAGCATACACGCCACACGTTCACATCAAATAACTAATCTCTTCGTTTCAGATTACACGTCTACAAAGGTGGTGTGGTGATAAATATCTTAAGAAAAAACCATCACTAGCCACGTCAACCTAAAGTTTACAATACTTATTTTTGCGTTAAAATTGAAGATTTTGATGGATCACGGACGTAGAACTAACACACAACTCATTATCAGGATAAAATTATTTTTCTTCAACCAAAAATTCATCATTAAAATGATTGTAAATTAATTAAAGAATTTCAGTGATATATTAACAAATATATGTATCGGTAACATTTTCTATAAATATCTTTCATTCTTAAATTTTAATGATTATTTGTTACCATTTTCTTTTTTCATTCATCAAGTTGACAAAGTGTTAATCAAATACTAGAAGGTGCCTTTAAAGTTGATCGCGGTACAGAAGCACAGCACTTGTTCCTATTACTAGCAATTAAGAGTTACCTGGAACTGGAAGCATCTTTAAATGCTAGCTTGATGAGAGTAGTAATTAGTAATGGGGAAGTGCATAAATAACCAAACCCTCTATCTACCTACTGACTTCACCCAACCACATAAATGTTGTTTTAAATGTCTACAGTTTCCTGGTTATGTCTACCTTTTTTTTTGTATTATATTCCTTTTATGACATGTATGTATCAGTATCAATTGGAAGACTTGAAAAACCACTAAAGAAGTTGGTTCTATGGAGACAAGAACAGGAATTCTAGTAGTTCCTTTTGTTATTATGTTTTCTTTTGTTGGCCTTGTTAAGGGTAGTAGTCTCTCTTTCAACTTCTATGCAGCTTCATGTCCATCAGCAGAGTCTATCATAAGAAACACTGTCAGCTCTTCCTCTTCCACTGATCCTACTATTCCTGGAAAGCTCCTTCGCTTGGTTTTTCATGATTGCTTTGTCGAGGTAATTAGTCTTTCAACTATCATGCATCCATTTTTTTAGGTCACTTTTTTCTGTTTTAATTTGTTTTATTAAAGCCAAATGTGTTTGAAGTTAAGACGACCTCAGAGGTTGCATGCATTTACAAATTACAATTGTAGCTTACAATATTCTTGATGTAATGGATGATTATTTAATGTGCAGGGATGTGATGCGTCTTTGATGCTACAAGGGAACAATACAGAACAAAGTGATCCAGGAAATAGGTCTGTTGGAGGATTTTCAGTTATAGATTCAGCAAAAAGGTTCCTTGAGAAATTCTGCCCTGGAACTGTTTCTTGTGCAGACATAATAGCTCTAGCTGCTAGAGATGCTGTTGAAATAGTAAGTTCTACTTCTACCTCATTGCATGGCTCTGATATCAATTCTTCAATGGTAAGTACATTGGCATGACATCTATTTTGGTACGGTTGTTAATTAACTGAAGGTCATGATGCACTTGAGAACAGGCTGGTGGACCAAGGACTATGATTCCTACAGGTAGGAGAGATGGGATGGTTTCAGCTGCTTCAAATGTCAGACCCAACATTGTGGACACCAGTTTCTCAATGGTTGAGATGCTTCAACTCTTTGCCACTAAAGGATTGTCCTTACTTGATCTTGTAGTCCTTTCAGGTGCATGCATGTTCTATTATGTCCAAAGCTCAAGTAGTACTTGTAACTTCTCAAGAGACTGATTTTAACTAAAGAAAATTAGGCTAACACTCTTGTGATTGATTTCTTGAATATCAAAGAATAAGATTGAAATGTATTTCCAAACAACTAAGGAGACTTACTGTGTGGGTTAAAAAGGTAGGAGTGTAGTGTGCAATCTCAAGAAATCACAAGAAGTGCAAGTGTAATTTGTTTTTTTAGTAATTGGTTTGCTTATTTTAACAATCACCTATCCTTTGATTTTTAGCCTCCTAATACTATGACTTGAGATCTATACTATTTGCATTCCAGAAGCATTTGATGTTCTATAAACATTATTGGCCAGTTTCTCTTTTCTAAATTTTGGATATTCGAAGTTCAAACCAAGGTGTTTGGCATTAGTATCTGATTATAATTCATTGTCAACTATTACATATGCTGCTAACCTTTCACACTGTTTGTTTGCTTTGATATCATGCTAGTGCTAGATACTTATTTAGTACTAATATTTAAGCTTTTCAGGAGCTCACACCATAGGGGCATCTCATTGCAGCTCATTCAGGGATCGTTTTCAAGAAGATTCAAAGGGAAAGCTTAGGCTCATTGATAAAACCCTTGACAGTGACTATGCTACTGATCTAATGAAACAGTGTCCAGCTGGTGTCCAACCATCTGTAACAGTGAAAAATGATCCTGAAACATCTATGGTCTTTGACAACATGTACTACCAAATTCTTCTGGCCCACAAAGGGCTATTCCAATCAGATTCTGTTTTGATAAGCAATGACAGCACAAGGAAATTAGTGGAGGATTTTGCAAATGATCAAGAACTTTTTTTTGAAAATTGGGGTCAGTCTTTCTTGAAGCTCACTAGTGTTGGAGTAAAAACTGGTGATGAGGGTGAAATTCGAACATCTTGTGCATCAACCAATGCATAAGGAAAAAATATGGTGTCATTTTAACATTAGTGTTTCTACATGATTTTGTTTGGCATGTTCACTTCTTTCTCCATTCTTTGTTGTCCTCTGATTCTGATTTTCAGAAACGGTCTAGTAGTTGACTAAAATTAACGTGTTATGAGTTATATTCTTTGGTCAACTCAATTTCGATTGAATAGAGAAAACTGATTATTCGAGACGATGATGCACATTTCAGAGTTGTTTATAGTCTCCTAATGATTATGATAGCTGGCAAAAATTATCAACAGAGGCAGTGTCTTTAATACTAGAAGCTTGTAAACACTCAATTTTGTTTATCTTTTATTTTAATCAAAATTCTCAAGAAAAGCCAAATTGGGTTTCTTTGAGCCCATCAGACAATCTAATCGAAATCAAGGCACTTGCTATTAACACCTCCATGTTTTCTAAGCACACCCCATCTCTTTTATTTCCTCTTATTTTCCTATATTGCCCTTTTTTTAACGTTATTTTACACTTCAAATATATCTTCATAATCTGTTACACCCCCTCCTTTTCTTCTCTTCTCTTCCATGAACCCCTCTCCTCCTTTGCGTCTTACCTTATGTCTGTGCCTTAATTGTTCATTTGTGTTTATCACGAGCATCCTCAATCTCACTTCTTCCTTACGTTTCATTCTTTCTCTTGCTCATTGTTAAATGCATCACTACAATCAATAATATTAATTTTCTCTCCATCAATTAATTCTTCGAACATCTTACTAATATAATAATGCATGGTTAAATAAAAAGAAAAATAGAAAAAGGTAAAACAAAATATACATATACAATAAATGTGTTTTGAGAATGACATATACATATTAAAAACGTGTTTTCGGAATAGCATATACATACCAAAAACATGTTTTCAAAATAACATACACATATACCATACCAGAAAGAAACATTTAATATATACATACCAGAAACATATTTTCAGAATAATATATACATATGCATATACCAAAAACGTGCTTCCATTATATCATATACATATATCGGAAATGTCTTTCTAAAACTATACATTGTTTTGGAAAGACATTTATGTATGTATGTTTTTAGTATATGTATATGTTATTCCGAAAATGTTATTCCGAAAACATGTTTTTAGTAATAATAAATTATCGAGAAGAGTCGTCGGTTTTGTATTAAAGAGTTTCTCGATGCATTGAGTCGCAACCTCCAATTATTAACCTGGTAGAACTATTAAGATCGCAGTTAAAGAAACAAAGCCACCATCAAAACCAATTCCCTTAAAAAAAATATTTGTTTGAATGCATTTAAAAAAGAAAAGAAACCACCATCAAATCAAAATCTCTGTATAAGAAATTAATTACCAACGTATGTACCTTAAAACGTAGTGTTAGTAAAAAAAAGATGCAATATTTATGAAAAATATAGTACTATATAAATAATATGAGATGAAAATAGATACAAAATTAAGGGTTTAAAGAATAATAAATATAAAATTTTAGATATGATTCAAAATTATAAAATAAGATTTTCAATGATATATGTATATGTTATTCTAGAAACATATTTCCAGTATGTATATGTTATTCTAGAAACACGTTTTTGATATGTGCATGTTAAACATTTCTTTCTGATATGGTATATGTGATTTCAAGAAACATATTTATATTATTTCGAAACTTTTCTTATTTTCTTATTCTAGAAACACGTTTCTAATATGTATATATCATTCTCAAAACATATTTATTATATATGTATATTTTGTTTTACCTTGTTCTATTTTCTTTTTCAAGTCAATATTGAGACCTTAGAATCCTATTTTAATAAGGAAATATTTGTACTAACATTTATCCAAAGTGTATTCCGTATATCAAATAGTCTCACATTGTTTAAAAACGAGGTTAATAAGAGTTTATATACAACTTCATTCCTTAACCCATGAAAATGCATTTTACAAATAAATGTGACAATCATTGTGCATCTAAGCGACTTGGATGGGATGACTCCAACAATGTGAATTTATGGTTGGAATAAGGTGCATTGCTCTCTTTGAATAAATTTTAGTTACTTTTTATGATTTATGTATTAATACATGGTTGATGAGGTATGTACCATTATCGATCACGTGCCAAGTGATCTTGTTACCTAGTATATGTTTGTCAACCTAGTGCTTTGTAGCCTCTCTGTACTTAAGACTGGAAGACTTTTGTATGACTATTGATCACATGCCGACTAACCTTATTACCCAATATATATTTATCAGCCTATTATGGTCGTGATCTTAACACAATCTGATTTGTCATCATTCATGGTTCCCAGTTAACTAAGGTCGACTAAAACCCTCGATATGATTAACGACATCATTAATGATTAACAAAGGAACATGTTATAACAGACATCATTAATGATTAACTGATTAGTTGATATGATATTTACTCTAGATAAACATTGTAACACATCATTAACGATTAACTGACTAGTAACTGAAAAATAGCACCAACAATCAATGAGTATAAAGACTACCTCAAAGATGTCTACATAAACAAGCACCTAACCCTAATACAAAAATAATACACTTATATACATAATGTTTTTGAACAGGGTATAAAAATGGCCTTTTTTCAATATGATTAATTCTGGTGGGAAGCTGCTCAGATTTTTCTATTCAGCATGCCCTTCGATGGTTTTGGTTTTCTGAGAATGACTTAAATTCTCCTATTTTAGCTTACAATGGCAGTTCTGTTCTTGTGGCGGCCCATAAAATACTCCATACTAAGAAGAGCAAGAGTAATTGAATAGCTGTTTGGGAGTTTCAGAAAAATCGGCGTCAAAATATTGGGCGCGCAACAGGATTGTTTCTCCAGTGTCGCGTTTTCCTCATCCAAACTTTGAATTTCATTACGTTCATTTCAACTTACCTTTGAAAGAAACAAAAAATAAATACTACTTTTCTATAAGTTCTGTCATGAACTTATAATTTTTTTCTCAAAATAACTTCAACTCGTACTGTTTTTTTTTTTTTTTTTTTCTAGTCTTCATTTTCTACGACGTTTTCTGCCCAAGGTCCTTGAACAAGTCAATTGCAGGGGCTTCGTCTTTTTCACAGAAGAACTTATTCTGAATCATTTTGAACAGTGACCAAAATGAAAAAGAAGACAAACAAACATCTTGGTACACTGAAAAACAGCAGATAAAGAGACAAACGGCCAATATTGATCTTTGATCACACATCGCGTACTAGTACGAAATCAATGAAAGAAACACGTAAGATAATCCTGCTTGAAGCTATATCCAAACGAAACTGTTAACACATTTTTCTACTAATTAATATTCTGTGACCGAACGAAACGAACTAAAGCATCCGGGTCTTGAGATTAAAAACGAAAAGCTAATATATTCCGAACAAGAAGAGACAGTGGAGGAAGAATAAAATAATTATCATCATCGCTGTCGACGCAAAAGCTACGTTGTATTCGCAGTTTCATTTTGGAAGAATCATATAATAAAACCAAACCGCCGGCTCTCCATCCATTATTGTACTATTATTTTTTTATTTCTATTGATCAATACACAACCACAACTTTCTCCAATCACTATTTCTAGCCAATTAGGAAGAGTAGGAGGAGCACAACAAATAACATTTTTAATAGTATTGATTGATTAAAATTATAAAATCGTGAATTGAATAAGAAAGAATGTACTGGTATTTATTAAAAAAGGATGTGTCTTACCAGCATTTGTCTACTAGAGAATGTCCAAGATGCGTTGTTCTTGCAAGCAAGAAAGTGTTGCGCTTTAATGCAACTTTTCCACACCAAGTGCATGTGCGCTTCCATTCGCATCCACCACCACTAGCCGCCCACCAACGTGCACAATCACAATGCACACTAATAATGCTACAACCTTTTTCACAACCAATAAATAATTCCTATGGATCGAAACTCAGGTCAATATTTATTACTCCCGAAAAAAAAAAAGCCTAAAATTACACCGTGAACGAGGGACCAAGCAGAAGCAGTGGGGGGTCAGATCAAATTAAATTATCTTTTTTTATATAAAACAAAAAAAAATATTACATTGTTATTTTTGTTTTTAATTAATAAAATTAGTTATTACTACTCGTCGTTACCGCTGAGGTGATTGACCTTGTTACCGCGCGGCGCGTTGGGGGCATCGGTGACGGTGGCGGCGGACATCTCCATCTGGCAAACCCTAACAGCTCCGACGAGCCTCTCCGGCAGCTCCTCGTCGCTCTGCGCCTCGACGACGAATCCCATGTCGATGGTGACGCTTGTGACGTAGCCCAAGGCGAGGCGTAGGATAGCGTTGGCGATGGCGCTGCTCCCAATGTCAACGTCAATTTCGAAGTAGTTCGGTCCCCTGTGGTAGTTACACGTCAGCGCCTTCCCCAAGAGGCACGCGCTGTAGTTCCCCACCGCCTTTTTCACGATCCAGGGACCCTTCACGATCCGGTTCACCAGCTTGAACCGCTGGTTCCGGAACGCGTCGTCGCCGTCGATGAACCGGGAAAGGAGCGAACCGGAGGGGATTGGCTCGTCGGTTGAGAAGTAGAAGACTGCGCTGTGGTGTTCTTTTCCCGGGACTTGGAGGTTGACTGCGAAGATGAAGCTTTTGAGGGATTTTCCTTGGGCCTGGGACTGGCGGAGGGCCTGGCCCACGCGATTGTCGGCCCGGGAGAGGACGTTGTCCAGCTTGGATTGGGATTTGAGCCAGTCCATGCCGGCGGGGGAGAGGAGGTAGTCTCCGGCGGGGGATTTTTGGCGTTTGGTGAAGTAATTGGGGGCGCGGAGGTTGAAGACGTCGCCGGGAGGGGAGGCCCAGCCGTTGGTGCCGGATTCGAGGTCGACGCGGCGGAGGGTTCCGCCGTGGATGGAGTCGGAGGTCCAGTGGGCGGAGGAGGTGGTGGGAGACATAGTAGCTAGGTTTGGGATTGGATGCACGCGCTCGTCTGTCATCTCAGATTCTCATTCGGGATTGCTTTGCTTTGGCTTTGGCTTTGGGTGTTGTGATTTTGGAGTACTCAATGCGACTACTGCTACTACTGCTGCTCCCTTTATTGTTTAGTATATTAATAAGGATTAAGGATTATACCGAAACTAGCCTTGCGTTTCATCGAATCTACGAGAAAGCCCACACGGACCAAACGCGATGCTTTTTTCCTTTTTCTTTTTTTTACTCTCCTCCTCTGCCCCTCACACGTTAATTAATACTACAAGTGACGTTTTTAATAAAGATTTTATTTTAACTCCTGAAAACATAAAATCATATCATATACTATTAGGTCACAAACAAGAAAATAAATAAATTCATTTTTTTAAAATCATAGAGATATTTTTTTTAATTAATTCAATAATTTTTTTTATAAATATAATATTCCTATCATACATTTAATATATTTCTAACCCTTTTTGATAAAGATTTTATTTTAACAATGAAAATATTTAAGAAATTTGCAGTTGATGTTTAATACTAATCAATGACGATGTGTCGGTCAATTATTATAAATTACTGTTTAAATAATTTTATTAAAATTAATTAATTTATTATAATTAAAGGATTATAATTAATTATTTTGTAAAGTTATTTTTACATTTTCTCTTATTTAGAATAATTAAATGCATCTTAAATATTTATATTTTTTATGCTACGAAAAATCTTCAATATATTTTTTTATCCATAAATATCGATATTTTATTTTTTGAGTGCTTAATTCAATTAGAAAAACAATAGAAATAAAAATTTACTTTTTTTATGCTTTTGAACTTTTAAGAAATCTAATTAAATACATCTTAAATATTCAGAATTTTTATGCTAAGAAAATCTTCAATTTATTGTATTATTATTTTCTATTTTTAGTGATTAATTTAATTAGGAAAACAATAAAAATACAATTTCCTTTTTTTATTGTTTTGGATTTTTAAGAAATCTAATTATGCATATTATATCATGGGGAAACCACGTGTCACCAAAATAATTTTTCTTATTAACCAAATGAAGAGAAGGAAATGCTTGTTTGTTTTCTCAGAAGAAGAAGAAAACGTTAAACATACACAAAATACATGTACATAAATTTACATATCACGAAAAAGTAGATTATCCATTAGTATTTAAAAAACAAATAGATGATCCATTCCAGTAAAAAAAGTAAAAATAAGAGAGTAAATTATCCATTCTCCGTGTAAAAATTGAATCCCTGGTTCTCATTAATAAATGAGAATTTATTATTATTATTGAATGAAATGAGAGTGTATTCTCTATTACACAATAATTATAAGTTTATAACACAGAACATTATTAATTAGTTCAGCAATATAATATAGATGATAAATGACTCACATTGGATTTCCACATAAATAAACTTCACACATGACATTAACTCACCCTTGTGCTCCTTTCCACCCCACGTGGATTCAGGTCGTATCCTACATATATCAAACTATCTTTTTTTTTTTTCTTCTAGAAAAAATTAGCAATATTTTTTAGTATTCTTGTGATAAAAACAAAAAATGAAAAAAAAAAAAAACACTTCCAAGCTATCTTATCTTATCTTATTTCCATTTATTTAAATTAAACTGAGAGTAGTTCGATTCTCATTCATGCACCAAGTTCGTCGGTTCGTGTAGTTATGGAAGTCAACGATATCTAGTGGTCAAATACGAAAAGCCACATGTCATGCTTTGAGATAGATATGTCAAAGATTTACAACAATTCATTTATCTTAATTTTTTTTTCAGGAATATTTTATCTTGATTTATGGTCTCTTTAAAATTTGAAATAGAAGAAAAAAAATATTTTCTGTTTTTAAAAGCTAACCTTTCTCTTTTTGTTCACTTTTTGTTAATAAAGTAAAAACAAATACTTCATTATTTGTGTTGTTTTTTTCAATTTTTTTTTTCATTTCTTCTTACTTGATCTCCTCCCAAACATAGTGTTAGTGATTTTGAGATCGCTGATGCAGATATTCTACGTAGATTCGGCAATTTAGTACAGATTGGTTTCGATTAAAAAAAAAAAGCATTTTAATCCATTATTTGCCTTCTCTTCCTTTTTTTTGGGGATTTAAGTTATGAAAATGTAACTAAATTTCGAAAAAAATAACATATAGTCTGCTTAAGATTGGCTCCTTATGCAAACTGGAAGTCAAACTAATAAGTTCAACCTGAAAAAGGCTTTGATTTATTTGATAACTAAGGCTTTGATTTTTTATAAATTTGACTTCCTCCTTGAATATTACAATCCTTATTATATCTTAGTTAATCGGGTGATTCACTACACCGAGGTCTGTTTGTTACAGCTGCTTTTATACAATCAATTGTTTTTTTAAATGGTTTATGGTTGTAAATAAATATAATTTACCTTGTGTTTCTATACATTAATTTCTTTAATCCTTCTATCCTTATAAGGGAGAGAAGAGATAATTCATTATGTTTATTATTACTGGTGGGTGGGTGAGGGAGAGGGAGAGGGAGAGAGTAATCTGTGTATAGTTATAAAAAATAATTATTTATATTTATATTATTTAAAGATATAATAAACATAAAAAATATATTAGAAATAGTTACTTTTGATAGTATTTTTTTATTATTGTTATAGATAAACTAAAATAATTAAGAGTATTTTGATAAAAAATAATTAATACAAAAGTTAATTATAATTTTTTTAAAAAGAGTATTGTTTACTAGTTATATTTTTTATTTTTTAAATTTAAATGGCAAACATCTTCGTTTTTTATCCTCGTTATTTCTGGTCTGAGGTTGTTCCCTAGTTTCATGACAAGTCTTTAAATTGATTGGGAGGGTTTTAATTGTGTGCGTGGAGGACTAAGATAGCGACACGTATGAAGTGAAGGGACGGAGGAGAGTACATAATAGTATAATACTGAAAACAGCGTTATATAAACCTAACCGTTGATGAGAAGATTTTAGAGCACGTGGCACTTGACTCACACCGCCATCCACCATTGACTCTCCCAAACCAACTAGCTACGCATCACGTCATTACGGAAGCTTTCTTTATTTTATTTTTTTGTTGGTTCGGAATCGGAAGCTTTCTTTCTGTCTTAGTTTTTTACTTTTTTCATGCAACCATCATTCACCACAGTTTTGTTTTTTTTTTAATCATGGATGTATTAAATATTAACCATTTATACATGCTCACTTTAAATGAATTAAATTTTATTAATAGTCTACAACCACGAGCTCAAGCCTAGCGGAGACATAAGGTGGGATGAATCTACATTTCTAACTATTTATTTATTATAAATTTTAGTTGTATATATAAATAAAACATTTATGTTTTGCAATACACGTGTTAAAACCTAGTTTCATCTAAATTTACTAACTTTTTATTTCTCGTTTTTGAATAAAATAAAATTCTTAAAATAACTTATAAGTACTGTAATTTCTACTAAGTTCTTTATCCCTCATACCAAAATAATAATAAAAAGTAGTAACAGAAGCTAATACAGTAAAGTTGTACAAAAAAAAATAAAAAATGACACACTAGAACAATCATCCTGGCATCACGTAAATACAGACTCACACATGGACATGGTCATGTTTCATTCATTTCCTTAAGCCACTCATAGTCTCAAACACCATTAGTGGGCGAACATGAACCTACTAAACTCATTCAAATAAACATACCAGTCACAAGCATTTAACCAACAAGGCAGTACCCATGCTTATACTAAATCTAAATATCAAGACTCACATTCATCACCTTTGATGCAGCAAACTAGTATGTATTTCTGTATTATAATTTTTAAAAAGTCTTTTACTAATAGAAATGTACGAGGTAAGGCATGTTAATCGCCTAGTTATTTTGAGTAAACATTTCTCTAACAAAATCTGGAACTTCAAATCTTAATAAAAACGTGTTAACTTATGATTACTTCTTTTGAGGGATTTGGTTCCTCTAACATGAAGATGTGAACTTCAGAAAAATAGTGCATTGTAGAGAAAGATAGATGTAAGGCCCATCCTCAACAAATATACTCTTTCACTGACCAATATTTTCTTCCTCTTTCATCCAGAATTTCAAATCAACGAGGCAATTTAGTTGTTTATGAGAAATCAGAACAACTCAGAGGTATACATCAGACAGGAACTGAACTGTGGGAGGAAAAAAATAAAGAAAAAAAACCCCCAATAAATCTGCTAAATTGAAAGCATGCTCTACAAGACAGCATATGTAAATTCATGAACACTAAGATGCTGCGTATGAATTGAATCCATTTGTACTAATTCAAGTAGTAAATGCTGGGATCATTATGAAACAAGGCCCATAAAAGCGAGATTAAGGAGATTGTATTTGGTAGGAGGTAAATTAGGGTTCACCAATGATGGCGAAGCTTGTTTGTTCTCCTTCAGTGAGCCTTTCTCCTATCATGCACCTGTTTCTGGGTGGCTAATCTGTAAATCCAATATACCTGCAGTGAATCGAAGAAACAGATATAAGGGGAAATTGTTGTTTGTTTGAAAATGAGAAAGATGAGTGGAGAGAAAAATGACCATGGCGAGGACATGAGCTGCAATTAGAATAACCGCTAACAAAGGCACTGCATCCTTGGTCCATGGTGTGTATTGTTCGCGCGCCATTCCACACTGAAATCCCAAAACGCAACGAAGCCAAACACTGACTCAGGAGAGTACTTTCCCCTTCCCTTCTTTTCCAATCACGGCAACCCGTCTGCCGAGACAACCAAACATAACCCCTTAGAAGTACTACAATCATATCATATCATATTTAGGGATTTGATTTTTAAAGTATCAAGTACTAATTATTTTTTTTAGTAAATAATTACTATTAACTAAAGATTAATAACAGAGATTTTCATATTATTATAAATTATGATTTCGGTGCCAATTGTCAAGTGCCTTGCTTACTTACACCACACGTGGCACTTTCCTCCACACACTACATCGAATCAAGCCAATGACTTATTGGTCTCAGCTATGCATTTTCTCAAACAATTGGTCTTCACTGTTTTCCCATGCCTTCCACTGAACTTGTTTGCTCCACACATCAATGACGAGGAATGCCTTCGCCGCTCTCTACCGTCACCGCGCTGCCATTCTTAACTCCGCCGCTGCACGTACGGTTTCCTCTGATCACTACACCCTACAAAATGAGGGTTATGTTATTGTTACTATTCTTGTAGTGAGATTTCTTTCCCCTTGCAGATTTACATCACGAGAGTTTCACTGAAATTATCTTACGCAAATACGTGCCGCTGGATTGCCGTTCCTCGTCTTGCTTATTGCACCGAAATTCGTGAGTTGAATTCTCCTCCCTTCCAAATGATCCGATTAATATGAAATCGAATTTTGGTACATTTCATGTCTGGTGCAGATATTCAACTGGTTTCACCAGCGTGCATGGCGAGACGCCCTCTGCTGAGTATGCGAGGATGAGGAGGGAATCACTGGAAAATAAATTCGGGCATGCTCTTGGAACTTATAGTTCTAAGAGTTTCAATGCTATCTACGGATTTGGCCCCTTTCTGGCTTTGTACAGGGCAACTATTATTTCATTTCATGTGTTAAGGCTAATGATATGGCAATTATTCGTGCAAGACATGAAAACGCGAGCAGTTAAGGTAACATATTATCTTTGATCTATGCTTTTCAAATACCGAGAAATACATTATGACGTTAAACATTGGATTCAAGTGGGTGGATTAGATGGAGAAGTGCATCAAGTATTATTTGTGAAAAAAGGTATTACTCAACTTTAAGGCAAAATTTTATCACACAACAATAAACTTGTGATGAAGTGTGGAATTGAGTGTTGGGCAAGAAAAATATAAAAAGAGAATAAACTCAGTGCATAAAAAATGAGAATGTTGTGTTGTATGAGTAGACATTCTAGACAAGATAGGATCAGCAATGAGAAAAAATGTTAGAATCTTGCCTCAAGTGGTTTGGATATTTATGGAGAAGGTGTGTAGAAGCTCACTAATGGGAGTGGATTAGATGGAGGGTAGCCCTATATCTTTAAGGTAGAGGAAGACCAAGAAAAACTGCTGAAGAAACTCTTAGAATTTTATCTTATAGCCTAACTCAACCCTATAAAACCAGCTTGTAAAGTGGTGAGAATTGCCCAAGCCTTATAAACCCTACTTAGCCCATATGATGCTTCACTCAGCCTTTTTGGTCAGCCCTACCTTTTAGAGATATTGTGACCTAGTGGTTTCTGCAACTAAGGCGGCTTTCCAACACACCCTCTCATGCCTAGGACTATGGGCCTAGAGCATGGCAATGCAGGTGACCCAACAAAAGATCTTTGATAGGCACGGCCACCGTCTTACACTTTGAGTTAGGCCCTAGGCTCAAATTCTAAGAGAAACCATGTAAAAGGATTTAGAGGTCAATGGTTTGTTTTTTGACATATATCATTTTGACTTTTTTTGCAAATTTTTAAATGAATATTATAGTCATGTGTCAGCTTCATTGTGATGAATGGACTGGCAATATAAAAGAAGTCACTTTACTCATTTTTTTTTCGTAATGTGTTTTCAAATGTGAATCGTATATTTAAGCATTATAAGAAATACCAAACTCACTTATAATTCTTCCAGCAGTAGAGAATGTGAATTCGTTTTTTTTTAATACTTGTTAGGGAAAATTGGCTTGAATGACCAGTGATATCTATATAATTTTTTTGCAGTTTTGTGAAACTCTAATACGCTTGGGTCCTTTCTACATTAAGGCAAGTTTTTCTTACAGGTTATTTCCTATTAGTGTCTGCTTTCATAATCTGTTCATTCTTCATTTCTTTGTGTTACTCTTTTTATACTATATATGTTCTATTCTGAGGTTAGTTTAAGATATGCACTTTATGTTAGCATTATTTTCTCTTTCTCATACAAACTTCTTCTTTTACTCTTAAAACAAAATTATCTGGTTTCTGTTGCAAAATAACTTGATGACTGTTTCAAGGGCTTTTGATACATTTCCTAGATCATAATTGTTGATTTTCCAATTTGTTTTAATTGGAGAGATATTGTTTTCTTTATCCACTTTTTCCTTTACCATTGTAATGCAATATTCATGCTTCCAAATCTTATGCTCTTACTCTAGGTAACTTGTGTTTTATGTTATTAGATTTTTTTATTTTATTTTAAGGTTTCATCTTTTCTTTTGTGAAATCATTTGAATATAGATAGGAAGTTTTTCTCTTTGTTTTCCTTCTGTCACACATCGCCATTATTACATTATATATATATACTAAATGGAGCAATAATTAATATTTAACATATTAAATATAGTATCAGTACTGTTCTTATGTTTGAATTAATCCATTCATGATTGCAGCTTGGGCAGGCATTGAGCACCCGGCCTGACATATTACCAACAGTATATTGCCAAGAACTCGCCAAGTTACAGGTACGGTGACATCTTCCATTATTCTTCAGAGCATGTAATTAAATACTGCAGGTGCATCAATTGACTATTGCTATGCTTGTCTTTATATAAAGCTTTGATTTCATGGATCAAGCTTATAATTTTGTTATTCATACTAGGATCAAATACCTCCATTTCCAACTGATGTTGCAATCAGATCTATTGAGAACCACTTGGGTGTTTCTATTGATGAAATTTTTAACGACATCAGCCCGGCACCTATTGCAGCAGCATCCTTAGGGCAAGTATATAAAGTTGAGTTGCCAACAAAAATAGCTTAGATTTTATTCTGATTTGAATTTTTCATATTTTCTTGGCTTCTTGTTCTTAAATTTGGAATTTTAGAACAACATAACTTGTTTGAGGAGGATTGAAGTTTTACTTTTGTTGCTTCAAGTGTTGCAGCTCACCTGCATTCTGGAGAGCTAGTAGCGGTAAAAGTACAGAGGCCTGGTATGCCACTTTCATTGACCCTTGATGCTTTGTTATTCCATATGATTGGGGGACAATTAAAACGGTTTGCCAAGGCTCGGAAAGATCTTTTGGTGGCAGTAAATGAAATGGTAAGTTCCTTTATACAGAGCACAAAGAGCTTGTCTGCTTTGTATGACCTATTTTTCACCTGACATTGTCAGAAGTATAATAATTTACTTGTGTGTGTATGACCATTATATGACTATTATGGACTGTTATATTTCACTTTACATTACAATTGCTTTATGTGTTATTCATTGTAGATTAATGCAACAGGTCAGGCACATGTTTGATGAAATCGATTATGTCCTAGAGGGCAGAAATGCTGAGCGCTTTGCTTCTCTCTACAGTTGGTCTGCAAGTAAGTTAAACATATGCACCAAAAACACCATTTGCTATTTTCTTTGATGATATAATTTTGGCGTGTCCATAATTCAACCATGTTTTTTTAATCCCAAATTCAATTTTAGATAATGCTCAATGCTTTAATCTGATGATGTTAATACCATCGTTGCAGCATGGAGCAACGACCCCTAAAGTGGAATAGGGGATAGTTTTTTAATTTGATTAAATTAAGTTATAAACATTTTGTTTCTTAATTTCATTAAATAGTGCATGCATTCAATTTAGATTGGTGGTTTTTATCAAGAGGTGGTAATGAACAGAGCAACAAATATGCAGGTGGGGTTAAACAAATAACAACAAATTCCGTCAAAGCTCCAAAAATATATTGGGACTACACATGCTCCACTGTGCTGACTATGGAGTGGATAGATGGAATTAAGCTTACAGATGAAATAGGGTTGAAGAAAGCTTCTTTGAACAGAAGGGACCTCATTGACCAGGTATAAAGTACACAAGTTGTGTTGGTCACATGATTTGACTGTTTACATATATGTATGATATATCTCTTTTATGTTGTGTCTGTTGTCTATGTGCATTTTTTCGACTTAATATGTTTACATGTTTTTGTGAAAGTACAGAATGCACAATTATGTTATCTTTTGGCTACATATTAAGTGCATGATTACTGGAGATGCTAAGCATTGTCAATTGATGCCCCTTGCCTCTTATTGCTTTGTAGGGATTATACTGCTCTTTGAGGCAAATGCTTGAGGTTGGTTATTTCCATGCTGATCCTCATCCAGGAAACCTTGTTGCAATAAATGAGGGATCGCTCGCATATTTTGACTTTGGAATGATGGGGGATATTCCTAGGCATTACCGGATTGGACTTATTCAAATGGTGAGAAATATCTAAATATCACTTGTTTTAATGAATGTAACTTAAATTGACTAGTTATAATTTCCACTTCATTTTATGGAAATGTCTTAATTCCAAAACATATGTTTGAGAAGTTCAAATTACATTAAAGGTGTTAGATTTCGACTGCTTTTATTTGCAAATCACTTTCTCATGATCCCTCATAAGATCTGACTTAGCTCCACACCATGCTTTTCTGAATCTAAGGTATTCAAATAGTTATTACATAATTTAAAAGAAAATGTGTTGCATATTTATTGGGAACTTATCTTTTGATGCTAATATATATGATATCCCAAATTATAAGAAATCCTTCCATTCATTGGTTTCAGACATCTGATATATCTGTTTCTCTTTGATGATATGTTCCTGTACATGAATTGTCTTATTTTTTATTTCTTTTCAAAGTTTCTCCTCTTCATTATATTGCACATTCTTGTGGAGATACATAGTTTCTTTTGTTGTCTGTGTCTAGTACTGAGTTTTTCTCTCTTTCAGATTGTGCACTTTGTTAATCGTGATTCTCTGAGCTTGGCAAATGACTTCCTTTCTTTGGGATTTATTCCTGAAGGGGTTGATATACATTCAGTTTCTGATGCGCTGCGAGCATCATTTGCCGATCGGACTGGTGAATCTCAAGATTTTCAGGTTTGTTTTGAGTTTTATACTCTGCTTCTAAGGATCAGTTTTTGCTGTGTAATAGCTGTAACTGGTGTTGATCATATATTTTGGTCATGAGCCTTAGTATCCCAAAGCAGAGTTTTGAGCATTTTCAAATATTTCAGTTTGGGGGAGAGGGTGACTACAGAGAGAAACACTGGCGGTGGACAATTTATGCTCCATTTTGGTTTATTGTCCCATTGGAATGCCTGAATTTTCAAGAATAAATCTTTTGTGCAACCTCTGCTTTTGGATTAAGTTATTCTTACCCTCTTTTCATTCTTTTTCTGGCTTGTTTTTTTTCTGCTTTTTTGTTTTGGTGCTGGGCTTCAAAGCTTCAAGCTTCAAGTTATTTCTGAAGTTTATATTTCATAGATCCATTTCTGCTAATGTCTTCCACAACAAGGTCTATGTTTTTTTATACCTATCTGAAGCACAATTACCTTGTATAATGGAACTTTGTATTTCAAAGTTTAATCTTGCTTTGGATTTCAGGGAATTATGAGCCAACTATATGATGTCATGTATGAATTTAATTTCTCCCTCCCGCCAGACTATGCTCTTGTAATCAGAGCATTGGGATCCCTAGAAGGCACAGCTAAAGCTCTGGATCCTGATTTCAAAGTCATTGAGAGTGCATATCCTTTTGTCATTGGGAGACTTATAGCAGACCCAAGCCCTGATATGAGAAGAATTTTGAGGGAACTTCTCATTCGTAACAATGGATCCATAAGGTGGAACCGGCTAGAACGCCTGGTATGATCTATCTTGGCTTTTGTACTCAGCCATACAATATAATTGTGATGTGAATATGTTCATTTCAGTATTTCTTAGAATTGCCAATTCAGACCCTATTCATTTCTCCCCTCAAATTTGAATACTGTTGTGTATGAAATTATTATACAACTTTGGAGTTTGGATTGTATGTAATATGGATATGGGTATTGATGTTATTTTTGTTTCAGGTAGCAGCAATATCTGAACAAGCTTCCGAGATAAATGGAGACCCTAATTCTGAAAAGTTGTCAAGTTCTTCTGTTTGGAAATTATTTGACATGCATGCTGTTGTTGATTCCACTGAAGATCTTTTATTATTCATATTATCAGAGAAGGGTGTTAGAGTGCGTCTTTTCCTTCTTCGTGATATAGTAGAAGCAGCTGATGTGTTTCTGCAAGATGAAGTGATTGATTGCGCATTAAATGAGAATCCTCAAGGGCAGAGGACATTACTATTTGAGGTATTTTCTTTTGTCCAATATATTCTACATGCTTCACACATTTAGTTGGGCAAAAAAACCCATCTATCTATTTTCATTTAATAACAGAATTAAAATAACTTAAATATCCAATAATAGAGTGTTGTACACACGTTGCAGGAGCGTTCTATCCTTGGTAGGATTGGAAAAGGGTTTGAATACTTATGTGAGGTGGTGAAGTTAGCGCCAGGGGAGTGGACAGCAATGCTTATTCGGATGGCAGTGAAGCCCGAGGTTCATAGATTTGCTTTAGACATTTTTTCAGCTTTATCTTCGCATTCTACTTACAAATTACGGGTAGCTACTTGGCTCTATTTGTCGAAACTTTTCCACAAATTGAGGTAGAAATATATCCGTTGATACTAGTGGAATTAGAAATGGGTCAATGTTTTTTCCTCTACATATTCTTAGCTTCAATGAAGATTCCATTTTTTACATCTACACTCGTCAATCGTCATAGCATGAAGATTCCATTTTCCAGTTTTTTCAAAGATTCATGAAGAAATTTTGATGTAATTTTGCGTTTTTTTATTGAACAAAGTGGGGATATTCCGGTAATTTGGCAATTTATGATACATTACCGTAAAAATGACTTATAAATAAATTGTTTATAATTTCATATAAAAAAATGAGAAACAAAAAGATCGGCGGATGAATTGTGGTTAAATTCATAGTATTTTTTTTTATATATACTATTGTATGATGCGATATATTTTATTATAGAATAATATAAAATAAAAACAGCTGGATAAACTTGTGAATTAGCATAAAATGTACATTATAGATTTTGAGATAAATAAATAATAAGTCATAGTTCAATTGATAATTAAGTAATGAGTTAAATCAATTGAATATTCTTAATGAATAAAATACAGTTTAAGAAATAATATAGTAAAAAATTCGTAATCTGAAACAGTAAATACTCGGGGAAAGATTCTCTCCGTGACATGAACAACGTGCTCTTAGTCATATAAGAAATTAAAGAAGAAGAAATAACTTGCATTAATGACATGGAGTACGAGTTTTCTCTATCAATCATCAATAACAAAGTAGGAAAATGTCAAATTAAGTTAGCCCAAGCAGTAATAATTAATTAATAAGGTATCTGCTCGACCCATAGATTCCAAAGTTTCTACATATAGAATTCTTTGTCATCAAAATCCAAATCCTTTCTTTTCAAAAATAAAAATCCAAATCCTTTAATTCTTTAATAGGTACATAGGAAGGTTGTGACGAACATCACACTAATCGTACACAAAACGGCAACAAAGTCAAAGAATAATAACAATATTTTACCTCAAACAACAATATTTAAGTTCAATGGTTTAAATTAGAACATAAATCTAGGAAATATATAACAAGAATTGAATTTAATAGAAGGAATTTAGTCTTCTATGAATTAAGATTTGAATCTCTATTGAAAGAAATATTCGCATTTAAATACCAAATGTAAATGTGTGTAGAATGTAATTGCCTTATCGGGATCATAATTTAATAATTTATTTTTGGTAAAAAAAACTCATAATTAAACATAATTAAAAAATGCCTAATGGACATACTATCATTATCAAAGTTGAGATACAACTCATGATAATGTGATTTTATATAAGGATAGAAATGAAAAATAACAATTATAATACATATTTGTATTATTTGGTTTTGAAAAATACGTCAAACACAATTTATCACGTATGGAAAATTTGTTTATTTTTATGATAATTTCTTTAAAAATCTTGATAAAATTATTTTACACATAAGTATAGTTACGAGAATATGAACATCAAATTATTTGATTATTGTAATAAAAATTTAAATTTAAACCAAATCATAATTAAAAAAAACTTAATTTTTTGAATTTTGTTATTTAATCAATTTTTTAAAGATAAACTTGGTCGTTTAAAATGATTTAGTTCGACCGTAACAACTTGGTTTAAAAATTAAGTGAAGCTACCCAAGTCAAGGGCACGAGCCGTTAAGATGTGACACATCTCAGGCTAAGGGTAAGAGACTAAGAGGCATGTGTTTGGTTGTGCATGCAATAGCACATAGGCGACACGTGTCAAGACATGGTGCATGATGAGAAACATTATTTTTAATTTTGGCATTTGATTTGACCAGGTCCCACCGAAAGCTTCGCTCATCCTTCGGCGACGCGTATGTAACGCTAGGAAGCAACTAATGTTAGTACATTATCAATCATTAATTTCATCAATCACCAAACAATACAACCTTTGAGCTTCCAAAGAATCACCAAAATTAAAAATACTAATTAATAATCCCCTTTTTCTCTAATTGACTTTTCATTCTCTCATTAATTCTGATTGACCCAACACCAGTTTTTTTTCAAAGTAAGAAAATGTTCAATTAATTCTCGAGAAGACCATGATATTATTATGGTTGCACATCTAAAAAAATTGTTGAACAAACCGTGTGATGTGAGTTCCTTTAACTAAAATCAAACAGAATACAGTACGCTCTTTCTCTTTCTCTTACTCTTTCTCTCTCATGGCATTTCTCTTCTCTTCCCCTTCTTAGGTACTCTCTCTCTTCTCCCCAAATTCCAATCTTTGTCCAACCATGGATTCAGCATCTTTATGCCTTTGGCTGAATCAATAGCAGTATCTATGTACAGAGATTATGTTTTTTTGTGCAAATCTATGTCTAGGTTTGGTAAAATTAACTTTACTTTTGTTTCTTGCGGTGTGTTCTGTATGCAGGTTAAAAATTGGAACTTGGTGATTTTTGAATGACCCAACTAATGTTATGATCGCTTGGAAGCGTTGGCAAGAAAGAATACGCAATAGTGGTGTTGTTTGTTCATTTTGGTAAAAGAAATAGCATTTGGGTACCCAGAATATTGTAGTTGTAATATGGGTTATATCAATTCAGCTTTGTCCTCTTCAAGCCAGGTTCATGCTGCAGAAGAAGCAATTGTCAGCGGCGGGGGTCTAAGGTTAAATTAATTCTTTATATCAAGAACAAGAACTGGCTGATTTTTATTTTTTATTTCTGTGTTTTTTGTTTTTATCCTGTTCTTGCATTTAATACATATCAGTATGTCTGTTATGTGTGATTCTTGTTTTTATATAGGTTTTGTATTTGTGATTCACGAAACATGTGTTGGAATTAGGATGTATTCATTATACAACAAAATTCATTGACAAGGCCTTTGTTAAACTAGTATGGCATAGATATGTTGATTTTTTCCCTTGTGTTATCATATCTGTGTCACAACTGGGACACATGTCTCAGGATGCGTGTCTCTGTTTGAATTTTTCCCCCATTTTATGTGTCATCATATGAGTTGTGTAGGCTTTATATATTACTGATTTGATTCATTGGTTGATTAGAAAAATGTGATGGTAATTCACTCCCCCGCCCCCACCCCAATTCTCTGGCATTTCCTTTTAAAAAGTAAACAAAAACTAAAACTAAAGAATGAGGCTGCATGAGATGATTGTGACACAGTTTGTTTTGATTTGTATTTATAGTCACAATGGAAAATTCAGCTATGGGTATGCTAGCTCTCCTGGCAAGAGATCTTCAATGGAAGATTTTTATGAGACAAGAATTGATGGTGTTGGTGGCGAAATCGTTGGCCTTTTCGGAGTTTTTGATGGTATATTTATATCTTCCTCTCATCAACATCTCCTGGTTGTACATTGATTGGAAAATGTGCCAAAATATTGCAGATAGAACTCATGCTATGTGCTACTCCTGTTAATATTTTTTTTATCAATCTGCTGCTTTTCTGGATATATCTTCCAGAAACTAAAGAGTGTTTTTTTGTTCAAACCCCCCAAAAATTATTTACTTAGGGATTATTTTCTATTGGTTAAAAGGCTATGCTTGATAAATAGAAGTAGCTGCAACTTTCTTGTTTATATATCTTTCCAGGTCATGGTGGTGCTCGTGCTGCTGAGTATGTGAAGAAAAATCTGTTTAGTAATTTGATCAGTCACCCAAAATTCATTACTGACACCAAATTAGCAATAAGTATGTTGTCTCCTACCTGTCCTTATGTCTGATGTTCTCGAATCTGCTAAATCCAAGGAATAAATTTTTTCCTGTCAAATTTTTCTTTCCACAGCTGATGCATATAATCATACCGACTCTGAGCTTCTGAAATCAGAGAATAGCCATAACAGAGATGCAGGATCAACTGCTTCCACTGCTATTTTAGTTGGTGACCGTTTGCTTGTTGCAAATGTTGGGGATTCCAGAGCTGTGATATGCAGGGGTGGTAATGGTAAGGGCATTAACTTTATACATACATGCATGCATACATATATCTATTTATCTCTAGACATCCGTAGTTAATTATTAATTGTGTTGTTATTTAATTTGATTATTGACATTTTTTATTGTATAATTTACAATTCAATTAACTATGACTTATATAATTATACATATTATATGCCAGTCATAGTTTATGTGTGAATGTGCTAATATGATTTTTTAGGTATTGATATTGTGTGACTTTAGTCCCTCGATTTTCAATATTACATTTGCTATACCTATGGACCAAATTGGCACAATTGTGATACTTGAGAGACCAAAAGTGCAATTAAGTCTTTTATTAAAACCACTATTGAAAATTCTTGTCTATCCTTTTGAGTCTTTGGTAAATGGCTATCGCAATATCATATTGATACAATATGAAGGGCATTCATTTGTTTTTAAGTGTGTAATGTAATTCTAGTATAAAAATGGCATGGGTGTATGCATGTATGGCATGTTTTTGTGCATCTACTGTGAGATAGTTGTTTCAACCTTCCTATGTTGAATATTTACTGATTATTGTTCTTCCCTCTAGCCATTGCTGTTTCTCGAGATCACAAGCCAGACCAAACTGATGAGAGGCAAAGGATTGAAGAAGCAGGAGGCTTTGTTATGTGGGCTGGTAATGTCATCATGTAACATATAGTTAGCTTTAGTTTTATTTATTTAATTTTAAAACATATATATATATATATATATAATATGTTCATCACTATTTATAAAATTACATATATAGGAACTTGGAGAGTTGGAGGTGTTCTTGCTGTTTCTCGTGCATTTGGTGATAGACTCCTAAAGCAATATGTCGTTGCTGATCCAGAAATTCAGGTGTGTACTATGTTTGGTGACATCCATTCTTGAATATGGTTATAGATTCATCTCAACCTGTGCTCGTATTGGATGCATATGGTTCACATTGTGTGCTTACCAGATGATATTCAACAACCTGATTTATATTTAAATGTTGATTAAAAGTGAGCCAAAGGCATGTTGTACTTAAAAAATGAATAATATAGAACCTTTGAATTTTCTGCAAAATGAAAAGTAGCAAAAGACTTGCATGAATACACATTGACCATGTACTCCTTTGTGATTCTTTGCACATTGGTCTATCAGTGTCTTGAAATCTTCACAACCTATATTAGTGAAACAGTATGATGAAGCTGTAAATCTTGACAACTAACCTTGTACAGTAGCATTTTTAGAGTTTCTTTTAGTTAAACACCTGCATGTCATGCACAAACGAATCTTCTCTATTTGCTGATGTGGCCTTAAATCTTATTTGTTTTGTCTCTTTCTTTTCTATATATTTAACTTACAATAATATGTTTGTCATTTTGCAGGAAGAAAAAGTTGACAGCTCCCTTGAGTTTCTCATTCTGGCCAGTGATGGACTATGGGATGTTGTCACAAATGAGGTTTGTACTGATGTTCATTTCTTCCTTCTCATTGATGACTAAAAGAAGGATGAAAATGGAGCAAAAATGATAAAACAAACTCAAACTCATATCTGTAAATGCTTAAAGAAGTGTTGTTATTTTTCCTACTCACCTAAGTTTTGAAGGTATCTCCAGGAAGCTGTTGCTATGATTAAACCAATTGAGGATTCTGAGGAGGCATCAAAGAGGCTGATGCAAGAGGCATCAAAGAGAGGTAGTGCTGACAATATCACATGTGTTGTTGTTCGTTTCATGATGAACCAAGGTGGATCCAAAGAGGTAGCAGTAGCTTCTTCTCATAATAGTAGTAGCTCTGGTGGGGGCAAGAATCCTTCAGGTTTGAGTGACAGGTGATTTTTGTGTGGATCCAAAGATAGTGCTGAGACTTTGTCAAAATCGGTTTTATAGTTGTGTTGTACTATTATCATGCAAGAATGAAAATAAAATTCCAACTTGTTATGTATGGCCCTCTCTCTTGCATATAAAAAAAAGCTATTCATTTTCTCACTTCCTAGGAAATGTGTGGCCAGAGTTCTCATTGTTGCACCTGCTGCTGCATGTAAACGTGGTTCTTTTAGTCCCATATTTTATTTTCTTAGGATTAGTAATTTCACTACTATTTGTCAACGTGAATTGTGGCTTGTATTGTATTAAGTGTAATGTAATATATAAATATAAGAAACACTGATATTTTTTACCTCCCCCCTAGTAATGTGATGTTAAAACCAACTTTAGAATTTGGAAGGATTGAAGTGATCGTTGTAATGAATTTTAAAATAATTTGATAAAAGTTGATTAGTTTATTATAAATTGAAGATTTTGATTAACTGACAGTGTAAAATAGTTTTATAGTGTATTTTCTTTTTTCTCATTATATATCTCATTTGGAAAGTAATCATGATAAAAAATAA
This sequence comes from Amphicarpaea edgeworthii, assembly GCA_014843725.1. Classification (NCBI taxonomy): domain Eukaryota; kingdom Viridiplantae; phylum Streptophyta; class Magnoliopsida; order Fabales; family Fabaceae; genus Amphicarpaea; species Amphicarpaea edgeworthii. Next base: position 21,575,141 of record CM026322.1, on the reverse strand, counting down.
ATAAATTATAGTGATAGTATTGAACGATTTACGAAACAAGTGGGAGAAAGGGCTAATGAAGGGAGAGAAAAGTTTAAAAATTTAAATTGAACGAAAAGTGAAAGGTTTTACTTTTTCTTAAACTAAAATTAAAATGTCTTTTATTAATGGCAACAATTTTTTTTTATTATGAATTTAATGACTCTTATTTTAAATTTGACGACAGTAATAAATATTATGATGGATATTATGAATTATGTGACTTTAAATTTTGATGGCTATAATAAATATTTTGATGAATATTATAAATTATTTATCAGTGATTCTAAGATAAATTGTTTTGTACGTAATAATAAAATATTTAACAAAGATAAATAACAGTTAGAGTGAATAATCAATAATAATAATAATAATTAAAAATTAATAGGGATTATAATAAATACATAGAAAAAAAGAAACAAAATTAAAGGGGACAAGGCATTTAATAGTTATGGAAAGTAAAATAGAAAATCTGGTTTGATAATGTAAAGATTCAGCGTTTGGAAAGAACCAAATACGACAGTTGTAAACCTCCTATCCTGTGAGTATTTCAATTCAAACGCGTGCTATTCTTCGTTGTTCTTGAATAAAATAAAATAATAAAAGGGAAGACACTCAATATTCCTTCCCACGACAATAGCGTTCGTACTAAACCATGAAATCCATGTACGAGCCTCCATTGCCCAGATCTCCAATTCGCCTTCGACACCCTCAGTCATTTAACACTGTCGCTCTTCAAACCCCACCAGGTTTGTCTTCTTAATCTTTTTCTTTTTTCTTTTTATCAATCTTTATTAATGTTTTATGTATTCTTTGACGAAATCTCAGAAGCCAGCAGTTGTGACGAATTCAGCGCTGATGAGAAAGAAGGAAGGAGTAACCGCCGCAGTGGAACAAGGTAAGGCCAAACCTGTTCATGCTCATGCTCATTCTCTTGGGGTTACCGTTGAGTCTGGAAACAAGAGTAGTAGTGTCAGAAAAATGGGAACTTTGAGGAAATCTATCTCTGCGGCTTACTCCTCTAGCCAGAGTGTGGGTGAAACACCAAGGTACATGCTCAGAAGCATTACTAAGGAAACCAAGAAACCTCCTCTCGCTGCTAAATTTGACAAATCTGTTATCGCTGGAGAGAAAAGGATGGGAACAAGAGCAAGAAGGATATAAAATAAACCTCATTTTGGATGGGAATTGAGAAACTTTATAATTTCATATTTAGGCAATAATGGATCTTCATGGTAATGCTTTTTTTTTTTTTTTTTTCTTCTGTTGCAACAGGTACTTGGAAACTTGGAATTTTTGACTCGTGTGTAGTCAAAGAAATTGATTGTTAATTTATCAATTTAATTTAAAAGAAGATATATATGTCAGGTTGATTGCTTTTAATTTGTATTTATATACATGTAGGTTTGGTTAATTTGGTGTCTCTTCTTTCATTTTCAGTATAATTTTCTTTTACCTATATTTAGAATAATGTAAGTTACTGCAGGTACAAATTTGGCACGGATATTGGTTGTGTGTTCCTTTTGCTTCCCATTTCTCTCATTCTTATTGGTACATTATCTTCTCCTCTATTTTTATTTCTTATGATTACTTTTTCTTTATTACATTCTATTTTCTTTTATTTTAATATCTTATACTTTAAAGTTTTGAACCTCTATTTGTTTTTTATAGCTAGCAAGACATGTCCTTCCCAAACAACATAATTTATTTATTTTGGTTCTTCTATAACTCTATTCTTTTGAGTTAAGATTTTAGCTTGCTATAATTAATTATTGTTAGTCTAGTTATAAACTTTTTGGATATATAATTCAACTTCAATACTTATTATTGAATTTTGTGTAATGGTAATTTGGTCAACATAACCAAGTATAAACAATATAAACAATGAAGATTACGCTATATTAATAATCATTATTGATAGTTGATATGCACCTAATCTTGACTATGCAATGCAAGAATTGTTGGTGTCACTTGTTTGGATTTGGGTTCATGTGTTCTTCCAAGTGCCTCTTTGTCTCTTTTAGGTGCCTCATCCTCTCTCTTCCCTCTGAGTTCATGTGGTCTTCTTAGTGCTCTCTTTATGTTCTAATTTGTTATATTTGAATTTATTTATAATTGATGAGGAAAATGGTGCCTTTGTTATAGAAATGCCTCTAATATCAACATGAATTCTTTATCAACATATTTTTTTTAATTATGAATTTAATGATACAATCTTAAATTCGGTTGTAAAAGTAGATCTTTATAATGAATTCTTCATGAATTTAATGTCCCTTGGTGATTCTAAATTTTGTGACAATTGATATTTTTATTATTAATTATTTATGAATTCAATAACCCTTGGTGACCCTAAATTCAGTGGATATATAACGGATATTATGAATTTTTTACAAATTCAATAACCTATTGGTAACTCTAAATTTGGTGGCAAAAATAGATCTTTATAATGAATTCTCCATGAATTCAATGTCCCTTGGTAACCTTGTGGTTATAATGGATATTATGAATCCTTAATGAATTCAATGAACTCAATGACCCTAAATTTGGTGGCAAAAATGGATTTTTATAATAAATTTTTCATGAATTCAATGTTCCTTGGAAATTCTAAATTTTGTGGCAACAAATATGAACTATTTATGAATTCAATAATCTTCGATGACCCTAAATTCAGTGGCTAAAACGGATATTATGAATTCAATGACCCTTGATGACCTTAAATTTAGTGGTTATAACAGATATTATGAATTCTTTACGGATTCAATGTCCCTCATTGATTCTAAAATTTGTGGCAACAATTTTATTTTTATGAATTCAATGGCTCTCAGTAACTCTAAATTTAGGAGTGGCAAAAATGGATTTTTAAGAATTTTTCATGAATTCAATGTCCTTCCTTGGTGATTCAAAATGTTGTGGCAATGTATCTATTTATTATGTTCAATGACCCTCGGTGACTCGTAATATTGTGGCTATAACGAATATTATCAATTATTTAAGAATTCATAATGACCCTCAATGATCCTAAATTTAGTCGTAAAAATGGATCTTTAATTATAAATTGGTGGCAAAAATGGATTTTTATTATGAAATTATTCATGAATTCAATGTCCCATTTCGGTGATCTAAATTTTGTGGTAATGAATCTTTTTATTATGATTTATGTATGAATCTGATGACCTGAAATGTTGTGAAGATAATGAATATTATAAATTATTTAGAAATTTACAACGACCCTCGGTGATTCTAAATTTGGTGGCAAAAATGGATTTTTATTATGAATTCAATGTTCTTTGATGATCTTAAATTTTATAGCGACAAATTGTTTTATTATCAATTCAATGACTTTGGTAACCCTAAATTCGGTGGTAGAAAAAATGGATCTTCATTATGAATTCTTTATAAATTTAATGTCTCTTGGTGATCTCAATTTTGTGATAACAAATATTTTTTTTATAAATTCAATTACCTTGGTGACCTTAAATTCTATAGTTATAATATATATTATGAATTTTTTTTTTTATAAATTCAATGATCCTTAATAACCTTAAATTTGACGGCAAAAATAGATTTGTATTATGAATTCTTCATGAATTCAATGTCCTTTGAATGATCCTACAATTTTTGGTAACAAATATTTTTTTTTATTCTAAATTCTTTATGAATTTAATGACCTTGACCCAATTTTTTTTTTTGGCAATAACATATCATTTATTATGAATTCCTTATGAATTCAACAACCAATGATCCTAAATTTGGTAGCAAAAATGGATTTTTATTATAAATTCTTCATGAATTTAATGTCCCTTAGTAATCCTAAACTTTGTGGCTAACAAATCTTTTTATTATGAATTTAATAATCCTGGGTAACTCTAAATTTTGTGGCTATAATGAATATTATGAATTCAATGACCCTTTAACGACCCTAAATTTGGTGGGAAAATGGATGCTTATTATGAAATTCTTCATGAATTCAATGTTAGGATCCTAAATTTTGTGGCAACAAGTTTTTTTTTTTTAATGAATTTAACAAAATTTGTAATGAATTCAATGATCATTGGTCACCCTAATTTATGAGGTAAAAATAGATTCTATATTATGAATTTTTTTAAAATTCAATGACCCTTGGTCACTCTATATTCAATGGAATAATGAATTCTTTAATGAATTCTTTATATGAATTCAATCGGTATCCTTAAATTTTATGGCAACAATGGATTCTTTATAAATTCAATAACCCTCGAAGACTATAAATTTTGTAGCAATAACGAATTCTTTAAGAATTTATTGACCATCGATCACCCTATATCCAATGGCAATGAATTATTTATATAAATTCAATTGGTGTCCCTGAAGTTTGTGGCAAAAATGGATTCTATGAATTCTATGACCATGATGACTTTAAATTTTGTGACAATAATGAATTCTTTATGAATTTAGTAACCTTTAGTGACCCTAATTTCTGTAGCAATAATGAATTCTTTATGAATTCAATGACCCTAAATTTGTGGCAATAAATGATTTTATATTATGAATTCAAAACCCTTAGTGATCCTATAATTTGTGACAATAACGAATTTTATACTATAAATTCAATGACTCTTGATGACTCCAAATTTTGCGACAATAATGAATTCTTTATGAATTAGATGACCTTAATTTTTGTGACAATAACGAATTCTTTATTATGAATTCCATGACCCTCAGTGACCCTAAATACTGTGACAAAAATGAATTATTTATGAATTCAATGATCCTTGGTGACTTTAAATTTTGTGACAATAATGATTTTTTTATGAATTCATTAACCCTCGATTATCTTAATTTTTTTTTTGACACTTACAAAATCTATATTATGAATTGTTTAAGAATTCAATCGATGTCCCTAAATTTTTGGCAAAAATGAAGTCTTTATGAATTCCATGACACTCGTTGGCCCTAATTTATGTGGCAATAACGAATTCTTTATGAATTCAACGACCCTAGATTTGTGGTAATATTAGATTTTATATTTATGAATTCAAAACCCTCGATGATCTTATAATTTGTGGCAATAATAGATTATATACTATGAATTCAATGACTCTCAATGACTTCAAATTTTGCAGCAATAATAAATTATTTATGAATTAAATGATCTTCAGTGGCCTTAATTTTTGTGACAATAACGAAATTTGTATTATGAATTTAATGACTCTCAGTAACCCTATACTCTTTGGCAATAACAGTTCTTTATATGAATTATTTATAAATTCAATGACCCCTTAATGCCTCTAAATTTTTTGACAATAATAATTTTTTTTATAAATTCATTAACCCTCGGTTACCTTAATTTTTTTTGGCACTAACAAAATTTATATTATGAATTTTTTAAAGAATTCAATCAATGTCCATAAATATCTTGGCAAAAATGGATTCTTGATGAATTCCATGACCCTCGTTGACTCTAACTTTTGTGGCAATATCGAATTCTATATTACGAATTCAATGATTCTTGATTACCCTATATTCTTTGGCCAAAACGGATTTTTATTATGAATTTATTATCCTTCAGTAACCTTAAATTATGTGACAATAACAAATTCTTTATCATGAATTCTTTATGAATGGAATAACCATTAGTAATCGTAAATTTTATGGCAACAATAAATCCAATGACCATCGATGACCTTACATTATGTGACAATAACAAATTCATTATTATGAATATAATGATCCTAGGTGACCTTAGATATGGTGACAAAAATTTAAATTTATTTTTATTATGAATTCTTCAAGAATCAGAATCAATGACTCTCGATGACCCTAAATTTTGAAGCAAGACTCGATTATTCATTTGACCCTTATTTTGTCCTAATTAATCTACAACTTAGTTGAGAGAGAGAGAGCCTTTTCATGGAGATTGATGATGATTGACAGTTGGCTTATTGATTTCCTTAAAAGATAAATCTGACCTATGGATACACTTTGCTCGTCGTCACAATCAACAAGAAGACATCAAGAAAGCTTGGTATATTGTTTGACATGCATTGATTGATGTGAAACTCTTAATTTTTCAGTTGGACAATTTCTTCCTAACTAAGTTTGCTAAACATGATCATAACTTGCACCTAGTTATGGTTCCAATCTTTTACAAAAGTAGTTTTTTTTTTCTTTTTCTCAAATTGGGGTATTAATTCAATTGTTGTTATACATTCTAGAGGTAGCATGTAGTTGTTTATGGTTTTTTTTCTCTTAGCAAGCTAAAACTATGTGGGTTTATCTATGTCTTGAAGTATTGCTCCTTTAGTTGGATGTCTTTGCTTTTCTTTTCTTTTTTGGTTTAGTTTGGTATATTCTTTATATCAGACTCTTTTATATAGGATAGTGGCCATTTCTTGTGTTACAGTTTAGTTTTCCCCCTCATGATGAAATTCCTTTTACACTCAGTTTTATGTTAGTTTTAAAACTAGTCGCAGCCTATTATGTGTGCAACAAAGATCGAAAGATCGGTTAGACATGTCGTTGGTGGTTTTGATGTTGAATGGTGATAAATCAACAAACACTATGTTGTTAAAGCCAAAGATTCTCAACTTTTACACTAAATGAAATAGATGTTACATTTGAAGCAAATATTTTATTGGCAAATAACATATCATGTTCAGTTAAAAGACTTTCGATTACAGTATTAGATGCAAGATAGGAATGGATCAGACAAGAAAGTACTAAGGCTTCACCTTCCAAGCTTAGAGAAGGTGGCTTTGGACTAGTATACAAGGTGATAGAGAGAGAAAACTAATATCTAGAACATTATTTTCCTTCATTGTTGAGTCTGAGGTTAATTAAATTGATTAATACCTTTAATATTTCAAACGAATTCTTAGTTATGTTTCTTGTTTCATAGTGAAGGCATTACACATGGTCACATGCTAAAGACCCAACCACACACTAGAGGCATTAATCAATATAACCTATAATGGGAATGAATCTAAAAGAATTTAAAATAGAATGAACATGTACGTCACAATCAAAATCAAACTTTAATTTGTACTTTGGTTCTTCCCTTACTAGAATTGCATGCATCAACCAACACCAGCTCACAAACATTTATTACAACAAAAACAAAACAATAATCAACGAAAACATCATTTATTGCACATCGGTGTGAATCCCTTTCAAATCTTTGTTTTTCTTTTATACTTGTTCCCCATTTCTTAGTATTCTCTTCTTCGGTGTTGGTTCTCATCTTCATATCTAGCTTACTAACATATCTCACTTCTTAGTATTAATTTGCTCTATCTCAACTAGTGTCAAACCACTCATATCACACCCATCTGGTGAAGAATAAAAGCTTTCCTTATTCTTAGTTTGTCTCACACGCTGAACTGAAGGTAAGATCCTAATTATAATCCTTATATGTTACTATCAGTGTTTTACTTTTAATTAATCCATTGCTGCTGAAAACAATTCTCTTACAAAACCAATGATAATGTACGTACACTTCATTAGTTCATTATACAAGTATTGGTATTAAGGTAAAATATACTTTTAGTGCTCCATTCCAAAAATAAGATTAAAAAAAAAATTAAAAGTTTAAATAAGTTTTTGGTCACTAAAAAATATCCATTTTTTAGTTGAATCTCTGAAATTTTTTTGCGTTATTTTGAGATGATGTCACATTATCGGTAGGAACTTAACAAAATTAAAAAAAAAAAACTCAGTGACCCAAAATAACGCAAAAGAAATTCAAGGACTCAAACTAAAAATAAATATTTTTTAGGGACAAAAAAAACTTATTTAAGCCTACTATTAATTATCAAATGTTATTCATGCTTAATTACCAAATGACAATTTTGTCAAAATTCAGGTAACATAATTTGATAGATACAAAATATTAATTAAAAGGTTTGAAATAACTTCAAAATAATTTTACTATATATTTTATTATTACCTATATATGATCCTTTATATATATTTTTTTTGTACAGTGATACTTTAATAATAAAGAAAAGAAAGCATTTTTTCCTAATTATATGAAACATGTAACTATTTTTAAATGTATTAATATTTACTAACTTCTTTTTTATCCTTAATTAAATGTGAGGTCTATTAATGACATATTCTTTTCTTTTTTTTTTATCCTAGGTCAGAAATCACGGGTGTTCCTCAATCTACTGGATCTAAGACTAATATCACTTATAATGTGTGGTTGTCTTTAGCCTAAGAAAGTTTTGCACATGCATGATAAGAATCGAACATAAGACCTTCTCCTAACTGGATCGTTCTCACATATGTGAATATAGTATGACCTTACATCACTACGTTAACTCTTTAGATTCATTTTTCATGAATTTGGATGTATTTAATATTTCTAGTACTATTAACAAAATAATATATACTCATTGGTTAAAAAAATTATCTTTTGAAAAATAATCACACTCAAATCATGTATTATTATGGGTAGTTTTGTAATAAAATTAAAATTTGTCATTATTAACTAAAATTAGGCTAAAATATCCTAATTTTGCATTTGTTCTTTAATAAATTTGTTCTTTGGTACCTAATATATATTTGGTGGGTTGTTGTAAATCAACGTGATTTTACTATACAACTATTGAAAGAAAGGAACATGTATGAAATGTTAAGCGTGGTAGAATCATAATATGACATCAAATGTTAGTTGTCTCACTCCATTATCTAATATTAATTATTTATGAAGTTTCAATAGTTTTTATTCATTTTAGTTATTGGGTAAACACCATATTATGATAGGGATGATAACTAATTATATATAAAATCTTTTTTTTTATTACTACATAAACCTCTTTAAATAGAATGTCACACCAGACATGACATAATTTTACCAAAGTTATCTAATTATATAAATAAATTGAATTTTAATATCCTTTTGAAAGGGGAGTAAACTGTAACACATGCTTACAATATTTGAATAAAAAAGAAAGTTTAAAATTGTTTGTAATGTTTAAAAGAATTTCATGATCCTACTTTTAATGAATATGGACATAAAAATATACACAATATGATAATCTATTGAGAAATCTATCATGATTCATAACTAAGGGGATACAAGTTAGAAAACAAAAATTTTGTAGTATGTTGTGTAGAAAGTAAAGACACACAAATTTTTTTTCAAATAAGAGGGAGATAAAATTAATCAAGATTGTTAACATTGAACTCTCTTTTCTATCTAGTATGTTTTAAACATTTTTATGCAATAAAAATTGTAAGAAACAATACACAAAAATAAAGAAATGATTAAGAGAAACACATTAAATAAATAAAAAAACACCATTACTAAAATATTAAAGACAAAAGATATTTTAAAAAGTAAATATTTATATATATGAAAATCCCTTAAATTATTTTGTAATCCAACTTCTTAACTTCAAAACAAATCCAAAACAAATAAAATAACACACACACAAAATATTTAGCACTTTAAGTTCATCATTTGTTGTTTTATTTGTTGTTTTTGTTTATTTATATCATTTTCATTTATCATTTTACAAGTCTTACATATTACAATTGACTTGAAGTGTAGTAGTAAATCCCAAAAAATACAACATTTTTTTTTAATGTATCGCTAGAATATAAAAAATTAATAGTTAAAATTTAGTTCATAGTAAATAACTTATTTGATTTATACAACTCAAATCGAAATAAACATTAACATTTGATGTCATTTTCTTCTATTATCATATCTCTTGATACTAAGTGTAAATCCAGTATACTTTATAAACCCTTATATAGGTCCATTGTAATTTGTAAGTCATTGATAATCTTGACTTTTCTTTACTATTGTTTTTAAAATAATTATGATTGTCTCATTCTCAATGCATGTTCTAATTAACAATTTCATTTTTATCATTTGTGACAAATATATGGATTATACATATAAAACAGCTTTGCCATCTTGGGAATTGAGCAAAACACCGCTATATGCACTATTTCTTTAATTTCTTTAACTTGATTGATCGAGTATATTTTAAATATATTTGTCTTGTCTTTTTTCTTATTTTAAGAAAAATGCATTTCAAATAGTCAAATATATATTCTCAATGTTTTTATTATTTCGACAATTTCTCATATTTATCAAATATAACAATTTAACATAATAATTATTTTATTAACATTATTTTAATCTTTTTAAAATATATTATTTACATATTTTTATAAGCGCATGTCGCAGGTGAATATCTAATTTATATTAATTCTTAATTTTCGGCCCCAAGAAACATTTGGTCCTCAAGGAACTAGACAACTTTATTTATAAACATTGAGTATTAACTATAAGCATTCTTTGCTTTCTTTTTTTCCTCTAAGCTAAATAAAATATTATTACGAAAGGTTTTGAACAAGCATTTACTGAACGTTAAGCACTCATATCATATAGTTATATAAAGTTGTTTTTATAAATTCACTTGGAGAATTTACTATATAAGTTACTTTAATAAAATTTTCAAACATATACTTAACAAATATTGCAGTGGGAGTGAAAATTAATATTCAAAATAGAGTGCATCATAAGAATAAATGAGAATGAGAATGAAAGCATATATATATTTGCATCAAACCCTTTGTTCCTCATGAATAAACTCGTCCAATGTTTCTCCGTGTATATATTTAACACAACATAAACGTACGGTCACTTCTACAATCTGAAATCAAAGTATGATCTTTGTCATGTCTCCTTGCAAAACAGTTCCAGCTGCTTTTTTCTTGAACTTTTTCACTCAAGAGTTTGTTCCTTTTCGCAAAACGTGCTGCATGCAGATTCAATGGAGTGCATCTGACTCTGTAATAATAACCATTCTAGATGGTTTTTAATTTGCAACTAAGAGGCAAGTGAATTAAGCATATTTGTGAATGAATTAGAATAAGGCTCATTAATCATTAATAAACAAAAATAAAGAGAGAGAGAAAACTTCAAGTTCAAGGGCTTACGTGAAGGATTGGCAAGAGGATGCTGCAGAACCAATACTATATTAAGTGTATTAGTGGCTGACTGAATTTACAGTTTTCCATTAACTTCTACACTCTCTTACATTGATTGTTTTCTCTTTGCATTGATTCACAAATCATGCATGCAGCAAACTTTTCATTGTTCTTTTTTTCCTTAAAAATGATGATTATAAAATAAAATGATTGATTGACTTCTTTTAATTAATCAGAATGCTTTAGATGACATGACACAGTAGTTTGTATTTTAAGGATGTCGTAGAACTTGAATCACAAAATGACTTCAAATAAATTACGAATAACTGTAGTTTTTTTTTATAGACAAAAAGAAATTATACGTAAATGCACCACTTAATAACATGCATGTTATGTCATGTCCTATCAAATAAGAAACATGCTCACACGTGTGAATTAGCATACTCTCGATCATTTTAACCATCAATCGAATGGAGAATAATACGAATTATATAATGACTTACTTTGAGTTGAAATGAATATATATGCTTAAATGCATGAAATGAAGTTCGTGAAGATAAGAGATGGACTCAGAAAACATTTTGTCGACAAAGCAACTTATGCTCTTACGCACGAGAGAGAACCAAAGTGTTAATCTTCATTGTCCGAATCTCCATGATAATAAATAGTACACACAGAAACACTAGTTAACGTAAATGAATTGAGAAAAAAAAAATGCACAAACTAGAAGAAAAAGAAATATTGATTTGTGTGGATGCTAATCGAGAGTAATGAGGGGTGAATGAACAAAATGACAAGACAATTCGAAACTTTATATGTAGTAGAACGAACATTAATTCTCTATTTTTTTTTGGTTTAATACTTACAGTTCTAATAGGAATAAATTGGCATGTCAACTTCATGTATACTATAAAACGTATCATATATATTCATTCATGCCTTGCTTATCAAGTGATGTACTAGCCAAGAAAGTGAGTATTATATTAAGTCTTGACTTTCATATTACTTTCTTAATAGCTGGAAAAACATTACAATTTTGAAGTCAACTTAATTATAAGCCAGGTATAGTAGGCATAAATTATTAATTAACATTATCATATATATTCATTTATGTATGTCTTTGACTTTTTCTATTAATACTATAGGATACAAGCCAAGTATTCCTAACTATAGTTTCAATACATGTTTTTTTGGAAAAAAAAGAACACATATGTACCATTTAAAATGCGTAATAATTAAAACAATGGTTAAAAACATCATCAAAATGTTGTTTTTATTCCTGTCCCAAATAAATGTCACTTGGACAAGAGGGATCATTTTCTTAAAAATAAATTGAGGTAAGTAAGAAGTTGTGACTTAAAAGGTTGAGATTGGAACGCATAAAAAAAAATACACATGCGCATAAAAAGAAAAGGTAAAGATTAGAAATTATAAAATGTTACTTTTGGTTATATTATAATTTTATGAAGTTGGAAATTAGGATTGTGATTCCAATTCTAAAAGGACTTCCAAACATTTGTATAACAAATCTAAGGACCTACTTCAATTTCATACCCAATTTTATATGCTAGCCATACATTTATCATCAATTATTATACGTGGTTAATTCAGTTTCATTAAAATTGATTAGCTAGTTTGCTAAGTCATTAACTACTTTGTGTTTTCTTTCATTCGTTCCATTGAACTATTTTTTTTTTCATCCAAACTATTGATTTGTTTTACCCACTTTTCACCATTTAATAAATTATAGAGTAGTGTTTTTTGTCTTTATATTTTGCTAGCAAGTAAAGGTGAATATAAAGGTCACCCTAATTTGATTAGGCCCAATTCCCATTGTTCCCAAATTTAACGGATTGACCGGTCCTCGTAAAAAATGGGCTTTTTTATTTTCATGGCCCATACAGCTGCTTTGCAATAGCTCATATGGGAAGAGGATCATACTAACAGTTTAACCTATGAGTGAAGTAAAATGTTGATATACCGTGTGTAAAACCTGTACATTAATCGTAACTCATTATTATAATAACTTTTAAAAGAAGATTGTGTTTTTTTTTTTTTAACTATATATGTATATCTTAAATTTAATTTGATTTACGAGATATCCAGCTGTCATAATGAGATTGACTAAGTAAATGCGTTTAGTTCGCAGAGTGCGGATGCAACCCATTTTCGTTGAAGTCATGCTGCTACATCCTTTTCGATTTGAAAAGTAGCTATTTCGATCCATAGAAATAACCTCCACATCAATTCATTGATTATTACCCCACCAGACAACCCCATACATAGGCTCAACAACACTACATAATTAATAAAATTTTAGTTTGACTCTCATTTTGTTTCTCATACATAGGAAGTCAATGGTACGTTTGGTGAGCTTTTTACACAATTGTAATTCTTGCCACCACTCAAAGCTTTCATGTTATCGGTTTTTAGTTTAAACATTCTGTCATGAGTTGCTACCTCCTTTTTAAGGTTAGGAAGTTGCAAAGCTTGTAGCTTTTCTCCTCCTCTCCTTTCAAAATCACTACCAATTTATTATATCCTCATGCTATAAGAACTAAACACATCCACTAAATGACCCACAAGCCCAAGTTAATGTTCAGCGTTATTACCAGAGCAAGCCCAGTCAAATCTCATTCCACAATAAAATAAATGAAGGTTGAACGATCCTCTGCATGTGTTAATGGTGTGGCATGGGGACCTAGCCCTTGGTGGTTCTTTGTATAAATTAATGTGATGACGAACGAAGACATGAAGTCACGATAGTGGTGAGGTATGTGTGCGTTATGGAGATCTCCTGCACTGTAAACTATCTAATGTTTCTAAAGTGCTAAAATCTAACAATTAACTCTAAAAATATAGGTATGCCCGTGCAGAGGATCCATTCCCGCGCGTTTTGTTGTAGGACAAGGAAGAATAAGAGTTGAAGAGTTTCTTTGAGTGCTAAAACGTGTGGGTGCGCGTGAGTGATTCAGAGCAAGAAAGAACAAAAGCAGTGACATGTCATGTCATGTGTTGATTTATAAGTTTTTTTTGTTAAAATTTGGTAATGATGCATCCGAAAGAGTGTTTGGGAGTGTGTGTCTACTTTCTGTTATTGGAAATTTGAAACGTGGGGAAAACATATTAAGTATGGGAGTAGTTAAATAACACTACCTACAAATGCTACCTCGAGAACCTTTTTAATCATTTTACAAAAAATTAAGAAATTTTATTTAACGGTGTTCTCTTAATTTCTTTTTATTTAATTCATACATTTATACTTAACAAGAGTACTACTATAGTTAGAATGAAAAAAAGATACAACAGATAAATTAGGAAAACAATTACTAAAAGAATAAAATAAACAATTTTCTTAAAAGACTCCTATAAAAATGACAGTAAGTTACAAGAACACTTTCGAATAACACATTAGTGTAAAATATATTCCAAAGTCACCTTTTAATTATAAGTAAGTAATTGTTGTTTTTGTTGACTGTTGGTTGAAAGATTCACTAAAGAATAAATAAGCATACGGTAACTAGTTCAGTTTAATGGACAGAAAGAAGCATCAATGTAGTGGCCAGATTAAAAAGAACCCTAATATCTCGGAACGTGTGATTTAGAATATCATCAATAAAATACTAAGTGAAGATAGGATTAAAATATAATTTATGATTAAAAAACCTCTTAATCACATGTTGAGTGCCAATAGCATTCCAGATATTGATACGCTAAATTTGCACAGCAGCCATGGCCGAAAACGAAGTGCGTGCTATTATCATCATCGTTCCCTCAGGTTAGTAATAACTGCCAAAATTCACCCAAAAAAACAACCAACAAACTACAAAATCGATCCACAGAAAGCGTTTGTTTGCAACTTTACATTGCATAATTCATACAAAAGAAAAGAAAAGCGTAGCATATATACAGCAAAAGCAAACATAAGAAAACAAAAAGTAAGCAACAGCATCAGCAAGAGTATAACATTTTATGATAATCAGCGAAATCAACACGACGGAACGACGCCGTATCCAGCCAGATGGTCCCCATCAGTGCGTTTCGCGAACCTGCCTTTGATCCTTGGCCTCGTTTCCGCATACGCTTTTCTCGATGCGTAACGAATCGTCTTCTCGAACTTTCTGTTCTTCCTCTTCTCCCTGTACCTCAACACTCTAGCCTCCCTATCCGCCGCCGAGAACTGTGCCGTCACCGGCGCCACCTTGCTGTAGCTGCAGTTCGATATCTCCGACATCGTGTTCCCGTCCGGCACAACTCCAACCTCCATCGACGACGAAGATACCTGAAAACAAATTTACGTTAAGCGTTAATCGATTCCGAAAAAGAAAAACGGTAATAAACAAGTAAACAACAGTGTGAGATCGTTTTCAGACTTACACTCTGGCTCATCTGAGACTGTGATTGTGAGAGAGTGGCGTTGTACTTGTAACAGTAGGCGAACGGCTCGAAGTTGCTCTGAACCGGAACGACGCCGTCGGCGGTGGCGGAGCTTTTCTGGTCGGCTTTCGGATCCACGGCGGCGTAATCCAGATCTATGTACGGAACAGGTTCGGTTTCGGAGAGTAAGTACTGAGAGGAATTTAGATCTGTCTTCGGATTAGGCAGCAGCCAGGAGGCGGCCTCGGCCTCCTCGGTGCTGACGTCAGCGTCGGCATCGGAGAAGAAGCGGTGGTCGTCGAGGAAGTTGATTGGCGAGGAGGCCTTGACGGAGTGTACGGACTCGAAGAAGGGCGCAACGGGGACGCGCTCGTGGCGGCTGGCGAGGGGGTTGGCGGAGTGGATGTCACGGTCGCATGCTTGGCAGAGCGCGGCGGCGTCGGCCTTGCAGGTGACGTGCGCTGGCGCCTGCTCGCACACCTCGCAGAGAGCCACGCGCGGGTGGCGCGACGCGAGCTTGTTGGCGGCATGGACCTTAGAGTCACACGCGCCGCAGAGGAACGCGGCGTCAGGGCGGCAGTACAAGGTAGCAGTGGCGGATTTGCAAGAATCACAGAGCTTGGAAGCCATGGTTGGTGGCTCCCTATGATTTGTTTTGTATTTTTGTTTGGGAATGGTGTGGTGTGGAAGCGAGGAGAGGAAAGAAGCGTGATTATGTGAAACAAGTCGAGTCGAGTGAGTCCAAGTCTATCTAGTGGGGTCAGCGAGATCTGAAGTAAAACGAATGAATAAGCGCCACGTGGATGAGCCTTAGCCGAATACAGACCCTACAAAAAAATTAGGGGTGGGGATGAACTCAACTCGAAGGCTTGATGGCGAAGGTGTAAGTAAGTAATGGAGGATGGATGGAGCCTTTTTGGTTTTGGGTTTGGACCGTGCGGTGCCAATGCCATATTCCAACGCATTCCCCGCCTCGTCGTTTTCAACGTGGACCCCACTTTATGTCCTGTGGCTGGGGCTGAGACTGACACACTTATCGTGCCACTGCCAACTCCGTCTAAACTTTTTGGCATCTTTACTATTATTATTATTGTAAATTATTATTCTCTCGTGCTTTTTATTCTATAAATACTAATAATAATTATATACTTTATAAATACTCCTACTATTTCGACCCACCAAAAATAAAATACTATTACTACCTACTACTTGTTTTCGCATTAATATTTAATAATACAGACTAATAACTGTGAGATGCCACGATCGGCGTAGGAGTGTCCCGCGTCTATTATTACACGAATGTACAGATGCTCCAATTTTATTGGGTATCTACTAAAAAGAAAATGGTTTGATATTGTGCTTTGATTTTGCGTTTCTGTTGCTGTCACCTTTTAGGGCATGTTTAAAAAACCGTTTACTTTTCCGACCTTAATAGTCAACATTCAACATTAAGGTTGCACATGTTTTATGCTAATATATTTGTTCATTTTAGAGTTAAATTGATTTTATATCAAAATTGTTGTTTTATCATAGAAAAATTATATATGGACACACCACATACTACTTGACATCAAAGGAAATAAAGAGAAAAAAAAGATAGAAATTTAAATATAATATAATAGGTGATATAAGATATTAAGAAACACAGAAAAAATAATACATATCAGTGGATAATATGCGAAATTGAAGTGTCTTTGTATATTTTCATGTCTCAACTTTGATTACTTTTATTTCCATCTTAAATTTTATTAACTATTTTCAATGTTAAATTAATTCTCTTTAGTTTTTTATATTTTTTTTTCTTGATTTTGAATTATTATATTTTAAAAATTAAAAATGCTGTTATAGTGTATGAAATAATTCTTAGTTAAGTATAACTTGAAAGGGAGAACACGTAACATGAGACACACATGCAAATAGATACTTTAAATGATGTATTATATTAAATTTATCTTATATTAGTTTGTCAGAATTTTCACACAATATTTTCAAATTGCAATTTTTTAAAGAAAAAAATGGATTTTTTTAAATATAATAATTATATATTTTTCAAGAAAATTAGAATGAAAATCTTTCGTCTAAAGATAAAAAAAAATAGTAATATCACAGTACTTTTTCCCAAAACTTACCCATAGCCTTTTATATTTTGTTGTTGTTATTATTACTATAAAGTTAAAACAAAACTTAAGAACAATAAAGCCTGGAGATGGGCTTAATCAAAGTTGTTTCAGAACTTTAGGTCTCCTTTATTATTAGACAATGTCCAGAAAATTCAGGAAAGTAACTTAGTTTTATTGGGTCTGAATAAGTTAACATTTAATAAACTAGTTGAACTTCTAACAAGCCTTGAGTTTGATCTAAAGCTGATAGTGACTCAAAGCCCTACGGGCCTTTTGCTTGATCCATTTTCTCTGAACTTCTCAATCTATCTAAACTATACTCAACGGGATCGACTCGACCCAAACTTAAGTTTCATTTTCTTCCCATATTTTTATTTGAGAAAAAAAGGTGATATTCACATTTTCTTATTACAAAAGAAAAACCTTGATAAAGTCTTAGACTTTCTCTACACTTTTTATGTCTAGTAAAAAAGAAACGAAGCTAAAAAAACAAAGTAAATATATTTGGAATCGCTCTGGTAAGCTCGATACAATAGGTATAACTTCTCAAAGTCATAAGATCATTCGTGATTGAATGTGTTATGTGCGCATGTGTAACGTGTTTAATGTGCTTGAGGTCTACCCATAAGTGATATTGAATATAAATTGAGGTGCTTCATCATGGCCTCAACCCATCTAATAAATTCTTTTGTGTGCAGTGGCGGATTTAGAACTTTGGGTCTGTAATTTATTTTAAAAATAAAAACTAACTATTATTATTATTAAAAATCATAAGGGAAAAAAATATATTTTTTAAATAAATTACAACTACAGACTCATAATATACATATATGTAAAGATAAAAGTTGATAAAAACTATCATGGGTGTCTTTTAATAATAATAAATGTGAACTATGTTTCATGGGCTGCCCATAAACTTTGATGCAACAAATTGATTCACAAATAACAGAGAATTCACGACGAGTCGTAAGCGTATAATTGTTATATAAGATCTAATTTGTGAAAAATAATAAACAGGAGTACAACAGTTTTATAGTGCCCTGAATCCTAATCTTATAAAATACGAATAACCTGGTTGGGTAGTGAAAATTAGCAGCCGATTGGAGACAAATGACAATAGTATCGAATCTATTCAGTGTAAACATTAACTGGTTAGTGATCGAGCATGGTACAATTGAAGCATAAAAACGTCGTTTCCGTTGTTTATAAGTCATGTCCACAGTATACTCTTCCATGACCATATCTATATACGTGCAATGCTCCAGCATATTCCCATAGCAGTTTATATATATTCCATCTTTATAATTAATTAATCACTGTTTTCTTCTTGCACACTGCAAAGATATATAAGCTCATCCCAAAGAAGAAGTCTAGTTTGTCTAAGCACTATTGCAGCATTTTTTTTTTGTGATGTGGGTAGGTGGGTAATGGATAGAAGCCACATATATATATATATATATATATATGTCTTATAAAAGTTGAATGAGTTTATTTTCCCTCAAAGGGCCAAAATCTCTTTTATATAAATAATTAATAAAAAAATAACATAAATAAGATCATATATTTATTTATGCCTAATTATTTCGTTTATTTATTTATTTATAAAGAAGCCACCACGTACGTAAACTAACTATATGCATGCATAGATTTATTTAAAATAAATAAATTGGAATATGACCATTGACCAATTGAAAATTGTCATGTGACTTAACTACTGCGAGGTGACGTGACAAAATTAATCTCATTTTAGAAAAAAATGTTTCAAAGTAGATGAACATATTGCTTTTTGCGTTTGGATAAAAATAATTATACTAAATTTTACTTCTTATTTACTCTCATAATAAACATATTTCAAAATTTAAACATAAATTATATCATTTCAAAATTAATTTGAAGTCAATTAAATTTAACTATGACTTAGTCCATCCACGTCTATATACATATTTATATGATTCATAATTATGTTTGTAACTTTTTAATATATATTTATACACTTGATTAATATTTTTTTTTTTTCTCATTAGTTACATTGTATCATCAGAAATTTCAGAATTTATATTATTATTTGTTCTCATTCTAGATGTCAAATAACACTCAAGTGTTTATAGATTATTTTCTTTTCCTTTATAAAATCCTAAACACTGTGATGGCTGGATTGAAAACTACAGTTTTGAAATGAAATGTAGGATGTAGGGGATCCATTAGCAGCCTGATGCATAATTAACAGTATAACTGTATAAGACTGGAAAAAAGAAAATGTAGCAGTGACGTATAAGTAACACTCTGCAAAATCTGGCAGCTCCTCAAATCAATTCTAATTCATCATCTCGCTTAAATTTACAATTTCCGAACAACAACAATAGAACACAAACCAACAAGGTCCAAAACTAAGAAAAAAAAAAAGAACAAGAGGGAGGGAATGATTGGAACTTGGAATCTAGAGTCATAGAATTACAAACCAAATGATATCTTACTGTCGTGGCAGGCTCGGTTGTTGCGTTGTTTCTTGTGGTTGTGGAGACGTAGGTTGTTGTTGAACATGGTTTTCCATTTCTTTGTCTGATTTCTCCGAAGCCACGTGGTTTTCCTCGGAATGGTTGGGAACATCACTTGCAACAACAGAGGAGGCTATCGGGGTGGCTAAGAATGTGGGTTTCTGATCTCCGGCCATAATGACGAGAATCTTCTCCTCGTAGACCTTAACAGAGTCCATGTTGGCAGAGTCACTCTGTTTCTCAGCACCAACACTACTCTCCAAGTCCCTTTCGGCGTCGTTTTCATCGTTCTGTAACTGACCGGAGAGTTTCCAGTAGGAGCAGGCTAAGATCAACAGCGCAAACGCTATGAGTCCGAGCATCGCGGCCAGTCCTCCAAAGAGGTACGGAACCGGAGAGTGCCATGTCGTCGTCGACTGCGGAGGACTTGTTAATGATGAGGGTGCTATTAATGATGTTGTTGTTGTTGTGGTGGGGATGCTTCTCATTTTTTCTTGTTTCTAGTGTGCTAGGTAGAGAGAAAGAAGGTTAAGTAGCTTGTGAGGGAAGAAGTGGGGGTGGCGGGGTATTTATAATGAAGAGAAAGTAAAGTGGGATATCGCCTTTCTGTTCTGCGTCACGGACTTTGCCCTGTTTTGTTGTTGTTGCAAGATAAAACTAACGTGCAGGGTAAGGCTGCTACTGTTCGCCACCCACTACCATTTTGTAATATAATTGCGTTAATTATTTTACATATAAGGAAGGACTAAGGTGCTAGCTAGATTCAATCAAATCTTGTTAACTCTACTGTATTAGACATGGTTTTGTTCGTTGGGATTTTTTGAGTTTGTGGGCCCTCTGTCGGGACTGATTCTTTCGCCCCCCAACCCAACTATTGAGAACGGAAGGACAAGATAATTTTTATCTAAAGAAAGATAACAAATTTTTTCCAAAAAAAAAAAAGAGCCTGATTGAGTTTTTTTTTTCCTCAAGATATGCTGAACCAATTGGAATGAACTTTAATGAGTCACTTTGACACAATCAATTCCTTCACCTATTGATCGTTGTCACCGTGTAAATAACATGCTTACCGTAACCTATCATTAGTCCAAAAATCGATTTACTTTGCATATTTTAATCTGTTCACTTTGATTGAAAACTAACTAAACTCTTCAACCGAACAATTCAAATTGTCGACTTTGGTTCCTACATTATGCGCTACAAAATCTTAGGATGGTCCTCTGTTGAGTGTCGTCGTAGACTTTCTGTTCACAGGATCAATGTCGTTGTTTCCTCAATCCTCATGACAGTAGAGTGGGGACCTTTACCTTGATTCATACATCATCAGGAACTGAGAGAAGTAAAGGTCATACATAATACTACTAATATATAATTGAATAATATAAAACCTGTACGAGATGAGAGGTGGAAGAACAAGAATTTCAAATTCGAGTAATCACTAGTTAGCAAGTTGGGTTAAAAAGTACAAACTTAATAATTCATTGGAAAAAAAAAATGGTTCGGTATGATGAACATTCTTGTTCTGTTGAAGCTCTGTTAGTAATTGTAACTTGGGAATTATCTCTGCACACATAGAGGGAGAGCATGCATTACAACAGAGAAGTTTGTGCTTGATTGAGACAAGATGCATGATGTCATCATATGGAGAGTACGATTTGCACTTTTTTAAAATTGTGGGGCCTGAAAAGAATAATTTAGCTACAGTAATTGATTATATTGCTTTATAGATATGTGATTGAATTTAATCTCCTCCACTAGACCACAAATAATGCATCTAGAGTGGCATGTCTCTAGCAGGATGATGTAATATTTTGAAGTTTTATCGAAGATGATAAAAATAAAAAATAGAAGGAGAAAACTCTTATCCATTTGAGGAGCCACCTTCGATTGTGGGGGGTTTTAGGCTTCTAATAACGCCACAGTGAAAGCGCACTATGTGCTGTATGATGAGACGTTGGTATAATGAAAGTGGATAAAAGAGAATAAGCAATGTGGGGAAAGTGGAAACAAAGCTGCTGCGGTTTTCCATTAGTTTCATCATTTGCATTTCTGATTTGATCTTTTTATGTGATGAATATTGTAAGGGTCTTTATCGCCATGTTACTGTTGATTATTCTCTCTTGTTTCAGTGTAACGATGAAATTTAGGACTAGGTGCAACTGGTTGTCATTTCCTTCGCTGCACGTACGAATATGTTCTTAATGAGGAGTATATTCTGATGAATTATCCCATGTGATGGTTCCACACACTCTACACCACAATATTGCTTCATTGCAAATTCCCCATTGGTTAAGTTTTGATGTGCAATCGCTCGCTCGGGTATACATGATGAGACAGATGCACGAGAATATATCCAAGTCAAATGTGTAACAATTGCAGTGGTGAATGGATGCATCAAAGTTTCTCTTTAGTCCTTTACAGTCACTTTTTCTAACTGCCATAGCCCATAGGTTGGTTCGTGATAAAAGGAAGAGTTTTATGCAAAGGAGATAAAGAAATTTAATTTCATGTAGACAGCCTCGTTTAAGATAATAATGCTCTGAAAAAAACATAATAAAGATCATTAATTCTATTTAAATGAAGCCAAATATCTCCATGGTACAAAGCTTTGACTGACTTATTGCATTGAACTTACAATCGATCAAGTATCAACCAACTAGTTGAAAAGCTTTCCTTTGGAGCGGCTCTCACTCTTCACTCGTGAAATTCAGTTGGTCATTAGTTGTTGAAGTTCTTCCACGGTTTCCACTCTCCACAGATTTATACTTATTACACGTGTACTTCTTATTATTATTTTTAGACATTTCTTATCTCAAATGAAAAGAGCTGTATCAGATAATATACCAGACTTAGAGGGGAAAAAAATATTATAAAGCAAAGGTGATCTAACTTATTTTCACTCCTAACAGTAACAAATACATATTTTTCTAAGAAAAAGGCCAGCACAATTAATTGTGTGCCCGCTGCGCTTTAATTTGTACGTCTCCAATATTAGTGGGAATATTTGTAAATGCAGCAGGTGCTGTAGTCCTAATTGCAATCATGGATTAGAGATAATATCATAGTAGTGGACACTGGACATTAATGGTGCCATGGACCCAGTTTAATGTGCACTCATTAAACAAGCATCCATCATGTCTGTAAGCCCTGGTATTTGTTTTTGTTTGGACTAATTTATCATTTTTTTTCTTTTCTTTTTTCTGCATATTTTTGGCCAGGTATATACCTAATATCCTTTGGCAGTAAAAGATCATCAGACAAAAATATCAAATACTTGATTTTGTTACTTCAACTCCATCCATAGTATATAATTAAGTGCGAAACTTTCATCTTTTTGTCTGGGTTATACATATGAAGTGTATGTTTTGAATTTTTATTAATAGGTCTTTAAATGTTTGTTGAATAAAAAATTCTGAATTTTTACTTTTTATAAATTGTGTATTCTAAGGTAAAATCAAACACACTAGAAGATCCACTATTCTTTGTTTTATAGGTAAAATGAAGTCACATTCACTCTCGTCCAGTGGCGGTGGGGCGTGATGTTGGACATGTATGTATATTCACTTTAGTGAATGGTATCTTCAGTATCACATGGTGAGTCAAATTAAACGGGCTAATTAAAGAGGATTTTGAATTTTGTGTACATTTTGTCTTTGCCCAACTCAGATCTTAGAATTCAAATTAGCATATTCTTATTTCAGTTATTTGTGATGCTTACTCCTAACCCCCATTGCCACCTGCACTTGTTTGTCACAGAGCATGGCTCTACTTGTACCTATATACAGTAGTTCATTCATCTCGTTCAAGTAAATTATATTGTTCCAACATCAGAGTTGGTATTCGAGATATTATTTGCTTAGATCCTCAAGTTAGCAGGTATTTATAAGTTATCTTTAATCTCGATCCTTAAATGACGTGTAACTCTTCGAGACTTGTTACCCGTATAATTATTATGTTGTAAATGGGGGAAGAAAAAAATATTAGAAAGAAACTGATCGAAGGATTTTACAAAGAGCAGATTGCTCGTGAGGAAG
Organism: Amphicarpaea edgeworthii; assembly: GCA_014843725.1. Taxonomy (NCBI): domain Eukaryota; kingdom Viridiplantae; phylum Streptophyta; class Magnoliopsida; order Fabales; family Fabaceae; genus Amphicarpaea; species Amphicarpaea edgeworthii. The sequence goes on along the minus strand of CM026322.1, from coordinate 21,551,168 downwards.
TGCAACTCAACTCCACATACCAAGAGTGCATAATCTGTCCCACACTTTCATAATCCACCAATTGAACACAAAAACAACAACAAAAACGTACGGATGCAAAGGACGTATCGTAACAGCCTCAATGTCCTTATTTGCTTAAAGCTATAGGACATAGCCCTATAGCTAGGCATGTAGTACTAAAATTATATTCTTCTTCTTTTTTCGAAGAGAAAATATCTCATTTTGAACTTTACAAAAAGTATATTTTTTAAAATAGTTTTTTTTTTCAAACACATATTTAGTTTTATTTATTTTAAAGAAATGATTATTCTATGGCGAACATTTAGAGATATTTAAAATAAATAAATAGATTCCAAAAGATAACCCAAAACCAAACATGTCTTGGTAGCCTGCACCACATTTCATGTAACATCATTTAGGTAGGAGGCATACGTCTTCTTCCACCTTGTAAATGTTTGTGGAACATGCATGTAACTACAAGTAATAATACATGTCTGCGGGCTTTGTTGTTGACTTAGAGAACAAGCACAACATTTTGATACAATAATACTATATGTTTTTATTTTAATTTTCTATATAAAAAAAAAGGGTAAATAGTATAAACATCAGTTATCAAGATGCTGATTTTAATTACTGAGATGAAATAAAGATCGAATAAAATTTTATTATCACATTAGTTAAAATTAACTTTTTTTTAACAAATAAAATTAACTTTTATAAAAGGATTAAATTATTGTAGTTTCGTAATGCAATTAATTTTGATCACTGACAAAATAAATTCCGTGTACATTTGATTGACCAGTGTTTTTAAAATTACATCATTTTGGTGGATGGTTCATATTGCATTTAGGATGTGTTTGAAGTAACTGAAAAATTTAGATCATTTTGATAATTGATTATATGTATAATTGATTATTGTTATAATCAATTTTTATTTGGATAAATTTATTGAAAAGTGGTTTGAAAATAATTAATTTTATTTGGATGTAACAAAAATTTAACTTTTGTAGAATAAGATAGTGTAAAAATAGATTAAAGAAAAAATAAGTTGTTGAAAAATAATCCTAAATTATAAATTTTCAATTTCACTAAAACAGTTTATTTTTTCAAATTTTTTTTTTTTCATATTTAAGCTAGTTTGCCAAACATAATATTTTTATTAAAAAAAACAGTTTAAATTCTATAAAACAATTGAAATTAGGCCTCCCCAAACATGCTCTTAATGGTTATAATCAATTATACTTTATATCTCTTCAAATACTCTTCTTCATATCAGTAAAGTGAAATCATATTGTTAACTTAAAAAAAAAAAAAAGGAATCTAACTAGCTTCGAAATAGACAGGAAGTTCCATTATAATTAGCAGAAATAATTTAGTTCCTCCTAAGATAATTCCAGACCCAGTGAGTATTTATCAATAGAATATTGTTAATCAGTTCCCGATTAATTAATGAAAAAAGTTCTTTTTAGATTTGGGAATTGGAAGCGTGAAGCATATGTTCTGCTTGCACGTACGTACACCCAGCTTTTAATTTGTTTTACTTTAGTATAAGTACTTAATTAGCTTATAAAATCCGTTTTTTCAATTTAGAAATTTTAATCCCGGTCTGTCTTCCATATTTATTCTCCTCCCCGGGTCTTTTCCATAAAATTAACTATTCCAAAATTCCAATTGGATCGTTGGTTGTTTCCAAATTTCTAATTAATTAATGTCAACTTCATATAATTAAATTATTTCTGGCAAAATATGCTGTTGACAATTTTCCTCTTCTTATCTCCAAAGAACATAATCTTTCTTTAATTCATTATGGAATTCAGTAGTTGAGTCTTTTCAGCATATTTGACACCTGTACTTGTTTAAGCAAATATTTATTTTTTAACATACATAAATATAAATATAATCACATAACCTCAATATTTTGATTTTGGTATATATAGCTGGTTCAATTATTCTTTACCTCCTTGTGACGCAGTTGATTCTATATTCTATATACCTTTTGATTGATTAGTGCCCTTTATTTTGCAAACGTAATCGAAAAATAAAGAGAACAAGATGGGAACAACTTTTGCCTTTGGCAATTGCCAATTGGCACCATGTAATGTCCACCTTGATGCTTTTTTTTTTTTTTCTTATTTATTATATCAAAATACAGTATATTCTTTACTCGTATAAAAATCAAACATGTTTAAATTATTTCCCTACATACAGAGACGGATTTGGGGGGGGAGCCCCTCTCCTTTGTTTATATATAATTTTATTACATTTTTTTATTTATTTTTTGTAAGTTTTATTTTTAATAAATTAATTTGACACTTTTTATCTATAATTTTTTAAAATCTTATAAATTTTACTATATTATTTTACTTTTATATTACATGATTGCAGATTTTATTCTCAATTTTTTAAAAATTGACAAATTTAATACCATTTTTATCTTTTTTTTTTATATAAATTTTACATTAAATTTTTATTTTTTTAAAATTTATCTTCAATTTTTGTAAAAAAAATTTTAGCCCCTCCCTACTTAAATTTCTGATCCGTGCCTACCTACATATAAACATATTTTCAACTACTATTATCAAATACATTTATTTATAATATATCTATAAATAATATTCTCATATTTTATTAAAATAATGTTTCCAAAATTAAAAAAATTGTTCGTAAAACAAATGTCTCGATGACATAAATTAACGTCAGTATCTTCGTTTCTATTTGGTATTCACAATCTCGATCGTTACACGATAGCTCGTGACCTCATTTAATAATGATAGTGCTCTTATGAGTTATGATTATTTAATTATACTTAGATATTTCGAACATTGTATTTTTAAAACCGGCATCAATAGTAGTGGATATATAGCAATAGTCTTTTGATGAGGTTTCTTAATTATGTTTTAATCCGAAGTTAGCGTCAAAAGCAATCTAATTATAATTACTCAGTCAGATCTGTTGCAATTTTCTGTTGCAACTCTGCAAAAGTACTTAGGGAATACAAATAGATAGACCACCAACTTGGGTGGATGTGTGACGTACATCTTCACTAATATATCCAATATACAGTATATTATTCTAATCATAATCAATGATTTAGATAAATTTATTAATTTTTATAAAATTCTTGAGGATAAGATCACTAGCTTAATTAATTAGCACTTCAAGTTCAGGTTCGTACGTCCATGTATTATTTTAATGAATTACTATATATTAAATACTTGGGCTAGCTGCAACAAATTTATAATGATCGTTAACTTTTTTTTTTCTTTTTCAGAAACTTGATAAAAGTAACCGTCTTTTTGTTTTTCATCCAGTGAATTGTTATCACTTCACTATATATATACTACATCATGCATTTGTAAATGTTAAAACTCAAAACCCAGGACATTTTTTCCTCTCAATGAAGTATTAATTATAACTTGGGAGATTAAAATGTGTATTAAACATATGTATAATGTATAAAATTTTCTCATAAGTTAGGAGGTGCTGGAAGCCATTTAGGGAGGTGCAGGAAGCTCAAGCCCAATATGGTCGATTCGAAGTTGGGTCCTGTGTTATGGGAAGCGGGTGAAGGCTCAGGTCACGTGGCTCTTAGAATAAAGTATGTTATTTTTACGGCTAAATGTTATTTTTTTATTATTTATTTATGTTTTAATTTTTTTTAGGTTAGTGTGTATGTTTTACTAGTCTCAATTAGTTTGTTCTAAAATGAGTAAAAATATCATTTTTAAATAATATTTATTTTTAATTTTATAATACGATTTTAAATATTTTTTAATAAATTTAAGATGTAAAAGTTATTTTATTATATTCATTTATATAAAAATTGTGAAACTTAATTGATGTATGAATTAAAAGAAGGTCAAATATAATAAAAATTATGTGAAAAAATGAGTCTCATAAATAATTTAAAATAAATTTCTAATATTATATTTTGTTATTAATTTGATTGTTTATTAAATGCATTTTTTAATGTAATTTATATTATATTTATCATTTTTTTTATTCAAACATTAATTGGATTTATATTTTTCATATAAATAAATTTAATAAAATAATTTTTATATCTTAAATTAATAAAAAAATATTTAGAATTATATTACAAAATTAAAAATCATATTTATTTTTAAAAATATCATTTTAACTAATTTCTACGTCATAAAACACAGACAATTAACCTATTTTTGATTACAGGTGAGGGAGGTTGAGGTTGGAATAGAGCCACATAGGGCGATGAGGTGTCAGCGGGAGGAGGTGCCACGTGTACGCTTTTGCTTCTCGCTCCCTGCACTTCCCAGTGATGATTTGACCTCTCTCTCTCTCTCTCTCTCACACACACACACACACCCCCCTCCTTTCGCCGTTCCCAACTCTACAAGCTTCGTCTCGTAAAGAAAATTCGAAACTCCTCAATTGAATCATCAAATGAGGACAGTGCTTTCGCGCTTGATCCATTCCACGCCTTCCATTTCAAGGCTCAAGTATGCTTTCTATCATTTTCTCTTTAACCGTTCCGTTATCGTGTCGTTTTTTGTTCCATACTCAATTCGATACGTGATTGTTGTTAATTTTATGATTTTGTGTTCAATGACTAATATTCATATATTACAACTTGTTTTTAATTTTAATTATTGGAAACTACACGAATGAAATGAAACTGAGCTTTATCAAATAACAATGTTGCGCATGATATGCTATCGAGGATAGCAGGTGCAAATTAAGTGTCATGAGTTTAGTATTTGTTTATTGAATTCACAGTTTTAAGTTCAATACAAAATTGTTTCGAGTTTTATGTTGATTGTCTTCATGATTTGCAAATTACTCATTAAGTCATTGCAGTGCCACGGCAGTGTCAATAAGCGGGAGAAATCACTGCACTGGTTCTAACAAAGTTGATGAACCCTCCAAGGTTGAAGAAGCAGAGACTGTGAATGTGCCCCCACCCCCAACGGAAAAGGTATTCCAACAACATAACCGTATGCGAAATATCAAATATTTGTATATCATTTTCTAACCTATGTTGAATGTTATTAAAGTTGCTTGTGTTGGGAGGCAATGGATTTGTTGGATCACACATTTGTAGAGAAGCCTTAGGTCGAGGCTTGTCTGTTGCGAGTCTTAGCAGGTCTGTTACTTTTTTTCTTTTTCTTTTTCTTTTCTATATTTGTACAATTATCTGTTTATCATGCTTTGATTTGGCTCTTCTAAAATGAATAAGAGTAAAGTAAGTAATCGTTGATAGGAAGATCTAAGGGTTGATATTCATATTCCAGTACATCCATGATCTAATTCCAACAGTTGATTTTCTCATCAACGATTGGGATCACTTATTTTATCCTCCCAAGTGACTTACTCACTTTAGAAGTGCCAGATCCATCATTTAGGTATTGGAGCTCTTAATTGTTTTCTTATGGGACATGGGATATTCATGGATAATGAGATACTTATGGGAACTTTAATCAACAGCCTGTTGAATTAAAATTCATACCTGTTTTTTGTATTTATTATTTAACACTTGTCTTCTTGTAATGTATCTGCATTGCCATTTACTGTGTTTTACTCCCAGATCTGGTCGGTCATCCCTGCATGATTCCTGGGCTAGCAGTGTTGCTTGGTATAAAGGTCTGTCTGCCTTTTTTTCTTTTTGGTATTTCCTTGTAGACAAAATCTTTGTGGGATACTGTATGTCTAATATATCTAAATTGTCTTCTAATATTTAGGGAATCTCCTTTCAACTGATTCATTGAAAGAAGCTCTGAGTGGGGTCACTGCTGTTGTAAGTTTCCCCTTATCTTGTTATAATGCCCGGTAAAAATTTAGTTTCAAGTTTCCCCGTAGTTTGTTATAATGCCTGGTAAATATTTAGTGGCTAAGAGGAAGCCCAAAGGAAGTTGGTTTTAATTATTTTCTGTTTCCTTTGCAAATACAAGATGTTGCTTTAGATTTTAGCCAATTTGTTTGTTGAGGGTCCATGCTATGATAAATTTTCTGTGACTGTATATCTCACTTTATGATCCATCTTGGGATATAAGCTAGGTAAAGGTGGTTGAAGCCTAGCTTATATCACTGGTGAGTTTAGATAATGTTGATGAGAATGATTCTACAGTTTGGTTGAAAGTTGTGATGCTAACTGATTGAAAGGGAAAAAAGAAGTGAGTGTTTGTGATTGTCTGCAAGATAATTTGGGTTGAAAGAACTATAGTAAGAATGCTGCAAGCATGGCACTAACTGATCTAATGTGTATGAATTTTGTTGCTTAGGAGTTACAATACAGCGTTATAAATAAATATTTGTTCCCTTGTGATGATAGGCCCATTGTGCTAACTTGTGTTTCTTTTCTAAGATCTCATGCATTGGTGGTTTTGGCTCCAACTCGTACATGTACAGAATTAATGGGACTGCTAACATCAATGCAATTAGAGCAGCTTCAGAACAAGGTAATTGAGGAATTCATACATTTATTCTTTAAAATCTTCCTTTTCAAATTGTTCCATCCTTATTTTTTTGTCTCTACTGCATAGAGTAGCAGGGGCAATGCCCATGCTCACCTTTCTTTTGAGCTTACAACAACAGCAACTATGCCTTATCCCACTAGGTGGGATTTCTTGAGTAGATCAAATGATATGACTGGGCCTAAAGAAAAATTTGGAAAAAAAAAATGTACGAGATTAATGACAATTAAATTTCCACTTAAATGTATATAATCCCTTTTAAAGATTAAAAAAATTACAATTTTCCATTAATTACAATTTTTTGGAAATTGTTTGCTGTTTGTCAGTTTACACTCAGATTTAAAAGAAAAATGGAATTGATTTTGTTGTTGTTGATGTATTACTTGGATGATTTGCCCTTTATCCTACAGGTGTTAAAAGATTTGTCTATATCTCTGCTGCTGACTTTGGTGTGGTAAATTACTTACTGCAGGGGTATTATGAAGGAAAGGTAATATATCCAAATCTTTATACTATTGTGGGGTATTTTGAGGAATGAATCATTATTTGATGAACTTTGCCATGAAATATGTGATGGAGAAGTATAAACAGTTTTTAACATTTTGTGGGTACAATTACAAAAAGGAAAAACAATTTTGAACGCATGTTTATTAGTTCTGTTTTGTAAATCATTTAAAATTTACTTTATGGTAGTGTGTAGAACAATCTGCTTTCTTTTTTTCATTTTCTTTTTTGAAAAGAGAACAATCTGCTTTCTTGATTGTCTTCAACAGACTGGTATTGTGAAGAAAATAAATAAAAAGATACCTTGGAGAGTATCCTGTGCTATATAATTCTTGCCTCTAGCTAATTAGCAAGAAATTGAAAGAAACAGTCATACCTTCCCATATCCATAATCATAAACTCTCCTATTTAAAGACCAAGTTCCTAACCACCCTTTGTATGAGTCTCCCTTTCTTGCTTCCCTCTAACAAAATTCTCATGTCCATTGTGTCTCCTGATTCCAGAAGATTCACTTTGTAATATTCTGAATTCTATCTCTTTGGGCTGCAATCTTTATAATGTTTAGATGTTTCTATTTCTATGAAAGATTTTTTTTTTGCAAATTTGATGCCGAGATATTTTCTATTTTAATCTTGTGAAACTTTTATATACTGTGTCTTAATTGATGCAGAAAGCTGCTGAAACAGAGCTCCTGAACAGACTTCCGTATGGAGGTAAGGGTTCAGTCTCTTAACATTGCTCCTGAGGATACACGTTAACCCCTTTAATTTTATTTTATTTTTGTATAGAAAAAATGACCCCCCTAATTGTATAAAATACATTGTACAGTGAGGTTTGCAGAGGGAAGTGATTAATCTCCTAATACCATATTGTAATGCGAGAAATAGAACTTTCTAATTTTTATTATTGGTGTAATGAATATTTATACAAAAACAGTAACAGCCAGTAACAACTGATAACTGATATAACAAAATATACAGTAATTCTAATAACCCCCTGTTATCCAAGAAATACACTATACCATATACCCTTTAAGGGGTTACCATAAACGTTAAAAAACAGGGTGTTAGTGTAATCTTATGAAACCCCTAAGGGTGTTAGTGTAATTTGCTTTTTACAAACTATTGTAAAGATGTTTCCTTAGTACAAGAGATGAAGAAAGTAAACTTTTCCATCTAACAATGAGAAAAATGTTAACTTACTCATGATTCTTGGTTTGGAGTATTAAGCTCTACATGATTGGACTATTACATGCCTTTTCAGGAGTAATTCTGAGGCCAGGATTTATTTATGGGACTCGAAGTGTTGGGAGTATAAAATTACCCCTTGGCATAATTGGATCTCCATTGGAAATGGTAATATGATGCAATTCTCTAATATGACACAGACATTACTTTTTTTTGTCCGGATGTGCAAATAATTTTACTCTTTTGATGAATTGACATTAGTTTTTGTATATAACCTGACTAAGTCGATTTCTGTAACTGAAAGGTTTTCCCCATCTTTTCATTCTGCATAGTTATTGTTAGTTTAATGAGGGGATTAGGAGTTCGCCTGTTCAAACTTTGGTTTGTCTAAACTGTTTACCAGTATTGATTGGTTTTGGGTGTAAGTGTCCTGAAATTGAAGTTTGAATTCCTCTTCCCCACAATCAAAGTTCTGACTTTTCTTGAGTATTTGTTTATTTGCGGTACACTCACGGCATAGCTAATTTTACTTTTTTTTTGGTTTTGTTTGAATGTCTAATTCTTAAAATTGCATGAGTTTTCCTGAATATCAGCTTAATAAATTTGTCGTTTCCTTTGTTGTTTTTTACTGTAATTCACTTGAGTGTTATAGGTTCTCCAAGCTGCTAAACCATTGAAGCAGCTACCACTTGTTGGGCCTCTATTGACACCTCCTGTGAATGTTACTGCGGTGGCAAAAGTTGCTGTTAGAGCTGCTACTGATCTTGTTTTTCCACCGGGGATCATAGATGTTTATGGAATACAACGTTACAGTCAGCAAAAATAAATCAAACTAGAAAAATTATCTTTATTTTGTTTTCTGGGTAAATCTAGTATGGGGCGATTTGCTTCTGAATATCCGTGTTTAGTATTGTTAAATTGAGAATATTTTTTTTCTCCATACCACTACCTTGAGTCCTTGACTGAATAAAATCTGTAAGTGCTGCATGTAGCCAAAGATCTGATACCTTTCCAATTTTTTTAATTTCAACTCGTCAGAATATTTTTTTTGTTGATTTCTTTCGCCCAATGTAATTAACCACTTAGGTGGGTTCGAATGCTCGATGTGTAATTGATTTCTTTTGAAAGATAGAGAGGGATTGTGAACAAAGTTTTCGTGAAATCACGTGATTTTCAAAGGAAATAAATAATAATATGCATTCCTTTCGTCTAAGTTGTCGTATTTTATGCTTAGCCCGAGTAGATTAATTCAACTACTTCCAAAAGTTCCATTATTGAGTAAAGTTGGGAATGGAATAATTGATCCGCGTTTCCTGATTCATAAAATTTGACTGGAAGAGCATGGGCCCAAAAGTAAAGACATAAAACAGGACTGGACCAATTCCAAATAGAATTCTTCCTGTCAAGTAACGATTCAACAAATCTATCAGTAAATGGTCAGACTTGAATCTCATTCTTTCCATCCAAGTTTGGAATTGGGAAAGTAGATACAGAAGAATAAACAAAACAAAATAGGAAAAGGAAAGGGGGTGGCTTCATTCCCCTTCCATCTATATATAAGGGCATAGATAATTGGATCCCATTGTCTTAAACTGTGACTATTTTTAAAGAGAATAAGTATATTTATTTTTGTTTAATTTCGAAAATATTACAATTTTAATCAACTTAAATTAATTCAATGGTTACTAGATAATAACTATGATGAAAGTTTTTTTTTTAAATTGCAAGTCAAGCAATTTTCTACGTTCGTTTAGTTCGGGCACGGAACTACAGGGTACAGCAGTCTTTGACAGACCAGCATTATGAACACGACAGTTCATATGACTAGAGCAAAATAAAAGAAAGATAAAATAAATGGCGAAATGACCCTTTTTTTTTTATCCTTTATTTTATTATGGTTATCTATCTTTTAAAAAAATTATTTTAATATTTTATGTTTTAAAAAATGTTTAAAATGATACTTTTGTTAGTGGAAATTTAAAGTTTTCATCGAAAACTTCATACCTTCGAAGTACACCATCTTTTTCTATTTTCTTCTCGCCACATAATTGATTATGATATTTTTTTTGCACTAGTACCTTTTGTGTTTCTCATAGCCTTAAAAAAAAACTCATACATGATCTTACATTTACCGATCTTAATGGAAATTCTCCCTCACAAATTTCAAACACACTAAAATAACAAAATAAATAAAATAAAAAAACAAAATTTGATTTGTGCAATTTGATTTATAAGAGAATTGAACAATACATCTACATCATTTTTTAGTAGATACTGACTTCTACAGATGACGTCAAAAAATTAAAGGTCACTCACTTTTAACAGTCCATTTCCTTGTAGATCATCCGAAGCGAGGAAAAAGAAAAGCTCACCCTTCAAAGCTGACTAAGGTACGAGAAAATGAAAAGAAACTTCAATGAAAACGAAATAAAGAAGAATGATACGTTGAGATAAATAATTAACCTTGAAAGTAGAAACAAACAACTTTAGAAACACGCTAAGAGAATAAGTAATATTTATATATAAAAAAGCAAGAAATTAAACAAGTATCACATATATGGTGGTTGGTGTTGACCATATGGTCAAGGGTGGCCGCAAAAAAAATGCTATAATTAACCACTCTCTTTTCCTTCTTTTTATTATCATTGTCATAATGAATGAATCATTACTTGCAGCTGCGCAAGTTGGGGACATAGACTTACTCTACAAACTGATTCAGATGCAACCCTATGTATTGGAGCACACAGATTTCATGCCATTTGTTGACACTCCTTTGCATGTAGCAGCAGCTGCCGGGCACGCAAGTTTCGCCACTGAGATGATGAGACTGAAACCTTCGTTTGCTTGGAAGCTGAACCAGCGTGGCCTCAGCCCCATGCACCTTGCCTTGCACAACAAGCATTACAGAACGGTGTGTCGCTTTGTGGGCATCAACAAGGACCTTGTAAGAGTGAAAGGGAGGGAGGGTCTCACTCCTTTGCATGTTGCAACTCAGACTGGGAGAATTGATCTTGTGGCTAGGTTCTTGTCGGCTTGCCCTGGTTCCATTGAAGATGTTACTGTTCGAAGTGAGACTGCGTTGCATGTTGCTGTTAAATGTAATCAGTTTCTGGCTTTGGAGGTTTTGGTTGGATGGCTTCAGAAAAACTGCCAAAGACATGCCCATGACCGCCAAAAAAGGGTTTTAAATTGGCAGGATGAAGCCGGCAACACCGTTCTCCACCTTTCAGTTCTCGAAGGCTTCCCACAGGCATGACTCATATCCTTCAACTCTTGTTTTGTTTTACGTAAAAAAAAAAAAAAAACAAGAATTTGATGATCGTGTGAGGACCATTTTACATTGTTATTTAATCACAAATCTGTATTAGCCAATTGTCTCAGTACTTATCATTGAGGTTATTTGAGTTTACTTAATTAGCTTTTATGATCCTTTCATAGGCTTTAGTTTATTTAATCATAGGTTAATATGAATCAAAAACATCATAGGTCAATGTTGTGCTTTTTATATTCTTTTTAACAGGCAGTTAGGTTGTTGATAGAGAGCAACATAGACAAAAATGCGAAGAATTTTGAGGAGTCAACAGCGTTGGACATAGTGGAGATTAATGAGAGTCAGACTCACAGCGCAGAGATCAGAGACATGTTAGTTAGAGGAGGAGTTTCTCGTGGTTTTTCGCTAACTACTGTTCCACTCCTCGAAGAAGAGCTAAGAGCAAAAATCACATTCAACGAGAAAATAGCAATCTTCGTTACTCGCCTCAGAAAACGAATATCAAGCGACACACGCAATGCTTTGTTGGTGGTCGCTATTCTCTTCGCAACAAGCACGTACGAAGCAGCACTTACTCCCCCTGGCGGAGTTTACCAAGGTGCAGGGGGTAGTAGTGTCACAACAACCTCTAAGAAAAGCAACGCTTCTTCACTGCATAAGAGTGATTACGCAGCAACGCCTGAAATAATTGGGAAAGTGGTGATGAAAATGCAAAGCTTCATATGGTTCTGGTCGTTCAACACGTGGTCCTTTTATCTATCGGTTTTGATGATATGTTTGCTGATGCCACGAGGGCGAATAAGCTTGATCGTGACATTACCGCTTTTGATATTTTCTGGGTGCTACGTCTTCTCCATGTTGGTGATATCACCCAGCCTCAGGTTGAACACCGCCACTGTGGTCATGCCATGCATATTCATCGTGTTGTACTGTTGGGGAAGTTTCGTATACATTAGGTTGGCCAAAAAACTTAAAATGTACGGTCATAAACAGAAAGACACATTCAAGTTTTCTGGAGGAAACATATGGTAATTACTTAATGTTGTAATTAATGTTAATTAACAATAGTTTAATAATATGGTGTGAAAAAAAATATATATTAAGTGTTAAATTAAATGACAGGTTATGAGAAGGATGGAAATAAACAATAAAAAATAAAAGAGTACTACGCGCGTCGTTCAAAATATTAATACTTGCATTGTCTTGAGTTCTATAATACTTGCATTTATTTATGCACTAATTTAATTAATGAGATTAACCTCCTCTGTGTTGATTCATTTCTTCTAATGTCAAGCGTGAATTATACCTCCATAGGCATAGCTAACCTTTTCTTACTTTAATTTTTTTAAATTTTTTTTGTAGAATATAATATTATAGATTTCATTAATGCGTAAAGTATATTAAAAGGGTTAATTTGCTAGCCACCCAGTTAATTATCATTAGAAGAATTTCCTGCAAAACTGCTGAAAAATTTGGGGAGACGATAAAGAATATTGTAGATCTATACAGTCTACGCTAACGAAGGTGGAGAACATGATGCATCCACTGCAAAACTTTCACACACACATATATATATATTCTCATCTCTCTCTTTTATACACTGGCTGAAATTTACAAAGATATCACTTTAAGTATTGTTCAATACACTCTTTCAGTTTTTGGAAAGTAACAGGTTTTGACACAAACGAGTCCATACCATTTGCAAAACACTCTTCAGCACTCTCTGACAAAGCATTTGCTGTCATCTGCATTGAAACAATATTCATTTACTTCTCAAAAAACTACTTTTGTAGAAGAGGTAAAGTATTCCAATATGAAATTAAAAGCAGCCAAAGCAATGTTTTGATTACTGGCAGAATTTGAATTAACACAAAGGAACTTGTTTTCATAAATGTACAAAGCAGGAAAATCAAGGCTTCTGAAGAAACTATTACGGATGGAAATTAATGTTTCTGTAAATAGTCTAGCAGCTGTTTAATTCATTGAACATACCATTTACTTATGTCAGTTATTTGCTGACATGAGAAATGATAACAACACACATCTAACATACTCTACTCTTTTAAGTTTTAAACACACTTTCTACTATTGGTTGAAGTTAATGTTATTAGAAATAAAATAAAATAAAATGGCGGGTTACTTCTTATTTAATGTGTATTGCTAATAGTCCTAATTGTAAAAGTTAATATGTTCAGGGTTCAAGTCTAGATAAATATGTAGTCACACTAGAGAGAGATAGGACACTAAGTGCATGTTTGATTTTTAAGTCAAAAATTACTTTTGAGGCCAAAGAAATTTTGTCAAGGGTCCTTGCTTATGTTTTCATTTTACTTTTATCAGTTAGATTTGCATTGGAACATACAAACAATATTTTTAACTTTAAATTAAACATACCCTAAGTACTCACCGCAACAATGGGGATTCGCTTTGTAGATGGTACAGAACATTCATAATCTGAATCTGGCAGACTTTGCTCGATACCAGCAATTCTTGCAGCATCCCAATCGCCTGTTTCCTCAAAAGTTCGAATCAGTTTTGTTGCTTGAAGACCATTCATAACTGGCATGCAAACATCCTATGAAGGCAAGTACCAAATGATTAGTAGAAATCATATTGATTTTGGGACATGAACAGGCACAAATTTGTATGGCGAAGTTGCCACAAGATACCAATTTAAGATCATAGAAATTAATTACCATCAGAATCAGGTCATAAGTGTGGTGCTGAACTGCACGTACTGCTTCCACTCCATTATTCACAACATCTATGCTATGGCCTAATTGCTTCATCATGGACTGTGTCACCATGACATTGATCTTGTTATCTTCAACAAGAAGGATCCTAGGCTTTATTGTGGATTTGGTTACTTCTGATGTGCTGCTGCTGCTTGTAACACATTGTGTAGTTGAAACACCATGACATGTTTGTTGTGTTTCACTTGACTTTGTTGCTACAGTAGCTTCTGAGGAATCTGCATAACCATTCAAGGACCAAGCATGAGCCTTCTTATGTTGATGCTTTTCATCTCTGCCAACTAAACTTTTTTTCTTTGTTTCTTGGCTTTGATCAGATGAACTAGCCGATTCAGACATCTCCGGAGCATCAACCACCGAAGAAGATGCATCATCAACTGAACATGTCCCTTTTGACATCATGATATCATTGGAGGGGAATGAATATAAACCCTCAGAAAATCCACCAAGTTTATGTGAGCCTGTGTAGCCAATTTTGTGTGGTAATAACACCTGTGTCCTGCTAGATCCATTAGAAGAGAAAAGAGAACCCAATGTGCATGGTTGGAATTGGAAGAAACTCTCTATTGTATCATCGGACGCAGCATCATTATTCTCCACATCAGAAAGCTCATCTGGATCATCAGAATTATCACAAGCAATTGAAACCTTGTATGGGAGTATGAAAGTGAAAGTAGAACCATAGTGTTCTTTGCTAGACACTGTTAATTGACCCCCCATCAACTCAACCTATTCCAAGTGCAAAGAAAACATTAGCAACAATTTAGTAAGTAAAGAAAACAAATGGCATCATGCATTTTCAATTTTTACCAGTTGTTTGCAAATTGCTAGTCCTAGGCCTGTCCCTCCATACTTTCGAGAGTGGTCTGCACTGACTTGCATGTACCTTTTAAACAAGGTTGGTATAGCATCTTCTGTCGCATTACAACATGGAAAAAATATTCATCTGATGAGTACTTTTTTTTTCTGTAAGAAAAATCACACTAGTGAATGCAAAATAGAATTCTACATCAAACAGAAGAAAATATGAGGTTCAATATATTATATATATACCTGGTATTCCTATGCCTGTGTCATATACATCACAGCGTATCCACACTGTTGTTTCAGCTGAATGAGTCAGCTCTTCGGTGTCTCCATTCATTGAGCATTCGCTTTTAACCGGGGATCTACACTCGTCGTTGAATGCATGGTTTTGGCTGAGATGGTCATCATGTTTTTGACAACCATCATGTTCTTTCACACCATTTACTGAAATAGTTGAATGGTTTGGAGTCATCATATGGATGTCTTCTGCTTTTGCAAAAGTAGGCTCTGGCACAACGTAAAGGTTTATTCCAACTTTGCCTTCATGGGTGAACTTTATGGCATTGCTGCAAAATATTAGCAATGATATGAATGTAGAGCAATAGAACTACTTTCACTATAAATTTTTTCTTTTCCTGTTATATTTATGTGACAAACTAGTTTTTGGAAATAAGACTACCAATCACATGAATGATGAAACTGAGTACCTAATTAAATTTGTGAGAATTTGCCGCATCCTTAAAACATCACCAATGACCTGAAATTATGCATGAACCACCAGATAAAGAGCAAAAACAGTTAGCACTAATCAGATGAAATCATGCTTTGTATTAAAGTCATGGACAATCTTTATGTTGAAATAGTTCAGTATTTAAGGACAATGACAATGCTAAATATGCAACAGGATAGGATGTAATGTAACTATTACTAAGTCCCCACCTCAATAGGTACATCATCTGCTACATGTCCTTCTAAGGTTAATATTTTTTGCAATGAAGCTGCAGCAGTCTGCAGTACATGCTTGACTACCTCTCTTGGCCGGAACTTAGTAGCTTCCAATTTCATCACACCTAAAATATCAGCACCTAAAATGAAAAATCTATAGAACTTTTTTGTCTTAAAAATAAGCAACTTCCAAATGAAAAAAAATTAGTCCTTATATGATTCATGTTGTATATCATCAGTAAGAAACGGAACAAGGATAGATTTCTAACCTGACTCGACCTTGGAAAGATCAAGTATGTCATTTATAAGTTGAAGAACCAAATCTCCAGAAGATAGCATGACATCCAATAGTTGTCTTTGCTCCCAATCAAGTTTTGTGTTGGAAAGAATTTCAGCCATACTAACAACCCCAGACAATGGAGATCTTATCTCATGAGACATTGTTGCCAGCATTTGTTTTGCTCGCATAGTTTCCTCTATTAAAAGGAGGAGGGGAACATAATAAGTTTTCTTGTTGTAAGAACAAATTGAAGTAAATTTGATAAATGAGATTTTACTGAGTGATTAAACCTGTAATGTGAATGGTTTTATTCAATTCTGTTTCCTTGGCTTTCTGAACAGCAATCTCTTCCCGGATCTTTGCCATCCTTTCTCTTTTTCTCACCTGTATTTTTTTAAGAAATATAAATATTCTCTTTTCAAGAACAAGAATGCAATAACAACAACAAAGCCTTATTTCACTAGGGGAGGTGGCTACATGATCACACGATGCCATTTGACTTAGTTAAAAATACGAATGCAAGTACAACTTATTAAAAAAATATATAGACAACAACATTTACCTGATCTGTTATATCCATTCCCATGTAATTTATTCCAATTGTTTTCCCTGCTTTGCTAAACACAGGTTCTACATATATCAAAAATGTCTTTGACCCAAATAGTTCTGTCTCAAAAGTAATTTCCCTTTTTGCAGGTAATCCTTTTTCCAAAACTTCTCTCTTAAACTCCTGAGCTTCCGTAACACCAGATCCCGTGAATATTTCAACATCAGTTTTTCCTATGATGTCCTGAAAAAGATGAGTAAGTTAAAGAGCTAAAATATTTCAGCATGCTTAAAAATCCTTTTCAAAATAACTAAAAGAGAGGAAACAAGCTTCTTCTGAGTTTTCAGCAGCTTTTGATAGAAAACAATTAGAATAAAACAAATTGATGCAACATTAACCATATAAGTTGCAACAAGAGCTTCAACGGCAATCATTACCTCCTCTTGTAAACTTGGAAAATGATTATAGATAAAGCAATAGCGCAACTCCTTGTCCTGGAAGAAAAATATCAAATCGATTATCAGAGCCCTCATTGTGGCAAGCAGTAACTACATGCTCGTTACTACTTAAAAGAGTACTCAAAATCTCATAAATCAAAATTCAAGTCATATAATATACTAAGATTACCCTATAAGTTATTTCATATACATAAGAAAACTCAATATAATATACCTGATGGCCAATAACAACAGGTGCATTTTGGAGTATAAAATGCAAGAAATTATCTGCCCTCTTAAGTATCTGGGAGAGTTCTTCCACAGGTGAGGACTGTCTTTCAATATTTGCTATTCTTTCTTGCAACTTTTCCTCAAGTATCTGTTCTCTGTGGATACTTGCCTCCAGTTGCTTCTCTAAATGCAAGGCACGTTGTTTCCAGTATATGACGGTATCATACTCAGCATCAATCTCACTCCTCTTGTTTTGAACCACAAAATCACTTTTCCTGCATGGAACATCTTTCCGTATACCATCATCATAAACATCATCCAATATAGAAACTGGACGTTTATCACCTCCATATCGTTCTTCCTCAAATCGATGCTCTTCCAATATCTTCAACTTCCTGAGCTCAACATCCTGTCTTTGCTTGCTCAGGTTGTCGAGTTCTTCCCTGAGAAGACACGCGACATTGGCCTGCTTGTACTCCCATTGCTTCATTAGGTAGGCCAACTGAGAAGAGCCCTTTTCTGTAAAATTTGTAAGCTCCATGAGACGCTTGAAATCAACTATGGTTGGGTCCTCTATGATTGTAATTACCTCCTCTAACATGTCTTGGTCCTTTCCAGGCTTTTCTATGTTAAACTGCTTCCCAACATCGGTTCCAATATCTTCAGGCCACATTGAAGAAAGGGCCTCAATGTCCATGTCCTCTATACAATCGTTCTCCATCTCGCAGACCATGGAAGTACTAATCAAAGTTTAATTAATATCTCTTTGGCCTTTTGCATCATAAGAGGCCGCAAAAAGCACGCTCAGAAGGAAGCCAAAGCACTGGACCCTGATACAATATGTTAGGAGAGGATCAGACTCATAAGTTTGGTACTTAAGAAGAAGAAAAGAAGGTAAAATGAATTGAGTTTCTCTTATAAGCTAAAATCAACTTATATGCTTAACGTATATAGAAGTTCTTTCATCTAACATCACCAGAAACTGGAGTGCACAAGTTGATTTTAATTATAGGAGAAGTTTAGAAGTTTTTTTTTCCAGACAAACTGCATTGGAATACACATGGAATAACAGAAGTCAGTGTCCAAGACAGAAAAAGAAAATTGAAATGAAAGGGATAAAAATAACTAACTCTAAGCTTAAAAGATCATTTGCATCCTTATATCCAAAAAAGAAAAGAAGGGTCATTTGCAGCCCAGCTCAGAAGTTAATGGGAGAATTGGCAATGTTCAAAAGGCGATATATTTCCCTGTAAATCAAACTCTGAGAAGAAACTCTGTATGTCACATGTTCATGATAGTGGGTATGTCACATGTTCATTAGGGGGTCCAAAATGATGGAGAAATGTTTGGTTTTTTTTACTGTGTCTTGTGAGGCAACAATGTTACAATGTTAATAGATAGAATATTTTATGATGTTGGTTCTTGTTCTTTTTCTTCCCCAAAAAATGGATTCAACCGTAGAGAAAGAGAGAGAAAGTGGATGTCTATTTTTAAATCCAGACCAAACTTGGCTACAACTATATAAGATTATCTGCATGGGTGCTAATTTTTCTGTTAAAAAACATAATACTAGGTGACAGATGCCCTAACTAAAACATTAGTGTTGATTTTTCTTTGTATTTGTTCGTCGACTCCTCTGGACTTTTGTTTAATATAATGGCTACCTGTGTTCCGTATACTATGAAAAATAAAATATTTCTTTAGTCATCCCCATTCATTTCCAAGTTAAAATATATGCAAAAAAAAAAAAAAAAGTGGAGACTGGCTTTTCTTAATTTTGTCATCAACAATCAAACAATTTTAATTACATAATTTAATTACAATTTGCTCATTTTCTGTTTAGAATGTGACCAGTGGGTGTTAGATAATCTCACAGAGACAGGCAAATGATGATGATATGAAGGAGTTAATAAATGGGGCCAAAGCATTGTTAACTAAGCAGAGGCACAATCCAGAAATCCCGGAAACAAAACAAAACAAAACAAAACCTACATTCATATTCCATCGTGCCAACTTTGGAAGCATTTGTAGCTAAAACAGCTAATAGACAAAATCAAATATATACACATAGCTTTGCCCACATATTCTAAATTCACTACAATTTGCTCTTCAAAATCTAAAGTCTAAACCATACTGCTTACATCACTTTATATAATAGAGTTTTTTTTTTTTTAATCTTTATTATAGAGTTGAATCCATCGAATTTGGCTCAACATTTACTGCATACTTAAAAAAAAAAAATTAATACTTGACTATAGTCTGAATCAATTGTTCACGATAAATATATATTTACTATTAGATTTATTGTCTTCATACTTTTTTTGAATGCGGATATTTAAAAAAAAAAATGTTTTTTTTCCTTCATTTGTTGTTCTTTGTGAATTGACACGTCAAAAAGATTTAAAATTCTATTATCAATTAATTAGAAATCATATTGATTTTTTCATTTAATTATTATAAAAGTTAATAAACTTATCATATATAAATTTTATAGGACAGCATATTGTCATTTATAATTAATTAAATTAAATTAAAAAAAAAGTTAATACGAGGAAGATTTTGGTTCAGTAGAAACTAACTAATGGATATGTAGTGGAAAACACCACTCCGGTTTTTCATGCATAAACTGGTAAACTTTCCCTTGTGCACGAAAGCGCATATCTATCGTTGTCAAAACATAGGAAAATGACAAGTTCATTCTAAGTGAATTCTATTTTTCCTATGCTTTAAAAGGCACGGTACACGCATAACACCAACTTGGAGCTAAAGATTAATCTTACACATCAACGAACTTAAACATATATAATTTGGATTTAATAATAATCCAACTAACTTTGTTTTGGGAATCTAGCGCGAGGGAAAGTAATTTATAAGGTTAAAGATATACAAGTTTGATTCATTTTAATTTTTTTAAATTTCTTCTTGTGACTACGAAACAAGACTCACTAAAACAAAATATATTCAAGTGAAGCAGAACATATTGAATCACTACTTTGTCATTCAGAAAAAAGGTTCCCTCCCACATACTGATAATTGCACTTGTTCAGACCTGCTGGAAACAAATAATAAAAACTTGAACTCTGGTGTATTTTAAACCCAAAGAATGATCTCATGTTTGGCCACCCATTAAGATTGATTGAATCATTCTGCATTTTGTCGAAAGCTTCTTCCACTAGTGTAGTAGCTACTACCATATGAACGCATTTTTTATTATTTATTTATCTAATTAATCTACTACTTGTAGAGCACGTGGATATATATATATATATATATATATATATATATATATAATATACTCGTGCTGAATTCCATTATTTTTTATTAAAAAAATTAGATTATTTACTGCAAGAAAGTACACCACCATTCTAATTTCTAGGTCCAAAAGTAAAATGCCCCCATTTTCTGGTCCATGGGTACAAGGTTCTTTAATTTGGGCTCCTTAAGTACAGAGAAAGCACTTAAACATATGGGCCAAGAAGTCCAATAATACGATGTTTTGCTTCTGTAGTAATAATCTCAAAAACATCCCATGCAACGATGATCTTTATTACTGTAGTAACATAGTATCTTGGTTCAAATCAATTTGATCGAGACGAGTGTGAATTTAAGTAGATATATCGTCACAACTAATCCTATCCGAGACTTAGGTGGTGATTGCATATCTAAGTAGTTGGAAAGTAAGGTTTGTCTTAGTACACTATTAATTATTTTCATTTCTGTCCACCCACACCACAAGATAACAGCTTGTTGAAATTTTCAAAACCAAACCTTCCATTTGATGCTTAGATGCAAATCTTGATGTCATCCTCAACATCCACCTTGTTAATATGGGATTGAGAAAATCATCTAAAAGTAGAAGTACTTATTTTAAAATGCTTGTCTTCTAATAGTACTATTTCTTTTATAAATGAAAATTGAATATGATAAGTAACGAGATGCTCTTGGTAACCTTTTTTATTTTCTGACGATGAATGAAGTGGGAGAAAAGTAACTAAAGAAAGAAAAGAAAGTGAAGTTCTGAGGTGGAATCAAATAGATAAGAGATGAACCAACTTAATTGATGCCCAAATTAAGTAAAGGCCATACAAGTCTACAAGTAGACCAACGACAAGTCGACAACCTAAACACGAGGATTCCAAGAGCACGTGGATCGATTCCATACGCCAAATATTCCGTGCGTGTTGATCTCGACTCTATTTTATTTTAAATATTTTTTATGTTAAAAATGATTTTGAGTTAAATAACTTTGTATATGTATGGATGAGTGTTCACATAATTAATTTTGAATCTAACAAATAGTGGTGATTTATAAAATACATATATATTATGAATTTTCAATTTCATTAACATTGATAAATACATACGGAGTATTTAAATATTTAGTTTTGAAAGTTATGTAATGAAATGTTAATTAGTGTGTCCTGACACCTTATGTTTGAGTAGTAGTAATGTGGAATGTGAAATCCTGAAATATCCAGTGGTACGTACTACTAGTATGTATCGAAAGACGCAGTTATCTAAATTCTAAACAGAAAGAGAAAGCAGCGACCATATGCAACGAATAATTTTGTGCTTCGAGAAGCAAACAAACAAATACTAGATTGAAAGGGTAGGCAAAACAAAACAGAAAACCGCAGCGCACGTCATTCACAACACAACACAACACAACGACATAAAAAGGCCAAGAAAACAATCCAACCTTATTTATATCGAAACAAAGAAAGAAAGAAAGAAATTGAATCGATGGAGAGATAGATGAGAATGAAAAGGCGTGGGATCGCGGAGGAGAAAAGGATAATAATAATAATAATAATCGTAGTAGATGCTTGTCTCGTCATCATCATGGGATCTCAAATGGCTCCTCCAATTCGTAGTCTCAACCTTCGTCTTTGCGATGGGACTGCACGCCTTGCTCAAGAACACTGCCTCCAAGTACTTCCAGCTTCACGCCAATGATATGGACCAGGAGATTCAGAGCAGCGCCACCACTGCATCTTCTTCTTCAACTTCCCTCATTCCTCACTCTGGAACATCCACCTCTCTCAACCACCCTACTACAACTCTAACTCTAACTGTAACCCCCTCTTTCATTCATTACTATACCACTCCACTCTTCATTTCTCATTCAAAAAGTTTTAAGCTTTCAAATTGTTTCCAAGACAACTAAACAAACCAAGGCCAAAGTTTTTCTCTTTTTTTTCAATTATGATTCTTTATATGTGTTTTCTGCTCTTTGGGCCCAAATAATTCGTTTTTGTTTTCCAGGTTCTCTTTCCTTATGATGAATTTCTCAATTTGTTTAACTGGGACAAACCAGGATTTCCTCCTTCTGGACTCTTAAATTGTGGAAACAGGTTTTTTTTTTTTTCCTTTTAGTATTACATGCTACCTACCACTGACACATTGCAAGGAGAGAGTATCATTAACTTGCATTGCAAATTTGTGCAGCTGCTTTGCGAATGTGGTTCTCCAATGTCTCTCCTTCACAAGGCCGCTTATTGCCTATCTATTGGACAAGGGTCACCGCAGAGAATGTAATGTCACAGATTTTATACCTTTTTCAATTCTTGATTATTCCCTTGTACTTACCTTGCTTAGATGTGCCTCTTCAGGCTGCCATAATGATTGGTGCTTTCTGTGCGAATTTGAAGCCCATGTTGAAAAAGCAAGGCTAAGTTCTCAGGCGTTTTCTCCAATGAACATTCTCTCTCGTTTGCCCAATATCAGTGGCACACTGGGTTACGGAAGACAAGAGGATGCTCACGAGTTCATGAGGTTACTTTGTTGTTCAAGCAGTGCTACTTGACTTTCTTTGTGAATTGTGTGCATTGACTATTTGACACTAAAGGTTTCTCCTCCCTCCAATATTTTAATGCTGTTGCAGGTTTGCCATTGATGCTATGCAATCTGTTTGCCTTGATGAATTCGGTGGAGAAAAAATTGTCCCCCCTAAGCATCAGGAAACAACCCTTATCCAACACATTTTTGGTGGCCACCTTCAATCTGAGGTTAGACATCTAATCAGACTAAAATCGAAGTTTTCTGGTTTGAGTATGAACACCTTTTTTTGTGCATAAAAATGAAACATAGAGACAAAATGATATTGTTGGCAACTTAGTACGAAATGATTAGATGATGCTTTCTGCATTTACTCTTCCAATCTCATGAACTCAAGAAGTTAAAAGGCCCTAAGAATAATGGTTTAGAACTCTGATTCTTTAGTTAGGATGGAAAATAACAGTCTCTGTTGGTTAAATCATACCGTGCTCTTCCAATGAAGGCAGACTTTTTACTTTTTTTTTTTTTTATCTTTGTATGGTCCATCTCATAGAATTTGGCTAAGAGATTCACTTTTCTCACCCTTTATCAAATTTAAAAGATAATTTTTAGCTCATTGCTCAATTGACAATTATTATGGCATTTGTCATGTTCTTTTTTTTCCTAAAAAACAAATAGGTGATTTGCACTGAATGTGAGACAAATTCAAGTCAATATGAAAATATGATGGACTTGACCGTTGAAATTCATGGAGATGCTGCTTCCTTGGAGGAATGTCTAGACCAGTTTACTGCCAAGGAGTGGCTTCATGGGGATAATATGTATAAATGTGATGGGTAAGTTTGCATTTGATAATGTGCTTTTACTGTCAGGCAGGTTCTGTCTTAACCAAGTTATGCTATTTGCAGGTGCAAGGATTATGTCAAGGCATGGAAACGACTCACAGTGAAACGAGCTCCAAATATTCTTACAATTGCCTTGAAAAGATTTCAGGTCTGAGTAATTTGATTGAGATTATCTTGCCAAGTTGTTGAGAGATGTTTTAAGTAACATGGATATCAGTTCTTATTTCTTGTTGTCATTTCCTTTCTCAAAATTTGCCTCATGTGTAAATTATATGGGTGTTAGTTTACCAAGACTATGCCCTATAATTTATGATTACATTATTTCTTTTTCCTACTGGTATATGAAGGCTTGAATACTTGAATGTTTCTTGAATTTATCAAATTTTCTCATGCTTTTTTCTGGGGCATTGTGAACATGCAGAGTGGGAGGTTTGGAAAACTTAACAAGAGAGTAACTTTCCCTGAGACTTTAGATCTTAGCCCTTACATGAGTGAAGTTGGAGATGGGTCTGATATTTATAAGCTATATGCTGTTGTAGTACATATTGATATGCTGAATGCTTCATTTTTTGGCCATTACATCTGCTACATCAAAGATTTCCGTGGAAACTGGTATAGAATTGATGATTGGAAGGTAAATTTCGTTGTGTCTCCATGCAGCTTTGAACCCTTTCCTTTTTGTTTACTTAACTCTGTTGTGTGCTTGAAGTTTAAGTATCCATATTTGGGTTGAATTATATTATCAGGTCTCGAGTGTGGAATTAGAAGAGGTGCTCTCTCAGGGTGCATACATGCTGTTGTATAGCAGGTATTCTTGTAACCACAAATTGAAGAAGCTGACTGTTCTCTCACTCGGACGATATTATTCCAAAATATATGCGCTCTCCTATCTTTCATGGGGTGTCCAAATGATGAGATACCCTTTGAACTTAGGCTAACCTGATTTCTGTCATTTGAATTTTCTTTTAATATAATAAATATCTGTTTTGGATGCTTATTTTGTTTGGCATTTAGCATTTTAGGTTTAATTAAGTTCTCTTTTGCTAAGTATTAGGCTTAATTATTGTAAAAAAAAAAAGTATTAGGCTTAATTTCTCAGTGCAATCTGTCTTAGGCTTATTGCTTGTTTTGCATTTCACACAGGAAACTGGTCCGCCATGCTTTGGTGATGTATTCTGTTTTAATTTAACCAGTTTGCTTACATGATTTGAGATAGTGTGTATACTTTTGCATTCCCATGTGTGTTTAGTTTTACATGATTGGACATTTTCTTTGCCTACATGATTTCCTGTCTTCAATCTTGGAAGCTTGTTTAAAGTAGTTCCATAGCCCTGTGCTTTGTGAGATTATTTATACCATCTTTGTCTGAGGTTTGATATAGAATGGTTCCAATAGTCAAAGCAAGGGCAAATACATTTAGCTTTTGTGCTCAATAGTTTGTGCCAAATACTCTCTCTAATGGAGGTTTTGCCCATGACTGGACAGGGTTAATGCTCGACCATCAGGACTTCAAAGTATCGAATCTTCAGAGACGGCAGAAGTGCAAACAGTCAAATCGGAGGTGCCGCCTGGCTCTACTGAACAAGCTGAATGCCTCTCTGATGTGAAAAATGAGACTTTCAGTGGAGGATGTAAGACTTTTTCTTCTGAAAGAAATCCAGAGTTGAAGGTTTCTGGCTGTGAAAACGTGTCTTTGACTGAAATGAACTCTGGAGTTAAAAGAGAGCTGTCTAAGGATGTGAACATTATTGATGTTGCTAATGAGTCTTTCTGTAATGGTGTTGAGTCATCATCTTATATGCATGATGATTCTGAATCTGTGAAAGATACGGGGGACATAGATTCGGACGGATCAAATACATGCTCATCCGTTTTAGAAGAGATTTCAGTCTACATGGAAGAGCGAGATGATAATGATAATGGTATGGCTGAATCGAGCCCTTCATGTTTGCCTAATGGCTTTTCTTGTGTTTCAGTGGATTATCAAAACACGAGGGAAGAAGATTCAGAACATGTAGATGTGATTAAATGCAAGTTAACATCAAATGGCTTTGCCAATTATAGCAATGGATATGCCAGTGCAAACAAATATGATGATATCCCAGTGGAAGATGGTGATGGTTCTTTTTCCACTGAAAATTCTGAAGTTGACACTGGAAATGGTGTTAAGAAAATGGAAATATCAGGGAGTAAGTTGGTAATTTAGGTGCAGCTGTTTTTGTCAATTGTTCATATCAATTTGATTATCCCATCATCGGAAAGAAAGCGGTGAGGTGGGAAATTTTTGTCTGGGGTTTCATTATTTGCTGGAACCTTAGATCTTATTGTAACATTTCTACGTGGATTCTCTAATTTTATCATAGTGAGAATATAACTCCTTACACTTGATTTCTCTCAACTCAAGCAAAATTTTCGTAATGTTCCTCTTAACCTCTATTTGCAATTTGTGACCTCAATCTAATTCTTAACACGACATGCGTCCTACTAAAAAAATGGCAATTGGTAATAGTTTATTATTTTAAAAAAATAAAATGGGGTTAGAGCCCCAGAAGAAACGATTATTAAAAACTAGGAGGAAACAAACAGAAGCTACATCAGCTCACACACAGCTAGTATTTGTTTTTTGAACCAAAAGACAGTGTCACAGTAGTAATTTGCAAAACAAAACAGAAGATAGATAAAGACAGTGTACTGCTATTTGAGTTTAGTTCGAAAAAGACAAGTAACATAAATTCTGTAAGATATTGAAAGAGACTGATAACTGAAACATGTTTCTGATTCTGAGAAGGCTTAGAATTACCATAATGAAACGGCAACCCCACCGATTTTAAAAGTAACAAAAAGCGAGGTTTATCTATCTTTGTGATGCTAATCTAGATTAATCAGACAAATGAGCGAGGTTGCATTGCATGATGTGAGGAATCGAGACAAGTGCATTGTTGGCTTTGGGCGTGTGAAAGCACACGAGGATCTGAATTAACGGCTTTTTATAGTATTATTGAAACTGGTTAGTGGTTACATTGGAGAAAGAGCATTGACTTGTAGTAGCATAGACATCCGATGAGAGGCAAAAGAAGACAAAGATTCGCTTAACGAGGAGGAGGAGCCAACCGGAAATAGAGGGTTGCCACTTGCTTTTTTTCTTTGCTTTTGGGGGAGCCAACACCCACCACCCACCACCCTCCTTTGACAATTTTCACTCCCTCGTTTCGTTCTTTCTCTTTCTTTTAGGCACTGACTGACCCTGTCACTGTGTCTGTGTGGCGACGATTAAAGTGAGTACATGTGCCAGCAGTTTTTTGTTTGTTTTTCTTCTGTCATGTCATCTATTGTGTTGTGTGCACTCTTTCCATTTTCCAACTCCCCCGAATCCAAGGCCTAATTTCATTTTCATTGATTCCTTGGAGAGTAGCTAGAGTCAACGACTTCCCCTTCTCAATTGCTATATTAATATTCTAATTGGAAAACCACACACTAATGTTTATTATTGTGATGAATTAGTAAAGAATTTTCAAAGAAAAAGTTCAATTCTAAATTAAAAAGAAAAGTGAAGAAAATGCGCCTAAATTTTGTCAATGACCCGTGTGTGTGTGATCCACATACATGAACATGAACATCTGAATGACGGTGTTAAGTGTCAACCATTGATCGAAGTCCAACGAACGAAGCTTCCTACCATGCTTCCTACTGTTTGAGTTTGAGCTGGCTTCACTTTTTTTCCCCATCTCTCTCTCTCCCATACATATTATATTAATAGTACTCCAACTCCAACTCCAACTCCAACCCCATCTCTATCTATCTCTCTCTCTTGTCTTCATTCTGCATCCACACTACTCTCTACTCACTCTCTACAACATCAAGGTACCCTTTTATTTATTTCTTTCTTGCTTGCTTGCTTATTTTCATCCTCTTAATTTTAATTTTAATTTCTGTGTTTTTTTCCTATTCACTGTCATTCACTTCTAGTCCCGTTGTGTGAGGGTGCATGATTGTCTTTTTGTTTTAAGTTCAAACAACAGTGTGGAGGAGGGTATTCTACTGATTGAAGGGGTGTTTTCAAACTTAAGGTTGGGGAACAAAAGGGTCGTCATGTTCTTTATTTTTAGATTATTAACTGATTCCGGGCCAGTCTTTTTTTTTTTTTTTAATGTGGTTCAATTTGGAAATCTTTATTCATTTTTTTTGGCTTCTGAGATTAGTAGTTAGTACTAAAGGCTTTGGAAATGGAAAAGTTGATTGCTTGGTAACATCTTATTTCTTTGATGTTTCTCCACAGATTGTTTGCCAATGGAATGTAATGTTCAACATGTAAGTGTAAGCTTGAAGAAGAGAAAGTCACTAGAAAATGGAGACAATTTACTCTTCAACACCTTTTCTCTCGATGACCTTAATGAAGATCTCTTTGAAAGCATACTCTCATGGCTTCCAACTTCCACATTCTTTCGCCTAAATTCTGTGTGCAAAAGATGGAAATCAGTGGCTGCTTCTGCCAGTTTCAAGCTTGCCTGCTCTCACATTCCCTCAAGGGATCCTTGGTTTCTAATGGTTGCTCCCAACCTTAACCAATCTGTTATCTTTGACTCTGCTGAAAGCACTTGGAAGAGACTAAATCACCCCTCTCTTCTGCAAGAAGCATCTAACCAAAATTGCATTCCAGTTGCATCCTCTGGTGGCTTGATTTGCTACCGTAAAATATCAGGAAACTTCATTGTGAGCAACCTTGTCACAGGTTCTTGTAGAGAACTCCCTCCACTACACTTTTCCCCACAACACCAACCTCTCAATGCCATTGTGATGAGCACAAGTTCCAGAGACCAACTCTCCTTCAAAATTGTGTTAGTCTTTGGTGAACTTCCAAATCTTTCGTTTAAAGTCTACAATTCAAGCTCTGGCTGTTGGGAGGGTGAGACTGCATTGAAGAGAAGGAGTGAAGACAGTTCCATGGAATATGATTCAACTGATGACAATGTTGTGTACTTCCTCAGCAAAGCTGGTATTGTTGTGGCAAGCAACATGCAGAGAAGCCCCTCTAAGCAATTTTCATCTGTTATTACTAACAAAGATGGTCAAGAGATTGTGTATTTTCTTAGCTCCTCAGGGAATGTAGTGGCTTGCAATTTGACATGCAAGCGCTTCTTTGAGTACCCCAGGTTGTTGCCTGTCTTTAGTGAGTATTCCATTGATGTTGTGGAATGCAATGGGGAGATGCTGGTTGTTTTATTATCAGAATTCTTGGAAACTGCAACTCTTAGGGTGTGGAAGTATTATGATGAGGCCAATAGAGGGTGGCATCAGATTGCAGCAATGCCTGCAGCAATTTCTCATGAGTGGTATGGAAAGAAAGCAGATATTAACTGTGTTGGAGCTGGTAACCAAATCTTCATATGCTTGAACTCCCCTGAGTTATGCACTTATGCCATGTGTGATTTGGAGACCAACAAGTGGGTTGAACTGCCTAAATGTTCCATAAATGGAGAAGTCATAGACTTTATGTCTGCCTTTTCATTTGAGCCTCGGATAGAGGCTTCAGTGTGACATGACAGCAACATGTTACCATCCATTTTCTGTCCCCTTAGCACAAATTTTCATATCAGCTGTAGTTGTACTTGAATTGTTAAAGCGAAATAGGTAGCTAGTGGAAGAGATGGATTGGAAACTAACCATGTGACTGATTGCTAACTGAGATATTTATTTTCATTAATTACTTGGGTGTATATTGTTTTCAGTGATGTTACTTTCACAGCATGACCACGTTGATGTGAAGCATATCTTAGTGAGTGAAGTTGACGGGTACCTGCTTCACATGGGAAAACAGCTAGTTCTCTAAGCAAGCCAAGCTTGTTAGTTGTTTCTCTTTCATATATTGTTGCTCTATATGTAGTAGCATATGTTATTTGGAACTTTACGAGATGATTCAAAATGATAAAGAAAAAGCGTAGTTGCAACCAGACGGACCCAAATCATATACTACGTTGACTAAAATATGTAGGAAAAAAACAAAAGATTAATGATACTACCATGGGATGTGCTTTTCAACAATTTAAGACAAGTTACACCATTGGCACTCCACCCAAATCTTTTCTCTTCAATGCTTCTAATCTTCCGAACGTTTATCTTCCTTTACATGACCCCACTTAATTTATAACTTTAAAAACGTTGCTTGCTGAAGCAATGACATCTTTTATGAAATTACCGACACAGTTATGGGATGTGCCCGTAAAACATGGGGTGTGTTGAGTAATTGCGAAATTGCTGGATTTTGTTAAACTCAGCAGGCTTATATTCAGCCCAATGAACCTAAAAGGCTAAAATCTACATTTTTACCAATGATCTACTTTATTCATAAACGAGAATATTTTTAGTAAAAAAGTACTATAATTAATCTCTTGAGTCCCAAAATCAGTGACCACTTAAAGTTTATGGCAGCTCTCTAAATAAGGAATGCAGACAGAACAGAGTAGGTGGTCAATTGCATCCAGCTTTTGTCCAAAATCTACTAGAAAACTTCGAAAAATACTTGGGCAAGAAATTTAAAATGTTCAAAATATTCAAAGAACATTGAAAAATAATTCATGAAACCAAACAAAACCATGCCATTCCAATTTAGTAAAGCAAGCTTAGGCACGAACGAATATTGCCAAAGACTCATCAGTCATCACTCATAGGCCATAGCAAAACAATCGCGACACATCATCATTAATTAAATAGAAAACATGTTAAGCAACCTTCTAGTTCTAAACCCAGCCCCTCAAAACAACCACCACCTGGTCTTCCTTGCTAGCTGATTCATCTCCCAGCAAAGCAGCAACCTCGCACGAGACAAAGACAACCCATCAAATCCCTCAATACTAAATAAATCATCAATAGTGCATCCACTAAAAACTTTCTCAACATAAGCCTTGAACCCATAATCTGACCAACCTTCTTCCCTTGAGACCAAATGCCATAATGGAAACCAACAACATCCAGAATTATCTTCGCCCTGCGAATAGTAGCTTCACTCTCAAGATCTCTCATAGTCAACATATCCATCACCTTATCAATAGTGCCCCAGGTAAGAATGGCTTTGCAAATGTTTAAAATCTTATATAAATCCACCACAAAACCTATGGTAAGATTCATTACACATGGCATTTTCAAAACCATGACAATAAGCTTGTAGTGCCACTTTTAGAACTACCTTAGTGTACTTTTCTACACATATTTTTATGGGCTCGCTAACAAAAGCATCATCCTCATCAGTTGCATCTTTAATCACAGTTGTAGGATCAAAATCAATCAATACACCTGCATGAGCAAGATGGACAAGAACTCCTGCAAACAGAACGTCCCTTATGCTAGTTAAAGAACCACCATTAAAGTTTACACAGGAAGCTATACCACGTGAGTCTACATTAAATCTCTTAACGCTGGAATTCCAACCTTCATGGTAGAGCTTCATGAAAATTTCACTAAATGGATCATCCCCGAAATTATTAAGATCCTCAGTAACTTCAGTATCATAAAACTATTCTGGCATTGTCGTTGTTGATTAGGGGCTCTTCCTTCAATTGCACTGATTGATCAAACATCTCGCTAAATTTTCTGACGGAAGGCTCCATAAGAAAATTATACAGTAATTAACTTCAGAGAATCATAATCTTTCGTATATATCAAAGACAATGCATGTAGTATATAGAGAGTGAGAGTCTCTTAAAAAATTTAGTAGAGTATATTAACTACGGCGTGCAACTTTCTAGTTTCTAGTCACTTACTCATGATGCATTTTCTCGTGAGACGCATGACCTTTGTATTCCCTAGTGCATTAATTATTAATTATTATTATTATTTCCAACAATTTTAAGTATAATAATTTTTAGATGCCTAAATAATAGTTTTTTTTATTAATTAACAATAATGTAAAGCTGTTTTATTTGTCCGTATATGACCATTAATAAATTCAAAAATTAATATTAGCATTTTTTTATATAAAAACAACTTAATTATAATTAGCATATATTCAAATCCATAAATTCCATACTACGGTAATAAACTAAAGCCAGAGAACCAAAACATTTATATTTTCTTCTTTTTTAAGTGTTTGAGTAGAATTTGGTGTTCACCAAAATTTTTCCTATTTCATTGTTTTAAAAACAATATGTTATTTGAACATAAAAAAATGACATTAATGTGATGTCCATATATATTTTTTCATATATACTCATTGTAAAACTACACAGTCAAAACTAAAAGAGACAATATATTTTATTGTTCAAAAAGTATTTTCCTTTCACAGACTATACAAGTATATATCCACCTTTTTGCCTGCACAATACTACATGAGTCTGTGAGTTAAATAACTATGGATAAGGTTATTCTTTTAGATTATGTATTTGTTGGTACATAGAACCATAACGTAACACTGAATAATGAATATCGCGGAGAATGAAAGAAATGTCGGCTGCATTGCATCTCATCCAGCTATATGTTGTTGTTATCGATCATAGTATATATCCTTATGTGAATAGGATGGGATCAAAAATACAAAAGTGGCTTTAATGTTTTGATCGGTTGCAAGTTGCCATTTAATTTTAAAAACCATATATGGTCTAAGATTATGCATATGATCAAAAGGATATTTCAACTTGGTACGTACCTCACAATCACACCTCTCTATCAATGTCAATGAACCTTGTTCTCACCATTCCATTCCTCTGTATATTGAGATTCCAGTACTCCCTTTTATTAATTAATTTGTTTTTATCATTATTATTATTACGAAAGCATGCATGCAAATGGGATTGCACGGCGCAGGAGGAAGAAGGAACGGTGGCAGTGGCAGATTAAAACGCAATAAGTAGATAATAATAAGTGGTCCCACTCCCACTCCCACCGCCATGCCTTGCCTACAATTAATTATAGTTGAAAGTGACCCAACACTTTGGGCGGTTAATTGAGTGAGACAAATAGTGTGAGCCTCAGCCTTCCATTTCATAAATGACTATTCAATTAATCTTCCTCTGCTATCATATACTAATATTAATCAGAGTCATTTCCAATCCATGTGGAGACCACATTTTTATTCATGGGAATCACTGTGCTTCTGGTTTGGGTTAAGAAAACTGCCTATGTACTTTCATTAGTTTTTTTTTTTGTGACCAAATGTTTTTTTTTTATCATATTTTTATTTTTTAAAACATATAATTTATCATTAAAAATAAATTAATGTTTTTAAAACATGCAAAGGAAACGAAGCCTATATACTTATACTTTGATATGGCCGGTGTAACTGGCTAGTAGTGAATGGTGACTCCTTTCCTAAAATCATGAGTTTCGCCTGTAAGAATATTATATTCAAGAATATGACGTATTTTTATATATTTTTAATAATATCCTTAGCTTATTATCAAATTCTTATTAATAAACACAAAATGAAGCACAGTAATATGGCTGGTGATTTCAGTTTCAATCCGTATGGATGGGAACTTGGAATTATGAGTGGCATCACTTTCAGTAAATAAACAAAAATAAAATAAAATAAATTAATTTAGCGGTTTGGGTTTGAGTTATCACATCGCATCAATCCGTCGTCTCCTGCACTTGGTCCTACAATAATAATAATAATTGTTATTGTTATTGTTTTTAAATAGGTTAAATTGCTGTTTTAAATTATTTATTAAGTTTAATTTGGTCTCTTTAAATAAATAATTTAATTTAATTTTAAAAATAGAGTGACCAAAACGATCCAACTAAAGAAATAAAAATAATTTAACCTTGTAAATAAGGTTTTTAATTAAATATATAATTTTTAAATTAAAACAATGATTCTTAGATAAAAAACAATTGTTTAAGAAATAGATGAGATTTGTATTAAAAATTTTCTTAGAATATATATAATGATGTCAGGGAAATTTTTTTAATTTATGTTGAAAACCATGAACACACGTAAATAAAAAAATTAAAAATTTGTATATATATATATATATATATATATATATATATATATATTTAAATGAATTAAATATTTATAATTCATTACTCTTATGCCGTATCCAAAAAAATATATAACTTTTTTTGTTTATCTTAATAATAAAAAAATAATGACTAATTTTAAATTTATTAAGGATTCTAATTATAAATTTCTTTATATCTTTTGTTTATATATAAACATAAAGTTATTATTTTTTACTTTTCAAATTGACTTTTTTTATGAGCCTAAAAAATAAGATTTGGTCAACAAATAGCAGGCTGTTTAAAATAAAAAGAATTAATTTGATTTGTAAAATTGCACTGCTTATGGGCAACAAATAAAAATGAGAATAGTGAAGAGGGCTGTGACTCTGTGACATTAAGACAGAGTTGGGGGACGAAGTGGAAATAGCGGGATTACAGGGGAGTGTTGTGTTGTTTTGTTTTGTTGTTGGGTGAGTGTGAAATTAAATTAAATGTGAATGGAATTGAAAGGTTAAGAAAGAAGCAAAGAAAGTGGGAGCGTATGATAACTGAAAAGGGTTATTTATCTATCTATATGCTCTGCACATGCGTCTGTTTGGATTGGTCGAGCTTGCCTACTTGCCTTTGGTTTTATCTCTGATCACGGCTGAAAAAGATCAGAAGAATGCACGCACGCTGTTATCCAAAACTCGCTCGCAACAGGCATGTTTCTCTTCCTCAAATCCCTTCCCCTTATCCATTTTTGTAATTTTATTTTAAGCCAAACAGCAAGTGATTACTATTATTATTTTATATACGAAGGTTATCGTGAAGGATGTATGTATGTAAGAATTTGTTGCAACTTGTATGATTGTCTTTATGTCAAATGTCGTGCTCCCTCCTTCAGAAGTTGCATTATTAGGACAATACTACTCAGGTGTCTCTGTATGGACTCTGCACCAATTGCGACTTCTAAGTTTTAACCGTTAATCCCGGAGTGTGCTCTATTGTAATTTGTAGCACCACTTCACATAAACGGTGCTGATACAATAAGACTCTTGAAAATATACCATCGGACAACCGACGTAGACTGGTCATCGATAAAATCTATAGGTATTTTATATTAATAACATGATTATAAAAAAAAAAAAATCCATTTGGAGTAGCCCAATGAATGATATTGTGAAAAATGTAGAAGCCACTTCTCAGGAAAATAATGAAACTGAAAATTGTTACTAGGAAAAGGCTGATGTTAGCTAGAAGAGCGGAGTACACATACATAGATACAGTTGAAAGGGGGATGGAGTGTTTTTGTCTTAATAAACTATGCGTTTGTCCAAATACTCCGTTCCCTGAATAAACAGATGGTATTCATCTTGTTTGAACAGAAACTTTGGACTTTCTCTCCTTCTGTCATGCAATATGTAGAAAATACAAGACAAGGTTATAACAGTAATGAAGATTCTTCTCTCCTTCTGCTCAGGCTCTTGCTGACGTTTTAGAAGTTTGGTCCCATAATCCTTGCAGTTGCAGACAAGGTATCCAAATACCAATAATTGTTCAACGCCATTAGTTAGTACCCCTCTGTCTCTGCCTCTGCCTATCCCCTTCCATTCCCACTTTTATGAAAAATGGTAGCTTTACATATCCGGGGCAATAATTTGATTACTCATAACTGTATTCTATAATTTTCATTTATTTCTCTTAACTTTTATATTAATATAGATGGAAATGTCACAACAATTAGATTGATGATAAAATTTTATTATGTCAATACTCTATAATGATTCTTATTTCTTACTAAAGTTAAAACATGGATTTCCACGTTCACGTTTTATTTGAAAAGTTTTTTGGCAGGATTGTTTCGTTTGATTGTGAGTGAATATTTTGTTGGAATGACAAGTGTGAGTAAAGAAGTCTCGCATAATGTAGAAATAGGCAAGTTGAACAACTAATATGTGAAAGAGTCTCGCAAATTTTTTTAAAGTTTTTTATTATAGATTAGATGTGTTGTCAAATTAAATTTACTTGTGTGATTTTCATGTGTTTTGTTGATAGAGATTTCTCTCATGTTTATGAAATTTTTCCTTGAGAAAGAGTACCATGTGGAAGACTCAATTAAGGGACACATTTTTGAAGTAGACAAGTGTTAGAGAAAAAACTCTTACATTGGATAGAAATTGACAAGTTAAGCATCTTATAATATAAGTGAGAAGGATTCAAACCATGTCTTAAGATTTTGGATTAGATGCGATCTCAAATTCAATTGTGTGATTCATTCGTGGTATGAGATGGAGATCTCCCTCATATTTTACCCTCTCATATTTTGACATATTTTTTAGGTTACACATTGAAAAATTCATGCCTATAAGGCCATATGTTAGATATAAATCATAAAGTTATTCATGATTCTTCACCTAACCATTTAAGCTTTTAGAGTATTTACCTTTAATATGATATTATAGTCTTTATGATCAAGTGGTCAAGAGGGTGGGTTGATCTTTTAATAGGGTTGACCTTTGTTGTAGAAGCGTGTAATATTTGATGCTATAAAGGATCTATTGGCTAACAGTTACATATCATGCTAAGGTGGGTTATGAAATTTGTGTTGTAAATATATTGTTACTATACTAAATATTACATATTTTATAGTAGGAGATCTAAACCTTACCATTCTTATTATTTTAAATGTGTTAAATTTTAGTATAAAATAAAATGTGCTTGAAAAGAATTTTACTTACTAACAAGTATTTAAAAGAGTTGGTCTTTTGAACAATATATCTATTTTGTTCTAACTAGGTCAATTTTTCTGAAAAAAAAATTACCCAAAAAGTTTGAGCTTTCTTAAAAGTTTCACTTTCTTTCTTTATGAATTGAAAGATAGGGACTAAATCTCATCAAACCTTAGGACCATGTATATAGAGAAATGAATTAAAATCAATTTTCCTGATACAATATTAGCTCATCTTCCCATGGATCACTAAGAATTTGGACCTTGATTTATGTTTTAGTGTGTTATTTTCTCTGTTTCATACACATTTTCCAAATTAAGAGATGTTCTTTCTTGAAATTCTATCTGAAGCTACTATAGTCAAAGCTTTTGTTTGGACAATGATGCTCCATAAGTTTACTATCATCAAAATATTGTAGTAGATTCGCAAATGTAACATAATTATTTCTTCTAATTCATGATTTTTGCGTAATTAGGTTATCATATATTTTGGGGTAGGTTTCTCCATTACTTGTATTTTTTTTTAAAGATATCAGTACCTTCTGCAATTAGTAATTAATATTTACCTTGTCCTGCTTAAAAACACACACAGTGGAACATAATAAATGAGAAATCTTATATGAGAAATGAGAATATAAGTATAGACTATTATTAGATCATATTTTAATGATAACACTTAAAATAAGAAAAATGCACATGATTTTTTTAAGTGGTTATGTGAAGATCGAACTATTAATTTTGACCATTCATTTATTATATACTTAAATTTAGAAAAACTATATGAAAAAACTCCTATAAATTAACTATTGTAATATAATTTATGCAAAAATATATTTATTTTTTCTGTTAGAAGTGTCGTTCAGAAGTTTACCAAAACACTATCATTATTATTGTTGAAGATATGGCATGGTGAGACCAACACTCATTCATTAAGAATTCATTTAAAGCATGTAAATAAATTGGTAACAAACGTATTTTGCCAAAACAAGGAAAAGTCCAATATTTCTTTGTAGACTAAAGTCCAAAATATTTGAAAGGCCCTAGGCTGTCCCCAACTATTTATAACGCTTATGAGGCTATCCAGGAGGACCAGGACTTCCTTCTGATCACTATCTGCCTCTGCATTGTGTACTTTGCTTGTCCCTCAGAATTATAGGAGAAGACCCATTTGATTCCTCCACCAACTTATCACCCTTCTGAAAATCTTTTTAGAGGGAAGTTGATACCTATATAGATGAGGTCGATCCTCTTTAAAATTAGAAGCGAAAAAAGGGAATGGAATTAGATAGGCTCAGTAAGCTTGAAGAATCTCCTCTCTCTAGTGCTTGCATCCGTAGCCTAGTGAAACAACTAACCACCTCTACAACGAAAAAAAACTTGATGAACCCAAAAGACCAAACTTGTGTTGGTGTTTCCCGGGGTCAAAATTCAACAAAACATGGCAAAGTTGGAGATGCTCGTCAGGCACAGCAACAACAACAACAACATAAGAAACAAGTCCGGAGGAGACTCCACACCACTAGACCTTATCAAGAAAGGCTCTTGAATATGGCAGAGGCTCGGAGGGAGATTGTCACCGCCTTGAAATTTCACAGGGCTGCTATGAAAGAAGCAGGTGAACAAAAGCAGCAGCAACAGCAACAAGTCCAAAAACAGCAGCAAAGGCCATCAATATCCCTCCAGCCATCCCAATTCCCAAGTTTTGACCAAGATGGAAAATTTAAGTCTAGGAGAAATCCCAGAATTTATCCAGCATGCACAAGCACAACCAAATGTTCAAGTTACATGGACATGGATGATTTTTCTTCCCATTCATGCTTATCCCAACAACCTCCTCCTTTGGTTCCAAATTCTTACACCTGGCCTTCTGCTTCCCCAATTACTCCACCAGTACCACCCCTTATGGCCGAAAACCCCAATTTCGTACTTCCAAATCAGACTTTGGGATTGAATCTCAATTTACAAGATTTCAAC
Organism: Amphicarpaea edgeworthii; assembly: GCA_014843725.1. Lineage (NCBI taxonomy): Eukaryota > Viridiplantae > Streptophyta > Magnoliopsida > Fabales > Fabaceae > Amphicarpaea > Amphicarpaea edgeworthii. Next base: position 21,512,517 of record CM026322.1, on the reverse strand, counting down.
AACTTAGATGGCACCCTTCACCTCAATAACTCATCATCATCCTCCTACTCATCTTCTCCTCCCCAGGAGCTTCCTTCCGTTGGAATAACATCACAGAGAGAGGGGTTGTTTTCTTCATTGGTGGATGCTATTGAAACCAATGCTGCAAGCCAGGTCACTGGAGGCTTACACACAGCCATGGACGACGAGGGCATGGCAGAGATCAGATCATTAGGAGAACAATATCAAATGGAATGGAATGACACCATGAATTTGGTCAAATCAGCTTGTTGGTTCAAGTACTTGAAAAACATGGAACATAAGGCACCTGAAGCCAACAACACTGTAGATGTTGCATACAATAATTTTGACCAGCCTCTGGAGTTTCCAGCTTGGTTGAATGCGAACGAGAGCTGCTTAGAGCAGTGCTCGGTGGATTATTTTCAAGAGTCTTCCTTGCCTTGGTAAGTTGAACATAAGTTTCTTAATTTTTGTTTATGAAGTACTTTTTGTTTGTACCTCTTATTAAGGAAAAGGAACAGGGCAGTCTGCAGTTTGTTGGAGTTTTTTTTTTCAACAAGTGGGGGGAAATTTAATTAGGTTTCACCTTTTTTTACGCACAAAGATTCAATCTTTTCTCCTCCTACAGAATTAGAAGATCTATGTTGCTGTTATTTTAATTCTTGGTGGGATAATTTTGTATATAAGTTTATTGTGCCTTTTCTTCTTTTGGATCTTACATAGTCATTCAGTATCCTAAGTCCTAGTGGTGATACTTGGACTCTGATGTGATCTAGCCATCTAAGACTGAACTGTAAATTGAGCTCAAATGGAATACAATTAAATAGTAATTACCCTGGCTGGTTTCAAGTTGAACTTGCTAAACTTGGTTGCGGAGCACGATTTTTAGGAGCCAAAATTCGAGTAGTTTTCTTTTTGGTCAGTCTATTCATTTAAATAGTTCTTTCTTTTCATATCTTTAGCCAAACTTGAGTGCTTGGAGGGGTTTACCACCCTATGTGAAACCTTCAAATGGTTTAGAATTTTACCCCTTAAACGCAATCTTCTGTTGTGTGTTGGTGTATGAACTATGATCTGCTCTTTGGTCACGTGAAAGCTGTTAATTTCCTTCTTTGTGGGCTTTCTAGTAGGCCTAGTGGAACAGTTTGTGAGGCTTGGTCCAGTGGATTCTTGATGCACGTCAGGGACCGTGTAGCGGTGTATAGTTAATGTTTTTTTTGTTAAACAGATAGTTAATGTTATAAGTATTTTTAAGAAAAAAAGTAATTATATATATAGATATATTTTAGTATTTATGTTAGACGAGTTATGGGCTTTTATTGCAAACGCTGTATTAGTTTGACTTACCCATAATAGCTTATCGGTAGAGTTCTATGTTTTTCTTTAGTCTAAATAATACTACATCCAAATAGTACATACTTTTTGTGTTGGTTTTGGACTTTTCAATCTATATATGCTTCATACTAATCGTTTTTTTTGACAAACAGCATGGATATTGGAGATATTGACAGTATGGATGACGATTGGTTAGCGTGACAACTACAAAAGGATAGGTTGTTTTCGTTAAGTCAATTTCTTTCGGGCACTATTATTGTAATCATTTTAGTACCCCATTTCACTGCTTTATTTTTGGATAATAAATAAGGCTTGCAAAATATAGCAGTAGAGGGAGGCAAGCACCATCAATATGAGTGATGAACATTTTTTGCTCCCGTTTATCCTCTTAATATCACAATGTAATGTAATTTATGTTGCGATATTCAACAATATCACCAATATGTGTAATTCTCATTTTAAACTGCGAGTGAAGGGAAAAACAAAAAAGTAAAAAAGAAAACAACGGTGAACTTGGTAGATCTCTTCGGTCATTGTTTTGTAGGACTTGTTTTATTACGCCCTAGGACCACTCTCTGCTCCATCTTCTAAAGCAAACGAAAAAGGAAAAGCCAAAGCAACCGAGACAAATGCCGAAAACAAAAAGTTAAGCATAGTGATCCATTTTATTTATTTTTTTGAAATTTGAATTTAAGAATAAATACTGCCTTATGCTCACAACAATTTTTTCGCCTGCATAGTAGAAAATTTTAATTCCTTTACAACAGAATTTTTTTTATCAATGTATTCTAAAAAAAAAATAGAAGTGATAATCGCCAATGTTATATTTTTTTTTGTTCATGATATCTATCGCTGTTGAATTAATGCACTTATCTGATATGAAATAAGAAGTCTATATCATGAAAAATCAAACGAAACTAATTGGAACCTTTAAGAAAAACAACACTTTGTGTGAAAAGAATTGGATTATGATTTATTAGAAGTGATGGTCACCATTATTGGTACATGTCATTGTTGAATTGATGTGAGATGAAGTATGAAGTTTAAATTGCGATGCTATTCTTCTTAAGTTCATGCATATACACACTAATGTCATTGTTGGAAATGCTTTCTAAGGTTTCCATGTCATTATTATTACTGTTAATAGGCACAGCACCACAATGTCTTCTACGCATTACGGAGGACAATGATTTTGATCGTTCCATCAACATCTCCCAAGTGAATGAAGTTGCTCCATTGTTTTTAGTTCACTCATGACACATTAAAGAAAATCGTCACCACATCTTCCTTTTGACATTTCCTAAGCTTCTTTTATGTTTCCGAATAGAACCCATGAAAGCTTAATTTAGCATTAATTAATAACCTCACCTATGGTTATTGGTTATGATAATAATGGCATCTAAAGCAACTTGCCCCAGTGTGATTGTTTGGCTTCATGACTTATATCTCTTCTCAAATTTCTAATAGTATCAATGCAAAAGGAGTTTGGTTTGTAATTGATAGTATTAATTGATTCGGATTAAGTTGGGATAGAGATCGGAGAGTTGAATTAGTGAAGGTCCAAACATTCATTCATAACACTAAAAAAACTCCTATTGAACGGTTAAGAGGTGCTTTCACTTTCCACATGCAAGCAGGGCCACAGTTTTTTGAGTGAAAGACAGGTTAAGGGATAATGCTAATTCCGTGTCCAATCAGGCATTCAAAGTATAATACAAGGACTGCCATGCCAAACAAAATTCTTTTCTCATAATATTAGCATTAGAATTTAGAACTAACACCAAAACCAATCTGTTATCAAATTACTCCTAAGTAGCTGAGGCAGAGCAACTAATTAATTAAATAAAACATGAGACATCATGTAGCAATGACTATATAGGTAATAGCCATTCATCATCCTATGAAGAAGAGACAGAGAAATTAAACAAGGAGGCAGCCATATGCCGAAAATGAGGAATTAAAAAAGTATAGAATTTCAAGCAAGGAATAATAATAATAATAATAATAATAATAATAATAATAATAATAATAATAAAATGAGAAGTGGAAGCATTTAAAGAGCAACTTAGAGAACTAGCCTTATTGATCCTAAGCATCATAGGTTTGACATAACAACACTAGTATTGTTGCAGCATCAGTTGTTGAGAGTTGCAGGGTATCTGTTGATGCAATCAAGCCAAGGGTTCCTAGAGGGTTTGTTGACACGGCGCATGGCACGCCACACAACACTGTTGCACTTGAAGCCAGAGCCAAAAGCAAGTTGCCAAACACGGTCTCCTCTTCTCACACTCTCTTTAGCTTCCATGTAAGCCAACTCATACCAAATGCTGCTGCTGGAGGTATTTCCGAAGCGGTGCAGTGTCATCCTAGAAGCCTCCATGTTCTTGTCACTCAGTTCCAAGTTCCTTTGGAGCTCATCAAGAATGGTCTTGCTTGCAGCATGCACACAGAAGTGCTCAAAAGCTAGTTTGTAGTCAGGAATGTATGGCTTCTTCATTGAGGGTGAGCTTCCATCATTGTTTTTGTTGCTGCCAAATAAGTGCCTCCACACAAGTGTTCCAAAGAAGAGAAGCTGCTCTGAAAAGGGTAGCACCAAGGGTCCTAGTGTGGTGATGTTGGTCTTCAGAGCATCACCACCAATCTCAATTAAGTCTTTGCTTATCTTTAGTCCCTTCATTTTTTGCTCATCTTCCTCTTGGTACACACACCTGTTGTTATGAGTAAATTAAGTCACCAAAATAATGGTGATTTAGTTGATGAGTAATGATTACTAACAACATTCAGAAATGGTGAAACAACTTGGCAAGTTCCATTTTTTTTTTTTTTTCTGTTAAAGTATATTGATTATCCTTGTTTGTGTTGTGTCTGCTGAGTTATTAATTAGACGGTTGGAAGATGGAACTAAAATGTCAACCCTCTTTAAAATACACTATCACATCTAATGGATTTTCGGGATCTTTTTTGCTCAACTTTTTCCAAATTTTGCAGCAACCACCAGTTTTGTCTTTCGCCTATTTAAGAAGCTTTCTCGTTATTTATTTATTTATTTAGGATTGCTATATAATGACGACAATAAAGTTTCAATCTAAAATCTCATATAAATTACTCAAATCTTCTACTATTAAGTCAAACGTAACAAGTTATTTATAATTGGTCAACATATAGACAATATCTGTCTTTTGTGGTGGATCAAATTTACTAATTAGATGTTTTTGGCTAACCGATATTATATACTGTTTGAAACTTTTTTGTAATTCTTTTTTTTCACAAACGATTACGTAAAAATGTCAACGGTATATTTAAATACATTATTTTAAAATGATTTCTAAGTAAGAAAAATATGAAAAAAATAAAATTAATTAATTTATAAATTAAAATTATCTTTTTTAATAATTAATTAGGGAACTTCATTAAAAAATATATAGAATTTCTATAAATTCGCTAATGAAAAAAATAATTTTAATTTATAAAAAAAATAATTTTATTTTTTTTTTTCATATTTTTCACTCTTATAAAATGTTCCAGCAAGCCAAAAGTATTAATCATGATATAGAAGCACTTAAAAGTCCAATTAGGGACCAGGGGGTCATAATGGTGTATCCCCAACAACCTTATGCCGTGCTCAATTATCTTTTAAAAATATCCAAAAAGTATAAACACACAGACTCATCATCATCCACAATTCTAAGAGCATAAATAGAGTTTATTTCTTCTGCTCACATGTCCACATTGAAAGCTCATAAATTAATAAGGGGAAATATATGTCCACATAGATTGTACTTTTTTAAAGAAAATATTATAAATTGTAAGATACGTTTACGAAAATTATAATAATATTTGAAAAAAAAAACAACTTCCTTTAGTGTTTATTTTTTTTTTATCATAAGCTAAAAATAGTACTTTATGAAAAAACAACATACAAAGTTAAATTCTTTTTTTATAAGAAATTGTTATTTAATAGAAATTAACAGCAACATATTGTTTTAGATTAGTCAAATATCTGTGACATCGAAATTAATCAGTTTAGGAGACTTTACATGAAAAAGCTGCATATTGATGCAGTGAAGGTAACTTCTCCTAAAACGTGTCGACATTCTTATTCATCTCTTATTATATTCTGATACGTCAATTAAAATAAAATATATTCTTTTTAAATTTTTAAATAATTTTTATTTTATTTTAATTGACGGTGTCATAGTCGAATTATAAGTGGTCGAACCGGAATGGGCATGGCTAATCTGGACTCATATAGATGCATGCAAGTGCAACAAAACGACAAGTTAGTTAATTACTGACCTGAAGCTGCGGTCATCGGCGCCCTTGTGGGTGCGAACAATGTGTTCAAGACGGTACTTGGAGCGGCTATAGTCTCTGCGACGGTTGGAAAGCAGAACGGCGGAGCAGCCCATGCGGAAGAAGCAGTTGGGAATAAGCATAGACCTATCCTTACCCTGGTACCAGTTGAACCCTACCATCTCAGTGCTCACCACCACCGCATAGTTATTCGGATTCGCCTGCAGAATATCCTTCGCCAAATCGACGCCAATTATCCCCGCGCTGCACCCCATTCCTCCGAGGTTGTAGCTCAGAATGTTCCCCCTCATCTTGTAGTGGTTTATGATCATCGCCGACAGCGACGGCGTAGGGTTGAAGATGCTGCAGTTCACCACGAGGACTCCCACGTCCTTTGGCCGGACGCGGGTTTTCTCGAAGAGCTCGTCGAGTGCACCGAACATCACCATGGAGGCCTCCGCGCGACCCTCCTTCATCGTCGCGGTGTTCTCGGCGCTGCCGGACATCACGGCCTTCGGGATGTAGGTCTCGTCGCCGACGCCGGAGGACATTAGCATCCTCTTCTGAAACTCCAGACTCGATTCGTCGAACTTCCCAGATTTCCTTCCTACCTCCATCAACTGCTCCCTTGACACCTGCACCCATGCCATGCAATTCACTCATGTCAATTCATACTTAGAAATATTATAAAATTAAATTAAATTATTTTTTTCATACTATAAAATTGACATCTTTATAAATTATATGAAGAGCTTTTATAAATTACTTATTAAAAAAATAAATTTTAATTTATAACAAAACTATTTTTTTTTCAGTTTCTTTTACTAGAAGTCTTTTCGAAAAATTTAGCCCCAAACATATCCATACTAAGAATTTTGTTCGGAAAGCAACTTAAAAAACACCTAATAAATTACTACATCTGAGTATTGACCATAAATCTAGTCTTTGGGTTTTTAAAAACTTCAAACTTCACAGGATATATGATTTGTGATTGAATATACTATAAAACTATTTTATATTTTCTAGGCATCATTCTTTAGAAAAAAAAAAAACTTATTTTTTAAAAAGATCTTTCAAACAGTTAAAAAAGTAACTATTTCTTCTAAATTAATTTTGATCAGACATAAAAAAAACATTAAACAACGAAATTACACCATTAAGATAGATTACTTGACGTTGTTTCCATATAGATTTATAAGTAAATTGCTAGTAGTAATTACTCCATCCTACTTATAAATCTATTTGAGTTTGAAAAACTAATTACAGTATTTCTTTTAAAATTCTTTTAGTATATATAAACTGAAAAAACAATTACACGTATTTAAAAAAAAAAAAAAAACTATAAGGAGTGTAACTTTACTTTAGTGTGACAAAAGTTAACACCGATCCGGAGGAAATTTAAGCTAACCAATGAAATGGTTGTGTTTAAATAAACGAAAGGAACGAGAGAATAAGAATAACTCCATGAATCCACCAATGACATTGAAAATTGGTTTGGGTATAATGAAGCAAGCATTTATGAACGAAATAAACAATGACAACTAGTCGAGTCGTAGTAGTGTATCATTTTCCATAAGAATAAGTAGTTCGTACCTTGAGTTCATCATCGGGTTTATAACATGCAAAATCAATGAGGTAAATGGGACGTGGCCTGGACATGAAGTAGACGGATAAGGTGAAAACGAAGACCCCAAAGGAAGCGAGAACCGTAGCAAGGTCGTAACGCGCGTCTTCCCAAAGCTTCTTCCAAAGGTCCTCTTTGCTGAGACTTCCAACCTCAGCACTAAACACCACGAGAAGGATGGGTATTGTGAACAAGTAAATGCCATGGTTTATGAGATAATGGTACCCCAATTTCACGTACTTAAGGTTCACCGATTGTAGAAAATCAGGTAAACGCCTCCTCACCCTCACCGAGAAGGTCAACGACCCTGCGTTCGGTCCTGACGACTCTATTCCACGGTTCACTATCTCCGCCGAGAACAAATCACGTTCACTAGCCATGCCTCCTCCTTTAACAAATAATTATGTGAATGCGTGTGTGTGTGGGATTAGGATTATGTACATATATATATTTTTATATATACTACCTAGCTAGCTACTAGTACCAAATTGATAATACACGAGGTGGGTGAAAATCAGTTAATGCTAGCACCTAATTGATGTTTGTGTAGTTGAGACTTTTCAACAGCCTTTAATTTCTTCATTTAATGTAAGTGGGTGCATGAGTTATAGTCCTAAAAGACGAGGGAGGGGGTTGCTGCTATATCCACTGTTTCTATAACCCTTTTTTCTTCTGTTCTTTTCTCCTACCCTCGATCTCTTTGTGTTATAATTAGCAAATTAATTTGTTGTTACATTGATTTATTTATATCTATCGACCATCTAGTTGTTGTGTCTCTTGTGTGAACCATGAATGTTACATCTAATTCGTCACACCAGCTGGCGCTAGCTCCACGTGTACATGCAGTTGGTCCAGTTTAGCTGCTTCTCTTAATTATTTCATGGTGGTAAAGTAACCTTTACAGTCTATATGCAAAATAAAACTTATCAAAGATGTTGACAACTCATTCTCTTGCAAGTACATAGTTTTATTAACAAACTCTTTATTAGTATCATAAATCACAAAGCTAGTTAGTTACAAATAATTAAGAAATAATGTAATCAACAAAATCATTTCATGAGACGTACGTATATATATATATATATATATATATATGGAGTATGTTAGAAACATCACTTTTGAACCCATTTAGCAATATTTGACTAATTTTGTTGTGTTTTGTGTTTGGTCTCTGGCTAAGCATGCAGACTGAGATTGCTACAACTGATAAATGTTCCAGCGCTAACCTTATGACGGCAACAGCAGTAGCAGCAAGAGAATGAAATGAAAGTCACGGTTGAGAAATAAGACCGAAAGTTAATAAGATGTTGATGGACACTAATGGCCAGTTTATTTAATTAGATATTAATTCAATGTAAAAAATGTTGTAAAGTTTTTTTTTTAAAAATTAATATTGTTAATATCACGCTTAAGCTTATGCTATACTACTATATATTATAGAGAAATGAATGAAAAATTTAGAGGGCAGACAGCAAGCATGGTCCAGAGGATAACCGTAACCTGACAACATCACAGACAGTTTTGAGTGACCTGTAATGTGTAATGTAAAGTAATGCGTCTTTAAGAAGATGGGCAGAGGAGAAATTTATTGTAGGTTATGTTATGTTTGCCTTATATATTTTCATAACTGTACTTTTCAGAAATTAAATAATCATGTTTAAAGTTTGGTCCAATACTAAATATGGTTAATCAAACGCTAAATGCTCCTAGAATATTTCTCAATATGAAAATTAAAACATTATTAATAATTTATTTATTTTTACTATTAAATCAATTTTATAACTCCAATAATCCTATCTCCGTTTAATAATTTGGAGATATCGTTGTGGTTGTGGGGATGATGCATGTGATTTTTACTGAGTCTGTCTGTGTCTGTGGTGTGGGTACCATACTCGTACAAATACACATAACACAATGATAGTTATATTGCAGGAGGAGCAGCGTAATTAATTACTCGATCAATAGTTGTTCAGTGTATTGGTTAGTGGTTACTGCTCTGTACTAGTGAGTGAGTATTGAATAAACCTTCTAAGTTTTCATGTCATGTTACAACTACAATCCAACAGGACATGACAAGTGGCTAACTGAAGGGAGGAACACAACCATGATTGCAACTGCGTTACCCAAATGCCTTCAATTCTCATGTGCAATTGGGCCAAAAGAAACTTTTTACTTGTAGGTCCTCTCTTTTTTTTTTAAATAAATAAATAAATATTTTTTTAATACGTAATATACTTTTTTTATTATTTTCATACGCTTTTTTTTAATTTCATTTTAGTAGTTAATTATATATTAATTAATTGATGATGTAATAAATAGGATGTCAGGTTATTGGATTTCAATTCATCACTCAAAATCTTTTATAAAAAATATATAAAGCAAAATAAGATAAGTTAGTGATAGATTAAGGAGGTAAAAAACAAAATATTAATGGATTAAATAAATTTATTTTATGAGTGATGATAAAGGTTGATGATATGACTTTTTTTCTGTGTCATGTCATTATTTAATAAAAATAATTAACAAAAAGTGATACTAAAATAAAATAAATTTAAACAAAAAATTGAAAAAAATGATAAAATATGAAATAAAAATATATTACACGTAGAAAAAAACTATTTAAGAAAAAAATATATTTATTTAAAAAAAATTATGGAAGATACTTGAAGTAACTTTTTAAAATAATTAAAACTTGATTTCTTTTTAGTCTCTTTGTTTTCCCAAAAGTTTAAACAAAACGTTAAAACTTTGAAAAAAAAAATTTCTTCTTCTTTATAAAAAACTAAAACAAAATAATAAGAAAAAAAAAAAAAACTTTTCTGCAAGAAAGTCCGTGAGTTTTCAACCAGGCCCCAAGTGCCCAACAACATTTTGTCTTTTAACAGCTCAAGGAGAGCAGGTGAATCGTGAATATAACAATCAATTTTGCATCAGGGTGTTAAACAGAACAAAAAATGCATATATAAATTCTAAAGCTAATTAATGATTATATTAAAATTAAAGTATTACTCTATTTATGAACTGTTAAATATGTATTAAAACAAAATCAATATATCAATGACTCGTTTCGTAAAAAGTTATTTAACTAATTCATCTATTATCCATTTTTGTACCCAAAGACTATAGAGTTCAGGATCCATTAATTCCTTAAAGATTTATGCTAGCTTAACCAATGAATTTTGGATTATTTGAACCAATTAATTACAAATTATGGTATTAGATATTAGATATTTTATTATCCATCCAATAATAAATTATAAACTATTCATAAAATAATAACAAATTAGAACCCAATGTAATAATCAATCCATTATTATTATTTTTATAACTAGATTATTGAATTAAACTTATATAAAAATGGGATTGGACGAATAATGCATAAATAGGTTAAATTGTCACCCCTAATTTACCAATACCTGTTGCATTACAGAATTGATGCGTCTAGGTTTTGCTGAGTAACGGCCAAAAATACTTGTCTAGAAATTAAAAATAGAAAATATTTAATAAAAATGTTTTCGTTTGAGAGAAGAGAACTTAACAAGTGTTACCTTTCCTTTTAAAAAAATACTAACCACGTAATCTTTTCATACCATCTTCTCAATAAGTGTCGTAAGACTTTCATAGTTTCATTACTAACATTGGTCACGTTTTATTCCAGAATACTATTATAAAAGTAAGGATAAAGATGTAGGCATGACTATTTGATAGCTAAAGATGTGGACATGACTACTTGATAGCTTTAGTGAAGAAAAAGATTGAAGAAAGACAAGTATAGATATAATAAAAGTGTGCGTGTGTGTGTGTTTGTTTAAGGGACATGTGAATGGTGATGCAACTCCTAATTAACAGAGTTATTTGAAGTATTTGAGCATAACTCACAAGTGACCAAATTTAACAAAAAAGAATAAAATAGTTTGGGCAAGAACTCCACTTGTCATGTCATGTGAAATATATTACACAAGCTAGCAAGCAGGTCCAGCGCAGGCATATTTATTATTTAAGAAGTTGACGCAACAAACATTGCCTTCTAAAAGAAGGGGCAAGACAGATACAATACTAATGATATATAACTGTCCTTTAAACCACTTTATTTGGATCAACTTACTCTACCCTTAAAGTAGTCAAGTTTTATGATCAATATCTATTCGTTCTCCCTTGTGTTTTATGTTTATACTCCACACTTAATCTTCAGTCAAACCTGTAATAACTATGTGTTCAATTAGTTAATTTTATTATGCCCAAACCAAATGTCTATATAGTTTTTTCCCCTCTTATCAAACAGCTTTAAGTGTAATCTTTTATGGTATAAAACTTGATGCATAGAAGTGATCATGTTTGGTTATTATTATAGTACTTTATAACATGTTACCTTCGGAAGAAACACATTACCCCACATTCAAAATGTCACAGGTTTTCGAAACATCAACACCATACAGGCTATATATACTTTCGAGATTTATTTACTTAGCGATGAAAGTAGAGAGCAATCCTCAAAATTTGAAACTAGAAAACATCATCCAACACTAAAGTTCTAAGGCGTTGCTAAAAGGTGAAGTAAGCCCACCACCAATGTTGTTGGGCCTTCAATTGTTATTGTTGCCTTAGGCCTGTAGTATTAATTTGTTCTTGCCAATTTGTACGAATATTGTTTAATTTTATATAAAATAATTTCAAAATTTGATGAGTAATTAAAGTTTGAGATAAAATATAAAATTATTAAATTTAATATTTAATAATTCAAAAAATCCACTTTACAGAAAAATTCAACGTAAAATTTAATTAAACATAAATATAAATTTTAGAAATAAATAATAATTATCCTAAAAAAAAAATAATAATAATTGAAAATTTGGAAAGAGAAAAATAAGTGTTAATGACGATAAAATGACATGTTATAAAAAGAATGAAAAAAGAGTGTAATATACATTTTTGTGTTTTAAAGTATTACACTCATTTCTCTTATAAGATTCACTTTTTACGTAATAAAAGAGTACGAAAACTGTTGATAGAAAAAATATATATTATGAAATAATCATAACTCATAAGTTACAAAACACCATATTCATAAAAATAGTTTGTTTTTTCATAAAATAAAATAAAAAAAACTTTTTACAAGTTCAGTTTATTTTGTAAAAATTCTTACAACCAAAATAGCTAAAATTTTGAGAAATTATTTCAATATATGAGATAAAATTTATGACTAGTCTAATTCTGATGAGGTCCACTTACTAAGAAGGTCGGTGAAGAGAAGTTTCAAAATAGAGAAAATGTTTAATAATTATACTTTATCTGTGGTTGTTTTCATTGCGCTGGATCATTGATCACCTCCAATCATATGATATGTATTGACAGAAATTATATATGGAAACTGATCAAAGGCTTTGTTTTTTTACACGTTATGCAATTGGTCAATTTTGATTTTGGTTGCTCAGAATTAAGCCAAGTAATATACAGTTAAGAATCTTCAGTTATTGGAAGAGCGATGTGGTCGGATATATATATGTCGCAGTCCTGGAATGAAATGTATCCTTATTTTATCTTCTTCTATTCTTCATAATGCAAAGTCAATTATAACCATAAATGTTCTGATTAGGTCATCTGTGATATCATCTCCAAATAAAAATAATGTTAATGATCATTTCCACAAGCAATTTTTTGGCCTAAATTATTATTAGGGTTAGCAATTATGCGCTGATTATTGAAAAAGTTGTTCATTAATGTTCAATTTTAATTTTCATTGAAAAAAAATTTGCATCCTTGATTATTTTAATGTAATTATTTGCATCCTTAATTATAAAATGATTATAATTTTTCTTATTCATAAAAATTAAAGACGAGTAACATGGAGTTTACGAAAAACTAAATGATTACATTAAAAATTAGGTTATTAAAATGCTAATTTTAAAATCCATATATTGCACCCTTAAATCCAACTATTTGATTTTATGCAATTTTCTTTCACTGAGTGTCGCTTTTGATGTTTTGCAAGTTGAGTTCATGTTTTCTCACCGCGTGCCTACCTTTTGACTTATTTTTCTCCTATGCTATACATAACTATAGGGGCAGAGCCACTAGTGTGATTTTTCAAAACCTTTTTTTTTCTTAAAAAATCACGAAAAGAATTTCTAATCAATTATGTTTCTCTCATAAGTTAAAATTAAGTTATCTGTAGAGTTTGTTTAGATATAGAATCAAAATGCTTTGGAAAGCTTCTTTATTTTAACTATGCATAAATTGATTTTAACATATTCATAAAAATTGATTATTTTACCTTTTTTTAATCTTCTCATTATTTTAATTGATAAGATTTTTTTTTTTCTCAACAATGCTTAACTTGTAAAAAAAAAGAAAATGAAAACTGATATAGAATATAAGGTAACCCAAAAAAAAAAAAAAAAAAAAGTTAACCGGATTAACTCATCCAACATACCCAAGTTAGTCCACTTCAAGCCATTGATAGATGACTAGCGGGTTCATTGTTTTTTGTTTTATTTATTTATTTATTTATTATTATTATAATTATATCATCTATTATATTTTTACTTATCTTTTCCTTCTTTCTTTTTTTTCTTTCGCTAGATGATAATTTGAGGTGGAATCCACCAATATTTTCCCAGTGTAATGTACTCTCGAGATTGAAATTTAAGGAAAAGAAAATTCTCTTCCATCAAAGTTAACATTATTTAATTTTGATAATTTTAATAAAGAAATTGATTCATTTCCTAATGTTTCTTTTATATTTAATTACATAAAAATAAAAAATAAAAGATTATTAGAAAAAAAAAACTCTAATTAACTGAAGGAAATTTTAAAGATAAGATAAATAAAAAGTAATTAATTAAAATTTACTTATATTGTAATTTTATAAATATGATTTATTTTTTCTATATTATATTTCAGTCCAGCAATAACACTCTTTAGAAAGTCTATTGGTTAGTTTGTTTAAAATTTAGTCTTTTTTAAATAAGTTATTATTTCATAAATAATTAAGATTTATTTTTTAAAATAAACATAAAATTATTGTGTTTAAAGATAAATAATTTAGATAAACACTTAAAAAAAAAATTAAAAATGTTTCTTTTATTAAATAAATACTTATTTCAACAAATAAAGCTAAGCAAACCCATCTTATCAGATTATCAATGAGTGAAGCCATTTTATCATCCCATAAGGATCAAACTCATGACACGATCGAAAACATAACTTAATGCTTTCATGACTTAGAATGTTACTTATGAAAGCAACAAAACAGCAAATAAGAAGAAATTAACTAAAGATATGTATCATCCTTAATAGTGTCGCCTTTGATGCTTGCATCTCGAATTATCGCGTGCGTACCTTTTGACATAATGTTTTTCCCTATGCAATTTCGGGCAGAGCATGTATTATGATTTCCAAACACATTTTTTTTTCCTTAAGTGCTACTATATGATTTTTAAGGTTTTTTTTTTTTTTTTAAATTAAGGATGTTTTTCAACTCGTTTTTATCGTTTTTTTTTTTTCAATCATACTACTACCATATATGAAAAATTATTGTATTGTTCGAAACATATCACATATTCACAATTTTGGTTTTCTATATAACATGTAACCAATTTTTTTAATTAAAAAAATAATTTAATAAAACTCATATATCAACCCATACATAGAGACATAATGGTCCGAGAAACATACAATAATTTCTCCCTACTATACACGTGGGTTAACTCTCACTCGTGCAACACACTCTTCTTCGGCTTACAAATTCCTCCTTTGTGTGTTTACTTTTAGAGAGTGAATGGACCCATTTTCACTCCCACTTTAGTTCTTATCATTTAATATATTTTTTTTGCATGTCATTCAGAAAGTCTTACCATTTAATTTGATTCTTGACTTAATTAATTACTCCACCCATTCAGATTCAGATTGACATATAAGTAAAAAAAAACATACCTTAGTTGGACTAAAATATAAGTAAGTTTTAATTATTTTATAATTATTAATGATATTATTTATAAAATGTTATTCATTTAATTAAAGTTTTATGTCTAATATAATCAATCATCGTTTTTTATTTTAAGGGTATGTGCGGTGAGCATCGTGGTAGAAAATTTGATAATGAAAATATTTTGTTTGATACCGTTAAAAGAATACGATAGTAATATCCCAATCACTTATTATAGTTACATTGTATTTTCTAACTTAAAAGGGAAGTTATATTAGAATCAAATGCCAGATAATATATGATTTTTCTTCTTTTCCTCCTCTATTAATATTTTTATTTAAATAAATAATAAATTATTTATCAATTCTATGTATTATTTAATGATTCTTTTTCTTAATTTATTTGATATATATTAAAATTCATAATTTTAAATAAATTTCAATTAATCACGTAAAAGATAATAAAAAATTGATAATTTTTTATTTAATTAAATATAATTTATATTATATTAATTTATTATCGAGTTTATTATTTAGTACGTATCAAACATCGAATATAATTAAAATTTATTATTTTCTTATCATATTTGTTCTTATCATATCTTATTCTATCATGTTCACTAAACACGTCTTAAATGTAAATGATATATTAATAAATGAATTATTTACTTAATTAAGATTATGAAAATTTAATAACCTTAACTATTTTTATTTTATTTTTAAAATTTTTTTTTATAATTCAGTCTGGAAGGATCATAAGTTTATAAAAATGTTGAATATAGGTCTCTTGAATGAACTACGTGGGGGCGCACTATGTTCAACATGGTGGTGCTTTGGGGTGTGGCATGGTTGCATGGGGGAACAAATTTTGTGGCAGTGGTGTACATTGAGTGGGCGATCATTATCAATAGTATACTGTGCTTTGTGGAGAATATATAGGTTCTTCTTTCTTGAGGTAGGGATATACAGGTTCTTCATATATAGAGCATGGTAATGGCATTTTAGTGAGTGATGGATACAGGAATTTAAGTAGGGAGGGGTTAGAATTTTTTTTATAAAAATAGAAGATAAAAATATATTTAATGTAAAATTTATAAATAAAAAAAAAAGATAAAAAATGAGTATAAAAGTTGTCAATTTTTTTTTAAAAATTGAGAGTAAAATTTGTAATAATATAATATAAGAGTAAAATATATAAGATTTTAAAAATTATAGATGAAAAGTGTCAAATTAATTTATTAAAAGTAAATCTTACAAAAAAAATAAAAATAAAAAATATAATGAAATCAAATATTTAATAATTATAAAATTAAGATATGATTTATTAAAAAAAAAATTAAATAAATATTAATTTAAAAATTTATTTTTTTATTAATATTTTTTATTTTTTATATATATATTAAAAGAGGGAAAGGGGAGGAGGGAGGTTGAAGGGCCTCTGTTGCCCGTAAATCCGTCTCTGACTGTAGTGTTGACATCACGATGCAACAATGATGCTCAATATTTAAAAGGCACGAATTATGATGGTGTGTTCTCTTATGAAGTACTACCTTACCTCTTGTCGTTAATATAATCAATATTTTTTACTTTTTTTTCCTATTTATAAATAATACATTTTATTTTATGAGTAATTTTTTTTTTACTCTTACTTTATTATTAACTTTATCTATTATATTTTCACTCTATTTTAATTAAAGGATTTTTTTTAATTTGTAACATAATTAAATGTAATTATTACTTTATTTGATATTAATGATCTGTCCTATGTTACTTATAAATAGGATCAAACATACATTTTATACTTATTATAAATTATTATAAAGTGTCTTTGGGTGTTGTTTATAATAAGGCTTAGATATAGTAATAAAACTGTTTTCTAGCCTTGTTGAGTTTTTCATTTTTTGTGAAATATAGTAAAGAATCTAGAAACCTCTAAATTAAAAAGGAAATACTCACAGCCCTCAACCCCTTAAGAAGGAAGTACATCAAACCCTAGAACGACCATAAAGAAATACCAAATTTGATAAAATGTGATTATATTTTATGCAATGTATTTTCAAGATTTGAACTCAAAACTACTTTTATAATAGTTTTTTTTTTTCGTCTAATTCTTTTAACCATGTCAGTATATTATATGCATGCCTCTAATGAAGATTGACTCTGTGATTTGATCATCAACCACTTCATTTCACAGCTTCAGTACTGCCAAATGTAATAGCTTCGTATTATCTTCAGCTAGGAACCTTAGTACTAGTTTTCTTAGGTGATTTAGTATTCCTTTAATGATATATGCATGCATGCAATATTCAATATAATACTGTCATTAATTTTATGGTGTTGTCCTGTTGATACTCGGTGTTATAGAATAAACATTTGATTATCGATCCTTTCAATATTAATTGTGTCATTTGTCACATGTTTCCAGATACGATTTTATTTTCCATCTTGTCAATTAATTGGTAAAATTTATTCTAATCCCAATAATATTGAAACTATTTGCTTTAAAACGTTAATTTTGCTATATGTTTGTTTATGAAATTTCTTTCATAAATTGTTTTCAAAACAAACCAGTTTTGTAGTTACTTGTTTTGGATTGAAATGCTTAAAAAAAAAGTGATAGAGCAGTATACGACTTAAAGAAGAAACTGAATTAATTCGTATCTTACTATTTTGTAAGATACTAACATATTATAAATGTGATGTTAGTTAAGGCAAAATGTAGTTCAAGCTAGAGAAATCAACAAAAAGTTTTGGGCGAAAAATAAGATCGAAAGAGATCAAGAAATATTTAGTGGAGCATGCAGAACGTCATTGTCATTTGTCAAGCTATAGCCTGTAGACACTAGTTTCTTTTGTAAGACACATTAGTTAATTTCGTAGAATTTAAGATAGATTAAAGCAGTGACGTACCTTTCTCTAGAACTCCAAATAGAGAAACTCAGCATATGAGCACTGAGCAGTGATAACGTAGGGAAAAATGTTAGTATGCATCAACATTTTTGAACTATTGGTGATGAACACAAACACATGTCTAAAACATTTAATGTAAGAATTTCTAATTAATCATCATTCGTATAAAACATAGTAAGTTTGTTTATCACTTGCCACTATGGGGACCTTTTTATTTTTGTGGCCATAGATTTCTCTGGTAGATAGTGATTTTTGATTTGTTGGTATCAATGAGATATGGAGATTAACAATATTTGCTATAAGTCAGCATAAGGCTTTTGTTGTCTCGATCAATCAAAGATAACAAATCACGATATATCCAATGATAAAAGAGTGATGGAACTATAGCAAAAACGGCGATACTTTTTCTCCTCCTAGAACTAGAATAGGTGGCAGGTGACCAAATTAAGAATGATAAGGAATATATGAATGCAAACTCATGACTACTGTATTCATAAAAAAAAAAACTCATGACTACTGAACCGATTATAATTAAGGATAATAAATGGGTTAAAAAAAAAGTAGGTATGATAATATGCTAGTTTATTTAAATTTATTTGATGAAATAATTATTTATTTTAATAAAATAAGTAATTATTTATTTTTATAGTGTATTTGTCTAATCTCTATCACTTAAAATAAATAAATTTTTACTTATTTAAATAAACAAATTTTATATGTTTATGAAATAATTAATTATTTGATAATTAATTATTTTATAAATATTTATTTTAAATTTAATAAATTAGTTCAATAGAATATTGCGACTAGACAAACATGAATAATAACCTCTTTTTTTTCACTATGTTTTAAACTTGTAAATAATCTAATTTTTAATTTATACATAAATTAACTTTATCTTATGAAGATTTTTTTTCTTATTTTACTTTCTATAAATATTTATAAAAAGGTTTATCTAAATAGAGTCATACTCTCGTATAGTTAACCATTAGATTAGGGGCATTAGTTGGTATTATAATGTGAAATATTATATATATACTTTATTTAATGTAAAACATAATGATTTTATTATCTATTCATTTTAAAGACACTTTTTTTTTATATTTTCTGATGCTTTATTTACTTACGTTAACATATTTTTTGATCTAAAAAATAGTATTTATTATCTCAATTATATTAATATATTAGGTTCAAAATTAATTAAATAAAACAAAATACATAATATCATATAAAAAAAATTATAAAAGTGAAACTAATAAGTTTTATAGTAAAATTATATTAATTTATGAAGTATTTTTTTTTAGTTTTTTTTAAGATAGAAAATGAAATTTTCATTTTATTTAATAAAAATTGGTTCATGTGATTCAATTATTAACTTATTAATTCCATCATTAACCAATTACTAATTCCATCATTAACCAAATAACTAGTACCTTAATCAATTTTACATTCGGATCGATTTTTAAAAGTATGCTGTTACTTTCTTTTACTGCTACCTCTTCTCTATTTTCCCCTTTCTTTCTTATTTCTACTCCAATTCAAAAGGTCAATGGAATATTGATCAATAAGGTGCAGAATGCTATTTTGTTTTTGGTAGAAACTAATTTTAAAAGAAAACTACTGCGGTAGCCTCTTTGAAAGACTTTGACACTATGGAGAGTATGATGTTCCTTAAAATATATGGTAATTGTGCGTTCTTTTTATTATAGATTGTAACTAATCTAATTAATAAAACCATATTTTTAAACACTAGAGACTTTTTTAATGTGTTCAAGTCAATGATTGTCAGTTGTTTCCTGTATGTATGTTTTATATATTTCTTATGTTATTTATAATTTATCAATGGATAACGATAATATACTTGTTTGCGGTTTCAAAAACAACATCATAAAGAAAAAATCGATATTGAAAGAGCAAAACAACATCGGTTCTAAAAAAGTTTATGTTGAAAGAGATAAACAACATCGGTTATATATAAAACCGATGTTGTAAACTCACTTTCTACATCAATTTTTAACGAAACTTAAATTTTCGACATCAATTAGAAAATCAATGTTGAAAGTTCATCATTTGCAACCTCCCTCGCTATAACATCGGTTTCTTAAAATAATCAATGTTAAAAGTCTTTTTCTTAAGTAGTGTGTACCTGACACATTGTATCATATAATTAAGATAACAAATGAAGTTTAATTAACTTATATCTTATATTTTAATTTTAATAATTTATTAATCATATTTTAATATATAAGATTTTAATTTTAATTATTTATCAATTAGATTTTAATATATATCGAATTCAAGTTTAATTAATATATAATTAAAAAAATATTTTTATCCAAAATAGTAAATATCTAAAGTATTTTTAAATTGACTTTTAATGTGGTGATAACAAGTGTAAAATTTTTTTTATTATATTAATATATAAGATATCTTATATTTTAATTTTAATATATATTGAATTCAAGTTTAATTAATATATAATTCAAAAAAAAAATATTCTTACCAAAAATATAATAAGTTTCTAAAATATTAGCTTGCTTTTAATATGACATATGTAAAGCTTTCCATCAATGAAAGTTTATTATATTAATATATAAGATATAAGATAAAATTATATATATATATATATATATATATATATATATATATATATATGTATGTATGTACGTACGTGTGATTGTTAACATCCGTACTAATAAAAGAGGTTAGTAATCAATACCAAAATATTTTAGATTAAAAATATTCATTTTTTATTTTATTTTGTTGATATTTTAAAATTTTAATATTTAATTAAACATAAATAATTTTTCTCTCTTATCAAAATCAATTATCTCTTTAAAAATAAATTATCATAAATGAAAAGAGAAAAAATATTTTTTTTTAAAAATTAAGTATTAAAATACTACAATATCTTTAAAAGTAATTTATTTTAAATAAAAATATTGTTTTTTTTTCTAAAGTGTAATATATATATATACTTTTAAAGTTTTAAGTTGAATATCGAACATATTTTGTGCTCAATTTAAGCTCTAATGAAATTTTAACTTTATAAAAATAATGAATGAAAGCATGATAGATGTAACTATTACAACTCTTCATTGGAGAGTGTGGTTTAATAGTTGTGAGTAGTGACTCTTCATAAAAGGGTGTGCTGAACTATTATAATCTTAATTTTACAATTAAAATGATAGATTTTCTCCTCACTTTCTCTACAAATATATATGTCCTGGGATAGGTAAGATCTGTTGATTAAATAACAAACTTTTATATACAAGTTTATACCAAAAATAGATAAAAAAAAAAAGTTTTTCTCATTAGATAAAAAAAATATGTATAAGTTATAAATAACTTTAGTTGAAGAAGTTTTCCTTATTAAATTTCTCTAGAAACAATGATTTTAATTTTATTTCATTAACCAATAAGTGTTTAGGAGCAATTTATCCAAATAGAGTATGCCATTTTTCTTGACTACACATCCCATCAAATTTGAAAAAGTAGAAGAAGATCACATTTTATAATTTGTGTTATCCTTTTATTTTATTTTTAAAAGATCATTGAGAATTACCCAATTAACTTGGCCTGAAACCAAATAAAAAGAAAATCAAATAATATCTTTTTTTTATCTGATAACTTCTGCAACTAAAATATAATCCACATGAAGTCGTTGCTTATTGGAGCCAAACCCACTTTTTATGCGAGGCTACTATAGACTCAAGCCAAACACCCCTTTGAAGATCACATAGATCGAGATTGGAAAAGAGATAGAAGATGTCAGCTAGGTTTCAAAGCAAATAAGTAAAATCTCTTTTAAGTAATTATTTAAATTCTTTTTTTTTATTGAAAAAAAATCGTTTTACTTTTAATAAGTTTTCAAACATGTTGGTCCAATATTTCCTAATTTTTTAAGAACAACTCTATTGTATATTCACGTTTTGGTATATTTTGATAAATTTATCATGCTAACAAATTGAACGACAATACCTCATTTAATAAATATATGTAGTATAACATTTTATAAAATTACAAACTAACCTCATTTTTATTTAAGAAACATTATATTATTAAATTATATTTTCATTTAATACACACGTTGGTCTTTTCCAATCTTCATGCTTCTAATGTTTTTAAGTTTTTTTCCCCTTCCTCTTCCAATCTCAGTTTTCCTTCTCTCTTCTATTTATTCTTTCTCTTTCATTATATATTTTTTTTTTCTTTTCTTTCCAACAGTGACCAATTCTTTCGTTTTTTTTTTTTCTATTATACTCATTTTTTTTTCTTTTAACATATATTTCCTTTTCATTTTACGTTTTCCTTTTCTTTTTCTTTTTTTCCTTTTTATGTTATTTTCTTTAATTTTCTATTTCTTCTTTCTTCATTTTTTTCTCTTTCTTTTTACAATTTTTATAACTAAATTAAGATTTTATGAATTTAATATTATTTTTATTTATTTTGATTAAATGATAAATGAATTTTATTATTATAAATATAAATATTATATTATGATGTTGAAATTTTTGTATTAAAAGTTAATGTTGAATTTTATACATAAATATATAATAAAAATTGTAAAAAATTAAATTATTAAATATATTTTAAAGACAAAATGGTTTTAATTAACTTCATAAATAATATCATAAATAAATTAAAATAATTTAAAATTTAATTTTGAAAGAGAAAACTAGCATATGAGAAACAATTTTACTCTAGTTATGTAAGTGACAAATTTTTTTCTTTTAATATATTATATAACAATAGAAAATCTCTTTCTTCATCTATTACTTTTAAATATGTATAAAAATAACTATTACTTTAAATCCTATGAAATTGTTAAACCATGTATAAATATTTTGAATAATATTTATACTATGGTGTTGAAATTTTCATACTAAACATTTATTTAGATTTAATTATTTAATATATTTATTAGGAATAAGTATTTTGACTCTATGTTTAATATCTTTGTATAAGAAAATTTTGGTTGATTAATATTTATATAATAAGTAATTATAAATAATTTATTGAATCTATATTTTTTTTATTATAAGATTGTTTTAAACTAATTACTTCATTAATAATATTATTAATTTTATTAATTTAATTTTTTTAATGAAAGAAATTATAAGTATCATTCAGGAGAGATAATCTTATTCGAATTAGATAAAATAATTATAAATGACAAATTTATTTAGTTTTAATTAGTAATTATATAAATTTATCATTCAAATAATATAATAATAACATATTTTTATATAATATTTAACATGTTATTTTTAAAAATATTTTTTAAAAATTAAATATTATTTTGATAAAATTATAATAATATAATATAAATAAAAAAGTAATTATTATAACATAAATGTAATACAAAAGAGAAAAAAGAAAAAAAAATGTGAAATGAAATTAAAAGTTACAAGGAAATAGAGATGAAAAATCTTGGTGAGAACGAGAGTTTAAGACAAATGAAAGAAAAAGAAAAATGAGAGAAAAAAAAACAAGAGAAAACGGGTGTGAGATAAAAAGAAAAAAATTATAATTTTTTTATGAGGAAATAAAACAAGTTCAAGAAATATAATTTTTTTGAAATATATAAAAAATTATAAAGTATTTAATTCATAAAATTATAAAATTAGATGACGATATCAAATGAAATAATAAAAAAGTTAAATAGAAACTTAATTATAAATACTTAAAAGTTTACCTATTAACTATTAATGCTGATATAATTTATTAAATACCATATCTTCTTTTAATTTATCAAATTGACAAAATATATTAATACATTCACAAATGTAAATATTTTATAGAATTATTATTTTTTAATCGGGTCAACTTTTTTTTTATTATGAGCACGTTCAGAAAGTGGTGCCATAAAAAAGACAAGTCAACAAAAGAGACAACGAGTCTACAAGCTCTCGTGATGGTTTGAAAGCATTTTTTTTAATAAAGAACTATTAGAGTATTGACTCTTTCTATCTAGCTTTTTGCGACATCCTAAAAGTACTAATATGCCCTCAATGTTTTTGAACCGACCAATATACAAGTAACAGTACCAATTAATATCTATATCAGTAAATTTTATAGTGGATCAAAAGTTTTTGACGTTATATATATCATTTTGCTCTGTATACTATTAATTCGTTCTCATGCATTAATTTTGAGTCTCTTGTGCATCCAGGACCACGATCACTTTCTTGATTTAAAATCCCCGCACCATTGATGTGTTATCTGAAAAAAGACGTTCCATGCATGACCTTGAAAATATTTACATGCCCAAGTTCACTATCATCATAAAAATAACTACTACTCCTATATCCTATCCTATATATACTACTACTACACATGCATTATGGTGAATTTGATTCAAAGTTTTGTTCAATCATAACCGAAGAACAAAATAGATTGTATTGTACGTAGCCGCCATTGATATAGTGATTGAATAG
This sequence comes from Amphicarpaea edgeworthii, assembly GCA_014843725.1. Taxonomy (NCBI): domain Eukaryota; kingdom Viridiplantae; phylum Streptophyta; class Magnoliopsida; order Fabales; family Fabaceae; genus Amphicarpaea; species Amphicarpaea edgeworthii. Next base: position 21,487,992 of record CM026322.1, on the reverse strand, counting down.
ATAATGGATAGATGAGAGTTCACTAGCTTACACGATGTAAGGTGGGAGATCACGTGTTTAATTTTTAATTGTGTGAAAAAAAGTAATTTAAATTATTGATAATTATATTTATATTGTGCAAGTGAGATAATTAATTTCTGATCAAATATATTGGAGATACCTTGATATTTTATATAAAAAGAAAAAAATAGCACCGGCTAGGCGAGTGAATAATATTTTGCAATATTGGAGCTTGAAATTAAATGGTGCATATAACTATATATATCTGATTAATATTGGCAGTGGCTTGCTAGTGTGATAGTGTCAAGTGTGTGGTCCACCAACAATGAAACATGAGCTCAAAATTCCTAAAGAAGGTAGAGCCATGTTAATGTGTTTGTAAACGTCATACTCTAGAATATCCCCCACGTGCTCAAAATATTATTATTATTATTAGATTAGACTTCTAGAATAAAGTAATAAAATAGCTGGCCCTACCGCGTCTCAGACCATGACCATGATGCACTGTAATCCCAACAACAGAAGGCTCGTGCTCTCACACTCATTTTACGCTTCTTGGGATCAACACGTTTTATAACTTAGACCTTCAAAATCAAAATCTTGTACCTTCAGCCTCACATCTCCCCCCAACCTAACTATTATATATATAACAACACTTCCTCATCCTCCTTTACCGCCGCCAGTTTCATTTGATTGAAATATATATATGTGTGGACATGGAGAACAATAAGCATGCCATGGCTAGTGATCATTCTAACACTACTCACACCACCACCCCAATATCTTCTTCATCTTCTTCTAATAACAACAAGAACGACGATAAGGTATACAAAGGGGTGAGAAAGAGAAAGTGGGGGAAGTGGGTTTCTGAAATCAGGCTTCCGAATAGCCGTGAACGCATATGGCTAGGGTCTCATGACTCTCCTGAAAAGGCAGCACGAGCCTTCGATGCAGCACTTTACTGTCTACGTGGACGCCATGCCAATTTCAATTTCCCCAATACACCTTGCAACATGGACGGCATGACCAATGTGCCTCTAGCTGTGGCTCCTCTTACCCCACAAGAGATTCAAGAGGTTGCTTCTAAGTTTGCAAACCAGGTCCCAGCACAGCTACAAAAACCTCTTCATCATCATCATGATCAAGAAAAACAACAACAACAACCTCAACGTAGTTCTAGTACTACTACTGCCCCCACCACCACTGATGCCTCGTCATCATGTTCTACTACTGTGTATGAATGTGATGGAACGGTGCAAGTGGAGCATGGGGACATGGATTGGACATTCTTGAACGTGTTCGATTACTCCAATGAGGTTGGATTCGACTATGATCTCTATTCTGAGCTACACAAGATGCACTCCGTCTCAGGTGAGTTATTGTATTCCGCTCCACCCCCACCTCCTTTTCAGGGTAATTACGAAGCTGATGATGATGATGATGATTTTTCTCATCACCACTCATTTCTTTGGAATTGGAACTTTTGATATCACTCCACTCGATCCCTACTATGCTGCAGCCAGATTATGATTATGATGATGATTAGTTAATATATAATAAACATCGATCCTTGGCCTTTTGTATATAACTATATAATTAAGTATATATATAACAATAACAAGGACCATATATATATATATATTCCTTACCATAATAAAGTTTATGGTTTTTCTAGTGCTATCTATTCCATAGATTAGCACAGGCTACCAACTAGCTGCATCCATAGATGTTGTCTTACTTACATGTTACATGTTTCCCCTTGTGGGCAATACAATATTTGTACTTTATAGGTTGTTTTATGTATACTGGTTATTCAAGTATATGTTTATATACCTAAGTACATTTGAAGATATATATTGATCTGTCGTGTATTGCTTCTCCTTCTTTATTTCTCTGTAAAATTAAATCTTAGTGGATTTCTAGTACTGCTTTGTTGTGTACAAATTAAAAAGGGTAAGCAGCTTAAAGAACATCAGGTAAAACTTAATTACTCACTCGCGCTCTTTCTTCATTGTTAGGGATTTCTATATTATATGCAAATTTCCATTCCCGAATTTCTTAAATCTAGACAGCAGTTCAGAGTCACGGTACGGTTAGATGCTTTTTTCTAAATTCAAGCATAAATTAGGGTTTCCTAGCTATTCTGGAGATTATCTGTTGCTATATACTACATATGCACCATCGAGACCCCCTTTTTTCATATAACTTGCTAGAGGTCAGATTAACATGTTTTGTAAAGTTACATGGGATTTCTTAATTTTTTTTTTTATCTCTCTCTCATTCTCTCTATCAATTTAGCTGGCATCGAGGCTAGTAGATACTCCCTCCGTCCTATTTTATTTGTAGTTTTAGATATTAAGAAATGTTATAAAATAATTGATTTTCTTATTTTATTTATTATTGTTTTTCTAATTTATCTTGGGTAATGATTACACATATAATAGATAAATGTAATACATTTATTTTGAGAAATGATTATTTTAGTAAATTGATTTAAAAAGTATTTTATTTTTATTTTTTTTAATTGTGGTGTAAAATTTTTAAAATGCAATTAAAATAGGGTGGAAGGAGTATATGGCAAACTATAAATTTGACACTTTGATGAAAGAGATACTACGTATCGTTAGATACAACTTATTTTTAACTTATAAGTAACTTTTAAGTAAAAATTCATTTACCTAAGGACCCATAGCCTACAAGTTTTATTTCTACATAAATTCCAACTATCGATATACAGTTGAAAAAAACCTAGTATGTACCATTTTATCGTACTTTAGTCGCATAATAATTGATAGTCCAGTTCCATGTATTCATGAGTTGTATTGATAGAGTGATTGAATCCAACGATCTTGTTAATATTGTTGTATTGATTTCTGTCTCAGAGAAGAAGCCTTCTTTTTTAAATTTTATCTTTGAAATTGCCCTAATCTTGAAATTTGTTGATTCTAGACTATAATTGTAAATTTTATCTTTGGATATTTTGCATCAATGTTTTGCTTCTTAATGAAATGATATGATCATGTTTTCCAGTAAAAATAAGAAAAGTTACAGTCAACGAGTTATAATGAATTAATAAATTAACTAGTGACTCAACCCAACTTATCTCCTTTAACAAAATAAACCACTCAATCCACAATCAATTAAATCCATTCCAAATTTCAACCTCCCTTGTAATTTTTCACCCTTTCCTCCTTGCTTTTCCCCTGAGTTAAATATATATAAGCTTACTACACATTTTTTTTTTAAAGTTTCAATAATTTAGTTCTTTTATATAAGATTTTGTTATTTACACCCTATTTTTACTAAATACACTTTGTTGTTGAAAATATAAAGGCTTAATTGTAATTTTAGTCTCATAATTTTTGAAATTTATAACTTTTCTCTTTAGTTATAAATTGACAATTTTAATCCATCTAGTTTTAAAAATTGACATTTTTGGTCTTTTTATCAATTATTAACTAATAATTGTGATTAATGAAGTTATAGAATTAATTAAAAATTATTAAAAAATTGTAATATTTTTTACATGAAGAAAAATAATTAAAAAATAAAAAATCATTTTTAATATTATAAAAATTGTTAATTACCCATCATTCAAAAAATATTTTTCATATTAATTTTTTTAAAAAAATCAATTTTAATCCCTTTGAATAATTAATAATTTTTAGTTAATTTATAATCAACTTAATAATTTTATTAATTATAATTATTAATTAATAATTAATCAAAGATCAAAATTGTCAAATTTTAAAATTAGAGAACTAAAATTGTTCATTTAAAATTAGGAGATCAAAATCATGAATTTAAAAAATTAAAGAGACTAAAATTACAATTTAAATAAATATAAAAAATGAGAGGTATATTTAATAAGAGAGGGGATGCAAATAATAAAAATTTACAACAAATGACCAAATAAACACATTTTAAATAACTTGGGACTAAATTAAAAAAAACTCAAAATTTAGAAATCTAAGTCGAACAATTAGTTATAGTTATAACCTGGAAATAAAATAGTGTATTAATATATGTGAAATGTTTTAAGTGAGAATTCATAAATATGAGAACAATAGTATCAAGTTTTTAATTAATATTAAAAATAACCTGAGATTAAAAATTAATTTAAAGATAAATTTAAATGTCAGCTTATTTTTTTATTTATTATTATTTTAATTTAATAACTATTATTATTGATTCTTATATTCTATTTAAAACATCTTCTATATTTGTATCTTATCACGAGAAACATTAATGATTACAAAATTAAAAGTGAATAAACATTTCTATGACGGCAAATGTCCATTCCAAAATGATTGACCTATCATTACCGTACATACACATATATTTATTTATTTTTGTATATTATCATACAATCAAATACTTTTGCTAATAAAACGGTTTATAAAAGAAAGAAAAAAGTCAAATAAAAGTGTGCATCTGCACAGTGCAGATTCCGTACTAGTCGTCCAAAATTAAAGCCGGTGGTCAACATTTGTTTGGTTCGGTCGCTGAGTCTGACTGGCTCGTGTCGTGTTAACCGCGCGGAGGCTCGTCTCTTCTTTTCTTCTCTTTTTTCTAATAATAGAATTAAGTTCCAAATTTTTAATTCTTATTGAATATTTTTATTTTTAGTTTTTAATATTTTATTTGATTGATTTTTTTATTACGAAAGTATTTTTTTTATTATTATTGCTTTCTCTTTTAGTGAATTTCATTAATAAATGATATGTGATATTTTTTTAAATTAAAAAATTATTTTTAAAATTTTTTTAATATCATATGTCATTTAAATAATGAAACATATAACATTATTTTTTTAAAAAAATAATTTTTTTAATACCACATATCACTTAAATAATAAAACACGTGATATAAAATTTTTTAAAAATTACTTTTATTTTATTTTAATAACACGTGTCCCTTAATTAATGAAACATGTGACATATATAAGAGATAAAGACGGATCCAATTTTTTTTTTTTTTAAATATAGGCATATAAGGTACATTTAATAATTATTGAGGTGCATTTAGTAATTTAGGCATGTGTTTAGCAATTTCATAATATATTTAGTTTTTTTTTCTTTTTTCAACTTTGTTACTCTTTCTTCTTCTTTTTTTTTTTTTTGTTAGTTTTTCATTTTATAAAAGAAAACCTTATATAATATGTCTAAAATTATTATTAATATCATGTAATTTTTTTTTCTAAATTATCAAATCAATATCAATTTTTTTTTTTTTAGAAAATCTTATTTAAATATTAAATTTTAATTATTATATAATCAATTTTATCTTTAATTTTTTAAAATTATAAAATTAATAGTAATTTTATCATTTTTTTTTAAAAAATTATATGAAGATTATAATAATATTTTATTAACACTAGTTATTATATAATTATTTTTATCTTTTAACATGTTATCTTTTTTTAATATTATAAATTATCAAAATTTAGTTATGATAAAAACAATTTTTAACTCACTTTTTAAATTATAAAATCAATAGTAATTTTATTTTATAAATAAATCTTATATATTTGATTAATTTTGTTATTATATATAATGAGCTTTAACTAAAACTATAATTATTAAATTTTATTTGTCTTGCAAGCAAATAAATGAGTTGTGTTTGTTTCGCAAATTGTACATTATACACGACGTTATAATCATGAGTTAACATCATCCACAAGAGGTAAAGGTTAAAAAACTTAGGTGATAATTAATCTTTGTCGGAGAACTTAGTTGACCACCTTTAATGGAATTTTCTCTTTTCAACTATGTTTTTTTCATTCACAAACTCAAACTTGAAACCTTGTTTAAGAGGAATAAATTCAGTTATCATTCATACCAACGACTTGGTATTATATTACATTTATATATATTATATAATAAATATAATTGACTTATTTATATTAATTATTTTTTTCATATTAGTAAATTTTATTTATTATTAAATATGAAATATCTAAATAATTTATTTAATTTTTTTATTAGATAATTATTGTTTTTATAATTGGTCCTTGTGTCGTTCAAGTCAAGATATGCCCTGATCAAAACTAAATTAAATACTAGTATCGATCACACGAAACATTAATAATATTTTAATTACATAAACATATTTTGTCCTATAATTAATCAATTAACTATTAAGTAGACATTTTCGTCACCCTACTTCCAAAAACACGACACTCCCTCATAAATTCTTCAACTCCAAAAATAAATTAAAACAAAAGCTAAAGTTAATTTGTTCATATTAATACTTGTAAGCTGGAAGGTGTTTTTCATCAGTTTCCCTGGATTTTAGTTTGACTTCTCTGCTTTTGTCCATAGTCAACGGTCAAATACGTGGTGTTTTCCTTTTCTTTTTATTCTCCCATTTATGTGGAATTTCTAGAACATTAATTATAAAAACATAACCAGGAGAGTGGACTTTGAACAATGTTCATTCCCACACAAATGTTGACAACGACGAAATTGGATAATCCTATATATATATAACATGTTTCACAAGGTGTGATCACAAGTAGTAGTCAATAAATTATTTGTACTTTCATACTTGTATCGTACTCTACAAATAATGTCAACTTCCCAATATTTTAATTAGTTTCAACCGAAGGTGAATAGGCATGATAGAAAGAAACTCAGTTGTTGTTTGCTGAATATAATACCAAATTCCGTTTGATACAAAAACTATGGCTGATAAGATAAAACAACTACAAAAACCATAACAGTGCAAACAAAAAATTTAATTACAACAGGTTTTTTATTAGTTTGGTGATGGACAATAAACGAAGATAAAGAAAAAATGATGATCAAAGAGGATTAACACTATTTCAATTTCAATTTTTACATTGTTTATTTCAGTTTTTTTTTTTATAAATCAAATTATCCATTGTCAAATAGTATGTGTTCAATCTCTTTCTCCGTCTAACTTTGTTTTGTGAGCTCATTTAAAATTTCACATGGGTTATATTTATTATTTAGAGACAAAAAAGGTAATTAAACTTAAATAAAAATTTCTTTAATATTAAAAGGAAACATTCTTTCAAACCATTATATAACAAAAATGTTAAGAGAAAAATGATAACGTAGGAGGTGTAAAACCATTTTATAATTTTAATTAATTTTAATTCTTTATTTATGATAAAATAATTTACTTTTATAAAATTATTTAAAAAAATCATTAAAACGATGAAAAATAAACGGTGCAAGAATATTAATATCAAAGGTTATTAAAAAAAAAAACACTAATATTTTCTTTATAAAGCAAAATAATTCTTTTGTCGAGACACTCAATTCAAGAGTTACACGAAGAGAAAGAAAAAACACACTCAACTCTTGATTCAATGGTCATATGTAAGGGGTAAGGGGTTTTCTTCCTGAAAAACGTGTACGATGAAAAGGAAGACAAGTTTCACAAGGCATGCTAACACATGACTTTTAACTTTTCATATACTACATTATTTATACTGATAATTAATTGAAAAATATTTTAAATATAGCTTTTAATGTACTAATCATTAAAAAGTCACCAATAGAGTTAGATATGGAAGGGAATTAGTCCCTTATAAACGTAATTAGTGTTCAAATTCTCATGAAAATTAAATATATTTACATTTGGTGTACAGTATTTTAAATAAAATTAACTCTGAAAAAATATATATATAAAAAAAGAAAAAACAATATTAAATTTAACAGTTGTATCAATACGTTATAATCATTTATATTATTATAACCATTAGATTTAAAAAAATGAATGAATTGTAAATCTTTTAAAATTATTATTGATGGAACTTGATCAAATAATATAAAAAAAAAAAAACTTTATCCTAATTAATGAGTTCTAAGTATATTCAATTAATTGTACTTTCATACTTGTAATGATACAAATGTCGCATAGAAAAATACAAGTAAACAATTTGGCTCCTCGTGTAGTTTACATTTTAAGAAATTATGACGCATGTACTTCGTGTTTTAAGAAGTCATGACTCATATATTTATGTGTTAAGAAGCTATGACTCATGAAATCTTTGTCTTAGGAATTTATGACTCAATACTTTATGTGTTATGAAGTTATGACTCAGGTACATTGGGTTGAGAAGTTGTAACTAATGTACTTTGTGTTTATAAACAATATATCATTGAGATCTTGTCTCACTAGTTTTTATTTTATGTTTTAGATTGGGTAGGTGATGGAACCCTTGGATAACTAAAAGGAATGTTCTCTTTTGATTTGTGGATTTCATGGATTTTTACCCTTTTTTTTTTTTTTTTTTTTTGTAATTAAGGACGTTTACATTAAGACTTAGATCTAGGTAGTTTAGTTGTTAACATATGTACAATGAAGATATAATTTAGTTTGATGATATGCATAGTTTGAACTGTTTAACTACTCAATTAGAAAATGCACAACACTTCCATCAAAGTCACGTCGCATTGTAAATTAGATGCCATGAGACATTTTAAATTTATAATCCATAATTTAGATTTTAGACATTAGTGAAAAAGACTACGTTATTAACATAGATGGTATGCTTTGATTGAAAATAACATTAATAAATTAATTATTTGAATACATAGAAGAAACTAGATTCAGTCTAAAGAAAAAGAAGAAACTAAACTCTATTCTTTTTGGAGTTACATTGAATTTATAGACAACCAAGATGTTTTAGATTTGAATGTAAAGATACTTATGTAAGATGAAGTTTGCAACATTTGACAAAAAGAGTTCCATAATTAAACAAAAGAGAAATACATGCTTTCTTTCATTTACGACTAAGATTCTATGTAAAAGTGAATGAAGTAAAAATGTAAAGAAATTCATCAAGTAAAAAAAGAAAGAAAATTATATAAGAATTTTTTTTTTATATATATAAGAAAAATACATCATGGTAAATGTTGCATGATTTAATTTAACTTAATTCTTAACTTAAGGTCCCTTCGTTCGAGTTGGTTTATTATTTTTGGTTTTGAAATTTTTTAAAAATGAAAATAGTTTTTGTTTTAAGTTTTAAGTTTTAAGTTTTGAGTTTTAGTTTATTTTTGTTTTTAATTTTAAAAAAGTAATTGCAAATTGATAAAAAAAAAATTAAAGGTGAATAAAATATATTTAAATGAAATTGATAATTTTATCGACAGTGGAATAATAATAACAAAAACAACGACAACAATATTAGTGGCAACAACAATAGTGCGCGATGATGATGATTGTGCCAACAAAGACAACGGTGATGCTGGTGATGACAACAACAACGACAAATGTGTGATGTAATGGTAGTGACAACAACGATAGATAGTAGTGATGACGATAATAGTAATTATAATAACAACAATAGTTAAAAAATAATGATGATGGTAGTAATGATGACAACATTGACAATAATGAGATGATAGTGATGATAACAACATTAGAATGAGAATTGTGATGATAATAAAAATATATATTTTTAAATTAAAATTAAAATTTACAAACCTTTTTATTATTATTTTAAAAATAATATAAAACTATTTCAAAATTAAGTTAAAAATCATCTCAACACCATTTTTCATCTTTTTAAATGCATTGTTTTAAAATTTCATTTCAATACTATAAACTTATAAACCGAAAACTCCATCCATTAACATGTTTTATTTTCATCTTTTTAAATGCATTGTTTTAAAATTTCATTTCAATACTATAAACTTATAAACCGAAAACTCCATCCATTAACATGTTTTATTTATAATTATGACTATTTTTTTTTATTAATTTATCTTATTCGTCGTAATGAAAAACAGTTACTATACTAAAAATGTTATTTATATCACTTACAGTGAATTATAAATTAATACAAAATTATTTATTAATATTTTCATATTTAAATTGTATTTTTATCATATCCGTACAAACAACTCATGTAACACATGAGTAGTATAACTAATGTGTGTAATTTTTGTAGAGAGAAAAAGAGAGAAAAGTAATAAGATTATTAATGTAACAAAGAAAAGGAAAGGGAAAAAATAGAATTATACAAAATTATTATATAAATTATATAACTCATCATAATATTTTTTTTCTTAATATCTATTATTCAGTAAGTAAGCCGTGAATGACACGAGAACTTTTGAGAGATAGAAAGGGGAAAAGAGGTTAATAGAGAAAATAAAGAAGCATATTTTGATTCAGCTCTTTTTTTTTTAGTCAGAAAACAGCATATGAAAGAGTTTATTGTGAAAAAATAAGATTAATCTTTTATATAGGCTTATATGTTTTAAGTTTCTGTGTGGTTTTGGTTTTTATACTTTTTTCTACAGACATTTACTTACTTAATATTCCTTTTGAGTACTTACCATCAAATAGTTTTTTATTTTTTTATTACAAACCATTAACTATAGTTAGTTTAGTGCTAACATGATTAACAAAATGAAAAATATTAATTAAGATAAGTTTTCCCCCTTATTCTGTCTTAATTAGCTAATGACGATCACTTCAGATTTAGAGATCACAGTGATGTAAACCTCTGCTTGAGTATTTTCAATTTGTAATCTTTTCACCCTTAAATGCAAAAAAGGTTTGGCAAAATTCATTAAAACTTTTATTTAAGATTCATCCTACAACAACAGTAGACTAAACCCTTTCGATGAACAAATCAAGATAACAACAGAGAAATCATTGCATCAGAAGATTCGGGTCCATCGTTATTCACACTTGGTATAATGTTATCAGGAGACACAACTTTTACAAACTCTTTTAGTTCTGTAAAGCTGCTATGCTCACTGTAAGGCACTTCATACCTGATCAACAAGGAAAACTTCATTTAGTTAATACTTATACCGGGGCTTTGGTAAAACAAACTCTATTTGCCAGAAGTAGAAAGAACAAAATGCCCAGAGTGATTTTGAGGGATCTAACCCAGATATATGATTCAACCAGATGTAATAAACTAAGACAGCATTAAAGGAGATTAAATCATCACCTTATAATAGTACCCTGCTGCCATCTTCTTCCAGGAGACTTCTTTTTACCTTTGCCGAAAGTCCAACCAGTGGGGGAGAAAGCAACTATAAGATTATACTGACCCTAATTAAAGAAAAGGTTTATGATGATGATTAGAAATGTAGAACTAAAAAGTTAAGATAAATAGTTCGGTATAAAGATCCTGCTCAAAACCTGTTCAGCCCAACCCCCAATCTATTCAATCATGGATCAGTTCTCAAACAAAATATTAGACAAAAGAATAGAAAAAAAATATTATTAGTGTCTAAGATGTATATACTATATAGTGTAGAGTGTAGATCTATATGCGTACATCAAGATATGTTCCTTGACTAGATATGTGTGCTGTGAAAACAAGCAGCAGTACTCACCGTATATTGACTAGATATGTGCTTCAATCTTTTGAAGCTTGCGAGCGTCCACATAGGGGCAACATGAATGTTGCTTTCATGTTCATTTGAAGTGAACCAGTGCATATCCTCCTCCTTAAATTCCAAACATTTTAAAAGACGCAACTTTGCCGCAGTCACATGAACCTTTTTACGAAGCGAACGAGCAACCTCCAAGAATAGCCTTTCTTTTCCTATAAAAACATAGGGAAATAGACAAGGAAAAAGAACATTGAAAATCTTTTCATTTCCCCCATTAATTTCATAGTAGTTGAGCAACACTACCAAAGAAACACAACTCTACACAAAGCTACATTTAGCAGTAGTTAGACAACTAATTACCCAACAGCTACATGTATCAAACAAATATTAAATGGCAAAGATAAGCATTGTAAAGTATCCAGAAATATCCAGAAAGAGAGTTTTATTGAACTTTACCAATTGTATAGCTGCCAATCAGAAAAAGAGTCTTGGGATTAAAAGTTTCTGCTTGAATAGCATCAATAACGAATTGTATTACAGCCTCTTGTTTTGGAAAGTCATACTGCAATGAAACACAACAAATATTGAAAGCAATTATTACTAGGAGTCAAAGGCAACAGGTATATGAACTGATTTTAACAAACTGAACGTAATTAAGTAATTGTATTAAACTATGTGCAAAGATTATCAGAAAAGTGGCTTTACTAATGTGTTTTGGGGAAAAGACTTGTGAAAAGGCAAAGTTTGTTGCGTTTTGTCACTTACTCATTTTTATACAAAAAGCCGTCATGCTAAAATTCTTATTATACTAAATTAAGCATAAGCTTGCATAATGCATACTTACTACTAATCTATTTCTGAAGTAAATTCCAAAACCGTTTAATTCAGACTTGCATATAGGTATGCTGACAGTTTATTAAAATGACAAGCAATATTAGGCACATTAATTGTAACATTCATCAGTGTGTTTGGATAAACTTTTTAGAACAAGTTTTCACGATGAACTTTTTTCCTGAAAGCAACTTTCTCTATCTGAGAAAGAACCAAAATAAGTTTTACTTTTATAGAAAACAAACATGTGTGGGAAATATTAATTTCCCAGAAACAATGCCTATGTTTCAAAAGATTTTTCAAGAAGCTACCAAATAATTGATTATGTCTCCAAAATAACTGAATCAAACATGCACTGAGTTAGCAGACTTTTGTGAGTTGCTAAGATAGTGCTACATGCTACTGCCAAGTCTACCACCATAGATTCTAGAAAACTTGTCTGATCCCAATTAGATTGAAAAATGAAAATCAGTTCATTTTGACTCAATCTCGAGAATCTGGACTATAATGTCCTACTTCATTTTCAATTTATTATGTTATTGAACAAAAATAAATTTGTGGAGGCCAGGTTCCAAAGCAATTCAAGTCATTTGACAGAGATGACTTCATTATTCACATATGGACTCACCTGTGGGTTGCAGTATGTTGTATCAAGAGTTAGAATATTGATAGGACATATCTGCAATAAAGGATTCAATGCCATCTCTTCACTAAAGCGGAAATCACCCGTGTGAAGCACTGCCTAAATGGAGGAAAAAATCTAGTCATTAGTCAATTCTAACACAACAATGGGTAACTAGAAAATGATAGTCAAGCTCATCAATAAGTCAATCCAAGCCACACCTTACCATTCGGAGGTTGAAAGAGTATGATTATGGAACCTGGACAATGGTTGGCATCCAAGCAAGTCACATCAACACCAGCTATTTCAACCTTTTGGTTCAGAGGCAAAACATGTAATTTATCATATGGAATTCCAATGTTCATATTTACAAGCCTAGCTGTAACAGAGGAGCAATAGATCTTTCCATGATTGAATGACTTGGTGAGACCTTGATAATCTGCATTCACAAATGAGAACCACTTGGAAAAGTCTCACTCTGATTATAATAATCCACTTACAAGGAGCTGGAACAGAGAACTCCATTATTTATTTACTTGGTAGTTTAAATTAATGTCTCCAATAAGTTTTAACTTAATCTGAAACTCTAACGTTTTCCTGATAGAGGGGAACAAGCACCAAAACACCCAATCCACAGGACTACACATTTAATGCACTTCCATATATCAAGGATGCACTCAAACTACTTTGTTACTAAATTGTCAGTCCTGATGCACATATTTGATCTCCCCATCATGTAGAGAAGACATACCCAAAAAATTGTTCAAACTTAGTAAGCTAACCCTTTTGATGGAGATCATTGTGTCAAAAGACTCAAAACTACTAAGAACTAACAATCCCGGGCCTACTAAATAGATCTAAAATTGAGTGAAAACAACACTGTTAAATAAATTAAAGGTTAACCAGATTCAAACAGATCATCAACATAACGCAGCAATCAATCTAAATTTATATGTATTTATATTTATATATTATACATAACACATTTATATAATATAATATAATAATAATAATATAAAAAAACACATGCTCATAAACACATTTGTTGCTTGAAAACAGTGACTCTCGCGACTGAAATTATTTTATGATAAAGATTGAATGTTAACATGGAGAAGTAGACTTACGGTCCAAGTGGAAGTGTGTGAGAAACCAGTGGGAACAATCTCCTCTGAGATATTTGAAAGCATCCTGCATATAATAAAAGTATTTGTCAAACACCCGGACCTACATTAAAACAAGATAGGGCAATAATGGTGATGGAATAGCAGAAGCTTCTTCGATATTGACGTTCATATTTTATTGGCTATATGCTGATGAATATCGGACACATATTTTTTTGTTCTTTTTCTTCAATTTCCTTTCCTAGTTTAGCAGGTCAACATGAAGCGTGGTTGATGTGCATGCTCAGTTTGAATTGTCGTCCAAGCGGCCAATAAGCATTTTCTTGAATGGATATGGAAACCAGTTACCAAGCACCACACATGAGAAAACCCTTTTTCCCGGGCAATTATGCGTCAAAAGCACAACTTGAATGTAAAAAACATGGATTTTACTTTTTTCATATCATTTAGAAGAAGCTTTCCTTCTAGATAAGATATTTCCACAGTCAAAAGGAATGCATAAAGGGAATATACATTAACACAAATCAATTACACATGTATTATTTAAATTGCTATTTACCACTCGGAAAGGTGTTCCTTGTACAGCGCACCATTTGGGAACATCACGGAGCTTTCTATTTGTTGGCGTATTTTTTGATTTGTGCTTACGACCAGAATCCAAGCAACTGTTTTTCATTTCCTGTTGTTCTCCGGGAGAGGCAGAAACTTTCTTTTCTTTGGTAACAAATCCTGGAAAATATTCAGTAATTAATTTGTTAGCCACGGGTTTACTAGGTCCAGAGCCATCAACTTTTCTTTCAGATTTGTCATGTTTTAATTTGACTTTCTGGTTTCTAATCCTTCTTGGCTCTGCCGAAGCATCCTCATGTTTCTCATTTGTAGCAGCATCTCCTTTTCTAAGTTCACACAGGGCATGCACAATCTTTTTTCTTGGCCCTAGTGAAGTAATACCCATTTTTAAGAGATCCTGCAGATACAGAACAAAAAGAGGGAAAAAAAAAATCATCTTACATGAATCTTTAGCAACAAAGTAAATAAATTGACACTTAATACAAACAGTAGTCCATTAGTGTTTTACACCAGCATCTCTCCTTTTAATTTGGGATACCAAATATCAAAAGCAAGCACAACCTTATATTTCCAATCACAACTTTATGAAGTTAAGTACTCTCCTAAAAACTTAAACTGTTAAGTCAAGCTCCATGATCACTCTAGGCCAAAGCAAATACAAGTTCCATTTTTTAACTTCAAGCTGAAAACTAAACAAACCCATAAATTCAAGCAACAAATGAGGCAAGAGTTATTATGAACCTAAAACTGATGGAATGAATGAAATCAAGTAATGAACATAAGTTGACCTCTTCTGTGAGACATTGCAAGGTGTCCCAATCAACTTCCTCCCTAACGAAAACATCTTCATACTTCTCCAAACCGAGCCCGCGTAGCCAATCAACCACAGAAGCAACTTTTGGAACATGTTGAGCACCCTTCACGTCTTCAGGAACCGCAACCTGCATAAAATTTGTTAAAACTTACAGCATTAGCTTATGAAATTTACCAGGTAATGAAACTGAGGGAGGAATGAATCAAAGAATCTTACTTCACCGGTTTCGTCAAGACAATTATTGGTATGAAGATGTCGCTGCTCCTCAGTCAAGTTCGAAATATCAACCTGACACAGGGGACACTGAACGGAACTATCTACTGCCTCTAACTCATCGCGCAAATTCATCAACAGATCGAGCTCCGAATCAGAATCTGCATCTGCACAGTTAAGTTCGTCGGTTCTTGAACCCACCAGCTTCGACTCTATCGAGTTGCGAAGATAATTCCCCTTCGTTTTCAGCTCCGACAACGACGCAGAAGAAGAAGAAGGAGAAGACAAAACACTGTCCTCTTCTCCCAACCGTTGAACACTGCAAACAGAAGCGCAATCTAAGGTGGAAGGAATGAAATCCAAGCTGCAGTTCTCAAATTCGCAACCATCGCTGGGTTGGATGTTCTCCTTTCCAATGCCGTGAAGCGTCGTCGTTTTGCGTGTAGGTTTCTTCGATGGCCGTTGATTATCATCGACGGATGCAAGCGCGTGAAAAGAAGACGTTGCCGTTTGAGTAAGAGGGATCTCAAATTCAAATTCAAATTCATCGTTCTCTTCCCAACTCATTGTGGAAATCATCTCCTCTCAGTTCTCTGCACCCGAACTTGAAACAAGACGACGCGCTTTTCAAATTTCTAGAGGGAAAATAATCAAAATATTTCGTACTCATTATATACATCCGGGCCAAGCCCATTAATTTCAACTCTACGCCCAGGCCCAATAAAACTTTTTTTATTCATATATGGAAATGATATAGAATAAGATTCGCTTTATTGCTTTTACTGTTGTTGTCTTCTACGCTGTGGTGGGTGTGTGTGTGTCACACTGTGAATCTGCGGTTCTTTCTTCGAATCAGCGTGAGCGTTGTGCGTTGACTATGGCAGCTGAAGATAAGTGGTGCGTGGTGACCGGAGGTCGGGGTTTCGCGGCTCGGCATTTAGTGGAAATGCTAATCCGTCACAACGAGTACTGCGTTCGCATTGCCGATTTGGAAGCTAGCATTGTGCTCGAGCCCGCCGAGCAGCTGGGGCTTCTCGGCCAGGCCTTGCACTCCGGCCGGGCCCGGTATGTCTCCCTCGATCTTCGCAACAAGGCCCAAGTTCTCAAAGGTAACCATCCAACTCTCTCAATTCTAACAACACTTCTTCTCACTAATGTTGTTTTATGAGTAGTGCAGCATTGGAGGGAGTTGAGGTGGTGTTCCACATGGCTGCTCCGAACTCATCCATTAATAACTACCAGCTTCATCATTCCGTCAATGTGCAAGGTAAAAGTAAAACCTTCACTCTTCTGCAAGTTTGGTTCTTTGAAGTATGAATCCGCCTGAGATCTTTGTTTTCTAAGGGACGAAGAATGTCATCGATGCTTGCGTGGAGCTCAACGTGAAGCGTCTTGTTTACACCAGCTCTCCCAGCGTCGTCTTTGATGGCGTTCATGGAATTCATAATGGAAGCGAAACAATGCCTTATGCGCATTCGGTACACACTTTAGCATTTACCAGCTCTCTTTTTACTTAAATAACAACAAAAAATTCGAACGTGTTTATTAGTTTCGACTTTCATTCTCTCTCGCATGGAACTTGAGTTGAGAATGATATGTTTATCTATCAATCTTGTTATTAGACCAATTGGGGGTGGTTCTGAGCTGAATTCGCTTCTTGTTTCAGCCTAATGATCATTATTCAGCGACGAAAGCCGATGGTGAAAAATTGGTTATTAAAGCTAATGGGACTAACGGGCTCCTAACGTGCTGCATTCGCCCTAGTAGCATTTTTGGGCCTGGTGATAGACTGTTGGTGCCTTCACTAGTTGATGCTGCCAGGAAAGGGAAATCCAAGGTAGATGTTGTTCTTCCACCTATTGATATGGCTTTTAGTGTCTGTACTCTGTACATGTAACTTCATTGTCTGCCATCATTGTTGTACCTTCGAAGTCATTTAGGAACATAAGGTGTGAAATGTATCTATTGGATATGACTAAAGGAAGCTTGGTTTCTATTAGATCTGCTTTATGCTCTGCATCTTGTGTCTTGTTGTTGAGTGAGAGGACACATAAGTTAACCATTAGCTT
The DNA here is from genome assembly GCA_014843725.1 of Amphicarpaea edgeworthii. Classification (NCBI taxonomy): domain Eukaryota; kingdom Viridiplantae; phylum Streptophyta; class Magnoliopsida; order Fabales; family Fabaceae; genus Amphicarpaea; species Amphicarpaea edgeworthii. Next base: position 21,470,413 of record CM026322.1, on the reverse strand, counting down.
CACTGGTTTTTTGAGCCTATTGACTGATGTTATGGTGTCATTGGTGTGTTCAGTGGTGCTGGTTCTTGGATCTGTTTTTGCTAAAGGTTATATATTGTTGTGCATATGTGGAGTCTTGGTAAATATTTGATTACACTAATGACAATGAAATCTTGAAATATTTGTTAGCCTTAGGACCATCTTGATGAATGGGAAACTGACCGTAAATTGAATGAATTTGGACTGAGACTAATAACAAAAACACTTTGTTCTATTACATTGGGTGGGATATGTACCAAAATGGTTGCAAAGCAATATGCATATTTAACTACTTAATAGCAGAAACTTTCTTCAATCTTTCTTTGTGTCTCTTTCTTATTTATATTATTTATTATTTATTTTTCTCTCTTGAGCAGTTTCTTCTTGGTGATGGCAATAACGTTTATGATTTCACATATGTTGAAAATGTGGCTCATGCCCATATATGTGCTGATCGAGCTCTAGCTTCAGAAGGGCCAGTTTCAGAAAAAGCTGCAGGAGAGGTACCACTGAAAGATTCTGTTATTAGCTAGTATCTTTTTTGTGTTTGTAAAAGAAAATTAAAAGGCATGCATACATGGAAGACAATGATGATATATTTGAAGGTTTGGACAGGGCAGCTTCATTGTTGAATGATTGTTGGTTCTTCACAGGTGTATACTTTGGAAGAAGTAAATTATTGATAAAATGATGACGATATGTTGAAGAGTAGATCTCTCTATTTGGAAAAATGAGGAAACATGAAAAAATGCCTGTTAGGAAAGACTTATCAGTGACCTGGTTTGCTAGAATAAGACCGAATTATTGCATTCTCCTATTAAAGGATAGGAAAAAAGTGATTGATTTGCAAGTTAGGAAACTTAGCAATTACTGTTGTGTTTTCTTGCTATCATATTTGTTTTGTAGGCATATTTCATAACAAATATGGAGCCAATGAAATTCTGGGAGTTCGTGTCAGTGGTAGTGGAAGGTCTTGGATATGAAAGGTAGCTTCTTACGTACTCTTAACCATTAGATATATCTTGCTTTTATTATGTTAGCTCTCTTTTTTTTTATTTGTGATTCTTTCCTAATGTAAAACCAAGGATTCAAAACACCCATAAATTTCATGCAAAAATTTGAAAGTTTCTTTTTATTAATAATTAATAATAAATAATTTATAAAAAATACCAATTTGAATCTCAGAACAGGTGTATTTATAATCCTAGAATGGACCAATAGTCAAATCCTAATCAAACATTGAGGCTATCTAGAGATATGGAATTTTTTTTCCTAAATTTAAAAAATTAAATATAACATAAATTACCTGAGATTATGCTATTTAGTCTGCATCACCCATGTTATATATATAGTTAAAAGGAATATGGTGGCAGTTTGGAATTGTCAGATTATAAATAAAATTGCTATGTGTTTATGCTCAGTAAACATTTATACATCCTTTTTCTTTGTTGTGTAACATAGTATGAAAGATGCAAATTTAAGTTGTGCTTATCATCTGGATTAGGCTGAAGTTGCTGTCAATTTGGGATGTTGGATTATGGAATTTTTGGTCATGCTATCCTGGCTTGTGGCTATTATTTGTTATCTATTTTATGCATACAGATGACTTCTTTATGTTAATTTGAATATTGGCTTTGTATTATTAATCAATCATTCATATGTTTTTATGTTTCTTGCTTTTTATATTTAAAATAAATAAGGAACATAATTATGTTTTTTCATTCAGATAAACAAACATGAACACTATTATGGAATTATCAATGCCATTTCTTTGTTATCTGAGTCATGTAGCTTGCAGGCCAAGAATAAAGATCCCTACCTTTGTTATCATGCCCATTGCACATTTGGTGGAGTGGATATATAAGCTGCTAGGCCCATATGGGATGAAGGTGCCTCAGTTAACCCCTTCAAGAATTAGACTCACGACTTGCAGCAGAACTTTTGATTGCTCAAAAGCAAAGGATCGCCTTGGCTATGCACCCATCGTAAAACTACAGGTTCTTCGACATTTCAGAAAACTAATAATATATATGCTCTATCATGGACATTCATTGTTTTGGTCATACTTTTGAAAGAGAAAAAAACATGACAAGAAGGTTGCTAACTCAAGGCCCCCAAAATCACTGATAATAACTTGTTAAGATTATCTAATATATCATGAAATCAAGTATGAGATGTTATTCTTAAATAGATGATATTTCAGTGCATCAAGGTTCTTACATCTATTGCAATGAGTATATATATTAATCCTACTTCTGGCCTGGGTGCTTCACCCATAATAATGAGATTGTATTTTTTCTTGCAGGAGGGTCTGCAGAGGACAATTGAATCATACACACACTTGAAGGCTGAAAATAAACCTAAAACTAAAAGAGAAGGTCCCTCAAAAGCTTCCAAATATCTTGGAAGTGGAAAAGGTGCGACTAATCAAGTATATGTATCTAACTTCTTTGTTTGGGTTTGGGCAATTTGGACTTGCTGTTTTTACTAATGGTCTGGGTTTTTTCTAAAGGAGAATTAAACTGTTAATAGCCATATGAAACTAGGCACATGGCTGCTGCTCTTACATTATTATTTCATATGGTTGAGTGACTTTGATTGTCTCATGGGTCTTGGTTGGATTATGATCAAGAGCATATTGATAGACATGTGATTTCCATAACATTTATTTTCCAGGTCAGAGAAATCAGGTAAAAAATTGTGACAGATAGTGCAGGAAGTTGTAGTTTATGCTCACAATCCTTATCATATACTACCTATGATCCATATATCTCAATCTTTTATTTTTTTACAGCAATATATCTCAATCTTGATAATTTCTTTTTAAAATTGTAATAAAGCATGTATGTGCTTGATGTGCGTGCTCTAAGAAGCCTAAAGCAACAATTGAACTCAAATTCAAACTTTGGAGTTATTGTTTCTTACCTAATTGATTATCATAAATTGACTAGTTATTATCTAGTGTACTGTGTGATCAATGCTATCAAATCTTTTCTACCTACCATTCCAACACAACATTGTAACCAGTCCATGCTGGGAATAATTTTATAGTTACATTAATTTATCTGTAAGTTTTGATTGATCTGGTAATTTGCAGTTGCCGACACATTGCTTTGGAAGGATAAAAAGCAAACTTTCATTGCACTGTTAGTCTTGATTGCAATATACTTCAACTTCATTGCATCAGAAAATACCATCATTAGTGCTCTGACAAAGCTTCTATTGTTCGCATCGATCCTTTTGTTCATTCATAGCATTCTACCTGCAAAAATGTAAGTAGACTATGTACTTTTGAATATTGCAGTTGTCACTTAACTTTGTATGATACGATTAACTTGTCCAATGATGTATTATTATTATGATTATGATAACTATAAAGATAATCCAGGTTTTAGAAGCACTGGAGTTTTTAATGTTAAAATAATTGCTAACTATTCTCTACTTTATGCTTGTGCAGATTGGGATATACTCTTGAGAAAATGCCCAAATCATGGTTTCAGTTATCAGAAGATATGTCACATCAAATTGCTCTCTCAGTGGCCTCATCATGGAATATTGCTGTGAATGTTTTGAAATCCCTTGCAGAAGGGAATGATTGGGTGCTGTTCTTCAAGGTATCTGCATTGCATTGCCTATATTTCCTTGTCATTGCTTGTTGCTGTGATGTCTATGATGTATAAGATACATACATTGATTTGGTTAAATTAAAAATTCCGTTCCTACACTTCATGCCGTTTTGTTGATCAGAATTGCTGACACATCTTTCTCTTGCTGATCAATAGGCTGTTCTCTCTCTGATTATTCTCAGCTTCCTTGGAGCCTTTTCACTGCAGAGTTTGTATACTATAGGTTCTCTCTCTCTCACTCACACAGTTGCACACATGCATGTGCCAGCATGAATTTGTCTGCTTGCCTCCATTTAATTGAATTTATTTATGCAATAAAATTATGACAGGAAGTCAATATTATATATTACTTGAATTCACAATAGATTTGTGACATTGATTGAATTTTGAATCATGTTTGATTACTTTTTATTTCCAAAAAATTCATTTGCAATCAGCATTCATAAATCTGTAGCTCTGTTCCTTTATGGATACCTTGTTGAATAATTTTACTTGCCATTTCCAAGGGTGACAAGTTATATTGAATCACTTTTTGCTGGGGCTGTTACCAGAGGACAAGCTTCTTCGATGCCTCCTATTACTTATGTGTTTTGTTTGATCCCAGTACCCCAATGGGCAATGGGAATGATACAAGTTTTTTTTTGTTTTTCTTTTTTTGGGTGAGGAATGATACCTTTGCGTTTTTTGTCATGGTTACAGGAGCTACCTTGGCGTTTATTGCTTTCTACATATACGAACAGAGGGAGGAAGACATCGATGGCTTATTTATCAAAACACATTCTTTTGGATGCAAATTGAAATCTGATCTCACCAAGAAGTTTCTTTCTTCAAAGAAGGTTGATTGATAGCTTTTGTAGCAGTAGCTTTTTTTCTGAGTTGCACCTTACATACTCGTTGGAGTTCTGCGTATGAATGTACAATAATTGTAATTTAATTTGATATGATACTCAGTCAACTTGCAAAATTTTGTTTATTTTTTTTGAAAATTCTTGGTTTGAGTTTGACGAGTTGTACTCATTAACTGTTGGAATTTCAAACGCATCCAGGGTTGGGGACCATTACATTGAGTTAATGGTGTTAGGCTATGTAGCTAAGTTTAAATTACTAGCGACGAGTACGGAAGGATATTGACAATGACGCAGGGCGTAGTGCCTCACGTAATTGATTCTCTCTCATTTGAGTATTCGTACATGTATTAGGTATTTATAGATATGAGAAATATTAGTAAGTGAATTTTTAATACACTTTGTCAATGGTTAAATGTACCTCTTTTGTTTTTTTTTTAATTATTATTTTCCCCTAAAAATACCCATTTCCGAAATGCGTTAATTTCAATACAATATAGTCTTGGAGTAAAAAAAACACATTATAGTCTTTAATTAAAATGTTTCGAAAGCCCACAAAACAGTCTCGTAAGGATAGTTTTTTATTTTTATTTTTTACAAAAATAGTTAATAGATAGATAAGAAATCAATATCAAGAATTATATTACTAATTAATGAATATGTAATGCATCCATTTTTTTCTACTAATTCATACAATAATTTCAAATTAAATATAACCAATAGATACAATATTTTTTGGTGTTGGATATACACACTCAAACTTTTTAAATTATTTTTTTAAAAAATTTAAAATACTTACACATAAAAAAAAGTTGAAATACTTGCACGACACCCTAAAAATATGAAACTGATCAATAAAAACCATTAAATATAGTTAGCAAAAGAAAGTTTTTTTTTAATAAAATGGAAAATTTAACCTGTACAATTTTTCTTACTTCAATTTAATTTAATTAACTACATTTTACAGCTAGCTCTTTTTAAAGGTTACAACTATCTAAAAAATAATATAAGATATTAAATTATTTTTCATGAATAAACAAAATTATACTATAAATTTTCATAAAAAAAATTATACTGTTAATTAATAAAAATAATTTTAAATATAATTAGAATCAATAAATTTATACCCATTTTATTGATGTAATATAAAATGAATATAAGTTTTAATAGATACCATGTAAAGCTCCTTATAATACCGATTTTTATGATAAAAAATAAAAATAAAATACTGTGTAAGCAAAGATAAGAGGAATATAAAAGTTTCAATTTAACCAGAAGGAGAAAAACACAAACACATCACATACTGCGCCGCACCGTGGGTTTTTTTTGCTTCTATCAAACTGGAGAAAACCCTAGAAACAAAACCCTCACTCGCACCAACACTGCCTCCTCCTTGACGATAACACTGCTTGCCAACAATCATGGCGGACGTCATGGTGATGAAGGAGATCGAAGACACGGCGCTGCGTCTCAACATCGATCTCTCCACTCTCGATCTCGACGCCATTCGCCTCCCTCCCGGCGAAGATTGCGGCATCGTCAGGTATCAACTTTACCTCCCTTTTTCTCTCGTTTTTTTTTGTCACTGAAACAAAACCCTAGGTAGCGTTTTTCTGACCCCGTTTTCGTGGTTATAGCGATGACGAAGAGGTTTACCAGGAAGACAATCTGGAGTATGAGTCTGGATTTGGCAACATCATTGTCGTCGATAACCTCCCCATCGTTCCGAAAGAGAAGTTCGAGAAGCTCGAAGGAGTGGTTCGGAAGATTTATAGTCAGATTGGTGTTATCAAGGATGATGGCCTCTGGATGCCCATTGATCCTGAATCTGAGAAAACCCTAGGTTACTGCTTTATTGAGTACAATACCCCTCAGGTATACATTCTCTTTCTTCTGAGATTTGTTTGTTGATAGTTCTGAGAATCCAAATTATTTTATCTCCTGATGTTAGCAATGTATAGTGGTATAATAGGAACATTTTTTTCTCATCATGTGTGAATTAGAATTAAATCCCGCGTATCTACTTTTATCTATGTGGGGTGGGGAGAAATGTATGTATTTAGCTAGAGATTATTTTGTATACTGCGGAAAGTTTTGTTCTGTTTTGTAATAACTGGGAATTCTGGGTACACATAGTCCTAATGAACCCACAATAAATTTTTAATCAGTATCTAATCAGTCAACCGTATCCTGTGATTCTGGAAATAATATTCAACATGGGTTTCTTATTGATTTTGTTATTAAATCATGAATTATATCTTTACAGGTGTTGTTAAAAGTGTTTTTATGGATATGGGATTGAATGTTGTTTTTTTATTTGTTGTTTTTAAATTGGGTGTTTGTTTTATAGGAAGCGGAGCTTGCTAAAGAGAAGACTCATGGGTACAAATTGGACCGTGCACACATTTTTGCTGTCAGCATGTTTGATGACTTTGACAAATTTATGAAAGTTCCGAATGAGTGGGCTCCTCCTGAAACTAAGCCATATGCTCCAGGGGTAAAGTTTGAAAATATATATGTACCTTATATGTTTGCATTTTGGTTATGATTTAGTAGCTTTTGCTCTGGAACCTTGTACCCTACATTTCTGATGCTCTTTGGTGTTTCTATCTCTTACAGGAAAATCTTCAACACTGGCTCACTGATGCAAAGGCCAGGGACCAGTTTGTGATTCGTGCTGGTTCTGATACTGAGGTTTTGTGGAACGACGCAAGGCATTTAAAGCCTGATCCTGTTTATAAGCGTGCAGTGAGTGGACATTGTATTTCAGTATCTTGTACTATTTAATATTTACTAGTTCCTTACTTTTACATGATTTTTTACTGCTGCTGGCCCATGTGTTAATGTATTTTTATAATTACAGTTTTGGACTGAGAGTTTTGTGCAATGGTCTCCTTTGGGCACATACTTGGCCACTGTTCACAGACAGGGGGCAGCAGTCTGGGGAGGTGCTACAAGCTTTAATAGACTTATGCGTTATGCGCATCCTCAGGTTTTTGATGAGATTTATTCTGTATCATTGTTTGGCACTTTGACTTTGGCTTTCTTTTATTTTTATATGAATACTAATGATTATTTATTCTAATATAAAACACAGGTAAAACTTATTGATTTTTCACCTGGTGAGAAGTATTTGGTAACATATAGCAGCCATGAACCAAGCAATCCCCGAGATGCCAATGTAGTGCTTTCTTCTTTGTCTGCTTTTCTCTTTTTTTTTAGTATTTTAGACACTGTTCCTAACACTGACTTTTTTTTTTTTGTAGAGAGTTGTGATGAATATATTTGACGTGAGGACTGGTAAAGTTATGAGGGACTTTAAAGGAAGTGCTGATGATTTTGCAGTGGGAGGTGCTGGAGGTGTCACTGGAGTTTCATGGCCTGTTTTCAAGTACTAATTTTTTTCTCTTTATTTTTATCTAAGCTCATATTCAATTACTTTTGCATCTGTCTAATGCAGTAATTCATTCTTGTTACTATCTTTGCAGATGGAGTGGTGGAAGAGATGATAAATACTTTGCAAGGATGGGAAAAAATGTACTATCCATTTATGAGACAGAGACCTTTTCTCTCGTTGAGAAGAAATCCTTAAAGGTTGAAAATATAATGGATTTCAACTGGTCTCCAACTGATCCAATTATTGCTCTCTTTGTTCCTGAGATGGGAGGTGGTAACCAGCCTGCCAGGGTAAGTTTGTGTTTTTTCTTTTCTTTTTATGCACATCGATTAAGTTTTGCATTATTTGGTTATCACAATGAATGGTAATATATTATTTATCAATTATTTTATATATTATGCTCTTTGACATATTTATAGGTTAGTCTTATTCAAATCCCTAGCAAAGAGGAACTCAGGCAGAAGAACCTGTTCAGTGTCAGTGATTGTAAATTGTACTGGCAAAGCAATGGAGACTACCTTGCTGTTAATGTAGAGAGGTATACAAAAACAAAAAAAAGCACATACACAGGCTTTGAACTATTCCGTATAAAAGAACGGGATATACCAATTGAAGTTTTGGAGCTTGAGAATAAGAATGATAAGATCATTGCCTTTGCTTGGGAGCCAAAGGGCCACAGGTTTGCAGTTATTCATGGTGATAACCCTAAGCCTGATGTTAGCATATACTCCATGCGTACTGGTCAGAACAGCCGAATTTCAAAACTCACTACTCTGAAAGGCAAGCAAGCAAATGCTCTGTTTTGGTCACCTGCTGGCCGCTACATTGTACTAGCTGGGTTGAAAGGCTTCAATGGGCAGTTGGAATTCTACAACGTTGATGAACTTGAAACCATGGCTACTGCTGAACATTTTATGGCAACAGATATTGAATGGGATCCAACCGGAAGGTATATGTTCTAATCTGAATGAGTAGAGATATTGCTAATAAAGGCAGTTCATAGGTTAATTTTGTGTAGAATCAGTTTAAAATTGTATTTACCTTAGTCATCAAGTATATTGTTTTGCCACTTTATTGAAAAAGTACTTATTGCCTATATTGCTTTCTCTTTATACTGCAGGTATGTGGCAACTGCTGTTACTTCAGTTCATGAAATGGAGAATGGTTTCAATATATGGTCTTTCAATGGCAAGCATCTATATCGGATTCTGAAGGATCACTTCTTTCAGGTACTTTAACATTTGCACATGATGCATTGTTGGCAATTATACATGTATTACAATGGTGTAAGTAATGATGGGTTTGGACATTGTTATGCTCCATTGGTGAATCTAATTGTTGCTGTAGTTCTTATTGCTAATCTACATGTTGTTTGGCACTGAATGCCTTTGATTCATATTTGTTTTTCTTTTACTATATAGTTCTTATGGCGACCAAGGCCACCATCTTTCTTGACTCCTGAGAAGGAGGAAGAGATTGCTAAGAACTTGAAGAAGTACAGCAAGAAATATGAGGCCGAAGATCAAGATGTCTCGTTGCTGCTGAGTGAGCAGGAGCGTGAGAAGCGTAGGTTGTTGAAGGAAGAGTGGGAGAAGTGGGTTAACGAATGGAAGCGGACCCACGAAGAAGAGAGTTTACAGAGGCAAAAGCTTAGGGATGGAGAGGCCAGCGATGAAGAGGAGGAGTACGAGGCGAAGGACATTGAAGTGGAGGAAGTGATCGATGTGAAAGAAGAGGTTCTTCACCTTGAGTATGGTCAAGAGTGATGAGTTTTATAGCTGGAACTTGGCTTGAACATTTTATTCACTTGTCGTCGAGGTTTAGTTGGGCAGCTTATTTTGTAAAACCCAATTTTGTAGTTTTTCATTATTTTTTGTTTTTTTTTTTTACGTGAAAGGAATTCCTTTTACTGTCAAATTTAATTTAATGTGAAAGACAACATTTTTGCTGCTTCCTTGGGGCGAAAGTGTTCACTCGTATTCCTCGCCGCCTTGCACTAACAAAATGCATGAAGAAATATGTCTAGTAAGTAGTATTAATGTAGGTTTGTGCATAAAGGTTTTGATGTGATGTGATTGCACTTGAGGGTGTTTTGGAATAAATAACTTATCCAAGCTTATGGAAGCAACTTTATCATAATGCTTATCAGTTTTATTAATAGGTTTATCAAAATGTATTTTAATTTATTCTAATATAAGTTTTTAAGACAATTTCATGAATAAGTTCTTAATTGAGTTTGTCTTTAGTTATTTTCCAAAAGCATTTTAGGTCAAATTGTGAGTTGTATGTATATATGATGAATAGAAACAATTTTTTTCTTGAACCAACTACATTTTGTTAGTATATGATGAAAAACAAATCTCTGCAAAAAAGTCACTTGGTAGTGGGAGTAAAAAGGTACTTTTCTTACTCGCTCGCACAAAGAAAGAGAGATCCGATATGGCTATTCTTTTTTTTATATATTTCAAGCTCCGTCTAGACGTGTTCGGTGATGTTCAATTTCGTTATGATTATTTCTTACTTATAAATGATAAAATAGGACAGGGAGTTGAAAAAAAAATAGGACAAGGATTATCTTCTTTTGAGAAAAAAAATATTATTTTCCATGAAAAAAATAAATAAATTAAAACTACTGGCAAAAGCCAAAAGGTAAAGTTTGCCTTACCAGGTAGCCAAGTAGCAAGTCAAATTTCAAAGTTTGAAATAATAATTTAATTTCATAAAATGTTGAAGATAAAAGTTTCGTATGTGCTTCTGTTCACACTCTTTTGTAAGCGAGAGATTAATTTTTAATTTTCTGGGAAGTCCTTTTAACATTGTTTTTGTTTTTCTTACACGTTAATAAAATGAATAAATCGTAAAAAAAAATAAAAAAATATCAAGTCACCTGTCTCCAGTGTCTAAACAGTTCCCCTCCTGTTAAATGTGAACGAAATGAAGATAAAAATTCTTAGAATCGTGCCGTGAAATTTATAAGTGGTCATCATTCGTGATGGATAACAATAATATTAAATGATTTTTTTAACAAGTAGATTTATTGAGGGGAATATTAAAATATAATTATTTTTATTAAATGATTTTTAATTTTAGAATTTTAATGTTAAATGCTTTTATCTTTTATTTAATATTTTCTACTAATTCTTTAACAAAAATAAGACTCCAATTTTATTAGGAAGAAATGTGTTGCTTACTTGAACCTGGCTATAAAGTTGCCCTTGCTGATTCACAGTATGTGGCCTTACTCCCACCACGCATGGTCCAGGTGACATGACATGTGCTGGTTAAAGAATCATCCAAGCCATCCATGGACTAGCCTACTGAGGAGTGTTATTTGTTAACTTTTTTTTTTTTTTTTTTACCTTATTATTTATACGAATATCAAGCAATTTTATTTATGATTATTTTTTATTGAAAAATCTGATAACTGAGATTCATTCATTTCAAGTTTTAATCATATTTTTTTTATTCATTCACCGGACTCAAAACTTAATACATTTTTTAACATGATATTGGTGAATTAAATTTAATTAATTAATTTATTTGTTTGTCTAGCTTCTGTTTTGAATGCTTCAACTTCAGACACTTATATAGGTTTTAAAAAAAAAAAACAACACTTGTATAGGCCTGCAAATTGTCGAACCCAGCTAGAGTTAATATATAGAAATGCTGCAGGTATTGTAACGTGGGAACAGTGTATATTGGACAAGCATGCACTCAACCAGGAATGATACATATGGCGAGAGAAATGCTGTTAACACACTTTTTTATACTTTTTTTTTAATATATTCTTCATTGTAAGATGAAATTGATCAGGAATAAAAAAATTATGTAAATTTTCATTTTTATTTAATAAATCAAACTTATGATTTTATAGATTCGAATAAATTTTAAATAATTGTAAAAAGTGTATACATTCAAATTCTTACCATTATTCTCCAAAGCGCAATATCTCTTTCTTGAGTGTGTGATGGCTTCTGCATTATATATATATATATATGCTGCAGCTGTGTAGGAATTGAGTTAAATAAACAAGTCCAGGAAGAATCTCCAAAAGCCATGAGTATGAGTTGAATGACAATCAAGTCCTCTCCATTACTCCATATATATGTTTTTACTTGAAGTCAGCTATATTATTTTATAATTTCTCTTAGTTTAGACAGCATTATCCTGATGACCTAGCTAGGGTTAATAAAACAAAGAGATAGGCGTGTAAGATTTGAATGTAGGGATTGAGAGAATGAGAGGTATTGTTATCGATCCATGAGAAGAAGACGAGGGTGAAGGTCAAGTCACGAGGAAAGTGCCAACTGCAAGCAAGACCACACTGTTGTATTGTGTTGAGGTTGAGGGTGGTCCTGTCCTTCCTCTATGCAACTACGTGACAACGACGCATCATGTGTGCAAAGGGGATTTCATGCACAATCATGAATATGATCATACATACATGCTAACATGCATACACTAAAACATTTAGCTAGGTTACAAACATTACCGGTAAGAATTCTTAAAGTATATAAAACACTAGTGCACATTCTTCAATGTTCATTCCTTTATTTTATGCCAAGTCGTGTTTGCGTTAGATAGAATAGGACTATTATAAAAAACAAAATTAATTCTGTCTTCACAATTTAACGTAACTGTATGATTAAAACTAAGTCCACTTTTAGTTATGTTGGATCCATCACACACTAATTGATACACCATTTCGGTGATGGGTTAACTATCTAACTAGTTAATTTTAACTTTTAAATCGATTAATTTTATTATTTTCTTCTTATAAATTCTTGTACAAACATGCACTCTATCCCTATGAATCGTCTTCCCGAAATCCCAAATTTCATTGGGTAACCAAAGTGAAAATATATTAAATATTGAATCTACAATAACTTAAAAAAATTATGCGACAGAGAGGTGTCTAAAACTGTTCAACTAATATTCCAGCTATCTGTGATGCTGACAACTAAAATATAGATTTAAATTAATTTCGAATGTATTAGAGATATAATTATCGCCTTTATCCTCAACCATAAATCATAACATTTTATGATACATACACCCTTCAATAATGTTCTCGGCGTATAATACAAGAAATATTATTTCCACAATATTTTATTTACATACGTTTAATTTGTATTAACCATTTTTTAAATTTATTATTCAGAAAATACAATTATACATGAAAAATGTTTTATTTTTATTTTTTAAAAAAATCATAAATTATAACTCACATCACGCTCTTTAAAAAAAAAAAAAAAAAAACTCAACATCATGGATTCTTTGAAAAATCACAAAATTTTCTTTGTGCTGTCAATTCGGTGATCAATGTCTTTATTCTTGAAAGTACTGCAACAAATTTAAGCGGCAATAATTTTCTAAACTTAAAAAGGTTATGAATTATGATTGCTGAGCTGACAAAAAAACGAAAGGTGATAGAAAATAAGAAATATGACAAGAGATGACGACATAAAAAAGAAATTAAAATTGAGAGAACAAGTTTTTATTTGTATTAAAAGTGAAATATAGTAGAGAAAAAAAATTGAGGAAGATAGAAGTAAAAGAGAAAAAACGGTTAGAAACATGTGTTATTTAGGTAAATAGCAATAAAAAGAAAAAAAAAAAACAGAGGAAGTTCTATTCCTTTATGTATATAAATGAAAGAGAAAGTGAAAAAATATTATATGGAAAAAATATTTTTTTATTAAATTAAAATTATAATATACTGTAAATTTAATTCATAAGTCTACTAAAATTTCAGAGTACTTTCTAAAATTGAAATTTGTCGGTCAAATTAATCCTTACATAACTCGAGTCAATTGATGCATCAAATACGCTGAACTATTTCCTTATTAATACCTTAGTGCACAAACTATTTCCTTTTGTTTTACAGCAAACTCTTTCCTTAATAAATACTAACAAATTAGTAATACTTTTAGATTTAATGATCAGGCTAGTTTCAAAATGACTTAAAAAGCTCATACGTGTAACAATACTAAGTAAATATAAGTGGATTTTAACTTTTGAGGTATATTAGGAATAATATATATAGGTGTATTATATATATATATATATATATATATATATATTTTTTTTTTTATCATGATATATGATTTATTTGTCACGTTATATTTTTAATATTTTATTATTATTAAAGTCTAAGAATATTTATGTAAATTTATTTATTTTTTAAAATTTTATATTTTTAAAAGAAAATTTTAATTCTATTAATTATTTTAAAAAAATTATTTATATTTTTTTTTCAAAAACCCTTGTTACTCGTAGTTTCTAATTTTAAAACTTAATTTTTATACATTATCTCAATTCTTATTTTGTGTGTAGAATTAATCATTTGGATTTAAATTAACAATTTTGATATCTAATTAGTGGGTCGGCCCAATCTCTTCAAACTCTATTTTCTCTAATTACTCCATACAACTATATTATATAAAAGAGGTGATGCCACATATCTCACAGTCCAACAGGGGAAAGTATATAATAATAATATCAAACATGTTGAGTGGATATCTCGTTCTAGGACCGATAATGTAAAATTTTCTAACACTTATTTAAAAATTACTATCATGATACCTGAGTAATTGATAATGCAATTTTTTTCTAACACTTATATAAAAATGAAAGTCTAATTTAATTTTCTATTCATCTGATATATCATAAATGATGGAGGATTATAATTTTTTAACAATATAAAATTAATTTACACATTCATTTTTGTTACCTTTAAATTCTATCAAAATTACTGATTAAATATAATTGTGGTAATAATAATTTGAAGATCGGGTAGAAATACAACGTTGATCTAATGATATAGAAAGAGTTGGTGCCTGCTAATAAAAAAAAGTAACAAAATAATAATTAATATTATCCATAAAAAAAATTGAAGGCTGGATGGGGTGAGTCGAGGACAATGGATTTGAAATGAAGGTTTCACCGGGAGTGTTGGGCACATACATGTACACAACACGGACCACACAGCACTCTGTGTTGTGTTCTGAATCTGATGACCACGAACCCGAGCGACACGGTCCTTAGTTAAAGTGTTGAACCACAACCCAACCCAGGTGAGTGAGCTTTGTCTCTTCCCTCTGACTAATCTCGTTTCATTCATTCATTCATTCATAAATCATAACCCCCCAATGAACCCAACCTTCTTTCTTTCTTTCTTTAACTACATTTCCTTGCGCTCACTTTAAGAAATGGGGAATCCTCCAACCTTTTTCAAAACAAAACCCTGTTCTGTTCTCCCCTCTCTCTCCCTCTCTCCTTTCAATTCAATTTGCGTTGAGTTACGTTGAGACTTGAGAGGTGTGTGATTCCCGTTACTCCTCACTACTTTGACCCGCTTTTTATTCTCTCTCTCATCCCACTACTTCCATCTCAGACATCACATGCATTTGCAATTTACAAAAGCAGCGTTTTTTTTTTTTCTTTCTTTTATAGAAAAGCACTATAACAAGTAGTAGAAACTATAATGGTATGGGGGCACTCTTTCTTTCGCGTACTCACGCAGAAAAAGAAGAGTGAAAATTCTGACTGTGACTCCTCGTCAGAGCAGAGCACCGCATTCAAAAAAATTCCCTTTTCTTAGTATTGTCCTCTCTCCCTCTGCAAAACAAAAACAAAAACAAACACATCTTAATCTTAAATATTCATTCTGTGTCTCCAACTCTACAACAACAACAACAACAACAACAACAACCCCCTTTACTCAAGATTCCATTTTTTCCTCAGCCTTTTCAACTTCTTGTAAATTTCAATTTTGGAATCGTTTCATCCCTTCACGTGATCTGGGTTTCTTCCATATAAAGTTCTGTTCTTCCCAGACCAACCACTTTTCTTTCTTTTCCCTTTTAATTCATCCATTCATCGTTTCATGAATTTCAAGTCATATATATGCCTTGTGGGTTTCAATTGCTGAGTGATGAATAGATAGATGCTTTTCTTTTAAAAATTCTGTGTAATAAAAATCTTGTGGCTGTTATGGGTGGTGATGGTAGAGTTGAAGTTGTGAGTAGCAAGGGGTGTTCGAGGCTGTTTTCATCTTCACTACCTTCATTCAGAGGCTTGCAACCATTGGAGCCAATGTCTCCTGTTTCGTCCCCTTTGCAAGTGCCATCATCAACTGCTCCTTTTGCTGGTCTTGTCATTTGCGTTACTGGTTTATCTAAAGGTGTGGATTCATCATTCATGTTTTCAATTTTTCATCTTTGGTTGGTTGGTTGGATTTTGTTTCATTTTTCATGGTTTGACACTTTCTTCTACTTTTTTCTTTTCTTTGTTCCACTCACCTTTCTGTTTGTATCAATCAATTACTTCAAGCCATTGGCTTAGTTCTACATGAATGTTATCACAACGTTTTATTTTTGAGAGAGTGGACCTTATTCTCTCCTCTCTCACCTTTTTTGATGGTTCATGACAGAGGGGATGGGTGGATGGTGGTTGTCCTTCTTGGCAATATAAGATGTCAAGTAACACGTGTTTGGACTTCTGTTGTCTGTCATTTCTGATTTATCTTTAACAGTGAGCACACAGAAGAAAGGGTTGAGAAATGAGAGGGGCCTGTTTTGAATTATCTATTTGGTTGATAGTAACTAGTGCATGTTCTCTATGAAATCTATCTTCATCTGTTCTCTTCTATTTTGTCTTTTCTTCTTGGCATAAAACTGTTCATGTAGGAGGCTGAAAACGTGTAGTTTTAGTTATCAGTGGAACTGATAGTAGATATTTTGTGACATCCTTGTTTCTACTCTATCACTCTTTCTCTGACAAGTTGAAGATATATTCATACAGTTATGTTGTTTTCATTGGATTGGTGTTTTGGCAGAAGCAAGGAATCAGGTCATGGAGGCTACAGAGAGATTAGGTGGACAGTATAGCCCCAATTTGCATCCTCAATGTACCCATTTGGTGGTTCAGATATCCTTTTCTCCTTAAATTATATGAATTCTCCTACATTGTGATAGCAATAGCATGATGCTGTAGTGGGAAGATGCAATTCTCACTGTTTATGCTATGGGAAAAAATTCTGTAAAATTAAGAAAAATCTTTTCTTAACTTTCTTGGATGTGTCAGAGTCTCAGAACAAAGATTTCTACCTCGTCAATTCTACCACTTTATTTAAATTTATTTGTACTGAGTTCAGAAAGATGTCGTTATGTTGAGTATCTCATGATATGATCATAATGATTGCTTGTGGTCCATTATCATTGCATTGACATTCATTCAAATATTCAATAGATTTTGTGTTGATTGGTTAGAGTGCTGTCATGAAATCTTTAACATCTAGTACAGTTTTGGTGGACGCAAGTTTGAGCATGCGCTGAAGCATGGAGCAAAAAATGGCCTCTTTGTTGTCACACTGGGTTGGTTTGTGGATAGTGCCAGGAAAAATGGTAATTGAGTTCAACTGTTTTCATTTGACATGTTTTATATTTTGGTTAGCTTTCTTGGTGATTATGATTCATCTCTCACTGCTGTTCATTCAAAGGACGAGTAGTTAAGCTTAAATTGTTACACATACCTTTCATTTCATTTTATTTTTTAAATCAAAGAATCCATTGGATCAAAATATAATAAATAATCCAGTCAGGAACACTCATCCTGTGGTCTCTAGGGTCATAGAGATTTTCATTTTTACCGAGTAATTTTATTTTTCAACATCTTTAGCTCTGTCTCTGAATTGATTATGGTAATTACATAGCATAGTTGAACTGTTGTAGCCAGAGTGATGTATGAATTTATATTATGTTTGTCGTCGATATTTGTAGTTTTTTTTTTTTTATCAAAATATGTGTAGTTGTTATAACCTGAATAGATTTTCTTGGATCTGCTGCAGTGAGGTTGAGTGAATCACATTATAGAGTGAAGAGTTACGGGGATAACAACACGGGCTTGGAGGATTTTAGACTGCTTCCAGAGTATACAAGTGCTGAAAATTCTTGTCTTCCCGCGAGAATCCACCTAACTAAGCAAGCTAATGGTGTTGAAGAACTTCAAAGATTCTCTGGTAGAGAGTCTGTCAGAAATTCAGACTCAACTTTGTCTGGCTGCTCCATCTATGTTGATCCTGGCATTTCTTCTGAATTGCGAAACAAGGTAAAATTATGTTTCTGAGAACAAATGCCTAGACATTTTGTAATTATACTAGCTTGTTGAACAATAGTTAGTGTCAGTTTCTTGTTTTGGTTAAGCTGATGTATGATTCCAGTGCTCTTGGCCAAGACATTTATTTGCTTTGCATTGTTTGATAGGTTATTGAGACTGCTTCAAGAGAAGGTGCTAGTTTGGTGGAACAATGGTTTGTTGGCTGCAATGTTAGTCACATAGTAACTGAAGGGACCTCAGTCCAAAGATATCTTGGATACTCTAATAACCTCATTACAGTAAGTGCTCCTACATTATATTTTAATATTAAAATAATAATAATAATAATAATTAAAAATTAAAAAAAAAAAAAAAATATATATATATATATATAGAGAGAGAGAGAGAGGGAGAGAGAGAAAGAGAGAGGAGGGATCAAGTTACATCAAGTGTAACTCCAAGAGAGTTACACTCAATCTTTACCATTCATTTTTTAAGATCTAATGGTCAAGATTAGTGACTCATTACAACCATTTGCTTGTCTTACTATTTTGCTTTTTTAACTGTACCAGCACAACTCCTGGTTATTTATTATGATACACTGGGTATGCCTTCTACAGTTTTATTTATGTCACAATGAAGTTCTTTGTATATATGTCTCAGCCTCTGTGGATTCTCAAAACAGCTAAGGAAAAATATGTGCGAAGGCTTGTTCATATGTCTGTCGATTTGGCAAAGCAAGTTGGCCTGATGCTTGAAGACATCCATAATGGCATTTCAGGAAAGGTAATTTCTCGATATATTCCTTTACAATTTTGAAATTCATTTTCTTATTTCTATTGTGCTCAGCTTAGTAAAACATTTTCAATCTAGTTTTTGAAAAATTGCTATAAGGTGTTAATGCCCTAGGTTTTCTTCTTATCATGAAATTATGATGAGTTTTATCAAAATATCAGGAAGTAATAAAGCAAAAAGTCCTTAACAATCTTCCAAATACTGAAAGTGAAGCCACCTATGAAGAAAGACAACAAATTGTGAATTCTGCAAAAAGTGGAGTCAGAAATCGCCGAGGTCGTCGAATGCAGGTCATCCTTTATTCAATCTGTTTATTCTGTGGAGCTTGCCCTGAATACATTACCATTTAGGTCCTCTAAAGAATAAAAAAACAAAATCTTGTTCTATTATTTTTCTTGTTCCTAATCTTGTTCTAAATTTGTAGCTTTTAGTTGTTTACTAATCACGTGATTTGAGTTGAAATTTCTAAACTTGGGCACCACATTGGAAGATTTAATCCCAAGCAGGATTATCCATTCCTCTTTAATCTCTCATCTTTTTCAAATAGGGCAAATTACTGACACATCTGATCGGTCAACAGATGTGGGAAAGTCAACATCGTTTTGTTCTACTGCTTGCTATAGTTGGAGAAAGCTATGGATTGATTGCTTATTTGATTTGAACATGGTTTTGCAGACTTGTCAGACTCCAATACGTCCTATAACACCCAACAACCTTCTAGACTCTATCTGCTGGTCTATATCTGAGCCGACTTCAACTGCTTCCATTTACACAGACTCTTTCAGTGTTGAAGATCCTAGTGAAAATCATACTTCAATATTTTTCGATGCAAAAGGGGATGGCAAGGATTCAGAAGCTTCATTTTCAAACTCCACTCGTCCTCTGTCAGAAAGGTTGTTATTAACTTCCTTACGTAGTAAGATATAACAAAATTATTGCTAGTCTTCTAATCTTTTCTCAAAACCTTTTGTAGTGAGAAATCTGAGTTGATATTTAAAAACCATTTCCTTACCATACTCTTCCCAATTGACCGATTCGCGGAGATGGGTCCTTCTTCAATAACGTTTTTCAGCCATAATGGTTTTACATGTCTTCAGGTGTTGGATCACATCCATGCATTTTATCAGGTACAATATTTTAGTCTTTTGGAAATGTGCATGCATTATTATTAGCTCTCTCAAACAATTTGGTTTCTGTTTCTATCAAACTTTATGTTATGATAGGAGAACATGTCAAGGCAAGAAATAGAAGCTGCAATTCATAGTGATTCAAGACACGCTGATAGGCTTAGATCAGTATACTCAAGTAAGGAAACAGCAGAACATGGCTATGTAATGTTCAAAAGGGTTGAATTCTTGGGTAGTCGCACAAGTTTTGAAATGTTGAAGCGTGTAAGTGGGGACAACAACTCCAACGTTTATGAGCTATTACTTAGGGCCTAAGGTAATTTCATTTTACAAGGATTCCCCATATTGGTATGAATGGCCAAAGATGGGAAAATTGTCCATAGAACAAATGAGAGGTTGGGAAAATAGTGTTGTTGATGGTAATGTTTTCATTAATATTATATAATTACTTTTCTCACATTTGTTAGAGGGAAGGGCAAAAGGTTGTATGGTAAGAAGTTCGAAACTTGGGACATCATTATCACCTGGTCTTAAATATTTGGGTTATAAGGTCCTATAGGATGAATGCTTTGAATGATATTTTATACTCCATTCATGTAAAGTTTTTTCTGCTCTGTGCATTGAAATTAGTGATATATAGGATTATGATTTTATTACTCTTTTCATGATAGGTTAAATTATAATTTTTTGCTGAATCTGTCTATTTTTCTTTTTGCCGTGAAAGTGCAGATTTTCTTATTATTAATGCGTACGAGAAGTGGACACATCTATTTAAAAGATGAGAGCTGTTTTCCTGTTTCCTTTGTTTTAATGTTCTGAATTCTGATTGATAAAAATAAAATAAAATAAAATGTGCCTAATAAAACGAGCAAATCAACTTGGGAGCTTCAGTTAAAAGCATACATTTTATTTTATATTAGAAGTTTTATATTAAAGGATTTATAGAATTTAAATGTGAAAAATCTATTTCTTTTCACTAGCACAAAGTATTAAGTTTACAATCTAATTTTTATATTATTATATTTTTAATATATTTATGAATTATTTTTAACTTCAATATAGTTAGTTATGTTAGTAGAAGTAAGTTATAATGTATGTAAAAGTGAGTCAGACATCAATGTTTAAGGTTTATATGTTATAGTTTTATATTATCATAGTTTAGGGTTTCTTGATCTAAGTTTTAATGGTTAGAGTTTTGAGTGTTTAGGGTTTATGATTTATAGTTTTATAATTTAAGGTTATGTGATTTAAAGTTTAGGGTTTTGAGGTTTCGAGTTTTATGATTCACTGTCTTAGGATTTAGTGCTTAAGGTTTATGCTTTAAGATTTTAAGGTTTTGTGTAGCATGCTTTATAATTTTATGATTTAAGATTTAGGGTTTGATGGTTTATAATTTATGACTTCATGGTTTAGGATTTTATGATTTATGATTTATGGTTTAGGTTTAAGGTTTCATTTCATGCTTTAAGATTTATGGTTACATTTTGGATTTAGGGTTAGGTATCATGGTTCATGATTTAGGATTTCATAAATGAAATCCTAAGGATTTAAGGTTTAATAAATGAAATTATAAATCTTAAACCATGAAACTCTCAAGATTTCAAGTTTTATAAATGAAATACTAAATAGTTTAGGGTTCAATTTATAAAACCACAAATCATAAATCAAGAAATCTTATTGATTTACCTAAAATCCTAATTTAAGGTTTCATAAATGAAACCCTAAATCCTGAATCATGAAATCCTAAAGCATCAAACTTTAAATCCAAAATCATAAAATGAAAACTTAAATCCTAATTTAGGGTTTCATAAATGAGACATTAAATCATAAATCACGAAACCTAAATAAGGATTCATTTATAAAGCCCTAAAATCCTAATTTAGGGTTTAATAATGAAACCTTAAATTCTAAACCATGAACATATAAATAATAAACCATGAGACTTTAAATCCCAATCCATTAAATCATAATCCTAAATCTTAAACTATAAAATAAAATCCTAAATCACAAACCATAAAATCCTTTATGAAACCAAAAGGATTTCATTAGTTTATAGTTTTATGGTTTTGGATTTAAAGTTTCATTTATGAAATTCTAAATTAGGATTTTTAGGGTTTCATGGCTTCTAATTTAAGGTTTCATTTATGAAACCTTAAAGTATAAATTAAGGTTTCATAAATGAAAACCTAAATCCTAATGTAAAGTTTCATAAATGAAATCTTAAATCATAAACCATAAAACACTAGGAATTTAGGATCATAAATGAAACCTTAAAATCCTAATTTAAGGTTTCATTTCTGAAACCTTAAAAACCTAAATAATGAAACCTTAAATTCTAAATCTTAAACCACAACACTTTAAATCCTAAATCATTAGACTTTAAATTCTAAATCATGAAATGAAAGCTTAAATTTTAATTTAGAATTTCATAAATGAAACATTAAATCATAAACCATGAAATCCTAATAGGGCTTCATTTATAAAACCCTAAAATCCTAATTTAGGGTTTAATATAGGATTTCATAAATGAAACCTTAAATTCTAAATAATGAAATTATAAATCCTAAACCATGAAATTATAACCATAAATCCTAGATCATAAATCATGAAGTCCTAAGGATTTCATTAATTTATGGCTTTATGGGTTAGGATTTAGGGTTTTCTTTATGAAAACATAAATTAGAAGTTTAGAGTTTCATAAATGAAACTCTAATAATTTAGGGTTTCATAGTTTATGATATATGGTTTCATTTGTGAAATACTAAATTAGGATTTAAAGTTTCATAAATGAAACCCTAAATTATTTAGGATTATTATAATATTTTAGGATTTCATATATGTAACCTTAAATAATTTAGGATTTCATTTAAAAAACCCTAAATCCTTAGGTTTCATTTATAAACCCTTAAACCTTATATTAAGGTCTCATCAATGAAGCCCTAAATCATAAACCACGAAACACTAGGAATTTATGGTTTTATTTATAAAACTCTAAATTCCTACTTTGGGGTTTCAAAAACCTAAAGCATAAAACCTTAGATTCTAAATCTTTAACCATGACACTTTGAATCATAAACCATGAAACCCTAACAAGGTTTCATTTATAAAATCCTAAAATATGAAACCCTAAATTCTAAACCATGAAATTACAAATCCTAAACTATAAACCATAACCATAAATTCTTAATGAAAGACTAAATCCCAATGCAAGTTTCATAAATGAAACCTTATATTATAAACCATACAACCCTAAGAATTTAGGGTTTCATTTATAACATCCCAATATCCTGAAATCCTAATGTAAGGTTTTATTTTTTAAATAGAAAAACCTAAAGCATGAAACCCTAAATTATAAATGTTAAACCATGAAATGAAATACTAAATTATGAACCATGAAACCCTAAGGATTTCATTAGTTTATGATTTACGATTTAAGGTTTCATTTATGAAACCCTAAATTAGGAATTTAAGGTTTCATTTATGACATAATAAATTAGGAATTTAGGGTTTCACAAATGAAACCCTAAATTATTTAATGTTATAATATTTTAGGGTTTCATAAATGAAATCTTAAATCCTAACGTAGGTTTCATAAATGAAACCCTAAATTATAAATCTTAAAAAATTACACTTTAAATCCTAAATCATAACCATAAATATTTATAAAACCTTATATAATTTAGGATTATTATAATATTTTAGGGTTTCATTTGTGAAACCTTAAAGCCTAATTTAAGGTTTCATCAATGAAAGACTAAATCCTAATGATGGTTTCATAAATGAAACTTTAAATTATAAACTGTGAAACCCTAAGAATTTAAGGTTTCATTTTTGAAACATTAAAACCTAAAACATGAAACCCTAAATTATAAATCATAAACCATGAAATCCTAAAGATTGCATTAGCTTATGGTTTAGGATTTAAGGTTTCATTTATGAAACCCTAAATTAGGAATTTTAGGATTCATGGTTTATGATTTAGGGTTTCATTTATGAAACACTAAATTAAGATTTATGAAACCTTAAATAATTTAGGGTTTCATATATAAAACCTTAAATAATTTAAGGTTTCATTTAAGAAACCTTAAATTCTTAGGTTTCATTTATGAAACCTTAAATCCTAACTTAAAGTTTCATAAATGAAGCTTTAAATCATAAACCAAAAAACCTAAGAATTTATGATTTTATTTATAAAACCCTAAATTCCTAATTTAGAAATTAAGGTAAGCCATAAGATTTTAAATACTAAACAATAAACCATAACCATAAATCTTAAATGAAACACTAAATTATAAACCATGAAACCCTAAGAATTTAGGGTTTCATTTATGTAACACTAAAATCCTAATTTATGGTTTCATTTTTGAAACCCTAAAACCTAAAGCATGAAGTC
This sequence comes from Amphicarpaea edgeworthii, assembly GCA_014843725.1. Classification (NCBI taxonomy): domain Eukaryota; kingdom Viridiplantae; phylum Streptophyta; class Magnoliopsida; order Fabales; family Fabaceae; genus Amphicarpaea; species Amphicarpaea edgeworthii. The sequence continues at coordinate 21,446,114 of CM026322.1, read as the reverse complement.
ATAAATTATAAATCCAAAACCATATATGAAACAGTAAATATTATAATATTTTAGGGTTTTATTTATGAAACCTAAAAGCCTAATTTAAGATTTAATTTTTGAAACCTTAAAACCTAAAGAATGAAACCCTAAATTATAAATCCTAAATTGTAACCATAAATATTAGTGAAACCCTAAATTATTTAGGGTTATAATAATATTTTACAGTTTTCATTTATCAAATCCTAAATCTTTAGATTTTCATTTATGAAACCTTAAACTAATTTAAGGTTTCATAAATGAAAACTCAAATCCTAATGTAGGTTTCGTAAATAAAATCCTAAATTATAAATCACAAAACACTAAGAATTTAGTATTTCATTTATGAAATTCTAAAATTCTAGTTTAGGATTTCATTTTTGAAACCCAAAAACCTAAGCGTAAAACCTTAAATTATAAATCTTGAACTATGATACTTTAAATCCAAAATCGTAACCATAAATATTAATGAAATCCTAAATATTTAGAATTAGTATAATATTTTACGTTTTCATTTATAAAACCCTAAAAATTTAGGGTTTCATAAATGAAAACCTAAATCCAAATGCATGTTTCATAAATGAAACCTTAAATTATGAATCACAAAACCTTAAGAATTTAGGGTTTGGTTTATGTAACACTAAAATCCTAATTTAGGGTTTCATTTTTGAAACCCTAAAACATAAAGCAAGAAACCCTAAATTATAAATCTGAAACCATAACTGAAACATTAAACCATAAACCATGAAACCTAAGGATTTCATTAGTTTATGGTTTAAGATTTAAGGATTCTTTTATGAAACCCTAAATTAGAAATTTATGATTTAGGGTTTCATTTATGAAAAATTAAATTAGGATTTAAGATTTCATAAATGAAACTCTAAATTATTTAGAGCTATTATAAACTTTAAGGGTTTAATTTATTAAACCCTAAAGCTTAATTTAAGATTTCATAAATGAAACCCTAAATTATAGACCATGAAACCTTAAGAATTCAAGGTTTCATTTATGAAACCCTAAAACCTAAAGCATGAAACCCTAAATTATAAATCTTAAACCATGAAATCCTAAGGATTGCATTAGTTTATGGTTTAGGATTTAAGGTTTCATTTATGAAATCCTAAATAAGAATTTAAATTTTCATGGTTTACGATTTAGGATTTCATTTTTGAAATACTAAATTAGGATTTAAGGTTTCATACACAAAATCTTAAATTATTTAAGGTTATTATAATATTTGAGGGTTTCATTTATGAATCCTTAAAACCTAATTTAGGATTTCATAAATGAAACCTAAATCCTATTGCAGGTTTTAGAAATAAAATCTTAAATTATAAACCATGAAACCCTAAGAATTTAGGGTTTCATTTGTGAAACCCTAAAATCCTAATTTAGGATTTCAATTTTGAAATCCTAAATCCTAAATCATGACACTTTAAATCCTAACTTGCAACCATAAATATTAATGAAACCCTAAATTATTTAGGGTTATTATAATAATTTTAGGTTTTATTTATGCAACCTTAAATAGTGTAGGGTTTAATTTATGAAACCTTAAAGTCTAATTTAGGGTTTCATAAATAAAATTCTAAACTATAAACCATAAAACCTTACGAATTTAAGATTTTATTTATGAAACTCTAAAATTCTATTTTAGGGTTTCAAATGAAACCCTAAAATGAAACCCTAAATTACAAATCCTAAACTATAGCCATAAATACTAATGAACCCCTAAATTATTTATGGTTATGATAATATTTTAAGGTTTCATTTATAAAACCTTAAAGCCTAATTTAGGGTTTCATAAATGAAAGCATAAATCATAATACAGGTTTCATAAATGAAACCGTAATTCATAAATCACGGAATTCTAAGAATTTATGGTTTCAATTTTAAAACCCTAAAACCTAAAGCATAAAACCATAAATTATAAATTCTAAACCATGACACTTTAAATCTTAAACTATAACCATAAATATAATGAAACCTCACATCCTAAATCACGAAACTCTAAATCATGAAATGAAACCCTTAATCTTAAATCATAGACCTCAAATCTTAATGAAATTATAAATCGTAAACCATAGAGTGAAATCCTAAATCTTAAATCTTGGAACCCTAAACATTAAATTTTAAATCATAAATCTTAAATTTAAACCATGAAACCTTAAAATCTTAAAGCATAAACAAAGACCTTAAAGGATAAATCCTAAAACATTGAACCTTAAAACCACAAACTCAAAAGCATTAGTTTTTAAATCATTATACCATAAAATCTTAAATCATAAACCCTAAACACCAACCCTTAATCATAAAAAAACACTAAACCTTAAAAACTTAAAACAATAAACCAGAAATACTAAACCATGAAACTTTAAAAATTGAAACCTTAAAACATGTATCATGAAACCTTAAATCATGAAATCATAAACACTGAAACTTGGATCCCTAAAACCCAAACCTTAAACCTTGAACTCATAAATCCTAAATCCTAAAACTCTAAAGCATGCATAATAAATATACCATAAACAAAACCCTAAGATCATAAACGATGAAACCTTAAGATATTAACCATTAAATCATGAACCGTATACTCTAAAACCTTGAACCCTAGACTATAAACCATGTAACATTAACCATATAACACTACAATCTTAACATTAAATATTAAACTATAAACCTTGAGTAATGAACCACACACCATTCACCATAAACATAAATCTTGTAACTATAAACCATAAACATTAACCATAAATCACAAATCCTAAACCCTATACAAAACAATAAACCATAAATCATGAACACTACAACCCTAAAATTATGAAACAATGAATCATAAACTTTAAACATTAACCATAAAATCCTAAATCTTAAACATCAAATCCTCTACACTTAATCCTAAATCATAAATAAAACCTTAAACTATGAATACTAGACTCAAATACCATGAACAAAACCTTAAAATTTTTAGTGATTTTCATACCTAAGATTTTCTTCTAGTTTATCCTATGATCCTCTAATAATTTAATTAAATATAATAATTTATTTATATGAACTTAAAATTAAATAAAAAAAATTATTAAATTTAGGAAGAAAAAAATATTCTATAAAACTAAATTGATTACAATGGTATATAAATCAAAATTTCAAGTATTAATTATTTTATTTTACTCATTTTAATGATGTAAATTACTATATTTAAATTATACCAAAGAAAATTCGCACAAGATACAACTTACATGCACAAGTACGCTAAGAACAGCTAACTACATGCAATATTATTGAATCAAACTCATGTTCTGCAATTTTATGGTTTATGAATAAATATGATCAAATCTTTGCTGTTTGAGTTTTCTTCGCCTTTCCCTGGAGAATGAAAGGAAAGGAAAGGAAACAGGACTTTTTTATTCACACCTAAATCTTCTCAAACACCGCCTCATTTTTTTTTTCTCTCATTTTTTCTCTTGGTCACAAAATAGTGATACTAGCCCTTCTCTTATATTCTCTCCCTTTTCTTTTTTTCTTCCCTTCCCTTCCCTTCCCTTAACTAGAAGGGGGAGGAGCATCAATTTCAACTTTTCCCAGTCTTTGCAGCTCAATAAGCATTTGAACTGCAGCAGAGTCAAAGGAGGCCTTCTTATCACTTCTAGCTTCTCCTTTGCATTCTATATTACCATAATTGGGTATGCACAAGATAATTTTCGACACAAAACAGTTTTGTCCCTTGCTTCGTTGCAGCTCTTCACAGGATTCAAATAGAGATCTGTGACAAAATAAAAACTTGTCAGATTCACACTTCACAGCATTACCAATTCTAGAACAAAAAACTTATCTGCACATCACATGTTTTACACCATACATGATACATCATATATAAACCAATAATATCATGTAAAATATTTTTTGCCATATCAAACCAATTTTTGAAATGCATGATATAAACATTGGATTGTCAGAATAAGTATTTGAAATATACAAGGGTTTTGAGAATGATCTATATTGTTTGATTTTGTAATACTCTTTCATTTAGTTTCTCTAGCTAGTTGATTGTTTCCTATGTTAGCTGATTTCAATCCCTAAAAGTTTGGGCAATCAATGCTGTTCTCCACATGCACACACAAATCCTTCATGTAGTACAGCATAACAAGAATTCTTTTCAGATTCAAGTTGCTCGAGCAATTGAAAGTACAAATTAGTTGGTGGACTCACCTATCTTTATATTCTGTTGAATCAAATGCAGGCACTGGCCACTGAAGTTTCTTACATACTTCATATAGTGTGGTCCGCGGTCCTCCCTTCTTCATATTAATTGATAAACTAACTGTGCAACATGACTCCAAAATTAAGTTAATCTATAGGTAGCTAAAAGGATTTAAAATTGCAGGGAACAAGGTAGAGAGACCACTAATTTATTATATTTGACAAATATGATGATATCTGAATTGAATTTCTACCAATTTAACACTTATGATTTGATTAACGAATGCTACAGCAGGAGTGATCAATTCAGATGTCTCAGAACTGAATAGCTGATATTTTCCTTTCCTCAATAAAAACTTTAAATAGACAAAAATCATATGCATGGGTAAAATGGAGCATAAGAATAACAAAAGTGCATGATAGACAATGGAAATAAACCCATCACTTCAATTTGCTATAATTTGTCTGTTTCTTGAAGAAAAATTCTTCTCAACAACTGTCAACACTTAGCAACTCATACAAGGAAGCAAAGGGAGAAAATTTCCCAGAAGTGGACAGTCACTGGGAAGACAAAACTTGCTACCAAATACAGAACAAAAATCAATGGTGCTAAACTAGAATGGAAGCACTAAAACCAGAGATGTCAGTAGATGTCAGTGGAAGAGTCTTTGGGAGGCAACTTACTTGCAGTTAAGTTAGTTTCATCCAATGTGTGTGTTTTATGTGATGCTGGCTCTGAGGAATGTCCTTCAATTAGAGAAGAACAAATGCTAGAATCCATTTTGAGATGAGATGAATCATAGATATGGTGAGGATTATCCCGTTTTCCCTTGGACATGAAACTACCATGTGAAATTCCCCGCTTCTGCAGATTCACAAGTATAAGCCAAGTGGTCATCAAAATCAAAATATATTCAAATATGGATAATAGTATGAAAAAAAAAAAAGTTAACTAATCAACTTTAAAAACCAAGTTCAGCACTTGGGGAAGGACAAATTTGAAATTAACCAGGGAGAAAGGTGGGTGAAATATTTTACACATTTTGTTAGCTTGGTCCATTATATGTTTTCTTTTGCAAGATTTCAAGCATGATCAAATTAGGAAGTTTATTTCTCTCCATTTTATATGTTCAGGTGAGTATATTCTACAGTTTGCTGAAGTATTTACTAGCGTTATTGTTTGTCTACCATAAAACCACCCATGTTTAATTATCAGGAATAAATTTTAATATTTTTTTCCCTAGTAGAAGCGTCTACTAGCTTCTTATTCATAAAAAGAAAGAAGGCTCTAGGAGTTCTCCCTAAATAAACTATTCACCAACTTTGACTAAGACAACATGTGCATAAATTTTAGAAGACCTTAAAACTAACAAAAGGGGAAAAGAAAATTCCAGAACACAATCATTAAAGAACAAACCTCAAGATCCTTCAACAAATGAAAAGCAGCTTCTCCTTTTGCAGTTTTTTTAGTTGCCCCCTTTCCTTCACGAACCAATAGGGCATTTGGAAGCTGTACACTAACTTCAACATGCATTGCCGGTCCCATTTTTTCACAGTTTTCTTTTACTTTTACAAAATACCCAAGTGAATCACATAATTCATTTAATTCACGAAGTGGGGGCAATTCAAGTTTATCAGGAGTAACAATGGGAGATAATAGAGGATAGAAAACAGCCCACACTTGGTCAAGACTGAGCTTGGTATCAATTAGTATAGCCCCAACAATACTTTCCACTACATCTCCAAGTGCCTGTGACATTTATAACGAAAATATCAATGTTACAACTTAAAAGAAGTGCCAGGTATATGTTTGGAGCCACATACTTCAGGAATTGTCTCTATTTATAAATGATAATCTTTATTTGGGAAGTTATAAAATAGGACTTGCTTTGATTTTGTAAATCCCCTTGATTTGTGTTGTTTGCATGAAGAAAACCAATCAAATTTGGTTACATTTGTGAAAATTTTATTTATTTTCTAATCCTAATTTTAAATATTTGATTAACAATTTTGCCTTTATTAGTTTACTGTTTACCTATTTGATCCATTTTAAGTATGGGTAATAAAGTAAAATCGTTGAAATAAAATGAATTACTCATCTTTCTTTGGTGTTGCATACATGGATTTTTTTTTTTTTGCAAAACAAGGCTAGATGATTGTAAATAGATATGTAGTTGATCTTTTAGATAAGATAAAATGAGTTTATCATTTAGATAAGATTGATTTATCTTTTAGATAGAATTTGTATATATATGGGTATGGGTATACAGGCTGCAACCCAACAAACAGATTTGGTAAGTATGTTGTAACGAGTTTCAAACATTATGGTTTCTAAATCAAATCAATTCCAATTCAAAACATAATGCAACAGAAATTCAAATAAGAAATTACAAAATGCAAACATATAAGTAACTCTCTATATAAAAAATAACCTGAATGATCAACAAAACTAACCTTGGGAGCTCTAATGCTTGGAAGTGATCTGGGATCTGATTCAGAAATGACCTTCACATATTCTGATATCTGGCTCAGTAATAATCCTGAGCTATGTAGAAGGTGCTGGTGAAAGTTATGTCTAACAGCTACTTGAGCAAAATTGTCATTATTGACAGAAGCAGAACGTAAGTCAGTCAACACCCCTGGATCAATATCCGTGTGACTCTTATAAAGATGCTGTGTGATAAGCAGGTCCAATACCGAGTCACCAAGAAATTCAAGCCTCTGCCATAAATTCAATAAGTCACACTATGTTTATAATATTAAGAAACTTTTACAAGTTAAATATCATTTACTTAAAGAATATATGAAACTTCACAACTACCTCATAACAACAGCCAATCCCAAGTTCTTTCTCAGACAAATGTGTGATTGCCTCCACTAAGAGTCCCTTGACTGAAAATTCATACCCAATTTTCTTTTCAAGACATGCAATTTCACTTTCTTTTGGCACACATGTATGCAGAGATGCAGCAGTGATTGCTTCCTCAACCAGTGATAGTTCAAGTTCAGCACCAATGCCGAGCCATTTCATCACATTAAGTGAAGCAAAGAGTCCACCATCTACATAGTATGCTCCTATCAGAGCTTCAACACAGTCAGCAATAGTCTTAGAACACATCCAGCGGTGACCCTTGTCGCAAAACTTCCCAACCACAACTTTTGGATCTTCAGTATGGAATTTCACATCTAAAGGCACTTCAAGGGTTTCCAACCCACAATCACAACAAACAGGGTGTATAGAACGCTGTCCTGGAGCAACCCAACGGCGTGGTTCAAATGCAGAGTCTCGAATATATCCCTGATAGACAACATGATAAAAAAACCTGTGATTAATTCTTTCCAACTCTTGCCCACTATTAACAATCCCATAACAATAAATTTTAAAAAAAAAAAAAAACCACAAAAATAAAGGTGGGAATTACAAAAGCTGGATGGTCCAGGAACTGAAAGGACTTTTCTCAAATTTATAATTTTTCTATGTGCAAACTTTAATATGTTAAATAATGAAAATAATCATTTCCCAAACTTACCAAACAAAAATATAATTTTTAATACCTATACATCCATAATAGTAGAAAAATATTCTCTTTGTTCCAAAATAATAGTCTTTTTAGCTTTTATGAGCTATTTTTCTAACAATACCCCTAAATGTAATTAAGAAGATCAATAAATACTTGAATTGAAAAGAGACATCTATCATAAAAAAAAAAGTTGGTGGAGAGTAGAATATATTTGTTATTGGTGGATATTAATGACAAGAGTAATTGAAAAACTAAGGGTATTTTTGTCATATTTGTATCAATTGAATGTTTCTTTATCAGTGTGCATAACCTTAAAAGAATATTATTTTTAAATGGAGGGAGTAACATTTATGCCATGAGTAAATGCATGGTGTGGAATTGTATTTGTTAGAAACAAAAACTATTCCAACGCCTGCACCTGCACCTGATGAATCATCCAATGGTTTTTAATTTCATCATTTGGTCAAGAGTTTGATTGTCTCCAGAATCAGAATTTGTATTGCTAGCAATTGATTATTGAGACTGTATAGTAGTGGATTTGTGCTTTGTCCACATTTCATGAGCCTTTAACTAACACAGAGTTTAGGTTCCTAGACAGTAACCCAAAAAAATAAAACAGTAAAGAATACCTGTAATTTGCGATCTGTCCCCAGTTTATGTAGGGTTGAATTACAAACAGCCGATGATCGTCTGGAAGATAATTGTCCTTCGTGTTTCTTAGGATATTTAAGAAAGAGGTGACAGCTCACCACATACTTCAAAACAGAATCTCCTAGCAACTCAAGACGTTCCATTGAAAAACTTTCACTACATCTCAAAGTTGTAAGTGCTTCTAGAATCTATCGTTTACAAAAAGAAAAAAAAAATGCACAAGATTATCATAATGAAAATAAAAATCAACAATAAATAAGTATTTTATCCAAAAATCATATATAGAGCAAACCAGTGAGCTACGTATGTTGAACTTGCTAGTTTCACCATCTATCTCATCTCTAAGCTGACTAGATAACATCAAAGATTCAATGCGGTGCATCAGAGATGGCAACAAGTACAGTGATTTCAACACATCTCTTTTAACATCAAGAATGTATAGAAGCTCGGGTGGAATATGAACATGCGCTGGCATTTTTGAGGCTGCAGGGCTAATTCGTGATGACTTGTCTCGTGCATCTGCTAAACTCAAAGAAAATATCATAATCAAAGTTTAACATGGTGCATGCAAGGATTCACATAAATTCTATCAAGACAGAAAGTAATAGAGAAGGTCATACCTGCTATCAGTTTTTTTAAATCATCAGGGTGTCAAATGTAATTCCATATGAAAACTTAAACAGATATGGCAAATTTTAATTTTAATGAAATTTCATTAAAATCATAATACAGAAATTTGAAACAGCATTTAAGAGCCACAAGATGAAACTTCAATTAGGAACAACTAACCCTCCTCATGGAAGTTGAAAAGAAGATTGTGTGGATTATGACTTTGCTTCAATCGTAACAAAGGCTGTCCAGGATGTCTCAGTGTAATCCCATAGCTGATCAAAATTTAAAGTTTTTTAGTGAAGTATATCAAAATTTTAAGTTGTTTAGGCAAGCAAAACCATGAGGTGGGATAAAACAAATTATGCACCTTTTGCTGAAATAATCCGAGAAGGTAATGCATTCCTTAGATTTTTCATTGTTTCCATAGAAAGGACTTTCAGCAGATAGGTTACTGTCGATCTCAATAATACAATATATTTTCCCAGTGTGAATGGCCAAAACTACCCTATCTTTTATATCATCAGCATCAACCACACAATTAGCAAAGCGAATCTTGTTTGTTCCTACACATTCCATCTCTGATGAACTGGTATCATGAGGTGATGTGATTGTGTCGTTATCATCACAATCTCTAGTAACCAAAGAAAAATTCCTCTTTACAAATTCAATGGCAGAAGGACAAGAATTGATTCCGCACCAATTAATTTGCAAAGATCCCTTACAAATATCATTCAATTTCTCTAGTGGAAGAAGCATATACGAGTATTTTGGGCTCCACAATGATTTGGTGTCTTTCTGAAGTAAAAATTCTCTTTTTCCTCCTGGTGATTTGGACTTAAAGATCAATCTCCCAAACAAACCATTGAAAAAAAGCTCATGGAAGCATTTGGCTTTCATCATCTAGTAGAGAACAAACAACAAAGCATCAAGTTAACTTTCAAAACAAAATGAGATTAATATACTGCTTTGGATAAATCCTTATTTTTATACCTTTTCAGCATCCAAATCAACTTGCCCACATGAAGTGATAGACGCTTTCACGATCTTTGAGACTACATAAAGATCTAATTCTGTATTCCCCACATCATCCTCAAGCTTTGATTCAATTAAAAGAGCAAACCCAGAGTATATTTCACTAACAATATTGCATGTGAATTCAAACTTATAGGCATGGAATTTGGCCCCATCAAGTTTGTCTCTCCATACACCACGTAATGCACGAATGTTAGCTGTTCCATGTAACTCCTTTCTTTTGGTGGTCCCTTCAAATGTCAAAAGCAATGCAAAGCAAAGAAAAATCAAAATGTATTTCAACACAAACAAACATTCAGTTGATTCCTATATAAAAGGAACAATGCAACATCTGACACATTCTGACATAGACACCATGAACCTTAAAACATTTCAAACCTGCAAGTATACTCATTCAGTCCATTGTTGTCATACTTGGGAGTATATGCAAACTCGTGGAGGGTCGATAAATTCAATAGGGTTTACCTTATACCCAATAAATGGAAATAATTCATCACATGCTTGCATTGTCCAATAGTATCTATTTAATTTATTTTATTTATAAAATTAAAAATATTGAATAATTAGAGAAAAAAAAAGTTAATTAATTACAAAAAATAGAAGTACAAATGATAAACTACCATATAATAATAGCCTTTTATCATCACAAACACTGTTTTCACTTGCTGGCAAAATGTTGAGGTAGAAAGACAAAAGGTTGATGTCCTTAGGATAAAAACAGTTTTTTTCAAAAAAATATTAAATTGAAGCTTTATTTATTGATTCTTGGTTATTTCACAACTAGGGCAGAAAAATACCTTTTTACCATCCAAAACACAATTCTTTAAATAATATCATAAAATCCAAATAAACATATTATCCTGAAATCCCTTCAGTAAATATATCTTCTAAACATGAAACTAACTTTATCATAATTGATTTGAAAAAAAAAAATTATACATAGAATCTACTAATGGATAATCTTTTGCTCAAAGCTAATCCAAACACACTGGCAGACAAAAGGTTTTTGTGTGATTTTAAAAAATCAATTATGAAAATTTTGCAACACAGATTCGGAAGTTTGTAGTGGTTAATTAAAATCAAAATACACTGGTGATGTTTTGATATGAAATCAATTTGTGCAGTGGTCCATGCAGTCAAAAGGGATGAAAATTGTATTTAGAATAATTGCAAATGATAAATATGCACAACCATTGTTTGGTAAGTCTGAGGTGTGAGCAGTATAATGAACATTTCAAATTAAACGAAATATTTCACCACAATTTATAAACAATGATAAAAATAAATAAATGAAAAACAATTAGCAGATAAATTATACCTGCACCAGAACTTGATTCTTTATTTTTCACAATATGGTCATCTTCTGAAGAATCTTCAATTAATGGAACCAAATGTTCATTTAGGGCACCCATTTGGTGCAGCTTCTTACAAGCTTCAAAACATGCAAGATGCTTTGCCAAACGAATATCTTTTCCAGAAGGACCAATTATTGTTTGGAAAGCTGAATTAGATGGTAATATTAATTTACATTGATAACCCCCTTCCACAGGCAGAAACTCAAAATCAGGCTTTACACAGGAGTACCTAATCCAAATTGCATGTAGAAGTATGTAAAGACTATGTTTCAATTTCAAGTAGTTAAAAAACAGACAAGCACAACAGGATATAATCTTACTTATCTCGTGGGAGTGTTCCACAGTATCGGTGGATGAGACTAACACTAGAATCTAAAGTGACAGATGCTCCAGTAGATTCCACATAGTATGCATTTGTTTTCCCCACCGTACATGCCCTTAAACTAGATTTATGGTCTTTATAAATAGATGCATCAGTCATGGAGCGCTCACTCCTAATGATGTCAAAGAGTTGATCTCTTTGCTTCAAGTTTCCCCTATAGAAACAAGTGTTAATGTTGATAATTAAGGAAAGGAATGAGAATCATGGAATTTGATATATGAAAATCATTCAGAAATATGTGTTTTGATTAGTACAGTTAATATTAGGATTTAATGTAATTAGAATCTGTTGTATTTCCATTTTTTAAACATAGCATTTATAGGAAAGATTATTCCCTGATATTCTGGTCTAGATTAGTCTACAGAATTAATCTCTTTGTATTTATATATACTTCCTCATTGTATCACTTTTCCGCAAGGTATCAGAACTTGGTCTTAACCATCTATAGTCTCTCTATCTAACCCAACTGTGTAAGGAGAAAAATCAAAAGGCTTGCCTTAGGTGGAGACTGGTACACTTCTTACCAGCTCGATCGAAGGGTTTGCCCTTCCTATCACTGGCCACAAATTGAATGGCCAGAACAATATCCAATGGGAGAGATCAGTCCAAATCTTCCTTCAAGGAAAAAGAAGGCAACATCACAGGAAAGGGACACTCAAAAATCCCGAGAAAAGAGACCCCAACCTCCAAATATGGCAACTGGAAAGCAGTTTATTCATGTCATGGCTCCTCAATACCATGACAGGTGAAAATGAGAAAAACTGCATGTACTATGACAACCCCAAAGAGGTGTGGGATGCGGTAAAGGAAACATATTCCAATGTGGATAACACCAAGCTCTATTCCAGCCCCATCCACTGAGAATTCAGCAATGGCAGCAAGAGGAAACCAAGCTCGTCCAGCACACAAGAGGATCTGTCCCCGGTGTCATCATTGCAAGAAACCTGGTCACACCAAGGAACTTGTTGGGACATTCATGGGAAACCTTCAAAGGCAAAACCATTCCAAAAGAAGGAGAGCAAAGGCAATGCAACAGCCTATTTTATAACCATCAAGATGCAAAGGTGAACCCTGATTCATTTCCATTCAGCAAAGAACAAATGGAAGCTCTACAGAAAATCCTCCAGCAGATTATGTTGACTGTAGAAAAAGGTGGTACAGCTGCAGTAGCCCAAGAAATAGTCTGTGGTGACTATAAATAGTGCAGAAGTTGAATTTAGAGCCATGCCTTAAGGTATTTGTGAAGGAATTTGGCTAAAAAGGAAGCTGGATGAGATCAGAATTTCTACCCATAATACAATGAGGATATTGAGTGACAACAAAGTTGCTATCAGCATTGCAAAGAACCTGGTCCTCCACCATAGGAAAAAGCATGTGGAGATTGATTGGCACTTCATAAAGGAGAAAATTGACCATAGCATTATAAGATTTGAACATATACCATCGTGCAGCAAGACAGCAGAATCCTAACTAAAACTCTCCCAAGTAATACTTATGAAAGCATCTGCTCCAATCTGGGAATGACAGACATCTACCGACTACCACCCAGATTGAGGGAGAGTGTTGACAATTAAGGAAAGCAATTAGAATCATGGGAATTTGATCTATGAAAGTCAATCACAATTATGCAATTTGATTTGTACAGTTAATATTAGGATTTTGATGTAATTAGAATCTGTTGTATTTCCTCCTTTATGTTTTTTTGTCAAAGCATTATAGGAAAGATTACTCTCCCTGCTATTCAGGCAGATTATTCCCATGCCTAGATTAGTGAACCAAATTAATCAACTCTTCCTACTTATACTTCCTCATTGTATCAACTCCAAATCAGTGAAAAATATTTACTCTTCCACAGTTAAATAAGTACTAAGAGTGTTCAGGGGAGAAAAAATCTCCAGCATCAAACAGATAGTGACAATCAGAACACTTGCCTCTCCAACATCACAACAAATTGGGAGTTTGCCTGCCTAGATCTTCCACGAGATTGGACATAACTACAAACTGTCTTCGGGAGGTCAAAACGTATCACACATGAGCAGTTTGGCACATGAATTCCTTCCTCAAGTACATCAGTAGTAAATAATAGATTGACCTAAAAAAACATTGATAATCTATTATTAGATTTTCAATACTAAAACTTAAGACAAATTAATGTGCATCATTTGTTTCACATGATGCAATAAACAAATACCTTTCCAGAGCGGAAAGAATCCAATATCTCTTTCTGCCTCTTTGGAGCCAGGGCATCAACCGATGTATTGTTTCCAGTTAAATATGAAACTGTTAAATGAGAAATATGGGGAACTGTCTTTGCAAATCTTTCAATCACCTTGGCTGTAATGATTCTATCAACAAAAATAAGGCACAACACCTGACTAGATTCTCTGTAAACACAAGGAATGATAGATTACCAAATTGCTATGATACATAATACAACTTTATTGCATAGGAAAACTACTTATACGATCAGAACGGTAGATCATAGCTCCATACCCAAATGACTGAAAGAGTTTAATAAGTTCAACTAATTTTGGAGATATGTATCCTAAATCTTCTGCCAGTGAATAATCAAAATCAACCTCCAAAATCTTTTTATCAGCTGCAGCAATAATAGTTATATTAGTTGGCAGAGATTAAGGCAGAGTGCAATGTATAAACAATTTTACCATAGCCTCATAAGCATTTTAGCATGGTGTCATTTCTCTAAAAGCTGTCTAAAACGAAATGCTACTGTAATTTTTTGGCTAATTATGAACCAAATAACAAACCAATAAAGGAAGATCCATTTATCCACAACTTTTTGGCTTTGCAACAGATTGCTTGTGTTGTCAAAAGCAGAATGCACCAATGGAAAGTGTGCAAATTGGACCCCTTCAAAAAGGAAACTGACTATTCTAAAACAAAGAAACATGAATAAACAATTATTGTTGACATAAAACATTGCTACACATTAAAGCATCAGCATAAAATCTTGCCACATATTATGACAAATAGAGTTTGAAAGAATTTCTTAAAATATACTAGTAGCAGATCAATTAATAAAAATATACTAGATTGCCTGAATTGGATATAAATACTTGCAATCTCAATTCTCAAATATGGATGAAGATTCAAAATAATCAATAGCCCAAAAAGGAGGAGGGGGAAAATACTACAAAAAAGCATACCAAGATGGAGAGATTCTTTGATTAACTTGATTACTTCTTCAAGAAAAGTTATACACTGAAGATAACATTTTCTGTAAATTTCACACACTCCTTCTGATTTGGAGAAATTTTCATGACAGATTTTAACAGCCTGCATAAAGATAGACAGATTATATTTTGTGTCTGTGTGTGCACGCAAAACAAAAGATAAGACTATGACTAAAAAAATATGGTGCTTGTCAATTTCTACATGTACATGATGTATGTGAATAAATGTGTACATTTAATTCTAATTAATTCTAATATATGGTGATATTTTTACATATCATGAAGATTTGCTTGCTACACATAATCAGTGAAGGTAAAAGAAAGAAACCTAAGAGCCAAAACTTTAAGTGGGTTAGTTGATATTTTTAATTTGATTTATAAGAAGAAATGGATTGGTTAACAAAATATAACCCAAATTCAAAAACAGAGAAACTTTATGACTCTTTCTTCATTAGAAAACATTAAGAATTTACCGTCAGCAATAACCCCTAATTGATGCATGTACATAAATGTGTAAATTCAATGATATGGTGATATTTCTAAATATTGGGAAGACTTCCTACCCATCCTCAAAGCGAAAAACTTTAAGTGGGTGAGAGTTGATATTTTTCATCTGATTTATAAGAAGCCGTAAATTGGTTAACCAAATATAACCCCAATTTCAAAAATAGAGATTTCAATTACTCTTTCTTAATTACAAAACATTAAAAATTTACTGGCAGCAATAAACCCTTATTAAAAACATCCAAAATTTTGTCAGCTTTAAAATTCCAGTAAAAACATCCAACAACTTTTTTCCCCGCAATGGAAGTTTGATAAATACCTCATAAGCACATAGGATCCCAAGATCTTCAAGGCAATGTAAAATTTTTGCAAGTTCATTAGACATCCGCTGAGACAGTGTCTTAAATTTATCATCCACATCCTTATAGTTACTTTGATGTTCTGATAACAGTGCACCAAACTGTCCAAACAGATTAAATTCAGTCAGTATCTTTTGCTGTAAGAAATAACGAATACAATCAGGGAAAAAAGCAGAGCGTATTTTGTACATAGCAAGATGACCCACGGATACCTTGAACCACAAGGTTTCAATCTTTGGTTTCAAACTCAAAGCAGAAAATCGTGCTTGGTCATAATATCTACAACTCTCTTTAGCAGATGGGATACATCTATCCATCTCTTTCCGATCTTCAACAGTATATCTCTGCAGAAAAAGAAAAAAAAAACATTTACCTTTTATTGGTATAAACATACTATCACATGTGCACTCATGAAAAAATTAGTTCAAATCAAAGTCAAGAAATTAATTGCCTGAGAATCCAAGATGCTTTCAAGTTCTGATATCTGATCCTCACAATCCATAGTAGAGGAAACACCTGATTCAGGATATAATACATAAATTATATATTACAGCAAGTCTTTATATTCACAATATGAACTCAAGTGATTGTTGTTATATGAACATCACAAAATAGTAATTCCTTAAGAAAAAAGCAATCATAAAAAACTATGCACAGGGAAGAGCTTCAAATTAAGTATATGTTTTCATTTACTCTTTTTTAGTGAAAGAAATAAGAGATTCAAATTTATACAGGACATTGATGAATGACAAGGATTTATTTTAGAAAATGATAATGAAGGAGCAAAACTAACCACAAAATACATAAACAAAGAAGAATCACCCTCTATGTGAGGATTGGGAAATAAATTGAATAGTCACAACTCACAAGGAAAGCATTTTTCAACTCATGGTAGTTGTCAAAGTTGCACGTAAATAATTACCTTTTTTACCAACTGGTGATGCTGTCATCCCTAAAATCTTTGGCTTTTCATTAGCTTGGTGATAAAACTCCTTCAATGGCATAAGACAATAGTTATTTGTAAATCTATTCTCTAACCCCAATAAAATTAATTGAAAAGAAAATAGAGAAATCATGCATGATCTACAAGGATAAAAAGGAGAATGATTTGTAGCTCTCACCTTCATTATTTTTGTGTAGGGATGGTTGCCAGTTGCTCTATGACATTCATCAATAACAATCAAGCATATCATTTCCATACGCAGGAATGCTTTTCTTAAGGCATCCAAAAGAATCTGGGGTGTCATAACCAGAACCTAAAAGACAGAATAGATATTATTCTCAACCAAAGAACTAAGTCAAGGGTATTCATGAGTTTATCAGCATAATTTATGGAATCAATTGTCAGTAAAACATGATATTGAGTTTAGAGATTCACACAAAAGGCTATTTGAAAATTCACTTAGAGCCATAAATGATAATCATCAGAAGTGAAAACAACTTAGTGAAGCTTGTTAATACTTATAGTTATGATAAAAGAATTTAAATATAATATAAAGCAGAAAACACACAGGAGGAGCTTGAATGCTTTCAACATTGATTTTTTTTCCTTTAATACATCCCATTTATTTTATTGAATAACAATAATTTCCCTAAAAAACATAGTTGTTTTAAGGCTTAATTGTAAGGTTGGGGATAAAAAGTACAATTAAACCTTGTTTTAAATGGTACAAATTCATTATTAAGAATCTTTGCAAGTGCTAGAAATTCTGAGCTTGAAAATCTAAACACCATAAATGCTTTAATACTAAGTTCTATAGAATATACTTTAGTACTAAGTGAACCCCAAAAATTTTAAAAATGAAATTAACAATACACTAGTTCAAAATGAATCCGTGTTTATTCATTGTGTTATTACAAACTAATCAAACAAAAGTTTGAATAACCTTTCACCACAACCATGATGTTGACATAACTAATTAACTATTATTCAAGTCTAGGAATTCAGAACAATTAAAAATTTCACTAGTTAAATAAATTATATACTTTTCAGGCTAATATCTCACATCAAATAAAAATGGAGAATCAAAAACCAGCAAGGGTATCATCATAAACCCCTGACAACCACAGAATGGTACCCTACAATCATCCCCATGTTGAGCAAGGATGGAGGGCATCACCATGGACCAAAATAGTGGCAAAGAAAATACTACAATTTATTAATTATGTAATATCTTGTGTCCCATGATAAATGAATGAAAATATGCAAGCTATATAATTATACAATAAATTAACTTTAATAAGAGATCTTAAGGTAAATGCCATTGGGCCCAGAACAAATACTGCACAAATCAATGAAAGTAAAATCCACTGCAACAAAAGTAATCCTAAATTAACTTCATGACAATCAATTAGCAGGTTAACAAATAAACATACATCATTGTTACTAATCTCCCTCTCCCACGTCTTCAAAGTCCATGTATCAACTCCTTTGGCCCCAAAGTATTCCTCAACTTGAAAATCAGTCAGATATTTTATATTCTTGAATTGCTGAAAAGTGGACACAAACACAAAATAAGTTTAACCTTTGACTGAATAAACCACATAACTTTGTTATAAAGGAAGAGTACATGTCATCAGCCACATGTTGGACTTCTAAGTTCAAAGTCAATAAGACATATCATTTAAGATCATGTTAGTTGCTGTATGTTAATAAAGTCCTAGTTATAAGTAGTTAGTTAAGTTTCTATTACCACATCTTCAGGAAATGTAAACATGGATGTTATATTTTGATTTTATTCTTGTTTTGTAAGGCTGGAATAAAGCCACAGTTTTGTTATTGAATAATAGAACTTTTGAACTCCCATACTGAGATTTCAAGTGTTGTGGCTTGGTCCTCGAAGAAACAATCGGTGGTCACACTCTCCACCACTGAAGCCATGTTCGTAGCAGCTTCCTCTTGTGCATGTCAAATTATGTGGATGTGTAGGATTCTTGAAAAACTTGTTCATGAACAAAGTAAGTTAAATATGGTGTTTTGTGACGATAGCTCATTTATTAAACTTTCAAAGAATCCTGTTTACATGGTAGAAGTAAACACATTAAAATTAAGATTTTATTTCTTCATGATTTAACAAAAGATTGGGTTGTTGAGTTGGTGCACTGTGATTCGAAAAATCAAATTGTTGACATTAGGCCTCGGCCCTTGAAGCTGTAGTTGTTCTTGAGATTAAGAGATCTGCTTGGCACCAGAAGTGAACTGGCTGCAGTTTCCAGGTCAGTTTAAGGGAGGATATGTAGGACCTTTAACTCTTTAAGTCAATTAGACTTGTCACATGAAGACCATGTTAGTTGCTGTTATGTTAATAAATTCTTAGTTATTAGGAGTTGGTATAGCTTCTATTCCTAATGAGATTTACCATGTCTTTGCGAATGTGGTTGTTATCTTTTGATTTTATTCCAGTTTTGTAAGGCTGGCATAAAGCCACAGTTTTGTTTGAAATAATGGCTTAAATAACTTTTAGGTGCCAGATAAATACAAGAATTTTGTTGTGAGTCCTTATCAATTTTTTTGCTGTTTTGAGTCCTGATATACAACAAATTTTGTACCGAGTCCTTGCCATCAATTAAGTCATGATGTGGCACCATCACAACCGATCTTCCCAACATATAGAAGCTTTCAAGAACTTTAAGCTTTCAATACCACATTTGTGAAAGAAAAAAACGTACAGGAAGCAAAAGCAGAAAGGTAAGGAAAAACTTTGTCTAACATGCCTGATTGACAAGATGAACTGTGGGAGCCAAGAAAAGAATCAGCTTCTTTACACCACTAGTCTTGATGGCTTGACCAACCTCTTTCATAAGCATTACAGCAATCAAGGTCTTACCAGACCCTGTATCCAACACAGCTATTGTGTTCCTTCTCCTTGCAACTTCAAACACCTCTATCTGATACCTATTGGAAAAACCCAAAACGCATGATTGATAAAGCAACAAAAATTCCCTCGTCAAACTCGGTCAAGAAAATAGCAAAACCGCAACCTTTATGACAAAACTGGAAGAGAAAGGATCAAGAAAATAACAAAAAACGCAATCTTTATGATCAAACTCGAACAGAAAGTATCAAGAAAATAACAAAAAACGCAATCTTTATCATCAAACTCGAAGACAAAGGACCAAGAAAATAAGAAAAACGCAATCTTTATGATCATTCTTCCCAAACCCTTATGCCTAAAACACGAAAAACGTAAATGGGGGCATGCGTGCACATTGCAACATTTCCCACGCCAAATACAGAACTCAAAAAGAAGGGGCAAAAAAAATAAAATGGATTTTATTTGATAAAAAAATAAAATGAAGAAGATACAAAATTCATGAAGTGTCTGCACACAAAAAAAAACGCAAAAAAAAAAAAAAAAAAAGACACCTTCTGGGACTCATGTTGGAACACGGCGATTCCAGAGACGGAGAATCATTGGTATCCGATTGCTTTTGTTTTTTACTTAGGTCCTGGTTATCGTCTGATGAATCAATGTTGAAATTCAGCGATGGAGAATCATCAGCATCGAGTAGCTTTCGTTTTCTACTTTGGCTCTGGCTATGGTCTGTTGAATCAATGTTGACATTCATGGTGCTGATTACTGCGTACGCATGTTGCAACGCAGAACTGAAACTGAAAAACCTTGGGAGGAGAAGTGAAGTGACTATGAACTGTGAAGTAGTCAAATGAATTTCAAGGTGGAATATTGGGTTGGGTAGGTAGAGTGATCGCAAGTTTTGTCCCATTCATCGTACTCTTATTAACAAAAAAGACAAGCAAGTATTAAAAAAATGAAAAATAAATAAGAGATTAATCACATTCTTTATTTTTATTTTTATTTTTACAAATTAATCAAGAACATTTTATTTTAAATTTTTTAAAAAATTGAAAAATTTATCTTCTTTTTTTTAGTTTAAAATAATTACACTTTCTATTCTAAAGTTTTAATTTTTTGTGAATTTTATTTTTAACTTTTTTTATTTCTGACAAATTTTATATTTAAGTTTTGTCTTCTATTGACAAAGTTTACTTCACGTCTAGCTCAACAATAAAAGGTAAATTTTTTGTATCATAAATATAAGACAATTCCACGGTATTATATTTGTTGGACTCAACCATTCAGAAAAAATATATATTTGTTGAACTCAATCTTAAGAAAATATACTGAATCAATTTTATATTGTTGCCATGGTATGATTTTCTTATGAAGTTAGAATGTTGTTTTTATTATTTTATGGTATTATATTTGATTTGGATATTGATTATGTATTTTCAAAATGATTTTCATATAAGATAAACTCAAATTTTATGCGACTTTACACAAAATTATCAAGCTTGATCATCATGAACTGTGTGAATATGCTTGCAGGTTTGAAATGTTTAATGTTCATGGTGTACGTCTTTGTCAAAATGTGTCAAATATTGCATTATTCATTTTATATGAGAATCTATTGAATGTTTGTTTTAGTCAAGATACATTTTGATGTTTCTTCCTTTTTGAACAATGAAGGAACCACAAAAAAGGAAAGAGTTATATGGAACAATCAACTTTCTTGCATTAAGTGGAGTATGGGAGAGACAAAATCAATAGAGCCAAGTTTAATGCCTATAAATTTGAATTCACGTGTAATATTGTTAATTTAATATACTTTGAATTTATTCTTTTGATTGAGTCAGAACTTAATAACGATGTGTGAAATATAAAATTAGATTTTTTTTTTAAGGAGGAATATAAAATTAGATATTTATTTAACACCGTGACAGCAGTCGAATAGGATTTTGAAAACATAGTTCAATTATAAAATATATTTTAAATATCTATATATAAGTAAATTAGAAGTCAAAGAAAATTCGAAATCCAGTCAAAATAAATATTATTGTAACATTTAAAGTTATTAATCTAATAGTATATTAATAAATATTATATAAATAAATAGATAAATTATTTTATAGTATGAAACAATTTTGTTAATTAATAAATATTTTGAATTCTAGGACAAAAAAATCAATATTTTAAATAAATAATTTATATATAAGTAAATTAAAATTCAAAATTATATTTTATATACATATACATTATATTATATATACACACATTAGTATTGATAATGTTATTGACAAATTAATAATAATAACATTATTAATATTATTAGTATATTAATATGTTTTTTCCATTATATATTAAAATCATATATATATATATATACTATTATTAAATAAATAAATTTATAGTTTTTTTTTTGGTGCAAAAATATATTTATAGATATTATCTTTATAAATTAATACTAATAAATATTGATAAATAATATTATTAGTATACTAATAGATAATTTAATAAATAAATAAAATGAATATAATTATTAATATAATGTTTATATTTATATCATATTGATATGTTTATATTTCTCTAACAGTATTAATATATACTAATTTATATTTAATAAATTTATCTATAAATATATTATTAATTTTATTAGTATCAATTTAGCAATAATAACTAGTGATTCAAACAAATATATATATATTTCGAATAAAAATAATATATATAAATTTATTTATTTAGTAGTTGTAAGAATGAATATCACAATAATATAAATTTAAATTAAAAATGCATATTAATATAGTTTTAAAATTAGATAAAATTATTATTTAACAATTAATTTAACCTAACCATTTTTTTACATATTTTATTTCGATTTTATTTATATAATATAGTAAATTGGATTTTATTCGCCACAAATTTTATATAACTTATAGGATATTTAATATATTTGATAAATTAAGTTAGATTACTTTATTTAAGATAAATAAAATACTAGGATTAAAAGTTTTAATTTACTAAGCATGCATGAAACATTAAAAAATATAATAAGTAAAATATTAAATACAATGTTATTAAAAAAATCACTTGAGAACAAACAATATTAAATAAGTTTAAACATTAATTTGGTGACAATTTTTTATTTTTATATAGCAAAAAAAAATCGATTTCTATTTTAAACAATATAATACTAATTTGAAAAACAATCAATTGTATTAATCATTATAATGTTAAATATTTTATTAAAAAATAATCAGCTTCTTGAATCTCGACTAAGGGATATCCCGGATTCACCTGAAGAAATATTATTTTTCAACAAACAATTCCGGATTGGTTCTAGCCGATTTTGAACTAATTATTTACAAATCCAGTTTTGAAGATTGGTCCGGTCCGGTCTAACAATCTGTTATAATTTATATAGACTGAAATGAAGGTTAGCTGATGGCTCTCGCATAAGCCCACTTAAATAATGGGGGTAGTGTTGAGGGAAAGAATCAATTGTCACCAGTAATCACCACAAGAGCAAATCCCACTCCTGAAATGATGAAAGCGATTTGCATCTCTCAAAACAATCTCTCGTTTAAAAACCTTTGACATATATTTGATTGCATTATGGCAATCTCCACACACTCTGAGGTTTTTAATTACCCTTAATGTAGTGGATGGTGGTGTTTTTATAAGCCCATAAGCTATTGCTAGTTTCTCACTATGATAATATAAAGAACTCTCTTTATCTTCTTCTTCTACATCAACAAGTGCAAAGTCTGTATCAGGGACATATCCTTCTTCTCTGATCCTCTTCATAATATCCTCCACCTCATTATATATCACATCAGTTTCTTCATGAGATCTATCGCCAGCTACAAACAAATGCACCTTGTTCTTCAAGTCTACCCAACTAAACCCTGGATCCTTCTTCACATTTACTTTTCTCATCATGTTTCTAGCACTCACCACATTTTCCCATTGGTTAGCAGCCGCATAAACATTTGATAAAAGAACATAAGCAGCTGAATCAGATGGCTCCAAGGCCAAAAGCTTTTCTGCTACACGTTTTCCCGTCTCTCTGTCTACCTGAACCCTACAAGCATTAAGCAGTGTTCTATACATTGAAGCAGAAGCTTCAAAAGGCATTGATGATATCACCTTTTCAGCTTCTTGTATCCGCCCCGCTCGGCTAAGGGCATCAACAAGACAAGAATAGTGCTCAATCTCAGGTTCAATTCCATAGTTTTTTTGCATGGAATAAAAACTGTCATAGGCTTCAGATACCAAACCAGAGTGACTGCACGCAGAAAGAACCCCTACAAAAGTAACTCTATCTGGTGTAACACCCCTAGATTTCATATCTTTGAAAAACTGAAGGGCTTCCTCAGCATTTCCATGTTGAGCTAATCCTACTATCATGGCATTCCATGAGGCAATCCTCCTCGTGTTAGTTCTTTTGAACAAACCACGCGCATCTTCTATGTTCCCACACTTAGCATACATGTCAACAAGTGAGGTCATCACAAAAGGATCAAAAGCACAGTTTAGCTTTACAATATTTGTGTGAATCTGTCTCCCTTGTTCCAAAGCCGTTAAAAGAGAGCAAGCCTTGACAAGGGTAGCAAAGGTATACTCATCAGGCTGCACCTTGGAAAGTCTCATCTGATGGTACATGAAAAGAGCACGCTCCTCTTGTCCATTCTCCACGCAACCTGATATCATAGTAGTCCAAGCAACATCATCAGGTGAGGGTATTTCACTGAAAACTCTGCGTGCACTTTCCATATCTCCACATTTTAGATACATGTCAAGAACACCACTAATGACAAACAAATCCAAATTAAACCCTCTTTTCACAACAACAGCGTGAATTTGCTTCCCTTGTTCAAGCCCCACCAATCCCCCAGCAGCTTTAGCAGCATTCGCCAGAGTAATCTGATCCACTCTCTCTCCACTTTCATGCATTAACATGTAAAGCCTCAATGCCTTAGGAAAATCACCACTGATTATGTATCCATGCATCATAGCATTCCAAGATGCCAAATCAAATCCATCCTGGTTAACAAAAAGAAATTCTGTCTCCTCCATCTTCCCACTCTTGGAATAGACATCAATCAGAGCCGTTGAAACAAACGAATCCAAGACAACACCAGCTTTCATTGCAGAAGCATGAATCTGCGTGGCAAGACAGTAACCTCCTTCAAGAGAGGAACAAGCCCTCAAAACGCTCGCAATAGTGAATTGATCCGGCAACAAACCACTGTGTAATAAATCAACAAACATCCCAACAGAACACTCCTCCAACCCGCTCAGCGCACAACCAGATATCATGGTGTTCCACGATATCAAATCCACTTCATCCATCTGACCAAACACCATCCTAGCACGAGAAACAGAACCAGCCTTAACATACATATTGATAAGACAATTTCCAACAGAGACAACTCGATCCAACCCCGACCTCACCACAACGCCGTGAATCTGTTTCCCCAGTTCAAGACAGTTCAAATTGGCAACCACAGACAGCAACACAACAAAAGTCAAGCCGTCGAACGCAACACGCGAGTCTATCATATCCAGAAAACAATCAACAGCTTCCCAAGCTTCACCTCTCTGGAGAAACCGAGACAGTGTCTTGTTCCATGCAATAACATCCGAATCATCATCATCATACATAAATAGCTTCGTTGCATAAGCTCGAAGCTGCTTCAACTGCCATTCAAAATCAGTTTTTTTACCTTTACCAACCTGCGCGAGAGTACGGAGAGTGACGTCATCGGGACGGAGTCCAGTTCGGTGAAACTCGGAGAAGAGAAGCAGCGCTTCGTGTTCGAGACACGTGTCGACGTAAGCTTTCATCATGACGTTCCAGAGAACAACGTCCCTCACAGCCATTCTGTCGAACAGAACGCGCGCCTCTCTAATGCGTCCGAACTTGGTGTAAATGTTGACGAGAGCGCCGGCGACGAAGACGTCCCATTGTAAGCCGATCTTGACGGCGTAGCCGTGGAGGGACTCGGAGGCGGAGGGGGAACCGGAGAGGAGGCACATTTTGAAGACGGGGGCGAGAGTGTGGCGCGTGGTGGAGACGACGGAGTGGCGGAGGAGACGGAAGAGGTGGAAGCCGTCGTGGGATTTGTCGGCGTGGGCGTGGGCGGAGAGGATGGCGTTCCAGGTTACGAGGTCGCGGTTTGTGTCGGGAGTTGTATCGAACAGTTTGCGGGCGGAGGGGAGGGAGCCACATTTGGCGTACATGGTGATGAGGTTGTTGGTGAGGAAACGGTCGGGGTGGTGGCCAGACGCAAGGATGCGAGCGTGGGCGCGCTTTCCGAGGGGTAAGTCGGAGGAGGCGATGGCGTAGCGGAGGATGGAGAAGCATTGAGGGAGGGAGTGGAATGGGTTCGCAGTGGAAGTTCGCAGTCGCAACTGCATCTTCGCATTCGGAACTCACTCTTTCATCATGTTGTTAGCTGTTTCAACTTGGAAGAGACACTGCATTGGATTTGGAACTGAGGTTTGCTTAAGGGCGGGAGTTCACTACCAGGGCATGCATATGTTTCTTAAAAAAAATTATTATTTTTTTAGTTTTTTAAAAATAATATTATTTTTTTATTAAATTAAATTTTCAAAACATGGGAAATTCTCATCTCCGGGATAATATACCGTGGCCATGATCATTGCAAGTGGGAGACTCTGCAGTCACTTTTGTGACTGCATGAAATCCCCACCATTAAAAATAAATCATATTTTTTTGTTTAGAAAACAAATATATGTGAAAAAAATATTGGACCTTTAGACTGACTGCAGAACCTGCAGTTGCTTTACAATGCAGGCAATCCTAGTCAGTGCAGTGCTGCTAGAGTATTTGTTGCGAGATACAAATTGTTTGGCATTGAATCTAATTTTGCAAAATCAATTGTTCTATGGCGTAATTGAGTTCTATCAGTTACATCTGAATCAAAAAAAATGAAAATTAGGGTACAAAATTAACAGAAGGAAAATGATCCCATAACCCGGGCTTACTAATGTAATAAATCTGACGCCGTCCCTAAACCTTAAATGATACACAATTCTGCTACAACCCTTTCTCTTTCCTTCTCCCCTAACTGATTTTTTCTTCTTTTTCTTTTTTCCTGTTCTTCGGGCATATACAGATACAACAATGACTAAAATGTCCCTGTGCTGGTGGACTTTTTATACTGTGTCAAAAAACTTGTACACATCCTTGGCTGGTTTGGTTCAATATATCACAACACGAAGTAGGCCTGGTTGAGTTTCCGTGAAGTCAATGCCCTCTTCAAGAAGAAAACGCTGTACAGCTATTGGAAGTCTGGCCGGAGTGCGAGAACCCCTGGTATGATGACCTGTGCCCACAAGAATATAAACCTGCAAACGCTGCTCAGCAGCTATGGCAGTGCTTTTAAGCACACTCAACTCATGTTTCAGCACATGAATGGCTTCACTCGCATGCAACCCGTGTAGGTCTATTATCCTCTCGGTTCCTCTTCCATTGCCCTGCATCTCTGGAGCAACTGGATTTCTGAAAAAAAATCAACACATGCAATGACTGAGCCAGAACCCAACAAACTATGTAAATAAACATTCTGGTTCGTACACTGATATGGCATGGGAGTATGAGACTTGGTCATCATTCTAGAAATAAACTGTTAGGCACCCTGTACAGGTGACGAAGAAAAAGGAAGAGCTGCAGCAACTTCAAATACATTCAAGATTCATACAGCGGATAACAAATTGGCACCACAAAATTCTATTCGAAGGGTTTAGATTGTTCACACCTTTTAAATAGGCCAGAGATAATCATTGTCCTACTCAATGACAAGTAATTGGCATAAATAAATATTTGAGGAAAAGAAACATGGGAAAAGTAAAAATATGTTTACAATGATAAAGGGTAGAGCTAGCTCATCAAACAAAAGGAATTCTTTCATGTCAATAAATTTATACAGGTTGTGGGGGGCAACAAAATATGTTAACAATTAACATCATGATGCAATATAAGCAGGAATGAAAGCATTTGGGAACAACAAACCTCTGGCGGTAAATGGACTCTTGAGCTTTTCCCTGAGCAGCCTTCACATGCATGTTGTGCAGTTGCCCTTTAGCACTTAGTTCCTTTGCTAGGGCTTTATTACCAATAAGATAGGCTTGCTGTGCCTGTTTTCAAATTAAAAACCAATTAAAGTAAAATGAAAAAGAAAAAAAAAAGTCAAACAACAAAATAGATCCAAGAACAAATGACTCAATATTCAATAAGAGACTTTGTTGTAATTCTTAAACTTAGTATTTATCAACAGCTCTTATTGAATCTACCGTCCGAACTTGAATATCCAGAGTTAAATACACACACACACACACTAATAGGAGCTGAAAATCAAGGGATGTGTGTCAATAGAACCAAGCAAGAAGTGTGTAGCCAAAATAATCATTATTTCATATTCTGATTGCCAGTAACTTCATCAAAGCATAAGGCCAACCTGCTCAAAATATGCATTACGTAAGCATGCATGATCACGAGCCTCTTCCCGCAGTTCTGAATACATATTTGCTGCCATGCAAAATTGTTAAAGAAAATAATGGACAGAGAAAACATCCCACAATTGAAGCATAAAAACATAAGTATTTACCAACTGCATCACCGGTTTCAAGCCAAACAGTAGTTGCCCGAGCTGAACCACGGTTCAGTAATCGATCACCAAAGTGTGCTCTCCCCTGTCCACCATTGTAACCACTAGCCAGGACATTTGAATTCCTACTTGAGCCAATAGCAGCATCGCTAGAGCCATTTTTGTCATACTTCCAAATACCACCAGAATCCTGAGAAGCCAACTTCCTGACAGCTGAAGCAAAGTCACTAGCACCCCTAGATGGAACTGAAGAACCAGATTTGAAAAGCAGCACATCACTGTCAAATGATCGGTAAGGATTGCCACTTTGTTGGACATTATCTACCACATATTTTACTGAAGCAGTCTGGCCATCTGGTGAAGTAAGTGTAGGGAAGTCCATTGCACTGAGATTGGGAGCTGACAGAGTCTTTGAATTCAGATTCTGATTGAAACCACTGTCAACTTGAAGCTACATATTTGGAGGGGGGAAAGAGAAAGATTATCAACATAAAGTTCCTAGATTAAAAAATATTCCATACAAATAGGTAGAAATCATAAGAGATGACTATGGTATCCATGGAATGGAGAACAAATTGTATTGCTTGATCATATACCAATATATATAAAAACAAAAGGCTAATAAAATGCCAATGGCTCATGAAGAACATGAAGCAGAGGACTGTCATCACAAAATTAAACTCAAAAAGAGTGTAGATCAAAGTTGAAAAATAAGATCATCTCTAACAACCCCCTCCCCCCAGTACCAGGCAACAGCGATTAGAAACTGGAAGCTAGGTAGGTTGCACTCGAATCACTTCACAACTTTATAGGGATCCGGATCTTCCCTGCCAAAACAAGGCACAGGTGTTGCTCTAAATACTTAGTATCCATCCTGTGAGACTTGGTATTGTACAAAGAGTGAATTTGGATAAACTTCTCAACTAACACATACAAGAGAAGAAGATAAAATGAATCAAGGAGGTCAAATGAGTCAAGCTTTTACACGAGGGAACTTCAAAAACACAATTTTGGCATGTGAGTTGATTTTTAACAGTAATGGGAAAAGTTTGATTCATTTTACCTATAAACGTTTGTAGAAAACTTTATTCAAATACTCGAGAGCATACTGCACTGCAACAAGCAGGAGATAGATATTGTGCATAAATATAACTGACAACACATACATTTTCACAGTCAAATGCATGAGATGGAGTTTATAAGGAACCATAATTTGATCACAGTTCAGTTATTATATGAAAATCAACCTACCTCTAACTGACTGAGCATCTCAGTGGTCAGATGTAAATCACAACCATTAGCAAAGTAAGCTTCTGCAAGGCTTTCTGCTGCAAAACCAGGAAACAGAGAAGCTAAAAACTCCAAAGGATTCAAATCAGTATCATCCACAATTGCATTTTCAGCTAAAACATCATTTAAGTATCCATGTCTAGAGTTGTCATCATAAGTAAGGCCCTCTTGACCACTGCTAATGCGCTGGTCAGCACTCCCAATTGGCCTCTCCCAAGGCTTTGCCAGAGCATTCAAAAAGCTTCCAGGAGATGGGTCCTCCCTGTAGCTTGAATTGGAAAGGCTATTGCCATTAATATGCTGCTGAGATATTTCCTCTGGCTCATTTATTATATATTTACTTCCTTTAGAAGAAGGAAACCTAGAGGCTTCATTGTCATCAAGTATGGATAAACCTGCCAAAGAAAGATCATCAAGCCCTCGAGACTCATCTTCTCCCATGACCTTGAAATCAGGGGTAATATCATCGGGGAGCTGACATCGCCAGTATTGGTGCACCTCGTCATCAGAATTATTTGAAATGGATGATTCAGATCTATCTAAAACTGCTTTCCCAAGAGCTCCAGCAGCAGTAAGCCTTGTTGTTGCATCTACCGAGCTGGTAGTTCCAGATAATGAGGATGATCTGAGAGCAAAAGGAACAAACTCTGCTGCATTTGGATTCAGAGTTGTTGCCTTGTTTGGGCTTAATAGCTTTGCATCCGTTAGGGGTCCTTTCTTGGATATGTTCATTATTAACTAAAATATGGACAAAATAACTACAATATAAACAGACTTTAAAAGTAGTATCAGCACATGTCCAGTCAGCCTCAACCAAACCCTGAAAATGGTTCAATTTGATCATGCTCATTGATTAACCAGACTGCTATATAAAGAACAGGGGCAAAAAGTAAAATAAATAAAAAAATCACCACAAATTTCCATACATCATGCAGTAGATAAATGATGATTTCAATAATATCCAATACTATAACATAAAAGTGCCAAATAAATAACCTAATATAGAACTGCAGTTACTACCATTTTTCAATATCACGGCAATGAAATATAGCTTGCCATTTTCATCACTTTAACTTGGAAGTGAATCCGATAATGGTAAACTGAACAAAAAAGGAACCAGCGCAAACTAAGGAAATTATAGCAAAATTAACAAACACCCAAATAAGTTCCTGTGAACACTGTCCAAATTCAGAACTAGAATGACAAAGCAGGAAAGTATTAAAACCCTAATATTTCATGCTAAATAACAGAAAATGTCACAAAACAACTTGTAAGAGAAATTAAACAATACAAGACAATTCCCGACCAGTAACTACCTAGAAACCCCAATAACACAAGTAAACAAAAAAAAAAAAAACAGAAAAACAAAAAATCAAAACCTAGAAAATTAAAACCCGACTTTCGCACTAACATTAACCAAAACAGAAAAAACATTAAACGAGTCAAAGCTGGAGCGCACAAAGAACGCAACCTCCCAATACGGAAGCTGCGAACTTGAAAAGAGATCTTGCGCAATTCAACGCCTCAGACAAAAAAGTGCATAATAACAATAACAACAGTAATTCCAAAGCTGCAATTTGCAGAAAGAAAGAGATAAATAAATGAGAAGCGTAAGAAAAAAGATCTGAAACAAATGGAAGAGTGTATAATATATACCTTCGCGTATCAAAACAAAGGGATCCATGGGGATGAGATCAGAAATGAAGAGAGAAAAAAGAGTGAAGGTGAAATTTTATTTAATATTGTGGAAAATTGAGGTTGGGATTATCCAATATCATCTCAAGTACGAACGAGTATGGCTTCCTTCTGTCTCTCTCTTACCTCCTTTATTTTATTTTATTTTTTTCTTTATGTTATGGATTCTGTTTGAAACCCTCTTAGCCAATACTAGCACTACCAGCACCAGCACCACAAAAATACGAAACAAGACACCCAACCTTTCGCCACTCGATTTGACCTCTCTCTACAAAATCACACACTAGTCTTTACTGTATACTGTTATTAATAATTAATCTGCCTGATTGGGATTTGGGAAGAAATCTCCACTCTCTTTTTTCCCCCTTAATGGAGTAGTACTTACTAATAATAAATACCACTTTCTTTTAAAGTGTTCTGTATGAATTTTCTCGGTAATTTTCTTTTTGTAGAAATGTTAATCAGTATTACTTTGAAAATATTTGGTTAAATGTAACTTTTATTATTTGATGTCTTATAAATCTCAATCTGATTATTTATATTTTTAAAATAATTTAATTTGATTATATTTTTAACTGAATCTAATAAAATAATTTTTATATTTCAAATTTTTTTTAAAATAATTCAAAATCGATTACAAAAATTAAAAACAAATCTTATTTTAAAAGGACTATTAAAAGACCAAACACAACAATAACTAAAATATAAGTAACAAAACTAACATTTAACCAAAATATTAAAATAGAAATGTTCCATTCTTTTTTTCTCCGTTCTCCTATGATTTATAAAATATTTTTTTTAATTTCTTAAACAATGTTTTTAGGACACTGGTTGGTAAAATCCAGAATATTTTCCACAGAGGGGCAAAATAGGTAGAGTGGGTTTAGAATCCAAAGCTTTAAATGAATTATTTAAAGCTTGTTTTAATTGAATTATGAAATGAAATATTCTAAACATCATGAAATTAATTTTCATTAGATTTATTATGTTTTTAAGGTTTCATTTCCTGCCTCTTAAAATAAAGATACCAATTTAATACAAGCTGTTTTAAATTATATTAGACTAAATTTAAATTTATATAACCAAACAAATTGGATGATAAAAATTAAAACAAATTCAGTCAAATTAGTAGGTCAGGTGATTATTCTTTAAACAAAAAAAAAGTCAATCCACCATTAACTTCAACAACCCAGAAATAAGTGAAATGACCAGAAAGAGGTTAAAGGGCACGCGTGCTTAGAAAAAAAAACAGAAAAGATAGAATAATTAAATCAACAATCCATGCACACTTTGCACCCCAAAAATGGACTAATGGTTATCCATCATCGTCAGGATTAAAGTATTTGAATTTGAAGTTTTGGTCTTTCTTATCCATGTGTGAACCTATAGAGGTACATGGCAATTACATTTATGATACTAACTAGCGGGAAAATAATGTTTTGCAGTTTCTTTTTTCTTTTTTCACTGAATAAAAAATTATTAAGAGATGCAAATAATTGTTGTGAGTTGTTATGTTATAATTGCTCCCAAAAAAATAGTTGTTATTTTATAATAATAACTGTTGTAACAGTATTTAAAGGGTACTCGGGTCTTAAAAAAAGAAGAAATCAAAATCAATTTTTTTATGAGTAATTCAAATTCAAATTTAAGTATATCATTTAGTGCTTAAAGTTGACTCAGATTATATATTTAAATATTTAATTTCTATAAAGTTTTACGTCACTAGCCCGTTATCTAATCAATTTCTATAAATAACCTCTAAAATGTGCCTTCAATACCAAGTAATTAACTAAAGCTCATGCAATTATATGGTGCACTCAGCACAAAAACGTGTGACTTACAAAATTAACAATGCTTATACGATTAGATGGTGCACTAGGCGCATTCTTAATACTTATCCAAATCCTCCTCTGTTCTTCTTAGACACGGAATTTTGTTCTCATCATTAGCCATGCCAATACGGCTAGCTGGTTTTATTTTACTTCAACCTCTTTCAATGTTCGCCGCCAGCTTCAATCTTTTCTCCTAAGGTTTTCCAACAAGTTAAGATACTTCAACTTTTTTTTTATAAACACAACTTTAGACACGTAATTATATGTACTCAAGCACATCGCATGAAATTGCCCTCTAACTGGTTTACGCAGAGAAGAACATGTTCACTAAGTGTTATTTTTGGGTTCTGAATTCAGTGAAGTGTTTTATACTGACTGAAATAGAACAATTTGTCAATCAAGCAAATCACTTGATCATTTATCATTTATGTTCTAAATGATAACCATGTCCCACGTGACTGGAAACAAAATGGTACTCTATACGCTATTCATTATTTTAAATGTTTTGCTAGCTAGAAATACTGTTGTTAATTTTTCAAACTACTATATAATAACTACAAACTTATATTCATTAAAAAAAATAATATATAGAAGCAACAAATTGAATCTTTGTCTGAGTCGATATTTAGAGCTCAAAACTAATAGCTAACACTCCGACTCAAGTTAATATGATTCTAAGTTCTAACACTGTATAGTTTAAACTTTAAACTCTTGAACAAACATGTAAGCGCAAAACACTACACTATGGATAGCGTTATTGTGTCACTTTGGATCTCCTACTGAAAGTGTCTCATAACACCTTTTAAGAATGTAGAAACATTATATGAATTGAAATATTGGGAGTACCTTTCTATATATTGACTATGATAACGTGTACAGATTACAAAGAAACAATAAAAAGACAATAGAAGCAAAAGAGAGTAATAAAAGATAAAGATAAACTAAACAGAGTGATAAAAGATAAACCATCAACTAAGTTTAAAGAGTAACAACTCTTAAAAAACATGATAAGGAGTAAAACTATTCGTATCTTGTAACAAACTAAGCCTGGAATAATGCTTAATTGTTGAGATGTTTAAAAGGATATTGTCGATATTGTCACAATATTAATTTTCAAAGTTATGTCACTCACAGAGTCACAGTGCTCTCTCTATTTTGGCTGGTTGGGCGATCCGAGGCATCATCGAAATGCTATCGTGAATTATAGAAGAATGGAATTTGGTGGATCACGAGTTACATATTTGTTCTTCCTGTATCGTAATTTTCCAATCATATTGCAGCATATGTAATGAATCATGAATGTACTGATGTGTGGGCACTTCTTGTGCTTGAATTCTTTATTAATAATATTTTCTTATTAGCTTTAAAAAAAAAGATATTTTTGCTGATTAATAAAAAAAAAGAAAAGAGGTAGAAGACTATTAATTTTTGTCTATGAGAAGTATTTCTCGTAAGTCGGAGAAAGGTAGTTGTCGTGACAGCTGGCAATGTCCATGATCTCCCATTCCCAACAAGGTAATCCCATAACCCCACGTCACGTGCGTTTATTTTAATCAACGGGTTAAGAAAATTACGTATTGGAATTCGGGACTTAGTTACCGTGCCACTGCCACGTACTTTGCAATGATTGGGAAGGAAGAAATACTACTCGTTTGACATTTTAGGTTAAACTTTGAAAAACATTAATTAATTAATTAATTAATAAAAATAAAAATTAAAAAGCTAAGAAGAAAGATGCACCGTGAGTATAGATAAATAGATAGATACAGTACAGTACTTATCAATATTCAATCTATATCTATGCTCTCTGCGTTCTGAAGCGAAACAAACAGCGAAACAAACAATCAAAGAAACACAGATCTAAATGAAAGAGCAGAACCACTGCATTTTCTACTTTTCTTTCTTTCACTAGAACTAGAATCGCAGTGGAGCCATTTGAGGCTCTCTGAGATGCACCATACATCATTCCGGGTTTTCCTTTTCGGCGGCGAAATTGAGTGGGAGAAGGAGAGATAATTCCTCACTCATCAAATCTACACATCATCATTGTAATTTATTACAGTTTCATTTCTCAAACATTTAATTGCATTCACGAAACACGGTAAATTATTAATTTTCTTTATTTTTTTTTCAAATTTGAAACATTCTTAAACGTAACCGCTGCATACTAAATTATTAATACTAGTATAATTACTACGTTTTCCTTTCAAACAATTCCGTTGGTGCTCCTAACTTTGGTTGTGTTTTTGAAAATTGATGTGTCTCGGCTCAGGGTGATGGCAGCAGCGACGAAGGAGAAGACGGCGGCGACGGAGACGGAGGCGGTGTGGTCCGTGAAGTGCTACTGCTGCGGGTTAACGGAGGAGTGCACGCTGCGTTACATTGATGGCGTTAGGGAGAGGTATCAGGGTCGTTGGATTTGTGGGCTTTGTGCTGAGGCAGTGAAGGAAGAAGAAGAGGGTTCGAAACTGAAAGACGATGATGATAATGATGATGTTAACGTTAGCACCGATGAAGCACTGAAGCGGCACATGAAGTTCAGATCTTCAACTTCTAGTCCTCCCGAAAAACCCACCCTTGACTTGATTCTCGCAATGAAGCACCTTCTTTTCCGCTCTTTGGATTCTCCGAGGAAGGAACAACCTTTGACTGGTTTTTCGCCACTTGCTACATCCCGCACATGCTTTTCGCCTGGATCCTCAAAGGGGGAGCCACAAGAGGCTACACTCTAGAGAGGTAAATTACTAATAACTGAATTTGCATTGGCAATGTGTCAGTGGCGGTGGCAATGGCAGCGTTAAGGTTAATTGGTTAAGCTATGTTTAATTTGTAGTATTTCTCAGTGATCTTGTTGTTTAGGTTGGTTAATTGGCTTGTTTTGTTTCTATTTCGTGACATTTTCGACTGAACGGATGATTTGTTAGGACTTAGGAGCAATTAATTCCTACCTTGACTTCAGTCAAAATGCCATGGAATTTCCCTTCTTTATCTCAATGTTGACTCAATTCAGACTATGTAGTGACGTTTTTTCTCTGTTCAAATAAATTGCAAAATCACGTGTATGTGTATGTGTATACAATGCCTGGGATTTCAGTGAGAGACACACAACACATTCCCTCTTTACTTTTGCTAAAGCTTTGACAGCTGCTAATTAGCCTTACAAGATACTTAGATCAAAAGGTTTTGCAAATGCAAAGGATTCTTCAGGCAAAACAAAACAAAAACAAATGTTTGTTTTTTTATTTACAGTATTTGTTCCCAAATGAATGTGGTGGCGCATTTCTACTTGCTAGATTTGCCGAGGCATGAGAAAAATCTCCAGTGTGTGAGGGGACCTTGGCTGATATGATCAAGCTCATGGGAAATGCAGTGTTTTTATTAGGGGATGGAAAAAGGGGTCCTTGTGTTGTGTGCAATGAGTTTCAAGAAAGATCATTTACTTTATAATAGGCCCACTTACTTGTACAAGTTGGAAAGTGGTGGTAGACTTTGCTGAATGCTGATAAGGATAACTGAATGGGAATGATTCCAAATGTATCGTTTGTTTGTGTTTTTGGAATTGTCATACCCCTTAGTTTTGTCAGTCTTTTGCTGCTGCATCAATAATGGTTTGCTACTGGGAATATGCACCAACTAATAATGTCTTTCAAACTTAATAAACAGTATTCATGAGACTCGGTAGAATCAAAAATCTATTTTGTGTTTGAAATATGTTGCAGTAATAATAATAAGTTATTGAGAATTCAAAATTTTCTTTAATTGTGTGGAAATTCTATTTCTACATGTATCTACACTAAAATTAATTTTTGCTATTAATTCTTTGATGAATGGAAATAAAATAAAATAAAACCCTTCTAAAGATACCGGGTAGGTGCATGCAAATAAAACAAGAAAGAGGAAGAGATACAGTGTCCTGTTTATCGTGTTCAATCAAATTGGAACCATTAAACCACTTTTATAGGAATCTGGTTTGATCGTATTCGTATCTTTGTCTATTTCGAACTCTTTATACTTTAAAAAAAGAAACTACTACATTTCTGGTTGAGAATTTTTTATTAATAGTTTTAAATAATGGTAATCATTTAAAATTCTCAAATTGAGTAAGTTCAATTATCATCACAACTACGTATACATCATCTATATATAAATTAATAAACAAGATCCAGCTCTATAGTTATTTGGTGTAAACAACGTTATACTCATAAAAGTGAATGTTAAAAAAATATATGCATAAAATAGAAACTATAATTATTTCATAAAATCTAGCCTATTTATTTTAATTGGTCTAATAATATTTTTTTTTAATAATTAAGTGACCACCCATGTTAGTACACGTATTCAAAACTACCAAATGAAAAATGATCATGCACTACAAAAACACATCACAATATAATCTTTTAGTCTAGTTCAAAGATTATGGGTCCTTTAACCATCATATCTATTACTAATTTCATTTTTGTTGTGTAATCATTTTTAGTTTAAACATTAAATTTTTAATTAAATAAATCGGTTTTTCAATGTGAAGGCAACATGGTCTTCATAGGTTGCGTCAAGTTTTTAGATTCATCATAATATAATTTGTGATAGTGAAATCAATTATTAGTAAAATGTAAATATTCTGCATTAATATCATCGACCAAATTACGCACCACAATTACAGTGTACTTGTAATTGTACTCTGGAGATGAAGAAGATTCGGGCCATTCGGCGCGCTCCCAGTTCTTGACTTGCAGATTGCAGATTGCAGATGCGCAGTACCAAATTGTTTTCGTTACATGTACGCTCATTGTTGAATGCAGTACAATACTGATTCATTTATGTACTACCAATTTTGATTCATTTTTGGAATACCATAAATAACCTTAGAAAATGGAAAACAATATTGAGTTATGAAAATTGTGTATCAAGTTTCAACTGATGTAATATTTTTGAGTTTAATTAAATCTAACTAATAACTTTTCAGTTGATTTTTAAATGTAGCATTACATTAAATATTCTAAAGCAAGAATTCTATTATTTTTAGATGAACAATAATTTTATTCTTATAATGATGATAATAACTTTTATATAAACATAGGCTTTGTTGATTAGATAAACCATTTTAAATTAACTTGTTAAACAAAATATATATATATATATATATATATATATATATATATATATATTTCATTAATGGTTTATTTATTCTTTTTCTATCTTTACTTAGTTTAAATTCGATCGAACGGTAGATAATCACTCTTAACTTGTTATAAAAATAAACTTATTCAGTTTGAGTAAAACGATAATTTGTAAAAATAGTAAAATACATTGACAATTGCGAGACAGTTATTTTATTAAGGGCATTTTAGGAATTGGAATCAATGTGACAGCTTAACAAGGAAGCGAGGGTCCGAGGTACAAGTACAAGTAAGCGAGCGTTGTTGTTGTATTTTGAACTTCATCGTTTTTGGCAAAGCCTCGAAATCGAGAAATCTACATAGAGCGAAGATGATGCACATGACCTTCTACTGGAGCAGGAACGTGAATCTCCTAATCGATTCATGGAAGACCAACGATTGGACGGAGTATCTCCTCACTCTGGTCGCATGCCTGGTGGTTTCCGTTTTCTACCAGTTCCTCGAGAATCGCCGTATCCGCCTCAAGCTCATCGGCGCCGGAAAGCCCTTCCCGGAGGAGATCGAGACCCCGCTTCTGCGACGGAAGCTCGCTGGAAACAGTGCCAAGGTGGGCGTCAAGGTTGGCGGTGCGTTTCTGTTCGGGCTGAGCTCGGCGATCGGCTACTTGCTGATGTTATCGGTTATGTCCTTCAACGGAGGGGTCTTTGTTGCCATCGTCGTGGGTCTCGCTGTTGGTTACTTCTTCTTCAGAAACGAAGGCGAAGATTCTCTTGTAGTTGACACCTCTTGTGCCTGTGCTTAATTAATCATCTCTCTTAAATCTTCCAATTTCCTGTAATAATAGTACTCGTTAATTATTATTATTATTCCGTTCTTTTTTAACTTTTTTAGCAAACTTGTTTCAAGGAATTTGGGACGTGTAATTTCGTTTACGGAATTGTAATTAATTGTAATCTTAATCAAGATATCAAGTTGCTTCTAAAGTTGAATATACTTTTGTGATTCAGAGGCAAATTGGTTGCGAGAAAATTGCTTTTTATGAGTTCATGGCAGAGTTGTTGTTAGGTTTCGAAACAAATTAGATGAACAAAAAACTGCAAAAATCCATTACGTTTCGATATTGATAATTGGGAATAGTTGTTGTTAGGTTCTGTATTTTCTGTTAGAAAAAGCAAAAGCATTAAGCAATGAGCATTAGGGTCAAAGCAATTGAAATAACGTAGAAGCAAATCAGCCAGCAGATGAATGCATTCAGCAAGTGTTCTCTCTAGGCAAAAGATGCGTCGCATAAGTGCATATGTGGCTATTGCAGTAGCCTTAACTTTACAATTACGTGGCTATTTTCTTGGGGATCATATCCCTGACAAATATCTACATTAAAGCACCTTGGTTTGAATATCTTCTTTCTGGTGGACCAAGAACTACTAATATCAGCATTAAAAACGACACCTTGTGACAAAGTACGTTCATGCGTTCATCACATTGACCATGATTTTTGTGGGGGTGGGGTTGTATTATTTTTACCTCGTGTTGTTCTTCATAACCATTATGTGTCATTATAATGATATCGCGAAACTGGCAGTAGCAATGCCTGAACAATTAACAGATAGAGGCTCCACTAAGTTATTGTCCTCTGTTTCATCCATTCAAACTTGAGAATCACTGTTACCACTTCTGATAAATTGTGTTGTGTAGTATACATATTTCACCTCACACCATTCACTTAGTTGTTACATTACATACAGCTCTCTATTTTGAGACCAAAATCAGCGCTACTACTTAATTACTTACATTTAGCTTCATTCATTTCTTACAAACTAAAAATGCCAAACACACGATTTTCATTTCTTTTTTCGCTATCTGCTATATTTTTATCTACGTTGCTGATGAGTTGGTGTTACCACATATACTTTCACTCACCCCGCCACATATACAAATGGCCCTATGATCACATCATCAAAGTCCTGAAGTGACTCTAGTAATTTGACCACATCACTCATAGAAGGCCTTGAATTGGGGTGGTGGCTCAAGCATTTGTAAGTCAATGCTGCAACCTTCAAAGCTCCTTTCATAGGAAACTGTCCTTCCAATCTTGGGTCTATTAATATATGGTGCAGCTTTCTTTGATCTCTCAGAAGAGGCCTTGCCCATTCCACAAGGCTTCGCTCTCGATTCGACCCGAACTTATCCACTACCCTTCTTCCTGTAAGCAATTCCAACATAACCACTC
Organism: Amphicarpaea edgeworthii; assembly: GCA_014843725.1. Lineage (NCBI taxonomy): Eukaryota > Viridiplantae > Streptophyta > Magnoliopsida > Fabales > Fabaceae > Amphicarpaea > Amphicarpaea edgeworthii. The sequence continues at coordinate 21,405,689 of CM026322.1, read as the reverse complement.
CATAGCTATACACATCACTCTTGATGGAAAGGTGACCTGAGATCAAGCAATGAATTAGAATGTGACTAGTGAGAAACAAAAAACAAAAATCATTTGAGTCCTGACGATCTTAGAACCTCAGAAATTAATCAAGAGACAACAAGAAACAAAGTTAATTAATGACATATTTGTCTCTCTCTATATATACCTGACATGATGTACTCAGGAGCAGCATAGCCTCGGGTTCCCATTATGCATGTTGTTACATGTGTGTCTTCCCCTTCAGGACCATCCTTTGCTAGCCCAAGGTCTGATAGTTTGGCTGTGTAATCCTGGATTTGGAAAAATAAAATAATACTCTATAATTGAAAATTGTTATTTTTATTTTGTAATAATTACTTTAAAATCATATCTGAAATTATTTTTATTTGGTTGCCAAGTAATATATCAAATGAAACTCTATATCATAACTAAAATAAATAATTGAACATACCGACTCTAGTAAGATATTTGAAGTTTTGCAATCTCTGTAAATCACAGGTTTATCTGCTTCATGAAGGAAGGCCAGACCCTTGGCTGCATCCAATGCAATCTTCATCCTGGTTGACCATGGTAAGGCAGCAGAGTATCCTGCTTGTATAAGAACAAAACTTGAGGCTTAGTTTCTACTTTGTGCTATTGGCAAGAATTTAATTCCAAAGATTTTCAACTATCGTTGATTTCTCATCAGAATCCATATAAAGAACTGAATTAATTAGATGTGCTTGATAATAAAAGAACAGAATAACAACCTAATTATTTGAGTTACTACTTACTGGTGCTATTGATATAATCAGAAACAAACATAAAGAAAATGACCCTGTGACTTTCTACTCCATTTAACTCCTTCCTTGATGCGGAAAAATAGAGAAAAAAGGCATAAAAATTGGGTGGAATAAAGAAAAGCAACATACTTCTGTGAAGTTGATTCTCCAAGCTTCCTCTTGCCATGTATTCATACACCAGAAGCCTGTGCTCATCCTCACAACAGTACCCAATTAACTTAACTAGATGAGGATGCTTCAGCTGTCCAAGAAATATAATCTCCGCCTATAAAACAAAACATGTGTCAAGTTAAGTATCAGATATTCTTAAACCATGTTTCAGTAGCTAGATTTTATCCATAGGAGTAGTACTTTTAATTTGATTTGTGACTGATATTATTAGAATAAGGTAAAAAAACTAACCAGCCACTCCCTGTGGCCTTGCAAGCCATCCAAGTCCAATTGTTTGACAGCTACAGGCTGAGCCTTCAAACCAGGTCTAAGTTTGTCATCAACAAAACCCTTGTACACGGGTCCGAACCCGCCTTCACCAAGAAGATTACTCCATGAGAAATTATGTGTTGCTTCCCTTAGCTCCTCTAGTGTGAATGTGTAAAGCTTTGGACCAACCAGGGAAATGGAAAGATCTTCTATGGCCTGAGGGGAGCTGGGAATGCTTATATCCGAGAGGCATAACCTTTGGAATGAACCTTGCTTTAAAACCTGTTTTTCTGATGAAGTCTTGTAACAACTTAAGATCAACACTATAGACTTCCATGTAATTTTTTTAGAACTCATCTAGATTCAGTGTGTGTGTGTGTGTATGTGCAACGCAATGCTCTGAAATAAAATCCCTCCCTCAGCTTTTAAATCTAGTGTATTATAAAGACAATATAGAAGATTGCATAATTGATGATACTAAAAAAATAAATGAAGGGTGAGAAATTTATAGCACATACATGATACATTCTCCCAAGTCCTAACTACCCTTAGAAAAAAACATTTGAAAGATTCCTTGACTTCTGAACCTCTTCTTGAACACGGATGCCACAATCCCACTTGGCAAAGTTATACTACAAACATGCATGGATATTTTTTATTTTATTTTCTTTCATTCTGTTTTTTATATCATATTATAATAAATTGATGTTGCATGTTCAATTAATTAAGTAATGATATTTTTATATTCAATTTTTTCATATATTTCACCAATATCTCTTTTTTTTTTCTATCTTTTTCTTCATATTTCATCATTTTATTTATGTATTTTTTTCTTTTTTTTTTCTTTAGATATCAACTAGCATTTAGCTGTAAAAATATCTTTATTCTAATTAATTAGAGGCAACTAACAGGCGTACACCTGTTATTGACTTCAATATTACCCTACATATCATACACCTCCCGAACCCCTTACAAACATGCATGCATTTCCATTTTGTCTCTCTTGCCATATTATATTTGTTTAGCTGTTGATGAACATTCTCCTGTGAAGGTCCAAGAATTTGACATAATTTGCCAGGTGCAGCAAAACCAACAATTCCATATTATCCAATCTTTTGATGCACATTGGACGGTTTTCTTTGCTTTGTTTATTCAATTGGTATTTTCCCAGTTTTTGGTTGGTCACGCTTCTTGTATTGTTATTGTTTTTGTTAAGATGTCAACTTCAAACATAGCAACCTGACAATCAGACTCTCCTTTGGAATTTTTAATATGGTAATCGAGGATAGCTCCCAGAACTAGGATATATACTAAGAAAATTGGTATTCGTAGAATCCTAATAAAACCATCAAATATACATCTGCGCCTTGGTCTAGGCATGAGTTTACAGAAATAGCAATCTATATGTACAAAATTAAAAACTCCAAAAGGGTTTAGGTATTTTGAAATTTTTGAAAGGGAGAAAAAATAGCAAAAGAGGAACAAAAAGGATAGATAACCTTCACAAAGGTCAAAGAGAAAGGTTCAACCAATCAATCTAACTATCAACCACTTCCATTCCTTATGGAAAATATGCCAAAACTATACACAAGTTATTAGGCTAATTGATTACATCATTCTTTGACAATTGAATTGCCCTTTCCAAGGGTTTAAATACCATAAATATGACTAAAATAAGAAAGATGGGAAAGTTTTAAATATTCTATAAAAATTCAAAGTAATCTATCTATTTATATATAATATAATTTATTATATACATCTCAAATCTTATCTTTCAAGAAAATTGTTTATACGTCTATCATTCATTCTAAGCATAATATTAAATTAAAAGAATAGTAATCGTTACCTCCATTTTAATAACCCACGGAAATGAGTGAACAGAGTAACATCTGATTTAATTTAATGTGGTATTTCTCTTTTTCCTCGTCTTTATCCATAATTTTTTTCATTTATTTTATTTTTATTTCACTGTTCTGAAATTCATTATATTCTCATTTTATTTATAAATTTTAAACCATATTTATTATTAACATATACTTTATTTGTGTTGTTTTCAGCAACAACGGTGAAATGATGTCATTATAGTATTGCTTAATGCTTTGTTACCATGCTAATTACATTTTTTTTTATTATCATATAAAGGTAACTCATCCACTACACAATAATCTTTTTACTTCTTTTTTGAAAAGTTAACCAACTGTAAATTGTTTTAATTTTTTATGCTTTTTAACATACCACATTGCATAAAAATCCATGTTTGTGCCTAATCCTTTCTTGCTAATCCTAATAAATTGAAGAGTGTGAGAGAATACAAATTGATGTAATGTAATGTTTGCCTAATCTTTTGTGCTGGTATATTGCATGATTTATTTTTATTTTTTTTAATTTTGATATGATATTGTTTTCTTTTACCTTCAATTGTTTTGACATGATATTATAATGTTTGCACTTATTTTTTATTTAAAGATTTTTATTTTTGTGTTGCTATATTGCATAATTTACTATTTATTTTAGTTTTAATATTATATTTTCATTTTATTTATAAATCTCAAATCATATTTATTATTAACATATACTCTATTTGAGGTGATGTAATGGAATAAGAGAACTAGAGCAACATAGTTTTATTATTGACATATGTATTTAATTAAATAAGAATAATTCAAATAATTATTTTTAATTAAATCTTAATATTAGATTTTATTAAAGATATTACTCATTATTTTGTTACATTACCTTATAAACATATTTCTATAATACAAATTATAGATGATATAAATATCTTTTTTCTTAATAGGATGATAAATATGTCATAGTAGGTATGAAAATAGATTTATAATGAAGTATATTAAAATAATATCATTTTAACATAAAAAAAATCAAATAAATGATATATATTTAATTTTTTTTTCAAATATTATTGATATATTTTATGCTATTGACATTTAAAAATAAATAAATAAAGATTAAAATTTCTTTTCAAGAATAAACAAATTATCTAAATTATATAATATACAATTATTTATAAAATCGTGAATTGCGGGAGTCCCTATCTAGTTATTTACTAATGCTCAGTAGGAAAAATATACATACATTTGCTTTAAAAAAATGAGCAACCAGAGTTCCAATACACGTGAACTTTAGAGATTGAAGAGATGATTACATTATAGTAATGACATATCAGAATGATTTCACACAAAAAATATGAAAAGGGTGCAAATAAGTGGGATAGATAATCGTTAGTTGTTATTTGATGGCTTAATATATATATATAAAAAAAAAAAACACTATGAAAATGTGTTTATAGAGTAATCTTACATAAATTTTAGAGTGTCACTGTCCAATATGATTTTTCTTATTGCAAGCCATAAATAAGTTTTCGTATAAAACAAAAATTACCTACTTCAGTTGCAACTTGCAAACACTAACGGAACCAGTAGAAAATTCTAAAACGTGACCAAAATTGAACGCCTCCCCCCTATAGAATTAATAAAATAATAGCCACAAAGCCAAAATTAATTTGATGAATCAAAAGGATTATTTAATGAACTCTATCCATAAGAATACTTAACGTGCTTAAGTCTGTAGAGGTCGCTATCAGCGTAGTGAGGTGTATTGAGGATTGTAGTAGGTGAAGTGAAAAAAGTTGAAACCAACAACGTTGGCTCTCTCTATAGTCCTGACCCAAATTTCGCCATCGAAGTTCGCAAGGCAGCGTGCATGTTAATGTTGTTAAGTCCTAAGTAGTTGTTGGATGCATGCCATGTCATGTGTTTGCTTGTTTGATTCAGGGGTTTCATAATTTTCCATCAACAAGTGCAATAAAACTAATGAAATTCAACGTAAACAAGATAAAATGATAACTAGATAGTAATTCTTAAGGGGCAGCCTTTATATGGGCCATTTCCTTTTCATCTATATACACAAATACAAAACTATATGCTTCTTAAGGGCCAGATTTTATATGGGCTCCTTCGATTTATGCAAACTATAGGCCCATGCTATTTACACTTTCCTTTTCACTCTTCGCTCTCCTTACCAGTTCTTTCACTAATTTTATTTTTTTTGCAAAAACTAACTTTTGTAACTTCAAATGGAACTAGTTTCATTTTTTTTTTTTACTGGACGTAATATTGATATAACCATAATTAATCTTTGTGAACGCAGATAGAGTAAATATTTTCCGTCCAACATAATTTATTCTACACAAAAAGGCCATAATTCAAAGTTTCAAACTATGGACTACATTAAGAGAGACATGCACATGGTGCGTGTTATCAACAATGAACAGTTGAGAGCTCTTGGGATCTTGAATTTGAATGGTTTCATTCATACTGAACAGCAATTATTGACTTCATGGCTTGGCGATAATTTAAATAAACGAGTATACCAAATTGTCCGGAGAAACAGCATACCGTATTAATTATGAATTATAAATTTAGCGGTTTGGGGAAGGGTTTTCCGCTATGGGTCACCGTCCTGCTACATCAACAAACAATACCCTCCCACAACTAGTTTCGACACTCCACTGCCATGGAAATAAATTATTGTCAAATATTGGCCCCCACCAATAATTCATTTTTCATTAAGTTTTTTTTTTTTGTTTTCAGTCATCACAATATAAGTTTGCAATTAGTCTCCGTGTCTTATGGTTAATTACGAACGAGAAGGGAGGTTGTTTAGAATCAATAAACACACTGAGAGTGACATGCAATTTATTTTCCCTCTTAACTGTGTCCAACTAAAGTAACAGCATAATCTTTACACTACTCCTTTTTCCAACCCAACTGTCTTTCTTTATGACCATGCTACTGTCTTTATTAATAACTTTCATCTGACATGACCCAATTAATACAATAATAATATAAATAACCTGTTATCTCCAACGAAAAGGGATCATCAATCCAATTGAAGATGCCTCCCTCATTTCTAAGCCTGGTGTCCGTGTACAGCTTCTACCTGCGACGCTGCTTCACGGGCGTGGGGCTCTCATCGCAGACGCTGGAGGTGGACGAGGAATCCACGATCCACTTTTGGGCCCCGACGAATCCAACGGCCCAGAAGCCCTCCGTGGTTCTGATCCACGGGTTTGGGCCTGAGTCCATATGGCAGTGGCGCAAGCAGGTCCAGTCCTTAGCCCCTCACTTCAACGTGTATGTTCCGGACCTAATATTCTTCGGAAGATCGACCACCAAATCGAGCGAAAGGACCGAAACGTTTCAGGCAGCGTCGGTGGCGAAGCTTTTGGACAAATTGGAGGTTCGGAAGTTCCACGTGGTGGGGACGAGCTACGGGGGCATGGTTGCTTACAATTTGGCCAAGGTGTTGGGTGAAGAGAGGGTGCAAAAAGTGGTTATTGCTAGCTCTGCTGTCAACATGGTGAAGAGCAGCAACGTGGCGTTGGTGCAGAGGGCACAATTGGAAAAGATTGAGGATCTCATGCTGCCTCCTACGCCCCAGCATTTGCGAATATTGATGAAGCTCTCTATCCACAACCCTCCACCACTCTTGCCTGATTTTTTACTCTGGGACTTCTTGGATGTAAGCTATTCTTTATCTACTGTTCCCTCTTTTATTTATCTGAATGTTGAAAACTCCTTCAGTCTTGAAAATTGTAGAGGTTTAAAATCGTAAAAAAATTGCTTCACTGATACATTGTTAATAACTTAATATGATTTATAGAAATTATATGGAAAAAATAAGAAGGAAAAAACGGAGCTTCTGAAGGGGTTAAGCATCGGAAGGGATGATACTTCAGGAATTTCACCTCTTCAACAGGTAAGCATCGTGTATATATCCTTCCCCAATATTATACATATTATAGTAAATAAATAAAATTTGCTATTCAATTGTTACTGTAACTGATTTATATTAGTCATACCCAGGAAGTTCTCATAGTCTGGGGAGAAGAAGACCGAATATTTCCCGTGCAGTTGGCCCACGAACTAAAAGAGTATGTTTCTAATACTGCATGTCTTGTTTTTTTCCTTTAAAATTGTGGTTTTTTCTTCTGTGTTCCAAATCCAAATGAATTCTATTAAAGCCATGACCGTATAACTAACAGGAATTGTTGCCTTCTAATTAACACATTGCAGGATAATCAGTAAGAAGGCAAGATTGGCATTGATAAAGGAGGCATCCCATGTGCCTCAAATGGAAAAGCCAGCAGAATTCAACAGCATTCTCCTAAATTTCTTACTGGGACATTCTTGAGTACTATCTCCAAATCTTATACTTATATACGAAACATTCTTGAGACTAAGAAAAATTAATTAAATAATTAGTTTTAATTAATACTATCATAAATTTAAATTTTATTTCAAAAATATCTGTAAGTTTAAGTGTTGTAAGTGATGGAGATGCCTATTTCACATGTGAACGAGAGAAGGTACCTACAACAAGCGAACACAGTAGCCAAAATTCGCATGCTATTATAGTATTAATAGAGTGACCTCTAATTTTATTTTTATTTTTTATATTGTTCCTACAATTATACTGTTATTTAAAATTAAATTAAAATATAGTTGCGACCTGTTATTTGCAAGTTGCAACTTTCCACGGATGTATGTATGTATAACCAGTCCGAAAAGGTTGACATAAGACAGGTCTTTTCGCGTGATTAATTATGGTGAATTGCAAGATTATGATATTACATGCATGCATTTATATATTGGAATTAACAATCAAGAAACAAACGCGGTTAACCGTAAATAAGCCGAAACAAAAGGGCTGCATTATGTTATGCTACTTTGTTTAAATCAACAGAAAATGAAATGAATTGAAAGCAATATTGTTGAAGATGCCTTCGTCGTCGCCATTTAGCTTGGTGTCGATGTACATAAAGTTCATCCGACGGTGTTTCTCTAGCGCGGGGCTATGGTCGCAGGCCATGAACGTGGACGACGCCGAAACCAAGATGCACTTTTGGGGCCCAAGAAACAAAGCGGCCCAAAAGCCTTCACTCGTTCTGATTCACGGGTTCGGGCCCTCGGCCACGTGGCAGTGGCGGCGTCAGGTGAAATTCCTGGCCCCACACTTCAACCTATACGTCCCCGACCTAGTATTCTTCGGACGGTCGAGCACGAAATCGAGGGAGAGAAGCGAAATGTTTCAGGCAGCGTCGGTGGGTAAACTCCTGGACAAATTGGAAGTAGATAAGTTCCACGTGGTGGGGACGAGTTATGGGGGGGTGGTGGCTTATAATTTGGCGAAGATGTTGGGCGAAGAGAGGGTGCAAAAAGTAGTTATTGCTAGCTCCGGCGTGAACATGACACAGAGTAGCAACGCGGCGTTGGTTCAAAGTTCTGAATCGGAAAGCATTGATGATCTAATGTTGCCTACTACGCCGCAGCATTTGCGAAAATTGATGCTCCTTACCATCCACAAGCCTCCCCCAATGGTTCCCGATTTTATCCTCAAAACCTTCATAGACGTAAGTTCGATCTCCTCTACTTTCTTCAATGGAGATGTTAGGGGGCATAACAATTGTTTTTTAAATAATGTAGGAATCATACAGAGAGAATAAGAACGAAAAAATGGAGCTTCTCAAAGGGATGACCATAGGAAGGAATGATACTTCAAACGTTTCACCTCTTCAACAGGTATATATATACATGATATTCATAAATTAATTAATTAATTAATTAATTGGTAAATAAAACATGATATTCGATTGTTACATATATTACTCAGGAGGTTCTCATAGTCTGGGGGGAACATGACCGGATATTTCCCGTGCAATTAGCCCATGAACTGAAAGAGTATGTTTCTAACTTTGTGTGCTATCTTTTGTTTTTCATTAAAAAATGTATATAGTTAGTGTACATGCACCTTGTTAAAAGGGTGAGAACCTGAGTGTGTAATGGGAAAAGTATAAAACGTGCGCTCCACTTTGAGTAAATAAATATGATGAAAAAGAAAAAAGAAATGATTCGAATGAAATAGGAAAAACAGTTGATGTTTGTGTAATTGTATATAATTGCTCGTGGACGTGTGACTAACACAAATTATTGGTTCTAATTAACGCATTGCAGGGTAATAAGTAAGAATGCAAGATTGGAATTGATAAAGGAAACATCCCATGTACCTCAAATGGAAAAGCCAGGAGAATTCAATAACATTGTTCTAAATTTCTTACAAGGGACTTCTTGAGTATTTTTTATGAGCTGAGTATTGTTGTATACATTATGGGCATATTTTGTCTGCATCATTATTTTTGTGAGATATTTTTTTTCCAGCCTATTTAATAACAATTAACCTTCATTCAAAATTATGTCATGTTTGGATAAGTAAAGAAAAAAACGCCAATGTTTTTTTAATAAAAATCTAGAGTTCAACCCAAAAATCAAGTGATGACACTCTTACTAGCTAGCAACCAACAAATGCTATTTCATTTCAATTATATAGTCAATATTTATCTATATTATGGACCTAAAAGCTACTAATTAAGGTCACTTCTTAAAAGGCACGACTAAATATTACAATTATAAAACTTCACACAAAAACCAAAATAAAGACATAATACAAAAATTACACCATATTTCTAATTTAAAATAAAAACTTGAAGCCTCACTCTTATAACTTTATCAATTTGGTCAAAGTATTTAAGAATTTTAATCGCTCTAGTTAAAATTCCCGTGTTTCTATTTTTTAGATAAAGTAATAATTTTTTCTCCTAAATTTTGTGTTAGAATAAAGTAACCAGAGTTTTATGTTAAAAAACACTAAACCAAAAAAAAGTAGTCAAAGTTTTCATCTTTAACTGTCCATTTGGTATGAGTAAATAGAAGGAAGACGAAGTAAGACACTAGAAAGTAGAAACGAAGGAATGTTGGTTCTTTGGAGTACAAGAAAAATATATATTAAAAAAACTGGTGTGACTAAAATAAAAAAATTTCCATACAACAAATGATGAATTTGTACGTAAATATTGCTGTCTTTGTTCCATTGGATGGTTGAATTCAAAAGAGGTGAAAAGGTTCTTTTTATTATTTTCATTAATAAAAATTATCATATTATTGATTAGTATTTGTTTATTAAAAAAAATTGATTTCTTTAGTAACCTTTGGGTATTACTCCCCCCTGCTTATTTTTATATTATACTCCATCCTGGTCATAACAAGTGTTATTTTACACACATAAAAAAACTAATAAATAAGTGAACTAGACCATGATAATTTTATAGTTGCAAAGCTTTTGTACTTATACCTGTTCTTGTGTATCCTCTTCATTCAGAGTTGCTTTTGCAAACATCTTGTGTTCGGATACCTTTTGAGTTTTGAGTATCCAGAAGTACGTGAAGTTTTAAATTTCATTTATCAATTATCACAATATCTGAATATTCTAAAAATTACTTGATAAATTATATTTAAATTAGAAAAATAATTTGATATTTTTAAAATAAAAATATTTTTGATTAGATTTACAAACAAAATTCATTTTATTAACATACTTTTAATACTAAAAAAAAAATTCAAACATGAAACATATTACGTTAAATTCATTTTTACTAAACTTAAATTTAAAATATACTTTTTATTCAAATGTTATATTTCCAAAATTTAATCCAAACACACTTATAACTTTCGTATTTTTACTCAATCTTGTATATATATCTTCTCCGTTGAGAGTTACTACTATCTTGCAACATCTTTAATTCTTTTTGGTTTATGAAAGCTTGAGATAAGATAACGTTGTTGTAAGGGGCTAAAAAAACTGACAAAAATAAGATGTTTGGAACTTTGGATTAGCCATGAACAAAAGAAATAATAATAATATATTGGAGTGAAAAACAAGAAAGTAGTATATGTAAGGACGAAAGAGTGAGGGGAGTGGCAACTGAACTTGGAAGTGCCAACTAGCAGCGTAGCATAGCATAGCATCTCAATTCTCAACTAAACGCACGCAGATGCAGATGCGTCCTTTCCTGTCTCCTTTGACTGCCAACACAACACAACACACTTCACAATTCTCTCTCCTTTTCTTACTCAACAACACTTGAAATCGTGCAATTTTCATTCTGCTCCTTCAGTCAAACTAGTCAGTCATGCACTTTCAGACTTTGAACGAATCAAATGGCATCAGTGCGACGTGATGCATAGTATACCATGCTTCATACCTGTTTGATTCCGATTCCATCTAATAGTATAATTTTATTTTTCTTTCACATTTTCAATAGTATAATTTTAAAGAATATTCATAATTATAGTTTTTAAATCTTAAAAGGTTTCATTTTTATTTAATAATAATGAATGAATTTCCAAACAAGCAAGTACTGTAGTTTGAGTTATGTAACTCAACATTAGTATTTTGGATAAGTTATTTTATGTTATTTTTGACTGATAAAAAAAACACACAATATAGTGATGCTTGGTCTTCGTTGAGAGTGGCAGGCGGAGAGAGAAAGTGAGAGTGTATTTTCCCAAGAAGACATAAAAAAAGTGCCATTGCTGTGTTGCTGCCTTCTTGTGTCTTTTCTAAACTCAACTTTGACCCGAGCCAAGGGTGCAAGAACAACCAAGAACCCTCACACTCACTCACACCTTTCGGTGCTCGCTAGCTCTTTTCTTTTCTAATTAATTAAATAATTCATACTTAATTAATCTCTATTTTCTTTCCCTCTTCAACCATTCTTTCTTTTCTTGACCATCGTTTTTATTTCAGTTTCATCATATAATTCATTCATTCGTATATGTCTGTCTGTGTTACGGCATTGGTCACAGTCCTCTGAATCCCATTATGTTATAACAATATTATAATATAATCCATTATTATTATCATTGCCTTAAACTAAACAACAATTTTTATTGTTATGTTATGTTACTTTCTTACTATACTAGTACAAGGAGTACATGTATAGAGAACTTGGAGTACTATACTATATCTATATCTTCCTTCACTTAGAAGAACACAAACAAACTGAGCTTGTTGCTTTCTAGTTTCGCTTCATACTTCACTCTTCACACTTAACGTATCCGCCAAATCTAGGGGCATATTCCACCACCACTTCTCTGCAAAAGAGACCCTTTTGCTTCTTTTCAGGTAACAACTACTCTTTCTTCTGTTGCATTCCCAATCTCTCTCTCAAGATCCTTTTTTTTGTTGTTGATAATTTACGGAGGGTGGATTTTGGCTCAGGAGATCTCTGAGTTTGGTGCTGCATATGCAGATCAAGATGCGAAGATACTCTACTTTTTTCTTCACTTTTTGACTAGTTTTTTTTTAAACAGTTGATTTTTTATTTATTTTTTGGTACCATTTTCGACTAGATTCTCTTTCTGGTGTAAAGTTTGATGATGGGGTGGTTGTACCCTGCATGCTCTTGCTTTTTCATGGTACTTCAACTGCTAAACTTCCATGCTTCGTGCGGAGAGAATCAGCATTCAAAGCATCGAATAATTACCAGCTGAAAAATAAAATAGAAAAAAAAGGACCATTCTCGCCCTTATAAATGAATTTGATAACTTGAGATGATTCATTGATTCTGCTCCATGCCCGAAATTGCAATTCTGTTTAAAAGTCATGGGCATCTTAATTATCCTTAACTTCACCCCTTGTATCTGATGATGATGGGGTTTAGCCATTTGATTAAATTCAAAGTAGTTGTAGGTATGTAACAAAAAAGTATTCACCAAAAAAATAAAAATTAATAAAAAAATCCAAGTTTCCCATATGCAAGGAGTAGAATATTCCAATGTCTGATAAATGTAGCATTTTGGCTGAAAAACTTGCTCAGAATAATAATCATTCACTTCAGATCTGATGTGTGGGCCGGAAACTATTCTGGCTAAAGCGTCAATTCAGAGTTTGTTTGAAGATACTCCTGCTATCCAGCTGTGCCCTTGAGTCTTATTTTGATTTATTCAGATGTCTTATTCTATGGATTCAGAATCTAATATTTGCATATATTATTGCAAGTTGCATCAAGTATTAGCTTGTGATTGTTCTGCTCAAGTCCTCTTGTTTGGTGAACTCAAGTCCATAGAGGGTGTGTTTAGTAAACACCTTAATTTAAGTAATGATTCAATAAGCTCTTGTCAAATGAGCACTTGTTATAAGCTTGATTGTGAAGACTAGTTCAATTAGTTAAAAAGAACTTATTTTGTTAAGTTTTACAATGAAGATTATTGAAATAAGTTAAATAGAGTTTATAGGGAAGGTCATAATAGGCTACTTCCACAAGTCCAAATAAGCTCTTTCTAAATGCTGCATACTGCATTATGCATTAAAGGAGGGCAATGAAATACTGATTTCTGGTGGAACTTGATTAAGGCATCTTCTTTGTAACAGAAAATATGGGCCTAGTCTGTAGCAGAAGTCGTCGTTTTCGTGATGCTGATGCTGAAGAAAATGCTCAGGTCTATTGTCCTTGATAAATTTGGCACTTGTTAAATTAAAAAATAATACTGTTAAATAGGCTTTAATTTGATGAATGTGGCATGCATTTGCAGGATGCAGAAATTGAAAGAAGAATCGAGTTAGAAACAAAGGCTGAAAAGCATATTCAGAAACTTCTACTACTAGGTGTGCTTTACTAGTGTCGACTTTCCGTAATTGTATATAGCAGTTGATGGAAATATTTGGAATTTAGCATTAATGCACAACATGGTTGTACTACCCAGAGTTTGAAGGAATCATATGTGCTACAATCTCTTATTTTGTTATTTCGTTTTTGAACTTATCAGTGTGTCAATGTCTCTGTTGTTTAGGTGCTGGAGAGTCTGGGAAGTCTACAATCTTTAAGCAGGCAAGAAATTGCATCTTCTCAACAGCTTGTGAATTATGATAGTATGTGATTGCTATTGTTATTTATTTATTTGTTTATAATATGCAGATAAAACTTTTATTTCAAACTGGCTTTGACGAGGCTGAGCTAAAAAGCTACATACCAGTCATTCATGCTAATGTGTATCAGACAATAAAAGTACGCAATACTTGAAAGGGTGTGTTGATTATTTTTCTCTTAAAAATACAGTGATAAAGTGTCCACCGTTTATAGTTTGAAAAAAATGTTTTATGTGAGTTGAGTTCAATAGAGTTGGCTGAGAAAACTGTAATCCTTAGTTTGTACTAGATGTGCTTACATAGGTACTGCATGATGGATCAAAAGAGTTGGTGCAGAATGACGTTGATTCTTCAAAGTATGTGATATCTAATGAAAACCAGGTAGTTCACTGTTACCACCTCTTTTATGGTCTGGTATGTTGTTACTAAGTTTTTTCAATTAAGAACTTGAGAATGATCAATAGGATTCATTCTTCTAGAGGAATCTGTTGTTTTGTCAAAGACTAAGTTATATGACAAAGGCTTCTTAATTTAAATAGAGCTTAATTTTTGTGGCAGGACATTGGTGAAAAGCTCTCAGAAATTGGAGGCAGGCTGGATTACCCATGTCTTACGAAGGAGCTTGCACGGGAAATAGAGACTCTGTGGGAGGATGCTGCAATTCAGGTGGCCAGATTGCACGCTTTGATTGTTTTACCTTAATCCATATAATAGTCATTTTTTTTGTCATTGGTTGTTACTTTGTGTGTATGTCTCACATTCTACTTGCTATAGGAAACATACGCCCGTGGTAATGAACTCCAAGTTCCAGATTGTGCCCATTATTTCATGGAAAATTTGGAGAGGCTGTCTGATGCAAATTATGTTCCAACAAAGGTGACTGTCCAAAATCTACCATTATTTTGTTCTATACAAAGATACAAAAACCAACTCCAAATTTCGGTATATTGTAAACCTAAATTCTTTCTTTTTGAAGGGTGTTGTATTTTGGATTTTTTAACTGTTTGAATTATGAGGGTTCAAGTTATTGTCTACATGCATAGATTACTACCTGTGGCACTTCTATTTTGTTTCATCATAATAAATTTTGATAAATTAATTGATATTTACTAAGGTTGTGCTGGTTTTATTTATTTGAAGATAAATAAATAAATCAAGTGATCATACATATATATTTTTTTCTCAAGCAATAAGTATTTTATAATTCTGTCCTGGATGGCATTATGTTGTGAACTTAGATATTATATGCAAATTCTTCACACCAAATACAGCATATGTTGTAAGAAGTTCACTGTGTTTTTGCTTTTGTTTCCATTTATGGACCTCAAATATGAAGGTGAAGTTATGGATCTCTCAATATTTCTCACTCTTATTGACAACTACAGGAGGATGTTTTGAATGCAAGAGTTCGTACAACTGGTGTTGTTGAGATCCAATTCAGGTGAACATGCTGAGCTGACATAATTTTTGTATTCAAATGATACAGGGACAGGCTATTACTCTCTCCACTTTGTCCTTTTGTTCTTTAGTTCCTGAGCTGTACAACAGATTTTGCTGTAGCAATTCGTACTACCCATTTGTTCTTATTACCTTGTCTTCCTGTTACTCAAATTTATTTTGTTCCATTGCATTTTTTCAATCATATTATGATATACTGAGAGGACCAACTTTATTAGTATGCTTTTGCTGCTTTGACAGCCCTGTTGGAGAAAATAAGAGAAGTGGCGAAGTCTATAGACTCTTTGATGTTGGTGGTCAGAGAAATGAGAGGAGAAAATGGATCCATCTTTTTGAAGGAGTTACAGCTGTAATATTCTGTGCTGCAATTAGCGAGTATGGTCTTCCATTTGGTTTCAAGGGATTTATACTTATGAGTTTTGTAAAAGTAAAAAATATTGACTTTACATTTACCTTCCAGGTATGATCAAACACTTTATGAGGATGAAAACAAGAACAGAATGATGGAGACCAAGGAACTCTTCGAGTGGGTGCTGAAGCAACCATGTTTTGAGGTTTTATTTTATTCTGTTTCTTTTTTGAATTGTAACGTTTTCATATCATTATATGACAATTATCATTAATGACACTCTTCTCTTTTCTGGACAGAAAACATCCTTCATGTTATTTTTAAACAAGTTTGACATATTTGAAAAGAAGATCCTGAAAGTAAGAACCATCCAGATGAGTACACTTGTGTCATAACTCATAGGTGATAGGTGGAGTGAGTCTATTATCATTTCAGTTTAATACCTTGCATTGTGCAGGTTCCGCTCAATGTATGTGAGTGGTTCAAAGATTACCAGCCAGTTTCAACAGGGAAACAAGAGATCGAACACGCATATGAGTAAGCAACTTCTTTATACCGATGGCAAAGTAGTTGCTTCTAAATATTGTTAAGTTCTTATAACCTAAACTATTGATTTACTTGTCTGCAGGTTTGTGAAGAAAAAGTTTGAGGAACTGTATTTCCAGAGCACAGCTCCTGACCGTGTAGATCGCGTGTTCAAGATCTATCGGACGACAGCCCTTGATCAGAAGCTTGTGAAGAAGACTTTCAAGCTTGTTGATGAGACTTTGAGACGGAGGAATCTCTTTGAAGCTGGCTTATTATGACCATGCAATGCAACCAACAGTTTAATATGATATTTTTACATTGAAAAAAAGGCATCTGATTTTGGGTATATTAGAAGAGGTCAGGTATACAACAATATAAAATCGATTTGTTGATTTTATGTCAAGTAAATCCTGGGTGGATAGGGAAAAAGCCTTTCTTTCTCAATACTTGATCACCATATCCATCTTTATTAGAAGGAAAAATTAGTTGCGCTTAAATTTTCAGAGATGACATTATTTATGCTTTGTCATTGATTGACACTCACTAATCATATATTTCATATCCTTTATTTATGTCTGTTAAATGTTTTGCCGATGGTTCAGCAGCATGCAAGTTAATTTGAGGTTTTTTAGTTGAGTCTCAAGGTCCCAACCATCTAATTATATGATTTTTTAAAATAATTTTATAAAATCAATTTATCATAAATAAAAAATTGTGATTAGTTGACATGTTCATCACCTTTAAATTTTTTTTAGTATGCTTTCTACTTGCCTTTTGTTTTATCAGACAAAGAGATTATAGCAGTTTAGCGGTTATTTGTTTATACTTGCCTTTCTTCCTACACCCTTCGGACAATTTTGAAACTGTTCTAATTTCTCAAGTTTTGATTGGTGACAATTATGTCTCATGCTGTCATGTTATGAAAATGAAGATGGTTTTTGGTGTCAAGTCATTGGTTATGCCTCTTATGGGCATGTTTGTTTCTATCCATGATTAAGCATTTGTTATAGGCTTGCTTTTGTCTCTTAGGTGATTAAGCATGTTTGTTTTTGTCCATAGATGGTTAAACATTTGTCATGTTATTGTTGGAACTTGCTTTGTTCATTCCAGCTTTCTCTTTCTAGCAATATTTCCCAACATCACCAAAATTATCAAGTTGTCTTCGAAATATTTTTTTTTAGTAGAACTCAATTTTTATGTTTCGGGTAAATTATGTTTTTAGTCAAAGTTTGTGGTATTCAGAATGTCATTTTATCTTTTTTGGAGGACTCATCAATATAGTCACTTAGAAGACTAAGGATATTCTACATTTGTTCTAAGTTGAAATCTATGATTTATATGTTCTAACTTAAGAGGGAGTATCAAGCAGAAAAAGTTTAAAAGTGGTTAGGATTATAGTAATTTAGTCGTTATTTGTTTATATTGGTTATTAAGTTTAAAATAATTAAGCGATTATTTATTTAACATTTAGTTATAATAGTTTAAAATGATTATTCAGTTAGTTTCTTTATTTAGTTGGTTATATATATTCAATTAGTTTCATTATTTGTTTATTTTTCATATCCTGTAACACTTAGACGAAACTTCATTGATATTGGGAAGTGACAACTATACTTAAAAGAGATATGTCTATCACTCATTTATTTAAAATTTTGAGCTGCTATTCGCATGTAATTGAGAATGAAAATATAACATGTTTGAATTGCAACCAAAGATTAATAAGGTTAACTTTAGGTATCAAGGAATATCAATATGAAGAATTTAATTAGAATATGTGAACAATGTAAATGTTTTATATACTATTGATAAAATAACATAAATAAAAAATTACTTTTGAAACAATTATTTTAATTAAATAACAGTAAAAAAAAAAAAACATATTTATATTAGTTGAAGTTGATCCAAGTACCGTTGGCTTTAGAAACAAAAGAAAGATCGTTTTGTTTGTTGATGAAAAGTGAATTAAAAGTAAGAGGGAGAATAAGAGGTGCATCTTCATTGGCCAATTTTATCTTTGGTTTCCAATCTACTTTGTTAATGAGATAACAAGCCATATTACCACCGCATGCTAAGAATAGCAATGTGTAAATTGGGTTAAAAATGGAGGATCCAAAATCCCTACCCAAAAATACAAAGGCTTTTTAAAGTTTTAGGCCTCTTTATCTTGCAACCATCCCCTGCTTTCCTTCATTCTCAAAAACAAACTCTTTCATTTTGCAAGGAAAAAACTACTTTGAGACATATTTCTTGTTCATATTTCTTGTTTCCTTTTGGAGACAAATTAAAACTACTTTCTAACCATAAACTTTGCCAGTTATTTGTATTTTTCTATAAAAAAAACTCTAATCCCCATTAAATTCTTTCAAATACCTAACCCTCTCTTAATTTTCCCCTCTTACAGTGTGTAAATTTAAATTATTGGCTTCATTTCATTTCATGGGTACTAAACAAGCATATTATTGGGTCATCATTGTAGTATGGCTTATTAATTTGTTTGAAGGAAATATGATGCTTGTTAATGGTGAATTTAACTACAAGGAGGCTCTCAGCAAATCCCTTATTTTCTTAGAGGCACAACGTTCAGGGAAGTTACCTTCAAATAATAGGGTGTCTTGGAGAGGAGACTCGGCACTCGATGATGGAAAACTCGCTAATGTATATATCTTTCTATCTCTATGTTTTACTTTAACAAAACCATATTAATAAGCAGAGAAAATGAATAATTAATTTGGAATATCATATACTATATTATATGTAGATGGACCTTGCTGGAGGATACTATGATGCAGGGGACAATGTGAAATATGGTCTTCCAATGGCTTTCACGGTTACTACACTAGCATGGGGTGCCATTTTTTACAAGTCAGAGTTTAAAGCTGCAAATGAGTTAGGTAATATTCAAGATGCCATTCGTTGGGGTACTGATTATTTTCTCAAAGCTAGTTCTCGACACAAAAGATTATATGTGGAGGTACTCCCATTCTTTTACTACAACATTAATAATTAATTTGGCCTTGTTTATAAATAACATGCTAATTCAATTCTTTAATCTTAAAAATAAAACATGATATTGTAATAATATATTACAGGTAGGGGATCCAGAAGAAGATCACCATTGTTGGGTTCCACCAGAACATATGAAGACAAAGAGAAGTATTAAGATGATTAATAGTGACACACCCGGAACTGAGATTGCAGCTGAAACTGCAGCAGCAATGGCGGCTTCTTCCATTGTTTTTAGGTCAAAAGATCATAAATATGCTCGTCGTCTTCTCAACAAAGCTAAATTGGTACATTCACGTTCGTGTATATATATATACACATACGGCATGCATATTTGTCTCTTTAATTAACTCTTGGTGCATGGAAATCTAATAGCTTATTTTTCTCTCTTCCACATTGGTTGTAGCTTTTCCAAATGGCTAAATCGCATAAAGGAACCTATGATGGAGAGTGTCCCTTTTACTGTTCTTATTCCGGCTTCAATGTAATTGTTTACTCTTTCTAATTTCATCTCTGAATTATGAAGAAATTAGATCATGTAATACAGTTCAGTTTAAGAGAAAAAAAATGATAACATGTCACAAAGATTTATCAGACCACGTGGTTTCTCTTTAATTATGAACTTTTAATTTCATAATTACCACAAATTTGTAGGACGAAATGATGTGGGCAGCAACATGGTTATACATGGCAACAAGGAAGTCAATGTATATGAAGTATATAGTAGAAGAATCAGTAAGTGCTAGTGTTGCTGAATTTAGTTGGGACCTTAAATATGCTGGAGCTCAAATCCTTCTCACCCAGGTTTTATTTCTTATTATCATTCTTCTTCCTTTCTTAGATGTATGTGTGTGTTCGTGCTTAATTTTATATTTTCTCTAAATTCTAATTAACAAATGATATGTTGATCAGTTACATTTCCAAGGTGAAAAGGATTTGGAAAATTTCAAAAATCATGCTGAAAGTTTTATATGCTCTGTCCTTCCGGAGAGTCCCTACCATCAAATTAATCTATCCCCTGGTTTGTACTCTCTCTTCCTTCCATGTGAAAATTAATAATTTAGTAAAAAAAAGAAATCTTTTCCTTGTTATTTATGAGTTGTTAGACTTTAATTATGTTTTTTCTTTGAAAATTACATGTAAATTATCAAGTTAGTAACTTTAATTTTTCTAACTAGCTGACGTGATCTTTAGGCTGAATTCTAATTAAAGTATGATTAAGATGCATGTCACTTTACATGAAGTTACAAATAATTTTGTAGGTGGTTTTATTCACTTGAGAGATGGAGCCAACACACAATATGCTACGAGTACATCTTTCTTATTCGTTGTATATAGTGATTTACTTGCCAAACATAAAGAAAAAGTTACTTGTGGAGACAAACATTTTAACTCATCACACCTTTTTACTTTTGCTAAGACACAAGTAAGTACATATATATATATATATATATATATATATATATATATATATATATATATATATATATTAATTTATTATTTATGATATACTCTTTCAAAAAATAAACAATTAATTAGTATAGACAATATACTAATTGATTAATTAATTGGGTGGTGAAATTGCAATTGGTCCAGATGGATTACATATTAGGGAAAAATCCCGAAAAAAGATCTTACATGGTAGGATTTGGAAAGAATCCACCAACGCAAGCTCACCATAGAGGTGCTTCTGTGCCTGAATTGAAAAAAGGTGAAGAGGTGAATTGTGCCTTGTCTTTCTCAAAATGGCTTCAAAAAGATGCACCTAATCCTCATGAGCTCACTGGTGCCATTGTGGGTGGACCTGACAAAAATGATAAATTCAATGATAAACGTTGGGATTCATCTAAGACTGAACCATGCACCTACGTCAATTCCTTAGCTGCAGGAGCTCTAGCCAAATTTGCATCTTTCACTTGATTTTCATGTTTCAAAATTATTAATACTTAGACTTGCATGGTGCGCCCGTGTTTATATGCATGGTGTGCCCGTGTTTATATTTAACATTAAGTATAAAATTAATTAGGTTGTACCTTGCTCATTGTTAGCTATGAGTAAAATGGATAAGAATTGAGAAACATATGGACCGTGATGTGAGCATTTTTCTAACTTCATTTTATTTTAAATAGACAGCATTGTACTATTAAATTACTTTATACTAGTTAGGTGTAAGAATTAAACTAATCCCTTTATACTAGTTTCCTTTGAATACAACATCTCTCTTAATTTCAAATTCCTTTAAACCACGACGTATAAGAAAATCTTGTAGAAAGTAACTAGCACAAAAGCATAAACGAGGAAAGCGAACCTATGTCAATAGGACTCGACGCAAAGTAATCAAACTGATGCAAAATGGGAGTTTAAGTTAATTATAGTAAAATAAATAAGCCAGTTTAATTTTAAATAGGTAGATGTATAAATCCTTAATTTGAGAAGGAAAAAGTTTGATGAAAAATAAATATTCTATATATAATAAAGTTTTGTTTTATCCAATTTATTTTCAACTTAAAAAATTGGACTTAACACTAATGAGTAAAAACACCTTAAAATAAAAGTTAGTTATTTTTAATGAAAAAAAATTAAAAATAATTTTTTTTAATAAGATACTTAAAGTTATTTATGCTGAGCTTATTTTCATGTCTTCTTTTCAAATATCAAATTATAAGGTATATATAACAAATTTTGGAATAATTAATATTTTTTTTTATCAGAAAATATTAGTGATTAATGTGTTAATTTTTAATTAGTGGAGTCAAACTCAAGATCTCTTCTTCAATTATATTTTAACTTTAAAGAGTTTTTAACTTAAAAAAAAAACCAACAAATGTAACCAAAATATACTTAAAAACATCTACAATATTTGGTTGCTCAAGTGATTTTCTAACTAATTTTTGTGAACCCTATAATCTCCTGTCTGCTTTGACCTTTGAGAACTCCAGCAAAATTTTACTTCAATACACAAGTTTTTAACTTACCTTTTTAGGTGCTAGAAATAATAATTTATTCATGTCTTTATATTTACATTTATGTTTTATAATTAGCTTAAGATATCATTTTATCAATATATTATAATTTTGACACAAAAAAACAATGGTACTGTTTAGGTTTAATTTTTGAAACAATAATTTAAACAGTAAAGTCACCTGTAATTGAAACAGTAATTAAAACTATAAAGTGAAAGTTCCGTAAAATAAAATAAAAAATTGAAACGTAATTAAAAAAATCTCAAATGAACGGAAACATATTTAAGCCACCAAAATAATACTATTTTGAGTTTTTCTTTTGTTTGAGTTGCAATTTTGGTGTTTGGTGTAATCCTGTTTAGAGTGGAAGAAGGGTTACGACTTACGAGTAGGCTAACAACCAACACAAGGGCCAAGGGTGGTTGCTAGTGATTCTCAAGTCTCAACCAAGTGATTCTGAACACGTGTAATGCGATAAGTTTAAGTAGTTGGAACTATTAATATATTTTTTTCATAATATAAATATAAACAAATTTAATTAACCGATACGAAATTAAAAAAGTTAGTTAATATCATTTAATTTAACTAATATTTAAAATAATGTATTTTTTTTTAAAGTGTTCTGATTTTAATTTGATATAAAGAATAAAATAAATCATAGTTAAAAAAAATATTAATTAAAGCCAAAATCAAGATTCTCAAATTCACGATATTGACGTCATGAAAGGGGGTTTAGGAGGCAAAAAGAAAGATTGTGTGGATGTGATTTGTGAACATAATAAAAAGAGGGTACAATACCTGTTTGTTTATTGGAATGCGGGCGTTGAACATTAATCTACATTTCCCAAATTGGGCCCCACCTACCCCTACTTCTGGAATGGATAAGCTTAACCATCCAGGTCATCACATCCAATGTACCTGTATTTCATGAAAAAATAAAATAAAAAAAAATACCAGGATGTCTTGCATCATCTTTTATATAGTCTCGATTAATATTGTTCTTCAAAAATTAATTTATGAAAGCGTTTATAACCGTCCACGTAGCTCGTCGTGTCGCCATTTGACTTGGATATTACGTAAAAATACGATAGATTTTGTATATATTGAGATACACGTGGCTTATATGTTCACGACAGGATCATTACTCATTACTAATACATCGCATAGTCCCAAACGACATACGATATATCCCATTTCTGATTCTTTTTATTCTTCTCTTGTAATCATCGGTTATCCTCACCCACTCCAATTACAAGTTTCATCTTTAATTTCTAAATTTTTAATTATTTATATCGCTAAATGGATGAATGTAAAGTAGCAAAGGAACAGTTCGATTATTTGAGACTTTTTTTTTTTTCCTTTTCGTTTTGATTTTTATTTATATTATAGGCTTCCCAAGTGGTAGTTGCAACGTGAAACAATTGGTCAAAGCTCAAAAAATAATTAAAAAAAAAATGTGAATGTGACACTTTTATAATGAAGAAAGAAATATAAAAAAAAAAAGAGTAGATATTATTATTTTAAAGTGAATCAAGGTATACGATATGTATTTTGATTAAAATTAACAGTAAATATAATTTTATAACAGTGTCATTAATTAACAGTATTGACAAAGTGGATTAACACTCTCACCTGTCATTAATTTGTGTAGAATAGGGAAAAGAAAAGAAAATGATAGTTGTGTGGGCAGGCCTCTGGTCTTTGACATTAATTAATTTAATGAGACTAAATAAAAGTAAAAGAAAGTAGAGTGTTAGGTTGTCTTGTTGAACACTCTTTTTCATTAAATGAAAATGAAAAAAGAATAGTATTAAAGGAGGAAAGATTTAGGTTTTAGAATTTAGATAATTGTAGACTAAAATTATAAATAAATAACGAAAGATGTATATAAAGGAAGGGCACATAAAAAAGTATTGTGCCTGATTTTTCACTTGAGACTTGTCTTTGGTGGGTGTTGGATTGGATGGAAGCATCGGCATTGTTTGAGGCTGAAGATGATGATAACATTAATAACGAGCAGTGTTCGTCTTCAGCTACTTCGTCTATCGGAAAGGACAGTGACCAGGAGGAGAATGAGAATGAGGCTCACAGTGCTAGTGCTTATAACAACAAATGTCATCAACCTTTGGACTCTCTCCAACACCTTCTGTCCATCAGGTTCTTTCCTTTGTTATTTGGTGGTATCATATTATCGTAGGTGAATTTAAGCTAGCTTATGCTAAAAGTAGTACTGATGTCATAGGAGGGGCATCTCAAAGTTCTACGATGGAAAGTCCAAGTCCTTTACGAGTCTGGCGGATGCTGGAGGTTCTGTAAAACACATTGCAAAACCAGAGAATGCTTACACCAGGATGAGTCGAAGCATTTCCAAGACCAAGAGAACAACAATAAGCTCCTCCAGCCGAAGCAACGTAGCTGTCGCTTTTGCGATCAACTATGACATCCCCGAAATGGTGTACCCAGTGAGAATTTATCATCCTGGGAAATGAACCAGCAGCAGCATAGTCAGGCCATGCAATAACTAACTACTACCCTTTTGCGTTTAGTCAGGCAAAAAATATTCGCGCTTCATCGTGTAACAAAGTTCATTAACACGCATCATGCTCCCTTGAAATGATGAGTTGCTTATCATTGATATCATCGTAGTGTAGCTAGTGTACATCTTGGCATCTGGCAGAGTCACAGCCAATGAAAAAAATGTGCGACACTTGCAAAATTTAATTATGGTATCCACAGCCAGCCAAAGGTACCCATAAGCCGATCTTCCATTACCAAGTTATGTATATCTGATCTTCCAATTTCTTAAAGGAAGCATCGCTGCTTGGGTAGAAATTTTGATTTAGTTGCTCCAGTGTCCTACCAAAACCAAAGGGATTGTGGGAAAGATATTCAAGAACAACACAAATCGCTGTTACTTCAAGGGAATCAAATTAATCTGCATCACTGCTGAGGGATAAAGTTTAAAAGGAATAAAAAATATTAATTTAACTGGGAAGGCTGAAGTACAGCATTTTTACATCAATGAATATAAGTTTTAATCTCTTTGGCCAAGGCTTTGATTACAATTGCATACCTACATAGAATACAACATAAAATCTAAATGATACATACATGAAGCTAACTAAATCAAGACTATACTGTTGTCCTATCTTTAGATAATTACAGCTTGCTGGCTGGCTTAACCATGTGAGACAAGTTACAAAACAAACCAAGAAAATCCTTCTTCCATCTCTGGTAGTAATTGATATCATCTGATTACCAAATGTATTCGTTGAAGAGACCAGTAATCTGATGACAACTATGATTTGCCGTCCACTTGAATGAAAACATTTCCTACTGGGTTGTACTGTCATTTAATTCTAGAGATCAAATATTGAAGCTAAGCTTGAAGCAACGATCTTCCAATTGTAGTGTAGATCAATTACTTCTCATGTAAAATAAGAAACTGGGCACAGGGATATTCACACAAAAATGCTGGAAGATCAATATCATCAGTATTTATAGCAGGGATTGCCATATCTATGTCTTCAGCAGAAAAGGGAATGCTGCACCAAAGATTGAAGGTTAAGACGCGAGGGGATCAAAGCAATGGAATTTCCAAGATATTATAGGTCCTATTGAAATATTTTAATGCAGGAAATATTCATGCGTAAGCATTGAAAATCCTACACATCAGTGACAATGTGGCAAACGTATCTGTCAAGCCAAAAGAAGAATTAAGTATACAACGCAATTTAACCTAGACATGCTACATGACATGATCAAATTAAGCCACTAGATTCTGCTTTGTTTCAGCAGTGAATAAAAGGTTATTAGTTTATTAACAAGTAAGAAATTGTAAGTAAAAACATCTTAAAAACCAACTTTGCTTTGTAGCATGGCAATAAGAACACCAATCACTTGCTAAAACTACAAAGAACTGAAAATAACTTAGATGGTTGAAAGCAGAGTACCTCATATCATCATCCAACAAGAATGAATTAGAGGTCAAACTCTGATTGTCCTTGCTCACAATTTCCCTCATCTCACTAACTACCTGTTCACCATATGTAGTTCAGAACTCCAAGGAAACCACCATCATAAAAGTACTTTAAATCAATCTAAAACACAACTTGCCTCGTTGGACACACTCTGGGTTCCATACTTGTCATCCCAGTACATAGTACTGATTCGATAAATTTGCCTCACAGTCAATGCCTGTTAAAGAAGTGAACTAGGAATAGGTTAACCTTTCTTTAAATTCTATTATTTCAGCAAAAGCACAAATGAGAATATTGCACCTGTGATGCATGTAAAATAGTGAGATTAAAACATGAAACAACAAAAAGAAAAATAACAAATGGCATAAAATATTTGGTACTAAGGACACAAGTTCCTCCTTCCCAACACAGTGCATTGACAGTCCCACTGTTACCTGGTATTCCTAGATATGTCATGTCGGGCATCAAAGAATAATTTAACATATTTTATTGAAGGAAACTAATAATTTAACAAATAAATGAATCAATTACATTGAGCACATATTGACATTCACATAAAGGTATTTTATACCATCAAACTTTCTTCACCTAACTTCCAAAGAAGAATTTTCACTTCATGCCCCCTAAAATGAGCTTCAATTTCTCAAGCATCATCTTAAATGTCAAAACTTAAAAACATTGAGATTTAAAAGTTAAAAGCTATTCAGTGCCAACATGTGATATACAAGATGTTGCAATCATAAATACAATATAATGATAATCATACCGGACAAAGATCCTGCCGAATTTCTTCCAAAGATTTTTTCCTTTTCTGATGTATCACCTGTACAATTCAAACAAATGAAGGAATAAATATGGTATAGCACTGCTATTTGAGACAAAGGTACAACTAAGGTAGTGCTTATACCAGAAACCCAACAGCTTGTCTTATATAATTCAGCTCATGCCAGGATGTTCCTGCATACTACATTTCAGAAGTGCCTAGTTAAACCTTACAGTTACAACTAAAATCATGAAGTAATAGCAAGCTCAGATTACCTCCTCTTTTGCATTTGCTATCCATTTCTCAAGTTCTGCAAGACCAGACTTCACATATTCACCATTTGAGAAAGTACAACATTCACGCCGCAGGAGAAGGCTAAAAGACATTTATGGGAAAATTAAAAATTAGAGAACTGAACTACTGAAAATCAATTCAGTTGAAAATCATAATTAATATTCTGAATCTATTAATAATTGCAGTTTATAGGAACATAACTTTGATTTGGAGGAAACAAAATATTCTTTATTTATGTACAATTTATGTAATTAACTTATATAAACATGCACTGGCTTTGTACTCCGACACATGGTCATCGCCCTCCCTCGCGCAACTACCCCTGAAGTTTGGGTCATTCTGACTTCGTTTGATGTTACCCCTTTGTAACCCATTGATTCTCTAGCTTATTTCTTTTGTTCCTGACATTGTTCGTTCGTCCTTTTCTACACTTACATGGGTTCTTGGGAGGATTTTAGCCAGTAGTGTGTCACTGCCTTATGCCTGCCATTCATTTTCTGACAGAAAATTTTGATCACCAATCATGTTGTTGTCCTTTTCCAGCGTGTTTTTCAGCCACTGCCTTCTGTTTGCTGCTCATTTTCTGACAAAGAACTTTCCAATCTGCCTATCCTGTTGCTATCCTTTTCCGGCATGTTTCTCGATGACTTTTCTATGCTTTGCTGGTTGTGTTTCTGCCATTGTTATCCTTGCCAATGGCTATTTATGATATCTTGGGTCTCCAAGAGTATTGGTTTGAAGCTTCCAATTGTGGTTCTTAAGAAAGTCGAAACTTGCTAATGATTATTCTAGTTCTTTGGCAATGTTATCTTTCTAGCAATATTCTCCAACTACACCAACATCCCTAAGTTATTTTTCAAACATTGTTTTTTGTTGGAACTCATTTTTTTTAATATTTATTAGAATAAATTTTCTTGTAACAAGCTGAGAGCTTAATAAGCTTCAACTTGAGGGGAGTGTTGAAAATCAGAATTAATATTCCGATTCTATTAATAATTTCAGTTTATAGGAACATGATCTATAATTTAGAGGAAACAGAATATCTTCTATTTATGTACAAATTATGTAATTAACTAATATAAACATTCACCCGCTATGTACTCTGCCACACGGTTATCACTCAAATAATTGTTTCTCCAATTTTAACAAATTCAATAAACAAAGTGAATTAGTGATTTGAGGCAACAAAAAATGTCATCTGGTAAATTGGGGTTTTTACCTGTTGAAGAGTGTAATATTGATGAAGGAAAAAACCTGAGTAACTAACTTGCGGATGAAGAAGGATGGTACCTGAACATACAGCCTTTGGTAAGAAAAGATGGGGGGAAACAATTCATATTGAATGGTTGATGCTTATTAAAACGGGCAGCTAAATTCATAACTGCAATTCACAACCCAAAAGGCATTTGAAATTATTTTTGGAGGACCAAAATCATATTTAACCCTAAATAAAATAACCATACTATGTAATACTTACTTGAGATTCAAATATTTTGATAATGATGCTTGAGTGTTCACTTCACTCAGCAAATTCAAATATATATTTATATAAAAATAAGTTACAGAAGATAAAAGAGGGAGAAAAAATACATGAGAGTATACCTAGTCTGCTGCCTAAGACATATCTTGATATAACAAAATGTTGGCTTTAGAAAGCTGGACAGCAGACATAAAATGACTTTTCTAACACTTGTTCATCAACTAACCCATTTCATACAACTTTACCGTAACATAGTATCCATTAACAATAGTAACATCTACAAATAGAAACTAAGTAATTCATATAACATTCATTGAGGTTGACTCCTTCATATTCAATATGTTGGACATTTTCTTTTAAAAAAAAAGACCAGTTTTCCTGATTCAAAACCAGTTTTCATTAAGTTATTTTACGGAACAGTTTTAGACAGGATGCTAAAGCCAGTCCTTGGTTGGCCCGGTATAGTTTTGATAACCATAGTTCAAACAATGAAAATGTTAAATTCTATCTATCTCAACATCCAAACAAATGATTACAAAGAGTCAAAGACTAGATTCTCCCCCCTCCCCCCAAAAAAAGAGAACCCAGAAAACAGTGAGAAACAAAACAATAAACAGCCTACATGATTTGCGGATAAGCGGCTCATGAGTGAATCCAAAAACTTGATGATGTTGTCCCATTGAGCAACATGTGATTGTTGAGGAAGCCCACCAGGAGATCTAGATGATTTTCCACCTTGTACTCGACCTGATTTAGGTGCCTAACCAGCATCATATATAATAAGAAAATTGATTTTGTAAAACATTATTTAAAAAACCAAGAAATTAAAACTTGACAAAAACAAAAGCACCTTCCCACTAAGTGAGTTTGGCTACATGAATCAAACAACATTGTGTTCTAGCATAAACCAAGTCCTCAAAAAGGGGATACTAAGATCTAAGTCCTATTTAATGTAAATTTACAATTAAATTCCAATTTAGTGTAAAATTATTAGTGCTGAGTTTAAACTTCATAAAAACAGAAAAGGTCTTCAAGAGGTTATTATAAGGATACATGAATAAATGATCAATTCATTTATAACTGCAAATGTTCTTTGTATTATTATTAGTAACATTACTGACAAAAGAATCTCAAAATAAGGAAAAATATATAGTAACTGTTGAAAGACAACAATCTCAAAAGCACTGAAAGCAGTAAAATCATCAATGCGAGTAATGGGTAAAACTGGTTCCAAAATGGAAGATGAAAAATCACTAGGCAAAACCAAGGCATCTCTCCCTGCCTCAACCATCCCCTAGGTTTTTTTCATGTTTCACAGCATCACAAAGTAGCCACAAGAAAGAAGTTAATCATCAAAATCAAAGTTTCTTACCTTGTACAACCAAATAAAAACAACTCTTCAATAAACAAATTGTTTCTTTACATTCTTCTATAAACTCTAATCCTTAGCTTCCCGCAGCTAACATACTATGAAACTTAAAATCAACTCAAGTTGTCACTATACAAGGATTGAAGAAATTGATTAAAACCAAGTGCTAACATAAAGTTTATGAAGCAAAGTCTAAATCAATGCAAGCCGATTGAACACATGATAGATTTAATTAGTCTGTGACTTCATTAAACCCCTACTTCCTAACATCCAAAAAAAAAACACTTTAAAACTATTAAGATTATAGTGGAACCAAGAATAAAACCACAATGATTCACACAATACTTGAATCCCCAATATATCAGCAAGGAGTAAGAAATGCCACCTGAATGCATGATCCCAGAAGTGGAGACAGCTCCTTTTTCAAATTATCACGAATAAGGCCAAAAATCTTCTCTAAACAAGCAGTTAGTTGTTGTTTAAAAAGAATAGCTGGATATTTTGCCTCCACATGTGACGTACTATCATCATATCCAATAAGCTTCAATGGAGACCTCAGTCCCTGAAAATGGCAAGTGAAACTAAATAAGGAGGTAGATAAAGGAAGCAGGGGCTGGGAGACCACCAACTAGGGTGAAATGCAAAATCTGAAGGGGAAAAAAACTCATGGCACCAAAACCAAATAAATCAACAGATAAAAACAATGCAATAATCAACAGAACCCTTAAAAGAATCCAATAATTGTTATTTATATATTATCTTGGATGATCAATTATTGAAAGTTGAAGATACAACAAAAAGATCAAATCATCAAACATTCTAAACAACGAAATAAATAGGTTTCACTCCACATTCTGCATCATTGAGCTTTCTCCTGTCATCAGCATAATGAGCAGAAGCTTGTTAAAAGAGAAATCTTTAGAAGAAAAAACATTTTAGCAATAAGGGTTTCAAGAGAGATGATAAAGTTGCAATCATTATAATGAAGTGTACTGCTACTATCTATTCAGCTTGCCCCATCAGAGAACAGCAATTGTTTGAACCAAATCAACCATCAACCCACATAGTAGAAGAAAAGCATTTACAATGTGCAAGTGTGGGAAAAATCTGATATCAATTTCCCACTTGATAACTCACATTCCCTATTCGGCTGGTCAAGCCAGATGATCTAGCAAAACGTTGAGCAGTGGCCTTTAAGAAACCATTAGAATGCAAGTTCCTTTGCAAGAGGCATAGAAGTGCAGATGTATTAGACAGCCAATATGGCAAAATGTCATCATCTCTAACCTGAAACAGATGCCACTCTAATGAATAAATCTCACATAAAAATTACACAAGCATCCCACAATTTAAATACAGTCCTATAAGAGCATATCATTTACCTTAAGGACATCATTAATTCCATCAACTATGTAATCAAATATGCCTGTGCGCTCAGATTCAAAGGCATGCCAATGGTGAAGACATTTGTATATGATACTAGCTGCCAGAGGTTTACCATTTTTGAATCCCAAATCCTCTTTGATACACCTAGAGAGGAGTTCATAGTTATCCTGCACAACACATGGTATCAATAAGCCTATAGGGCACAATATTGGGCAAAATGCAAAGTACAGTCAATCCTAGCTTCTGATGAATATGTTCAGGTATAAGAATCTTACAATAATACAGACCTTTCATTCTTGTTTTGCACCACATTTCAGTTATATTATTAGTGTTGTATCCACGCCTAAGTCAATTAATTCTTACATTTCTTACACTTTAAGCAGTTATCTGAAGGCTGAACACAAATAATACCTGGTGCCTCTCTGCGGTTAATTTTGGTCGACGGGAATCTGACAAGCTGCTAACTGTAAAATGGGGAATAAGTTTTGTAGGTGTGGGCGATTCCTGCATCAAATGCAGCAAATTAAAAACAACTATAATTGTGTTCAGTAATTATTTTCAACAGTAGAAGCCAAAAATATAGCATCTTACAAATGTGGGCTTTTGGTCGGTGTGGAGGGCTATTGCACTAGAGTATTTCTGTTTCAGAAAAAGTAAATTAAATAGATGTCATTATACCTCAATTTAATTTTTCTTCAACATTTGAAACATTCAATTAAATTGGCTGTCCAGGAAATGGAAACCCAACCAAAGATACAAATTAACAAGGAATAATGCAAAACAGCATTGTAAACGTTAATTGATATCAACACCAATATGTATGAGGAAACTTACTTCGGATAATGACTTTGTGAAACCTCGATGGTTACTCTTAGGAGATACACTTAAGGCTTTCTGACGAAGCACATTATTTTCATCCTCTAAACTCGATAGTTTTTCCTCAAGACTAAAAATAAAATACAAGTAGGAAAATGAGAATTACAAACAAAAAACACTATCCATTTAAGTAAACCACTGCACATGAACCATCAAAACTTTTAACAAAGCTCAAACTTAAAGGCAAGCAAGCAAAACATTGGAATGGGAAGATACGGCACCTTTGGCCCTCAAACCAAATCAATTTGTAAAACAGAAAAAATGAAAGCAGAAGAAAAGGCACCTTTTAACATTTTGCCCAAGTTGAGAACACTTATCTTCAAACTCCCTCATTTTCTGAATGGTTTGATCATGGTCTTTCTGAGCAATCACAAGCTCAAGCTCCAAAGCTGTGCTCTTCTTTTCAAAAGCATCCAATGAACCCTACACATATCAGACAAGTACTAAACTAAAGACCACGTGATCATAAATGCTCCAATACCATATCACAAACCAACTATCTCAAAAGATTAATTTGTTGGGTATAAACATTTAAATGTTTTACATGTAACTGGAGAAGCAACAAAGCACAGGAAAAAAAAATAAAGGCAATCCAATCTGAATGCAAATGAATTAAAAAGGAAAAAGAACTCCCAAAATATTGTAGCAGAAGCCAACACATGGCCTATTTTGAACAGATTTTCAGTTACATACAACAGACAAGAAAGTAGACAAGGAAACACTCCTAATCACACAAGGAAAAAGCAAAACCTAAAACCATAAAAAAATACTAATCAACAACGCTCCATCCATGTTCAACCCATAAACCTAGAGCCTGAAGATGAACCGAGTAAAACCACTTTTCCCAACCAATGAACCTAATTAACAAGTGAAACATTTCACACATTGCCCCATGCCATCTCACTCAAGTGAGAAGTAAAACTGAAACATTTTCACCCACTTTGGCTATTAATGAAAAAACTCAAACTCAATGTTTAATCACTTTTTTTACCCAGCACAAACATATTGCAAACTGCAATGAGTTTCAGTTCATCTAGCGATTCAATCCATCTTTCCACTTAGGCTCTCTACTAGTAATCCATCTACAAATTTTTAAATCTATCCCACATCAGACATCACCCATAACCACACCTCATATTCTACAAATTACAGCATGAGTCTGCACTAGAGAAGAAAATAGGTCGGGCCATATTTTGGGGGATCATGATCGAGCCCACATCAGGCCTAAGATAGATTACACCTTTTGCTAAAACCTTTGTAAAAACCTATCTAGTTAAAAAGGTTAGGCTTAAGCCTTTTAGGGCTAACAAACTAGCCTATTTAAACCAATACGAATAATATGATGATAATAATATTATTGTATTAAATTTTTACTACAATTTTAAATTATACAGCCATTGGTCTATTTGAAGACTTAAACTCGCTGGCCCACACATGTAATTAGCCTAGGCAATTAGGTATGTTTGTAAATAAAGAAAACTTTTAAATAAGCTTTCAGGCCAAGCTAGGCCTCAAAACAAGGCATATATAAGGTAAATAGGTTAATCTCAAGCCTATAATTTGGGGAATAGGCCATGTTCAGACCTTGCATAGCATAGCCCAGCCCATTTCTACCCCATTTTGCAGCATACATCATACGAATTAAAAGGATAACTTGCAGAAAAAATATCAAGAATGAGAATAAATTTGTTAAATATTTCAAGCTAGATTCTAGACCACAAAAAGAAGTAGAAAAATCTTGCCATATAAATTCCATGGCAAGAATAATTGAAATTCATATGTATTGTCAAAATCAAACAAACTCAATTATTTAACATTAAGCACCTTTAATAGAGCATTTTCCTTTCGCACTTCAGCCATTGCGACTAGCTCTCTTTCTAAAGCAGATTTTTCCTTTACTGACAATTGCAACTGATTTTGCAAAACTGCATTTTTGTTGCACTCATTAATTGTTGCAAGTTTAGCAGCATCTAATTCAAGATTCATAGCATCTACCATCTTCTGTAGTTTGGAAATCTCAACATGCTTAGCCTCTTCATTAGAAACCTGCATGGCAATGAAGAATACATTCTCACCTGTATAAATCAAGCTTTCTTTAATATAATCAAAATGAACTTATGGACAGCACACACTATTGCTCTAAAATTCACACTGCAGAGAAATTAAATGACAGAAAAATTGAAAACAACCAATAATTTAAAGTGAAAAATTACAACCATGCATGAGGACACTTATATTTATAATTAAAAGAAATTCTATTAGAGTTATAAAGATAAAACAACAAAAAGATGGAGGGTAAGGAATTCCCATACCAGAAAAAAAAACCAAAGAAATATACAAATCACAACTGAAATCATGATATGTCAACTGTCCAGTTAATTTTTTAATTGTGAATTATAAAGTGCATCAAATCATAAGACTCAGAAACTGAAAAATAGCTTGAAATATATCATGCACATAATGTTCAATTGGATAATTTTAAACTAGGAATTGACAAAAGTAATCAAATTTGAACACAACCAAGCCATAACATCTCTTCTTTTTCAGAAGTAATACCCTTATTTTTTTCTCAAGATGCAAACGCCATGTAAGCTCTTCCAATTGTTTCTCAAGTTTATTCTTTGCTAAACGCAACGCTCCAGCTTCATTAGCCTCCTAAAAAACACAAGTTAAAAAACAATTAAGGTAGTAAGAACTAAGAGCAATTTCTAATGAATTCTCCCCTCCCCTTGGAAAATAGAAAGAAAACCTTACTTGTTTAAGTCTGCGAAGCTCTCTTTTTGCTTGTCTGCACCTCCAAAGGCATTGTATTACTACAATTGCATTTTGATGTTTTAGGAAGGCAGACCGAACCTTGCACATCCTCCAATAGGCCTATATATCAATGTTAAATATTATAAACAAAATAATACATCAGAATCCATCTTGCCAACCAAATACAAATGGCAAGCAATTGAAAGTAAAGCAGAGAACAATTGAAACCCAATAATGCATTATCATGCCTTATTTTACATG
Organism: Amphicarpaea edgeworthii; assembly: GCA_014843725.1. Classification (NCBI taxonomy): domain Eukaryota; kingdom Viridiplantae; phylum Streptophyta; class Magnoliopsida; order Fabales; family Fabaceae; genus Amphicarpaea; species Amphicarpaea edgeworthii. The sequence continues at coordinate 21,370,219 of CM026322.1, read as the reverse complement.
CAAGATTAAACTATAAAATTATGTGTTATTTTACATGCATACATGAGATATGAAACTACAAAATCTACACAACAATATTTTACACAATCAGTCAAAATTAAAAACAAACATAATTCAATGCGATAAACATAATATGCAAAATGAAATTGAATATACTAAAATGAAGAACATGCTATTGCTTCAACATTTTAAAGGACATGATACAACTCCATCTCTTGATAAAATACCTGAATAGAAGTGGCAGCTTTGTGTTCTTTTCTGTGCAAGAACCTTTGACGAGTTGTGAAACCACGAACATTGGATTGCACAATAATAGCAGAATAACATAATTTCACATAAGCATGCCTCATCAGACACATACGGATATATTTCTGAATCGAGATAGCTGCCGATGTCTCCCGTTTAGAAGCATATATCTTTCGGCCAATGGATCCTATAAGAACAAAAACGGATGAGGACCAGGACAAAAAATAATAAAAGTGGTAACCCCAGCATCTATTGATTGGGTTCCTCTTAAGTAAAGTGAACTTTGAAGATAAAGTGTAATTATAACCATTAATTAGAAATCAATTACTGAGATTGTAATTACATACATGCATGTGTAAAACAAACTATGTAGCTATGAAAACCATGACCATTGATTTTCTAATTAATATTTATAAAACACATACAAATATATTTCTGAATGGCAATAGCTGTTAGTGCTGCGCCCTCCCCACTTTAGTGGAGCTAAATCCTACATATACTTTAAAGATGCTAAATCTACATGAGAAATGTTTGCAAATAACAATGATCGGCAGTTCATGAAGTTCTGAAAGGGCCGATGGCTAATGCAGTACAAATCAAGCATTATTTTAAGCTGGAAAGGAATGCATTATAATCAATAAAAAAATCACTACTGAGAAATATTTATCGATCACAAGTTTTATAAAGTAAAAAAAGGGGAATTATTCTATATTTTTATTAAACGTCAATAAAGCTGACCCCTGCAGCATGCTTGAAGAGAAAGAGCAGCAGATTGGATTGAGATGAAATCCCTGCGTGCAATAAATGTTCGAAGTCGCCGCTGAATACACTTTGCAGCATTGTCCAAAACTTCTGCACGTCTAGAGTCTAAAATGCAAATTTGGCCAGCCCTGAGAAATACTTTGGTCCTACCTAACTGAATAATAACAGATTTACAAAAAAATAAAAGAAAATGACCAACATAAGTTCATTTATGATTTTACACAACAAGTTTATTTATGAACAACAGCAGTATGCATGGGCCCAAAGAAGCACACCTGAAAATTCTCAAGCTTTAGCTTTTGCAAGATTTTCAGAGTTACAGCTTTATCATCATAACTATCAACACAAAAAGTACAAGCAAACATTGATGAGAAGTGAAATAATTATCAAATAAGAAGCCAGTATTGCTTCACTTGCCTTCATATATATGAAATGCATGTACAGTCAATACAAATAATCCAATCCATGTCACAAGATAAAGTTTCTACAAACGAGAACATTTTGCTATATTGAATGAAAAGGAAGAATCACAAATTATATAAGATGTAAAACCAACTTGCATTTTGTTTCTCATTTGGTTCAGTAAATTAAAACCACCAATAAACTTGGTGCTATCGTAGCCAATATTTTTATAACCAGATCAAGTTGGCTATTTCAAGAAGATATTAGAACTGGCCCATGATATGGCCAAGTTAACAAGTAGAACAACTTTTGCATTATTTGTTTAATAACCAAATAAACCAGCCAATCTAGGAGTAAATAAGAGAGGAAAATCTTGGTTTTATAGGGAGTAATTCAAAGCTTCCCATTCCCACTTCACATTCAAAAATAAATATCAGTAAAGATCATATAATTATAGAGTTATTATATAAATTAACAAAATTCACCTTCCATCCATAAATTCTGGAGCTATTAATCCAAAGCGATCTACAAACTCTGAGTAAATCCTTCGAGTGGGGTAACCTGCCAGACTTATTCTAACAGCCTCAAGGACACCCTGAATAAAATGTGGTCATGAAAAGAAATGTTAATAAATGTGACCATCCTAGGAAGCAAATCTAGATGACAAGACAAAACAAGATAATTATGGGTGCCTTATTAGTATGAAAATTTGAATCAAGCTCAAGCCCACATCAATTTTTGTATGTATGTACACATGTAGATGGAAGTCTATCAATTTATTTTAAAAGGAAAATAAATTAATAATAGTTAATATAAATTAAAAGGGGGGAGACAAAATGACAATCAAATTAAACAATAAATAAAACTGAGTGCCATTAAAAACCTGTCAAATTATTTAAGCAGAAAAAAAAAAAACTGCATCCAGTTTAATCAGAGACAGATTTAGAGATATTTAGCAAAAATTCAATACACTAACACAGACAAAATATATTTGCCACCATAAAAAGGAAAAACCACAGTGGCCTTATTTGTACAGTAACATTGGGTAAAATTATAACAACTGCTTTGACTGACAAAGTAATCAGCAAACAGCAATCAAGGAAACAAATTTAATAATTAGCATAATATTATTGGCAATATGTGTCTTTACAACTTTAGATGAACAGTAATAGTAAAGTTAGAATATCTAACTACTGACCCCACAGCGCAATTGGTGTATGACACTAGTATTCTCAAACTTTTGTGGTCGATTCAAAGAATTTGGCTTGACACATCGAATGTAATGTGGCTCTGTTGTGTTAAGCGTTTCCATGAGCGCTTGAAGTTGTTGCTGAAGTCCCCATCCAACATTGTCCCATACAGGAGGAGAAACAACAGAAAAAGATCAACAACATAAAATTAATGTTCAAATACTTTAGTTTCCTATAAATAATAATGAATCCCCTTAACTTCAGTAACTCACAAAAGGAGATATATATTCACACCTTAAATCTGAGTGCAACAGAAGAAAACTTGTATGATGACCTTGAAGATTCCTCTGTTAGCAAAGGAAAAAGAGCCGACACAAAAGGGCATTTTGAAGAGGACAATAGATTACAATGTTCTACGATTACATAATCACGATTTTTGTCTAAGAAAGTTTCTGTATGGTAAGTGACCTGCATAAAAGTATTGAAGATATTCCATCAAAATATTACATTTTCAAAACAAGAGAAAGTCCTGCAAGTCTGCAACTTTGAATTACCTTTCCAGCATAATGAGAAAGGGTAAAATCTGTTTCTGAAAACTTCTCCTTTTCTAACCTAGTGTGCGACAGGAAGTACTTAAACAACTTGGTTGAGAATGTTTCATGCGTTGATTTTGGAAACATGCTGAAAGGAGAGAAATTCAGGATTGAAAATACTTTGGAAGAGGTCAATGTTTAAAGAAATACACACTAATTCAGGTTAAAAAACTCAAATTGTACCAAGCTTCATCTAACATAGCAATGATACCAATGGGTTTCTGCAAAAGAATGCAACAAGTCCATAAGAAACTGAAATTCAGAGGAAAATAAAAATTAAAAAGACCTGATGAAAGCAACTGAATATAATTTTCAAATTCTGAGGAAAACTAAAATTAAGAAGACTTGTGATCCTCTGTAAACAGAGACTCAACTAATTGTAATTCAGTTTTTCTCGTATCAATAAAATCATAATTCTCTCTCCTCTCTACTGTGCTCTTTTATTCAGGCTATTTATCAATGTCTAAAACTTTCTAATGCAAATTCTCCTTTCAATTTCACTGTTGTGATCTGCTGTAATAAACTGGCAAAAGACATAGCTTGTTCACAATTCTTTAGCTATCAATATTTCAGACGCAATATAGAAAGATGGAATTGGAGAGTTCCAGCTAATTTAGCAAAAACCTTTTCAATCAAATCTAAAACATCTTGGTTGTCTATAAATTCGATGTAACTCCAGTTGATTTCTTCTTTGTTGTATTCCTCCTGCTCCATCTTGAAAACATGCTGGAAGAAATGACTAGTCACACACAAGTAATAAGAAAATTAAAAATAAAAAAATACACACATTCATGTTAAGCACCTAGGCATTGGATGTGTTTGGAAAGATAATTGGGTAGCTACAATAGGTTTTGATTAGGAAGCTATTATGAAAAGGTAACTAACTTAAAATCTCTAAAGACTCATTTGGTGGACAAGATATAAGATATGATAAGATACATTATTCTATTTTGTTTTGATACATTATCCTACAACATATTCTATCATGTTGGTCCAGTTTAATTTTCATCCTACAGAAAGAGTTGGATTAGGAAACAACGATATAGAATAGTGTGTTTATAAAACATTTTTGTATAATAATAATTCATGTATAATATATATTATACATTATTGAATAGTGTGATTATAAAAGATTTATATATAATAATAATAATTCATATATATAATATATATTATACATAATAATGCATTTTACATAGTAATATATATTAATTTATATACATACACACTCACATATATATATATAGACTTTGACAATTAAAATTTTAAAAACTAAATAAATACTATTATAGCATTTTGTTAGCATTTATCAAATATACCCTATGTTAATTGTGTCATTTAACTTTTAGTTAATTACACAAACACACACATAAATATAAATAATATATATACACACACACACACACTCTAGTGGGGAGAGAGAGACACTCCATGCCTCTATATATTTTTAATTTTAAATAAAAATAAATAAAAGAAGAAAAAGAAATTAAAAAAATGTTAAGAATATGGGTAGTTATTAAAAAAAATATATACTATTGTTGCAGTTGAAACTTATAAGAGATAGCAATATAATTGACGGACAAAAATATACACAAAATGTGGAGACCAAAGGTGATTACCAAAAACCGTGTATATATATATATATCGCCTTCAACGTAAGAGCCTATCATACTCTTGTTCTATCCATACTATTATCTAACTCTTATACCCTATCTAAAGACCTACTTATAAGTTACGCATGGCATGAGATTTTTTCCAATGTTGTCCCTAATCCCAATTATTAAACTCTAAAAATGATAACTTTTTACCATCCATTATTAATACCATCATTTTCAATAAATTATACGTGCATACTTAGTGTTTCATTTTTTTATGAAATATTTCTTACCTAATAATAATAATAATAATAATTTTTATGCATAAAATTATTTAATTTTTAATTATATATACATTACCATACCCTTTCATGCCATTTTATATGTATCAACTAGTTGATTAATTAATTTTACTACACACTTTCAATGCAATCAAGCAACTTGTCAACTTTCAGTTTTGAACTCCCAACTTTTGACTCTAGCTTTCAACTAATTATACCAACCAAAGCACTAATAACTTGGTGAAAACAAACTACCATGTAATAACAAACTTGCATACCTGATTAAAATGTTGTTGAAGCTTTTCATTTGCAAAATTGATGCAGAATTGCTCGAAACTGTTGAGGTAAATAAAATTGGATCAAGCAAGGGAATCATGTCAACAAAGATACCACAAATTAAAATAAACACAATTCATTTTTTCTACTAGTGGAACAACTAAAATTTACAAGAGCACTAAAGAAGTGGCAAGCATTTACAATAGTACATGCCTGACCCATGCACCAGGATATATTTCAATACTTCAAATGCACAGTTAACCCACCCCAAGTTTCCACAATGCATATAACCCCAAAAAACAATATTCCTACTCCTCCAAGAGATATTTAATTGCCAACAAATTACCTATTATCCTTAAAACACTCAAAACCATATATATCCAAAACTCCAATTTGCATCTGGGAATTGATATCTTGCCCAACAGAACGATTGATCTTCTCAACAAGCCTGGTAGAACACTAAATAATTAGTATTTTCACCCTAATATGCACATGATAAAAAAAATGTTTATCAATTATCCATTGACCATAAGCATACCAATCAAATAAACGAGCATAGACAGTTTTTGCCAAAGCATCCCGACCAGCAACAGCAGCATCACAATCAAGAGCTTTCACAATATTTCCTTCTCGGGTTAGTATTGAGCGGGTACATAATGTTGCCAGCAGTATGTTCAAATCACACCTAGAGATGGAAAATTTGTAGCCATTCCACTAAGTTTCACAAAGGATGAAAAGTGAAAACTTCTATAAAATAATTACATGTTAAGGAAAACAATCAAAGTAACCAACCATCCATCTCATTTTGGTATTTTTATCATTTTCTCAAAGATACAAAAATAATATGCACTAGTAGTGCTGCCAATGCTATTTATTCTAAAGCTTAGTCTCTTTCTTGGACATACCAATTCTGAAGACTTAATAGTTAATACTACGTCTGCAAAATCAATGCCCAATAGTAGTTGATAACTGTACTCGGTATACACCTTAGCAATTCCTAGTCCTTGTTGCACTGTTGTACAGTTGCACACAAATTTTATTATCCCTGACTTCCCAGGCATGTTTTAGTTTTATACACTGTCATGCACCCTACAGTCATATTATCAAAAACTTATATAGAAATATCATGAACATTTAAAAATTAATTAATTTGACAGCAAATGCAAATGAGAGAAATGAAATTAAACCAAGTAAAAATACAACTCAAGTTAAATAATGATCCAAACATAAATCACCTACCTGAAAAGATTAGCAGCCATCTGCAAATGAAATCTTGATTCCTCATCTTTTATTACTGAAGAGTCATGCTCTTTTCCAGGAGAAAATTCAATGTTTCCCAAATGTAAAATTGCAGCTAAGGTGCAAAATATGGCTTCCTGATAATAAAAAGAAAGGATAACTATAACAGGCAACAAATCAACAAAATTAACTAAGACAGCATACAATAAAACAAAAGATACATTAATGGGTAGCATCATTAAACCTGATCCTCATGACTTATGCCAACAATATCCATTGCTCTCCTTGTCTTCATGTACTCTTCAGCACTGCTTACACCATCTAATTCATAGACTTTACTTTGATTCAAATAGTGGAAGTGGCTTGGATGTCCCAATTTATATTTCTCTGCATCCTAAAAATGAGGCATTCCAATAACAATGTATAACAATAACATGACAAACTGAAAACAGTAACCTGCACATGCACAGTGCAAAACATAGATTTATGCTGCATATTAATGCCTAAATATATAATCAAAAAAATACTTCACCAGAGACTGAATACCCTTTCAGATGCACACAACTGATAAAAGCAGTGATAATTTCTTTCTGGATCCGTTATCTGCACTACCCGTGATCTTTCTAGTAAGTAAGTTCTAATTGCAGCACCAGATATTCTACCATTTGAATCAAATTGAATTTCAACAAACTTCCCAAAACGGCTGCAACCAGAAAAATAGAAATAACATGAGGCAATGAGCAAGAACAATTTGAATGGAAGAGTATTTGATCTGCTACTGTAATTATTGTTTCATTATCCATTAAAAAGTAAAACCCTGTTAAAAATCCATAACAGAGAACCTGATTATCCATCAGATGCACATATTTGAAAATCAAAATTATCGTACAAAACAAGACAAACCTAAGTAGTATTCTTCCACTGCACCCACTTGAACCTCAGACTTTAATCTCAACATCAATACATCGCCATTCCTACTTTCAGTCCTTCTGAATCTAATTCCTAGGTTATACACAAGGATATCAATTTTCTAACATATCACAGAATGCTCTTCTCACTTGCACATTTTAAGATTTCATGCAACAATGTGCAGTCATCATTCACTATGCTAGCAGATTTGGGTCCCAAAAATAACTGGCATTCCATGAAAATGGCACTTTTTTAGGTACATAATTTCCATGAAGTCAACTATGGATTGGATACATGATTATGTCATTACTAAACATAGAATGCTTTAGTTAATAAAAAGATAAGAAAACATCATAAGATAGTCCAGAGAAAAATTATAAGCTTATTTCTTAAATCTTTTTTTTTAAGTAAGCTTATTTCTTAAATCTAAGTGGGAAGTGAAAATAATTAGAAATTGGCAGAAAAGATGTAAACTACAAACTAAAGAACCAAGTTTACCTTGAATTGTCATTTCTGACAGTCCTTGCATTGCCAAATGCCTCTAAAAGTGGATTCGACTGAATGAAGCAAAAAGTGAAATTAGCATCCCTTATTGATGACTAAATTAAAATTAGAAGTGAATTAATTGCCAAACTTGTGATCCGTTGAATTCAAGAATAGCCTACTTCAAGAACTTGTTGTTCAACTGTTCTATCATCACCAGCAGCACGCCCTCCAACAAAGGTAAGATATTGCATAATCAACTTTGTTGTCTCAGTTTTCCCAGCACCACTTTCACCGCTGACCAAGATAGATTGGCTTTGACCTCCATTCATCATTGCTCTAAATCATGCACAACAATAACTCACTAATTTGTAAAATGAAAAGGCCAGTAATAAATATGACAAAAAATCAAATAATACACAAGACCAAATGCATATTAACCTATAAGATGCATCCGCAACAGCAAATACATGTGGACTAAGCTCACCAAACGGAGCTCCCTTATACTGCTCCATCATATGGATATCATACAAATGAGGAAGCTTTGTGAATGGATTAACAGCTATTAAAATGCTCCCTGTATATGTCTAAAAAAAAAAAAAAACAAGTCATGCAAAAACATAAAATAGTACAGAATGCAATGTAAAGGATATATATATACACACACTATGTATATATAAATCACATTGATATATTAAATAAAGTTCATTAAGTGAAATTGCCAAAAAGTAAATGGAAGTGTTAAAAAAGCTACTGATTATGTATTAATTTATTTATCGGTATAGGCTACCTGGTCAAGTAAGTAATACGCTTGAAATAAACTACTAAAAAAACTCTCGTAAATGAAAGCACTAATTATTTAACTTCATACATAAACAGAAAGTGACAACAAAGCACATATGTCAGCTTATTGCATGTCATTGTTCAAATACCATCAGAGTGTGAAGTGGCTAAAAGCAATAGTTCCATACATGAATGCAATTTTCCAGTAATAATAAGATTATAATAAGAGTTGAATTGTCATGCACTGCCAATGTAAAAAAAAAACTTCAAACTATTGATCAATCTAAAATCATCACTGGGATGAATTTTAAGATAGTTTATTTTAAAGACTTCAATTTCTATGAACTGTGAGTGTTAGAAATTTTAGTTTAAAAAATCTTTACACTCTCAATGCATTTCAATTTAAACTCTAATAACAAATCTTACATTGATAATCTTGTACAGAAAGTTAGACATCATTTCATCGACTTGTCAATCCCATAATGCCAACTCAGCTCGCCAAACACCATTAAACCTTTTTTCAGTTTCACACAGCGCAATAACACAACTAATGGACTTAGTTACCAACAAATAAAGACTGAGAACAAGAAGAAACCCTAATTGTCCATCTAGATACCAACAAATCCCTTCAATAAACACTCACATAAATGTCATTCAGTGTATATCTCCTCCGAAGATTGTACAACACCCCTGGCTCATTCAAGTAAGCCAACCTCGTCATATCTTCGACTCCACCAAGCTCCTCTTCGTCCGCATCCCTGGGAAACACGTTCTCCGGAAGAGCAACAACCTGCGAAACAACGCACCTCGCAGATTCATCATCCGAATTATGCACCGTACCGCCATTCACAAACGCAAATTGGGCAAAAGAAACAAAACCCTCACCTTCTTGCCGGAAGCGGTGGCAACGGTAACATTCTTTCCCGAATATTCGAGTATTTCAGCAGGAATCCAAGCGGAATCTCTGTCTTGGACCCAAACCTTGGTGCCGTGGCGTAGATTCATGGTTGGTTCCTGCAAGGGGAAAATGAGAGAAGAAGAAGAAGAAGAAAAAGAATTTGAGAGTGAAACCCTAGAGATAGAGAGGAACGAAACGAAAGAATGGAGAAAGAGAGTGAAGAGGAGTTACTGGCATGAGGTTTTGAGGTAGTTCTAGTTCTTGCTGAAAATTGGGGTTCCCGCCCTATCGGGTGTGGACTATGAGTCAAAAATGGGGAAACTGTACGGTATTTATATCATAGCGTATTCGACACGTCACCACCGTACGCAGTGTTGTGCTTGTGGTTTTCTTCCACTTATTCACTCGCGCTTTCGCTTTACCGTATCCCATCCTCTTCTTGTTTTCTTGGATGTAGTATTTGCCAGTTGCCACGGCCAAGGCCGGACCAAAAATGACTTACTGTTATAAAAAAAAAAATTACTGTATATAATTGGGTTTTTATAATGAAATTTATTTTCACAAATCCTACGAGAATGGTTAGAAATTTATTTTCTATTTGAAAAAATATTGATAACTTTAGTAATTAGTGATTAATTTTTAAATTATTTTAATTTAAATAAAATTAATGTTATGATTTTATATTTATAATTTTTTAAATCCTTTTTAACATATGAGATAATTTTATTTCTTTTATAATTTTTATAAAGCTATACTGATCGACCTATGAGATACAATAATAGATGCTTTTTGAGTTTTTATTTTTATTTAATTATTGGATTTATTTAGTTCACTCGTGACAATAGAATAAACATTAGTTTATTTATCAAAATTAAAATGTAAAATAATTTGGATCCTCTCATTTTTATTTTTGACAGGTGAAGTCATGTTTGATAAATCTGAATCATCTACTATCCTTGCATCTTCAGTAAATTGTCCAATGTCCTTCCTCCTTCACATTATCGATGATATAGAAATGTATAATTATCCATTGTATAAAACTTTTTTTTCATATTTTCCCCATATCATTTCTTAATGAAATGAAAAATGTATCCTTCTGTTAAAAAAAAATAAAAATACAGTCCCCCTGCCGTATACTCAAGTTTTTCTTTTTAAACAAATCGAACACAAATGTCATTGCCATCAACGTATAAAAGAAGCAAAGGACAGTTTTTTGTTCTTCCTTCAATTTTGTTTCTCCTTTGCTTTACGCTTCAATCCTTTTTAATTTCCACCTTTTACTCCACTTGTTAGTTTGGTAAGAGATAAAACCATACATCACTTTTCAATACAAATTTTACTAACAAAAGTATAACATCAATTCATAATTTTTAACACATTATTTCGTAAAACAATACATTGAGTTATCTACATATGATTGAGTTAAATTACAAAAAAACAATACATTTGATCCTTTAAGAGAAGTTAGACCAATGACTTGCATGGAAATATCCTTGAGTATGTGACAGAATTGTCCATTAACCAAACGAGATAATAATAATAATTCGGGTTTTCCCGTTCCCTTTGGTACGTATTAGGGAAAAAAGTTGTCTTACAATTTAAGAACTCAAAATAGTAACAACATCTTCAATTTAAAGTGTTAGTACAGAAATATATTACCAAGAAAAATGAATCACACAGACATCGACATAAAAAAATGGAATGGTATCAATCCCTAAGCAAAAGAAAAAACATGAAATCGTTAACGTGTCAAGATTACACAAAAGCTGACAACGTTTGTTCTTATAAGCGGAAATGCAACATACGAAGTCCAAATCTAGTAGTTATCTTTTAAAATTCGTTTTTTCTCATCCGTGAACCTGTTATTAATATGATTTAACCCGTTCGAAAGATTAAATCTTAAGACTGAACACAATATCAATATTTTTCTATCAGTATAGTCTATTCTCGTTGATTTTTAAAATTTGTTATGGTATAATTTATATATATATATATATATATATATATATATATATATATATATGTTTCACTTCTATTACTAATTTTAAAACATCACTTTTAAATAAGCGTAGACTAATGCAGTATAATAAAATAAAATACTCGAGTGATTATTTCCTAGATTAATAACACGGATCATATTGCATAAGAACATTTGACATTTTCCCTGTGGCTTAAAAATATACAATGATTCTCAATTTGATTCTAAAAATCCTCAGTGGCTGTTTTGTGATATCACTTCTCCAAATTTGAGGAAGAGTTGGGCATCAGAAGTGCTCATGGAAGGACAGTTAACCAAGTGTGGAGTTTTAAGATTTGCATATTCATCCTTGTAACATTGCATTTTAGCAGCAGATGGTAACTGTGAATCATGTAATTGTGTTGGGTCAGTTTGTTTTGGTGGAGTGAATTGCACAAGGCTCCCCAGCACGCGAGTCACTTCATGCATTGTAGGCCTATCAACTGGTTGCTTCTTTGTGCATAAAAGAGCAAGCTGAAATACCTTTTTCACTGCTCCCATGTCCTTGCATGTTGCACTAATATCTGGATCAACGGTTTCCATTACGCCATCATTAGCTGTCTTGGACAATATCTACACAGATAAGGAAATGTGATATGATAGTTAGTATAAGAAAGTTCATGAGTTTAATGGTAATCAACCAACTTATCATAAATGAAAGATTGTAATTAAAACTAACTAACACTGTAAAATAATTTTATCATTGCAGTCTTTCAATTATTTGACATTGTCAATGCATCTTAAACTAAAAGAAGTAAAACTGGAGTTTTTTTTGCAAACTTTAATTCAAACATGCGCTTAGACACGTACTTTTCCATTGGGGTGATTTGAAAGTTGTGAGACCTACAAACCAGACATACACACAAGACTCACCAGATGATGGAGGTTTGATTCGTTGTCAACAGCTTTCCTCCCAGTTAGAAGCTCAAGCAATACAATACCATAGCTATATACATCAGACTTCTCAGTGAGGCGGGAAGTTCTAGCATACTCGGGGTCTATGTACCCAATTGTGCCCATAACGTAAGTTGAAGTGTGGGTCTTAGAGGGGCATAGACTTTTTGCAATGCCAAAATCAGTTAGATGGGGCTCAAAGTCTTTGTCTAGTAAAATATTAGATGATTTCACATCCCTGTGAATGATCCGTGGACTGCAATCGTGGTGTAGATAAGCAAGCCCTTGTGCTGATCCAAGTGCTATTTTTACACGAAGATCCCAATCAAGCTTCTTCTTCTTGGTAGGTCCTGCAAAAACAAAAAAGTACAGATCAAAATCATTGCTTGGATTGAAAGTGTTTTCTTACATTTGTTTGCTGAAAGATGTAATGCTGCATTACTAACACAAAGAATTTACTTGGAAGAGGAGAATATGTAAAATTGAAAAATATTGCTAAATCAATGCAAGGTTAGATAGTTTGTACATCAAAGTATGAAACAAAACATCAGCATCTTTGAAACCAAGATTTAAACATACCATGCAGAAGGTCCCATAGGCTGCCATTTTCCATGTAGTCATAAAAGAGAAGATTTCCATATGGAGACAAAGAGTAGCCTTGGAGACTGACCAGATTCCTGTGCTTAATGCTGCCAACTGTCTCAAGCTCAGTCTCAAACTCTTTCAAGTATTGTGGATAGTGGGAATAGAGCTTCTTGATAGCCACTGGCTTGCAATTCTTAAGAACACATTTATAAACTGTACTCGAAGCACCATACCCAATTATATACTTCTCATTTAGGTTTTCAGTCATCCTCATGATATCATCATACACATGAAGTGCCATATTCATGTGAAGAATCACTAGCTTCGGAGGTGAGTAATTAACTGTCAATTTTCAAGCAGAAACAGTCAGAGCATATTATTATTATCATCTTCGGTTTCAATAGGTACAGTTAAGATGATAAAGTACCTGGTTTGTCAAAAGATCCATCAGAGAAAGAAGTTGGATTGTGTGGTCGGCAAGCTGCTAGCAATATCATAAAAAGAATCACAAGGGCGCCTATAGCAATTCCTAGGATAGCTGCCTTGGACAAGGTAACTGCATGGCCAATAAAACATATTAGCTCATTCTGCAAGTCAGCCCAAAAACCTTTAGCTCTAGAAGGAAAGAATGTCATGGGAAAATAACAAAGCACCTAAAGTAACATCCTCACCAATCACTTTGAATGATACTAATACACAATCACAATCATAAGAAAATAAAAAGATATATGTGAAACCTTGCTTTACACTTCAACTGCTGATATTTTAGCAAGTTCAATACTAACAACTTAAAGTGAACCCCATCTTAGAACACCAACAATCCCTTATCTTCTGAACATATAAAAAGATACAACAAGACAGGTGGGAGGGAGCAACAGGGTATTCCTGCATGCAGGATAGTTCAGCTGACCTCGTTCTGTAGGGTGAGACTTATGACAAGATGAATCCAGCCAATCGCCACAAAGACCAGGATTTCCAAGAAAACTTCAAATAAAAGGTTACATCAATCAAAATTCAAGAAAACATACTGATGGAAAACTATGCTGAGTTGAAAAAATAGAAGTAATGAAGGCAAAGTTTAACCATAAATAACCTAACCTGTCAGGGGAAAACCTGGAAAAATTCTTGTTGGTGGGAATAACACCAACTAGGTTATTATAAGAGACATTACTACAAAATTTATTACACAATCAACTCGTTAGGTACAAGTGACAATATATTTCCAGAGAATTATAATTACAAATTGTTTAAAAATTAAAAACAAGAAAGACAGAACTTACAGTAGAGAAAGACTAAGGCAATTTACAAGCGAAGACACATCCCCAGACAATTTGTTCTTTTCTAGTCTCCTATAGATAATCAAACCAAGAGATACCTTTTAAACATAGTAAGAATAGTAGTAAAAATATTAGTCAAGAAAAAGTTACATAATAAACAAAGGCTGGAATAAATTACTAGTTCTGAGTATTCAATTGCAATTAAAGAAAACTGGTCTCAGTACTCAACCAAATCTCATAAATACAAGATTGCTGCGCATCATTTTTGAGCGATTCATTAAAAAATAAAGCATATATTACAAAAAAGTTATATATTCCCACCATCTATTATTAGACTTAGACATCAATTAGTAGAATTTAAGGCAGTCAATGTACTTCCGAAAGAGATTTGTCAAGTCCATAAAATACCATCAACTTCTATTAACAAAACATAAGAAGCAATGTAAAACAAACAATGAATAAGGAAACAAAAAGGAGCTTACAAGGATATCATGTTCTGAAGCTGACTAAGTTCTTCAGGAATCAAGCCAGAGAGTTGATTATTTGAAAGATCACTGAATGCAGAATCGTGAAATTAGTTGGTATAAAAACCAACAAAAGATTTGTTTTATTTTCATCAGAAAGTAAATGGACTTACATATCCATGACACTTCTTAGATTACCAAATTCTGCTGGAATAAACCCTGTTAAATGATTTCTGCTCAGATTCCTAGCAAAATGATGACTGCAATCAGTAAGAATAAGAAGCAACATTCTAGATTTCAAAATTAACTTGCTAAAAAACTCACAACTTCAGAAGATGTTCCAAGTCACCAATCGTAGAAGGAATGGAACCAATTATATTATTATTTGATATATCCCTGAAAGGAAAAACATCTATTAGAATGAAATCAGAGGGAATATAAGAAGACATGTTACATCATTCATACTTACAGTGTATCTAAATTGCCAATCCGTGAAAGTTCAATTGGAATGGGGCCTTGAAGATTGTTTGAAGAAAGATTCCTAAGGATGGCCACCCAATATCATGGAAGAATAAGAATCAATTAAGCAAATGAGTAATAGGGAGATGTTTGAACTGTTAAGTATTGGCCAACTCTGGTAGGAATCCAGAAAAGCACGCATAAAAGATTGTGCCTATTGACATGTTTAGAGAAGGGACAAAACTAATCACAGTAGAATTACAGATATAAATTCAAATGTCCTACAAAGTCAAGGTGAAACTTACATATAGGTCATACTCTCTAAGCTGTGAAAAGCTGTGGGGACTGTTCCACTCAGCTTATTCCCATGCACATTGCTGATACATGACAGTTGGAAAATCCATCGGCTCAATGTTATATAAAATCCTTTATACAAAGTCAGATACAAGGCTTATTGCTTACAGGCTGTTGAGGTTTTTACACGAGCTTAGATTATCAGGAATTGGACCTTCAAGGTTGTTGTTGGCGACATTTCTGTAACATCAATGTGTGACTCATGAAGTTACTCAAAAACCAACAAAATTGATGCTTCAAATTAACAACACTTACAAGTCAAACAAATCAGTAAGCTTTCCAAGCTCAGGTGGAATATGTCCACTTAAATGGTTGTCATTCAATTCCCTGCGCAGGAAGTGTGAAGCATTAGATGACAAATTTAAACCAAGTAGCACCTCGTGGTATTTGTTCAAAACAAATCTCGGCTTAAAAAATTGTAAAAAAGGTAACTGACAAGATGTTCTTTTACAAATTACAAGTTGTAAAATTCAAAGTGAAATGATTAACTATTGTCAGCAAGCCACTACTGCTGATTTCAAGATTCCAGAAAAGAAATACAAGATGCATATGATATGGTCAACTAATGACTAAAGCATCTTACAAATAGTGAAGCCCTGTCATATTTCCAAGCTCTGGGGGAATGAGACCAGTCAGCTTGTTTCCATGCAAATACCTTCAAACATTGCACATTATACCAATGAGTCTAAAATAAAAATTCTGACTTAATGCACACACTTTAGGGCAAAATCAAACTTAAAAGACACAAATTCAAAACTACTAGCATGTACTTACAATTTTTCCGTGAAGCTCAAATTTCCCAGGATAGGAGGGATTGGTCCACTTAACAAGTTACAACTCAAATCTCTATAGGAAATGTTGAAAGAGGGATTAGCTCATAAGAGGAAAAATATCAAGTCAACAAAGAAACTTCATAAGTTTGCTACAATGCTTACAAGACAGTAAGCGCTTGCATCAGACCGATCACTGATGGAATATGCCCTGAGAGTTTATTGCCTTGCAATGACCTACCAAGCTCAAACAAGTTTAAAATGAGCTTCCTAAATAAGGAAAGTGGAATACCACATACCATTCTTTTTAAAAAATTATCTGAAAAACGATATTGCAATACATACAGAGTTGCTACTTGCAGAAACCCAATATTGTATGGTATCTCTCCGGTAAACTTGTTGTAGGATAAATCCCTGAGATTACTAGAATATATTAAAGAAGTAAAAAGAAAGCATGGTGATGTGAAGTTTGCCACACAGATACAGTTGGATGTACGTACAAGACCCCGAAAGTAGTACAATTGCCTATGTTTTCAGGAATACTGCCCGTCAAGCTATTGTTTCTCACATCACTGCAAATTTTGGTATGATGAAAATAATTTCATTCGTTAAGGAAATGTAAACTCACAGGGCTTGAAATAAATGAGAGGAATCAATGTTGTAACTTACAAATACCACACTCCTGTTAACTGGCACATGTCTGGAGAAAGTGAACCCTCCAAATTGTTACTCCGCAAGCCACTGGCATAGGAAAAGGAAAGGCACAAAAACAAAGATTGACAGCAAGAACACATCATAAAGTCTAAAAGAAGCACTAATAAAAAAGTCAATTAAGTGATAAATTTCACTGCATATTCGTTATAACTTATAGTACTCACATGTATTGCAAAACTTCATTCCAGTATATAAGTCTTGGTATCTCCCCGCTAAGATTATTCTGTGCCAGGTCTCTAGAACAGAACCAGTTTTCAAAACTCAGTGAATGACAATTATAGATAACCTTCTGAAGAGAAAACGGAAAAATAACTTACAGAATCTTCAAGTTAGGAATCTGAGAGAGAGTTGAAGGAATTGGTCCAATTAGCTGGTTATTTTTCAAAATGCTGAGAAAACATTTAACAAAACAAAAAAACCTTGTCATAACCTTATCATAGCCTAGGCAAAACAAAACCTCAACAAAAGAGAAACGCTCACAGATTTTCCAGCTGTTTCATCTTCGAAACTGCAAACGGTATATCTCCCCGAATCTCATTAAAGGACAAGTCTCTGACAACACAGTAAAATGCAAAAGTTCCCTCTTATGACATTTTTTCACTTGGCAGTCAAACTTAATTTAATTATCAAATTGAACTCGGTTCATCTGGGTATGAAACATACATGCTATTCAAAGAGGAACAATCACCAAGCTCGTCGGGTATCTGGCCAGATAAATGGTTTTCCTTGAAATCACTGTTTAAACAAGGCATGCAAACAAAACAACCTTGGTTTACATAGCCACAAGTATGAGAAATGCCAATGAAATTAAGAGACTAAAGTGAAAAAAAATATATGAAATAGTGTAAGTACATACATCGAGACCAGGCTTTTGAGTCTCCCTATTGCAGGTGAAATTTCACCATCAAGATTCAACCCTGAAAGATTTCTGTGAAAAAAGAAAAAAAACGAAGATGAGATCCTTGTAAAGTGTTATAGTAAAGACAAAAACTAGTTAAGAATATTGTTACTTACAGTGCAACGACGTTGAAAGTGACATTATCACACGTAACCCCTTTCCAAACACAATAATCTGAAGAAGAGGGTGAGTCCGTCCAGTCATAGAGAACGTTGTCCACGTCCCTGAACGAGTTCTTTATCTCCAACAACGCTTCTCCTTCAATTCAGAGATATTCATATTTCATATTCACACCTCAAGCTTGTAGTAAAACAGAGGAACGAACAAGAGAAGATAATAACACCGTGTTTGGTTAGAGTGAAAGCGAATGACTCACCGTCGTGTGAATTCACCACCGAACCTACTGCTGAGTCCAAGCAAAGGAGAAAAACCGGAAGGAGGAGGAATCCAATCCAAAACGCCATAGCTAGCGCGTCAAAGCCAACAACAAGCGAAGGTGTGAGGTGTTGTTGTTGTTGTTGTTAATGTTTCAGACGTTTGAGAAGTGAAGTGAAGTGACTCAAATGATGTGATAGGATGAATGCTTTTTCTGGCTTAGTTTGTGAAATCACATCACATCAGCCCCTGGCACATAGACCACGCTCTCTCTCTATATACTCTATAATGCAGCATTACTGAACACTGAATACTGATAGAGTGAGAGAGAAAAATTAAATAATTTCCTCGAATAAAGTTAAAACTATCTGCCAGAGAGGTTCTGCTACGACCTGCAACACTGCACCATAGTCTCTATCTATGAACCCATTGAGAGGCCCAGCTTTCTCTTTTATTGTTGTTTTTCCATGTTTGTGTTTTTCTCTCTCTTAACTCTATACTAATCTGATTCGTTGAGCCATGGTTTTTAATTCAGATCGGAAAGGGTCGCTTTCTTTCTTCTTCACTCTGTGAGAGAGTTCAGAGTAGTGCAATCTATTTGAGATGAGTTGACAGAGACACCTTTCTCTTTACCGTTCACTCTTTCTTTATCACTCTCGTAACACTGCGTTTGTCTGTTTCTCTCGTTTAATGTTTCACTGTTTACTACTATTATTTGGAGGGAGCTATGTTTGGTAGTTATAGATCCTGAGTTTGTTAAATACTGTAATGTAATAATGTAATGTGATATCTTTTTCTAGATCTTAACTTTTTTATAAAGTCGGAATTTAATTAAAAGTATTTATCATTAAACAAACGTTAATTGAACAAAATCTAGTTCAATTTAAAAAAAAAAAAAAGTAAAAACATGAGATTGTTTTCTAAAACAGAGGTGATAACCTAGTAAATGCGTATTTGATTTTCAACCAGAAAATTGACCAAGTAAAAGTAAAGGCAAAAGTCTCCTTTATCTTATTTTCATTTTATTATTAGTCCGTTAAATTTATATTAAAATCGTGGTATAATATTTTCAATTTTAAATAAACCTACCCTAAATCTACTTTAAATTGTTCAAAACTCATATTACGGTTGAAGAATATGAAAAAAAAAAATATTGAATACGGTTTATAAAATAATGGAGAAGGGTGAAATTATGAATGAAGAAGAAGAATTTGTCTTGAAAAATGAGTGCGCGATCTAATGTTTAAAATAAGAAATCGTAGTATTTTGTATTATAGTAACGTACAATGTAATGATTGCGAAAGTTTCAATCACTTGAACCGTGTAAATTATACTAGCACGACAACGACAATCCCTATCTTAATGAATTGTTTGATATGCAAAAATCCCATGAAAATGAAAATACGAGGTCTTCTTTGATATGCAAGATCCCGTGGGTAACCAGGGAGAACCGGTCCTATTTACTTGTGTAAGTTGTGTTTTCTTTTACTGAACCAGTCCTATTTACCAAAATAAGTATTATATTATATGATTATATATTTTGTTTTTTGTTTGGTAAGTCTAACGCATCACAGAATCAGAATTGATTTTTTTTTTTTTTTATGAATTAGGGAACATATATATATATATATATATATATATATATATATTAACTAAAGATTAGGTCACACTAATAATAATTTTTAAAAAATATATATTTTATCTTCACTGTTCATTTTTTTAGGATGTAATAATTATAATGAGTTACACTTCATCATTTGTTTTTCTAATTTTAAAAGATTTACACTCGATCATCAACATTTATTCTATTGCAAATTTAATTTTACCTATTTTATTTTTCTAATTGTATATTATTTTTAATTTGATTTATTATATAATTTTGAATTACATGACTAATTATTATGAGGTCAATTAAGCTAAGTAACATGAACAAGTTAAGTTGTGAACTATTCAATCATAAAAAGATAATTATTTTTTTATTGTACGATAATAAGAAACAAACTTTAAGTTTTTATATATCACTCTACACAACTTAAAAATTAACTTAATTCTATTTTACTTAAGAATCAAACTTAGTTTTTTTATGTATCATTCTATACAGAGATCTGTGTTCGGATGGTACTAGACTACTAGGCTCGCCCTTTTTTTAGTTATATTTCAAATTTGAGTTTTGTAATATTAAAGATAATCAGACAAATTTGTTAACAAAAATAATAAATATTATACAATAATGTCATAATATAATAATAACATAAAATACAAAGAATTGTGTAGTTACTGGTTAGAAATTGGAGTGTAACTAGAAAAATTGCATGAAAGTAGAGGCCGCAGTGTAGCTGGTTACATTGGGAATGGGAAGGTGATTTGAGATCCTCTCTCTCTTTTTCTTTTATTTTTTTGTTTGCCCCAAATTATATGTAAATCATCATGACTCATGACTCGTGTTGGTACTTGGTTAGGTTGGGCTTATGTTAAATAGGTCAGGACCCTCCTATTTTTGTTTTTATTTTTATTTTTATAATTAATTAAATATGAGGACCCCGCCTATTCCTTAGACTGGTCCTTTGACGCCGTTAATATTGCTGTCCGTCCTTTTCATTTCTCTTATCCAACCTTACACGCGCGCGTACACATTTTTACCGCACAAAACTCAATCTTTAAAAGAATAAGTTAAGTTCGTTCAAATAGTTTCAATCTATCAAAGTTTATCATAGAACTCTTCGTATTCATGTTTAATTCTAATGAATAATAAAAATATATTCAATATTCATATAATTTATTATTTTCTCATATGGTCTTATATTTTTTATTTTGTTTTATAATGATATTATTAGTATGGAATATTTATTAATTTTGTGAATGATTAATTTTTATTTTAAAACTTAATTTGGTCACTTTAATAGATTCTTTTCTCGTAGTGGCCTTTTTGTTTCTATCGATGTTATTGACTTATTGGTAAGAAATGTTTTATGAGTTTGAAAACAAAATATTCTTTAAATTAAAAACATCATTTTTTTCTCCTTAATTTTTTAAAATTGAAAAACAAGAAGATAATAAAATCTTTCATACATATAAGGGCTAAGTTGAAAGAAAGAAAAAACACAGATAGGAGATGATTTTAGAAATTGTGATACAGAGATAATGCATACAGATTTTAACCAAAATACAGATTTTAGAAATTAGGATTTTGTTAACTACTTTTTTAAGATATTGATTAAAAATTGTGATATAAATGTATTAAATTAGCAATCACAACAAAAATATGTTTAAATTTCTTAATCAGAAAGAATCTTAAAAATAGCTGGCGAATCGCTAGTAGCATTTATGTGCTAGTATAGTAAGTAGTAAGTGTACTACTATTTCCTAAATGATGTGATGCTCCTGATTTATGAACAAACCTCTCCAATCTCCAGTGCTTGTTTGTATGAATACGGAGTTAAGGGCACAGCCTCACAAAAAAAGAAGAAGAAAAAACAACCTTCTTTCTTCTCTGGTTGGTCTGATTAGGCCAGACATAAACTTCTCACGGAAAAGGTTACAATAATATTCCCTCCCAAGGCTCTCACACATTTTATTTATTTTACAGTATCTACAACTATTACTATTTGTTTGCTTCAATAGAAAAATGAGAAGAAATAAAATAAGAGAAGAGGAGAGAAAACAAAAAGTAACTTTTATGTTGTCTAATTAAGAAGAGAAACAGAGAAGACAGGAAAACATTTGTGTAAGACTCAGTAAAATATACAGATAAACAATTTTGAGAAGGTTTTATAAAAAAAAATATCAAAATAATTTTTCCAACAAAATTATATAAAAACAAATTCAGGTAAAGAAATTGATTATAATGGTGAAGAAAATGTTAGAAAAACAAATGTGAAAGAAAGTTCAAGATAATTATTGACTACTGCTATCGAGACATTAGTCGAGAAATTCATTTTATGATATGCATACCTCCGCACATTAATAATATACCACCTTTTCTCTTTATTTTTTAATTAGTTTCCTTAAATATTCTTCATAATAACTTACCTCTCCTCCTCTGTCACCGTTAGCCTCTCTTCTTCTCTTCCACCTCCATTGAAATCAATCATAACTAGAATCTAAATTATAACAAATCATTATGTTAAATACCGTCGATTCAAAAAATTAAATCAAGCCGTGAATTATCACGCCGCCGGACTAGAAGAGTGGAGATGTTGTGAAAATTGAGTTCAAAGATTGCAGTTTGAAGGTTTTAAAATTACTGCAGGGCACGATGTAATATTATTTTTAATTTTCTTTAAAAGAAAGCAAATGTAATTGTATAATATGTGTATTGTAAATCAATTTAGATTTGTTAGTTGTGAATCAAACGTGATAGTAGATGTAACCCTATTGGCGCATATCAATCAATTTATTTAGAGTGAATGAAATTGAGTAATTGAAGTTCAAACTCTTCCTCCAATGTGTGTATTGTGCGTTTCAACTTTAATAGAATTTGATATTTGGTGTTATAAGTAAGAAAAATAATGAAGTTTGACTAGCATTAGGGCCGCAACGATGGCAGGTGATAGAGGAAGAGGGAGGTGGAGAAAAGGGGTAAGAAAAACAACATAAAAATAAAATTGGAAAGTACATTTAAAGAAATAAATTAAAAGGGAGGTATATATATCATGAGGTTTCTTTTGATATATACGATACGATATCAAGGAAAGATTATGGGCCCGTTGCAACTTGCAATGGCGGTAGCTGTGGCCCAACTATCACATGCAACAAGTTATTATTATAGAATGAATGAAGGTCTTCTATAAAATTGTTCTAAATCACGTGCCCATTAAATGTGTATATTTAAAGTATGAGAAGTTACTTGTGAACATGTTTTCTATTATTATTAGTTATAATTTATTAAAAATTATAGAATTATGAATAAGATTCATTAAATATGAAGTGAAAATCGGATCCATGGATTGACGCAAAAGCAATATTTAATTTATTTTGATTTTTCATACCAACAAGTTATTGATCAATGACTCGGTCCCTTGTAAAAAAAATATACATTTTCCATTGGTATGAATTCAAATATGACATTTTACTCTATTTTTGTATTTTTTCATTAATGTTCCGTCAATTCTCGTTCAGAAAATTATTACCAAAATATTTTCACATTATCATTTGCCGAAAAATGTAGGTATTGCTTTTCCTTATTGCAATGAAATATACACTCTTTTAATACATTATACACACATGCAAATATATTACAGTTTACTTTACAATACACAAATCTCCGATGCTTATTTGACATTAAGCATATCTGTGTTCGAATGGGAAGATATGCTTTCTAGATTTGGCCCAACCTTTCTAGAGATCTGAGACCCATGGCCATGAAGCTGTAGAAGGAGTGAGTTGCCAACAACGAAGATGGAGCTCAGAGCCATCAGTCCTCCTGTGATTCAAATAAGAAAACAACCCATTCATTCTTTTGCTGACACAGAATATACATTCAAAACACCATATGCAGAAAATACAAGAAGGTAGTAATAATGCTGCTCTCACCTGAAAGTGACGGTGTCATAGCAAAGTCAAATTGGGGAAGTAACGCACCAGCAGCAATGGGAATGGCAACAACATTATATGCTACCGCCCAAGACAAATTTTGGTACACTTTTCCCATTGTTGCCTGTGCTAGGTCTAGAGCATCCACAACCTGCAAACACAAACCCTTATATCTTGTTCTCTCAAGTAATAAAAGGTGACAAGCATAAACCCAATATAAAAACAATAACTGATTCCATTCATAAAAATGAACTATACAACGCATTATTGTGGTATCAAACAGATGATTGTTTGGATACCCCCACCCCCTATTCCGAAAGAAGAGCAATATCTTGGGATGCATCATGGCATCATCATTGTTTATCAAACAGATGATTGTTTTAAGCAATCACTTGTATCTTGGTGTAATTTCAAAGCAATGAGAAAACATTTATAATAGCCACATGCGATGAAAATTTCACCATCTGCCACCCATTTGGGTGATGCATAAAGGTGAATGAATAAATTTGGGACATCATAAAAGACATACTTGTGAAATTTTGTTCCCCAGAAGTATGATAGATGCTGCATCCGAGGCAGCATTTTCTTGAGCTTCATTCTGCAGAGCAATCCCAACATCAGCTACAGCCAAAGAGGGTGCATCGTTTATCCCATCACCTACCTTAGAGAAGGGGAGAAAAAAATATGCCTTAGTAAAAATGCCATTTTTCTGTTTGTTAGAAGATGGATGCAATGGTCGAGTGCAATTCCACAGCATGATGCTTACAACGAAAGCATTTTGGTGTGAAGCTGTTCCATGGTCATGTTATTCAATTAAGAGCAACCATAAATCAACAACTTCGGAAACAAAAAGCAAATCTGATTCTTTATAGCTACTAATACTAATACATGTTTAATTCAGTACTGCATTATCAGCTCAGTGCACCATTTATCATAGTATGATTCTCTATTCAGCCAAGGCCAAGACATTACAAAGAGAGAGTAGGTGCGAGAGGGGAAAGAACTTTGAGTAACTATAGCTGTCATCAATCAACATACCATTGCAACATGATGTCCGGAAGCTTTCAGAGAGGAAATAAATTCAGATTTCTGTTGAGGAGACAAAGATGCTTTGACAAAATCATTTTCAATTCCAACTGTGTCTGCTACTGTTGCAACTGCCTCTTCCCTGTCTCCTGACAAGAGGATTGTTTTAATCCCCTTCTGCTTGAGCCTTCCAATAAATGCAACGAAGTCAGCCGGAAAATGCACACATCAAGCAATAAAATACAAGCATATCTGAATTTGGCAGATGGTATATATTACAATGGTGTAAGAAAACTGTGCATCACTGTGCTAGTTTTGTGCTTGAAATGAAGGCTAAGCTTGTGGAACCAAAAAAAAAGAAGCACTGCCCCTTTTTCTTAAGAGGGTGAAGTGAACCAACTTCACATTTGGTCAGAAGCAGCTTTGATATTATTTGCCTAAAATGAATGGGTATGGGTAGTATCCTGAGGACACACATACAACAAAACAAACATATACCTCGTTATAGTAGATTCAGCATCTTCACGCACAGTGTCAGATATGGCAATAGCACCAATGATGCCTTCTCCTTCACGTCCAACATAGACAACAGTTTTCGAATACTTTGAAGATGTTGTATTCAATGAATGATTCATCAAACTATGTTCCAGATTTGTCAAATCAGACGGGTTCGCTCTTGTCTGGAAGCGCTCATGAACCCATTCTAAAGACCCAACCGCAATCAGGTGCCCATCAACTTCTGCTAAAGTTCCAAAACCTGGTTCAACTAACTGTCCCTTTGTCATGGGAAGGATCAACTCTACTGACTCAGCTTTATTGACAATAGCCTTTGCTATTGGGTGAGATGCAGTTTTCTCCACTGCAGCAGCAAGCCGAAGAATTTCAGATTCTCCATAAAGGATAGAGCTTATGCCCGACACAACTGGTTTTCCTTTGGTCAGGGTTCCTGTCTGAAAGCATAGTGCTAGTCAATCTTCTTCATTTTATTTTATTTTATTTTCTGAGAGAAATTATGTCCAATCTATAAAGTTGGAGGAGTGTATAGATTAGTTTCTTTTTTTTTTCAAAATAACTGATTTGGTTCATTAGTTATGTATACTAT
Organism: Amphicarpaea edgeworthii; assembly: GCA_014843725.1. Lineage (NCBI taxonomy): Eukaryota > Viridiplantae > Streptophyta > Magnoliopsida > Fabales > Fabaceae > Amphicarpaea > Amphicarpaea edgeworthii. Next base: position 21,344,095 of record CM026322.1, on the reverse strand, counting down.
ATCTTGTTCTACAACATAGTACATCATACTATATAGGTTAGTAAGTTACCATTTACATAATATCAATAAATTCACAAGGGACCAGTGACTCGTATACTTCTTTTGAGTTTTATCTCTCGATCTATTTTTATTTTTTACACTTCACTCGAATTCTGAATGATATCAATTAACATGGGTTCAACACTTAGCATAATACACAATTCCAAAATATTTATTAAAAATGATTTAGATAAGTCCTATTGCTGAATTACAAATTTACAAGTAAAAATATCACGTTGATCTTAAACACTAATTTTTTAAAATTTTACGCAAAATCAAATGGTTGATATTTTCTGTTATTCAAAAAGCATATTATTATTTAGTTCTAAGATTTTGTATGCAGCAAAAAATCTATCAAAGAACAATGTAAAATTTGATGTGCACAATACAAACTTTCAACAAATAAAGTTTTCTTTAAGACATTCATCCAACTAAAGTCGTTAATACAGACCACAGATATATACATGTTATCATATAGTATATGTTATATGGTGTATGGGGAGGAAAGGCAGATAATATTGTCTACGAACATGAAATTACCTTGTCTAGAGCAATATAATTTATTCCAGCCAAGCGTTCCAGCACATCCCCTCCCCTAATAAGAAGTCCTTTTCTTGCTCCTGGTCATTGTCAACAACTAGTTGGTATGAAATGGAAGAATTTTTTTTTATAAAAAATATTAAAAGAAAGAAAAAATAGCAAACAAAATAAGAAAACATTACAGTGCCAACCAATTTTTAAGGGAAAGAAAAATTGAAAGACCTTGGTATTAGAGAAAATGAATCAATTTGAGCAATGAGGCATGCTAGCAAACACTCGTTATTACACTCTTTTCAACACAGTCTTTACTATTAGTGGAAATGGGAACCACCTGCTTTAGTGGGTCTAATGTGAAGTTTAACCAATAGCAAATGGTATGTTAAAGAGTATATAAGATCAATGTGATATATTTATATTTCCTGTAGTCATGTACTGTTGAAGTAGTAACACTTATCTTAGTTTACTAAATACAGAAAGCATCATACCAAGTGAGGTGCCAACCAAGATTGCTGTGGGCGTAGCAAGACCCAGTGCACAAGGACAAGAAACAACCTACAAAGTGGGGGCAAAGACTAGTAAAAAAATTAACTTACAAGTAAATTACAAACACCAACATTCATTTCTGTCTTGCCTGAAAAATTTATTTTTTCAAGAGCAACACTCTGTTTCCATGACCCTATTTTTTACTTCCTCTTTTATTCACACCGTTGTAAGCAGTTTCAGATGGATACATTACAAACAACTACTATCTTACAGCACCATGTCTTAGTTTTGACTAATGTGAAGAGTCCAAATCAAAGGCAGTTTACAATTCTGAAGACTTTTCAGAAAAAAGCACTTGCAAGGTTTTGTCAAGCATGTCCTAATCAACAACAGAAGCTGACAGGCAGTAAAAAGGGGGTAATTCATTCTCAGTAGAATCTCCTGAGTCCTGAGGGTGTTATATGATATATCAAGGACATAAATAATTTTAGTTGCAAACTTGAAGCATGAACCACAAGGGGATCTAGAGACTAGAGTTTAAAATTGCTCACCAAAACATCTACAGATAGTTTTAAACTCAACAGCAAAGGATCTCCTTCTGGGCCCGCAATATCGTTGAGTAAAACATCAGGAAATATGTGTGATCCAACAAAATACCTGGAGACAAATGCAACATGTTTGTCAAAGATAAGGGGCAAGATTAACTATACGTAAGTCTTTTACTTGGGAAAGTTAAATGTGCATGACAATCATAATTCTTATAGCAAGATTCTAAGAAGAATAGACACTGATGTCCGCATGGGACACAAAAGAACACAACTATAATTCTTTTGAAGTGTTGGGGAGAGCCACATAGGTTGGATAACAATAACATCAATATGTCATAATAATAAATTAATAATAGTCATGACAAACCCCACTTCCATTTGGGATCAGTGGAGAAAATCATAAAAAATATCAACTAAAAAACTTGTATGGAAAATATAAGTACTTACCAAAATGCAAATGTTGCTGCTGAAAAAGTCATTACACTGTATACAAATGGCCCTGCTATTGAATCTGCAAGCCTTTGTACAGGTGCTTCACGTGATTGAGCATCCTCAACCTAAATTTCACAAGATAAAGATGTAATATTCCAAAAACTCTGTTTGATTTCCACATATCACAAGTCAATGGACTTATCAGCAATGCAAGTTCAAAATGTCCCAAGAAACATTAGTAATGTTGAAAATTGGAATTAATATTCTGATTCTATTCATAATTGCAGATTATAGGAACATAATCTTTGATTTAGAGGAAATAAAATATTGCAATTAACCTATACAAATAGCACCCCGGTATTCTAACACACAGTTTACACTCAATTATCCCTCTATTTTTCCTATTTTAACATGCTATCTAAAGCCTAACAGTGGGATAAAAGAAAATCGTGCCCCACCGGGTTGTGTCGCCCTTCTTCCATTGACTAATTTCCTGTTTCTGGTGACCCTTTCTTCTTCCCCAGTCCCCACCTTTTCTGGTAGTCTTTTCGATTTTTTTGAGATTTTCCAGCGTCCTTTCCAACATGTTTTCCAGCCACTGCATTTTTCTCCCCGCTCATTTCCAGCAAAGAATATCCTGGCTACCATTCCTGCCGTCGTCTTTTTCCTGCATGTTTTCCCGGCCACTGCCTTTTGATCATTGTTCATTTTCTGGCGAAGAACTTTTTGGTTGCCCATCATATTGCTACCCTTTTTTGGCGTGCTTCTTGGTGACTTTTATGTGCTTTGCTGGTTGCATTGGTTGCATGTTTGTGCCATGGTTATCTTTGTCAATGGCTATTTAGGACAATTTTCTCTCTTTCAAGTTTAAATAATTTTGGATTCCACTATTTGTTTGAAGCTTCCAAATGTTGGTTTTAAGTAAGTTGGAACTTGCTTTCTTAGGCTAATGTATATTCCAACTCTCTCTTTCTAACAATATTCCCCGACTTCATCAAGATCCCTAAGTTGTCTTCCGGACACTTTTTCGGTGGAACTCAAATGGTTTTATATTTTATTTTTATTATTGTAGCTTACTAAGCTTCAGCTTGATGGGGAATGTTAGAAAATCAGAATTAATATTCTGATTCTATTCATAATTACAGTTTATAGGAACATATAGAGGAAACAAAATATTCTTCTATTTATGTACCATTAATGCAATTAACCTACATAAACAACACCCCTCTATTTACACTCAATTATCCCTCTATTTTTCCTATTTTAACAAGTATCATCACTTTATGCATGATTCTAAGACTTAAATGAAGCAACACAATTATACAATATGTTCAGCATCACATTTTCCTATACAACTAACAATAAGGGATGCATGAAATTGCCCTCTTAATTCAGAAAAAAATAACTGAAAAACATGATCACATCGTTTTCATTATACAACATCTGACCAACAAGCCATTACATAAAATAGAATACTAACCATGCGTACAATCTTCGATATCATAGTGTTGGAGCCAGTTGAAGAAGCTTCAATCCTTAAAGGACCATCCTAAAATAGAAATTTGTTTGGCCAAAGAAATAGATCACTAGTTTTCCTCCCAATCAATTTATCAAAAGTAGATTAATTGAAATCTCATATGTGCCCCACATGTCAATTTAGTGAGACAACATAGAGTTCAAGATTTACCCAATTTATAGTTCCTGCTGAAACTGTGAGGCCTTTCTCCTTAAATACAGGAAGTGATTCCCCTGTAAGCATGGATTCATCTACAACACTTCTTCCTGAAATGACCATTCCCTGCTCATGAATTTCTCTAGTTAGCTAGCAATACCATATGAACCAACAAGTTTCTCAAGACATTCCATCTTAAATCATGGGGAGGCCGTGTAAACATTTGAATGACTATTTTCTATAACAATGTTATTACCAGAGGACATTGATGGCATATTAGGCCCATCCTATTAATTGAGCATTTGGTCCTAGGGACTAGAAACTTAATGTGATGATATGTGTGCACAGTCAATATAGGCCCTTCGGAAGCCCTTAAACCTTAATTCAGGTATCACAAATATAACTTCAAAGCTTTGTTTCAATTAAGATAAACTGAAATTTACTAACAATCAGAATGGCTTACATCTATAGGAATAGTTTCTCCAGGCAACACCAACACAGAATCACCAACTCGAATATCATCAGTTGGGACTTCAACACAAATTGCATCAGAGCAAAGCACAGTGTCAGTAGAAGGTGAATCTTCTGCTGAAGTAATCACAAGTCTTGACTGAGTAGATACCAGTGACTGGCAAAACATTCACCACAGTGTATTCATGTAAGACAAAATACTTAAACCTACCGTAAAACATGACTCTAAAGAAATGCCATTGTTACAGCAAAACTATAATTTGATGCTTAATGTTCATATAAACCACCTTTTCTTATAAATAAAGTTCCAGTTCTTGATTTTTCATTTTTCTAAGAAATGATAATTGATCAGAAAATGGTAGTTGAAATATGAATGGATTTTTAAATGGAAAATAAATGTATCGTCTCATTTGTGATGTAGCCTGCAAAGGCTACTTAATCATCAAAAGGAACATATTCTTAAATAAAAAAGTCTGTTCCAATGATGTTGGAACAGTTAGGCTCCAAATGCTGAATTTCATCAAATAACCACGTTATAGAAATCTTATTTTGCTGGAATATTATCAGATGAAAGAAGTACACAACATTGCAACTTACAAGCAGTTCATTCATATCACTAGATGCCTGAATCCTTGCCTTTTCCTCCAGAGAACGTCCCAGAAGCACGAAACCAAGAAGCATGACCTGCATGCTAAAAGATTCAATACTCAACAAGAAGTGTCAATAAGACAAGAATAGCATCTTTTACAAGGGCAAGAGGTTATTAAATCTAAACAAACAAGATCCCAAGCCAAGATGAGTAATAGTTTGTTCTAGCTTGGCCTGAGGTGGCAAATTCTCAAATGAAAATACCAGGCCCAACGAAAGTAAAGAAAATCACCGGTTCATCAAAGAATGATGCATCCCATGCCAGGCCAGGGTTAAGTAATGAGATCTACAGCAAATACGAGTTTGAACTTCGAATTAACAACACATTAAACAAAATCCGAAATTCAATTGTCCAGTAACTTGATGGAACACTCAAATTCTAGATAGAATCTCACCGAACTAATGATGAATGCAGCTACAGAACCAAATCCCACGAGAGAGTTCATATTAGGCGACCCCTTCTTAAATGCGTTTAGGCCATCAAAGAGTAAGTCTGCGGCATTATGGTGAGTCTAATACAGTAAGAAAACTGCAATTTGTAACAATATAAATACACGATTCTCCTAAATCCTAAATAACTTCAAGACATGGTTCTTCAAAAGAAAAACGAACTAACCTCGTCCTGGTCCCAATAGAGCCCCCAAAGCTAAACCACCCTTCAAGTATGAACTATGAAGAATCTGCATAAGGGGTCCTACAAATAGAAAAGCAAGTGAGTTTCTCGCTTGGTTTATTTACACAATTACATTCAAGAGAATTTGCAGCTGAATAGCGAATAACGAACTTCGCAGGTTCGAATCGAGCATTACCATGAGAAATGTGAATCCCCAAGGAGTGGAAAATATGCGAAGCGTGCGATCCACAGCACAATGCAACCAATGTCCAAGCGAACGTGACGCGACTTCGACTCTTAGCGACCAATTCCTCCTTCTTCTTCACCATCTCCTTCCACTTCCTCACGTTTTCCGTCACTCCCGAACTCGACGTCCTCCGCTTCGTCGGAAATCCGCAGTCGCTCAGTCTCCGAGCGAGGCTCTGCGCGACGCTCAACGGTTCCTCCTGGATCCGCCGCAGCTTAACGGCAGCGGTCTCAGTCAACATGTTGACCACGACCGAGTCGACTCGGTCGTCAGCGGAGAGGATGTTCTTGACTCGGGACACGCACGCTCCGCACATCATTCCGGTGACGTCGAGCAGAACCGGCGAGTCTTTGGCCTCTCTCCGGGCTTGGAGGATAGCCGATTCCGGCGAGCCAGTCTCGGTCCCGAAGGAGTTCGAAACGGCGAACGGTGGGCGGAGAATTTCAACGCGGTGACGGCTGCGGCTGCGACGTCGTTTTGGCGGCAACGGAGAAATGAAGTGAACAGCATGGTTGGGCGTGTAATTGAAACAGAGATTCGGTAGCGAGGACGGAGAAAGTCTGAAGAGATGAGTAGCCATAATCGGAGAGAAGAGAAGTAGTTGTGACTGTGAGCCACGAGTTTTTCATGTTACCTGCTAATTTTGCAATGTTGGTAGAGGCGTTCGTTGAATAATATTTCAAACCCTTCCAATCAAAAGGCGACACGCGTCTCATTCAGCAAGCAACTGACGGCTAGCGACGGATAATTACAACTTGAAGTGGGTGTCTTGTTTCACATTGTAAACGCGCGTACATAGCATTTTTCACGTCAAATGTCTAAAACGACGCGCGTCTGTTACTGACACGATCCGTGGTACTAGACTAACTGTAGTAGTGTAGTAGGATTATGCATTGCTGTTCCATCTTTTACAGTTTAAAATTTACCGTAAACTTTTTTTTTTTTGACAAGAAAATTTACCGTAAACTTACATTTAAATTTAATGAGTAAAAAAAATCTGAATGGAGAAGATTTGTGTAGAGCATCCAATCTAATGTAGTATTTAATTTAGTGATGTTTTATAAATTTTAATCTCATTAATTATTATATCCTTATTTAAAATGACGATATTTGCTTCTTACGGAAATGTTGTATTTAGAATTTATTTTAAAACCACTTTAATAAACAATAAACTAAACTATGGTTGACCAAAAAAAAGATAACAATAAACTATATTAAATAATGACATTTTAGAAAAATAAAATATATTCATATGTTACACTAATACACTTACTAAATGTTGTATAATCCGTTGTGTAGTGTAGACTAACTTTAACCATTAATCAATTGTCTTGGTCTAAAAGTAATAGTACTTAATATTAAAATTATTAAAATTAATACTTAATTAGAATATATATAAATAGTATTGATGTTAACAACTTTTTAGAATAGGTAAACATAATATTCGCCGTAACAAAAATGATATTTAAATTTAAATATTTTTTAATTTAAATATTTTTAAATGAATTTAAATACCTTTTTTTTTTTTTAAGATGACATATTCTTATTTACAAAATATATATTTTTTATTTTAATATAATTATATTTATTTACTATCTAAATATTTTTTTAGTGCATGTTAAAAGTTAATTTGATTAAATATACAAAAATTAATTATTAATATTAATTTAATCGATGCACTGTTTAAAATCTCCTACTACAAAAGTACAAATAAATGGTTAGTTTTGAAGATGTGAGTTGTTTTTATTAGAGAGAAAAGACGAAGATAAGATATTTATTATTATTTGTTGAGTTGGAGGATTATCTTTTCCCTGAGCGTTATCCTCTTTGTTAGAATAGAAATAGAAGCAGGTTTGAGTTTCCTGAACTCAACTAAAATGGTGGGTGCGAACGCTAACGATTCGTCGTCGTCGTCGAATTGTTGGGGAAATGCTCAAATACCCTTTGCACTTCCCTTTCTCAAACTCCCCAACTCCAACTTCACTCCACCTCAACTCCTCCACACATCATTCACCACTGCCGCTGACAATTTTTTCAGATTTGTACACTCTCTCGCTTCCCAAAACCCCTTCCTCAACAAAATTCTCACCCTCCCCTCTCAATTTCGCACCCTATGCGTGCAGGTACGTAATTCAATACTTCCGCTTTCTGAATTTCACACCTTATGATGATATTATTGATGTTTGGGTTCAGATTCGGAACCACAGGAACGTGAGGTCACTGTCTAGTCATAATTTCGCAGCCGTTTTGCCTGGGGATTCTGTGGCGGGGCTGGTTGTGGCTAATGGGGTTCTGAATTTCTTGAACCTTTACAACACTTTGCTCATTGTTAGGCTTGTTTTGACTTGGTTTCCCAACACTCCTCCTTCCATCGTTAGTCCCCTCAGGTCAGTCGTCATTCGTCAATGTTCTTCGACATTACACAGCTACATGTTAAATAATAAAATGACTATTGTTTGAATTTTGATTCAGCACCATATGTGACCCATACCTGAACATATTCCGTGGACTCATTCCCCCTCTGGGAGGAACTCTTGATCTCTCTCCCATTCTAGCATTCTTGGTCCTAAATGCCTTCACTAGCACTGCTTCTGCACTCCCTGCTGAGCTTCCACTCACAGAACAATCCAAACAAGGTCTTGCAGCACCATCACACTCTACTAACCTTACTACTTCGCAGAAGAAATGGATGACACGGTTTCAAGGGAACAGGTCAAGGACATCTGGTGATGCTAAATAGAACATGGAAGAGTTTGTTTGTTTGTTTCTGTATGTTGCTATTGTTCTATTCTAGGCAACACAAATTTTGAGCTTATGATTCCAGAGTTATGGAGTTTGCTGTGGAAAGCTCAAGGCTCAAGCTACCACAGTCACAATCCTATTGTTTTCTATGAATCCTTATGTCTGTCTTTTTTGTCAATAATCCTATTGTTTGGGGGGACTGCATTATAGTCCATCAGTTAGATTACCGAGTAATTCAATTTAATTTTGTTGCTCTCTATTTAGGTTTTTCTTTTCCTCTTCGTTAATGTACAATTATAAAGCCTCACGTGAAAACACTTATAATGTTTTTACAACTTTTCCTGTATCTTTTTAACATTTAAGTTGCTAAGTTCTTTGATTAAAAATGCAGGATGTGGTTAGAAATATACTAAGCTTATATGGACAAATGAAGGATAAAGGATCCAAGTATATTTTCTTTTATCCTTTATCGTTCGTTTCTAATCCTTGATTGGTGTCTTCATCTTCTCATTCACTATTTTTTTTTCTTTGTTGACAAATGAAGGATAAAGTATCCAATTTTAAATTTGAAATGACAATTAAGTAAAACTCTTAATAGAATTAGCAACTTCAGGTCATTAGATTAAATTCAAAGAAAGATAATCATTTCACATCAATACATTTTCAGTCTAAATCCACGTACTTTTCAACCGCTGCTACGCTACAGGGAATTTTTTTTCTCTTCGAGCATTGTTTTCTAGCCAGCTCCTTTTCCTTACTCAAGCTAAATATATCTTTGCCCCTAGAATTCTTTCAACTCAACTTCGAATTTGTGACGTATTATTGTAGACATTCGTGAAGCTTCTGCATTTCTTTAGAAATTAATCTTGCACGGACATCCACAGTAGGAACGGCATCAGATTCCAATAAAATTTAGGCAGAGCAGCGAATATTGTTTTTTGTTAATGGAGAATCCTATTCACATCCTTACAATTTAACAAGCGGAGCTTTATCAGTAACAGTAACACACTATTCCTAGTCCACCAGCACTTTATATCTTGATCATCTTTTGCAATAGAAAAATGTTATACTGTAGTAACAGTATCCAAGACAATAGTACTATATTTGTAAATTAATTAACCTAAGATAGCATACCATTCATGTCAAATAGGGACATCATTAATCTAGGTTTGAATTGATCTTTTCAATTCTTTCTAAAGATGTTATCATATTGTCTTATGATTTTCCTCCTCCAATGTAATACTATATCAGTACTATATCTCAAACAACTCACAAGTGTTCGAGTCTCACTGCCAACTTGAGTGATCTGTAAGTATTGAGACTTCTATCTAATCCTGATGAAGTCATAGGATTTAGCTCACCTAAACTTTTATAGCATAACAAAAAAACTAGTACTTGAATGAAAAAAGAAAAGGTGAGTGAGTGTAGCTGAAGCTTTTTAACGTTAATTAATGTTAAAATTGACATTTGGGTGGTTTTCTCCCACAGTTCCAGTCTAGTCCCGTAGAGAGAACCAAGGTGGGTGAGTGAATGGAATTTGGAGGTTGCAGAAGAAGATTTTCATCATATGAGAGGTTGGCTGCTATAGGGTTGGTGGTTCTAGCTGTGGCTTCTCCTCTCTATATAGACCGCAAAGCAGAGTGTGAATTTGAAGATGAGGAGCAACCCATCAACGTTGATGCTTTGTTGCCTTTTCTGCTCTTTCTATTGATTTTGGGCATAGCTTTATCAGCTTTCATGGATCGGAATCGGAGCTTTGCCGGGTTTGATCGTTACTGGATTCATAGAGTTATCGGTTCTTCTGGCGGTATTGTTGCAATTCTTACTGTTCTTTTTCTTATTTTGAAATTTAAATCGTCTCTGTGATGGAAACACCTTTTGGTTGTAGTGTGTACTATTTGTAAGATGTTGAAAATTATCTAAGAATTTCTTTTCTTTTCCCATGCTCTTGTGCACAACTCAATACTCATGTTGTGTTCTTAATTTGAGAGAAAAAAAGTTTATATTAATGCAGCTTAATTTCTCCTTTTTTTTTAAGGAAAAAAAAAAAGAAAAAAGAAAACTTGCAGTCCCAGATAAGAGAATTAGCAAGAGCCAATACCACAAATTTTATATGTAAATAAGAAAGTTGGGAAAACAATTGATATGAATCTCTTAACAAATTACAAAATCAAGCAAGGGGGGAAAAAGAATAGCTGAGGCCAAGCCTTTCATATACATCAAAGACTACACAGGCATCCAAATAAAGTGGAGATCATACAAATTATCTCAGTTTACGATGATCACAATGATAAAGCAAACCCCATTGCAATCAGAACTGAAGTGGCAAATACCCACATCCCATTGAGTGGTGACCAATCACTAGCACCACTGCACTCATCGTTAGCTCCACTAAAGCAACCAGGTTTTGTTAATTTAGCCACACCACTCGCAAAAGTAAATGTTTTGTTAGATTTGCCACTGCTGAACAACACACACCAGAAGTAAGGAGACCCCCCATCAGTACCTGTCACAGCAGCACCAAGCTGAGTGTGATTCTTACTGTAGAGTATGTCTAAGCTCTTTTGGTTCCTTATGAGGATTTCAGAAAATGCCTCAGGTGCACGGACATACTTGGTCTGGCATGCCAGGAAACGACCGGTTATAGGAGCAAGAGTTGATGCCTCAACGCCACAGTTTGGGGCAAAAACTTCAGCAAATTGAGATTCAGGCGGTTTCTTGCCATCAGAGCCACCCACAGCATCACAATCACCCTGGTATGCCTTGATGTATTGTAGAGCTATACACGCAAGCCCCGGGTTGTCGGTTAAGGCTGATACCTTGTGAGCAGTTCTGTTTTCATTAATCGCTTCTACCAACTTGTCCGCAGGGTTGTTAGTAACTTTGACTGCAAAGTTTTTGTTCATTGTGTCAGAAATGGGAATTTAAAGAACGCATAAATGGGGATGATATACTAGTAAGGAAAACAAAAAACAATGAAGGATTCAGGACCATAGATGGGTTGGTACTTGGGAACTTTCATTAAGCCATAGGGAGGCTTTGTATTGAGGAAGTAGTTGTATGCATAAAATCAATGAAAATGTCAAAGTATGTAAGCTCAAGCTAAGCATAAGAAAGCAAGGCAAGGCATATAGACCAAGTTTTCTGAACCGTTAAACAAAAAAAACTAGTTAAACATGAACAAGCATATCATCTCAAACACGTATGATATATGACAAATCCAAAGAAGAAAAGGACTAGAAAACTTAAATTAATAAATTATGTACTGCTAAATATTAATAAATTCCCCCACAGAAGAACTTACCAGCCGGCAAATACACGTTTAAGACAAATATAATGAAGGTTGGCACTGATTGTTACCATGCTAAGAGTAATATCGGTCATGATTTTTCTTAAAGCAACAGCTAATGTTTTCTTTTTCTTTCTTCCTCCAACTCTCCTGATATTTTCTTAGATAAAAATAAGCAATTCATCTATATGATAAATACAGATTTACAGTTGCAACTGCCATTTTGTCACAATCCTTCATATTGCAGAAAATTGAGGACAAATGCGGCTATTGCAGTTGTGGAGACTCCAAAAAACTTGACATTGCAACCACACAACAAAAGTTTCGTTTCAAACAACCATGTACTTAACTTAACAACTTCATCATTTTATGATCATATCCACACACAACACTTCTCTTTCTTTCCTAGAACTAGAAACGCCGAAAACAGAGCAAAAGTTATATTTTAACAAAATCAATCAAGGGGAAATGACTGAAATATCTCCAAAAGAGTAAGCCTCAAATGGCTTATTGCCATTCTAGTCATAAGATGCACATTCTTGAATCAATACCGCACAAATAGGAAAGTGAAACACAAAGTTTAACGAGTTTTAAAGCTGAAGACAACATGGTTGGTCGTCTAAATCAAGAATCACCAGACAATCAGACATTTCCACCATAATAGTGCAAGATCCAACATTTATTTTATAAAAATAAATAAAAATCCCATGAGAGGTAAAAAAAAATAGACGAAAGCTCTAAAGCAATTGAGATCTACTCATAGAACAGCTGACAGCATCAGTGGCATTGTAGACAGACACTCGGTTAATTTAAAATGTGAAAAAAATGCAAAATCCAGAATGAGAAGAAGCTACAATGCGACGCATCAGAAAGACTTAAGTCAAAATATAGAAAATAAAAATTACATCTTGAAGTGATTGTAAGGCAGATCAAACATAGTACACCACCCCAGACACTAACAGTTACGTTCCAAATCTGAAACCAAAACCACTTAGACTTACTTTGAGTATTAGCAGTGGCAGCAGCAACATAAACGAAGGAAAGAGTGACCAAAAGACACCACATAGTCATGGTTTTTCCCATTGCTGCCGTTTCAGAAAATAGAGAAGTTCAAGGCAGATCTGTGTTGTGTTATGTCTGCCTCAAACTGTTGCCTTCAGCTTCAAACTTCAAACTTCAAAATAATAAACTGCAAGAAATTCCACCAACCGAGTGGCCCTTCTCAACTTTATTTTTATTTTTTTTGATACCTTCTCAGTTCTCAACGATTCTGGAAATTTTATAAGATTAAAGCAAGTAAATTTACATTATTAAAGAAATAAATTGAATTTATTATTGCCAAACAAACTAGATCATTTTCTGTCGGTGAGGTTATATTTAGTTGTTCAAATTGGAAAACAAAATTCATTATATTGTTCGAAAAGGACGAGAGACTGAGGAAATTGTTACCATACGCTATTCTTTAAATAATGTTAAATAATGCAAAGTAAAGTTGCTGTCTTTTTTGTTCCTTTTTTATTTTATTTTTCAAGTTATGATGAGTTGATGATTTTAGCTGTGATTGTAACCTACACCGGATGCAAATTCATTTTTGGTTGGTGGTATATTGTTAAAAGATTGAGATCTTTGGCCGTTTTATAAGATACAATATTAATTAGGATTAATGTAATTTTTATTACATTAATTTTTTTTTATTTTGATATATAATATTTTAAAATTTTTATTTTGTATTTTATATGATATTTTAGTCATATTTTAATACATAATATTTTAAAAATTTTATTTTAATATTTTAAATTATATTTTAATATATAATTTTTAGTTATTAATATAAATAAAAGAAATCAACAACTTTAAAATATACCAAACTTTAACTAAAACATAATTTAAAATATCAAAATATAATTTAAATTACAAATATGAAACTTAACGAGTAAAAGTAATATTAAATTTATTAATTAATACTAATATTGCACCTCTTATGTGTTTAATTAATATTGTATCTTATAAAATCGCAGTAGATCTCAATCTTTTAACAATATACCACAAGTATAGAATAATAATGCGAAATGGTAAGGGTATATCTGCAAATTGCAACAAGAGGAGTGGTTAATGAAAGACAACTCAGATGATAAGAGTGGGACCCACCGAATCCGTTACGTTATAGGCAATACACCGAAACCCGGGAAGAGTATCATGTATGTTGTTGTGTGGGCATGGCGTCACTGGGCACCCCTGCGCATGTTAGCAACAACAAGAAGCAACCCTTGCATTGTTCCACGAGCTGGAAGGCGAAGCGTGTGAGGTGCGCAGTGTCACCCCCGACAGGGCGGCGCACGGTGTCGTTCTCTCTGGTTCTCTCCCACTTGCTTCTCATTCCTAACCGTACGTGCTTAATTTGTTAATTTCACCCTCTTCTCTTCTTTCGCATCTTCGATTGATTGGTTTTATTATATGATTCTTCGGTGTTTCCACGTTGCAGGTGATGCTGCCCAAGCAGGTCTTTTTGATAATTATATTAAGAGGTACGAATGATAATGCACCATGCCATGGATTTGCTTTCTTAGTGTTTGCAACGGTTAATTAGTCTTGTAGTTAGTTGTTTTTTGTTTTATCCATAAGAATCGAAAAACAATGGGTGTTAGTTTACAATAGACTCCTTGATTAGCGGTTAACCGTTGCGATTTAATTAGTTTAGTTATCAGTTAGGTTTTCATTCACAGGGTTTTATTATCTTTACATAGATGAGCAATGTTCGAAAAGATTACATAGAGAAGCATTCATAATTTAATATGTATCGTATTAGCTAGCTTTGAGATGGCTTAATATAATACATATTCCTTGAATTATACTAGACAAATTATTATTTGATTTGAATTTAATTTGTATGCACTAAAGTGTAAAGAGTTTTTATAATATTAACCAATTAGAAATTATGTTAGGGATGACTTTTAAGATACATAGTTATTACCATGGATGGCAATTTTCATTTGATTATTTCTTTTTTCATATAACCAGAAATGGTTAAATCAATGTTCCTGTGCATCTGAAGAATGGTGATTCTAAATCTAATAATTTGTTCTGAAATGCTATAGAAAAAAGCTTGATCCTCTGGAGGTTTATGTACCAGCTGTCATACTTACAGAGTTTCAGATCAAGGACTTGGGTAATGCCTTTGTAGTGCTAGATTAGATATCATGATATTAGAAAATCTCTGAATTCAACATTTTGAAGTTATTTATTTATTTTCGTACTTGCTAATCTTCTTGTCATTTATTTCCATTTTATCTCCTCGCTATTAGTATTCATGTGACAGTTTGCAGCAATAATAATTTGAAGGCTTTTCTTTCTACCACTACAGAAAAAACATTAGAGGGTGATGAACCCCAATTTGGCCTCTGTCGGTCTCTACTTCGTTCTGGACCTGCAGCATCACTTCGTGTAAATATTAGAGCAGTAAGTGAAGGCTGCCTTCAACTTCTTAGTTCTTTTGATTGTGAAGATGTCTTTTTTTCTACCAATCTTCTCCTTTTTTAACCCCCCAACACACACTACTATTGAGTCAGTTAAAAGCTTTTGGACTTGTGAGGTTCCGTTTTTGTAATCGAGTTATACAAAAGTTCCTCAAAATTTTAGAGTTTGATGTGAAACTTCTATTTGCCTACGGAAACTACTCATTTTGGTTGTTACTGTCTCCATTCAGGAGTGAAAGAATAAACAGAGAACATTGTAAACTACTTGATACAGCCATACTTGCCTTTGTTATGAAGCAAATTTCAAAAGAATTCTAAACAACACAGAACAACCAACAGCTTCAATGATTGTTGTTCAAAGCTCGTGTCATTGCTGATATCAATATTTGGATAATCGATTTCTCTTTCTCCATTCACTTCATGGTATATTTATGTGTATGAAGGTTAATTAGAGTGTCAAAATCTTTCTATAGGTGGCGCAGTATGCATCTGACAGTGGAAATGGTAAAAGTGCATTCAATGATGTTGATGAATGTCTGAGGTATTATAATTCACCTCCTTTAAAAAAAATGCTATGAATGGACTATCACAATTAGCCATTGAGCGCTATATGCAGTATAGAAATAAATACTGTCACTATGAAAAAATTCAAACCCCAACTGAAATACTTGTGTTTGTGAAGGTCACTGGAAGAGCTTGATTCCTTGCTTCTTCATGCATCAAGAAATGATCCTGAAGCCTCAGTCAAATCAATGAAGACAAAAATCAATTCTGCCCTAATCGCTCTGGACAGGTGATTTGTGTAGCTTTTGTTGTTTTTCTTGCCCATACCAACTTATGACTGAGAAAGATGTGGTTCTTACTAAGGTTTCTGTTTCAGCCTCTTACAAACCGTACCTTCAGAAGTGCTGAGTAAGGGAAAGGTTATAGCTGATTCATACAGGGAACCGGAAGACGTGGAAACAGGGAGTAGTTTGGACCCTGAACTAAAGCAACTAGAATCAATACTATGAATACCTAACAATTAACATACTATGTTCCAAAGGCAGAACCTTAAAACACAGAACATTGTGTATCAAAATATACATTCAAAAAAAAAAATTGCATGAGTGTATTTGTTACAATTTATTCATAAAACAATCACTTGAAAAAGTTTTCATGTGCTTATTTCAGTTTTTTAAAATAATCAGAAATCTAAAGGAATTTAAAATTGGATTTAAAAAAAAGAGTATTTTAAATAGTTTCTCATAAAATCATCTGATTTTTTTATGTGTAAGACTATGTAAAATTAATTTGACATAAAGTTATTATAATAATAATAAATATTAATATATAAATTTATAACTTTAAATATTAAGAATGTAAAAATCCTTTAACTAATGAAAATTAATATTAAAAGAGATTTACAAATAATTTATTAAATGTAATATTAATTTAAAAAGTTAGAATTAACTACTAAAGATAAAATGTTAATAAATAACCATATTATTGTTCAATAATCTTTTAAGGTTAAATTAATCAGCTATTTAATGAATTTGACAATTTTTAATTAAGTCTTTAATTATTATTTTCAATTAGGTCCTTAAATCTATATTTGTTTTTTTAATTTGGTATTAATGTAAGGACCTCAGGAACACAATTTTAAAAAAATAGATTTAAAAACTCAATTGAAAGAGAGAAAAGATCTAATTAAAAAATTGATAAAAAAGTTTAAGAACTCGGAATAATGAAACCAAAGATAAAAATAGTTATTCAAATATAGTCCAATAATGTAAATTTATTAAACAATAAACAATATTCAATAAATAATCTATAAATATATTCAATAAACAGTGATTATCCAAAAAAAAAAAAAAACCAAAATGTTGATAACTATGAGGTATTGCAAGACAGTGATTTTACTTATCCATGTCCTTCATTTTTTTATTTTTTTTTCAAAGAACTGAGGTAGTAGGTGGAGTCAAATGACATTGGGTCTAAATATAACAGTTTAAAATAATGCGATCAATTTTAACCATTAAAACTGATAAAACCTTTTAAAACTGATAAAACCTTACCTTACCTCACCTTGTTAAATTTCGCCCATTGACAACATCCAAGTCATAATAACCGTACCTCGATATACTAACAAGTTACATAATTTACAGCATAATGATATAACATTGCAAGGTAACACTGCAACAATCATCCGAAACATAGACCTTGTTCGTTTCCTATAATAATATATTTTTCAACACGGATACGTTAAACTACTTCAGAATAAATAAATAAATATATATATATATATATATATATATATATATATATATATAAAAACCTGAAATTTGAAATGTTGATTTACAATAATAGCAAGTACAACAAAGATAAATTGTTACAAATATAGAACTGATTTCCATATGACACAACAAACCAACAAACAAACAAATTTAAAATTTAGCCATTCACAATACACGTAGGAATAAGCAGATTTATTACCAAGCGCGCTTTGTATCCAAGTGATTGGAAACACTAGGAAATTTTTTTATATCCATGATCAAGGTAACAAAGTTGACTAACTGCTGAATATACGCTTCAAACTTGAACAAATTGTGCGTAATCTTCCCATGCTCATTGAGCTTATCTATGAAGCACCATAAATAAAGCATACAGTAATTAGTTGAAGATCATGACCAAAAACAATAGTCAACCATTATTCCATCATTACGTACGAAAAGGTTAATTAGTTAAAATTGCTGAGTTTGCTCTCAGACAACACGCAAAGTTATGAAGGAATATCACAAAAACTGAGTTAGCTCTCACCTTTGGACAAAAGCGAACATCAAGAGTCTCCAGCATACTGCATTTTGATATTGCAGCTTCAACAGCTTCCTCATCAATATTGCAAGACTGAAACCCCAATTACCAAACACCAAAAAAATCAATGATACAAAGCAGGGAGAATGTTTCAATAAATTTCACTTGGTAAAAATGATGGCTGATAACAGCTGTAATGCAGAAAAGATAACCTACATATTACATAATATATGATAAAGTATATCTAAAATAACAAGACCAGACATAACTGAAGGTTAATATTCAAAAATTACAAATGCATCAATAGATTAAAATTAGCAGGTAAGACTTAATACCTGGAGGAATAGACTGGTCAATTTTGGACACTCTAGCTTCAAAATTTCCAAAGAGGAACAATTGCTGAACAGAGAATTTAAGACATTATCATATCAGATGAGATGTATAGAAACAAACACACATTTATTGGAGAGCTAACCAGTAACCATACCTTAAATTAAGAAAGCATAGGTTGAGACAAGTGACATCAACCTCTTTCAAATTTGCCGAGAGCGAAAGGTTTAAAAAAAACAAATGACAACAATTTGCCCTAAATGGAATGACAACCTTCCTAATATTTGGACATCCAACACAGTTGAGGTTTTGCAGCAAGCGAGTGGATTGCTCACTTGATTCAGGGATATTCTCATTAGAAAATGCCCTGGATGGGGTGTTAACAGCAAGGAAATTGTCACTCCGCCCATGACTGCTTCCCCAATTCAAATCATGCATATTCACACAGCCATTCAAGCTCACATGAGTGAGGTTTGTGCAGCAAGCAAGAAGCTCATCTATGGCCGACTGACAGAGAGTTCCATAAGACAAGTCTAACTCCTGAAGTGCTGGTAAAGCACCTCCTTTGTAAAGAGGTTCAAGTGATGTGTCAGTGAGATATTTGCATGCTTGCAGCTTTAAAACCTTCATGAAGCAGGGAGAAAAGTAGCACTATCAGAAAAGATGAAGATAATAACTATCTAAAATGTCAAGTTATCCAGAATATGGTGGAAAGAGAAAAAAGACAGACTAAAATTATAAGAGGATATGATGTATGCGTACACAATATTAACCATTAACCAAAGTGTGATTATTCTAAGTCAAGTACTAGAATAGCACAACTAGTAAAAACCCAACTCATTAGCACTACTCATGATAAAACATATGAGAATAACAAACCATTCTATGGTAATTCTAACCTTTAGTTGTAAACAAGAATCAAAAACTGGCTGCAAGTTCACCAAGAAAGTGTATGATAAGTCAAGAACAGACAAATTTGGAAGACAACACAGAGATCGAAGACCATCTGAACCAATCAACGAGCATGACATTAATATCAATGATTCAATTAGTGGGCATAAGACAGTTGTTGCGGACAAGCAGCCATCCGTTAGTTGGCTGTAATTCCAAACAGTTAAATTCAGTCAGAATTGCAAAAGAAAGAATCTGGAGATGTTCAGAGAGACAATTAATGAATGCTTCAGAAAGGAGGATACATAGGAAAATAATGTACAAAATAACCTGCAAAAGGAAGCATCAAGAGATGTTAAGAGTGGACAATTAATGAATGCTTCAGATAGTACACCGCATCCTTTCAACTCAAGTGAAACCATAAACGGGGCTTCAATGCTGAGTGTGCTCAATTTTGGACATATTCCTAAATTGAGAGATGAAAGACCAACCTGAGAAGCAAATCAAGAAAAGAAAATACTTAGCCTCTAGCTAATGTAATAGATTAATAAAAGTTCATCTCATGAAAACAGGATTGCAATGCAGGTGGGGGTCTTGTGGTGCAACTTGTAAAGTATAAACTTTTGATTAAAGAACAGTCAGGAAAACACAACCAGAAAACTTCATATTTCATAGTTCATACCAATATCCAGCAGCCTTAATTATCAAGCAGTATGATACATGTTCTAATAAAAAAGCATAAAGAATTAAGAAGTTTAATCTCTGGTAAAACAGAGCATAAAGCAACCAATACCACTTACTGGAGAAAATGATGCTCTTTCCAAATGATCACAGCCATCCAAAATAACTTTCTCAAGATTAGGGCATGTGAGATCTAGATCAGTTATTGCCCGGCAACCACCAAGGGAAAGACTGATTAAAGAGGTACTGATGAATTGAACTGATGTCAAACTCTGAATTCATCAAAACACCATAGGTTAGAGTTTAAAATAACAAAATTATTGGTAACAACTCCATATGCCAAATTCACAATATGGGATTATGGACATATACATGATAAGATGACTAGAAAAACCAAGTATAATGCACGGCACTCATTAATCAATACTACATGTGTATATCATGCACAAAGCAAAGTTGGAACACCAAATGACAAATGGCAAAAATATACCTCACAATTATCAAGAACTAATGATTTCAACATGGGGCATCCTCCACCATCATTAAAAACATTGCATATAGAGTTATTCAAAGATTCACACTCAGAGAGATCCACTTCTTGTAAAGATTGGCATTGAAGTGCTAATGTGGTTAAGCTGTCCTGCTTTGGTATTATTAATTTCTGCATTGACACAAATTCCATCTTTTAGCCTTATTAGAGTACACACAACTATGTAAACAAAAAATGACAGACATAATTATGACATACTTGAAGTGAATTTGAAGTGATGTTGATATGATGGAGCACAGGGCAATTGGACACCAAAATAGAAGACAGCATTAGGGTCATCAAGTTCAAATCAGCAAATCTGACAAGAAAAATAATTTTAAAAAGAAATTAGAAAAAAAAAATACTCAAAATACAGTGTGAATAGAAGCATTAGAAGAACATGCAACAAGAAGCAAAGGCAGCCATACTTGCGACAATGTACCAATCTAATATTCTGCAGGCGCGGAAGATCTAAAGACACTGACGTCAATAGACTACAATTATCAAGCTCCAAAACCTACAAAAGCAGTAAAAACACCATTTCTCATTTGCAAATCTAGCCCAGGAATTAAGAGATTTAATATCAGCATCATGCACAAATTGCACACCTCCAACATATCACTGTAAGATATTGCGGCCATTGAGGCTGAAGTGATGCCATCACAACTGTGAAGCTTCAGAACTGTTAGCATTGGCAGTCTAACAGTCTTCAAAAAGGGGGGAAAAACTTGTCAAAAAAAGGCAGATCAAATCTATATAGTCAAAAAGTGATTATAGACTCTAAAATATACCTCCAAGGATACGTTTGGACAGTAGGATGCATCAAGAAAAGTAAGGTTAGCACAATTCTGGGATATTTCCCTTAATGTTTCATCACTAACACTTGAACAATTAGACATGTCCAAAGAAACTAATTGCGGGCATGATGTAACAGCTGAACGAATAGCGGAATCAGGAAGTTTGTGGCAAGAGCCTATATCAAGCTCTTGCAAAACGGGGCAATGGAGCACAGTCTGTGCCATGCTACTGCGCTTCAATGACATAGTTTCAAGTTGTGGGCACCTGAAAAAGAATAAGCAATCACATTTTAGTTCACTGGTAGAGATACAGCTAAATGCGAGCTACGCACTAAAAAATGCTCACCTGACTGCTATTCGCATCACACGGCATTTTGTCATTTGGAGATGACACAGCCTGTCATGATTAATTGATATCTCCTGAATACCACTGCCAAGTATAGCATCATTAATGCTCAGTCTTCTCAACATAGAACAATCGGCCAAAGCTTGGAAAAAATTATCCATTATATGTGATCTTCCCAATGTTAAAGCCTCGAGATTTCTGAAAACAGTTATAAAGAATGAGCATGAATCACAGATAACTTGATTGACAACCCAAATACAGTAGAAGTTGCCAACCTTAACGAAGAGATGGCCTTCATCACAAGCTGGTTAGAGGCAGGACCAGACATGCAGATCGATGTGATATTAGGATAACGCCTACAGATGTCCTCAACTATAAATACGCAAGCCTTGTGTCAGCACATTTACATGTTTACAAGGGTAAGGGGGCACTATTTCCAATACCCATAGTTAAATGCTAAAAGGCACATTTTTTTTACAAATAACAATTTATGATGAAATTATGAAATATATAGACTCAAGCTCACATTGCTCTGCAGTTATGTTCCGATCTTCGAAATTCAAACTCTTCCAGAAGTCTTCATGAGCACTAGCAGACCGCCACTGCTTACAAACTCTAGCAGCTTTGCATAGATTGGGATGATCCAAAAACGAGAAAACCTAAATTACAAATGTAAGGGTAAGTAAGGACAGAGTTCCAAAACCTTAAAATGACAACAAATAGCACAAAAACTATTCATTTCCCAAAACATACCATATGCAGTAAGTCATCGGTAAGATCCATCTTGACGTCTAGATCATCGACTGTTGTAGAGAAGTCACTGTCATCTCCTTCATCAAAGTTATTCTCCTCAGCAGCAGACATCATCCTCAAAGCATCATCGTTGGATCGAAGAGACGATCCTGGAAAATTATCATAATCCCCACATTCTCCAACAGATGCATTGGATTTCCCAGCATGAGAAGACCTCACAATTGTACAGTGAGTGCCACTGAAAAACAAAGTGAATCATCGATATATCACATTTCTCAATAAAATAAGCAGTTTGTCACTCAATAGTAAGTTGAAACGGAACCCTAGCGAAGAACACCACATATTAAAGAGCTAACGAATGCCCAATGCCAATGACTCGCACTTAAACTCACTCAAAATCAAAGTAAACTCTGGCGCGCTTCCGGCGAGTGTCCTCGGCGGAAGCAGAACTACTCTCTCCGTCAAAACGACGACGGTTCGGCGAAAGCCTCTCCATTTCATCAAACGACACAGCCACTTCTCATTGAAATCGTCGTTTCCGAAGACGCCTTTCTCGCGGAAAGAATCAGAAACGACAACGCTTGAAACAACTGCAGTACCGAAATTCAGACACCTAACAAACCCTAGGTCTCGATCGCGCACATTTCGCGAGAGAAACCCTAGGGCAAAACCTGTTTTAAAAAAGAAAAAAGTTTTTTTCTTTCTTTCTCAAAATGTGGAAATGAAACACAACACAAGAATTGTCTGAATGGATCTGATCGGATCTTAGAAACTACAACTTTTGTCGAAGATTTTTGGTTTCTTGAAGTGTTTCTTTCACTTCTTTGCCGAAAGCTAGTTAGAGATTGGACATGCGGACGACGGCGTTTAACTTGATATCTATTCTATTGTTTGTTTATTTTTTAATTTGTTAATAGTATTATTTTTATTTTTATTTTTAAATTGTGCTTCGGCGTGTTGAGTTTGAAAATTGCTGCTTAGTGGTTCCTGTCTCTTTTTCAGTCTACAAAAGTGCTAGTAATGGGAACCAACAAAGGATGATGTCTTGTCTTGACGAGATGAGCATTTTGATTTCTGATTTCAATTTTGAAGACAATAAAGAAAGACTCCATTAATATTAATGATTTAAAGGGACTCAATGCTTGCAATTCTTCTCTTTTTTTAATTTTTAAATAAAATATATATGCAAATGTTAATCAATATTTTTAGACTTTAGAGCACTAGATAATAAATTTAAAATAAAATAAAAATTATTGGACACCAAAAAAATCATGATCTTTTTTTTGTCTTTTAATGAATTTCACAATATATATTTTCTCCTTAGTTTTTTTAACTAGCATCTCTAAGACACTGGTTAGCAAGACTCGACAAAAATATAGGATATTCTCTTTTTTAAAATTAATTTTAATAATTAAAATAGACATTGATTTAGTTTGTTATTTTTTTGTCTTTCTGTTTACGAAATATTTAGCTTTGTTCATTTTTTAACATGATTCATGTTAAGAAAATAGATTATGATTTAAATTTGAAAAAGTTAATTCAACAATAGATAGATTCGAGTATCAATATCAATACCATGATCAAATAATAATAATAATAATATTACTTTAATTTACTGTATACATAATATAAAAAGAGTATGGTTTGCAATATTTTTGGATTCTACAATGAAATAAAATAAAATAAAGTTTTTTTTTTAAATTAAACAAACTAATACAAATAAAGGAAGATTGTGACGAAGGACTTTCTAATTAATCACCGGCATCGGTAAGAATGATGCACGATGATTTACATGCAACAAAACAAAAACAAAACCACTCAAATTAAGAAATGACCGAAGGATTCCTTATACAATGACAGGTAGGTTCCACCTAAGCAATCAATAGGAGGATTCATAATCATTGATAGGATAGGACGTTTATAGAAAGAAAAAAAAAATGTTTTGTAGGAATTTATTTGAATTTAAGTACAGAATTTAGGATTTTTTATAAGTTTTTCTTAGGATTGTTTAGATTTAATTTTATTTTAACTATTATATTTACAGTCAAGTTTGTGACGTGTTATTAATTTACATACTACATTACAGGGAAAATATATATATAATATTTAAATAAAAAAATAACTTTTACTAATTTCATGTTTCTCATTTGTCAAATTATATAAACTAATATTGTATAAGACACACCTGTAAAATTCTTGATAATTATGAAATATAATTTGTGGTAAAAAAAAATACATTTTAACAGTTGAAAATTATAAGTACTAAACAAAGGAAAAGAATTTATAATAAAAAAAAAAACATTGAGGTGACCAGATCATACTCAAAACTATTTTTTAAAGGCAAATGACTCAAAACACATAAAAGCTACAAATACAATTAAACATACATTTTAATAAAACATTTTAGAATTAAATGAGTAATATAAATAATTAGTTTCATTCTAGTGAATGTAGTTATCTCACACTTTTACATATAAAGACAAAAAATAAGAGTTTATGAAACATTTTCTTTTTCATGATATGACTAATAAATCTTCTCTAAGATCTAGCCCATTCAAGTAAAAATGAATAAAATATAGCCCCTTAAACCATGCGGTGATGTACCAACTGGTCCAAGTGTCCAACCCATTAAACTATTAATAAATTAAGCGGAAGACAACATGGTGCTGATCAATTTTATTTTATTATTACGATGATACATGGTTATCTTTTTCAATACGTTAAATGTAACTTTTTATCTTTATATTTTAGTTTTTTTAGTTTGCGTCTTCATTATTTAAAAGATTTAATTTCATCCTTTATATTTTAAAAATAATTTAATTTAATTTTTTATATTTTAAAAATAAGTCAAAATAATTATTTTAAAAACAAACATAATTTTCAATTTTGTTATTTAATTTTAAATTATCTTTTTACTTATTCAAAATCTAAAAATTATTTCATTGGATTCATTTTGCATCATAAAATTAAAAATAAATATTATTTTAAAATAATTATTTTGGTTCATTTAAAAAAAACAACAAAATTATAATTTATAAAACATAAATTAACAAACGGAATAAACACTAAAAACGTAAGTTAAGAAAATTAATAGAGTACGCATAACTAGTATTCTACTAAGCCTTTGATCGATGGAGCCATGGACAGACAAAAGCTTGGAACTGAAACATCAACGTCAGTTAAAATTGTCTCAAATAAGAGGCATATTCATATAGTAGTGGGCGGTCCATATTGATGATTGTTACGTTGGAAGGAAAAAGGAATGGTCGACAAGCACTTGCTAGTTGCCACAATTCGCATTGCTAAGATGAAAATGACGCTAACCAATTAATTAAGCAGCTTTACATTTACGACGTCCATCTAGATATTTAACATTGGATTGTAGTAGTAGGCAACAAATTAAAACAGAGAAGAAAAATATTACAACTATTGATTGTTATGTGATAGAACGAGGTAGAGGTAGAGAGCTTCTAGAGAAAATTTTCTGTCCTGGTGCGAGGATAGCCATGGGATCAAAAATGGATTTTCTGTCTACAAATCTGGGCCATTGACTCCCGAAGTGGTTCATCCAATCCTGGCGTGACTGGTAGTGTGGGAAGTATAGCTTGAAATCAAGGCCTCTGCTTCTGCAGAAGTCAATAATCTCATTGTTTTGCCTCACCAAAAGTTCTGCCGGTGGGCCCTTCGGTGGTGCTGGACTGAATCGGAGCAATGCTACTATGTAGAACATGTCGCTGTCCGGCACCACCACCGACTGACGATTATCCCACCTGCAGTTTTATATATTTTAAAATTAAATTACATGCATATATATGTAACGGGACCCTCGACTCCAAGAACCAAATTCCCACCCCCACAAGAAAAGCACCATCCAAATTCTGGAATAACTGTAAAATATCCTTGTCGACTAACACTCACCATCATAGCTACAACAATTTCCCACATCTTATCCTATCTCTCATATTAGCTAGCCACCATTGAATTATTTATTTTACTTTCTCCATTTAGCTAGCTGCATGATTTCGCATTCACTACTGCACACTCGATGCAACAAATTAATACATATATATAGATCGATACCACAATTTTTCTATTATTCTCAAGCGGGCCCCACTGTATCTTTGCTACATGCAGAGGTACATATATAGTAGATCCGTACAGGTTTATAGGTACATTTTCTTGCTTATATTCGCTAATATAATTAACCTAAATGAGCTGCAAGTGCAACAACCGTATGCATTGTTCAGAGAAGAGGAATGAATGTTATAGCGTACGGACGAGCACAGAGTAAGATGATGCAGGTACAACCATGATCATAATGAACAGCTTATGATTTTCGATTGACGACCAAAATATGGTACAGTTGATGGCTACCTCTAAGGGTCCCATTATATGGCTGACCTCAAGTAGTAACAAATATTTGATACTCACCCTCAAAATCTTAACCACCCTCTAAGCCCATTCATATATCACACATCGATCGTGTGAAACAAAGGTTATTCATTTACGTGCCTACTGGACAACATGTCACACGGTGGGACCTGCTCCATGTCCTTCTCACGTGTCATGCATAGCTAGCCAGGGACCGTTGATTTTGATTTTTTTTTTTTTTCTTTTGCTTTTTATCCTCAGAATCACTCATCAATTCATCATCATCTTTTGTTCAGATTAATTCCATGTTTCGACATGGCCATACGATTGACACATATTTAAACATGCAGATGCAGTACAAGAATGTAGTATAATTTCACTTAAAAAAAAAAAAAAAAAAAGACAGAGTAGAGGTTGTTTTTTCTTACTAAATCTTAAAATGTTGATGAATTGAAAGGGTAGGAAGGGAACCAAGTACGTACTTGTTTCGCAAGAGCGGGTAGACTAAAATGGGTCCATCGACTCCGTCCTTGAGAATCTTCTTGAACACCTCACGATCGAACTCAACGATGTGGGACTTGGACACGAACAGATTGAGCCAAGGGTGAGGTGCATCCCAGGTTCCGTTGGCTTTTGCGTGCTCCTCCACACGCTTTACACGTAGCAAGAACTCCATGTATGTCACGTCCACCTGGAACTTCAGACCCTCAATGAATCGTAGCCGTCCAAGCAATCGATCCACATCCTACCAGCAAAGAACCCAAACCCTCTGAGTGGTGCATTAGTTTGAGCAACACAACATAGAATAAGAATATTGAATTGCATTTGCTAAACGAGGGTATTCTTATTATTGTACTGTATAATAGAGTGGTAGAGTTCATATAGAGATTCCAGAAAATGATGGGTTTTTGGCCATTTGTGGAAGTGTGGGGACCGTAACGTCAGCGAGATCTCAATGATCATAGCAATGGAGCAGCTAGTGATGTTACATTACCATTTTAGCCACAATGGGATGCTCCCTATTACGAAAGTGACACATTGGGACAATAGTGATAAGAAGGAAGCAGGTCAAGTACAGTACAGTCCCTGCGGTAATTTGAACTAAGGCATTGGCTTTTTTATATTCTTCGTCAGAAAATCCAATGGAAGATACATCATTACCGTATCGTCAGTTTTTAGCAACTTGTGAGACAAATTCTTAATCATTCGTAAAGAAAAAGGATTAACGGACAACACACATGCTCTGTGGACCTTCGTTGCTAAATTTCATGTGTGAATTGTGATTCTTAACTCTGCTTTGCTTACTTATATTGACTTTTTACCCGGGCCCCACCCCACATCTAACAGTTCTATACGGTTAACCTTATGCCTTTACCCACTTAGCAACCACCTAGGTCAAAACTCACTCATTAATTGGCCCCACTCAACCTATCAAAAACGGCTACTACAACTCAACAACGAAGAGAGAGAGAAAGGAAATTAGTTACTACAGTACAGCAGTTGGTTAGTTAGTAAGTTACCGTATCAACACGAGAAGGATGATCCGCGTTACGATAGTGAAGAGCGAGCTCCAAGCAATACAAGACAGGACCAGCAGTGGAAGGAATATGATTCGGGTCGAACACTTGTTCCGGGCCCAATGGAACCGTGGGCCATCCATTGGCCCGGTCATCACTGTTCACTAAAACGAAGCCTTCCACGTAATCAAAACACTCCTCTAACTCCACCAGCGACTCTGCATCCCCAGCATAGTCCTCAAATTCAGAGTATACCACTCTTATCCACCTCACCTAATTAATCATACCAAACAATAAATAAAACATACTGTAGTAGTAGTACAGTAGTAATTAATTAAATAAAAAAAATTAATTAAAATTGTCGACCATATCTGGAGCTTGTTGAAGAACGAGCCTGGCTCTGGTAATGATACCGAACTGTCCTAAACCACCAAGCGCGGCAAAGAAAAGTTGAGAGTTTTGTGTTTGGGAGCAGCACAACGTTTCGCCTCTGCCAGTTACAACTTCCAATTCCGTTACGTTGGATGTCTGGGGACCGTAACGGAACGTTTGACCGCTGACGCCGGCGTAGGAAAGCGTTCCGCCTACCGTTAAGCTAAGATAATCCGTCCACGACCTCGGGGCGAGGCCAAACTGCGAAACGCAGCGTTTTAGGACGTCTTCCCATAATGCCCCTCCCGAAACGTCGACGTAGGGAGAACCTTCTATCCAGAGAATCTCAAAAGGTTCGTCCTGGATGATGGCGCGCATGTCGAGGACCAGTCCCTGCTCCGCCATGGCCTGTCCGTTGATGGAGTGCCCGTTCCCTCGCGCCGCCACCGTGAGACTCAGCGACGCCGCCGCGTGCTTCACCACTCTGGCTACGTCGGCGGCGGCGGAGGGCCTGATCAGGGCCAAGGGCTTCACGGACTTCAAGCCGCCGAAATCCTTGCTGGCGATTCCGGTGGGACCGAATTCTTCGATGCTGGCTTGAAGCTCAAGCGCTTTCGAGAGGCTCGCTACGTCGTCGTCTTTCCTCGATTCGGCGGCGTCATTTTCGTGAACGAAGTGTTCCAGGTAAGCTAGCATCGTCGGTGCCGGTGACCGGTGGTAGTTTTTATTCTTTGTTGTTGCAAGCAAAGCAACTACTACTTAGCATAAACTGATGAGTGTGTCCTTCCTCATCTTCTTCCAGGTGAAGTTTGGCGTTAAATAGCGGCTGATTTGGATTATTTTAAATGATTAAAAAAAAAATGCAGTAGTGGGATTTTTGTGGATTCATTAGAATTATGACGTCATTGCCTCTTTCAATATTCCGTTGATGCTATCATCCCTTCCACATTAATTGTCTGCCACTTGTGCAAGTTTTCGAATTCCTCTATTTTTATATTATTCCCTTGTGATGTTATGGTGTGAATGCAATTTAATGCACTTCCCATGAGCTTCTATTATGTCTCTTACAAAATAACTATTTTCCCGTGTATATTTATTTATTGAAATAACTCGCATGGAATGTGTTTTTGGATTAATCCTAAGTACCCACGAGCTAATAGCCAATTTTTTTTTAATGTATTGAGATTTATTTAAAGGATTCAAATTTCATTTTACTTCAAAAATCTGAAATTTAACTCATACCTTACATTCTAAAAATCAGTTATCTGAAGTTGAAGTTAAATTTTGTAACAAAATAATTATACAATTGTTTTCAAAATTGTATGGTAAAAAAGAGAAAAAAACAAGTGTGAGCTAAATAAATGATGTGATTGATAGGAAATAAAATAAAAAAAAAGTTATTGAAAAGGTAATATGACTAACAGATTATTATCATGTGTTTTGTAGTGTAAAAAATCATTACTATAATGTTTTTCCACACTCCCTTTGAGTTGTAGATAGACAGAACGAAGGAAAACCGTAGAAATAAATGAAAACAAAAGAAAGCGAAAAAAATATAGAATAAAATAGGTATTAAAAATCTAAAGTTTATTTTTTCTCTTTTATAAAAACTAAACTATGAGAGTGGTACTTTTTATTTGTTAAAGATATCAGTGGTTCCACTAGCTAATCAATTGAGCAAGATTGTTTTGAATAGATGATAATGTAGTTTCTAAGAGAAATTAAATTAGGAGAAAGAATGTTAACTTATTTTAAAGTCAGAATTCCTAAAATAGTACAGTATTAGGTTATTTTGTTGACAATTAACTAACAAATACGATCTCATCCCATAACATAAAATAATTAAGAAGAAAAGAGTATAATATAAACATTATTAATGCTTAATTGCTTATTAGTTAGCTCCACTATCGTTGATAAATCATCATTATCTATAATCATTATAATCATTTTACCATAGTGAAAAGTTGTGCACTGGAAATGGAAATTAATATATAGCTCAAAAATAGTATTTTTCATTTATTAGAGCGCAAACTTAATTATGATGTAAAATTATTCATTAAATACGTCATTTTTTAATTTTTTTTCTTTTACAAAAGCCATGTGCTAATTAATTTGATCGTGGGTACTTTTACATCCTTTTTTTCTCTTTTAAAACATTACATAAATATTATTTATAAAAAGATGTGTGTTTTGAATTAAAGTTTGTAATTATGTTTGAGTTAAATTTAAGTTTGTAAAAACAACGCAACTCTTATTTTCACAAAAATGAGTTTTTAGATAAAAATTTAATGCTACAAATTTTCAATGTATAACTATTAAACCACTCAAAAAATACAAAAATTCGTTCAACATTCAAAAGTTATCTTTGAACAATTAACTAAATATGCCCTGATACAGTAATACCATTAGGGCAAGTTGTTGAGGCCCATTAATATAGGTGAAAGGTGAAGGGAATAAATAATTTATCCTTTGCCGTTGCGTAACATGGCAAGACGTAAGGCGAAGATTAAAGAAAATAAACAAAATTTAATCATATTTTTTTAAAAATAAAAACAGTGTTTTTTTATATTCTTCATTAGTTGCTTTAACCTTTTAATGCAATAATTTTCTGCAACTTTCTAAAATTTACGTATAATTTTTATTTATTTATAAAACCGTTTTTCGTTAATAAATAATTTATTTTTACTAATAAAATATCTTATTAATATAAATGCTTAAAATAATCTTTAAAAATTTGACGCAAATGTTTTTCTTAAGAAATAAATCAACCATGAAATAAAACATATATTATGTTGTATTCTGTCCAAACGTTTAACTAATTACTAATGTTATGTATCTAGATAAGAAAATTTGTGCTTAAAAAAAGGATAAGAAATTAGGTCACGCTCCAATTACTAGTATCAAGCTGTAATCAATTACCGTGTCAATTATTGATATCCTGTTACTATGTTTGTAATCAATATCAATCAAATATTCAAAGCCATGTTGTTGTTTGTCCGGATGCATATTTTTAAAATAATTTACCTTTTTATTAAAAAAATGTATTCAAAAGATTTTTTCTTTAATTCATACTTTTTGTTTATTTGTTATCATAGTGCTTCGTAACTTTTTAAAATTGTTTAATTAATTAGGTAAAAAAAGAATCAGTATCACATGCGCCTCGCGGTAAAAAAAAAAGAAAAAAAAGAGATATATAGACTATAAAGAGCATTGACAATTATGTTTATTTGAATGAAAAAAAATGACTAGATACGAAAATTAAAATTTTGTCAAAGTTAATTTTTTTTTCTTTTTACGTCATTATTCAATCACAAAAATCTTTATTTGTATAATTTTTATAAATAATTATTGCATTTTTTATCTGTTTTTCCCAGTTATTTTCTATTGTGAATCATGCATAATAGGAGTTGGTCAGCCACTCAGCCTCTGGTTCTGTTTGTTAATTAATGATTTTTTATTTTCAAAAAAATTATATTCCAGTAAGTGTTATTTGGGATAGTCACCTGACATCCCGTTAAACATATAAACACTTAACTAAGTATATTGGGAAAAGAAACAACTTTTTTAGAGATGAAAAATCAAAGAAAAACTTTATAAGGACTAAAATTAAAACTCAAATTTTACAGCGAATCTAAAAGCATATTTAGATTTATATATATATATATATATATATATATATATATATATATATATAAATATATATCATCATAATTTATTAATTTAATTATTTGTTATAATACAAATAGAACCAACTTGCATTTGATGGCAACCGTCTCAGAGAAAGAGACATTCATACGATAATCCGAGGCATAAATCATAGCTTAAAGGTGGAAATTCCAATAAAAATAGCAGCAAGAATTAGATAACCCTAGATAATGAGAAAAATATATATATAAATACACAATCAGCTTAGATAAAAAAAAAATTGAAAAACACAATTAAATCAGAAGGACTTGGTTGCTAACAGCTTGGGAATGGAGAAACAAAAAAGGTTGCGCCCTTAACTTAGTGAAAGGCTGAAAGCGATATCTAAAGTTCTTTGGACCTCAGTTTCCAATCTAATTTTAGCCTTACCTAAAATTAGAAAGACTTGGATCCATTGTATAAAACCAAGAGATTGACCTTTTTGTCCCTACAAAAATAAAGGCGAACATTTGTGGCTTTTTTAAGTGATTAGCTAGAACAATGTATGGTTCGATTGGACAGAGTACGTAAATTTAAAAATTCAAACCCAATACAAATGGTGATGCCCTGCATAGATAAAAAAAAAATATAGTTATTGTTAAAAAAATAAAAAAAATATGATAATAGAATAATAGAATAATCAATTTTCACTAATTTACTATTATTAATATAAACCAATCCATAAAGAACCTCTCAAACTTATACCTGAATCAAATACTTTTTTTTTATTGGTCAGATACTTTTATATTGAAAGGATTAATATTTCTCTACTAACTGTACGTTTTCTTCACAAATGGATGATTAACTCTCACGTAATTTAACTTCTCTGGTTTCACTCTTTGGCCAATATATAACACCAAAGGCAATTCTGCTTCTTCGCACATGCTGGATGTTTCGGGGCATGCCATTTCTTGAAAGTAGCATAACAACTCCAAGCGTTGAAAAAGTGGACGGAGAAGTGTGGGCTACATAATCTAACATACGAATAAAAGGTGTATGAAATCAATAAAATCAAACCAATTCTATTCAGTTGTAAATTTAGAAGACATCAATGTGAGGCATTCGGATTATTAATTAATTAAGGTATAGTTCCGACATTTATTCTGTATTATGTGATTTCGCATTTTCGTTAGTTTTATCGTCATGCATATATTAAACTTTAGATCCGTGCGCGTGTTCTTATAATCTTATCCACGTCGCTTAATGCGGCAGTTATAGCCTTATAGGTCCTGCTGTTTCGAACCAACCAAGTTAGTAGTATATCATTTACTACGTTCAAAGATTATTGACTTCTGATGTAGAATTAATATTGAAGCATGTTTCAGATTCTTAAAAGATTTCAGTCACGTCAGCTTCGATTTATTGATGTGTGTTTCGATTGAAACTCAACGTCTCAGCCTATATTTTGCTTCGTATGGAGTATTAAATGTGTGCGTGCCTATTGTTTGCAATTTGTCGTACTCGTGAATCGATAACCTATTACTTCATGCTATGATTGGTTAATCTTTATAGAATCATAGGCAGCTATTTTAATATTTCCCATTTTGCTATCTTTTTCTTTTCTTCCTTTGCCACTTAGCCATATCAGTCCAAAAGAATTCTCGACGTCCACGACAAAAAAGTCATGATTAATTTAAGACTATTATTTAATTTATAAAACAATAATTGTATATGTAGTTTCCGAAAGTGACAAATTATTTATTTTTTATTCTTTCCATTTGTAGTTTGGTCACAAGAAATTCACTTTTTAGACTTTCCATTTGTTTGTAATATTATTTTATTTTTCAGTTTTCCTGTGATTAGACAATAGTTTACAGGCTCAAGTTCACCGCTCAATGTAGCCCAATACACAGGCCTCAACATCAAGGCTCAAGTTCATTCACAAAAACAAATAGACTCATGTCAATTCCATTACACAAAAAATTAAGCAAGTCGAAAATCTCCAACACTTCCTCTCTTGCCTCTTCTTTTCAACGAGGATGCATAGACGAAACAATCATAGTCCATGCAAGCAGGTTGACTCACTTCACTTGACCAGCAAAGTAGAACAACGTGCATTTGCATTCCTCAATCACGTCCTCTGTTGTTAGAGACTAACTCTGTTCTCTTCTCTACATAGTGGTAATATGCTTCATAAATCATGCTCTTTTAAATTTACCCTCTTTCTTCTGAATAATATCCAGTGATGTCATGTAATGGACATCCAAGTTGCACTCACGCTTGTTTTTCGTAGTTGGTAAGAATCTAAATTCACAGGTAAAAGGTGGAGTGAGTAGAAATGGAGCTTTTTGAAGTCACTAAATAAATAAAATTAAAGTAGGGTTAATTGTGTTTTTAATTTTTTAAAATTTGTTGTTCAAAGTTTTTAAACTTTTTTTTTATAATCCATAAATTTTTGTTTAACTGATAAAAGTTCTTGAACTTTTTTTCATAAAGATTTTTAGTTTCTAAACTTAAAAAAAAAATTTAATCTTAAAAATCCATTAAACAAATAAAAAAATGATATTCAAATCTTTGTTTAGAAATTAAAAATTATTTAAAAAAAAAAAAGAACTTTGATTAGTAATACAAAAATTTAAAAACTAAAAATTGAAAATTGAAATAAAATTAAGGACTAAAAATATATACATAGTTAACCCTATAAATGATTGAGTTTATCAAATCTACATTTTTATTGCCTAACTCAAAAGACCGTGGTGTGTCATTCATTATACACACGTCATTATACACACGTAAGTATACCGGTTTACTTAGCCTGATATGCGTTTAAATGAATTAAAGTGGACTTTCCCGTTACATTAAGCGAACACCTTTTTGTGTGGGCTGTGTTTGGCCTGCTTAACTCGTGGGTTGTGGGGGCTACAGGCAAAATAAAAGAATTAGAAAAAAAATGATAAAAAAAAAAGCGAAAAAAGTATAACAAATATATATGAATTGTTCAAGTGTAAAGTTCGAAGTGTTAAGTTTTTATTTCCAAATGCTGACGAGCATTACACAATAATGACCAACTATAAGTGACATTAAGTCAAACAATTAAAAAAAAGAAGTTATTTTCATATTGTTTCATTTATACATCTTTACAAAAAAAAAAAACAGATTAAAAATAATGGGTTAGTTTTATAACTAAAAAAAATATAGAAATACAAGTAAACGCACTATTTACATTTTTAAATTCTGAAGATTAATTATTTATCTATTAAATAATTTTATATTTTTTCCACTCTCATTGATTTCAACCAAACTATACGTTAATTATTTTGTTTTGTGATAACCGATAATCAAACAAACAACACCATGTAAAAAAAAGGAATGTCGTTGTAGAGGATGACTTAACATGATGTAGCCAGCCAGTGAAAGACAGCGTGCAGGTGTCAGGTGGGTTGGCCCCCCATCCCTTCCTCCTCTTACGTGGGATCTCAACTCTGAATGTCTGAAACAAAAAACCAGGTTTTGAAATTTGAATCTGAGATTAGAACTGAGAACTACTCGTATACTAATCTACCACCGTTGGATGCTCCAGACACGAAATTAATGGCGGAGACAAGAGAACGACGTATTGTACGACTCATGTGCACATCCATTGTATACTTCCAAAACCATTGTCTTCATCTCGTCAGACTCTAATTGTCTTGACACGTGTCCTATGAAAACGATCCCTTGGCCCCAGCTTCATTATTACTCAGTTGCAAGCTGGCTTCGATAGTAGTATTACTAGAATTTAGCTTCAAAACAAAAACAAACACGCAGATATTATAGATAAAAACATTGTTAATAAATAAACATCACCACGTGTTTTTTAAGTAATAAAATAAAAGATGATTAAAATTTATCATAAAAAATGTAAAATATATTCAACTAAAAATTAAAATATTTAATAACCTATATACCAACAAATGTATAAATAACACACAAGATTAATCAATAAAAGCTCAAATTTTAGGTATAGGATCTACTCATGCAAGACTGTCTCTGGTAATAGGTATTTGCGGGCTATTCAGAAGATGTTTTATAATGAAAAACTTGATATTTCTTAATAATTATTTTCAAGTTCTAGTTAATAGATATCTCGTTTTGATATGGTTAGAATTATAAATTAAAATTAAAATTAAATAATTATACATAAATAGTTAAGATTGAAAGTTTATTTATAATATCTAAGTCGATGCATGACACATGATAAATAAGTTTTTGGGATATATATATATATATATATATATATATATATATATATATATATATATATATATATATATAATATACTATAATTTTTTTTTGGTGCAATATATAATGTAAACTATAATAAATAAACATTCTTAAATATCTATGTTATATTATTATTAAAATTCATAATAAATTAATATTTTTGAATATAAATTATATTTTATACTAATTGCGCTAAGTGTGTGTGAAATGTCTTTAAAAAAAAATGTTTAAGATCGAAAGAGAGGAGTGTGGGAATCACACCCCCCATAGTGTGTATAATATTATGGTAACTTAAAAAAAAAATGTTATTTGTTTTTAACATCAACTATTGAAATAAAATATAATAATATATTGTTATCATTTTAATTTTTCATTTGACTAATTTCTTTATACAAAAAAAGCAGTATCAAGTAAGAAATCTTGTTATTATGAAAAACTAGCTAATGCAAGAATGCAACTCGTTTTTTGCACGGCTTTTAGAAAAAAATCAAATTGAAAAACATAAACAACAAAAAAGAAAAGAAAAGTATATATATATTATACTGATTAACTATTTTAAGTGATCATTATGAACTGTTAATTTTAACCATTCACATATTTTATAAATTGTATTTAACTATTTATTATATTTCTTATTCTTCACAATACACATTGATTGGTTAACGTACACCAACTTGTTTTATGCCTGTAGTGTTAGATTTTTTTTGAGGGATATAATAAATGAATAGATTTTCGGTTTTTCCATTGAAAGAGACGTGCATGATGTATCTTATCAGATCGCCTCTTTAAGTCTTAGAGCAAGACAAAACGACAATCCCCTATTGGACAATCCCGTCGAAGGATAGGAAAAAAATAGAGAAAAATTATAAATATAATTTTTTTTAATGGAAAAATTTATAAATATAATAAATAATGTAATATGAAGAAAATAAAAATATATAAAAAAGGATGAAATAAATGAAATTCTCAGTAAATAAAAAAAGATTTATTATAATATAAGATATATTGTCTATTTGGAAGTGTTTTTATTTCAGTAACTTAACGTACATGTTAAATTTAAGTAAAGCCAAATTTGACTAAGCTCACGTATTAATTCCAGCATCAATTCAAACACACTTTATACTAGACAGTACTATCATTTTTTTATTTTATTTTTTATTTTATCAACTTCTCTGTTTCCACTCAATTTTCAGCCTCCTATTTCTAAGCTACCAAACACAACTTATAAAACTAAATTGAATAACTACTAATAAAAATCTAACTTTTTGAAAAAAAAAATGATTTTTATGATTGTAAACAAATAAAAACTAGTTTTTTTTTAATTCTAAGAAATAATCACTGGATTATATTATTTTAAATTAGAATAACTCTTTTAATCATTAACAAACATACCGTAAGAAAGCGTTTCATACAAGAAAATTTTTTCATGTCCGATAATCATAATTCTTATAAATGAATAAAATCTATTTGATTGGTAGTAAATATTTATATAAGTTTCGTAAGAATGAAAGAGTAAGTGATATTTTTGTTAAATATTTTAATTATTTACCTCATTAAATGATCTAATAAAAGTAAAGTGGCATTTATATAAAAATAAAACTATTTTTTAAGTCATAAAAGTTAGATTCTCACCATCCATAAGAATAATTTGGTGTAAAACTTAGCTAAAAAAATCTTTTTTATCTGGAAATATATTTTATATAACAAACATAGAAAACCAAGATTCTCAATCAACTAAAAATTATTTTCCTACCAAACATTCCTAAATGAAATAAAGATGGGAAAAACTTGGTATGACCCACAATGACTTATTTCTTTATTGACTTTTTTTAAGGATTTTTCTTATTAACGTATTTCCTAAGTTTACTCTTTTTTTCGTCGTCAGGAAGCCATGCAAAAATCCAATATAATCGATTAGGGGCAAAACATGGTCAATTTATAGGCACAACATAGTTGATTATGATGTGCATCACAAACATGCATTGTCGTCTCTTGATGTGTCATATAATCAATGATATGCACTTTAGAATCGGTTAGATAACTTTGTTAGATGTTGTGTATAAGCGTAAAATTTTATATCTAATCTATTTCTCACATTTTCTTTTATTCAAACTAAACAATTTGCATGTTTATTTTGGGGTGGAAAGAAGTCCCCAAAACAATTTTAAAATGAAATAAAAATTATTAATTTTATCTTCTCATATAGTGATGTTTCGAAACACATGTATGTGCATGTACATTCAATCCAATCACAAAACAAACATAACATAACATAGTATCTTTTCATTTTTTCCTTGAACTAAATAATCTAAAGTTTTACTTTATTTCTCTCTTTTTTTAATTTTTGTCAATCTTATTTTATTTGTTTCGAAAAACAAAGTCCTGATGATATTTGATGAGATTGAGGTTTCCCAAAACATTTTTCAAGACTTATAATAATAGATGGAGGCATCATAACAAGTTGAGTTGTCCAAAACTGAAGGAGTATTGAGTTGCCACTCTTCAGGCGTCCTTTACACCATCCCAGAAACAGAGCATTAAATCCCCACAAACACACTCTGCTTATGCAGCAGCCTCACTACGTCTACGATATGGCCACCAACAACACTACTTCCTTTTATCACCAACTCACTCTTGACGCTTATAACAACTCTTCTTCCACTTTAAGCCCAAACCAATACCATCTTCAACACAAACACCGACACACACAACACTCTTATCAATTTCAAGAGCAACCCCATTATCTGGCTCCCCAGCCCCAAGAAGATTCCACACCCACAGTGTCGTTTTGGTAATTATTCTTCGCATTCTAATTACACTCTTTTTATTATGTAATTCTTACACTCTTCTTTTTCAGGAAAGCATTCAACACGGTGCTATCTGATGCAGCTGGAAAAAACGAAAACTTTGGAGAGCTAGAAGCTGTGTACATAAATGCTAGTAATAGAAAAGAGACTGCTCAAACACACAACACATGTATTAATGTGGCTAATGAGGGTCAAATGTTAGAGACGGACACAAATGGCGCGAGGAGGAAGGGTAGGAAAAGGAGGAGAAAGAAGAAAGCGGAGGAAGAAATGGGTTCATTTTTTAAGAGGTTGGTGAAGCGTGTGATTAAGCACCAAGAGGTTCTTCAGAACAAGTTTTTGGAGGCGATTGAAAGAATGGAGAAAGAGAGAGCGGAATGGGAACAAGGTTGGAGGCTTCGAGAAAGGGAAATTCACGACAGAGAAGCGATTGTGAAAGCGCGTGAACGAGATCTGGCTTCTAAGAGAGACTCTTCCATTGTCTCCACTTTGGAGAAAATAACGGGTCAAAGCTTCGTTCTTCTTTCTTCTTCTGGGAAGACTAGTCACGACCAATTATCTACAATACATGAAAATTGAAAGATGGGATTTAATTTGCTCAGAGTTCAGATACTCCTCCGATCTTAGAAACAGATCTTTTAAGTTCTTTAGGTTCACTGATAAAAATATTAATGCTGGAATTTCCCATTGGGTTGTTCTGTTTTCTTTTTCTATTTATTCATATCATATCTATTGCTTTCTTTTTCTTCTATCTTTTGTTCCCTTGGCTCCAATTGTTTGTTTGTTTTACAGTCCACGCATGCATGTTCCTATCATGTTGACGACAATCCATATTTCTGGCTTCAATGGATGTTTAAGACCTGAAAACAGTGAGACAAACAAGCCTTAGTGATGCTTTAGTTTTCTTCTTTCGCGTTTTACAAGTATACCATCTTGTATTAATATATATAGAAATGTTTGTTTTTTTTTTTTTACAGAAATAGTAATGTTTTTTTTTATAAACTTTATATTTTCACAACTTTTCATACTTAATATTTAAAACAAAAGTATTCAAAATGAATCTAAAATATAATACTATTTATTTTAAAAAAACTAAAGTAAATTTCAGTTATATCTCATAATTTATTGATATTACATATGATATCCCTTCTTTTTTTGAAAAATGAGTTCCATAAAATTCAAATTTTATACTCACAGACTATTATTGTTCAAGTCAAATAAAACTATTGTAAATGATAAAACTCCATTTTCAACTATTTAATATAGTTACATACTTGATATTCAAACTTTAGAACCTTGTAACAATTGATCATGTGTTTTACGAGATGCAGTATTCTTTTTGAGTATACATTTAAATTTTATATATATTTTAACAAAGATAGTAGTATCAATGTTGGTTTACAAGAGTTTTTTTGTATGATTTTATTTTAAAACTATTTGTTTTTAATTTTTTATTTAATTTACTTTGAATGATATACAAAATTTATAAATAAAAAATTAATTTTTTTTTGTGTGTTAACCACCCGTTAAATAGATCGCTCCCATCCCTATGAACACAGTGAGGCCTTACACCGCTGCGCCAACCTTTTGGGTTAATAAAAAATTAATCTTTAATTTGTTAAAATTTAATCATGTAATAAACTTTTTTTTTTTTTTTTTGCTGAATTCATGTAATAAATTAATAACAAAGAGACCGTATGTGAGTATGCTTTTGTTAACACTTAACACCGTTGTTCCCGCATCCTATAAATGTTCCTCTCGTTGGCGTGGCGCCTCAGGTCTTCCGAGAGAATCGTGTTCTCTTCCCCAAATTTAGTTTAATTTCAGGCAAGTTTTTCATATCTGATGTTCACTATTGGTTTTAATCGATTTTTTTTTCTCGTTTCTTTTACTTTATAAAAAGATTCCTTGGGTTTTGTTGATCGTTGTTTTATTGTGTGATACTAGTACTTTGGAAGATTTAAAACTCTGAAAGAATTTGAAACCGATAAAAGTTCAGTTTCTTTATTTTCTTTACGATAAAGATATCAAGAAGTTCCGATCATAACACGAAATTTAGACAAAAGAGCAAACATCGGAGAGGATGACATCGTAATATTGGTATGATATTGTATCTAAAGGATTTGATTTTTTTTTATCAGCTCTAAAGGATTTTAATTGAATCCAAATTTGTTTCACTTTTTCTTTAAGAATTTTCCAACAACTACTTTTGTTGCACTTTCTTGATTTTTCTGGTTATTTTTCTTTTATTCTTTGATGAATTTTCTATCTAAATAATTTCATAAACCACCAGTCTTCAGTGAAGACTAATTTTGAAATCTTGATTGTAAAGATAGAATACACTGCAATCTGCACCAATTCCATTAGAATTTGATTTTTCTTAATTTTTGTTTTTATCCAATTAATGCAACAAATATTCAATAAGGAAGTTTGATATATGATTAATTTATCTTGTGCGGCGAGAAAGTGTTTTTTATTCTTTGTTTTACTATAATAGATTTATTAATTACTATTTGTTACCGTTGTACAGAGATAAGGATTTTTTGAGAAATTAATGATCAGAAAGCAAGTTTAGAAGATGAGACTATATGCAAGGCCAAACCGGCCCCTTTTGCTTGAACTGTACTCACTACTAAGTGCAGCTGTTCACACAGGTTCCTGGAACTAAAGTATGGTAAGAATGATAGAATGTGATGATAAATTATGTTATGTATGTCTTTTGGCCTTTGTTACATGTCCATGATTTTAGTGTTGGGATAAATTGGGTTAATTGTATTGAAGAAAGGGAAATTCGGTAACAATCACTGGTAATCATAAATAGAATGTGGTTTAAAACATTGTAGAGTTGTTCTTTCTCTTTACAAGTTTAGTGCAATAGATAACACAATCGACAGCATTATCCATCCCAATAAGAAATATCCAACCACTCTCGTTGGTCCAACATCCTCGGGGTCCTGCCATCAAAAAGAAGAAATACTGTTTCAGGAGAAATTGATGTACTAAATGTTATGCTATATGGCTGCTGTGACAAAAATTTCACTTATGTTATGTAGACATTTGGTTTCTATATAGAATAGCATTAGTAAATAGATAGATGAAAATTTAAAAGTAGTAGAAGATAGATAGATGAAGCAGAGGCACCTGTTGTGGAGGATCTTCTATTGGCATTTTTGTCTGTGTTATGTCAACCTCGAACGGCCAAACGAATTTGTCTGTGTTTTCTGCTCTGGCCAAGCTCCAGTCATATATTCTTCTTTCTTCTTCCGATGATAGGATGGTGTATGATTCCTATATGTACAAAGGTAGTAGTAAATGTAAATCAAACCATCCATCATGAACAAATTAATAGC
Organism: Amphicarpaea edgeworthii; assembly: GCA_014843725.1. Classification (NCBI taxonomy): domain Eukaryota; kingdom Viridiplantae; phylum Streptophyta; class Magnoliopsida; order Fabales; family Fabaceae; genus Amphicarpaea; species Amphicarpaea edgeworthii. Next base: position 21,301,474 of record CM026322.1, on the reverse strand, counting down.
ACAAAAGTAATTCAAATATTAATGTGAATATATAACAGTACTACTGACTTTGAGAAGTTCCAATTTCTTCTCAAGTTCATCCTCCTCTAAATTCTGACTCTTCAATTCTTGAACCTTGATGTTATATGCACCCCCCACCTGTTAATTTAACAAATGGATATAAGTACGTAGTTAATTAGTTGAAACAATAGAAAACTCAATTAGTTAAGGTGCGTGGTTCCGAGTTCCGACCAAGTCAAAGGGACATCCTCGTGGAACACCTAGCCTACCATAATGATCTGCATCTGTGATTGCTGCATTCTAAACCACATCTTCATCAATTAAATGTCCTATAAGAACCACATAAAAGGGATAGATATCATATACTTACGTAAGCCACGGAGAATTTTATCCACGTTGAGAGCAGAAATGAGTGATGATGTTTCTTTTGGAAGTTCAATGGAACTCTCTGATTCTACCTCTGTGTCGGAGCTTCTGATGCGTAATAATTTCCGCGGTTTTACATTAAAAGCAATGGTACTAATTGAGAATCCAATTTTTGGTGCTTGAGGGGTTGGAATGTTCTTAGAAGGAATACATACTGTGGCGGTGGTGGAGGACATAGCCATTGCTGCACCTCTATGTGGCGTGGCACTCACTTAGGCAATGGTATTAATTTGTTATTATCAAATCAAACATACATGGTGGGATAAGGCAACAATTCTTTGCCATTAAAATGTTATCAGCTGTGGACCCTATCAATACTTTGTATTTATAAAAAAGATCTAGAAATTCATAAATAAAGAAGTCGTTGTAGTATAGTGGTAAGTATTCCCGCCTGTCACGCGGGTGACCCGGGTTCGATCCCCGGCAACGGCGTTTTTCATTTTTCTTATTATTACCAATTATAAAGATAATTAAGTAAACTGAGAAATCCTAAATAACAAAGATGTCGTTGTAGTATAGTGGTAAGTATTCCCGCCTGTCACGCGGGTGACCCGGGTTCGATCCCCGGCAACGGCGTTATTTTTTTTTTTTTGCGTTTTTGTTTATTCACAATACTACGTCGTTTTACTGAACAATCAAGCGTTCATTTGGCTTTCGTTATTCCTCATCTGAGTTCTCAATATTACAGTACTATATCGGAAAATCAAGGCGTCATCTCTTCTGCCACGACTTGGTGTAATTGGTTTTTCTTTCGTGCCAACCTCATGTCCTTCTTCTACTTTGAAATTTGAATGGTTTGCGAATGGCGCATTAGTCATTGCAGTTATCAAATGTCTAATGTTTTAAGTCCTCTATTATCAATTTATCATATATCCAAATGTGCTTCATTATGCTTTCTCTGGAAAAGACATATAATTTGAAAAAGGGCGCTGGCAATTGGGGAAATTGCCCTCTAGAATTAAGTTAATCATATATCAGCAGGTTAGTTATTTTTCACTGACTATTTATTCAGTTAAATTTCTTTGTTCCTTTTGTTGGTTGTACTACTTCATTTGTAGCATTATGAGGGAACTTTAATTCCTACTAATATCCTTTGTAGTTTGGATGCTTATCTGTTTTATCAATTAAGTTTTATGTTTTACAATAATCTGATTCCACTGTCATTTGCAATAGGACATGGCTTGCCTGTTTTAACTTTTAAGTGAAGAAGGTACCCTAGCATCTTCTACAATAAAGCCTGCTGTTGTCTTTGAAAACAGAAAGAGAGTTGTTTTTATCAAATTTTCTTTACAGAAATGTCACTAACTTAACTTCGTTACAGCAGATGGTGAGCAAAATTAAATAATATGTAGGCAAATGAAAAACTTACAACATACACGTGTAACCCTGCTACTATAATATAAAAAATTCACAAGACTTTTTTATATCAAAACAGTCTTTCAAAATTTTAATCTAATATGCCCCTTAGGGTGTCAGAAACAAAAGGGACTTGGGATTTTTGGGGACATTCTAGCACGAGGCATGAGAAGCCAAGGGAAAAGCTCCATTGTTACAGAAACTCAATCTTGATTACAAAATATATTGAACTGCTCTATTGGCTGAATCATGACACCTGGTGTCATTTTCCCTTATTCTATCTCAGTATTGCTTCTCTTTGTTTTGTGTGTTATTACTTGCACAGGTACTGTGGTTGCTCTGTGTGTGTGTTGTTCCTCTTGTTGAAAACTTCATGACCCAATTTTTCATAACAAACAGCATTAGCTGAAATCCATTTTCCGTTTTTTACTGCCAAGCAAATGCAATCTGCCAGAGTAATTGGCAAGTGGCAACACCTAACAGCTACTTCCTGTGGCCATGTATGTATTATTCTGGTATTATCTACCTGCATTCTTTCCATTCTTCAAATATCCCTTTACCTTTGTGTCTGTTCTTTCATCTCCTATTGATGTGCTCTATGAAGGAACACAGAATGGTGCAAAGAAGAGCAAGAATGCCCTCTTTGCCACACCCCCATAACACACTCAAGCCCAGTTTGTTGTGTCATTCAAACTTGTAGAATCTGTTTCTTGTCTGCTGCAGTCATTTGCATATTAGACAGGTGTGCTTGAATGAAGTAGATCTTTGGTGGTCATGCACTCTTCCATCAAGTAGTTGATTTATATAGATATATCACATTCACATGTTTTGTGTGCTTCTCTAGAAGTCACAGAAACACACACAACACCCCTTTGATATTCCTGTTTTAGTGTTAGGAAAATTATTGTTTTTGTATATTATTATTTGTGAAAGGCCGCAAGAAATAGTTTTCCATTGTTGCCCTCTTAAAAGCTTATCAACCGCAGACGTCCAGCTGGAGTATGGAGTCAGTTTTATTTACCTTATAAAGATATCTTGACACACAAACAAGTCCTCAAATTTAATATTTAACTTAGGCCATTTGTTACGACTTGCGTGGATTCAAATGAGGACTCCACCAATAGCTTTTTAAAAGAAAGCAAGAACATTTTTGTTTATGTATTCTTGCGCTTGTTTCTTTGCAGATGTAATGACATACACAACTCAACTCAACTCATATACCATCTTTTGCTGATACATGGGGATGGGTTATGGTAAACCTAAGACAAACCTTTGCTTGTGATTTAGCTGTCATGAATCTTGTTTACAAGTATTTATATGCTTCATTAAATCCAGGCTTAATCATTAATCATAAATCATAATCATGAGTGATAACCAAATTGGCTCAAGTTAAACGAATAACTCGATTCTACTTATATCATCGATATCCGCATTTAAATGTATTGGATCTTGTTTCAAAATAATCGTTGTTTTAGGCTTTAGAATGAAACTCACGTGTACACGGAAGAAAATGCCATATTCATTCTTGGGCATGGTGTTTGCTTATCGTCTGAGGTTTTCTTAAGGTTGAGGATAAATTCTTCTATTCTTAACAGTATTGTGTTGAGTCTTGATTCTACTTCAAAATTAATTATGCGTAGATACAAAATTTATTTTTCATGTCACGCTATGTTTTGAGGGACTCGTTATAACACTCAAAGTATTTAAGAACTAAGAATACAAGGATGGAGTGGCTCGAGGCTCAAACCATGCATAAGTAACGACACGTAAATTAAAAATTCAACCAACAAAACAATTTACGATTGTTTCATCAATTTACTGCTAATTAAATATTTAAGTTAGGATCATTGTACTTGAATGATGAACTCATGACATATTTGTTTGTAATACTGTGAATCAAGTTTCGAGGCAATCCTCTATTCAGAATTGTGATAATATTAATTGTCCATCATAAAAACCGGATTTTTAGAAGGATCACCCATTAAACATAAACACATCGAACCATGAAGATTAATAAGTAGCATGAGACGAATATAAAATAAAGTGCAGCTGGGATAAAGATATAGTTATATAGATAGTATGCATATAACAGAAACCAGTTGCATATAACTTTAACTTACATGAAACAAGTAGCATAGAGAGAAATTAAGAGAGCATTGGAGCATGCATGGTAATGGTTTTAAGTTCTCTTAACGGGATCAAAGTTGGAAACCCCAAGAACGGCTGCAAGTATGGCAGCTAGAACAACCCCACCAGCGAAGATGCTCAGTAGAAAGTTCTTGAGAGATGGGGAGAAATCGTATGCAGCAGCATGAGCCACCTCCGGAACCACCATAGATGCTGTCACAGTAGCTGCTGCCACTGCCTTCTCCTTCAAAGATGCATTGACTTGAACCTTGGAATTTGTAAAGTGGAGGAGGGTTCTCTTTGGTTGTCTTAGTGGTAGTGGCCTGAAGAAGGCTTCGGATGAAGGCTTGTTGGTCTTGGTAACAGAGCTCAGTGACATAGCCATGGGAGCAGAAGCAGAAGTCATTTCGGGATTGGGGGCTCAGAGAGGGTGGATCACAAAATGGACACAATAAGATGTAAGGTGTTAACTACAGATTTTCTGTTGACGTGGCACTTGTAGGTTATCCTACGTGGGATTTTCTTTACTTGGTATTGGGGAGGATAAGGTTTTCGATAATCTGAAACATCGTATCCACTCAAGAGGGATAATGTTGCTGCTTAATGTTACTCTCAACTCTCAAGACATCAAGGATTGTTTGTTTACTTCATGGGAGGGGATCAAAAGAAATTTTGATCAGACAATTTATTTGCTTAAAAGAAGGAACAAAAAGGATTTTCATAGAAAAAGAAGAAAAAAATATAGTTTACAAGAAGAGAAAAAAATAAAAATATTTTACTTTTATATCTTTATAATTTTAGATTAAAAATGTTTTATTTGCTATGTTTAAAATATTTTGAATTCCTTCCCTTGTCTCGACGGTAGAGGAAAAGAAAATTAGATTAATAGATATTTCACTTCCATCCTCTTCTTTCTCTCTCTTAAAAAGGAAATCAAATAAAAAAAAACTTCATAAAACCATTTCTCCAATTAAACACCACACCACAATGAAGTAAGACATTTTGGTTATGGAAGTTAATGATCGCTTATTTTTCTCTCAAAAATAAAAACAAAAATAAAGTGCAACAGTGTGTAACTAAAAAATGATGTAAGAAAAAGAAGATAAGTTAAAAGACTATTGTAGCCAAGTAAAACCGATACAATTCATAGTATAGGTAGAAGAGAAGAACATTTGAGTGAGAGAGAGAGAGAGGAATTTCAACTATGACAAAGAAAAGAAGCTAAACCTCCATACAACAGACACATCAAATTATAGCCAGACACAAGGAGTTCAATTGTGGGATGAAATTATACATTGGATCCACTTGAAGGTTCGTATAGTCAAGCATAAGAGTTCTGAATTCATAATTTCATAATCATAGGGAAAAAATATTGTTAATACCGTTTGTTAACTAAGGCCCTACTGTATATACTTTACTTAAGCACCACTCACAACTATCATCAATTAAATCTGATGGTATTTGACAGATGCAATGAAACATAGGAGGCACACATGCATGCAAATGCAGTTGAATCATCATATATTGAGCACCCTCGGGTCCGGTTCCATATGTCTGACATGAACTCCTTGAGGAAGAAGGTTGTATCTGATATTGAGCTCTTCAAATATTTTCTTTAATTCCATTACCAGTTCAGTTCTTCGCTTGTTTTTCTCCCCAAACTCTTGAAAGTTCATTGTGTGGGTAACATTGAGACCCATCTTAATCTTGTTTACATCTTCAATCTCCTTCACTACTAAGCCATGATTGGGATGCCAGTATTGTGGATTTCTATCCATGTACCTAATTTTATAAAAAACACATCAGAACAGAGAAAAGCACACACATACTACAAGGGCATAACAGAAATAAGAGTTGTTTCAATTTTGGTGACAAAACTCCAGTTATCTTTAAATTTCCTGTGAAGAAAAAATAGGAAAAAAATTTGCACACCCCATCTACCATCTTTTTTGATATGCACACCTTCACTTGCAACAAGTCTCAACTCTCAATCAAACTTATATGCACATGTACTTTCACCAATTTAGATTAGAAAGAAAATCACCGCAACTAGTGAAAAACTTAGAAGGCATGTATTAAAAATTCAAAATGTTCATTTTTCCTTTATTAGTTCATAGGTTATTACATCCATGGATGAATAAATAATAGTACTTGGAAGCCATAACCTGAAAATGAAAATGCATTTGATGATGACTAAATGGAGATACAATTAGCTTACCTCTTTATCTTTTCTTTCAGTGCTCCAATCTTCTCAGCTGGTGTCATAAAATCAATCGAGAAATCTACGCGGTCACCCATATCTGGGCTTCTGTAATAATTGCTAATTGGTTTTGTAGCCAGGACAGAGTTTGGATAGTACACCTTTTCATTATTAAGCTTCAAGAAGACTGTTGTCAATATATTCATTTCTTCAACCAATAGCTGCCAGATGATCAGAAAGCATCAATATGCAAATCTCAAACAAGGAAACAAAGTTTAGAAGCTATAAATTACCTCAACGCCATCAATAACACATCGATCACCAACGTCAAATGGATGCATTACAAACACAAAGATGATAGCTTCAAATATGTTCTTGCATGTGTTTCCGAACATGAAAGCTGCAAGTACTAGCTGTGATGAGAGGAATACAAGTACTTTTGTTGTAGCAATCTCCATTAGTAGAAGCCACACAATTATGGTCACCACTACTAGGAGTACTGTCACGAGCTTGTTTAGTTGTTTTACGGCTGTTTTGGTGTCACTTAAGGCATGTGCTAATGCTCTGCGTTCTTGATATACCTTCAACTGAAGAAGAACACAAACATTATGGAGTGAAATGTTTGCAACCAGAACAGAATTTCATTCCTTCAGTATCATGACAAATTTTTAGATGAGCAGATATAGAAGACCTTACCAACCAGTCTGTTAAGGACTTTCTAGTAATTTGCCCCGTTTCTGCTTCAGCCAGTAGGGGATATACTATTCGCACTTCTTCCTTAATCATGAACCTCCGAAGTTCATCATCATCAATGTACCTATTCATAATGACACAAATTTGAAGGAGAAACAAGAGTGGAAAAAAATATCACAAAAAAAGGAGAAGGACAAATGCATTTTACAAGCAAATAGAAGTGATAGTGCATATACTCTTACGTGCAACCATGGGCAGCAACATTCCTGAAAATGTAATAGGCTGCAGCAGTTGCTTCCATCTCATTAGTAATCTCTTTATCAGTCTGTTCATTTTCTGCATCATCAAAACTTTCCTCTAGTGCACTAGAGATTGTGGACAGCCCTGAATTTGTCATTGCATCAACCAAAACCTTCATAGTCCAAGCAGAAACCTTCTCTTGTTTCATCTGGTGAAGCTTTGCGATATCAATAGTCTCTTTCTTTGTGCCGCCTTTACCATCCGTACTCCTGAAACTGAAACGGCCAACACTGTACGATGCCCCAACTTTCTCGGCCTCTTCTACCAGTGGATGCCCGGAGAGAGTCTGCAGAATGTACTGATGGAAGAGTGATTCTTGAATTCGATCAAAGAAAGACTTAACGTGGAAATTCGACGCCAAGATCTTCAACAACAGTGTCTTCACAAACCACAGGAATGCTCCAATGAGGAGGGAAACAAGAGTCCATGTTACACCATTCAAAATCTTTAACGCCAATTCAGTCCGGCGGACCCCGCGGTTAATCAACAGCACCCATGTGAGAAGAACCAAACTAAGCCAAATGAAGAACTGGACACACTTCTTCAGTCCATGGACAAAATACAACACCTTTTTCCTTAACAAAAAGTTGGTCTCAATCAAGAAAACAACTATGTGCATAAACCATCTGGTAACCAACATGCCACAAAAGGTCGCCATCACAAGCACACACCACCTCCAAAACCCCAAACCCCAAATCTCGGTCCGTTTAAGTTTTCCAACAGTTAAACCAGCCACCAAGCTACTTGCAATGCACACAAACACAAACCATTCAAACAATACCTTAGTAGTCACTCTCCTACTACGCTTGCTTTTACTCAATTCAACTTTCTTGTAAATGATTTCATCGAAATCCTCACTCTCACCGGCCGGCCCGGGAGACGCCATCAACGGCGTCTTGGGAGTGATCACAGAAAGTATGGAGAAAGTTCTATTAACAGTCCCAGGTTTGCTGTTATTAGGTGATGCTTTAAATGGTGAACCAACAGTCAAATTTTCTTGCAAAGTTGAGGTTGCATTCTCTTCAAAAAGGGTCCCATCAATGGGGTAAGGTTGTTCACCAAACCTTGATTTGGGTTTGGAATACACTGACCTGGTGAGTGATTTTCGCCGAGTGAGAGTGAGATTCGCATTGGAAGTGGGAACTTTTGGGGGCTTGTTTGGGCTTGGCATGAACCTTATCTCAGGGGAAGCACAGTGCAAAGGTGGCGACTTTGCTGCAACAGCAACAACCTCGTTGTCGTTTAATATTCTGTGTGGCGAATTCACCCTGGTCTGTTGCTTTGGCATCAAAGATTCAGCGCCACCCTCATTTGGAATCGCCACCGTCACTTCCCTTTTCCTCTCAGCCATGATTACTACTTCACCCCCATTCAGACCTTGCTGCTGCTGCTTATTATTAACATCCATTCACAACCCTACGCAAACAAATACAAAGTTGACGAAATCAGTAGCCAATAATCACAACAAGAAACAAAACAACACACTGGCGCTACTCTACTATTATACATGCTTCTTTTTTAATATGTATATAGTACTAGACAAAAAAGGTGCTAGTAAAAAAAAAAAAAAACTAGTACTAGACAAAATGATAGTATGATATATAAATAAAAGATGAAAGGGAACAGATGGATGACAGATAAAGTTGGTTGTCAAAGGTTGGAAAAAACACAAACACAAACAAAAACAGAGGTCTAGTTTTACAAGAATGGGCTGGTAAACGGTAAGGGTGAGTCAGTGCTTACATGTGATGTGAGTCATAAACAACGGCACGGGTTTGGGGGAAAAGAGGGAGACTAATGTGAAAGTTTGAATCTTTTTTAGATGGCGGAATGGAAATGTGCAGTGGATTGCGATAAGAGGAAACTCTGGTTTTGCATCACAGCTCCCAAGAAAGGCCAAAACGACGAAACAGAAGCCAATGCTCTGTGTCTATGGATGTGCAATGAATAAACAAATAGCGGAGCAGGTATTGTGTACTAAACAAACATAATTGACAATCCATATTAATCATTAATCAAAGGAGATATTACATGCTTCTGCTTTTTTGCATAAAAAGTGCACACTTTTTAGCTATCTTTCTTTTTCTTTTTCTTTTCATGTAACATTTCGTCATTATTTGAAATTTGTTTCAAATTACTGTACTTTTATTTTATTTAATGAATTTTACTTGTAATAATAAATTTTAACTAATACTGTACTAAAAAAATGTATTAGAAAAATTATATTTTTAGCACTTGTTGTGTTTATTTTAGATTAATTTTTAAGAATCTTTTTTTAGAAAGATTTTTCATTTTTAATTAAAGATTAAATATGTTTGCAGTTGATGTAAATAAAATCATCTTCACTTTTTAGTTCTTAAAAAATACTAATTTATAAAAGAAAAAATTAAAATGAGACCTTTTTTTTAAAGAATAATCATCATATCTAACACATTTTCATCAAAGCAAAAAAATATTATTACTTATGTTTGTTTGTTTTTTTTTTACTGAAATTACTTATGTTCAACTATGGCGTTGAAGTGATTGTAACTCAGGACACGTGTATGTGATGACGATGTTCCTTGTCTTTATGTTGAGGCAGAGTTCGAATATTGCAGTCACATAAGACAACAAAGACCAATATATGAAGATAACGTACCCAAAATGTTGCTTTGCAAAAAAAAAAATAAAGACGTACCCAAAATGGCAGTAGTACTAATAAGTAATATGGTGGTAGACAATCTGATCAAAGACTGGTTTTTGGCCAAACTCAGACCAATACGACCAACTATAAATAATTTTTTAAATAACTTATACATATTATTTACTTACAACTAATGCCACTTTGCTATTTTAATATTATATATTTACTCCATTTGCTAACTACTCTTTACGTAATAAAACAAAATGTATAAAAATATGAATTTAATGTATATACGTTATTGTTGTAAGAAGTTATTATTGTAAGAAATTTTAAGCTTTCAATCAATTTTATTTCTATACGACTTTTGGTCGGGTTTTTTTTTTTTTACCGTGGTGGTGGTGATGGATTTGAAGAAGAGTTATGTGATAATTATTTTGATTTTTTTTTCCAGTATTTACATATTTTCATTTTTTTAATATTATTTGACTTCTTGAGGTTGTCAACTTTCACCCCGATAATATTCAGTGATTGTAATTCAAATATTGTGGGAAGTAATACATTAGGAAATGAGGATAATCCAAAACATATTTTCCTCACATTGGGTGGAAAGTCTTTGACGTGCTAAATTATTCAAGCTGCCCATGTGTTTTCTGCCTTTCTCACTATCATGTGATTTCAAAATCATTAAAATCATGTACGCAGAGTTTTTACACTACTCCCATGAATCCGTTCATTAAATGTGAATTATAAATCCGCGACTCCATACCAAAAAAATACACCATACCTAATTAAAAAAATAATCTACGAGTTTAATTAATTCTTTATATTGTATTTTATTTCTTTCTCATTACTTTTTTTTTTCTCTGAGAGAAAGATAACCTAAAAAACTGATTTTCAAAAGTATCATTTTCAAACAAGGAGTGAGAACATAGTAGCCTATTGAATATATATAGTTCAGCTGTAATTATTAGAAAGTCACATTTTCTTTTTTTCTTTTTCTTTTTCTTTTTTTGGAAAAAACAAGTTGTTCGAATTTAATAACACTATTTAAAAAAAACAGTAGACATTGCCAGCATATACCGTCGGTGGAGAATAATGATAAGAGGATTCTAGAGATACATACATATTCCCAAATTGAAAATCCCTAGTCGTCATCATCACTGATATACACAACTCACACAATGGAGGAGCAACTTTGCAAATATAGCAAAATCAATCATGCCTTTTGCTTTGTAACTTAGTATCAGAAATCATGTTCACCATCACTTCCCAAGTCCCAACAATGCAACAACATATATATAATGTATCATATCTTAGAAGGGGACCGTGATTGTGACTTTCGTAGAAACTGCTTTAGACAATTAGACAGCATTCACAGTTTAATATTCCTTTTGTCCTTTTTTTTTCCCCGAGAGTATAGTTAACCTTCGTACATGGTAAATGAAAACTTTACTATGTCATTTTATCAAAGAGAGAGATCACAAGTTATCAGTATGTCATTTTATTAATTATAATGAAAATCAATCTTTATTCGAATATTGGCTTAGTCTTAATGTAAATGATATTGATCACCATTTTTTCTTTAATGAATAATGCACGATATCTCGTATTTGATCCTCAAGACCAATTGTTCATCACAAAAAGTAAAAATAAACAACAAGTGCTGCGTTGGGACTTGGGACTTGGGTGGGAGAGTTGAATATTCGACCTCATCATTTTATTTATTTCTTTAATTGGACTCCAGTAGAGATCTTCTTACGTAACATATATAGATATAAAAATGATATATTGCATTCCGTTTTACCAGATAGTTAATTCTATAAAATTCATTATGCATTTTATTAAATCCATATATAAATGAATCGTGCATCATGTTCCAATTAGTAAACAATTGATTTGATGTTTGATGCACTAACTAGAAATTTGGATGACCCTATTGGCATAGCTTTTGAGGGTATGACTAATTGTTGCAAAGGATGGTCGAGTGGATGGATTTCCATTCCAACAAAGGCTTATCAGGTCAATCAACTCTCCCACTTGGTCACCATCGTCCCTTGACGGAAGCATAGGCCTTAGCTTCCCCTCCACAACTTCCATGGCAATCTAATAACATACATATTCAGAATAATAATAATAAATAAATAAATAGAAGAAAATAAGAAAGGAAAATGAGTTAATAAGTTAAAATCAATAATTCATCTTAGTTTTAGAAAAAAAATGAATGAGAGAGTTTCTGTAAAAGTAAATGTATAAGTTCATTTTAATTTATGATGATTGTTTATTTAAATTTAAACTATCATAAACATATTAGTAGTGGACAAAAAAGAATCAACAAAACAAGTAATTCAAAATGAAATTGATGTACGTTACCTTGGCAGGACCAAATTCTGTCTCAATATAAGGGTATTTTCCAGTAAGTAGCTCGTTGAGTATGATTCCAAAACTGTATACATCACATTTTTCATTATAGGGCTCACATTTGATTACCTCAGGTGCCATATACACGTATGTTCCTGAAATGAAAAAATGAAAACAACATTAAGGACCTTAATTTCATCCATATGGCAATCAATATAATATGTACATATATGTATTTGTTAAACTTGCCTATTTCTCCCGTGAGGGCCATTTCGTCATCACCCAAGAAGCGTGCGTGTCCAAAATCTGCAACTCTAACATGCAAGGCATCGTCCAAGAAAATGTTGCTGGGCTTCAAGTCGCGGTGAACGAGTTTGGGCTTCTGGTCGTGGAGATAGTGCATGGCTTGGGCTATTTGGAAGGCCCGCATGAGTCTGTCTTTGAAGGGAGGAAGTGGAACGGTTCTGGTTTTGGGCCTTTTGCCGGGCCCATGTAACCAGTCCTTGAGCGTGGTTTTCAGATGCTCGGTAACTATCCATGCATGATGAGGAGGGTCGAGGCACGCACCCATGAGCCGAAGCACAAATCTGTGGCGCTGCCTTGCCAGGGTTTCAAGCTCCTGAGCGAAGAATACGACGCCGTTTTCGTTTGTGCGGAAGAATGCGGCGGACATGCACTTCACCGCTACGTCAAATCCACGCCATGTCCCTCTGTGAATGTCTGCCGTCGTTCCCTGCCCTATTTTCTCTCCCAACTCAATCTATATCCACATTAATTGCAATATTTTAATATATTCGTATGTTAAAGTAAAATGATTAAATAAGAAGTAGTTACCTCGTTTGGGTTAATAAACCATCCATTGATTTTGGCTTGATCAATGATGGGCTTTAGATTGGGGTGGTAGTGGGAAGGAGGAGTAGTGGGAATTTGAGGAGTGTATAGAGAGAGGGGATCAGATTGTGATAGTGAGAGTGAGAGTTCATGATGAGAAGCTTTGGAGTCGTGGATAATGAGGTCCAAGATACCATTTTGCTGTGCTATTTGGAGACAGTATTTTAAGTAATCTTGTGTTCTCTCCATTCTTTTCCTATACATGACTCGCAGTTCTGTCTGCCTTTGCACTTCTTTTTCCAAACCTGCCACCTAATTAATATATAATTCAACGTCTCACACGTATGTATCATCACTTAATTGGAGTAATTAACAAAATATTTATAGAAGAGTAAACGTACGTACCTTGAGTTCCAATTTTTCATAACGCTGCTGGAGCTGAAGCTGATGGTGTTGCAAGGTTGGGGCGGTGGATGACACAGTCCTAACGCTGCTCAAGCCTCGACAGCATCCACTACTCCGGTTTGACTTTGATGATTGACGAGACAGGTTTTTCTGTTGATCAGTACGAGCTGGGCTCTCACTTAGATTCATGTCGTCTGTCTTCAATGTGTTGAGGTTTTAATTTAGCTAGTCATATATAATCATGCTTCACTTTTGTACGTTGTTAACTGCAGGCCCAAGTGCACACGACAACAATCTTGACGGACTTTGTGATGATCCTTAGCCCTTAGGTTGCTTTCACATAATAATATCCAAATAAATTATTATTAGATAGATAGAGAAAGTGAGTCCAGGATTTCTAAAATTATTTTCCCAACCAATTCAGACAACTTTTTACAATAGTTTAAGAATGGGACAGATTTCCGGCTGCCCAAATTGTTTTGTTTGTCCATATTACGGACACGGAAATGGAAATGTTGCCTATAAATTTCGACCTTCGCAAAACGGCAATTAAGCGCCGGTGACAAACAATTTGGCGCGGGACTTTACTTCAAAACCAATAAGATACATTAGGTATAACATAAACCAAAGATTGATTAGATCATTATCATAGTCAATTTTTTGTATCATACCCAGATGATTCATTAGAAAACAAACATTTCAAAAGCGGCAACAACAAATATCTTCCTAGGATGTAGGACTGAGATTTCTTGAGGGTGTTTGCTGTTGAGCTTTCAGAAAATAAAAATAAAAATACTATTCTGCATGTATTTTATTGTTTTATTTTATAATTAAACACAACCTATAATACACAATGAAAACAAGTTTCTATTGTGAATTTTTTGTGTAAAAATTTAACATAAAGAAACTTGTTTTCATTGTATATCTGTTTCATATACAAGTTTGTCGTACATAGACGACACAAATACAATAGAACCTTGTTTCCATAAAGATGTTTTTTTGTAGAAAAAAAAAAAGGAAAGTTGATGCTAACTTAGAAAAATAAAATAAATGGGCCTATGTAAAATTATACATTGGGTCCGCTCTGTATCTATTACTTAATGTAGCTCCCGCTTTAGAAAGGCCCACAAGCATTTTTTTTTTTAGCCTTGTTTCTATTTCTATTACTATTATTATTGTTTTATCCTCCATTTCACAGCGTGAATTTATATACAGAATAGTTTAGCAGCATAAGTTAGTTCACCAAAATAAAAGGTATAGCAGCATTATTTGACTTTTGTAGTTTATATGTAGCTGCCGAATCAATTCATTTTAAGTTGGCCTAGATAGTCCAAGCTCTAACCGAAGGGCTACACATAAAATATGTGGGTATAGTATAGGGATTCATGACTCATGAGTACGAGGGAAGGGAATAATTATGATTATATGTAGGCTAAGTATTTTAGCATAACAACTGAGTCAATCTCGATACCCACAACGACAATTAAATTAAAAAAAATAATACTGATGCCCGTAGTGAAATAATATAATGTGTATCGTCTAGCTGAATAGTAGTAGTTTCTGCATAATTATTTAATGATAATATATAATAATAATAATACTCTTTAGTATATGCAAACTCTCTCAGACGTGTATATTTTTCTTTGGATAATGATAACTTAATACATCATTTTTACGTGTAGGAGGTGAAAAGAAAAAGAAGAAGAAAAGTATTCTAAATAATGTGAAAAGAGAGGGGAAAAAATAAAGAAAAGAAAGATGGTAAAAAAGAAAAATATGCGATAATCATTATCCTTTTTAATTTTAAAAAAAATATTAGTCTTTTGGACGAGCCAGCAAAAAATGATTCCTCTCTTCATTGCTTGGCTACTTCTCCAACTCACCACTGTACGGAATCTTTAACCAACGAAACTTATAGAGGAACTATACCTACTCATTTTTTAAAAATCCTCCAAGACAGTTTTTAAAGCTTTTTCATACTATATTTGCTCTATTTTTTAATTCAAAACCGTAAAACATTGAGCTAAAAATTACGCAAGAACTACCCTAGCTACCTGCAATTCCTTAATAATTAAATTATACATCCACCACCCGCTAATTGAACAACGGATAAATATTACGTGTTGATGTTTTGACTAAGGGAGAGATTCTTTTTATGTGGGTCTTCCTACATTTTGTTTGCAACCATATGCATGCTCGTCACGTAGTAATCTTAATTATATGCTTTATTTCAGTAGGCTATTATTAGGTCTACTAACTATCAATCAACCCTACGTTGCAGTGGTTCGCTTTTCAGTGTTTATGAATAATTTAAAATATGGTAATAGTACAGTATTATTTTTTAAAACTTTTTTAGTTCTTATAATATTTTTCTCTCCATCATACTATTTTTCACACATTGATGTCCTTTATCTTTTTATTTCCCCTACAATTGCATATTTTATTGTTCAGAAAAGTACATATAATTTGTCTTAGCACATATATTTTCATTATCGATCATGATCCAACGCCTCTAACTTGAGAATTGCTATGCACATGGGTCTTTAAGACTCGTACTAATTTATTTTAGCTAGGACAAACACAAATGTGTTTAGGTGGAATGAAGTAATATTGATTATATAATTAAAATAAGCAGTCAATTTAAGTTAATTTGTTTCAACTGTATACGTGTAATTTTACGTTCTATTTTAAGTTTGTTAAAATATTCTAATAATTTAATGGTCAAAAAAGTTTGTTCTTATGTTTTTTTTTTATAGATAAATGTTAATTAATTAATTTTTTTTAATTGACTACAGACTCATCATTAAGTAAATAAAATTTAATGGTATTTTTAGTCCTGAAATTACTAAATGTTGAACTTTGTATCAAATTTTTAAATGAATTGTAACACTTTATTTCTTCAACAACTTGATATAAGAATTTGATTGTAAACTAGTTATTAATAATTTTAATAAGTCTTCAATTGGTATTTTTATTCTACAAGGTATTTTAAGTAAATGTAAAACCTTCCCTTTACATAATTTAAAATTTAGGATGAGTTTCAATTGGAGATGGAGATAAGATTTTAACATCATTCCTAATTTCCAATTATATTCGGTATTTGATATCTAATAAAATATCATATGTTTTCTTTAAAAAAAAAAAAAAAAAAACTCACCATATATTCCACCCACCCTTCTTTTCCCCTCTTACCACAAACAACCCTATAACTCTTGAAAAGGAGTGTCCTTAACACTATTCAACCAAAACGATGCTTAGAAAAGAGGTTAATACAACAGAAAATTGTTAGCGATCGATGACCGTGTGTCTCCATTGAAGCAAAGAATCATTAGAGTTCTATTGTCATCGCCAGAATAAATGCAAGAAAAAGAAAGAAAGTAGAAAGACACAAAAAATGGAAAAATAGAAGGGAAGGAAAAAAAAGAGAAAACTTTATCCCACAGCTGGCACTTATGCTCCTTAGTTACTGCCTCTCCATGCTAATGACAACATCGACCAATAACCTCCTTGTATCTCTTTACTACTAAAACATGCTACTGAGAACAAATGGGAAAAGCTAAAAAACACAAAATAAAGAAAAACTTGGTCCTAAAACTTGCTAGGTTGAAATGAAGTTCCAGAGAAAAATATATATTTCAAAATAGATGTTGTTTTACAAAACTAATACTTTATTTTTTAAAATTACCCTTCATCAATATTTAGTGAGAATAATAATACAATAAGAATAATGCAATGTTAATTTGTTGCTTGTCAATGTTAAGTACAACGAGCCCAGATGAGTGGCCATTGACCAATGTGTGTGGCTGTGATTAACACCCCACAACAATAATTGCTTACTTTATCGCGCATCAGTCACATGGATAATGGATTTGCTTTCAACACCATCATTTTTAGCAGAGTTTGCATTGTACTATGTACCAACAAGTGCTCTAAACAAAGGACAAAACCAACTGCAGTCTTGCCCTCACAGTTTCATCACTCAACATCATCGATTGCCCCCTCCTCCTATCATCACTTTTTTTGTTCTTTTCCACCATAAACCTATAAGACCCCATTAAAGCAGAACATTTAAAAATAATCAAAATGCTGTTGCTGTTGCTGTCATTTATTTTTGAATGGTACGTAGCGCAACCTGCAAGTAACGGAGGCCAATACAAAATACGAATTCCAGAGAGATGAAAGAAAGAAAGCATAAGCTTTAGTACTGTACTATTCACTTTCTCTATTCCCATGGGCGAAGATCTCTGCCTTTCCCTTTTCCATCACACCCCTCATTCATTTTGCTTGCGATTACGATCTCGAATCTTTCGTTTTCCTCTTCCTCCTTCGTCTTACTGTGTGAACGTTGGATCATGATCGAGAATTATTAACACATCCCCAATCTCTCTCCTTTTAGTACCCTACTCGCTTTTATTCTCGTTCACTCAAAAACATTCTGTGACAGACA
Source organism: Amphicarpaea edgeworthii (assembly GCA_014843725.1). Classification (NCBI taxonomy): domain Eukaryota; kingdom Viridiplantae; phylum Streptophyta; class Magnoliopsida; order Fabales; family Fabaceae; genus Amphicarpaea; species Amphicarpaea edgeworthii. The sequence continues at coordinate 21,283,708 of CM026322.1, read as the reverse complement.
GACACATTCAGCCAGGCACACGCACGCATTCCTAGATAGGAGTACTTGCACAAAGGAAAAAAGTTACTGTACTGTACTACTAACACCGCTATAAAATGACAAAATTAAGCAACAATACATAAACCCGAAAACCCGAAAATGTGACTCTATTTATTTATTATGTTTACCAAGGTAGAAAATGACTAAATTTGGTTTTTAATTCGCAATACCCAACCACAATCACGGTTTCTAATTCATAATTGGAATCCGAAGGTCCAACCATTTACTCATATTCCATGATTAAGAAAAAAAAAACGATTACTATTAAATTTATAAATATAATACTATATTGCTTTCTAATTAAAACTGGCACATTTATTTCCAGAAAAACACTGCCTTAATTCGTCTCCCTGTCTTGCATAGAAAACGAAATACTGATTTGAGTGATGATGAACACAAAAAAAAATGATCATAATATAAAATCTGTATCTAATTTATTTGAACAGAAATTAGAGAAGTACATTACATTATATGAGGCCATTAGCAATGGCGCGATTAGTAACAACATGAGTAGTTTCGTAAACGGGAAGCTCCTCACGGTACCTATTGTTTCCCAACACCGCTAGGTGATCAAGCTCGAACAGATCCGAACTTGAACAGCTCGCTGCATCCTCGTCGTCATCATCTTCGGGATTCACATTAGTAGGAAAATCCTTCAAACAATTCAAATCGTTGTTCTTCTTGTGGCTTCGATGGTATTCTTTCAAGAACTCCCTAGCAGCCTCCTCCACGCGCCTGCTCCTATCCACGGCCTTTACCCGCGTGTCCTCTTCGTACAAACACTTATGCCCACAGGGTCGAGAGTCCTCGTCCACGATCACACTCACGGGGTAAAAACGCACCGTTCGCTTAACCCTGTTGTCACGCATCTTGTTGTTAGAGCTAGAAGTGGAAGGTGTGGCCTTGCTCAAACAAGACCGAGAGAACGAGGACGCAGAGGAACACGTGGAGTCCTGTCCCGACTTGTTGGAACTGGAAGCAGGTTTCGTGTCGTCGTAGGTTTTGGTTTTGGCGAACAGAAGAGAGTTGAGAAAATTACTTAACTTACCCCCAGGGGAGATGGGCTGCTTCACCTTGTTGTAAATCTTCAACGCCCTTGATTTTGACTTGATTAAACCCTCTTCATTGCTGCTCGCCGACGTCACCACGGGCTTGGGCCTCGACGACGGCGCAAAACACGAAACTCGCGACTTCGATCTCGCTCCGTACAATGATTCCGTGTCAGAGGAGGAGAGAATTCCAGAACTAGAATCCGAGGAACTCGAAGTTGAACTGAAGAACATGATCTCCTGGTCGTGTTCGTGATGATGATGCGAACGCGATTTTGCCTCCGTTTGTATCTTCAAGTGTCCCCTTTGGGTTCCGACCTTTGCGCGGGGAATGCTGGCAGGTGTTAAGTCTTGTTGGAGGAGGAGTCTGGTGTTGTGTTTGTTGGGCATTGTTTCGTTGTTGGTGTGGTCGATGGAGCGGTAGATTTGGTCGAGTAGAGTGGAAGAAAAGGAGGAGTTTTTAGCGTCGTTTTGGAATCTGAGCCTGAACCTTTGTTGTTCTGTGTTTGTTGTTGGGTCGAGGCAGTACATGTTGGGTTGGGTGTGGTATAAAATGGAACAGCACGGGTGTAAGGGAATGATGAGGGTGGGGTAGGGGTTGATTTGTTTTAGGTGTTGGAATTAGAAGGAGGTTGAAAAGCTGCCATGGAAGCTAGGTTGTTGTCTATGATTGAAGAAGGGGAAGAGGGGGTGGTGGATGATTGATTTGCTTGCTTTGTAGGCTTTGTGGTTAGTGAGAAAGAAAACAAACGTGAACAGGGTAATTGATTCCTTGTCTAGAGAAAAAGAAAAGAGTAATGTAATGAGAGCAGAGAATGACACGCTTAGAAATTAGAATTAGAATGAAGGAGAAGGGAACAGTCTCTGTGAGCGACTTTATAAAGGTGTCGTCGCGCGCGTGCGTGTGTCTCCATGCTACTTTCACTTTTTTGCCATTTGTTTTCCCGAATTGTCCCTGCCTCGACCCTCATCAGCTACAACATTTTCGAATTTGATGCCGTTGATCAAGTTTTGGAGATTGCCGGGTGCGCTCAAGTGTTCAATAGTATCGTTGCGCCCGTCAAAGTGAGGGCCACGTGTCAAAATGGGAAAATTAATTGTTGAGAGCGAGGTATTTGGGGGAATTTAGAATTTTGAATGCAGACAAATACGGTTCGGTTATTAAATTCCATTCCATGGGTGGGGCAATGGGCGCTTCAGAATATTATTTCGTTAGCTCAACCAGGTGACTTTAATTTTAGAGTTTAATACTCTTATGTTATACTGTATAAAATAATTTTATATATTTAATTATTTAAATAATTTTAAAAATAATTTTATAAAAATAAACTGATTTATCATAAATAAAGTATTATGAACTCTGTAGAATTATTTTATATTTCTTGCATTCATCTCTTTTTCTTAATTTTATATGTTCTTCATTTGGTATGGTACGGTACAAGGTTTTTATTTAAATAATCGCCAAATAAGGAAAAATATATGCTTCAATGTGGTGGGTAAATTTAAAAGCAAAACGGGTGGGATGAATTGTGGGTTTCAAATTACAATTGAGCTGGCAAGCCCATAATTGATTTTTGTTAGGTAACAACGTGTAATCTGCTAAAATGTTTTAAAAATAGGATAATGTAGAATTCAGTAATAAAGAAAAGGAGACGGAGTGACGGACAACACAGAGTAAAAATTATTTTAAATACTTTAACATAAATATAAAATAAATTTCATATTTTCTATATAATAAATATTTCTAACATTATTTTTGTTTTAACTTAACACGCAATCGTCAACACTCAATAAATAATCCCATTGTTATAAACTTTAAATAATTGTTCCTGTCTTCTTCTAGGTGAGATTCAATACTGTCATTAAATTATGCCCTTTGTTCCATATATTTAGTAGTCCAGAAGGGGTGGATATGCATCTAGGTTGGTATAAAAACTAGATGAATGATTGGTAGAGAATTCGAGACTGAAGATACATTATCAAGTTAAATGTTAATGAGTGTCTTAATTTACAATACTGATGAAGAAAAGAAAATTACTATTCAATACAATAAAAATATTTATTATATTAAACATATAAAAATACTTAAAAAATTATTTTTAAAATAATTACAAATGTTCTTAAAAAAAAGTACAAATGTTTAATATGATATATTGAAATTATTTGTAGATCAGTATGTCATTAACATACGATTAGCATAATCTTTATTTTAAAATGTCTCAGTCACAGGAGCTATTAGCCCAATGGATAAAATTAACCAAACATAGCGCATGTATTTTGTGCAGTTGGGGAACAAATTACCCAATGGGTCAGTTTTGCGACAATATCCCAAAAAAACCGGAATAATATCGGATGTTTTTTTGTCCTGAATAATAGGAGTATCTGCTTTGTTTGGAACTTGATTTATTTGAAATTAGTGTTATTAAGAAAACTGTTTTTCCTTTTATCATACAAATTGACCAATTTTATAACTATTTATCCGTGATTTTGCGAAAAAGGGTTGAAACCATTAATTTTCTCCAAAAAATTGTTTAATGTCGCACTCAAACATTTTTATAAAAATTGATGTTATTAGCAATTACAAAAATTTACAATATATGTTTCCTCTTATTAGTGTTTAAATAAGGAATTGGTAACCAACATTCGAGTTTGCAAATCAACACCAAAATATCTTGAAATTAAATATTTTTTATTTCTTTTATTTATTTTTCATTAAATAAATATATTTTAATATTTTAATATTTAATTAAATATAAATTATTTATCCCTCTTATCCATACATGATATTCTTCAAAAATATCTTTAAAATAATTTATGTTAAATAAAAAATATTAATTTTTTAGTTCAAAATAATTTAATGTTGGATGAATGTTCTCCTATTAAAGTAAAATTTAATGAGAAAAAAACTTATACACAAATGGTATAAAATTATTTTACATTACTAATCAATCACACCATTTTATTTATGATAAGATAATTGATTTTTATAAAATTATTTCAAAATTCATTATAACAATGCCTTATGATTACTAACTAGACGTGTAGGAGTATTTTACTTGAATTTAATAATTCTCTTAAAATAATATAACATGTATTTACCAACCATTTACTACAACCTTGTTTGAATTTGAAAAACATGTATAAAAGCTCGTGTAGTTCCTGAACAAAATGGAAATGACAGGAAAAAAAGGAAAAAGAAAAAACAAATGGATCAGACAAAGATAGGCTTTAATCATGGGGAATGAAGGAAGGGTCTTTTAAGAGCAACAAATTTACAGAGTCTTTTGGAGCCTCTTTTGGCCGTTGGCTTCCTCAGTTTAATTGCGAGTAACGGCTATACCTCTATTATCAGTGCCCAACTTCGATTCCAATAGTTACCGATATTTACGCCAAATTATACTAGAGAAATGTCTCTTTTTTGTCAAATCCACAAACATGTCACCTAGGAATGAAAATTATGCATGGAATTGCAAATTTAGTGTAATAAAAGAAAAAAGACAAACCGGTCATATTATTTAGTCATGCTTCACTACTTAGGAACACCTATTTTATTACTTTGTAAGATTTACGTGAATAATTGACGATAAGTGGTTCGATTCAATGACAGTGAGAGATGTTGGTAATGGGAACAAAACATTTTTTTGAGGGACATTTAGTTGGGGAGTGAGAATTTTGTTGATAAATACCTTAGGTTGTTTATGACTTTTGTTTAGAGAGAGAATAAAATTTGCGAGTTGGATAAGTAAATTGATGGGGTGTGAACTTGGGATTTTGAGTGGCACAGACAACATTTTTTATGGGAAGAAGAACAATTGAACATACTACTATCGGAATTGAACAGTTTTTGCATGAGACAACATTGTAGGGACTCTTAACTCTGGCATGGTGAATTAGACGGCTCGTACTCAGTAAAATCGGCTTATGGTGGATTTTGTGAACTTTTGGGCGAAAATGTAGAGGTTGACATTCTATCCATTTCTTGGAAGATGAAGGTACCTCCGAAGATTAATTTTTTTTACTGTGGAGAGTGTTTAGGAATAAACTACCCACTGGGCAAATTTTGTGGGATTAATTTAGAAACTGTCGATCATCTTCTATTTTGGTGCCCAGTTATTACAGAAGTTTGGAATATATGCTATAACTGACTTCATTTATCCGTGGTACTCCCTTGATTGACAGTTGATCACTTTCATCAACACAATATAGTGGGAGCCAACAACATGCATCATGGGCGAGTAATTGTATTTTGGCATATGTTGGATCATATATTTTGATTGTATGTATTTTGTATAGCTTTTCGCGGGTACAGGGGTTGATTTTCATATAGGAATGAAACTTGCAGAATTAGACTTACATTGGGGTAGATTATTTTGGTGGAATTCATTTTTTGGTAGAAATTATGTGTCTTTGTTGCCTCTAGATATAATTGTATTTGACTATAACTAGTGATTACAACAGAGATACATATCATATATCGGGGAGGGTTGAGACAATATGTTATTGTACCATGGGTACTCCTGATACCTTTTGTATCTTTTCACATATTTACATACATATATAGACATATATTTTGTTGAGAAAAAAAAACTTTGATTTTTTTAAAAACCAAAAATATGTTTTTAGTATTGTAACGTATACTTTTTGTTCTTATAATTTTTTTAATTTATTTTTCATTCTATAAGTTTTAAATGTGTTGTTTTTTGGCTTGGAGTTATGTTTGCATATCCAAACATATATGTTTGATGTTTTTTTTTTTAGCACCTCCCACATTATTTATTTCACTCTTACTTTTATTATTACACCTCTCATTTTACTTTTTTGCACCTCCACATTTTAAGTTTCTACTTCTTAATTTTTAATTTTTATCTTTTTTTTTTTTTCAAAATTTTCAAGATATTCCTCTTCTTTTTCATATTTTTAAAAGTTTCATTATTTTTCAAATTTGGCTTAATTGTAACTTTCATTCCTCTGGTTTTTTGAAATGACAATTTTTATCCCCATGTTTTAAAAGTGAATAATTGGGTTCTCTTGGTTTCAAAAACGCACAAATTAATCCCTCCATCTATTTTAAAGAGTTGACTGTTAGTTTTAACGTTAACTTTGTCTACTTAATATTTTTGAATTAACAATAATGATCCATATTTTTTCGAATTAATAATAATAGCCCAACACTCTTCTCCCCCTCTCCAGAATCCTAAAATTTTTTTCCTTACTGTTTTGAAGTCTCCTCTCCTTTTAACCTTCGAGACCCAACGATCTCACCTCCCTTCTCCTCTCCTCTTCTCCTTCCTTTCAGTGTTCGCTGCGTGAGCCATCGAAGTTGAAGGAGAAGGCGTCGTGGAGGTCATATGTCGCGAAAGTCTCATGGTGGTCGCACAAAGGTTACTTAGTGGTCATGCAGAGGTTGCGCAGTGGTCACGTGGAGGCTGCGTGGTGGTCACGCGGTGGTTGTGTGGTGGTTGCACGGAGGTCGCATAGAGGGCTTGCGGTGGTCGCGCGGAAGTCGCTCGGAGGAGAAGAGGAGAGGAGAAGGGAGTCGAGGTAGTGGTCTCAGAGGAGGAGAAGAGGAGATGAGACTTCAGAATAGTGAGGGGGGAAATTTAGGGTTCTAGAAAGGAGGAGAAGAGTCTTAGGCCATTATTGTTAATTCAAAAAAATATGGGTCATTATTGTTAATTCAAAAAAATTAAGTAGATAGAGTCAACGTTAAAACTAACGATCAACTCTTAAAAATAGACGGAAGGACCAATTTTTTGCATTTTTGAAACTAGGAAGACTTGTTCACTTTCAAAATATGGGGATGAAAATCGTTATTTCAAAAAATTAGGGGGATGAAAATTGCAATTAAACCTTAAAATTTTTAAGGCATTATTCTTGTTTGACTTACTTTCAATTTTGGTTCCCTAATTTTTCAAATCCATGATTTTTGTCCCTCTAGTTTTAAATTGACAATTTTGATCCTTTTAATTTTAAAAATTGGGAATTTTGGTTCCCTTGATCGATTACTAACTAATAATTGAGATTAATATAGTTATTGAGTTAATTAAAAATTAATTTAAATTTATTAAAAAACTATATTCATTTTTTACATAAAGAAAAAATAATAAAAAAATTAAAAAAATCATTTTTAATATTAAAAAAATATTATTTACCAATCATTAAAAAAATAATAATAAAAGAAAACACTTTTAATTATTTCAATAATTAATAATTTTTATTTAATTTATAATTAACTTAATAACTCTATAATCATAACTATTAACTAATAAGTGATTAGGAGGACCAAAATTACCTATTTTTAAAACAAAAGGGACAAAATTTGCCAATTTAAAATGAGGGGGAGCAAAATCATGGATTTGTGAAACTAGGGAATCCAAAATTGCAATTTTGCCTTATTATTTTTCATATTTTCCAATTTTCCTTTTTTAAGAATTTACAAGACAATTACTTTTTTTTTTCATACTTCTTGAAATTTTCAAATTTTTATCATATTCTTTTTTTTTTCATAGTTGAAAATTTTTAAGACATTACTCTTATTTTTTCCGATTATCAAATTTTTAATGCATTCATCTTGTTTTTTTTTTTTTTTTTTTATGTTTCTAAAAATTTTATATTTTCAAATGTTAAAAAAATATTTAAAAACAAGTGAAATGTATTGAAAATATGAAAAAAAAAGAGAGTAATGTCTTGAAAATATGAAAAAATAGAAATTTTAAAAATATAAAAAAAACTAGTGTAATGTCTTGAATTTTTTTAAAAAATATTAAAAAAACAAGTGAAATGTCTTAAAATTTTCAAAATAACAAAAAAAAAAAAAAACAGGAATGTTTTGAAAATTTGAAAAATATAATTTTTTAAAATATGAAAAAACAAGAATAATGTATTTAATATTTTTGAAAAAAAGAATAATTTAAAAATAATGAAAAAAACATGTGGAATATCTTGAAAAATAAAATAAAATGAAAATTTTGAAAATATGAAATTTTTTTTAACATATTAAAAATAAGTGGAATGTCATGAATATTTGAAAAATATGCAAAAAAAAGTACAACGTCTTGAAAATATTAAAAAAAATTGAAAATTTAAAAATATGAAAAAAATTGTAATGTCTTGAAATTTTTGAAAAAATGTTTAATTTTTTAAAAATATATAACAAAAAGTGTAATATCTTGAAAATTTTAAAAAACATTTAAAAAAGTGGAATATCTTAAAAATTTGAAAAAATTGAAAATTTGAAAAGTATGAAAAAATAACTGTAATGACTTGAATTTTTTAAAAATAAATTAAAATTTTAAAAAATAATAAATAAACAAGTAAAATGTTTTGAAAAATTGAAAAAAAAAAAACAAATGGTATGTTTGGAAAAATGTTAACAAGCAAGTGCATTGTCTTGAAAATTGGAAAATTCAAAAAATATTTAGAACCAAGTGGAATATCTTAAAATTTGAAAAAAAATAATAAAAATTTGAAAAATATACAAAAACATGAGTAATGTTAGGTAAATTTGAAAAAAAGAAATATTATTTCGAAAACCTAGAGATTTATGATTTCATTTATGAAATTTAGAATTTTATTTATGAAACCCTAAATAGTATGAGTTTCAATTTATGATTTCATTTATGAAATCCTAAATATATATAGTGAAATTTAGTGTGTCATTAATGAATTCCTAAATATTCAGTGTTTTATAAATGAAACCATAAATTGAAACCCTATATATTCAGGGTTTTGTAAATAAAAGATTAAATCAAAACCCTAATATTTAGTGTTTCATAAATGAAAGTATAATTATATAGGATTTTATTAATGCAACCTTAAATTTCACTATAATTAAAACATTAAATAATTAGGATTTCGTCAATAAAACTCCAATTAATTAGGATTTCATAAATGAAATAAAAAATTGAAACCATAAATATTTATTATTTTTTTAAACAAAACCCTTAATTAAAACCATAACTATTTAAGATTTCATAAATTAAACCTTAATTAGGAATTCGTTAATGAAATCATAAATATTTAAGGTTTCATTAATGTAGTCTAGATTTCATCTTAAATATTTAATATTTCATAAATGAAACTGTAAATCAAAATTTAAATATTGAAGGTTTCCGAAATGAAACTCTAAACCTTAATTATTTACGGTTTCATTAATGAAACCTTAAAATGAAACCCTGAATACTTATGGTTTTGTTAATAAAATTCTAAATATTTAGTGTTTCATTCATAAAACACTAATAATTTAATGTATCATTAATAAAATCGTAGATTTCACCTTAAATTAAAACTCTAAATATTTAGAGTTTTGATAAATGAAACCCTTAACTAAAACCAAACATATGAAGGATTTGATAAACGAAACCTCAATTATTTAAGTTTCATCAATGAAACCATAAATATTTAAGGTTCTATTAATGAAGCTTAAATTCCATCCTTAATAATAAGGGTTTAATAAATGAAACCATAAATATTTAAGATTTTACAAATGAAACTTTAAATTTAGCCCTAAATTGAAATCCTAAATATTTACTATTTCATAAATAAAACAAAAAATATTTAGTATTTCATTTATAAAATCGTAAATATTTAAGATTTAAATAAATTGAAACCTTAGTATCTAGGTTTCATGAATGAAATGTTATTTTGAAACCATAATTATTTAAAGTTTCATAAATAAAACATTAAATCGAAATCCTAAATATTTAATGTTTTATTAATAAAATTTTAAATTAAAACTCTGGATAATTAGGAATTCATAAATAAAATTCTAAATATTTAGGATTTCAAAAATCATTTAGGGTTTCATGAATGAATCCGTACATTGAAATCCTAAATATTTAATGTTTCATAAATAAAAACTTAAATACTTAGGATTTCATTTATAAAATCCTAAATATTTATTGTTTAAATAAATTGAAACCTTAAATATTTGAGGTTTCATAATTGAAACCATATATCGAAAACCTAAATATTTAAGGTTTCATTAATGAAACTCCAATTCTTTAAGGTTTCATTAATGAAACCATAAATCTTTAAGGTTACATTAATGAAGCCTAAATTTCACCTTTAATAATTAGGGTTTCATAAATGAAACTATAAATATTTAAGATTTTACAAATTAAACTTTAAATTTAATCTTAAATTGAAATCCTAAATATTTAGTGTTTCATAAATAAAACTTTAAATATTTAGTATTTCATTTATAAAATCTTAAATATTTAGGGTTTAAATAAATTAAAATCCTTAATATTTAGGGTTTCATAAATGAAATATTATATTGAAAGCTTGATTATTTAGGGTTTCATTAATAAAATCCCAATTATTTATGATTTCATTAATGAAACCATAAACCTTCATTATTTAAGGTTTCATTAATGAAACCCTAAGCCTAATTATTTACAGTTTTTTTAATGAAACTTAAATTGAAACCTTGGTTACGTATGATTTTGTTAATAAAATCTACATAATTAGGGTTTCATTAATGAAACCTTAATAATTTAGGATTTCATTAATGACATCTTAAATTTTACGCTAAATTGAAATCCTAAATAATTAGAATTACATAAATAATAATTTAAATATTTAGGGTTTTGATAAATGAAACCCTTTATTGAAACCATAAATTGTAAGGGTTTGATAAATGAAACCTAAATTATTGAAATTATCATTACCAAAACCTTAAATTTAAACCCTAAATATTTAGGGTTTCATTAATGAAACCATAAATCTTTATAGTTTCATTAATGAAGCCTAAATTTCACCTTTAATAATTAGGGTTTCATAAACGAAACCATAAATCGAGACCATAAATATTTAAGATTTCACAAATGAAACTTTGAATTTAACCCTAAATTAAAATCTCACATATTTAGTGTTTCATAAATGAAACCCTAAATATTTAGTATTTCATTTATAAAATCCTATAAATTTCAGATTAAAATAAATTGAAAACCTTAATATTTAGGGATTTATGAATGAAACCTTATATTGAAACCTTAATTATTTAGGATTTCATAAATAAAATATTAAATTGAAACCCTAAATATTTTAGATTTCATTAATAAAACCTTAAATTTAAGCTTAAATTGAAACCTTGGATAATTAGTGTTTCGTAAATAAAATGTTAAATATTAGGGATTTCATAAATAAAATCGTAAATTGAAACCCTAATTATTTAGGGTTTCATGAATGAATTCGTATATTGGAATCTTAAATATTTAATGTTTCATAAATAAAACCTTAAAAATTTAGGGTTTCATTTATGAAATCCTAAATATTCATTGTTTAAATAAATTGAAACCTTAAATATTTGGGGTTTTATAAACAAAACAATATATTGAAACCTTAAATATTTAGGTTTTCATAAATAAAATCCTAATTATTTAGGGTTTCATTAAAGAAACCATTAACTCTAATTCTGTAGGGTTTCAATAATGTAACACTAAGCCTAATTGTTTACAATTTCATTAATGAAACTTAAATTGAAACCTGTTTACTTATGTTTTTCTTATTAAAACCCTTAATAAGTAAGGTTTCATTAAACAAACCCTAATAGTTTAGGGTTTGATTAGTGACACCTTAAATTTCATCCTAAATTGAAACCCTACATATTTAAAGTTTTGATAAAAGAAACCATTTATTGAGATCATAAATATTAAGGATTTGATAAACAAAACCTCAATTATTTAGAGTATCATTAATGAAACCCTAAATATTTAAGATTTCATTAATCAAACTATAAAAGCCTAAATTTCACCCTTAATAATTAGGGTTTCATAAATCAAACCATAAATATATATATATATTTAAAATTTCACAAATGAAACTTTAAATTTAACCATAAATTGAAATCCTAAATATTTAGTATGTCATAAATCAATCCCTAAATATTTAGTATTTCATTTATAAAATCCTAAATATTTAGGATTTAAATAAATTGAAACCCCTTAATATTTAGGGTTTCATTAATGAAACCTTAATTATTTAAGGTTTCATAAATAAAACATTAAATTGAATCGTTAAATTTTTAGGTTTCATTAATAAAATCTAAAATTTAACCTTAAATTGAAACCCTGGATAATTATGGTTTCGTAAATAAAATCTTAAATATTTAGAGTTTCATAAATGAATTCTAAAATTGAAACCCTAATTATTTAAGGTTTCATGAATGAATTTATATATTGAAATCCTAAATATTTAATGTTTCACAAATAAAATCTTAAATATTTAGGGTTTCATTTATAAAATTCTAAGTATTTATTGTTTAAATAAATTTAAACACTAAATATTTAAGGTTTTAGAAATGAAACTATTTATTAAAACCCTAAATATTTAGGGTTTCGTAAATAAAATCATATATCTAAAATATAAATATTTAGGGTATCATGTAGAAACCCTTAAATTAAAACCCTAGTTATGTATGATTTTGTTAATAAAACCCTTTATAATTAGTGTTTCATTAATCAAACCCTAATAGTTTAGGATTTTATGAATGAAACCTTAAATTTTATTCAAAATTGAAACCCTAAATATTTAGGGTTTCATAAATAACAATCTAAATACTTAGTGTATTGATAAATGAAACCCTTTAATTAAACTATAAATATTAAGGGTTTGATAAGCGAAATTTGAATTATTTAGAGTATCATTAATGAAACCCTTAAGATTTATGGTTTCATTAATGAAACATAAATTTCACTCTTAATTATTAGGGTTTCATAAATGAAACCATAAATCGAGATCATAAATATTTAGGATTTTACAAATGAAACTTTAAATTTAACCCTAAATTGAATCTTAAATATTTAGTGTTTTATAAATAAAACCCTAAATATTTAGTATTTCAAAATAAAATAAAAAAATATTTAGGATTTAAATAAATTGAAACCCTTAATATTTAAGGTTTTAGGAATGAAACCTTAATTATTTAGGTTTTCATAAATAAAACATCAAATTGAAATCCTAAATATTTTAGGTTTTATTAATAAAAGATAAAATTAAAACCCTCGATAATTAGGGTTTTGTAAATAAAATCTTAATTATTTAGGGTTTCATAAATGAAACCTAAAATTGAAATCGTAAATATTTATTATTTTGAGAAACGAAATCATTAATTGAAACCATAGCTATTTAAGGTTTGATAAACGAAACCTCAATTATTTAAGGTTTCTTTAATGTAGCCTAAATTTTATCATAAATATTTATGATTTTATAATTGAAACCACAAATCGAAATTATAAATATTGAATGTTTCCTAAATGAAACCTTAAACCTTAATTATATATGGTTTCATTAATGAAACCTTGGATACTTATGGTTTTGATAATAAAATCCTAAATATTTAGTGTTTCATTCATAAAACCCTAATAGTTTAGTATATCATTAATGAAACCTTAAACTTCATCCTAAATATTTAGGGTTTTGATTCATGAAATCCTTAATTGAAACCATAAATATTAAGGGTTTGATAAACGAAACCCTATTATTTAAGGTTTCAATAATGAAACCAAAAATATTTAGGGTTTCATTAATGAAGCCTAAATTTCACCCTCAATAATTAAGGTTTAATAAATGAAACCATAAATTGAAATCATAAATATTTAAGATTTTTTTAATGAAACTTTAAATTTAACCATAAATTGAAATCGTAAATATTTATTATTTTATTAATAAAACCCAAAATATTTAATATTTTATTTATAAAATAGTAAATATTTAGGATTTAAATAAATTGAAACCCTTAGTATTTAGGGTTTCATGAATGAAACATTGTACTGAAACCTTAATTATTTAGGATTTCATAAATAAAACATTAAATCGAAATTCTAAATATTTATTAGGGTTTCGTAAATAAAATCCTAAATATTTAAGGTTTCATAAATGAATCTTGTACATTGAAATCCTAAAATCCTAAATATTTAATGTTTCATAAATAATACCTTAATATTTAGGGTTTCATTTATAAAATTCTAAATATTTATTGTTTAAATAAATTGAAATCCTAAATATTTGAGGTTTAATAAATGAAATCATATATCAAAAACCTAAATATTTAGTGTTTCATTAATAAATCTCCAATTCTTTAGGGTTTCATTAATGTAACTATAAATCCTAATTATTTAAGATTTCACAAATGATACTTTAAATTTAACCCTAAATTGAAATCTTAAATATGTCGTGTTTCATAAATAAAACTATAAATATTTAGCATTCCATTTATAAAATCCTAATTATTTATGGTTAAATAAATTGAATCACTTTATATTTAGGGTTTCATAAACGAAACCTTGATTATTTATGGTTTCATAAATAAAACATTAGATCGAATCTCTAAATATTCAGGGTTTCATTAATGAAATCTTAAATTGAAACCCTGAATAGTTAGGTTTCGTAAAAAAATCTAAAATATTTAAGATTTCATAAATGAAACCATAAATTGAAACCCTAATTATGTTTGATTTCATGAATGAATCTGTATATTTAATGTTTCATAAATAAAACCTTAAATATTTAAAGTTTCATAAATGAATTTATAGATTGAAACCCTAAATATTTGGGATTTCATAAATAAAACCCCAATTATTTAGGGTTTCATTAATGAAACTATAAACCCTAATTATTTAGGGTTTTACCTTAAACCTAATTATTTAATATTTCATAAATAAAACATTAAATCAAAGCCCTAAAATATTTTGGGTTTCATAAATAACCTCTAAATATTTAGGATTTTGATAAATGAAACCCATAATTTGAACCATAAATATTTAAGGTTTCATTAATATTTAGGGTTTTGTTAATGAAACTCTAAATATTTACAGTTTTATGTATAAATGAAATCCTTTCAATTTAGGGTTTCATAATTATTTAGGATTTCATAAATGAAATTCTTAATATATATAAATAAAATAATAAATTAAAACTTTAAATATTTAGGATTTTATAAATTAAACCATAAATTAAAAACCTGAATATTTTGGTTTCATAAATGAAACCCCAGTATTATGGTTTAATTAATGAAGCCCAAAATATTTAGAGTTTCATAAATAAAATCCTATATAAAAAACCTCAATATTTAGGATTTCATAAATGAAACCTTAAATTAAAATTATAAATATTAGGACTTCATAAATGAGACTAAGTTATTTCGGGCTTTATCAATGAAACTATAACTTAAAATCCTAAATAATTAATGTTTAATGAAACCCTAATTATTTTGGATTCCATAAAGTGAAACCATAAAAAACCTTAAATTTCACAATAAATATTTAAGATTTTCTAAATGAAACCTTAAATCTTAAATAATTTATGAAACACTATATTGCACACTAAATATTTAGTGAAATTATATTGTATCCGAATAATGTATCCGAATACTAAATATAGAATTTACTGTGAAACATGTTATTTTCTAGTTCGGAATGTGAATTATGAAATAGTACCGTGTGTGTGGTTGCTATGTCGTGGTCATATACATCAGCATCGTCACATTCCTTGTGTTCTCTCCTTTATTCTGTGTCGTCTCTTTGACACTCATTCCCAACTTACCTGGTAGTGACATATCTTGCGGGTGCAAGTGGGCCTTGCCTTAGTCAGTGAGTGACACATCTACATCGAGAAGCCTTAATTGATAAATATTATTCACTAGAACATAGGATAGCAATTAACATAACAAAGTATTCAAGAAAGCACAAATTCCTTTATTTCTTTCTTCCCTTTCAGGGTTCGGGTTCCTTATCAGCAGCATCCAAATAACCATAACACAGATGGCCAGTTAATGCCACATTCAAGATAAACCAGATTCAGATGTCTCAATTACAACAATAGTTCTGCTCCCATCACTGGGAATTCAGCCTCTGAAAATCCACCAACTGGTAAAGATCACCTCGTCTTTGCTTAGTTACAGGGAGATTTGTCCTGAATAATGTAATGAAAATAATTAATAAGATTATTATGACGGTCAATCAAAAGCAAAACATGTGAAGCAAAGAAAACCTTCTCTGCTCCAATATTGAATAATCAATTTCTGCTATGATGATTGCCTCCTCATGTTCTGTAGTAGCCAGAACCTCTCCAAACTGCAACATTGATAATATATTCCACAGTAAGTACTGACAATTAAAGATATTTCCCTTTCTATTTGTTAAGAAAACTCAAAATATAATCAGTACTCGAGGAAAGCTGTTTATGAAGGATCTACTTACTGGTCCAACAAGAGTGGAGTGGCCCCAAGCTACATAACCAGATCCAGTATCCCGGGCAGGTGAACAGGTAGCCACATATAACTGTCAGTATAAAATTTTCGTAAGTTAAGCTTAAAAATTTGCAATTCACATTTTACACAATGATTAATATGGTTTGCCTCGTAGGAATATAGAGAAACCCCTAACCATACCCTTCTTTAATCATTGATTGATCACACAATCAACTGCATCAATCTAATAGAACTGGATCAGAGATAAGAAGGAAAAAAATGGAAAATTTATTCAAATCAACCCCACTTTGTAGTTCAGTAGCCTGCCATTTGTTCCGCTACCACCACTATACTAAACTGCCACAACACAGCTATAAGGTGCTATAGTGCGCAATTTAAAACCCTGGCAGTTACTGTTATTAATTAATCTTTATGAATCTAATGTTGTGTTACCACTCTTCTTCCTGCTGTAAATCTTCTTAATGGGTGGTTTACTAACACAATCCCAACAATTCAACTGTAAAATACTGAGATGTGCAGGAGTCATGGAGCTTTCTCAAAATGCATTGCTCATGTGTGGTTAATCAATCTAAGATTCCAAGTGGCTAGATCAGACTTTATAGCATGTTTTGGCTATATGTAAAATATGTGCATCAAGTTGCAAAATTACACCAAATAAGGTTAACACGAGCTACAAATAGTAGCTTCTCTTATAATGTGTGGATCACATTTGATGCAAAGCATATTCAAACACTGTAGGAATGTAAGGTAGCATATGCTTTCAAGAACTTATCACACATCTACTATAATTTCCTAGCGGGGTTGGGGGGTTTTGATTTCTCATTCACAGTGCATGTATCTATCAACTCAAAGCCTCTGTTTCAAGCCTATTATTTGGTTCATCCATCAAGAACTGCACTAAATAAATAATAAATAGATAAAAACGATTAGATGATTTCAAATTTTATATACTTTTAAATTAAAATGTAAATGTATAAAAGCCACATAAGTTCAAAGGGGGCATTACCTGATTATCTGTGGCCCTGCATGTTAAGAAGCAAAACACAATTTAGCAATGGAATGTTGATTACTAATTACTGCTTAGTCATAAATATTTTATAAGTGTTAAAATAAAAAAACGTTTGCAGTACCAAAGATAAGGAAGAGCCAAAAGAGAGAAATGGAAGCAAAACAAGGTAACCCAAATGTATATTCTAACTTTAATATGACCACTAGTTTTGCATAATTTCTACAACCAAGGTTATATTTGTCAATAAATTCCTATTACAAATGATAAATATAGTTCAGAAAACTATCAGTCCAATTTAGTGGATGTAGTTAGTGCAAAAACCCAGTAAACAATCAAGTTTATTGAGGTTGTTTCCAGACAATAACAGGCATGCAAATTATTGTCTTGAATATGTTTTCAATCTTTGAAAACATGACGTCTTTTCATGTTTAGTCCTAGATTTAACAAAAAATAGTGTGGCTTTAGTTCCTCACTTGTCACTAGGGACTAAAAGTGCACAGTATTTATAATTTTTAAGGACTAAAAAAGTAAAAATAAATAAAATTTAATAAGTATTAATTTCAAATACCATTTTTGGTATAAAAAATATATTGGGCCTTATTTGGACATGAATATATTACTTGAAACTTACAAGACTAGATAGGGTTATAAAATTGAAACGAAACACTAGTACAACATGTGATACAAATTGTTAAATGTTTCATAAGTTGTATCCATTACTACCTTGCCCTCTGCAATAACTCCCAATGTAATGGTCCAGTTGTCATGTTAAATGCCCCGGGATAGCAGAGTAAGTGAGCACCTGAAGTCAAAAGCTGACTGATACCATAAGTTTGCCATAGCTTAGAACAAGAAATAACAATAATAATAGTTGTTTGGATTTGAAAACAAATCAACACAACTGGATAACTAGTCTCAAGTGACCTTCTATGTTACAGCCTATACAAAAAAGAGGAATAATTGACAGATATCATAATAAAGGGAATGAAATATCATACCAAGAAATATGGATTTGAAATTTCTTTTAGTTTATTCCTGAAATAAGAAGTACACAGGCAGTGTTGCCCAATGTATGTGAACCAATCTCTCTTCCACCCCCAAAAAATCAAAATTGCTACTCTAGGACTATGATGCTAATGGCACTTAGGAGGCATGGGTAAAACACTCTGGAGAACTCAAAATCATAGTCAACCAATCAAAAGTAGACCAAGATTAATTGTTTCCAAGCATATTACTGGGAAAGACAAACCTCTAGCAGCATATATCATTGCTAGTTCTGGAAATCGAATGTCATAACAGATGCCTATGCCAATGCGTCCAACCTCTGCATGAATATAAATAAAGAACATGTGTATAAATAAAGAATGATTGTATGGGAAGCCTATATTACAAGGTTGCTTTCTTTTGTCTTCAGTTTCATTTGGTAAAAAGTAAAAACTAGACTACAAGAATAATAATTAGTTAAAAAAAGTGCACACATTATTCTCACCTTCTGTATTAATGTCCTGATTACTTAATAATTGTTTCCTCTTTCATATCCCACATACACACAAACACGAGAAGCCAGAAATACATAAAAAAAACATGTAATCTGAACAAGTGATATAATTAACAAAATTTCTTATCGTAGAGGCATTCAATCTCTAATTGTTCATAAGATAGCCTAGCATGTAAGTTTAAGATGAGCCATGGCCCATGGAAAAGTATAAGAAGCCCCTCATTATTAGCATCAGATCTGAACTTTAAAGTTTAAACTCAAAATATACAATTCTCATGTACATGACAAGAAACATGATAGTAGAACAAAAGACAGCATCACAGCTTAAAAATCACATGAGTTTGAATGTGCGATGAAAGAACATGTTAGACCTGTGTCGACAATTGTGGGAGTCTCCCCAGCAGTAAGAGTTTTAGATTCAATGAAAGTAATCTTTCCAGGGATGTCAATATCAAAAAGATGTATCTTGCGGTGCTTGGCTAGTAGGCTTCCGTCGGAGCCAAAGACGCAACAAGTATTGTACAAGCGACCTCCAGAACGTTCTGGAATTGAACCACCAACGATGGTGATTTTCAAGAGACGAGAGAGTTCGGATAGCATGGAAATGGAAGGAGAAGCACCAGCGTCAATATCCTCAGCGTAGACGGGGAAACTGTCATTGGAATAAGGACTGTTCCAAATTTCCTGATAAAACAGAACAAGGTCACACGAGTTTGAGTTGGAGCATATCATTACACAGATCACTTTGATACTCACGGGCAAAAGAACGAGCTGGGCTCCCTTGGATGCAGCATCCTGAATGGCGGTTCGGGCGTGGGCGATGTTCCTGTCTTTGTCGGGGGTGACGGAGAGTTGACAGAGCCCGATTATGAACTGAAACGGAACAAACAAACAAAGCACGTGACTGTGACTACGACTACGACGACGGCGTTAGTGGAAGAAAGAGATAGAGAGAGTGAGCTTGCCTTGGAGAGAGGGGGAGGGGGCAAGGGAATGGCGGGAGGGGCGCGGGCTTGTTCGGAGTGCAAGGATGCGGCGGCCATGACTGGAGAATGGCGGGGATTGGAGGAGGGAAAGCGAGAGAGAGAGCGAAGGAAGAAGGGGTTGGAAGTGGGAGGAGAGCGGTGGTGGTGGTGGAGATTGAAAGATTTCAAGTTAAGCAGCGACGATATTGATAGTGTGGATGCTTTCATTTTCCAAACCCTTCCTTAGCTTCAATTTCAGGTCAGCGCTCACCGGATTGGGGAGACGGAACCTACCAAATCAAACGGTTCGGGTCCCGCAATTACATTATCGGGTCTCATTGCTCGTTGGCTCGTTGTCGTTGCCTTACATGAGTTAAAAATAAGATGGTTTGTGATACACATAATTCCGTCTTTCAAGAAAATTTATTAAAAAAAATGAAAATAATTTTTTTTCATTTTAAAATATTTTTTAATTTCTTTTTTACTTGTTTACTCTTCTTTTTAGCAATTTGATTATCATAGTTTTATCTATTCTTCCTCTTTCGTTACAACCTAACTCTATCTTCCTCTACTTTCTCTCTTCTTTTATGAGCATTGAGTATCTTACCCTTCCTCTTCCTCTATCGTTGTCCTTACCTCTTATTCATCTCTTTCTTGTGACCACCCTTACCCCCTCTTCTTCCTTCAACCACTCTCATTTTCAGATAGCATCGTAGAGTTGGAAGGTTTCGGGATGGACCCATATGAGATTGTTGTGATTGCTGCTATTTTAGTGTGCGTGGCTTGGAGTCCTTGAGTTCGGAAGAAAGATTTAGGTGTTCATTCTTCAACATGACCGTTGCGACTTTCAATACGACTGTGGTCACCCTGCAGCATAGCACCACGACCATGCCTATCTGAAGTTTCTTAACTTTATGATTAACACAATCGTATTGATCTTAATTTCAGTCATTTTAATTGTAACACAACCGTGTTGATTTGTAGTACGGTTGTGTTGGACTTTTTATTTAAATATAAGAAACTCGAACATCGAAAAAAAAAAAAAAAAAAAAAAAAAAGACACATTTTTTTTTTATGATTTTGGACTTCATAGAAACTCATATTAGTTTTTTGTGTTTAAATTTAAAATAAGGAATAAAAAATTACTTTTGTCTGCTTCAAAATTCTGTGGTCTGTTTTCAATCTGGTCTATATCAAATTTAATAAAAAAAAATAGAAAAGAAAAAGTAAACATAGAGTAAAGGGTTTAAAAGATATCAATATAAAATGCAAAAACAAGATTAAAAATGATAAATGGATGGACAGAGGGGGAGGTAATAGCTTATAAAAACTAGGTTAAATATGAAACTAACATTATTTAAAAAATAAACAAGATGAAAATGGATAAAAATAATGATTTTCTATAAATGATATTTTGATAATAAAAAATAATATAAAAATAGAAAGGGGTGTATATTACTTCATTAAGGAAGGTAAATATATCATCGGTCAAATAAGATATAGGCCAATTTTTTTTAGTCTTGCAAAATTTTTAGGTTGTTTTGGTCCTTTATATCATCGATAATGACTCAAAACAAAAATAAAAATTTATTAGGAAACCAGAATAATGCAAAAAAAGAAATTCAAGAAATCAACAAAATTTGGATATCTCTAAGAGACCTAAGACTTATTTTTAAAAATATATTATATTTAAAAATATTCTTATTTAAAATTAACTATTCATTTATAATAGTAAGTGAATATATTTAAAAATATTCTTGTTTTTTTTTGGTACATAAAAAGTCAACAATTTTAAGAGCGTGTTTTTTTTTATGAATAAAGAAATTAAAAAATGGCACTAAGACCTACAAAAGAAAGTGTTTGAGGCATCAGCAACTAAATAATTCGAAGCTGAAGCTGGACAATAATTTAATAAAATAAACAGGGAGAAGGATTTGACTCTTGACTTAGCAAGAATGTTTGTCACATTATTTTCTTACCTAAGCGTATGCTTGAAGCTAATATTCCAAGGTAGTTGTATGTAATCACGAATGACCGAAACCACACTTGCATGAGGATGAACAACGTCGAGCCCCTCAATGATGAATTTCAGAGAAGTGGTGGAATCCGTCTCACAAATAACATTAGAGAAACCTTTTGTATGGACAAGTTTAATGCCATGGAAAATAACACACAGCTCAACGGTAGTGTTTGAAGTAAAACCACAATTACCCATATAACCTGTGATCCAAACCCGTGATCCAATTGCTTGCAAAATCTCGTAGAACGCCACCAAAACCTTACAAGCCAGGATTACCAAAGGAACTACCGTCAGTATTGCGGAGGAGGTTTCTAGTTAACCAGTATTCTATTTGTTGAGGATGAGTTGGTCGAGCTGGTTGAGCTTGTTACTTTGACTAGATGTAGAAGATAACTTATCTAGTTATGCATATACTAGTCTGACCAAACTATGTGTGTATGGTGAATAACTTTTAATAGCGTGTTTAAAGTAGTGTAGAGAAATAAAACAAAATAAAATCGAATATAATAACATGGAGTAAAATAAAATTATCATTATCATTTAAAAAAAAATATTTTTCGTCGTTACACGCCACTGCTTCAGATAATTTTTCAAGTCTAATTGAAGGGACTTGACTTTCTGCATCAGCTAATAACTATCACTTGCACCTCTTACTCTCTTATATAATTCTCATGCATTTGTACATTGTTTTTCCACAGTTTTTATCGTTCACCAACGAATTATGTCTGAAACATTCCAAGTAGCAGCGGCGTCGCGACTACCATACCATCACCATACACACATTTCCATTTTCCCCACACCCGAAGCAACAATTTTGTCTCTCCAATCCATCCATTCTGATTTATAAATAAACACATCTATCTATGAATCTATAAAATAGATAAATGGGATATCATTTTTGGTAACCATTTTGATCTCTACGTTTTTAGACCATTATATCCTTAGTTGTATTACATAAATAAATAACAAATAATTTTGTTTTATGACTTTATCGTAATTTTACTTTGGTTTGGAATATAAATAATGGTGTAACTAACCATAATTTTGTAACCTCCCATCCATGACTTATTAACTTCTAAATTGCAACCTTATAACTGTTGCAACTCGTAATATCTTTTTGTTACCAAAATCTTCTTCTTTCTTTTGTGGAACTCTCACTTCCTTAATTTCTTTTATCCTTGTTCCTTCATTTTTTTCTCTCTATCATGTAAGTTATTTTTCTTTATGTGTGTTTTGTTACTTTTTTTTTTAGAGGTACCTTCATGCAACAAAACCAGTTAGCATGTTCTGGGTGAGCATGAAAATGGAAAGGTGTAATAATCTGAGGAGTTGGAATACTTAATTTTATCTTTGATTCATTCATTCTTTTTATTTTCTTTTGATTTAACGATTATAATAATTAATACTCATTTTCTATTTTAACATGATAGGGTTGATAATACCTTTTTAATTGTTATCTCATGTGAATACATTATGTATAAATACTTTCTTTTACTTAAGTATGTATAATTGTTTAATTTGAATGTGTTTTTCATTTATTAATGGCTTTATTTCCTTGATGTTTATTAGTGAATGATGTGATGACAAATTGAAGGGTTACAACTTACAAGGTATATCGATGAAGGGATCCAAGTCAAATTAACCAGGTTGAATGTGAATGAAATGTGAACATATTATTATAGTTTGAAGATTCCTCAAGAATTTGCTTTTGTTTTCTCAAATTTATTTTGAAAGTTATATATTATTTGAATAGTTTTTTTTTTTTTTAAAGTCATTAATCAAGTTTAAGTTTACGTTTTTTTTTTTTTTAGAAACTTTAATTCTTAGATCAGACAATAAACCATTTTTGAATGATGTTATAATAATTTTGAGTTATCTTTTTTATTTTGCTCTTCAAAATTGCTAACTAATCTATTTGTTTGAAAATGTTCAAGTTTGGGTGCAAATTTTAAGTTGAAGAAGTGTATGCAAATTTTTAAAAAGAGAAAAAAATTTATGAACATATCAATGCAAGTTAAACAATGTTAGATATAACAAACAAAGGTCACTCATAACTTGAAATTTATATCTTCTCATCTTAGTCTTTTTTTATTTTTTCTCTTTCTTGATTTCCAATTCATTCACCTGATAATTATTTTTGGGATTTTATTCATTGAGTTTCTTTTTACCTGACAATAAATTATTTATTTTTGTAGTTTTAACATTTGTTTCTTGAATATGTATGTTTGATTGCATACTTTTAATTTGACGCATTGATTTTGTTTAAATCATTTATATATTGTACTTTAATAGGTATCTTTTATTGGAATAAATTGTTAATATGGACAGAAGGTTATAAGTTTTGATGAAATGTCATTGTTTAATATAAATGATGAATTTTAAGATTTGACTTCATAATTTATTATTTATTTTTTGAAAAATTTATTCCTAATATGTAATTGAGTGTATACTTTTAACAAAAAAAATAATTGAATATAAAAGAAGCATGTAGACTTTTACTCCAAAAATTATGAAGTTTCAATAGTATTACTTAATTAATCTTTACATAACATATGAATAAATATTATTCAACTTAATTAACTTTTTCATGAAATTATAAATGTGTTAATGCAAAATTAATAAAATTTTAAAATCACATATTTATTTTAATATAAGAAAAATGTGACTGCAAAATAGAAAAACAGAAACACACAAGATATAATACTATTATAATTTAGTAAAATATAAAATAAAAATACATATTTTTTTTATATCAAATTAATATAATAAAAAATACAATAATAACATAAAAATGAAGCACACATGTGGATAGCACCTGTTTTTGGCCGGTAATAATAATGACAACATCAACTATGAATTTATCCAAACATTGTTGCTAATGACCTCGAACATTTCTGTTTATCCAGTTAAGAACATAATGCACTGGCCCTTCAGAAAAAACAACAACAACAACTACAGAAGAAAAATGCTCCTTTTGACGTTGAACAGGGAAATAAGGAAATGTTTCGTTACTTGATCCAATGACCCAGGTTCAATTCATGGAGGGCAACAACAATAATAAGTTTCCCATTGGAGGAGATGTTCGCATGCATGCATTTGTTATTATTTTATGTTTTAGTATTTACTTTTCAATCTTTTAACTACTTTTTGTCTGCATTTATTAACCGATTTTTTTTTTTTTGCGGGTGCGGTGGTTAATGGTTATCATCAGCTTCCGCCACAGAACCATAGAAGAAATAAGGAGTTCCATAAAACATTACTCTAAAGAGAGGATTGACTCAGGGTTCGTTCTCGTGGAAGATCCGTCGTTCTCTGCCTTTTATGATGCCCTCTGCACTGGATTTGAGTGACTGAATATTCCAATGACGAAGATGATGAGTTGGGTCCACGTTGGTCTTCGATAATCTCTTTAATTAATTCCATGATTCTCACATTAACTAATTTTCTCTCTTTAACCATTCAATAGTTATGTTTGTAGCAAACGGCACCGAGCCCGAGAATGGAGGAGAGCCTTCAACTTCTAGGCCTAAACGTAATATGGCACTTCAGGTAATACTTAAGAATTCAAAGAAGGGTTGTGTTTGGTTGCATTAGTACTATAATTGTTTTGACTTTGGGTAGTTGTGTTTGTATTGCACAGAGGCAGAGAGTCCTAACGATGACACTGAGCAATATATTTAGGTAGTTTCTTCCATTTGACTATTAGTGCTGCAGCGGTTAAATTGGATCTATGCAACTCGGCCGTCAAGAAAATCTGCCGCAGAGGACAATTGAAACGATGACCTCAAAGAAAGGTTCAATTAATTTACTGTGAATTAATTAATTATCTCTATCCTTTGCTTAGGTGCAAAGCCTTGCGAGAAAGGTAAGAGTTCTCAGAAGAGCATTGAGTTCACCAAATCCAGTCGTGGAAATTAGGAGACTCCAACTAGAAGTATTAGACAATTGTGGTGGAGTTACTCCAACCGGAATTGAAATGCTCCAACTGGATGAAGAATTAGATTTTTTAAGACTTTATTGTTTACATTAGTTTTAAGACGGTGGTGAGTAAGTTGTTTGACATCATGGGTTTGTTTAAATTTATTATGTGAGATAATAAATTATTTTAATGAAATAAGTAATTATACGTATTTTTAATATATTTATTTAAACTATTTTGATTTAAAATAAATTATTTTTAATTTATTTAAAGAAACAAACTCTATTAATTTATGAAATAATATGATAATAACTTATTTTATAAATATCTATTCACTTATTTGCAAATGTTACATGAATTATCATCTCCATCTCCGTTTAAAAGTTCTACTATATTGTACTGTTTGATAAATTCATTCATGAGATATGATATATATCATTCAGGTTTATAAATTGTAAATTCAAGTATCAAACTTAGTTGGTTGCATTTTTGTGAATCGACGAATGATTAATATGTCCTAATTTTTATCATTGACAAATTTTTAAATGCATTATACTTTCAATAACAAATTTGACTATTTACTCTTTTCTTTTTTATCTATGTTATAATTTGCATTTCCAATAATTTCCTTACCTATTAAAAAAAGGAAAAAAGATAACTAATTTTATAAATATAAAATTTGTGCATTTGTTTGTTTGTCTTTATAAATTGGAAGTTAAACCGGAAAGTTGGACAAACTTTATCCTACCCACCATTTATTGAAAATAATAATCTCTTTCTGGTCCTGTTTGAAAAATGCACATGTTGTTTTCACTTTCAAGCTAAACAAACAAGAGAGATTTTATAAATGAACTTTTCTTGTCATTTGTATTAGTGCTTATTGATAAGAGTAATATTAATATGCACAAAAAGGAAGCAAATAACCTCTTCTATTTTTGGATATACACAAATACTAGTTGTTTTCATAAACAGAAAAATAATTTGCCGTCAGTAACGAGAAGGTGGAGCCGGCCATAGCTTGGCCTTATCGAGGAAGAGAACATGCTAAAAGCATATACAGAAACGTTAATTATTAAGAAACGTTCATCTGTCCATAATTAATATAAAGTAATTTTTGCTGAATTGGATCCAGTTTCATAGATGGTCAAATCCTGCTTCCTCTACTGGGAGGAGGGCATGGCTGCTTCTGATGAGGAGACATTTGTTTGCGTGAAACAAGTTAGGCAAGATGTGGTAGATGAATGGGATGAGAGCATGCCATTGCCAGGGGACATCATTGAAGGCTTTTCTGAGTACGATGATGGTGATGATTCCTTTTTACCGGTGAAGGCCAGTTCTGAGTTTAGTTCCCAGCTTGGTAAGATTAAGCCGCGTGTGGAACTCATAATGATACAGGTTAGAAGAGGTGACAGCTTAGTGAAGCTTCAAGTACGCATTGTGCACCAGAAGAAGGGTTCAATACTTCATAGGAAGTTTACTATCCAAGCTGCAACAGATCACAGACATATTGCAGATTTTGGGGATCTCACATTAGACCACTGCAATGAACTGCAGGGTACATGCTTAAGATACTAACTCTCTTTTGAATTTAATTAGAATATACTACTCATAATACAAATATTTGCAGAAATGAGCAGAAGAGTGAACAAGCGGGGAAGAGAATTCCGCAGAAGTGGGATCAAATATGACTGGAAGATGAAATTAGGAACCTATCTACCTGACCAATGTTGTTCCGTAATAAGTTCCATTCTCTTTATGCCCCTAGCTAGTGAATACTGCATCGATACTACGACGGCTAGGTGCATGGCATGGTTTAGTGCAGCAATTTCCTCTGGGGTCCCTCTTGTTTTTGTCAATATCCAAACAGAACAAATTCCCTCCACGGTAAAAAAATACTTTTTCTTCAGATTTCTTCATTCTTTGTTTCGCAAGTTTTTTTGTCATTTCATGAACTAATGGGTCAATCTTCCAACGCATGCAGCAGGAGGAGACTCATTCCTTGAAAAGGGAAACAGCTACGTACAACAACAACAACAACGCCACCACCCAAATAATGCATGGTAGAAGGTTGTGGTTTCTACCTGGACTAGAAGAAATTTCAATAGTGTTAGTCCCTCGACCTGGCGAAGCCCGCTTTGGCATGGAAATTAAACGAACTGAAGAGGTACCTAATACCATGTTTTGAGAATTTGTTATTAAACAACCACTAGTGCAAGAACTTCAATTTTGTGTCACTGAAAAGGTTAGTTTTGAAAACATATATACAGGGCTTTGTGTGCATCTATTCAGTGATGAAGGATTCGTGTGCTGATCGTGGTGGGATGAGAGAAATGTATGAAGAGTCAAGTGCAAATGGGTTCCTTCTGGTGATATCAAGGTTGCAATGTAAGAGCATAATGCCAACGAGTGCTTGTTCTGCTGGCCTTGTACATTGTTGTGACCAAACTGAAATAAAGGACATTCTGACTTCAGCCATAGACCAATATGAGACGATTCAGCTTCATGTCATGGCCTGGCCCAACCAAACTCGACGTCCCTCTCCAACTCCTTCTGTTGCTGCCCTGCTACCTCCAAAAGGATCTTCCGCGATTCATCATTATGATTGATGAACCTGCATCTTCAAATTAAGATTAATTCTTTGTGCCATCGACTCTATGCGATGTTAGGTAGGTGCCGTGTTTTAAAATTCAAATTGATCTTAAGATCTAGTGTGATCAGGTTGAGTTTGTGATTGAACCAGTAACCGGTATAACACGGCTCCATTAAAAGACCGCATTTGGAGCGAAACAAAACAGTGGCAGATTAGTTGGCTATGGAAAGCCATAGCAAAATAATATAAGTTATTTATCCAAACATCCTATTTAACTTTGCTTAATTGTAATGCTTTCCAGATAAAAGAAGGGGAAAGAAAATATATTTAAAAAAGAACAAATATAACTTTGATTTTATTAATAAATAAATAATGAATTACTCCCCTCACCACCAAAGAAGGCAAAAAAAAAAAAAAACACAAGTAACCAACCCCGGCATAATTAATTAACCAGGAATTTTGTCTATGGCGTTGGTTGCAATTTGGCTAAGCAAGGAAACTTTGCGGTGGAAAGCGGTGATTTCAGGGATAGAGATATTTGCATCGAGCAAGCGTTGGTCACATTCATCGAGGCCATCAGTGGCCGTGCTGACTTCGAAGCTAGCGGTATCAAGATCTCTCTTCAACTCTATCAAGGCATTCGTGAAGGATGACTCAGCCCAATGGTAGGACTGGTTGGAACACACATAGAAGGCCAGTGAGTTGTCCAGCTTCCACAATCCATTCAGGAAGGCCTGCACCTCCTTACTCTTGCTCTGGCCTAAAGCTAGTACCGCCTCCGCAAGCTCCGGGTAGGTTTTCGCGTGCGCGATTTTTGGATCCGCTACCTTCACAAGGGCTATGCAGTCGTCCTTGTTGGGAAATGTTTTTTCCATGCAAATCTGGTTAACCAGACTGTTTTGGTCCTGTTCTCTGCCATTTGTCAACAGAGGAGAACATATAAGGAACAGAGCTGCGACCACGAGAACAAGGGAGGAATTCATTTTTAATTTTTTTTTTTTTTAAATGAATCCTTCCTTGGATGGTTTGGTGGGAGGGAGTGAATTATTTGTTCGAGGTGGTGAGATCTTTTATAGTAACTGAAAACCTAACTTTTGCTTATGCTCCATGCATAATTATAGGAATTTACAACGACTCCCACCTCAAACTTCTCACCCCAAACTTGATCAAAGATCAACCCCCTCCACGCCCTTCTTATTTAGTAAATTCCTATTAAGATTTCTTTTTTAATATAAATTTCAACTGATTATTTACAATAGTAGAATAGACGTATAGATGTATAGCTGTTTTCTATATATAAAATTATTTATACATCAACATTGTTAAAGAAAAAATACTATGAATACTTAAGAAATAGGAGTATATTAAAGAGAAATATTTGATTCATACGATGATCAAGGTATTATGATAGAAAAAAAGAAAAAATATATTTGAACATCTAAATATTAATAGACACCTAATCTAATGAGAGAAAAATAAAATAATATAATATGATAGGAACAAAAGAATATAAATAATAAGAGATCCTTAAATAAGTGTTTATTATTTTTTGGTATTAAAAAAATCGAACTCTTTTCTCAAAAATGACAAAAAAAAAATCTTAAGTCTCGTTAACATGTAAGCTACGTTTTATATCTTTTGTCAACGTGAAATAAAAAGGCCACATTTGGAGCGAAACAAAACAGTGGGAAATTAGTTGGGTGGCAATGGCTGCTCAGCCATTCCGAAAAGCCATAGCGAAACCTTCATCTTCCACACCTCTAAATCCAATTCCAAACCTTTCCCTCATAACTTCCATTACTTCAATCCTTCAAAACCTGAATCCCGAAAGGCCAGATTACTCACCCCTGAGAGAGTTCTCATCTCAGCTCAGCCCAAACTTGGTTATCGACGTGATGAAGAACCAAAAGAACCCCCAACACGCCCTTCACTTCTTCACCTGGTCCTCCAACCTCAACAACTACTCCCACACTCCCTTCTGCTACGCTGCCATCACCCATCTCTTGCTCTCTCACTCCCTCTTCTCCACTGCCTTCTCCCTCCTCCGCCACTCCAACAAACTCTCCGACAACCTCGTCTGCATATTCATCAACGCTCTCGGCCGCCGCGGCGACATCAGGGGTGCCATTCACTGGTTCCACAAAGCAAAAGCCTTAACCAGAGGACGCTGCGTGTGTTCCCTCAACGCTATATTGGGCGTCCTCGTCAGGGCCAACCGTGTCAGCATTGCCAAGGCCATCTACGACCAGGCTCTCTCGGAAGCTCTTGTGGTACCCGATGTTTACACTCACACCACCATGATCCGTGGGTTCTGCAAAGCGGGCATGATCGAGAGTGCAGGCAAGGTGTTCTACGAAATGCGCTGCGAACCCAACATGGTTACTTACAACACGTTGATCCACGGGTTCTGTAAAAGAGGTGACATGGATGGTGCAAGGAGGCTTTTTGACAGATTGGTGGAGTGCAAGAGTTGCCAGCCGGATGTGGTGAGTTTCACCACTCTGATTGATGGCTATTCGAAGAGAGGCAAATTCCAAGAGGCGCTGGAGTGCTTGAAGGAGATGGTGGAGCGAGGGTGTTCACCGAATGTCGTGACCTACAATGCTTTGATTGAAGGTCTTTGCTTGAGCGGTGAAGTGGACGAGGCCAGGAAGATGATGAGTAGGATGCGGTTGAATGGTTTGAAAGACAATGTGGCCACCAACACTAGCTTGTTGAAGGGGTTTTGCATTGTGGGAAAGTCTGATGAGGCTGTTAAGCATTTGGGGGAAATGATGGTTCGCGGGATGAAGATGAAGCCAGATGCAAAAGCGTACGGGGTTGTTGTCAATGAGTATTGCAAGATTAGAAAACCAAGTGAAGCAGTGTCGCTTATGAGGGAAATGGTGGCGAGGGGTGTTAGGCCAAGTGTGTCAAGTTTCAATGCAGTGTTTAGAGTTCTTGTGGATGAGGGGAAGATTGATGAAGGAGTTCTTCTTTTGAAGCAGATGCCTAAGATGGGATGCTCGCCCAATTTCTTGTCTTATAGCATAGTTATATGTGGTCTTTGTAAAGTGAAGGGTTGGAATAATGGGATGCAGCAAGTTGAAGAGTTTGTTTCGGACATGCTTCAGAATGGACATAACATGGATGCAACTATGTATAACTGCTTACTTGTGGGATATTGTGAAGACGGGGATGAAGAAATGGCACTAAAGACGGTTTATGACATAATGCGCAAGAACTTTGTAATCAAACAAGACATTTTTTGCACTTTTGTGAAGGTGTTGTGTGCAAAGGGGAAATTGAAAGAGGCAGAGACAGTATTTGAGGAAATGTGCAGGAAAAATTGCACGGCTGAAGAGGGGGTTAATCCAGCACCGGATGTTTAGTGTTCATTCTTTGTAGGTGTTTTTGGGTTATTACTTGTTTTACCATCAAGTCTGTGATGGTTGGTGGTATGATTAGTAACCCGGTTTGAATATAAAATTCAGAAAATGTGTGTGATGCACACATAAGACAATATTATTTCTAAATTTTATCCAAGATATTTTTTAATATAATATAATTTATAAAATGAGAATATTGAAATGATTTTATAATTATCTGAATATGAATTCTCTTATAGAATTTATTTTAAAAAGTTGTTTTATATAAAGTAAGATAATTATATATGTTCCTAAAAAAAAAAAAGATAATTATATATTTATAATGTTAATAAAAGAAAATCTGAATATTGGTTTCTCAAAAGTTAGAATAATTTAAACTTTTAGAAAAAATGCAAAACATAATATGTATATAACTATATAATAACATCAACTTAAAAAAGTATTAACAACTTACTTACATTACACTATATAAAACTTCTTTATAAAGAATAAAAGTAAAAACATAAGATTTGTTATAACGTCACTTTTTATAATAAGATTTATTATAATATTAATGATAAATTTATTAATTTTAACAAAATTATTAAATGTACCACTATTAAATTCAATAAAAATATAAGACTAACATTAATAATTATGTTATGACAACAATTAAAAAAATAAATCACATGTTAAAATGGAAAATCCAAAAAAGAAAAATTACTTTATTTTATTTTATTTTATTTTCTATATTCATGAAAGTGTATAACATTTCTAAATTAGCTTTTAATTTTTTCTTAAAAAAAATTCTAAAATATGTAATTTATCGGTTATATTAGTTTTAAACTAAAAACTAATTATAAAAAATGTGATTTAAAAGATAATACTAACATACAAATATTTAAGAATCAATATAAAAGTAAGTAATTCAACTTAGTGAATTAGATGAAACGAAAGAATTTCATACACTTATTTATAATTTATAAATTTTAGGATTTTATTACAATTTAGAGATCAAAATGATAGTTTTTTTTTTTTATAATTAACTAGTAGGTGGGGGGAGAGAAAGGTACAACGGTGGTTATAAAAAATAATTATTTATATTTATATTATTTAAGGATATACTAGGTATAGAAAGTGAAAACGAAAAGTAGTTACTTTTGATGGTATCCTCTTTGTTATTGTTATAAATTTTGTTTATTTATTTCATTAGATTTTAACAATTATAACATTACATTACTATTATATTTTTGTAATGTTATATTTTATTTTTTTTATTTTTTATTTTATTACATGAAATTACATTATATTAAAATAAAATAGAATTTAAAAAATAAAATGTTATGTGCCACGTCTGGTCAATCATAAGTATTGTTGATTTTAAAAACTAAGACGTGAAGAAGCTTAAATATTTTGAATCATTATAACTGGTGGTGACACCTTTTAATTCTTTATATAATCCTAACTCATTTGGACATGTCTTTCACATTTTGTATCATTGTTAACTTCCAATCACCAATCGATTGTAGCGGTGTTATCTCTTTGGTGCCGCTACTAACACCACCACAGTACTCATTTTCCCATCTTGTGGATAACTATATCAAACCAGACCCCGCATTTGTCTATTTACCCATACTTAACAACCAATTACAAACTACTGAACAACAACAACAAGGTCATGTTTCTTTGGCATATCACTACTCCTCCATGCAATACTGCAATGATAATTTCACCAATAGTGAAGGAGGACTATTGGGGCCTTCTTCCAAGAATAATAATAATAATAAGCGCAAAGAAGAATCAACTAGTCATCACATTGAAACGGGTGGTGCATCCAATATTAATCTCCTACAGAATCCGTCATTGCCAATTGGGAATTATATCAAAATGGGTCCTCGTAATTGGCCTCCTATACCAAGGCCATTGTTTTGCACTTGCTGCAAAGTGCTCCGACAAACTATTCACACTAATGGTATTTCAATTTAATTTCAATCATGCATGCATGCATCTCACCACATATCAATTAATAATTCATGAATGAATGGCTTCAATTAATTATATTTAATTTTTTTTCCATCTTTTTCTTTTCTTTAAATATATTACAGGTTCTGATTTTGAGAGACTAGAGATTCACGGAAGGATCGGGCTTATTAGCCATATCATAATTCAGAATCAGAGTATTACACTCGATGATCGTTCATGCGACAATTATCAAATGATTGAGTAATTACTTCTAACTTTCAATTAATTAACCTATTAATTTTCATGCATATAAGTAGTATTTATACTTTTTGTATTAACTTTCTTCATTCCAGTTTCAACAACAAAAGCACCATAGAAGTTAAAAGTTTCCTACGAGATTACATTGAGCGGAAGGGTAAATTAGGGTACATTATTGCGGAAGATGCTTTTTCTGCCTTTTATGAAGCCCTCTACACTGGATTTGATTGGGTTGGAAAACTCCCTAATAACAATGTTAGCCAAGACGATGATTTGATTTCACGTTCGCCTACATGCCCTTTATCTCTTAATTTGATAATTTCTCATCTAACGTTTTCTTTTCAACCATTTTATTATCACAATTTCATTAATTTTGAGTTTTGTATATATGTTTGTATAGAAAATGTGGAGGAAGAGCCTGAACCCGAGCCTAAGACTAGAAAGCCAAAGCCTAAACGTAGTTGCAAAGAACAGGTTATATATACTTTTTACTTGTTTTCTTGTATATTATTCTTTTGAATTAGTTGAGTGAGTACTAATTAACTAGTTGTTGTATTATTGCACAGAGTGAGAGAATGAAAATGATAACATTGAAAGATTTGAGTAGTGTATTTCATATGACTATTAAGAAGGCTGCAGAGGATGTATTGGACATATCTGTCAGAGGACTCAAGTCAATTTGTCGCAGGCTTTGTTTAGATAGTTGGCCCCAAAGACAGGTTCAATACTTTTTAATTATTAATTCGTTTTGTTATATATGTTGTATACTATATATGATGATTATGATTTGCTTTGTTGATCAGTTGCAACCCCTTACGAGAAGGTTGAAAGTGTTGAAAGTAGCAATGGATTCGGATGATAAAGGGATAAAAGATGCAGCACGCATAGAAATTCAATTAATTAAGCAAGAAATGATGCAGTTGTGTCATGGAGTGACCCCGACCGGTATAGATATTCCTAATTTGCCTGAAAATTAAATAGGATCAATACAGTAGAAAGTAAGTTTGTTCTTTATTTTGGAATAGTTAGTTGGATTCTTATTTGGCGGGTTATTTGATTTTTTTAAAACTTTGTTGTTTACCGTCAATGGATTTTCTCTTGGTGAGTGTTAATTTGAGTGGCAAAAGGATCCACCTATGCCAAAGGAAGTATATCATGCAACTACTTCATGTGTGATATAGGGTTTACAATTACCAAATTGTATAAATTGATACGTTATACTAATAAATTGTAATAAATAAACAATATAAAATGAATAAGATATTCTCAATCATTTATTTACTTTAATACAATATATTCTCAATAATTTAGTTTTATAAAAGCATTTTCAATAGGACTGCAAGCAATAAGCAACATTGTTTAGTCATTGTTTTTATCATTGAAGTAAATGATATTTGGTTTGCTTATGTAAGCATCCTAGTTTAAAAATTATTACAATAAATAAACATTTTTTTCAATTATGACAAAATTAAATTAAACACTCCCTTAAGATTTAAATCTATGTGGATTTACAAGCTCACAAAACTAAGATGATGAGCAGAGAAGACATTGTACCAAATCATATTGATGTAAAGAAATATTTATCAAAAATAAAAAACTTAGACTCTTCCCACTTACCACCTACACATTTTGATATATTGTTCCTAATCATATACCGGATTGACCCACACAAATTTGACGAATTAGACGGAATGATGGTTAGGAGCATTCTTCTAACATTTTTTTTTTACAGATTGACACGTCAACAGTAAGTTTAATAATCTCTATCTACCATGATAATATTCTAATGTTTTATATCTTGTTATGGTTTGCCCACAACTCACTCCACCCTTCCTTTAAGTAATATTTTTTTATCCGCTGGTCTACTTTTGCAGGAAAGAAACGGGTGTCGCAGTTAGCAAGTCAACATCATAAGACCAAATCCATTGAACAGGACGAGTGAAGTTGACTCTGTAACTGGGGACTGGGAATTAAAGCATGGTCAAAATTCAACTCAAACTTCGGTTTTTTACACATGTGCCGTTGATTTCACTTCTTCAGCTTCATTAAATTGTTTTTGCTGGATTGAGCAGCTCACAGAATAATTAAAGTGGCTGGGACTGCCTTTTGGCCTCGTTAATTAAATAATTAAATAAGAGTACATCTTATACAGAATATTATTTTTAAAAATTTACAATTTTTAAGTTTTACTTTATTTTCTTCAAAGAAACATATCGCTTATATTTTAAATATAACAGCATAAGCTGCAGTTCAAGCATCTAGAACTAGAGGTACTAGGTTTCATGCTTTTGTTTGGTTTTTATAATCAATCATAAAATAAGACAATTTTTATGGATGGGTCTGATTTCGATGCCAATAACATACCAGATAGGATTCGTGTCCATTAGTTCACGCTGTATCACTAAAATAATTGATCTTAGGATGTGTTTGGACTACGAAATAGAAAATATAATTTACATAAGAATTATAAAATATAAATTTGGGTATGTGAAGAATTAGCATATAACTAAAATTTTAAGCCTTAACTGTAATTGTAATTTTAGTCATTCTATTTTTTTCAAATTCATTAAATTCAAAATCTACAACTTTAATCCCTTATTTTTAAAATCAAATATTTTTTATCATTTGAAAATAAACATTTTTGGTCATTTAGTTAATTTTGAGGTTTAACGTTGACTTTTTTTTTTTAATTGTAATTAATAATTATTTAAATAAAATTAATTAATTAATTTTTTTACTAATTATATAATTACATTTTTTTATTCCTAATTTAAGAATTGATTTAATTAATTAATTTAAGTAAAAAATTAAGTGAATTTTGGCAAAACTAAGATTCAAATTTAACTCTCTTTAATTTTTAAATATTAAAATAACTATTGAGCCAATATTCTAATTAATAATTATTATGAAACATTTATATATATAAATATTTCATATAAATTTTATTTATTATCATATATTTATTTATTATTTCTTGTATTCTCAACAAAAATTTAGTATTTTGAATAAAAGTAAAATAAATGGAGTGATTTATAAAATAAAAAGTGAAATATATAAAAAAAATTACAACTAATAATAGAAGATGTTAAAATATAAAGGAAGAATAAATTAAATAATTTTTAATAATATTAAAAATTAATTAAATAAATTTAAAATTTGTATATAATAAACATTTTTAATTTTTTTAAATATAGGTTAAATCATGCAAGTCAACTGTAATCCACTAGTTCGAACAATCACCTAGTAACCTAGTATCTTAACCGATTTGATCATCGATTTAAATCTTAAAACTATAAAGAGACGTCGAAAATATCAAAATTATTTAAATTATTCTTTCTTTATTTTTTAACATTTTTTATTCTCAGTTGTAAATTATATATATTTTACTTTTATTTTATAAATCACTTCATTTATTTTATTTTATTTAAATTATTAAAGAAGTTATCATATTCATATTCATATATATCCATATCCGTTGCTGCAGTATTTGTCACTGCTGTGCGGTTATATTTGGTGCGGTACTCTGTCTATTTCCGATGTTAAAGTTGCAAAAGTTCAAGGGATCTGGCGGATTGGATTGGCCCACTTCAGGGTTCACACATGCCAATTCACAGAAAAATAGGTACGATGGTATAAAATACATCGCAGCCCCTAGTTTCACTTCACAGCTGTTGGTATACCCATGCTGGTTGCTGCAGCTGCCTCTGTTCGTATAAGCCTCTTTGACTCCTTTATCAAAACCTTATTGACATAATAGGAGGAACAATACTGAACCCACTTACAAAATCCAAATCAATATTTTCTTTTTGGAGGCTGGGCATAAATAACATCTATTTTCACTCAATAAACTATCACATCACCCAAAAGTTGCCCAATCAACGAATTCTCAGCCTCTTCAATGGCAATGACACCGATCCTACTTTACTTTTCTTTTTTATGGATTTCACAGGTTGCGAAATTATATAATCATAACACCCAACACGATCTGAGTTTTGGGTAATGTAAATCTAAAGCAAAGCAAACAATAAAATAAAGTACATAACTTGAAGGACATTTAATTTTGGGCATGATTTTAAAACACGACCACGCGATCCATGTCTCTAGTCTCTACTACGTGTCCTTTGCAAGCCGCAAAGGTCAGAGC
Source organism: Amphicarpaea edgeworthii (assembly GCA_014843725.1). Lineage (NCBI taxonomy): Eukaryota > Viridiplantae > Streptophyta > Magnoliopsida > Fabales > Fabaceae > Amphicarpaea > Amphicarpaea edgeworthii. The sequence goes on along the minus strand of CM026322.1, from coordinate 21,245,697 downwards.
CCCCATTCATCCCAAGTCCCAACCCAAGCAAGGTTCAAGTAAACTAACAAGGAGCATAGCATAGCATAGCAAAATACTTCCATTCTAAAATATAATTAAAGACTATTCCTAAAAAAATATAGGTATTGTATTTGGTAAAAGATCTAGACAAAAGAAAAAACAAGAGTTGTATATACAGTCTCATCATCACATTGGTGGTGTCTGATGAGGTAGACTAAACTACAAATGACAGAAAAAATCCAAACAAAGAAACAAGTGATTGATTAATCCTAAGATGGAGTAAAATCCTCTTGAGTCTTGGTAGACATTCGTTTCAAGAACTCATAAGTAGTAATCATAGTTGTGGCAGACATGGACATGGAAGCCCATCTCGGACCCAATCCTCTGTAACAAGCAAGCAAGCCACCTTCTTTCACCAAATTCCTCACTGTCTGAACAAAAGTCAAAGGCTTTCTTCTCCCATTCTCTTCGGTGGTACTATCCAAAACCTGTAACCTTGTCTTGATCGTATCAAACGGCATTGTCACAATCGCAGATACCCCACTAGCCATAACCGCACTCAACCCCTGAACCGCCACCATCGTCTGAGAAGCCCTAAACCCTAAACCCTGCAAATTATTACTATTATTATTAATCTTTTCATTGTAAGCACCCCAAATGAGTCTATGCACCATAGAATAAGAAGTCCACCAAACCGCATTGGAAGGCGCGTAGGTCAAAATCGAAATCCCAAACCCTCTGTAAAACCCTCTTGCTCCATCGGCGCACATGATTTTTCTAAAAGCGTCGAAACCGTTTCTGTAACTCTGGGAATTGAGATTCGCGAGCACGGCGGTTTGAGACCCTCCGCCGGCGCTGCCCTGAACCATGAGGCGTTGACTGACGACGTCGATCGGGGTCCAGACGAGCTGCGCGGCCATGGCGGAGGTGACACCCGCGGCAGCGTTGGCGACGGCGACGGCGGTGGTCTCGGAGAAGCCGAGGTCGAGGAAGGCGGTGGCGACGTTGCTCTTGGTGACTTCGAGGGAAGCCATGTAGAGGGCACGCGCGGGGACGGTGCCCATGAGGGAAGTGCCAAAGCCTTTGTAGAAGCCGCGGAGGCCCTCGTGGCGGAGAATGGCACAGGAGATGTTGAAGCATGAGAAGCGTGACGAGGAAACTTGTTGGCGCGTCTTCAACACGACCATGGGGTAGAGTGCGAATGAGACGCCGGAGAATAGGGCGGCGCCGAGGAAGAAGAACTTGGACTTGTCAAGCATGTGCCAGTCGATTTCGCCTGGGATGTGGATTTCCGAACCCGATTCCTCCTTCGCGCTTCCCAAACTCATCTTCGCCACTTACTCTCAGTAGAGTAGGGTTTCTTTTTTTGTTTTACTATAAAAAATAGGGAGAAAATGAAAATAATACCACAGATTTAGTTATATTTGGTTGGATTAGTGTGAATGAGGGAAACATAATTAGTTGGAAGAAGAAGAAGAAGAGGGTTGAGAGTGAAGAAGGATAGGTCTTACCATGATTTTCAATTACTTAAGGAACTCAGGGGAAACCTAATGGCGGCGGCAGCGAAGGAAAGAAATAAAGAGAATTGTTTATTTTATTTTGTTTTTGCAGAGAGGGTGTTGGCACTGTTTGTTTTGTGTGAGAGAGAGAGAGAGAGAGAAAAAAAAAAAAAGGATGGGACGGACAGGGTTATGGATTATAGTGAAGAGGGTGAGGGTTTGGCGGATCAAGGAAATGGACACGTGTACGTTCGTGTCTCGGTGACTTTTCGGTTTTTGTATTTTCCTGTTCAAATCACTCATGTTTATCGGTTTTCTCTCTTTGATACTGCAAGTAACAAGTAACAGTAACAAAATACAATATTAATAGATTTACATTTTAGTATACGTTAGTTTTAAAAAATAATGCTCTGGAACATGTTAGACAGGTGATTTGATTTGTCGTATGTGTGGGTGTGGGTGTGGGATGAACACACACAAGGCACAAATGAGTGACAGTCCTATTCCGCCAGTAGTAATCTTCGAGTGAGTGAGGGAGGCTAGAGCATTACACAATAGGGGACCATGGCCAAGCAGCATAATCATTGCTGCGGGGTTTAGCCATTGGTGGGTGGCTGCTTTTAGTTTTGGGTTTTGATTTTATATTAGTTTTTTTTTTCTAATTTAAAAATATTTGAAAGGAATTTTAATGAAAATATTTTACTACTATTAGTCCAAGGTTAAATTAATTTGTAGATTTCTGAAACTATTTGTTTGACAAATTATACTGTTAATAACAACACATAACTGAATAATAATAACAATAATATTAATATTGTTCACGAAAGCCATAACTTTTAACTGTCTCTCATTTGTGTGCATTTGGTTTTTTCATCTTTCGTGCCAAATATTAGATATAAACAAATACAGTATTAAATATTTCTGCCTATTTTTCTTTCTAATATGATTTTCTTTGTAAAATGGTTGTTTTTCATTATAAAATTTGACGGAAGTAAAAAGAGAGACTTTTGATAACTATGAATATCTTCACCATATATTCCAGGACTCACTAGATCACCAGAACTATAAGGCTGTGTTCTTTAATTCCCTATAAATTCACCTCAAATAATGCTTGCCTGCCTGAGAATGGACTTAATTAAGAAACGTAGGTTTGGAATAGGGCTCATCCCTGTTTTTCTTAGAATAGGGCTCTCACTTCTCAGCCCAAGAGGCCCATTATGCTTGCTGGAGTAAATGAGTAAAGAGAATGGGCTTGGGTTTGACGGAAACGAAAAATGGGCCATAGAAAGTCTAGCCGCTTATATTGTTTTTGGAGTTGCAAAATGAGCGACAGTTCTGGACCCTACTAGAAGCATGGGAATTTAGAAACGAACCTCCTCGAACTTCCTCCTATTCATTCATTCTCTCTCTGGAAGCTCCCACTCTATTCCTATCACCCTTATAAATTCCGAAAATGCACAGCTACACACTACAGAGAGAGAGACAGTTAATTATCATTTATCTCAGCGAGAATGGATATCAGGTTGATGGATTTGGAGTCTCCATTGTTCAACACTCTGCACCGAATAATGGATCTGACGTCGTCGGAGGAGGGAGAGAAGAACTTGAACGCTCCGACGCGGACATACGTGCGGGATGCGAAGGCAATGGCTGCGACACCTGCGGACGTGAAGGAGTACCCAAACTCGTACGTGTTCGTGATCGACATGCCAGGGCTGAAGTCCGGGGACATTAAGGTGCAGGTGGAGGATGACAACGTGCTTCTCATAAGCGGCGAGAGGAAGAGGGAGGAGGATGGAGCGGCCAAATATTTGAGGATGGAGAGGAGGCTCGGCAAGTTCATGAGAAAGTTCACGCTCCCTGAGAATGCCAACTCGGATGCTATCTCTGCCGTATGCCAAGACGGTGTGCTCACTGTCACTGTCAACAAGCTGCCTCCTCCTCAGCCCAAGAAGCCAAAGACTATCGAGGTTAAGATCGCCTGAACCTGAATCAATCAATCAATGATAATCAATTTCTTCACTTTCAAGTTCCAACTAAACCCAGCAGCGTTTGTTTGGAGTGAGACCAACTTATCTATCCTTCTTTTTGTTTTCTGTGTGCCAATGTTTTTGTATCTTTCCGTCCATGCTTTATGGTTATCACAGATCATGGATGGATGATATGATATAATGCATGCTTTGCTTTTATATCAATTTTAATTTCCTTAATTCCTCTATGATTTCTTTTTCTTTTTTTTTTTTATATGCTTTTCTATCCCACCGATCACAGCAGTACTCAGCACTCAGATACTGGTTAATGAATCAAAATAGAATTACAGTAGAAATTTAATTTTAAAAAATCAACAAATTAAATTTATCATGTATAATATTTTATAGACTAAAATACATATTTATTCTCGGCATAATGTATATTTGTAATAATGAAAATGTGAACTTAAAAAATAAAGTAGGAGTTGTTAATAAGTAAATTCGAATAATCGAACATACTAAGAAAAAAAAACATATTTTAATTTTAAAATAAAATGAAAAATAAATCAGAATTTTTATAAAGACTAAAAATAGATATTATCATATTATAAATATTTATAATGACTAACAATATATTTTAGTTAACCTATTTTATATATAATGATTTATAAAGTATAAAATTAGATAACAGTATAAATTGTTTTATATAATTGATTTTATCTTTATTTTTAAGATGAAATTGAATAAAATCACAATAGAGTACACTCTTATTATATCTTTAAAAAAAAAATACCTTTTCACTTTGAATTTTTACTTTTAAGATACTGGTCAAAATTTCCCATACAAATTTAATGAGTGAAACGCGCACGAGCTTTCTTTCAATTTAAAATTGCCTCGAAAGAAAATGAGCGAATGTAATGAAAACAATTTAAAAATGAAAAAACGAATACAAAATCAAGTTAATCCATTTTCTAAACCGAGTTTTACACAATTACACGGACTTCAATAGAAGAAGTATAACTTTATGTCCTAACCACCTCTTTTATACCTTCAAATCGGCCGCACAGACAACTGTACTATCAAATAACCACATTTTGAATGGGTTAGTGCTAACAAACGGTACACGTTTCCTCTTTCTTTGCGGATTTTTAATTCTGGGAGTGCTGTGGGAAATTCTAATTTCATTTGACCACCCTGACAAATCAGACTCTTTCCTAGTAAACAACGCAATGAAGAAACCCTCGCCATGTTTAGCAGGATCTGTCCGAACCAGGCATTCAGCTGAAAGGTAAGAAAACAAACAGCCTTAAAAAAAACGCCAAGAAAGTGTTAAACAACGATATACCCGGAAATGGTGATGTTGCATAAGAATGGTACTTACAGCCTTCAAACACTGGAAGACCACGGCATTGCCACTCGGGGAAGGGCTTTGCCAATTGAAATCCATTTGATTCGGCTATGGGCAGAACAGATTTTATGACATCTTCATTCTCAATTTGGTTGATTGAACATGTACTATACACAATTCTTTCAACAGCTGGAACTGCCAAATGAAACAATTTTTTCCTTGAATTACTGTGCCCAAAGCTAGGCGTGTGCTTTAATTTTTCAGAGATTCGATAATATTAAAACTAAAACCTATGTTCATATGTATATTAAGGAATGAAACCATTTCAAAAAAGAAACCTAGAGTTCTTAGCTGGCCCAACAAAGAATATGGGGTACTGTCAATTAGGTTTCTAAACAATCTTAAGGAAAATAAATAAGATGAACAGACAAGGAGAAACAAAACGAAGTAACTCACAAAGTAAAGCATGCTGAAGAGCCTTTCTCTGGAAAGTTGCAAGCTTGTTCAATCTTTCTATATCAGTATCCTGACCTATGGAATCAAAAGTTTACAATTATATTTAATATTTAATGAGCATTAGATTTAAAAATGTTATCTAATACTACAAACTAAGTCGTGATACATGGTATGAATTGATTGTGTACTATAATGATTAATGACCAAGTTTGATTTTTGATTTTTAAGATAATAGTATACTCTAACCATTTCTTCAATACCACAGGTAAATTTAAACACATTGTGGGCATTTTCTATGGACAGAATTTGATTTGATATCTAGGTAGATAACGTAGAACTAAATGTAACCTGCTGCTTTAGATGGGAGCAGATGATCTAATCTTGAAGCAGCAGTCCCAGAACCAGAGCAGGAAGGATCCAAAAGAATAGCTTTCACCTGTCACGATAAATCTAATAATAGTTAGACACAAAAACACACAGATGAATCAAGTGAAACTGCAATTTGTAAGACAAAGTAACAAATAACCATTAGATAAGTTGTATAAAGAATAAATACAGCTCACAACAGGAGGAATAGCCATTCAGTAAAAGGGTTAACTCCTCCGATCAGAGAAAATATGTATGGCAAATTATCTCTCTCCAGTGTAAAATTTGTTTTAAAGAAACCAAGTCCCCCAAAAAGCATTCACCAGATTACACACTTCATCATACAAAGAATGCCAGAATCCTCTGGCCCCATCTTTTCTTATTGCAAAAATACATTGATAATGTGGCCATAGGAAGAAAATTGAGTGGAAATAGTAATTGTAGAGGTCTGGAATAAAACAGTGGATGTATTAATAAAATGGTCATGTTTGATACCTACAGGCCAAGCAAGCAATCAAACTGTTGGTAGCCACTCCAGTATAAGCCCCATGAAACATAAAAGTATAAAACTAGAGAATAGGAAATATACCTCACCTTGGAATATGAAGGATCCTTGGGATTTAGGTTCAAGAAATCATCATTGAGGACTTGTATGTCTGAGCTTGGGGTTAAGTTTGACAGTTAACAGCACAAACTGAAAATTTACTAAAGAATAGTCTCAGAATTTTATGCTCCTCAGTTGTGGAGACATTAATATGCAGAAAAGAGGTCTGGACAACTAACATAGCCTGTGATGTTAAATAAAAAATCCAAGCCACTGATATTGTGACATTGAAAAAGCTAACAGTAAGCATACAAAATAATAATAATAAAGGATACTAGCAGCACCAGATAGCTTTATAGTGTCCTTCAAACGCTTAATCCTTTCCTTTTGCAGCTCACATGCTATAATATTACCCTTTCTCTTCATAAGGGCAGCAAGGTGAACAGTTTTGTTTCCCGGTGCTGCACATGCGTCAATAACCTGGAAATATATTTGAAGAGTGCAATTAGTAAGGATTGGAACAGGTGATGTTTAAAAGGGCATTGAGGAAATAAAGTAGAGAGTAGATATGATTGAATCTAATCTATATCTTAAGTGAAACCTCTTTATAAAATAATGAAGCAATAACTCACCTCCCATCCTGGTTCAGGGCTAAGGGCTGGTGCAACCATGGAACTTGCCTTACCCTTAACATAAGTTTGTCTCAATGTTAGAAAAAATTATAGTCATGACACTATGTTTCTTATGTATAACACTATAACTTCTTATGTCTCTTGAAAAAAATATATAAAGGAGGGGTAATTCCTACTTGCATAAAGATACTTCCATTCTTGACAAGAGGATGATCGTGTAAATCAGTTCCTGGTGGGAGTATCAGCAAGTCAGGCAGTAAATTATCCTTTTCAACCTATTTGACACCAAATAAATAATTCTTATTAACCAAAGTCTAGAGCAATAGTGTGAATCAAGGAAGTATACATTATAATTTTTAATTAATTAATTTCCAGGATAAAACAAGGTAACAGTATAGGATCTTGATGATCATAAATATTTTGACTAATGTACCGAGTATTTTTTCTGAAGTTCAAGTAATGCAGAATCAACATCCAACTTAAGTGTATTCACACGAACACATCGAGGTACAGAAACATCTGCATAAGAAAAGTTTGAACAACTTCAAGTCATTATCACAGTAGAGCAGAAAGTGACAACTCTCATGAACAAAAAGCAAGAGCTTCCAAAAGAGAACCCGTCAAAAATGTAACAAATCCAAAAATAATCATTTGAAGCAGTAAATTCTATAAAACCTCTAATCCAGAATAAAAGCTTTAACTCTTTACTGAAGATTTTGAACTCAATAAAAACCAATCAGCATTTCATTGACACAATAATGGTCTTGCTATGAAACTGACCAGGAACTTGATGCAGAGCAATCAACTGCTTAACAGTCTTGACATTTCTCTGCAACAAAAGCTGTTTCAGAGCAGAACGCAGGGCATCTTGGCGGCGCATAAGGTACTTCTCTGCATCACCAACGAGTGAAACCGCCTACAGGAATTGTCCACAACAACCTCAGAATTGCTCAATTTGAAATTTGCAGCAATACCAATAGAAATGCACCACACCACACCACCTCACCTTGCCGAAAAGGATATCATATACAATGATATAAACCAATTCTCCCTGCCTCTGCAAAATCAATCGACGCGGTGTTATGAAATACGCCAACAACTGAGGAATAATCAAAGACAAAGTTAATAATGTGGATAAGTTCAATAAATGATTATGACCTTCCACTTGGTGTTGAGAATAGAAGCAGCTTCCAAAACGTCCTTGATGACAGGAAGATCTGGAACGAAAAAAAACGCGTGAATGAAATGATATGAATATATTTTAGAGAGAGTTAGTTAGTTAGTTACGTTTGAGGGTTTGGCAAATGAGAGCGAATGTGGCCTTCTTGTTTCTAACGGAAGGTTGATAAATGAGGGATTTGATGGAAGCAAGAGCGCGGCGCTTAGCGTCTCCTTCGAGAACCACTTTCAATACCTTCGCTGCTTCTCTGCGTGCGAAGTACGCTGACCTCTCCGCCGCCGCGCCCTTGAACTTCCCACCATTTCCTTCGCCACTCTTCTTCGTCGTCTTCATTCACAGAAGGGTTTAGGGGTTTTGCGCAAGCTCAACAAGACTCGAGAGTGCTGCGTTTTGCACTTAATTTGCAGGACGAACAACTCTTCACTGTTGTCACTCGTTTCTTTCTTTTCGCCGAAACGACAACTCCATTAGTGTCGTCTTTGCATTGTGCAATATGTAAGTCCAGCCCAATGAGCCTGGCCCGTATTTATGGATTTCCACTTTTGGGTTTGGGTTCGGGTTCGGATAAAGAAAGGCCCTTTCTTTCCATCTTTTTATATGGTCGTTTCTTTTTGCACTTCTTTCTTTTCTATGCACTTGTCTCTTTATTATTTTCTTTTTTCTCAAAATATTTGTTTTATTTTGATAAGTTTCATCATAATAATTTTTTATTACAGAAAAATATATTAAAAATATTGGGAACTTATTTCAATTTTTTGAACTCTTTTTTAAAACAAAAAAAAAGTCTTGTTAGTATTCTAATTATAAGTTATTACTGTTTATTAATTGAAATATGTTTTAAATACTATTTATTAAACAACCTCTAATACTTTGGCCTTTTAAAAGAAAAATCACCTTTGAATATAAATATTATTGTATAAATTTAGTCTTCTGTATTGCCAAATTTGCTACACTTTATTACCAAGCTATGTGGAAAACTCAGTTCAAAACTCTACAATCTTTACCAAACAAGCTTAATTATAAGTTAACGTGAGATTTAAGTAATTTATTTTTTAAAATAATAATACCTAAAAGAGCAGCAGTGCCGTTCTTTGTAATTTCCGATTCATCATCTCACTGGCTAGTCTTTTTGCCTTTTTGGGTGAATATGCACTTTCAACTTTCAAGTCTTTACGATATAGCACTTCTATGGTAGACTCAACGACTCAACGATTATTCCCATTTTTTTGTACTAAATTTCAATAATTAAAAAAAAAAAGTTGTAAACGCAAATAAAACTGTGAGATAATTGCTATTGATAATGACAGAAGGAAGACTATTCATTTTCACGTGCTGCAACATTTCTACATGTTTGACTATAAAATCCAAAATCATATTGTTGGCTTTTTATCCAGTGAAAAACAAAATATATGGCAAATTGGCAATGTCTTGTTGGTATTTCAATTTCCAAATATGACATTTATCGTCAAAATGACCTAAGAATGTTTATGAAAAGTGATTTTACATAAAGGCTAACATATGCGCATACATTATAATATTAGCTAGATAACAAAGGAGTATTTGTGAAAGGCATATGCTCATCATCTTATATATTACTTTTCATTTATGGGTATTTTATGTACGAGTTTAATTATTTTTGTGTTGTTCTATGTGAGAACTTTTAAAATATTTTTTTATTGTATGTTATTGAGTGCGTTATCCAAATATCTATCAAGATTTGTATGATAACCATCTGATAATTAGAAATGTAACTAATTAACATTGGACTATTGGAGTATTCTCCATGAAAACAATAATTTAGTAGTAATAATATAAGCTCAAAGCAATATCCAGGACACTTCCTAGAAATAAGGATTAAGTGGAGAGTGGTTTCTCTGATTTGATACATGCCTAATAAGATGAGAGATTTAAAAAGGCCATCAAGCTACCCACAAAAAAGTCAATCTCATCTTAGTTTTAAAATTGGTATATATGCTACGTCTGAGCCTATTTAAATATTACAATAGTATGTCAATTCGTACGTAATATTTATGAAGTCTGTGTTTGAATGGATGAATGAATTAGGTAAAATTCATAATTATATAAAAATTGAACTAAGATTACGTTAATTGATATTTTAACGTGTGATTGTGAAAAATCTAAGGTGAGACTAAATATTCACGTGATCTTTGAATTCCTTCCCACAATGTTCTTTGCCCCGAAATGGAAGTCAGCGGAAGATGCCTGTGAACTTCCTTTGGCACCTTTTATCAATTTTGGGACAATGATGTGTCACTGTTACAAAATCATTGATTCATTTCCTCTCCCCGCTATAGTCACTCTATAGTTTTGTCAACCATCAAAGTATATGAATGCAAGAATGTGAAAGCAGTGGACTTCAGAGATAATCTAAAATTTGTGGCTGGAGGAACTTGTATGAGACTTCAAAGCACCATCACTTTTGACTTGTAATTCTCAGCTACGAAGGGGTTGGTCTAACCCCGACACTCAATAACCAATCAACATTTAACAGGTCATATATTAATTTGTGAAAGATAAAAATTAACACCCATATAAGTACTTCAAATATTAAAATGAAAAGCTAACATTCTTCTTCTGCTTTTATATATATATATATATATATAACCGGTACGTAGAAGCTTCCCTCTGTAGTTCATAGGAAGGTCACAATGAAGTTGCCTCATGAAAAGGAGTTTAAATAATGTCCAGCACGATCCTTTTTTTTTCGTATCAGTGGTGGCAAAATGACAGATAAAAATCCAAGACCACCTGATTCACCTGACGATGATATCTCCGAGTACTTGAATTTTGATGATGATCAATGGCCAGATGATGACCCGGATTCATTTGCTTCCGGGCATATCCTCAGCCATAACAATCAAGCCAATGAGTTTATTAACTTTGAAGAGTCTTCTAGCAGTAAGCCAAGTTCTCCTGACATGAAATTTGGGTTACTCTGTAATTCAATAATGAAGCATGCAACAACTGATATGACTCATATGAGCATCTTCTCATGATTTTTCTTAATATTTTTTTGCTTTTCTTGACTTCTACGTCATTGGTTGTGTCGTAGGAGACGTTGGCAATGAACGTGAGAAGAAGGAAGCCACGGATAGAGTTTCATTCAAAACAAAGTCAGAGGTAGAAATACTGGACGACGGATTCAAGTGGAGGAAATACGGAAAGAAGATGGTGAAAAACAGCCCCAATCCAAGGTAGTACAAGATCATCATAGTTCTGATTCATCTTTATGTGACATGTTAGATTTTATTAACTCTTTCTTATAATCATGCAATAATCTCTTGCTTTATATACAAAATTGGAACTTGTGATTTTCACACTCTTATGAAGTAATGACACACTTCAAAGTTCAAACACAACTTAAGAACATCTGATTACAGGAACTACTATAGGTGTTCAGTGGACGGATGTAAGGTCAAAAAGAGAGTTGAAAGAGATAGGGATGATCCAAGCTATGTAATAACAACCTACGAAGGCATCCACACTCACCCGAGTTATAGCTAACTACGTTGAAAATTAACAAGTTTTGCAGTTTCGTGGGCCATAGCCACAACCACTGTCAAGTGTCAAGTGTCAAGTGTCAAGTGTTATGTTTCTTTGTTAATCTGGTTATAATTAAATTAGCAGAAGCGTGCTGGCAAAAAAAACGGTAAGGATATAGATTAGTAGTTAGCATATTTCCAATCGATCAGATAGCTGTCATGTACTAAGGAGTCTAGGCGCTTAGTTCAATTGGTTGATAAGTGAGTCGTTATATTTCTCCCAATATCTATGTTTGACTATTATGGATAAAAGTAAAATGGTTGTCACACGTGAAAATTGGTCCCTCGAATACCACAATAGCATATTTGATTATGTACGACAGCAACTGAGAGAGGGGAAAAAAACTTGATCTTCCTTTTAAGTTTTAATTGATTACGTTGAGTTTAATTGAGTATTTAATTGATTCTAACCTAAATTAGCTCATATAAGTTAAAGTACCAGCTGCCTAATATTTAACCTGAGTCTCATGAAATCTTAAATACTCATTTATTTACATCTAAATAAGAGCATATCTAATGATAAATTTTTAAATAATTTAATTTTTATTATTCAATTTTAAGTCACTTAGCTAATTTTTTCTCAAATGATAATTGTTACTAATAATTCATTCTCATTTTAAACAACCTAAAATACATATAGCATATTAAATTAAGTTTTATAATTAAACATATTTTTTTTTGTTAAGCAGATGTTGTTGTGAAGAAAAAAAAGTTGGTTTTGTATTAGCCAAAGTACTTTGCCACTGCTTCAATTATAGTAATTTGAACTTCACGTAAGTCGAAGTATCTTCAATTTTTCCCAAGACGGAGTGTTTATCTTTGGCTCTGGCTCTATTTTCGTCTCCATCTCAATTAAAGTATCTTCAACTTTGTCTGGATAGAAATATATAAAAATAAATCATCAAATGCATATATCAACTCACATAGGGTTGTTCTAACATTAAATATTTAGATTTTTTTTTATCATCTATAATCATTCTTCTCAGCTCGATTGCCTCCTGTGGAGATACTTGTGGTCACTTGGGTGATGGGAAGGTGAGGGTTTATAACTTGTAGTAATGAGATGGTGGATGTAGGTAATAAATTTGTCTTGTGCATGAGGGACCAAACCACATAGGTTTTACCAAACCATTGGCTATATTAAATGGAAAATACTTTGCTTGTTTGCCTCCGGTGAAAATACTTGTTGTCTATATCAACGGCCATGATGACCACGACCTCGATCACGACAACAATTGACCTCAACGACAATTATCGCCCCACAGTTACCGATTTGCCGCAACCCTGATGTATAATAAAATAGATGTAGTATTAAATATGTTCTTTTTTCGTAATTCATAAGCGTAAATTAAATTAATATATAATTGTTTTTTCAAGATTGATCTATAATCATAAGTAATTAAAGATATCATGACTGCTGTTTAATTTATTAAAATTACATTAATTATCTAACATTATTTAATTTCTAACTGTAAAATTTTTTCATAATCTATAACAATAATAAAGAGATACCATAAAAAATAACTAATTTTTTTTTTATAACTATCCATTATTTAATAATATAAATAAAAATAACTTTTGTAAGTTTATTATACCTTAAATAATATAAATAGAAATAAATAATTTTTTTTTATAAGTATCTACTGTTTAATAATATAGATTCTCGTTCCACTGCTAGTTTCTTAATAATAACATTACATGAATATTGTTTAAAATAAATTGTGCATATAATTATTTATTAAATAATAACTCTAAATAATCTATTTTAATGTATATAAAATGTTTAACTTATTATATGTTCAAATAAATGTTAAACATATAATTAAATAAATCATTTAAATACATTAAAATTTACTAATTATTTCACATTCAACAAGTTATAGAATCACAATAAATAAATTAAAAAGGTCATATATTTGGTAGTGGCTTAATTAGTGATAGTTCCATACCCTTGAATACTTCGTAGAATAACAGTAGGTACAACCATTATTGTTAGAATCCGCAAATGGGTCAAAGAAAGTCCTATCATTCATTCATTCAACAAACATCGGACAGATGACAAAACTCTCAAATTATGTCTCAAAATCGTTCAAAATAGTTCAAAATCACTTCACAAAATCGAAAAACAATATTTATTTTAAAATGATCATTTTAATTCATTTTAAAAATATAAGTATCAAAGCAAGTCTTTAAAATATAAAAGATCAAACTGAAAAAAAAAAGTAAAAATATATTTAAACATATATTTTTTAAATATTATAAAAATTATTGATAACTAAATTTATATTAAGTTTTTCATTAATTTATTTTCAGTATAATAAATATTTTTCTAAAAAAATAATATAACCAATTATTACTTTAACATATAGCATATTGAAAATAAATATAATTAAAGAAGAATATACAAATTTTATATGCTATTTTTTTTTATATCAATATTTCCCCTGATAAAAAAACATATACATAATAAAAATTTAACATCCTTTAATTTTTATATAAATCTAAGATTCCTTGTAAATCGTCAATTTTAATTCATATCTCAGAAATACTTTAATGAGATAGAAAATGATATATATATTAATAATAATTTTGTTTAGAAAAATATCTTATTAATAAAAAAAAATTCTTAAGTGAATTAAAATAAAATAAATATAAATAAAAAACTAATAAAATTATATGATTGCAAATGCAATTATTTAATTATAACCTTTCAAATAAAAATATCATATTATATAAAAAATAAAAATAATATTTGAATATATTTTGCTGAAAAAAAAATACTTGTATATTTGTTTTAGGCTTTAGCAATTAAAGTAGATACCAATATGTTCTCAAGAGAAACAAATAATTAGATGAGATCGATTCCACCCTTCTTTAATCCGATGGTGAAACATCTATTTATTGTTGGTTTTACTTTCTTGGTTGATGAAGGGGTTCAAAAGAAAGAATTCAAGAGGAAGGAAGGAAGATGGGTTTGAAAGATCATGCAGATTTGAAAATGTCTTCGTTGGAAAGCTCATGCGAGATCGAAGATGGCTTTCATGGTCTAATTGGGATAAATGAAAAAGATAGGTAACTTAAACATAATAAAAATATTTGTGTAATTATTAAAAAAATTAAGTAATTATTAATCATATTAAAAAAATATCAACATTAAAACTAACCATCAATTGCTCTAAATTAACAATTAAATTAAAATTGTTTAATTTTAAAAATAAGAAATTTTTATCAGAATTTGTACCCATTTTTTCTATTGAAAAATGAAAAAAAAAAATCTCGATCCAATTCACAACCGTTAACTATTAATTTATGAATTATTCTTGAATATTTGAATCTAAAACGGTTGTTTCTTAATAAGATTAAAAAAAAAAATTATACATAACTAATCAATATTACTTTTTTATTACTTAAATAAATAATGGACTAAAAATACATTTAATAAACAAAAATGCATTTAAGCATTTTTTTATCTATTACAAGGCAGATGACCGACCATATATTTGTGCACTCTACAAATGACGGACCATAAATTAGGTATTTGTTTTTTTTTTCTCTTCAAATGACAAATTATATTTCAGTCTCTCAAACCTCGGCAAAAATACAAGTTTTTAGTTGAAAGATTAATTGACTTATTTACCAAAAAAAAAAAAAAACAAGAAGAAGAAGAAAAAGGATGGATAGTATCCTACATGGAGAGATTGAAGAGTCCTAACTGATAGATAGGGGCCATTGGCCAAGGCCAACATAATGAACTAATGGCAGAGAGTTGTCCAGTATCGAAGAATTTTCGCTGAGCGAAAAAAAAAAGGATCGAAGAATTTTCAAAAGTAAGTACACTAAAGCGGTTGTTGAGTCCTAAATCCTAATAAAAACAGAAGAGCGACTGGAGCCCAACAGGATATTATAAAATAGCATATCCATAATCCAACTCTAAAACAAGCCATTCCTACTCGACTACCAGCTTCCATTGCGCGTGGGTTTAAAGTTGAAAGTTGAAAGTTGAATGGAAGGGATAATGCAGGTTCCGTTCGACGCAGCGGTGCTGCACTCGAACGCAACTTGCTCCCTGACTTTGTCACAGGGAGACTCACGCGCTGGCTGTTGGCTACTCGCCTTCGCTCAAGTTACAAACCATCCTCCCAACTTCAACTATCCGATCTCCTCCACTTTGCCCATTGTACTCTCTCTTAATTCTCACAAATTCCTAACTCAACATCAATCAATTCTTAATTATAATAACCATTGATTGCACACATGCATGAAAAAGAATACAAGAAGATATTTTTGCAACCCTGACCATAATCATATTGATCACGTGTCTGTCTGGTACTCTTAATTTCAGCTTTACAGGAAATGTCCATAGCAATCAACACTGATGACCCAAAATCTCAACACTATGAATTACCGACCGCTTTCTTCAAGCTTGTGCTAGGAAACAATCTCAAATATAGGTACTTTTTTTTTTTTGAGCTGCTTGCTCACAAGTTCTTTTGATTTCTATGCTGCTAGTAGATAGTAATCCTGTCTCTTAGATTTCTATTTCCAAAAAATTGTTTTTAGTTTTTAGAAGAAAAACAACAACAAAAAAATCTTATGGCTAATATAACATGAACTGAGATGCAGCTCTTGCTATTTCTCTTGTGCCTCAATGACGCTAGAAGAAGCTGAAGAAGCAACGTTGAAACTGTACTGCGAGAGATCAAACTTGAAAGATGGCCATACAGTGCTTGACGTGGGATGCGGTTGGGGATCGCTGGCTTTATATATTGCCAAGAAGTACACTAACTGCAGCGTTACAGGAATCTGCAATTCCACAACTCAAAAGGCTTTTATTGATGACAAGTGCCGGTGTGCTGCAGTTTCATTGATATTCCATTGTTTGTCTTTCAAATTAAAATTAAATATTGCATGCATGATGATCAAAATCACATTCTTCTTATGCTGCTCTCTTGTCAGGGATCTTCAGCTGCAAAATTTGAATATTATAGTTGCTGATATTAGCACGTTTGAAACGGAGGCTTCTTATGACAGAGTATTTTCCATTGGAATGTTTGAGGTTAGAATTTGTGAATAAATACTTAGTGTGCTAAGCCACGGTTTCTTGAATTTTACAGTCAATTTTTTTGACCTTGATCGATGCAGCATATGAAGAACTATAAAGATCTTCTCAAGAAGATATCCAAATGGATGGAAGAGGATAGCCTTTTGTTTGTTGAACACTTCTGCCACAAAGCATTTGCCTACCACTTTGAGGTGAACCCAACATAAGCTGTTATACAACTTGGCCATCATGATTTGTTAGTTGTTTTCTTTATGATATCAGTCAATGCATTAACAAGAGTAGTGAGTTTTCAACTTTTCATAGATACAATTCATTTACCTACTGCTGCTTCTTCATGAAGGACAAAAATGAAGATGACTGGATTACAAGATACTTCTTTACTGGAGGAACTATGCCTTCAGCAAATCTTCTTTATTTCCAAGTAAGTTTGTTGTGCAACTTGTGCCAGCTTTGTTATTACTTGATGGTATTTTAGAATCCTATAAAATTTTGCTGTGTTCTAAAAGATAGAGATGAAGGAAAATTCTAAAGGAAAAAAGTACCTGCTATATTTTTGTGTAACACCTTTATATTGCGTCCAGATTTAGCTCACCTCTAAGTGACTTCTTTGGTTATGTATGCAGGATGATGTTACAGTCATCAACCATTGGCTAGTAAATGGGAAACACTACGCGCAGACCAGGTTAGAATATACTAGATTGCTCAATGAATATACAGCAATCTTGTCATATTCCATGCATAGTCTATTTGCTTACAAAGAAAGTTTGAACTGTGTTATTGAAGACGAAATGAATTTATGTTGCAGTGAAGAATGGCTCAAAAGAATGGACCAGAAAATGACTTACATCAAGCCGATTATGGAATCAACGTATGGCAAAGATTTAGCTACCAAGTGGACTGCCTATTGGAGAACATTCTTCATAGCCGTTGCTGAACTTTTTGGATACAATAACGGTGAAGAATGGATGGTTGCACACTTTCTTTTCAAAAAAGGGGAAACCTAATCTTTCGGTGCATGTTTCAATTACAGTATATAAACACGTTTAAATTAAAAGTAGGGTAAATAGTTCATTTTTCCCTCTTGAAAGTGTAATATGCCGAGATATTTGTTGGTAAGTGAATGTATTGAATGTATATTAAGTGTTATATATTATTTTTATTGTCATAATTTTGTAAGTTATTTATGTTTTATGTTATATTTTGGGATTAATTTATCTCATTAATTTTATATGGTTGTTGACTAACAAAATATATAATTATAAAATATATAATTGTTGACTCATAAAATATATAATCAACTAAGTTTAATATTTAAAAAATTTATAATTAATTAATAAATAAGTCTCTATAAAATGATACACTTATTATAAATTGATTATTTACTTTTTAAACTTATAAGTATGTTATATGTTTAAGTTTGATAAAAAAAATTATTATAATATAATTTATGTTTAGATATTTTAAAAAAAAAGTATGTTGATAAAATATTATTTTAATAATAATAATCATAAAAAATACTTTTAATTATGTTTTTATTATGAATTTACAAATTAAACATAATTATGTTCTGAGCTAGTTTGACGTGAATTTATTATTTACAAAACGTAAATCGTGAAATGAGATCCAAACATGAAGTAGTAAGTGGGGTCACCTCAAAGATAAGTCTGGAAGAGACTGAGGTGCTGCTGCCATTCCTACTCCTACAGCTTGTAGGTTTCATTGCGCCGAGCGTGGTGGTTCAATGGAAGGGATAATTCAGCTTGCGTACGACACTACGGTGAAGCTCATGCTGGGAACACTCGAACGGAACGTGCTCCCTGACGCCGTCACCAGGAGACTCACGCGCCTGCTGTTGTCTACTCGCCTTCGCTCTACCTACAAACCATCCTCCGAACTTCAACTCTCTGATCTCCTCCACTTCGCACACTGTACAATTCATTCATTTCTTCTCTTTCTTATAACTTATAATAACCGTTGCTCTCCCTTTCTGAATATAAAAAAATCAATCACTAATACTATATAATTAACCATTGTGCAAATGAAAACAGAAGAAGAATAGCGACAACACATGCAATTTTGCAACGATAACATGTATTATCCTATTAGATCATTCAAATTTGTCTGATACTCTTTCAGCTTTACAAGAGATGCCCATAGCAATCAACACGGATAAGCCTAAGTCTCAACATTATGAATTACCAACTGCTTTCTTCAAGCTTGTGCTCGGAAACAATCTCAAATACAGGTACTTTTCATTATTTTGCTCATATTCAAAACTTAATTTTACCCTCTATGTCCATCATTATGCAACGTCTAGCCTATGTTTGGCTCAACCTTTTTTGTTTTGGTTGAATGATGCTTTCAAATTAAACTAAAAAATTTTAAAGGTTTAAAAATAAAAGTAGTAGTTGATTGGTAGTTTTAGCCCCTCCTTGCACTAGTAGCACCACTACACATGACTCACACCCTTGAGATAGGACCACAGAATAGAAGAAGAGGATGAAAAAATATCATTCAACTGTTTTTTGGTTTTTGAAAAACAGTTTTGGAAAAAAAAAAAATCAAAACTCGCTAGATTTTGGACGAGAAATTGATTTTTGAGTAGCATGGAATTATTTCAAGAACAGTTTTAAAAGCCAATAAGCAAGAAAGAAAGCAATTAGGCACAGCCTTGCCATAGCTCACTTGATTAGTTAAAGCAAGTTACCTGTACTGATTACGGTATGTGTAACAGAACTGTAAAGATTCATTATAAACAAGTCATTTTCTGTTGCAAATTGAATATATGAGGGATGTAATTTGCTGGCAATATAAATTACTGACAGGTATGTGTGCATGAAAGAAAAAATGGTAAAATACACTCACAACCTTATGACTAATATAACATTCATATATGCCTGAACTGATGCAGCTCTTGCTATTTCTCTTCTGCCTCAATGACGCTCGAAGAAGCTGAAGAAGCAATGCTGAAGCTGTACTGCGAGAGATCAAACTTGAAAGATGGCCATACAGTACTTGATGTGGGATGTGGCTGGGGATCACTGGCTTTATACATTGCCAAGAAGTACACTAACTGCAGGGTTACAGGAATCTGCAATTCCACAACTCAAAAGGCTTTTATTGAGGACAAGTGCAGGTATGCTGTTTGATATCCCATTGTTTGCTTTAAAACATTATGCATGTCATATGGTTAACAAAAATCTTATTAAATAGATGACACTTATGTGGAACCAATACTTAGCTTGCAAATTAAATTAAATATTGCATGATGATTAAAATCACACTTTTCTGCTGCTCTCTTGTCAGGGATCTTCAGCTGCAGAATTTGAATATTATAGTTGCTGATATTAGCACGTTTGAACTGGAGGCTTCTTATGACAGAATATTTTCCATAGAAATGTTTGAGGTTAGAATTTTTTAATAAATACTTAGTGCTAAGCCACGGTTTCTTGGATTTTACAGTCAAAATTTTTTTTGGACCTTGATGCAGCATATGAAGAACTATAAAGATCTTCTCAAGAAGATATCCAAATGGATGAAAGATGATAGCCTTTTATTTGTTCATTACTTCTGCCACAAAGCATTTGCCTACCACTTTGAGGTGAACCCAACATAACGCTGTTAAACAATTTGGCCATCATGATATTTGTTGGTTGTTTTGTTTATAATATTAGTGAATACATTAACAAGAGTAGTGAGTTTTCAACTTTTCATACATACAATTCATTTACCTACTGGCTACTTTTATTCATGAAGGACAAAAATGAAGATGACTGGATTACAAGATACTTCTTTACTGGAGGAACTATGCCTTCAGCAAATCTACTTCTTTATTTCCAAGTGAGTTTGTTATGCAACTTGTGCCAGCTTTGTTATTAGCTGGTGCCTGGTGGTATTGCAGAATCCTATCAAATTTTGCCGTTTTCAAAAAGATAAATATGATGAAGGAAAATTCTAAAGGAAAAAAAAAGTAAGAAAATGTAAGAGAAGAAGTACCTACTATATTTTTGTGTAGATTATTGTTTAACACCTTTATATTACGACCAGATTTAGCTCACTTTTAATGACTTCTTTGGTGATGTATGTAGGATGATGTTACAGTCACCAACCATTGGCTAGTAAATGGGAAACACTACGCACAGACCAGGTTAGAATAAATTAAATTGCTCAATGATTTTACTGCAATCTTGTCATATTCCATGCATAGTTTATTTGTTAGCAAAGAAAGTTTGAACTGTATCACTGAAGACGAAATGAATTTATGTTGCAGTGAAGAATGGCTCAAAAGAATGGACCAGAAAATGACTTACATCAAGCCGATTATGGAATCAACGTATGGCAAGCATTCAGCTACCAAATGGACTGCCTATTGGAGAACATTCTTCATAGCTGTTGCTGAACTTTTTGGATACAATAACGGTGAAGAATGGATGATCGCACACTTTCTTTTCAAAAAGAAATGAAATAAGCCGAAATCTAATCTTTTAATATAACTATTTGAGAATGGCGTTAGGACAAAAAAGCTGCTAAACGAGGTTGCACCCTTCAATAATGTTGTATACTTTTATTAGTAATTTATTTTAATATTTGTTTTAATTAGTTGTTTGTCTTTATTTTTTCCTGTCTCAAACCTTTGACTTTGGCCCCTAATGTTGGTGACTTGGTGTCGCCACTCCAGCGTTATTTTATCTTAAATTTAGGGTCAAGCAGTCATGCTTCATAAACTTTAAAATATGCACTTAGCCTTCTATTATATATTTTTTTTCTTTTACTTTGTAACAAAAACGGTTATGCGCGAGGCTCTGACCATATATTTGTGTACGCTCCAAACATATGGGGTGGCGAAGAAAGTTTTTTTTTTTTTAATTCATAAGAATGAAATACGGTATTGTATAGGATTTATAATATTTATGAAATCTATTCAACTCAGGAAATTTTTTTATCTTTTATGCAATACATGTATAAATAAATAAATTTTATGTAACATGCACTTATCTTTTAATAAGACATTTCATCTTAAAGGATAGTAATTGACCAAATAAATAACATAGCTTAAATTTTGATGTATCAATACTAGTTATATTTGGTTTAAGATCAACATTAATTTTATTCTTCAAAGGCCTTATGTTATTTTGGGTCTTGTTAATCAGTATCTTTAGGACATTAGTTAAGAAATCATACAAAAACAGGCATAAAAATCATAGACAACACAATTTTACACATCTCAATAAAAAAATATCTTTTAGTTTCTTAACTATTACATGTGTTAACGTTTGCCTTTTATTTTTATTTTGTTTACAAGTTCATGGATTCGTACGTTGTTTTAGTATTTATTGTAAATTGATTATTTGTTACAAAGCATATATTTGTAGATAAAAGCACATAGAACCAAAATCATATTAATGGTGACCAAAAACATTTATTTTACGATTGGCTGCAAGGCAGAATTAGTTTTAGATTCATTGTAAGAATTGAGGGATAACCATTGGAATAATGCACACAAAATTATGCCCAAATGCATACTGAAGCAACTCCTGACTATTATTATTTTCACAAGTCTTGACTATTGTTACAACTCCCTGCTTGAGCATAAAAGATTAAAATGGGCAGGCAGCCAAATACATGAAACTCCCACCATGTCAGATATAAGAGGGTCAAAACTCAAATGTACAAAGCTACAACCTTATTCTGGTGATTGGAGAGGCTTAACTGATAGGGGCCAAAATATAATAATGAAAATTCTAATCAATGGCAATAATCAACATTCTAGATTAAAAAATTGGCTTGTTGCCAGAATTCTTGCATCCATATCCTATATCCTATATTCAACAGCCAGGCCTAGCCTAACATTTGTAATCTAAAAGTGACTATCTTATTAGATAGAGTTCATCTGAACACCATTAATACATCCTCATCCAAGAAATGAAATTCCAGTCAGTGTGTATCATGTTGATAAGCTGTTGCCAGGATCAGATGGTAGATGGAAAGGAAAGTGTGCAAACTGTATTTTTAAGGATGGTGAGTCAGGCTTTTTGTCATCAAACTTGTATCCTGCATCAAATTTTACTACCCTTAGTATATAATGTATTTTCCACACATTTATAATATGATTAAAGCACCTGTAAGTTTAAATTTCAAATTGACAATATTGCAACCAAACGTCCATATTTATATTTTACATATGAATACAAAGCAATATGAGATATTGACTTAGAGTGCTTAATAACTTATAGCTGAGATTGTACTGATACTGGACTAGTTGACTTAGAATATTGGAATAAATTGTTACTGTGTTAGTGCTCTGTATTTTGATCCACATCTGTCATAGAATAAGATCCCATATTATTCACATGCCTTCTCTCATATTTCTATTTTCCTCAAGACTGTGCATTGATATAAAACACAATTATATGCAATCCAGATGGAGAAAAAATTATTACCCTGCAGGGCTTCCAGAGCAGTGATAGCACATTTGGAGTCATCAAACTCCACAAAACACAAAGTCATAGCCTTGTCTCCACTCTGCAGCATCTCAGTCATTTAAAAACTACTCATTATTCATGATAAATGAAGCAAATAGAAATAATGCACAATAACACTCTACACTAAATATATCTAGCTATCAATGCTAATGTATTACTAACAAGAGAAATACTGCAAGAAGTGAGAAGCAATGGCATATTTCTTGAAAACACATAATAATCATGACCTCGTATGTAGTCTTTCTCCTCCCTAAACAAAACTATAATCATATTCATTTGTACATTATTGGAATATTCTAAACTAATCAACATGAGATTCTTAAACAACACACTTACACGTCTAGGCTCCTTGTGAACGACTCTGATATCCTTATAGCCAATAAAGGGACGGAAAAGGTCTACGGGTACAGGTCAAGGCTTCATATCAACATAACAACAAAATACAAGGTATGTTTGGGAATGTGTTTGGTAGGAAAAGGGAAAGAAGGGCAAAATTTTCATTTTTAAATTAAAAGTTATGTAATGTTTATAAAAAAAAAAAGATTTTTAACCACCCTTCTCGTTCCCCCCCAAAATCCCACTCCCAAACATACCTTTGAAGTTATTTCGGGAACCATGTGATTTAACTCCATATGCTGTTAAACTTAAAAGGCAACCTATTGTCCATGCGAAGTTTTATAGTTCAACTAAAAAATAGAGTAAGTAACTAAAGAGGATCTCATATAGTAAATCCAATACAACTTTTAATTTGAAAACACTTTCTTCCTATCCATTATCACCACAACAGGAACAAAAACCAACACACAGACGCATACAAGCAGACATATAAGCTACAAAGGATACGCCCAACTTCCCTTCTAGTGCAGTCATTTGGAAGTCCACCCACAAATAGAATGTTTGAGTCTGCTGCGGAAATTGGGAGACCATCATAACTGCTTTTAGAGGCTGGTCTTTCACTGTTTACATCAGGAACACCATGGTTAATGCCCAACGGCGTCGTCTCTCGTTTTTTAACCAGATCAGGATCTGCAAGAGGTGAATAACCCTTAACAGGCTCAGAATGAACTCTGGAGCCCAATGTATCATCAGCACTGTAAAACAATCCTATCTGCAGAAACAATCAAAGTTGAAAATGAAAATTCATCTCCCACATGCATCACATAATAACTAAAAATAGTCATATAAAGTTTTACATCTCTTGGCAGGTAATCTGATCCAATGCGCCGCAATTCAGTGGAATTTGAAGGCTCAGATGGAATATAACCAGCAAAGCTGCTCCTTGCAATGCTAGCTGACAGAACCAAACCAAATCAACGAACAGAACAAAACCATTTCTCAAAATAGGTTAAACTATTTACTTGATCAGTATAGTTGTTCTCATGTTATGTTTTAGTCCCTACACAGTTTTTGGTGGTTTATTATCACCGCCAAAAAGTTTTTGTAGAGGTTTTATACCACCAAAAAGTTTTCTCTCATGTTCTGAATAAGGATCAAAACTTCAACTTCTATGCAGGTTTAGACTAAAACTTACACTTTTTTTATACTGAGACTAAAACTTAAAACGGAGACAACTATAGGGACCAAGTGAATAATTTAACCTTAAAAAAATTAAAGAAATAGAATGTGACTACTGGTACTAGTCTTCTATAGTACTATAACTCATTTAGGCTTACAGAATAAGCGTAATTGTTGAAATTTACCGAAGCGCAAACTGAATTTAAATCCACTTATTAAGAACATGTAAAATTGGTTTGTGTGGGGAATGACGAATTAAAAAAAAAAGTGGAAGAAATTAATTGGTTTTTTTTTTTTTTTTGTATAAGTAGGGAATAATAGGGAGTACCTCCGTCAGCGGCGGCCGGAGCACCGTAAGAGTAGTAGGGATCCGCCATCGATTCTTGCTTCGCTCTCACTCTCCCTCACGCCAGCGACAAGGGAAAGAAAGAAAAATGTGAATGAGTAATGGAAAACACACTTGATATTCCCCTCTCAACTCGTTCGTTAACTTTTTTTTTATCTTTTTTTCTGATGACTATTATTTTGAATTTTATAATTAAAAGCTATCACTACTCACTAATTAACCATAGAGGGGGAGGGGTGGGTACGCGGACCTATTGGGCTTGTTTAGGCCTGGCTCGCAAAATCTTTTTTATACGGGCTGGGCTGGGCTGGATAAGTTTAGTCAGTAAAAATAAATGATTTTGTTTTTCAAGTTTGTATCCATCCGCGAAATTTATAGATAAATAGATCGATCCGTGGATACAAGTAGTAAATTTTAAAAAATGAAAGAAATAACAAATTAGAAGCATTTTTTTTTTCATTTTTAAAACTAAAATATATCAAACTAAATATACAAACATTATTAACAACATCAAACATAAAGATCGGCTGTGTCATTTTTTTATTATTATCTGATTTTATAATTTTTAATAACATTATAATAATACTTATAATTAAATATTAAAATAACTTAATAAGGCTAATTAAATATTGAGAAAAAAAATTAATTAAATAACTAGATAAAAGTGTAGAATTTTCTAACACGGACAATAAAAGTTAAATTTCTAAACTTTTAATAAATTTTTTTTCATATTTTTATGGTAGATTAATAATGTAGAAACATGGTCCACCCCATGTGCTGGATGACTGTGAATGTGTTTGTACCTCCAATTAAAAAAAATAATTTACGTATTTCACTAATATCTTAATATTACCCATCGTCATTTTTAAGGTGCATCAAACTGTCTTTGATAGTTTTTCTTTTTTGTGTGTCACGTAAAAGCTTTACCATAATTGTTGTTATAATGCATTATTATTTAGATTTTAGAGTTTAATATCATAACTTTTTTCGGCATGCATCAATAATATCCATCAGTTTAAAATAAATAAAAAATCATTTTAATATGTAAAGATGATCAAAGAACTTTTTTTACATACACAAGTATTAAAATTGAATCTTAATTAACATTATCAATAAACTCAACTATCTATCAGTTATGTTAGATTTGGTTAATAATTCAATGTTAAAAAATAATAATGCTTTGAAACATTATTTAATACAGTATAAATTACTAGTAGCAAAGCATAAAAAAAAAAAAAAATATATATATATATATATTTAAGGTGCGTGCGAAAGCGAGAGTTTGGAGAGGGGTTGGCAGGTGCGAGTGGAGCTGAAACATTGAAGTTTATTGAGAAAAGGAAAAAATAAAAACAGATAGAATAAGACTGTGACAACTCATATCCAGTGAAGAAAATTCATGTATACGGCGATAGCTCACTAAAAACAGTAAACACAAAGCAGCTTAACCCATAACAGCATAATGAGAAATTTAATACAAAGAAGCGTCCCAAGCAAGGAGAGTGGGTGCCACGACCCAATCAGCACCCATCTCACTGGGCCCCACTCCTCGTTGTTCTCATGTACTAAAAATGCGCTTATTCATTTATGATAGTGACAGCGACGCTTTCTCCTACCACATCCCACTGTGTTCCTCATCCTCCTTCCCTAGCGCGTCACCCTCTTCCCGCAACTCACCTTTTTCATTAATCTATTCCGGGTCGCGTTCCCCTGCGCGGACACCCACACACCCATCCACTGCGCCAGCACGCCAGATACTGCCACGTAATCTCCTCGAACCCCTTTCCGGTTCGGATGCATGGGAAGTGCATCGGATAACGGTGGTGTGGCATGCTTGCGAGCTAAATCCATGCCTTTTTGTTGAATGCATCTTTGCCACATCTCCTCGTTGTTGCAATAAATAAGAGCTCCAGGGTGTTTTCCAGAGAGAGAAAGTGCAAGTGTGTGTGTTGGAATTAGAGAGAGAGAGAGAGGAAAAAGGTTCAGAAGAATCAGATAGGTTAGATTTATATACATAAAGAATAGATACACTTGGAGTTGGAGTTCCACATTATTATTCTCTCTCTCTCACTCACACTTAGAGTGCTAGTGCTAGACAACAACACAACGCTCACAGCGAGAGAGAGAGAGAGAGAGAGTGGGAGAGAGAGATGGAGGATCTCGAGGAGGAAGAGAAGGGAGCGGAGGAGGTGTTGGGATCAAGCTTGACCATGGAGAAGGTGGCGGCGGCCAAGAAGTTCATTGAGAATCACTATAGGTCTCAGATGAAGAACATCCAAGAGAGGAAGGAGAGGTACCAAAATTCTTCTTCTATTCATTCTAGGGAACTTGGTCCTTTTGTTGAAATCGAGCACAATGCAAATTCAGGGTTAGATCTTATCATTTAATTACCTTTTTTCTCAACTTCTCATGCCATGGTAGCTGAGGTAATCTAGGTATCAATCAATCACTGTGTTTGGGCTTCGTAGGCCCGCAACTCACACTTGCTTAATTTAACTACTGATCCCAGTGTGAATCTGTTTGGTAACAATTTCGCAATTTATACTCCATTTACTCTGTTTCTTTAGTTGAATTGAAGTCAATGCATGGGGTAATATTGTGAGACACGGTAATCAATTCATCTACATAGCTGGTGTGAGAGTCGACAGTATAGAAGCTTGTTTCTCGTAGTTTAAGTAAATGCCATGGTGTATGATCTAGGCTCTTAATGAAAATCCTGACCTTAATTGCACACAATTCTTGTCCTCATAAGTTGCAGAGAGTACATATGTAATCTATATCTATAATATGTTACATCTGTACAATTGATCACTGAGTGAGGAGAAGCCCAAGTGCATCTTTGAGTATCACCATACTTCCCAACTTGATATCTGCATGTTGTATTTTGTTCTTTTTTACTTTTTACCATCTCGCGGTCATAAATCACAACTTAGCTATATTGTTAATAATGTCTGAGTAAGATTTATACAATCAGCCCTGATCTACAAAAATATGGGCCAGATTAGGTTGATTGCATTACTTAAAAGACTCAAGATAATTTGATCCCATGGTATGACGAGAGAGAAGAATTAGAGTAAAAGGGAAAGAGAAATGAATAATAGAAGATGTATAAGAGGTATGAATATTTACTCCATAATTTCAAAAAACTACTTCTGGCGTTACCCTTCATCCTTATTATTTGGTTTACACCACACATCCCAATCGAGTTTGTTACTAACGGTTACATTCCTCTTTAATATCTAAATCTCATTGGTTTCCTAACTTTATGCCTTGCTCTGATCTCAGTAATTGAAATCTCTCCCTCAATTTGTTGTCGAGTCTGTGTGTTGATCTGATCTGCCATGTCAGCATCATGGTCAATGCCCATACCATAATCATATGTTTTCATATGTGTTAGGTTTGATATCTTCTCAGCCATGTTTTTGAAAAATTCATATCCAGTTCACTAGATTACACAGAAGCAACTAATAGTTGCTTCAAGAATGACGTGAGTTGTGACTCGTTTTTTTATTTTATTTCTACTAATAGGCGTCTTTCCCTTTTCATGCCATTTGGTGCATTGCAAACAGCCCCACAAGCACCCGATATGGTAATTTGATGGCGAGGATCGAATTAAATGGGAACTAAAATTAGAGGACAACATTGATGCTGTGAAATGACATGGCTACTAAATAGGAATAAACATGTCTCAACTTACTTAGAATCATAAACAAGGACAATGATATTTTTATACTATAGATTGAGCTTGCTGGTCTCTGTTCATGAATTAATTGCCTTCTCTTTTTATAGTTAGACAACTTGAACTGTGCATGTTATTTATTTTTATTTTTTACTTTTTACTTTTTACCAACTCTTGGTCATAGATCATAATTTAGCTGTATCTGTTAATGTCTATATTTATACTATCAACCCTGATCTACAAAAATTGGGTCAGATTAGATTGATTGCATTACTTAAAATTGAAAGTTAAAAGACTCAAGATAATTAATCCCATAAGCATACAACCTTTTCATAGTCATTTTTATATTTTTATTTCTATCAATGGATGTCTTTCCATTTTCATGCCATTTAGTAAGCAAAGCAAACAGTCATACAAGCACCTCTTGTGGTTTGATGCCAAGGACCAAATTAAATGGGAACTAAAATCTAAACTTAAAGGACAACATTGATGCAATCAAAAGATCTAGTCCAGTGCAGATCTTTTGTTCATCTTGTGTTTTGGAGTTGCTTATGCTGACCTTTTTTTTTTTTTATTCCAGGCGTTGGGTTTTAGAAAGGAAATTGGCATCGTCGGATGTGCCAAATGAGGAGCGGATTAACCTCATCAAAGATTTAGAGAGGAAGGAGACTGAATATATGCGATTGAAAAGGCACAAGATTTGTGTTGATGATTTTGAACTTTTGACCATCATTGGAAGGGGGGCTTTTGGGGAGGTCAGTACTGTCCCTGGCATACTTATTGGTTCATGAAAGAATCCTCGTTGGATATGAGACAATACATTATTATTGTGTTTGGAAATGGCAAATCTTCTTTCTGCTTACTATGTAGGGGTTTGTTTCTAGTATTATTTTATGCTAACTTGTTCAATTACAGGTTAGACTGTGTCGGGAGAAGAAATCTGGAAATATTTATGCTATGAAAAAGCTGAAGAAATCTGAAATGCTTAGGAGAGGCCAGGTGAGAAATACACAACATGCTGAGTAGAACACTACTTAGAAATTACTAATGGATGCAAATAACAAACTTGACATATGAATGCGATTTACTATTCTACATAGTCCAGTTTCGTTAGTTTCGTTATGGCTGAAATTTATTATTCCAAACCCATTAATGGCTTATACTGTCTCCATTGAGGATGGACCACCCATGTTATTGGATGACCGAACCTCTTGAAGAATGTTTAGTTGTTATATTACTTACATGAGTTCCTTTTTCTTTACAGGTGGAACATGTTAGAGCTGAGAGGAACTTGCTGGCCGAAGTTGCCAGCCATTGCATTGTGAAACTTTACTACTCATTTCAGGATGCTGAGTACTTGTATTTAATTATGGAGTATCTGCCTGGGGGTGACATTATGACTCTGCTGATGAGGGAAGACACCTTAAGTGAAAATGTTGCTAGATTTTACATGGCACAAAGTGTTATGGCCATAGAATCTATTCACAAACACAGTTACATTCACAGGTTCAGTTTGGCTGTACTTATAAAGTTGTTGGCTTAATTTGTTATATCAGGGATGATGGTTTATTGGGTGCTGAAATGGATTGTTTTTACATGATAAATAACCATATTAATGTTTGTTAGTCGTCATCTATTTTTCAGAGATATTAAACCCGATAACCTTCTTCTGGATAAAAATGGTCACATGAAGCTCTCTGATTTTGGTCTCTGTAAGCCTCTCGATTGTATTGCCTTGTCTACACTGCATGAAAATCAGACCATGGATGATGAAACTTTGGCAGAACCAATGGATGTTGATGATGCGGACAATCGGAGCAGCTGGAGGAGTCCACGTGAACAGCTTCAACATTGGCAGATGAACAGGAGGAAGTTGGTATGCTTTTGTTATTTAAAATTAAGAAGAAATGCTCATAGAGATGGTCCAAGCTTTCTTATATCTTGTCTCTATCATTGGTTTCATAGCCTGGCTTCACATTCTGCATTCTAAATCAAAACTCGCATTGATATTATAAGGTTCATTTTCTTTATTTGAGTGATACTCAAGTAAACAGAACTATGATCTAAACATTTATTTGCCTTATTTCTTTATTTTGTTTTTTTGGGGGTGGGGGGATGAAATGAGTAAGAGTTCTTTAAGGAAAAAGTTATATCTTTGAAGGGTCCAAACTCTGAATGTTTATATTATGAATGGAGAAATGCTAGCGACACTCTTTTATACACTCTCCCCGTGATTGGTTAAAATTGAATCAAAATCATTAATTTCTGTGGATTTCACATAAATTTATAATTTCTAATAAATTTCAACCAATCATATGGAGAGTGTTAAATAACTAGAACAAATAACATTATAGAGAATTAGGCAATAAACCGTATGTTTGAATATACCATGGAGCATAGTTTATATAGGCTTATTTGCATTTATTACAAAATATATTGTTTCCTCTAAATAAGATATTGTTGTTTGTAAACTATAATTATGAATAGAATTAGAATATTAATTCTGATTTTCAACATTCCCCCTCAAGCTGGAGCATATAAATTATATGCACCAAGCTTGTTACATATATAGTTAATTTGTGGACCCCTCAAAGCTTTGGTGAACACATCTGCTAGCTAATCACTAGAGTTAACAAATCTAGTGATGATATCTATTGATTCAATCTTCTCTCTAACAAAATGACAGTCCACTTCAATGTGTTTGGTCCTTTCATGAAACACTGGGTTAGATGCAATATGTAGAGCTGTCTAATTATTACAAATCAGAGTCATTTTGACATCCTCTTCAAACTTGAGCTCTTTAATAAGTTGCTTTAACCAGACAAGTTCACAAGTTGCTATAGCCATAGCTTTATATTCTACTTCAGAAGGCACTAGACCTTGCCACCATACTTTGCTTCTTGCTCTTCCAAGATATAAGGTTTCCACCAATCATTATATAATATCCTGAAGTAGATTGTCTATCACTAGGAGAACCAGCCCAATCTGCATCTTGAATATCCAACAATTTGGACATGTCCTTTGTCATTATAGACAAGTCCTTTTCCAGGGGCACCTTTGATGTATTTGAAAATCCGCATAATTGCCTCCCAATGATCTTGACAAGGAGAATTCAAGAATTGACTCACTACACTAACTGTTGCGAAAGCAATGTTAGGACGAGTTTAGTTTCCCAACTAATCTTCGATATCTCCTTGGGTCTACAAAAGGAACCCCTTGGTTAAGTAGCAATTTGACACTTGGGTCCATAGGAGTGTCCATTAGCTTAACATTCATTAGGCCAATTTCCTCAAGGATGTTAAGAGCATACTTCCTTTGAGAGATCACCACACCATCCTTGGATTGGGCCACTTCAATACCTAAGAAATATCGAAGTTTCCCAAGGTCCTTAGTTTGGAACTGGCGAAAGAGGTATTGCTTTAGTTGGGTTATGCCATGCTCATCTCCTCCAATGATAATAATGTCATCCACATACACAACGAGGTAGATACATCCTTGTGGTGAATGGCGATAAAAGACCGAATGGTCAGCTTCACTGTGAATTAAGCCAAATTGTTGTACAATAGTACAAAATCTGCCAAACCATGCTCTCGAAGACTGTTTGAGTCCATATAAGGATCTCCGAAGTCGACAAACCATGGTAGATGGTTCCCCCTGAGCAACAAAGCAAGGTGGTTGCTCCATGTAAACTTCTTCCTCAAGATCTCCATGTAGAAAAACATTTTTTTATATCAAGCTGGAATAGGGGCCAGTGGCGAATGACTGCAGTAGAAAGTAATAGTCGGACAAATGTCATTTTTGTCATAAGGGAGAATGTGTCGGTATAGTCCTGACCAAATACTTGAGTGTAACCCTTTGTCACTAAACAGGCTTTGAACCTATCAATCTTGCCAGTAGGTCCAACTTTAAAGGAGTACAACCACCGACACCTGACGACAGACTTCCTAAGAAGAAGAGGAACCAGATCCCAAGTACCACTGCTCTGTAGGACACACATCTTGTCAATCATTGCCTGTCTCCATTCTAGGTGGGATAAAGTTTCACTTGGAGAGTTAGGAATAGACACAGAAGACAAAGACGAAAGACAAGTATAAAGTAAGGGAGAAAGACGGTGATAACTCAACGTAACATAGTGAGGGGATGGGTTACGGGTTGTATGTGTACCTTTCCTAAGAGCAATGGGTAGGCTAGGGTCAAACAGAGGACCTGAATCCAGGAAAGATATTGGAGTTGGAGGTGGGTCGATCATGGTCTCATCCTCAACTGTAAGGATAGGCATATGAGCGACTGGGGGCCGTGGTCATCTATGATATGTCTGAACAGGTTGTGGTTGGAGAGAATGTACAGGTGACTGTTCCTCTAAAACAATGGGAAGAGGAGCAAGAGAAGGACTCTTTGGTGGGAGAGAATGCTAAGAGTCAAAGGGAGCGGAAGCAGACTCAAAGTAGGGCACAAACACAAAGAAAGACACATCAGTAGAGATGAAATAACATTTAAGGGTAGGGGAAAAACATCTATACCCTTTTTGGGACCGATGGTAGCCAAGGAAAACACACTTGATGGACCGAGCTGATAATTTGTCAAGTCCCAGCGAAAGGTTATGAACAAAACATGTGAAACCAAAGACACGGGGAGACACAGGATGAAGTGGTGTATGAGGAAACAAAACTGAGTAGGGAGTTTGACCTTTGAGAACAGATGATGGCATACGATTGATAAGATAACAAGCTATAAGAACAACATCACCCCAAAAGTGAGAAGGGACATTGCCATGAATGAGAAGGGTCTTAGTGGTTTTGACAAGGTACCAATTTTTATGTTCGACAACCCCATTTTGTTGAGGCGTATGAGCATAAGAAGTTTGGTGAAGGATATCTTTCGATGCCATAAACTGTTGGAACAGGTTGGATAAGTACTCACGGGCATTGTCAAATAGGGAAAATAATTCAGATATACTTTTCATTAAAAATAACCATGTGCAACGACTAAAATTATCAATGAATGTAACAAAATATTTAAAACCAGAAGAGATTAGGACCCTATGATGGACCCCAAACATCAAAATAGATTAAAGCAAAGGGGGACGCAGGCCGTTTATTCATTCGGTCAGGAAAAACCTGACGCGTGTGTTTTCCTAACTGACACGACTCACAATTTAAAATAGACAATTTGGACAAACTAGGAACCAACTTCTGAAGGATTGGAAGGCTAGGATGACCCAACTGAGCATGAATGGTAAGGGGAGAGGATGCGACAAAACATGTTGGTAATGGGGCAGAGAGGTAATAAAGACCATGAGACTTACATCAGTGCCAATTGTCCGTCCCATATTTCGATCTTGCAAGACAACAATATCCTTAGTGAATGTGATCAAACAATCACATGATTGGGTCAAACGGTGAACAGACAAAAGGTTAAAGGGACAATCGGGTACAAATAAAACAAACTCGACAGTTAAAGTGGGTAGGGGATGGGTGGTGCCAATTCCTTTTGACTGTGTTTGGGAACAATTGGTAGAGGTAATAATAGGTAGAAGACCAAAGGTAGAAAGAGAAGAGAAAAGAGAGCGATTACCAGAGATGTGATTGGAGGCACCAGAGTCAAGCACCCAAGAGACCATAGAAGGAGACTGTGAGAGACAAGCAAAAGAATTAGCAAATTGGGCTACCGAAGCAGTGGCACCCAAGTTTTGACGACTTTCAAACCATTGGAGAAAATCATCATACATTGTAGGGGTGGGTCGTGGCTGATTAGTGGTTGAAGTGATGGCTGGTGAGGAATTGGTCACATTAGCAGGATGAGGGGGCTCTAGCCTAGGCATTTTAAATGATGCAAGGGAAAAAGAACTTTGCAGAATTGAAACCCTAGAGAGAGAGAAAAACAAATCTTGTCAGATGAAGATGGTACAAGGGGGGTAGGTTCGCATGGGAGAGACGATGCTGACATTCAAGTTGCCACTGTGAAGGAAGCTCCATGCGCTGGAGATGCACACCAGAAAATGGTGTTTGGCTCGTACAGATGACACGCGTGTGGGTGCGTCGGCGTGCTGATGGGGACGCCGTCAACAGCGTCAGACAGAGGGGGTTGGCACGATTTAGATGGTAGGGAAATTCGCCGGAGGAGGTTGCCGGAAAATTTTCCGGCACGGTGGCGGTCGGTGGTGGTCGGCGGCGGCAACAATTATCAGGAAAAAAAACAGAGACAGCGGCAACAAGAAGGGTTGCAAACCAAAAAGAAAAC
The DNA here is from genome assembly GCA_014843725.1 of Amphicarpaea edgeworthii. Classification (NCBI taxonomy): domain Eukaryota; kingdom Viridiplantae; phylum Streptophyta; class Magnoliopsida; order Fabales; family Fabaceae; genus Amphicarpaea; species Amphicarpaea edgeworthii. The sequence goes on along the minus strand of CM026322.1, from coordinate 21,210,815 downwards.
GTGTTTGCAAAACAAATTGCGTTGGGGGACAGTGGGTCCTCCGACAAATACGGTTTTAGGTACTGCCCAACGAGGCTCTAGATACCATGTTAAATAACTAGAACAAATAACATTATGGAGAATTTGAATACACCACGAAGCATAGTTTATATAGACTTATTTGCATTTATTACAAAATATATTGTTTCCTCTAAATGAGATATTGTTGCCTATAAACTATAATTATGAATAGAATCAGAATATTAATTCTGATTTTCAACAGAGAGTATAGGAAAGAGTGTTAGAGAAAGTGTCGCTAGCACTCCTCTTATAAATGTATAAATGTGGGGAAGTTATAATGTTTTGAAACTTTGGTCCTGTCTCATTGTAGTGTGTCTCTCTGTCCCTATGGTGCAGTCTTATTGTATGACAGTATGGTTCAGGATACTGTAACTTGGGCTTCAATACAGTTAATCTCTTTTATATGACCTTAGTACTTGATCACGGCTATTATTGTACCCTTTGGACATAAATTATGCTTTTCAATTGCATGGTCTACAATTACTACTGCACTTGTTATTCTAATATTGCTGAGATGAGAAAGCCTTTCAGTTCATTCAGTTCCCTTGTTTCTTTTGGCTAGGCATTTTCAACAGTGGGGACACCAGACTACATTGCTCCTGAAGTACTTTTGAAAAAAGGATATGGGATGGAATGTGATTGGTTAGTTCTTACCCTATGTTTTAGGCCTTGTAAATCTATCAGCCATGAAGATTGTTGCATGATTTTTTTATTGTATTTAACATGCAAGCAATAATTCTGCTTAGTGTGGATTAACTCTTGGCTGATCATTTAAAAATTTGTAACTTTTTTTTTTCCTGTTGTGAAAGGAATTTGTACAATTTTAATTAGCTTGATAAGTTTTTAACCTACCCTATTCATAAATTTTCACGTGTAATATTTCATATGGACAGGTGGTCACTGGGAGCAATAATGTATGAAATGCTGGTTGGTTACCCTCCATTTTACTCCGATGACCCAATAACCACATGCAGAAAGGTACCATCCTTAATTGGCTTCTCATAAAAAAACTAATAATTTCTTGCATCTCATTTGTAGTTTAAGCTGATGGTGACTTAACACTTAGTGCCATTTCTTATTGTTGCTTCTTGTGTTCTTTCTGAGACTCAATATTCTACCCATTTTCTGTATCTTAATGAAATTCTGGAAAAACTAAATAGAGACAGGCAGTTTAAGCTGATGTATAACTTGGCACCGTTTCCTGTTGTTAGTACAAGGCACTCTTGTATGAGGGAGCATGTTAGAGAAGTAATTAAACCATTTGTGTGTCTGCACCTAATAGCTTAAGCTTTTGGGAGAGTTGGTTATTGACCTTTCATGATAAAGATCAGTTTAGTACTTACTGATTTCCTAGATGTCATTTGACCATCTTTATGACTTCTTATAACTACTGTTAATGCTTTTTATCCATAACCATGTTATTTTAGGCCCTTCTAGTTATGTTACCCAGAGCCAGTGTTCAAAGTTTCTATTCTTTTTGGTTGACACTAAATTCACCTATTGTTTTCAGATTGTTCATTGGAGAAATCATTTAAGATTTCCAGATGATGCCCAGTTAACACTTGAGGCTAAGGATCTAATTTATAGGTTGCTATGTGATGTTGATCATAGGCTAGGTACTCGAGGGGCCAATGAAATAAAGGTAAGGTGTTCATGCTACTATTATTATTATTATTGTATTGACGTGATGCTGTGTCAGCTTTCTTTTTTTGTCATATACTTAATATACATTCCGTATATACCAGGCTCATCCTTGGTTCAAGGGTGTAGAGTGGGATAAACTGTATGAAATGGAGGCAGCATTTAAACCTCAAGTCAACGGGGAGCTGGATACCCAAAACTTTATGAAGTTTGATGAGGTATAAAATATGAACTCATCATGCTATCCCTGTTATTTTCCCCTCTATATTTTCTCGTACAACAGAACTGCTACTAACTGTTGGAACTGCAAATATCTAATTTTTGCTTATAATCATTTGAAAAGTGTTGCTTCAATATTACCCGCAATGAATTGCCTTAAGATTTTCTCATTGTATTCTTTTGTGAATTGTTAGGTAGATCCACCATCAGTGGCAAGAACTGGGTCTGGATCCTCACGAAAGGTACACTTGATTGAATTGGTTTTGTTTGGATAATTTTCTTCATTAAAATCTCTTGCTATCAAATGTTATTGTAAAGACATTAAATTGTATTGCAATTATATCAAATTTTAGTTCTTGTCTGGATCAGATTATATTTTATATTTTTTTTTCCAAAGGCTTGCCACTTTAAGATTTTGATTAGAAGTTGTTTTGAACTTTAAGCCAATTCAAACACACATGCATGGGAAAGAAAATGATAAAATGTATTATGCTAATCCTTGATAGTCAAAGATGACGAGTATTGTTTTCATGGAATTGTAAACCAAGCTACCCTTTCAGCCTCTAGATATATAACGTCAATTTATTTGGAAATTGATGGGGTTCAGCAGTCTAACAAAAGTTCAACGTATAAGAGAAAGAAGGATAAAGGCAGTTTAGGGAGTGGAGTGGAGAATTCTGTTATGTTTGTCTCTGACAGTGGACACATGGCAGCAGGATACTGGATGTGAGGGTCCCGCAATCATAGGAATTAGGATAGGACATGATTATAGGGTGTGAGGGGGAGGTAAGGGGAAACAGGTAATTTGGTGGTGGCTTGGACCTTGGATCACAGCGCAGAGAAGCACTGCTTCTATGATATCTTTCTTTTTGGTTTTATTTTACCTTTCGATGTTTTCCTGCAATTTCCATTGTAATCAGACCTTGTTCTCTGAATTTCCTCCTATTGTTCCTATCATAATTTCAGTATCTATCAGAATTATAATCCTTCTTTCATACTATTGGTGAAGGACATGTTTGTGCTGCATGATCAGACCTTGTTATCTTTTGAATTGTTATCCTTCTTTTGTACTATTGGAATCAAGGTTTTAAAAAACGGTCCATGACCGTGATTTTGGCCACAATGTCAAGGTTTTGGAGGTGTTCAGTGACCACAATTGTGGCTGCATTGGCCATATTTACGCAATATCAAGAAACACAACTAAACCACAGCCAGAATTAAAACCTTAAATGGAATTTAATTAATTAATGGTTCTTGTCAATTTTTTTCTTTTTAATTTTTGGTTCTTCAATGTTGGTTACACAATATGGGAGGTAATTTTTCCTCTCGTGAAGGTGGGTGCATTGCAAGGTGTGGGACTTGAGTCCCACATTGGAAGTATGAGATTATAGTGTCGGGTTTATAAGGTCTTGAGCTCTCTAATGACAATATCTAGCTTTTGTGATGTGGTATCTTGGAAGTATTTAATTATTTTGGTTCACTATAGGGGAGTATTCTCTGATTTCAATAGATATGCACTATCAGGTTTTTTTTATTAGCTGACAGTGTGAAAGGTCTTCCCACTGTCAGTGCACTAATTATTTATTCTTATTGTCATTCTCTGTCTCCTTCTCTTTTATGTAGGATATCCATTACATATGTCATTCCATAAATTGTTATCTTGTGTATTTATTGTTTTAACGTATCTGTCATACATCTTTCTGTTATAGTTAGACAAAATGGCATAATTTAATGTTTCAACTTCCACCTAATTCCTGCAGATGCTAACTACCAAAGATCTAAGCTTCGTTGGTTACACTTACAAGAACTTCGATGCTGTAAAGGAAGGGCTTCGTCAATCTTTTGGTATGTAATTTAGAACAACAATTTATTTTGTGTATAAGATTTTGAGAATCTAGTGATTACATTCTGTGGCCATAAGAACAATTTCTAGTTATTTTGTTTCAAGTTAGCATCCTTGTCTTCTTTTTCCAATGTACGTGTGCATATCAAGCTGAATTTCGTAATCATTTCAAACCGGTTTTGACTGTTGAACATGCTGGGTACTCAAACTAGTTGTAGTGTTCCTGAATAATATACTGGCATAAGATAGGGATCAATAGGTACAAAAATTTAAGTTTAGAAGCACTAAATTGATATTGGCATGAAACAATTTGAACGAAACTAACAGTTAATCTGCAGGTGATTCCATGCAAGAATATGCTTCTAAACGGGCAGCTGAAGAAACAAGTTTACAAATGCTTGCGTCCTCTGGAGATCCCATGGTACCATAAGTTAGTGCAAATTGAAGTCCATCGTGTTGAGTTTTTGTGTACTTGCTTTGGCTTTAAATATTTGGCCAAGAACATGTATTGTGGTGTACTCCAATTGCTATGCCATTTGCAAGAACAATGTGTACAGCAAGTAGTTGAACAGCATGCATTGTCAAAGCTTGTAGGGCAACACCGTGTGTGTGTATTTTAATTTTCTTTCAACTTAGGAACTGAGAGTTGTGCGACTGAGTGCTCCTGTCCTGGCTGCCCAGGTTGGCTGTGGAAGACTTGCCTTCTCTAGTGGCAGTTGCTGGTTAAATGTTAGTTATGGACTGAGAGGAACTATTAAAGCATCCTGAAAATTATTATTCGATGTGATGTGTACATTTATTGGAAGATAGCAAAAATTAAACACTATTAAAACGAAGACTATGCTTGGGGATGGATGGATTATGGAATTGTCTTTAGCAGCTAGCAGCTCAGTTGCTTGCTCTTTTTTACTTACCTTTTTATGTGGAAAAGTGCAATTATGGTCACTGGCTAATGCTTGATTGAATGGAATACAAACAACTTTTTCTTAATTTTCCCTTGAAAGCGGATGGCCAACCATTTTGTTGTCAGTTTATCCATCGTGGTGGTCTTTTTTCTTCTTTTAATTTTGAGGAAAAAAATTATAGCTTATTTTACATTTTTTGGTGGTTAAGAAGGAGATACAATCTTCATGAGAAAGAGAAATGTATGGTCGAGACAGCCCATCATCATTCCGCCTATAAAAATAAATTAAACTCGTCAATTCGAAAATAATAAACGAGTGAGTTGCTTCAATTTTTAACTTTTTAAAATTCTTATTTAATTGTTAAAGATTTATTGTTATAACTGTAATTAAATTAAATTTGTAAATAGTTAGATAAATTTTAAATTAACAATAAATAGTCATATTACATGTTTTATAAGAGAAATAATTAATAATAATAATTTCCACTTGTTTTAGTCTAAATAAATATCATTTGATTCCTTCCTTCCCAACCAAATGGCTCTCATGACAGAAAACCATGATTTCCTAAACAGATCCATTTCCTTCTCTATCTCTACCAACTACATCCTGCCTCTTTCTTCAATCCCTTTCTCTTGACGGTTTCTCTTATTTTCTCACTCTCTTTCCAATACCCTGCATCGGCATAGATGTTTGACATTATGACATAGTTGGCTGGATTATTACCATCCATCCTCAAAAGTATCTCTCCCACTTGTTTCCCCATTTCCACATCTCCATGCATTCTACAAACACTAAGCAATGTCTGCCATATTCCCACATTTGGATTTAGGGGCATATTATCAGTGAGATCCTTTGCTTCCTTTAACAGTCCACCTCGTCCAAGAAGATCAACCATGCAAGCATAATGCTCTACTTGCGGTTTGATCTTCTGATTGCTACATAAACTAGAGAAGTATTCTTTACCTTCTTTGATGAGTCCAGAATGGCTGCAAGCTGAGAGCACAGCCAGGTAGGTTACACTGTCAGGTTCAATTCCATTCACTTGCATTTCGTTAAAAAGTTCAACTGCCTTATTCCCTATGCCGTGTTTCCCATAACCAGTGATCATAACCGTCCACGAGACCACATTTATTGCTACCATCTCTCTGAATAATGCATCTGCCTCATCTGTTAGTCCGCATTTCATGTACATATCCAAAACCGAATTTGCCACTGACATTTCCAATAAACCATACGGGACTTTGATGGTATATGCATGCATTTGCTTCCCTTGCTCCACAAGGGCAAAATCAGCAAACACACCAATGAGACTCGAGAGTACAAACCCATCCATTATATGTCTGCTCTCTCTCAACTCCCTAAACAAGTCCATGGCTTCTGTCAAATTATCTTCCAGTGCATAACCAAGAATTAGTGTGCTCCAAGACATCACACTCTTCTCTTCAATTCGATCGAACACCCCCCTAGCTTCAGCCATTTGCCTGCATTTCACATATAAATCAACCAGAGCACCTGCAACAGCTGGTTGAGCCAAGTAGGGAAATCCATGTCTGATTAACGCAGCATGGATTTGCATTCCTTCTCTCACTGCACCAGCACAACTACATGCTTTTAACGAGCTTGAATATGTATATCCATCAGAAACTTCCCCCTTCTCTTGCATTTCCCTAAATAGATTCAATGCCTCTTCACCATTTCTTTCGTTGGTATACCCAGCAATCATTGCATTCCAGCTTATAACATTTCTCACTGGCAAAGTATTAAACACTCGCGCTGCCTCACCAACCATACCGCACTTGGAGTACATGTCAATCATAGAATTGCCTACAACGGGTACCCAATCAAAATTAGATTTTGCACAAACCCCATGAATCTGCATTCCATTCCAAGGAATCCTCAAAACCCCACATGCTTTTAAACTCGAGGAAAGTGTGAACTCATTCGGCCTAACATCTGAACGACCCATTTTAACAAACAAAACCAAAGAGGTTTTGGCATCACCATTTTGCAGATGCCCACACATCAGAGCCGTCCAAGACACTACATTTCTCTCAAGCATTCGATCAAACACCATACAAGCGAAATCCAAGGTACCACATTTTCCATACATATCAATAAGATCATTGTTCAGAATCAAATCACGCCGCCGAAACACTAATTTCTCTACAACCCCGTGTACTTGTTTTCCCTGATCAAGCAAACGACGCTTCGAACACTTGTTCAGAATCTTACTCAATAATCGACCCTCATTCATCGATGGGAGTAAGAGAATTAGAAAACAGTTTCAGCTCAATATGTGATCACATATTTTAACATTATGTATTTACTTTTTACATGGCATTTTCTTTTATACGAAGTGCTGACTTCATTCAGCCGAAGATGGCAATACGTCACAAACAAGAGCAATGATGTATTTGTGCATGCCTTGAAGTCAAAATTTTCTAAATAAAATTTTCTAACACTCTTTTCAACATGATTTTTAACAAATTTTTAATTACAATTTTTTGAAAATGAAAAGTAATTTGTTTATATAAAGATATAATATTCAATGCTATTAATATATTTCTATAATAGTTTTTAATAAAAAAAAGATTTGTTATTTTTTTACTGTTAACTAAAATTTATCAAAATTCATGGAATGATGAGTCTTGTTCATAACTTTAATTTTTAAAAAACCAAATAAAATAAAAATATATGTTACCAATATATTATTAATATTTTTCATACAAAAAGACAAAAATAAATTTATCCTCTCAAAGGACTCTGAATTCAAACAAATATCCTTCTGCCATTGTATTCCCACATACCACTAAATTTCTTTACAATATAAAACATTTTATAGAAAAAATGATTTCTATTTAAGAAAAAGATTTTTAAAATATGTAAATAAATTTTTTACTATATATTATCAACTAGTAATGATTTAGGATCCGTTCTTTTAGAATATTGGTATAAATAATTTTTGTAGAACTACTTTTTTTGAAAAAAAAATATTCATTTAAATTTAATATTTTTTAAAAGTGAGTTGAGAATATTTAATATTTAATATTATTTGATAAAGTAGAATTATTTCTAGAGTGTAAATATAATATATTTTGGGTCCTATACCTACAATCAAATCTATCCAATAAAAAAATAACATTTTTTTTGTAAAATTAATTCTACTTATCACATAGTACATTGATAGATTTTTTTTTTGACAGAAAAACCAGCCAAATGATATGTAACTGTAGGAATCAATTCCAATGATTTTTCTACCTAAATTCACGTGGACTCAAAATTAAGAGGGGGAGTGGGAGAGAAAAACAACTACTAAAGAACTCCATTTTGGGAATTAAAGTGAAGAGTTTCTTTGTCCTTTTTCAGTAGAAAGGCACACCTTTCTTTCCCTGATTGGAAGAAAGAAGAGCAAAGCTAAACAATACTAATAAAATGCTTAATAGTTTAACTGTAAAGATAACGAATCTCCTTATCTAAAAATTATTACTGTATCAGCCAATTAGGAATAACAAAACATGTGTTACATTAAAACCATGATTCCCTTTAGAGCAAAAAAAAAGAAGAAATTAATTACTAAAAAAATAGATGAAGATTAGATTGGAGGGTGAAAAAAGTGAAGGGAGGTTGGGAATGGATGGATGGGTGGAGATGCTTTAATATGCTCTTAAAGATTTGACATCTGTCCAAACTCCATTGTCTTCTCTCACACAACACTCTACTCTTTTTTTCTATATTGCCCCTTTCACTTTTCAACCCATTTTTCTTTCATTAAAAGTTTCTTTTTTTATTTCTATTTTTTGGTCATTTTCTTCTCTTTCTTCTCCACTCCCTTTCTCGCGCTTCCAACACACACCCCAACACACTCAGGTATGCTTATTATTATTACTATTGTTATTTCTATTTCCATTTCTATATTACACCCAACAAAGTTGTTAATTTTTATTTTATTTTAATTAACTAATAATGGTTAGGATTAAGGAAAGTTCATGTCTTTATTTCTTCTGTTGATTCTTTGTTCCTTCTTCAATCATGGGTCTCAGGTGTCACAGTCAGAGGGCAAACCAGTGAGAAGAGAAGAGAAAAGAAGGAAGGAAGAAGAAACTAGACTCTACACGGTTGACAAAATTTGGTACTTTCTTCTTTCTTTCTTTCTTTTACCTTTTTTCTTTCTTTCTTTCATTTTATGATTATTATTATTAGTTATTATTGTTATTGGACGAGGTTGAGATGTGTTGCCTCAGATCCAGGCAACTCATGGTATAGTGTGAAAAAAAGGGTGTTGTCTTTTGAGGGCTTCCTTGTGATTCTTGAGACTTTGCTTTTCCTGGTTTTCTTTCTCATGACCCCTTTTTCTTAACTCATTCTTTCTTGTGTTTAGAGATAATGAGTGTTGGCTTTGTTTTTCCTCTCTCTTTTATTTTTGTGGGCTTTAATCTTTTTTGTTTTTTGCAGATAAAGTTTGTTTCTTTCGTGTTTTGAGCTGTTTCTCTCTCACTAGAGTTGACGGAGGTAGACAGGGAAGAAGAATCCAGAGAAGAATATGATAATGGTTGAAAAAGGGTGTAGTCTAGCTAATTTTGGTTGAAATTTCCACAAATGGAAATTCGGATCCGTTGTTGTTGACCAGATCTGACTACCCCATTTCACTATCACCACCTTTTAACTAGTCCATGATTTGCATAGGTTGAATTTGCCTCCTCCTCTGTGCTTCTCAGATATGGGAAATGGTTTTTTTAAATCCACGCTTTGCTTTCCGGGATTTTTTTCAATCAGAAAAGCTGATAAATTAGTTAAAATATGACAGGCTGTGTGATATCAGTAGGGTGGGAGGGTAACTTTTTGCACCACATAGATAAGGATTTTGATGGAGGAGATGTCAACCACGGTTGCAGTGCCATTGAGAGTAGGTAATTCTGTGTGTGATAAGCCAACCATAACTACCCAGATGGATGTATCCAGAATTAAGCTGATGGCAGATGCAGGGTTGTTATCCAATTCTATAACTAAGGTTTCCAATGAGGAAACTTTTATAGGTTCAGACGAGGATCATGATGGTGGTCGTCATGAGGATGAAGTTAGTATTACAGCAGTCACAGCTCCAGAACAGGAAAGAGAAGGAGAAATTCCGACGCCGGATATGATATCCCAAAATATAAACTCTTTGGTTGTTGGTGATGAAATTTTAACCCCAGAAATTGAGGAGGATGATTTGATATCGTTGGAAGGTGATCCAATTATTGATAGCTCTCCACTTTCAGTAGCCAGTGAGAACAGTAGTGTTTGTGGAGATGAGTTCATCAGTTCTGAGGTTTCTTCAGATTTAGGGACAACAAGTTCCATAGACATAGGGAAGAGGATCTCCACTGTCAAAATTGCAGCCAGGGCTTCTGATTTGGGTGCGTCAAATGTAGAGGCAGATGTAGCAGCGAGCCTTGAAGAGACAGGAGTTAGATCTGGCCCAACGCCCACAATAGGTGTTTTTCATCAACTAACTCTAGAAAGATCTGTGAGTGGAACAGTTGGTAAAAGTGTTTTTGAATTAGATTGTACCCCACTATGGGGATTTACATCTGTGTGTGGAAAAAGGCCTGAGATGGAAGATGCACTTGCAACTGTACCTCGATTTCTGAAAATTCCTATTGAAATGCTAACTGGTGATAGGCTACCTGATGGAATAAACAAATGTTTCAGTCAGCAGACAATACATTTCTTTGGAGTCTATGATGGCCATGGTGGCTCTCAGGTAAAGTTTTATTTTGCTTTTTATGTGATTCTTATGTCCAATGATTACGCATTCTTCACATGGAGCTTGTTTACATCATTCAGGTGGCAAATTATTGCCGTGAGCGCATGCATTTGGCCTTGGCTGAGGAAATAGAATCTGTCAAGGAGGAAGGTCTATTAGTTGAAAATATCAAGGATGATTGTCGAGATCTGTGGAAAAAAGTTTTCACCAATTGTTTTTTGAAGGTTGATGCTGAAGTTGGTGGGGAAGTTGTTAATCATGAGCCTGTTGCCCCAGAAACTGTTGGATCCACTTCTGTTGTTGCTATTATCTGTTCATCTCATATCATAGTTTCAAACTGTGGTGATTCAAGAGCGGTTCTGTGTCGTGGCAAAGAACCCATGCCACTATCTGTTGATCATAAAGTAAGCTACCTCCACTATAGTTTTGCATCTCCATTGAAAAGTGTTTTAACTAACTAGAAGAAATTTATGTTTGATTGTTGTGTGGTAGCCAAATCGAGATGATGAATATGCAAGAATTGAGGCTGCTGGAGGCAAGGTGATACAATGGAATGGTCACCGAGTATTTGGTGTTCTAGCAATGTCAAGGTCTATTGGTATGTACTTGATCACAAATCACAAATTTTACTTTATTTCCTGTTGTGTAATAATTTGAGTTTCTTGGAAGTCTTTTGGTGAGCATGGCTGATTACAAGAACTTTTTCTCAATGCACTTGTTATCATGAATGTAAAAAGGGGACATTGATTCCATATCAAGATTGCAAAAATTATTAATTTTTAGAGTCTTTTCATTTTCATACTATGCATATCACTTAAGAGTAATGTTATATTTTCCTACTAACCCTGCTAATACTTTATAAATAATTATTAAATGGAAAAGTGAATGCATATAATCATCTTAGAAATCTAAAATGCATTCAATTCATTCCACATTTTATAAGTAGGAAGCTGTTGTAGGAGGATTTACAATTATTCTATCACTTATTTATACATGAATCATAATTCTTATAAGTTTCAATGCCAAAATAGGATTCCTATAATCATGAAGGCTTTTGGTTTAGTTTTTTTTCTTCATCACACTAGTTCTCTTTATTTCTTTTGGAAAGAAATATTATTGGGAATTTAGGATTCAAGAGTATGTTAATTTCTAAAAGAAACATCCAAAAATTCCAAAATTGAAAGCTTTGGCTTGAGTAGTAATTAGATAAAAATGTTAATTTTACCATTTTAATACCATAAAGCCAGAAGGTCTTGAAGTGACTCCAAATACTCTCGTATTCTTGCTTTTTGAAACAACAGCAATAAAAGCCTTAGCTCACTAGGTGAGGTCAGCTAACATGGATTACACAATGCCAATCAGTTTGTTTAAAGACCAAAATCTTTTAGAGTTGTTATTCCCCATGAGACCTCTCTTAAGTCTTAATAACTTACTCCAAGTTCCTTTTTGGTATCCCTCCCTCCTCTTTCATGAACTAAAAACCGTGCAATTTATTCTCCTTACCAGTGCATCTTGTGGGCCTTCTTTGTATGTGTTCTAACCATATTAACCAATTTTGGCATTTTTCTCAATCGGTGTCACACCAATAAATATCTTGTATGGAATCATTTCGCATCCCATTCTTTCTTGTGTAGTCACACATTCGTCTTAACATCTTATTTCTGCTACTCCTACCTTTTTCTCTCATTATTATTTAAACCTCAACATTTATTACCAGAGTGTAATTGGACGTATAACATTACAATAAAACTTTCTTTTGAGCTTGGAAGGTACATTGCAATAACAAATAACCCCTGACGTCTTTCTTCATTTTAGCCATCCTGTTTGTATCCTGAGTGACATGACATCTGCATTAATCTCTCCATCATTTTGTAATTATAATCCCTCACATTTAAAATTAGAAACTTGTGGTATAACATCTTCTCCCATTTTTACTTCCAAATCATATTCTTTGCCTTTTGCTAAAGTTGCAATGTATATATTCTGTCTTATTCCTACTTAAGTAAGAAAAAACTCTGTTTTCAAACTATTTCTAAAGCTCAAGTTTGAAGTTAATTGTTTTCCTTGATTCTTTAATTAAAACTATATCATCTGCGAAAACATGCAATTAGGGATAATCTTTTGTACGTCATTGTATTTTTCTTTGCCTACAATAAATTTGAGTTAACATTAAATGTATAAAGTTCTTTTTGGCAAGAATATCTTTCAACGTCCAATGGTTCATCCTATAAAGTTTCACTTTGACTTTGTTTGGATGAGGTATATTATAGGAGAAACAATGGTGAGAAAGTAATGCTCCTTGTTTGGGAGTTTTAAAGTTAAAAAAATTATCAAAAATGGAATGTGAAGGGAACTGTCCTCAAGCTGAGCCTTTGATTCCCAGATTTGGTTACTTATGATTTAAAAACATTTTTAATACATAAATTGAGTTACTTGAGAAGTTTCATATGGGGTTAAAATTTCCCACTTATTTATCTTTCTTCCCTCAACAAGGGAAAGTTAAACTTTTTTTTTCCATTTCATATCATTCTTTCCAAACATAGCCTTGAGCTGCGTAACCCTTTATATTGAAGATGTACAATGTGGAACATACACAGCAAATCTTAAAACTTAAAAAGTTATAATTTCTGTTGTTGGGTTTGGTTCATCTGATCCTGACGACATGTAGATGTAGGGGAGCAATTCAAATTTGTAGTGTGTTTAGCTATCCAATTGACCTAATTGCGAGTATCTTTAGGGCATCTACTATAATAAAACTAGTGTATGATTTTGAATAATGCTGATTATGGAAACTATGAATGGGTTGTGCTCTGTTTATGATTTTTCTCTTCGTTGCATTCTTTCTGCCTGTAGTTTGGTCATCTGTTTCAGCCTGTAGGTGTGAAAAGTTGTGCCTGCGACTCGTGATACTTGCACAGTTAGTTTGTCCAAAACTATTTTTGTTTATTGTTGCCTTGATTTATACAGGTGATAGGTATTTGAAGCCATGGATTATTCCGGACCCTGAGGTGACGTTTCTTCCTCGTACAAAAGATGATGAATGCCTCATTCTGGCCAGTGATGGCCTGTGGGATGTCATGACCAACGAAGAGGTGTGTGACATTGCTCGGCGTCGCATACTTCTCTGGCACAAGAAAAATGGCCTGGCACTGTCCTCGGGGAGGGGAGAGGGAATTGATCCTGCTGCACAAGCAGCTGCGGAGTACCTATCAAACCGTGCTCTTCAGAAAGGAAGTAAAGACAACATCACTGTGATTGTGGTGGATTTGAAAGCTCAAAGAAAATTTAAGAGCAAGACATGACTGTCTGTTTCTTCAACTGCACCTGGGTGTTGGAAGATGATGGAAAACTGAATATGATCCAGTATAGTTTTTTTGCCCATAAATTTTTCACATGGGCATCAGAATAGCACCTTGTACAATACATCTACCTCTCCCTCCCTCTTAGAACTCTCACTGATTAAGAGTCTCCTTGTACACAAACTGCCACATTGGGGCCATGTAAATCTTTGCTGCTTTTGTAGGTAGGTATAGGAGAGACCAGTTCCATATGCCTCCTATCTGTGTCACCATATTGTATTCATTATTATGCCTCCGAGAACAAAGGCTCTGTGAGGTATCTACTTCATATTGTTTTAACCTGTGTTGTTTATAAAAAAAAAAAAAAAAAAAAAATAGTAGCTAATTGGCATTGTAGTTTACAAGTTGTGATCCACCACTTATAATAATGTAGCAAAGCAATTCTCTATTTGGAGCCTAGAAATTTATGTCGGTGGTGGATTTTGGTATCATTGGTTATGACTCAATTCCAGTGGTTGTACTGCAATAATGATGGTGGGGACTATTATGGAAAAGGTTGCTTAAGAAAAATCCCAGCTATCTTTTTTTTTGTTTAACTGTGCTTATCATGGTTGGCTTATCAAACACTATTGAACCTTGTCACATTTCTTCTTTTCAAAAAGATCACTGCTGATTGATTAATTTTAAGGATATTTTCATTTATTCACCATTTAGGTTGCCATTTTTTTAAAAAAATTTTCTGGAAGTTTTGTATTTCATGACTGGACTGTTTTTCTTTTTCATGGCTTTGATTTTTTACACATAAATGTCCAAATGTTTCAGTCCTGATTCTGATTGCCGCGAGCATTAAGACAAGCTAAAGTCCTACGCGTGTCATGCTGTCATGTTTTGCAACAAAATAAGACCGGAAGAAAATGACTTCTGACCCGCCAGGGCAAAGTTGTAGTTATATTTTTGTACTTTTAATTTGTTTTAAAAAATAATTCTAACTAGTACCAATAAATACTAGTTAAGAAATTAAGAGTGTAAAGTTTTTAAAAAATTACAACTTTTCTTTCTGATAATATATTATTATTATTATTATTGAAAATGACTTCTAACCAGCCAGATCAAGGTTGTAGTTAAATTCTACAACCTCATTTTGTACTTTTAAGTATTTTAATGTTTAAAAATAAAAATGCTAACAAGTACCAATAAAATACTACAAAAGAAACCCAAAATAAATTATTTTCAAAGAATTAAAAAAAAAATTTAATCCATTGCTACCACTGACTATAAACGATTTTTTATTTTGTTAATGGTTTAGGGTGGAACAATTTTTTATTTTGTTAATGGTTTAGGGTGGAAGGTGTTATGTTTTATTATTTAAGGTTTAGAGGTTGGGATTTCTAAACCTTGAAATGAAATTCTAAATCTTAAATTATGAAATAAAACTCTAAATTATAAATCATGAATCTTAAACTGTGAATGTGGATGAAATTTTATATCTTAAAACATACTTTAAATCATTAACCATAAATGAAACCATACATCCCAAAACATGAAACAAAACCCTAAATCATTAACCATGAAATCCTAAATCATAAATGATGAAATCCTAAAACATAAATCATAAACAATAAAATCCTAATACTAAATCATGTAACATAGAACCTTGAAATCTTAAATCATAAAATATTAAACCTTAAAACCTTTGACATTAAATCGTGAAAGTTGAAATCCTAAAACTATAAATCATAAAATCATAAACCATAAACCTTAGACGTCAACTCTTAACCATGAAAAATCAATAAAGTTTAAACCATAAAATCATAAAACAATGGATCCAAAACCCTAAAAATTGAAACCTTAAAACTTAAATCATGAGACTATAAATACTACAATTCGAATTCCTAAAACCTTAAACCTTAAACCCTTAATGATAAACTTTAAACCATAAAATCATGAATCATAAACCTTAAAACTTTAAACCATACACAGTAAAATACCATAAACCTACAACCCTAAAACCATGACCTATAAACCTTAAACCCAAAATCATAAACTCATAAATCATGTACATCAAATCCTAAACCTTAAAACCTTAAAATCATAAAATCATAATCTCTAAACCATGAAATTTTAAATACTAAAACCCTAAACTATGGAGCATAAAACATAAACTTTAAGTCATAGATCATGAAACCCTAAACCTATAAATCATAAACATTAAGCCCCAATATCTAACCATGAACCAAAAACATTAACATTAAACTCTACAACCTTAAAACTCAAAACACTAAACCGCAAAACCTAAATATTTAAACCTTAAACCCTAAAATATGAAACCATAAATACTAAAAGTCATAACCTTACAATCCTACACCACAAACCACAAACCTTAATGTATAAATCATAAACTATAAAACTCTAAACCATACAAAATAGACCATTAACTCTTAACCATGTAGACCTAAAACCTAAACATTAAACTCTAAACACTCAATCATGGATCCTAAATCTAAAATCCTAATACCTAAAATCATACCATATAAACCTTAAATCATAAAAAGTAAAAACCACAAACCATATATTAATGCATTCGTAATACTTTTTTTATACATCAAATGTATTCTTAATATGATCTTTAACTAAATAAAATATTAAAATCAGTATATTTATTATCATTTTAAAAACGTGGCAATAACAATATGACCATCTATTTGTCGCATTGATTATGTTAACCGGTAGGGCTAAAATTGGTCAATTTTAAATAACAAGAAAACCACAATTGAAAAGGACACAAGAAATTAATATACTAAGCATATTTTTATTCCTAGGTCAGGCTACTTGCAAGGTCCATGCTCAGCAAAAGACAGTAACACTGTCACAGACTGAAGAAACTCGAAATTACCATCACAGACATTTTTTATTTATTTATGGAAATGCAGTGTAGACAAGAGCCTAGTATTTTCTGTATGCCAATTCCTTCAGAGCATCGCCAAGCCTAATTTCTAGCTGAACACTCTGAACCCAGTTTGCATTGATATTGACCCGCTCAAGGCTCTGCCTTAACGTTCTAGCAATGGATGGCATAGGGTGTGTAGCAAAGAATTCTTCTACCTCCTTGGCCTTCTCAAAGGAAGCAAACTGCACCAACAACAAAAACAAACATGAAGAATTATAGTTGAACATTACAGAGAGGGGACTCGAGTGTGCTAAGAAAACCAATGGGACAAAGCATGTTGTAGAGGGGCATGAGACAAACCGGTGAGACAACTGCACTGACAAACCGAGTTATCAAAAATCCTGAAACATATGTTTCTACGAGGTATTCCCAATTTTCCTGTATATTAGAGAACGGTTAGAAGCAGATGCGTGTGACATGAACTAATGATTTCAATCAGTTTTATCTTCAAAATCAAGGCCTCAATGCAAAATTTGAAAGCGGAACGGAAAAAGCACAAGTTGAATTTTAGCATTGCTCTCTCCAGGCTTAAAGAGATACAGCAGTAGCATGTAAATGGATTAACGAGAAATGACAATTGACAATCAATGTTTGCGAAGGCCAAATCCTAAATCACACTCTACAGCCAAGAGTTTTATACCTTAAGCCATGCCCAAGCTACATCTCGTCCTTCCCAACTAACATCAAGTCCTGAACTAGCATCCTGGCTCCGAACCTTAACAATATAAAGCAAGTTAACAACATATCGATATCCATTATGTATACATAAAAAAATAGTAAATTACACGGCCCCCCCTCCTAAAGTTTGCCCTTATTACATCCAATACCCTTCTGTTTTTGAACCCTACAGAAAACTTCTTAATTTTTGGGCTTTCATTACACCGACTCCCCATCTTAGGGGTAAAAGAGTTATACCAATCCCCCCTTAAGGGAGCTCAAAGTAATGTAAAAAAATGGAAAGGTATTGGGTAACAAACTCAAGAGGGGTCCGTGTAATTTACTCAAAAAATAATTACCTAATAATGTATGTATGTGCATTCTGACTTATAAAATATCTGAAAGAAAGGTTACCTCAGATGATAACAAGAAGTTAAGAGCTTCAAGAATTAGATCTGGATCACGTGAAGATGTCAGAGAGCCTACAATTGTAGATAATATTAGTATCCAGACCCAGATAAACCTATGATATGCACTTATAGAAGACATTTCATTACCCAGAATTCGTGTTTTCTCCTCACTTAGGTCAGTTTCTCTATATATTTTCAAAAGGGATTCGTAACCGGATCGATTAGATTTGCTTGCCCGTTGCATTACAGCTACATATGCTGCCTGTTAACATTTCACAGTAATAATCAACAAAACAATCTATAGGGAGATTTCATGCATTAAAAGGACGCTGCAGCCAACCTTTCTTAAATCAGGTGGAAGAAGTGGTGTATTTCTGTTTTCTAAGAATGCCTGAAATCGCTTGTTTGCTTCATCCAGTGTCAAATTGTGACCAAACACAATAAGGGCAGTCAAAATTTCTCCTCTCAACATTGCATCTAGATGACTTTCTCCTGGTTTAGGCTCCCAACCAAGCCTCCTACAAGGTAATGCCAATATGGGGTTATGAAGTAGAACCCGAGATGTTAAAAAGACCACTATAAAAAGAGCATGGCCAATGGCATCTCTTTTAAGTTTTAGGCCACCCAAAATCCAGATTTTCCAATATCTTTATCCCCAGTCCTACTATCAGATACATTACAACAGACAAACATGATACCTAGCATATGCCTTTCCAATCATTATGCAGAGCAATAGAAATACTAAGAGCAGTTTCTACAAAATTTTATTAACAGAAACACAATCTTCCCAGGATCATGCATTCAACAACTTACTCAGCAGAGTACTGGAAAAGATTAATAAAGAACTGCTTGAAATAATCTACTAAGTCTGGTACTGCATCAGCTGCAATACGTTGAACTTTAAGACTTACCTGCCAAACAAAAGAATTGGAGTTATATCCAACATATATAACCCAAGTAATGAATGAACAAGATCTTGAAAATAACATTACAGTTATCAGGTTAGACAGCACGGTATAATCAACTTCCTCCCTGTAAGATCCCATCAAGTTAATCAAGGAGGTCAATGATTCTTGGCAAGCCATACAAAGTGCAAATGAATCATCCAAAATGCCTATCAAAGTAAATAAGTTGCAAGTTATTAGTCTTTTCCTTTCCTACCATTGGAAATAAATTTTCAAGTGATGATTTAATTTACCAAATCGGTCTGATGCAGTTAAGAGTTGTTTCTCCACTGCATATCTAAGTCTAGCAGCAAGCAGCTCATCATATTTCACCCTGTAGAAACCAGCTTGATCCACATTAAGTTTAATCCAACAATTTACACCTTTATCTGCAGAGCCAAGGAACTCTTTGACATCATGTGTTTCAGATTTGGTTTGCAAGAGGAAACTCTGGCAGATGTCATAAGAGCCAAAGCATAATGTTATTGGAACAATCCAATGGCCTTCTCCTTGAGCACCACTTGACAAGAATTGTGCCTGTCAATAAACATACAAAGCTTACAACTGACATGTGATGGATTTTTTCTCGGAACATCATCATATACAAATCTAACAAAAGTCAGATGCAATGAAACCTGATTAAATTCCACTTTCTGATCATTGACTTTAACAGATACAACAGGATATCCCTTCTGCTTTGTCCATGAGGTCATTAACTTGTTCACAGGTTCACCAGATCCTTCCTCAAGTGCTGCCCATAGATCCTCAGTCATAGTATTTGAGTAAGCATGTTTTTTTATATATGAAGCCAGCGACCTCTGGTTGCATGAAAAAGCAACGTATAATTTGATCACAAATAGCATGATATATGTAATTAAATATACATGGATTTTAAATACATACTTCTCAAAAGCATTCATATAATATTTGAGTTTAATGCTCATGCACTGAAAATACCTTTAACTCATTGAATTCAATATAAAATACCTTTAACTTCACTATTTCATTCAATCAAATTTGGCATTGAAAGTATAGTTTTTTAATGGAAGCAGTAAGGGGCCAAGTACTAACCTGAAAGCATTCGGCACCAAGATAGCTTTGCAGCATCCTAATTACAGATGCACCTTTTCTGTAACTTATTGCATCAAATATTTCATCAATCTCAGCAGCATGATTGATCTCCACCTGTAAACATAATTTACATATATTAAAACTTTAAAATATACTATGAACAGATAAGAGAGCCAACGAGCATTTTAACCAATGAAAGAAAATAAAAGTACAATTTATTTATATACTTCAATTAAAAAACAAATAAATATACAAATTATATTATATAACAAATAATTTATAGATTTGAACTACATATAAATTATAATTAATCAGCACAAAATCCCAGAGTGAGATAAAATTAGCTAAATCCATTATCTGAGACAAACTAAACACATGAAAAACTTAAGATTAAACAATACCTCAATTGGGTGGGATTCCGCAAGTCCATCCAACCTAAGACCCTCAGTAGATTCAAGAAGAAATTGAGACCATATTTTCCAATCAGGAAACAAGCTATCAGTCGCTAAATAGCTCACCTGACCACACCAAAAGAAGAGTAGAGGAAGAAAAATATCAACAAAGTATAAATTTAAAAATTAAAGTAAAAGCAACAAAACCAACCAGTATCTCTGCAATGGCATCAATATGAGAGGATATATGATCCACACAACTTACCCATGTTGCAAAACCCTCATTCAGCCATAAATGTGTCCACCACTCCATTGTAACAAGGTTGCCAAACCACTGGTGTGCTAGTTCATGAGCTACTACAATTGCAACCTAAACAGTAACCAGATAAATATGTTGTCCTTCAGTTAGTAACAAAATAATTAGTTCTTAAAATTGAGAATAGGAAACTGAAGTAAAAGAGACCAAATCAACTTTATGGATAAGCAGAGTACCCTTTGCTTATTTGCAGCAGCAGAAAGCTGCTCATCATATAGCAAATCAGTCTCTCGATATGTAACCAAACCATAATTCTCCATGGCCCCAGCAGCAAAATCAGGGATTGCAATCATATCCAATTTTGGCAGGGAGTAGGGAGTGGCAAAGTAACTGTTAAATTATAACAGTTAGTTGACTGATAAATTATAAACAATGCAGCATACGGATACCTATACATATAGTCAAGCAAACAGACTAACTTGAAGATTTGTCTATATTTAATCAATTATTAGCCATTAAAATGAATATTTTTAATGATTTGCAGCCATGAGATGGATTAATGGATTGAAAATAAATAAATAAATTACGTCATGGATTATATCTTATAAATTTCCTGCATTAGAAGCACAATATTGTATATAGTTATTACATACCCCGTATATAGTTCCAAACTTTTCACAGCTACATCAAGTGCAAATTTCCCATGGTTTGCCTTACCAACTTGACCATACACCCGGACTTTGACCCCTGCAGAGATGGTGAATTGAATTAAGAAGAACAGGATGGTCAGTACTAACAAACAACCAATACCTAAAAATGTACAGAGCAAACATGCTTTTACCATCAGAGGTATGATCTTCCACATAATCAAACAAACCAACAACAACCGCAACCAAATATGTAGACATGATGGGTGATTCTTGATATGAGACTGTTTTGAGATTTCCATCAGTGATCTCCTCATCAATTGGCATGTTGGAAAGAGCAACGAGCTCTGAAGGCACATCCAATGTGATCTTGAAAGTAGCCTGCAAGATCAACCACATGAGAAAAGTGGGCCCAACCTCAAAATTCATTCAGACCTGTCTCACCCTCGTAGGCCTTACCACCCAAGCCATGAACCCAAAAAGAAAGCTTATTATTTGAAGGATTAAGCTTGCATCGTTGCAAGAATTATATTCTAGTTTTGCAAGTGTTTACAAAAGGTTCATTTAGAAGGGAAGAGAGGGAGACAAGTAAACCTTGCAAGCAGGTTCATCCCAACAAGGAAAGCATCGCCTGGCATCAGCTGGTTCAAACTGTGTAACTGCCATAGTCTTCTTCTCACCATTATACTCATAGGTACTGCACATAAAAAGTAGCCATATAAATAAATTAATTTAAAAACAAAAACTACAATCAGCCATCCATGTATTTCTAAAGGAAAATAGTAAGGGAAGGGAAAAAAGAAAAAACTTATAATATAGTCTTGTTGGATAAACTTCTCCACAAATACTTATAGGTGAAAAAAATAAGGAGGTAAAATGAATTGAGTTTTCCCGATAAGTTAAAATCAACTTATAAATGTTAGGCTTTAGAGAAGTTCTTCTTCTATAGCTATTGACTATTCATGAAGAAGTTTATCCAGACATGGTCTTATGTTATTAGATACCAGTAGGGATTTGAAATGAGCAATTTACATAAAATCAATAGTGAAGAAAATGAATAATAAAGAATCGGTGATGAAAATGCAGCATCAAGCAGAATTCAGGTGAACTATATACTAGGGGTGGCAAAATGGATGAATTGGATAAATCCTAATCCAAATCCTAATGGGATCAGATCAAAATAATCCATTTTGATCCATTAAATTTTATTTAAAAAATTCGATTCAATCCGATCCATTTGATAAGGATCCAATCCGATCCATCCATTAACATTTTTTCATGGATGGATATCCAATCCATCCAGAAAAAAAAAATTAATTTTAATTTCTTAAAATATTTTCTCTCTTCATCTCTCCCAATAATATTGAGATTCATTATCATTTTGTGAGGGATGAAGTTGTCAAGGTGTTCAACTTATGTGTTATAATTTGAGATTTTTATTTTATCTTTAACATTATGTTGTTTGTTTCTACTCAAGAGAGCACTCAACAAATGCAACTTAATGACATTGCTTCTTCTATAGCTTATTAGTTATGATTACTTGTTTTTTGCTTTGTCCAATGAGAGGCTTCATAGTTTGCCTCCTATTTAACGACATTCTTGTTTATAAAATTTAGTCAAATGCATTTGTTATCATGTACATATTGTTGCTCTCATAGCCAATGAAAGAGACATGTTCTTTCAGTTTCTTTTTATAAATTTTGAAAATACAAATTTAAGAAAATTTTAAATATAAGTTGGATTAATTTTGATCCATTAAGTATTGATAAATGGATCTGTTGGATTTTGAAAATTAGTGGATGGATCATTAACATCCATGAAATTAAGTGGATGGATTAGATCAAATCCATTTGATTTTCTTTTTTGTAAGGAATGGATTGGATGGATTTGGTGGATGGGGGATAAATGGATCATTTGCCACCCCTACCCTATACTATATTTAGCTTGTTATATATATAATGAAGCAAAGAAAACCAAAAGAAAACTTAATTATTACCTTCGGTAGAAGCCTTTCATTCTATCATTCAAGATTCCTTCAAAGCAAATGGCCAAGACACCCAAGCCAATAGGTATTTCCTCTGGGAACTCCAATATCAGAATCTCATCATTCTCAAACAACTCAATTCGTGAAGGTTTAAAAACCTGCATATATAGACATCCATTGGTTCTACATCAACACTCACTCCACACAGAGAGAGACGAGTTAATAACTTAATACGAGGTTGTCTGAAATGGATAGTTATGAATCTGGAATATTCTAGAGAAATACTACTATAATTACGAGTAGAGAGAGGACCTTGGAGGAATGTTGGTTGGTGAATGAAACGTTATCTTTGCTGACGTAGAGTTCGGCGGCATTGAGAACGATGAAAAAGGTAGCGGCGACGATGTCGAGGTTGACGACGACGGAACCAGCGAAACGGTGCGCGACTAGGTCGGGCTTGAGCTTAATGTCGTAGCGTTTCGGAACGGCGAATGTTGGAAGACGAGGTTGTCCTTGGAACTGATCCATCTGCTTCTCTCTTGAGTCAGGTGCGGTGCGGTGTGTCGTTTACACAAGAATGAATGAAGTTAAGACTTGAGAGTGAGTAAGAACAGAGGTTGGAGATCTTGGATGGATGGATGGATGGATATTAGTATATTTTATAGAGATTGTCTCTCTTCGGGTTGTTGACTCTTACGTTCACTACTTTTTTTTTTTTTTGCTGTATTAAAGGGGCTAAAAGCCGGAAAGCACAAAAAAGGAATTACATAGAAGGACCAAGGCCCGAACAAGAGAAAGTAAACACGTGTATTAATAAAAAGAGATAGTCCATGTTTCGCTAACCCATGTGCCGGTAATTGCACTCACGTTCACTACTTCCTTTGGATTATCGCTAAAATAGAATACGATAGATCATAGAAATACTGTAGGCTAAAATATATTATTTCAACGTGAAGTACTTCTTTCTTACTAAATTATCACTACTTTAACACTGATGCATCTTTATTTGTTTGTTTTAAAAAATATTTTAAGTTAGTGTATAACTAATAAATGCACCAAAGTAATAAATTTAATTTTTTTTACAGTAGCAAAATCAGCTCAATTCTTAGAAAAATAAACACAGTGAAGTGAGATGAGAGAGAAGAAGAAAGGGTCCAAATCTGCATCTTCAACCTCTCCATGTGCCGAACTTCGCGATGCATACCACAATTGCTTCAACAGGTTTCATTCCTAAACATTAATTTTCCCTCCCCTTCATCATCTGGTTTCCCTTATACCCTAATTCAAATTTCGAAGGTGGTATGCCGAGAAATTCATGAAGGGTCAGTGGGACAAACAAGAATGCGTTTCCGAGTGGCAACAATACAGAGCTTGCCTTTCTGTATGTCCTTACTTACATACTTACTTACATAGTTACTGCTTATTACATGCTTGCGTTTCGTGAAGATTGCTCTGTAACATTTGGCAGGAACATTTAGAAGATAAGCATCTGATTCGTTTCTTACAAGCTGAAGCCGCTGTTCAAGACACTGGTGTTGCTTCTCAGTAACTTGTAGGGACTCAGGTGAATTGTATAAGTAACCTAGTTGCCTATCTTTTTATTGTGTTGCTATGCATTCAAAATTTATATTCATTCTTGTCTTCATTGTAGAATCGCTCCATGTTCATCTCTAAGATCTCTTACATGTTACTAGTTTCTTGACTTTTATCTCATAAAATCATGTATGGTAGAGGCCTCAATTTATCGTTTCATGGGTATAATTTGAGCAGTTTTCTCATGTGAGAAAAAAGGGAAATGCAATTAGGGGGAAGCAAAGACTTCCTCAAAAATTGAAGAAACCAAAACCAATGAACTAGGAAAGCTGTAGTATGCAGCAAAGTCAGAAAAGGCATGCATCCTTCAAGTTGTGAGCATTGTGCTCCAACTAAATGCAGTTATGCACCAGAGTCACTACAACAATTTTTTGTCTCCTCCTCATTTGTGCCACAAATTTCCTTCCAAAATGTTGTGGGTTTTATAACAAGTGATGGTTGAAAACCATTTTCTTTCCTATCATTAGCATCTATGAAAGTTTACACATCAAGTTTAAATCAAACTAATTGAAGACCAGGAACCTGCCTTCACTTGTTAGCAGAAATCCAGCAAACCTGATTTTGAAAAGAAAAAAAAAACATTTAGAACTGTTCATGAATCGTGAAATGTTTTAGATTTTTTTTTTAAATGGTAGACAAGGAATGGGGAAAGGAGAAATTAGAGTGGGAAAGAGTGTTGAACTCTTTTCTGGGAGTTTTCTTTATGACTGAATGGAAGTAGGGGTGCAGTTGGGGTAAGTGAAGGAATAGGGTCATGTTTCATATTTTCTCGACATCTCTGTTATCTTACCCCATTAAACATTCAAATAGTAGATTAGTACTTCATACTCATCTAAAGTTTCAACATAATTGAATTGAATAAGAAATATATAACTACTCATCAAAGCAATCATTACTCAACCCATCATTGTGAACCCAAAGTCTTCTATCAATCTGTCGTGAAAGGCTTCATGTTTTTTAATTTTGAACTTCTTGTATTCTGTTCTTATCATGCGTCTTGTAATTTGTGAATTATTGGCTCTTGATTTATTGATTGACTCTAGCGTATTTTAAGTTTTCCCCATTACAGAACTGTTGATTCTTGGATTGAATATATGTTTGGATACTGATACTATGATAGTTTTTTAAAATATTATTACTGCATGTCCTGCATTAGGTAAATTCTTACAAGTTTATGTTGCTCCACAAATTCATGTAAATTCTTCAAGTTTGGCAATCTTGCTAGAATCATCTTTCTTGTTATATTCCCTTATCGTAGGTTCGGCCTAATAACGAGTATGTATTTTTGGTGCAGGTAACTAATTAACTACGAAGCTTATTCACGTGACGACCACTGTTGATGTGGTATTTAAGTTCCGCTGCCTGTACGTTGTATCTTTGTTTGAACAGTACAAGCTTTGCATTTCCGTCAGAAATCTTGGTGGTTTTACACCATGGTCTACTGCAATGGATTGAGATGAAAAATTGGTAAGGGTGGATTATGGTAACATGGAAAATGACAAATTTTGAATGTTAATCTTTCAAGAAATTTAAGAGGGAATGCTGAACTTATTCGACAGGGAAATATATGAATGATTTGTTGAAGAGATTTTGTGAACGAAGTTGATTAAAATTGGAAATGGATCCTCTCGTTGAATTTTTATTTGGATAATCTCAGGTGAAAATCATCACCATCAAAATCTCATGCTTTTTTTTTCTCTCAATTCTAATTAATGGTTGAGATTTTACATAACGGTAATCTGACATTAGGAGATCCAAGTCCATTGAGAAAAGAAATTATCCTAAGTTGTAAAACACTTTTTAAAATGGGAGGAGAAACTCGCATTAGAGTTGCTCTAGAATAATATTTATTGATTATTGTATTTCTTTTCTTCTGCTTTTTACAGCAGCAAAATCATATACCTTCCATTAATATAGAAATTTGAATATAAGTAGGGATTACACTGAAATTGTGTCAATGCCCTAAATCAACAGCGTTTCTGGCCAAAGTATGGGCCACTAGATTGTACTGTCTTCTTGCAAATTGTAACTTAATAGATGGATGTGGATTTAATAAATTCCTTATCTGGTTTATCATAATTCATAAGGCCACATTCTGAAGGATTGCATTGGTCTCTTCCTCTCTTAGTGTCATGACAGCATTCACCAAACCTGTTTTGGCAGCAATATAGTTACTTCTTGCATCTCTCAAGCAAATGCCATAGCCTGGAGAACTTTGATCCCGAAAGAAAGAAAGAAGGAAGCATCCACATTGCATTTAGTCCAACCATTTGGAGGAGGCTTCCCATTCACATCTTCACTAACTTGGCCCTGTTCAGCACCCCCACGCGAGCATCCTCTTTAGCATTCCAAAACTTTCCATTCCTACTCTTCCATATACTCCACAAAAGCATAACAAACAGCTGACAATTATTGTATTTCCTTATTACCTAAATACAAGTAAATTTAATTAACTTATACGGAGATTATGAAAGTTAATTAATGTTATTTAATTCGATCAATCACATTTAAAAAATAATTTTTTTAAAATGATATCATTAATAAGGTCAAATTAGTTAAAATTTAATTATATTTGAATCCAATTTGATTTTATATTAACTAAAATAACTGATTTAATGAATACAATTTAATTAGCGAAAAAAACAAAATTAGAGTAACAGGATTTCAACTAACAATCGCACCCCTGGGTTCTCAAAACGAAAGTAGAGTGTGAACTACTGCAGCAAGATCTTCCAATTTGAAAGTGACTCCATCTATCTCTATCCAATCCACTGACAATGTTTTGGGTGTGTGAAAGCGACTTGTTTCCCATCAACTTGATCAATACAATACCGACAATGGTGTCCCTTGATTAGACTTTCTGGTAAGTTTTTCTAAATAGTGTGGTCCAATCCAATCACACCACGCAACTCCTTTTGTGTTTTCTGTTGTGAAATGTGAATGCAAAGAAAGAACTTCAATCCCTATAATACCGCCTTGCCCACTAGCCCCAAGTCCACGCGTCAATAATATGAATTAAATATGCTAAATCAACGTGTATGCCATGCGCTCCTTTTCTTCTATTCAAAGTTCCACTGGCTACATACACGCCATCAAAATGGGTATTTATTTCACAGTTTCATTCAACCATGCTACTCCGGGAATTTAAACTTTGCCTATATTAAGTCATATTTACGTACTTTTTTAATTGGTTTTAAGGTATCAATGTCTGAATAAGTAGAAATATGAAACATACTACACAACAAGAAAAAACTGTTCTGTTTTTATACCTAGCTTTTTCTTTACAATGACAAGATCTTGGACAGTAAATGTTCTCTGATTAGAGCATCTAAAAAGTCCAGCTACTGCAGTAATGATTCTAATTTAAGCATAAAAGCTTGTGGAAAGTGGAAAGTGTGTATGTATGTTTTGCTTGCTCCCAAAATTAATGTAAAAGGTGCATTCATTCTGTTTTAAGTAAAGGAATGCTACAATATAACAAGAGAATATTCTGATTTGGATAGTTAAAGGAACTAGAATATTACAATTCCCTGAATAATCTTATACATAAAACCTGGCACCGACGATTACAGTTAATCATATATTTGTCGGAGGGGGCGAATATACCTTTTAGTTACAAAGCCCCCTTCAACAATACAATAATGAATGCCTTGATTGAATACTACTATTATCACCATATATCTAGAATCTAGAATTATAAACAAGCAAAAGAATTAAATATATATTATACATAATCTTGAGAGATCAATATTTCCAAATTCCAATCAAACAAAGGAAGTGCCAGCTAGTCCATGGTGCAAAAGGTTATGCGCAATTGCATCCCTAGCCTTCAAGGAGCTAACAGATCTCAAGGCACCCTCTGGCTCCATCAACCCCTCATCATTATCATCATCGGTTTTCAACAACTCAGAGTCCATTTCCTCATTCTTCAACTCACATATATTATGCAAGACACAACAAGCACCAAGCACAAGAGGCAAATCTTGGAGCTTCACCTCAGTCCTCTTCTGCAAGCACCCCCACCTTCCTTTCAATCTCCCAAACGCATCCTTAGCAACCCTCCGAACCTCTCCAATCTTCTCATTGAAAGCATGTTGAGTCCAAGTCAGATTCTGCTGTGTATAAGGCACCAAAACCCAATCCAACAAAGGGTACCCTGAACCCCCAACAACCCAAACCCCACTAAGATTAAGTCCCTCCCCATTATTAGCCCTATGAAAAAGCGCTGACTTTTCCAAAACCTGATCATCACCCATTGAACCTGGCCACCCAATGCACACATCAGTGAAAACCCCTCTATGGTCAACGACACCTTGAACAGTAACGGAGTATGAAGTCTTGTGGTTCCTCTCGGTGTGCCTCTTGTTGAAGTAAGCAGAGACACTCATCTTTGGAGCTATGATGGGAACATGCGAAGTGAACATGGAGCCCACAACGTTGGGAATCCCAGAAATGTTCTCGAACTCACCCTTCATGTTTCTTAAGGTAACAACGTTAGGCCAATGCAAATACTTTGGCATAAGCACTGTCTTTATGGCAGTGCAAACCTCGAGAACCAGTTTGTGGCAAGTGGATATTCCCAAACCGAACCTTCTGGAAACCACGCTCAGAGGGTCGCCGGTGGCCAACCGCCACAGACAAACCGCCACCCTTTGCTTCACCGGAATGGCGCTTCTCAAAGTGGTGTCTTCCTTCGCAACCACTGAGTTCAGCTCCTCGCAAATCGCTTCAAAAGTCACCCTTCCCATTCTGAACGCTTTTCGGAACTCTTGTTCCGGAAATTCGGGTTTGTTACACTCCTCCCACCACGCTCCGGAACGCTCCTTCACCCAAACTCGCCGGTGACTCCCCGAGTCACCGCTGGCGAGCTTCTTTCTCTTTTTCTTGTAATTGGACTCATCCACCTCGCTGTAGTAACCGTCCATCATGTCGTCCTTCTTTTTCTCGTGTTCTTCATTTTTCTCTTTTGCATCCACGAACAAGAGCGAAGTGAGGATGCCCTTTAGTTCTTTCTTCTTCTTACTACTCTTCTTGGATCCTTCTTCGTTCTTCTTGCGGCGTTTTCTCGTGGGTTCGTTCATTTTCGGAGTAACGAAGGAACTCGGTCACGGGTCTCTGAGAGCTGCGGGTTTTGTGCAGATAATAATGAACAGTGTCTTTTATGGAATTGGCTTTGGCATTCTACTTTCTTTTCCTTTTTTTCTCTTTCCGACCATGCGTTTTTAATGTGGGATAAACCTCAGTGTGAACGGGTATTTGAAAACTTTCACAAATCGTTTTCGATCGAATTTAATATTGTGTACTAGGTGGTAAGTGACCCCAATTCAATCTTGTCGATAATACGTTGATATGTTAATTAATTAATTTATTTATTTATTAACGACAAGCCTTAATCGTGTAGGGAAGGATGCAAGAAAGAAAGCTTTCAATGTGTTTCACGTACGTTACGGCGGTTTATGCGTTCATACTTCATATTTCATTCGGTAATTCATACTTATTTGAGTTTTAAAATTAAAAATTAGAAGTTAAAAAAATAAATAAATAATTGTTTGTTAATATTTTTTTAATTTATTTTTTTTTAAATTAAAATATAATCAACTGAGGTCTTAGTTCAACTATTTCGTAAATAATAATTAACAAATTAATCATTAATATTTTTTAATAAAAAAAAATTATTTTTAATTTTTTTTTCATTAAATAAAATAACTTTTATTTTAAGAAGGTTTTATTAATTCATGTTTTCACTCAACTTTTAGTTAAAAGTAACTTATAAATTAAAATAAACTGAATCAAATCAAATCTTACCTAAATTCATAAAATGTCATTTTCGTTATTTTTTTTTTCAGTTTGATTTTAATACCTATTATTTCAAAGATTTTATACTGCAATCAATTAAAAAATTGTTAAGATATTGTTTTTAAAATGTACATTACAAAAGTTAATAATTTTACTATATTTTAATTTTTTTTTTTATAGATATCAAAACTCTCCCTTTAAATATTTTAATTAAAATATGTTTTTATAATTTATTTTTAACTCTTCTATCTTATTGTGTAATTTATTTTATACTTTTTTCTCTTTTTATAGTAAACGATATTAGAATGAAGGTGTTGTAAAACTATTGTTATTAAAAATAAAAATTGGCTGAATTGTTATTATTTTAAGGTCTTCTAAGAAATTAGTCTTATATTAAATAATATATTAATATATGAAGATATATTACGGCCAAAGAATGATACTAAATTACAATAAAAGCTTAAACTAACATGTTTTGTTTTAATTTTCTTATTTTGACTTTGGAATGATTTTAAAATTGGGAGAAATTCAACTAGAAAAAAAAATAATAATTGTGAATTAGTTTGTAGATATATATAAAAATAAAGAAATGGCGAATTAGTGAATTAGTCACGAGGAACGACAATGACCGGGGAAGAGCAAGTGTGAACACGATTTAAGATAGGGACATTTTTTTCAGATTGGATTGCCTGTTGCTATTTGGCTTTGGCGGGGTTAGGTACCGGATTTTGTGAGTAGGGTTGTAGAAAAGAGGAAAAATATATCTTTATATAATTTTTATTTTATAAACAAAATATTCAATGATAAATTAAATTTATTAATATCTCTATAGCCCTGGCGACCTGGCCTTCTTATGTTTATCTATATTTATACCATCGCTATGATAATCACACATCTCATTTTAACATCTTTATTTTATTTTATTTCTCTTCCTAATCAACGTTTCAGGTCGTTATTTTAAATTTAAACAGATGCATGCTTTAGTTAGCATTTATTTACTGGTTAAATTATTTTTTAGTTATTTTTATTTATTTGTTTAATTTAGTCATTTTATTATTAAAAAATAATTTAATCCCTTAATTAATTATTAACAATCGGAGAAAAATAATAACAGAGGCTAAATTTTAAAAATTAAGGGATCACATTGAAATTTTGTTAATAATAAAATAATCAAATTAAATAAGTGATGGAACTAAAAGAATAATTTAATCTTTTATTATTATCAGATAGAAATGCATAATGTTTTGGGTTTTGACAAAGTGTGTTACTTCTTCGAGCCTTCTTGTGTGAGTTATGTTTATATTAAGGCATTGCATGGTAGACTTGGACTTTCGTTCAGATGGTCCAATATTGGGTCCCATCTTGATACGTTAATTCAACAATTATAGACACTACTTTTGACTATTTGTCTCTCCATTCCAACTATACCATTGAGAGGGCAAGAAGCAACCAATGTAATCCAAAACATGGCTTAATTTCAGTATAAAAAAAAAGGCTAAAAGAAAACAAAGGAAAGGAAGAGAGCTATACGGCATGCATTGCTTCTGGGAAAATTGTCAACCTTCTTTAAGACTTTCAATGGACAGATCAACTGATCAAGCCTTGTTGGTCTCATTGTAGCTAGAAAACCGTTGGCTTTCTTAGTAAGTTTTATTCTATTCCTTAATCATTACCAATTAAGTAACCATTTTACAGGGGCATGATATTGCTTTACCTATATATTTTTGCTGGACTTATCGAGGGTAGGTCATCAACTTCCCTAAATAGATTGAAAGCTATGTTTGAGAATAGAGTTTTAAAGAAAACGCATAAAGTGATTTTTTTTTTTTTATCTTTAAATTAAAAGAGTTATGCATCATTATAAAACAAAAAAGTTATAAAAAAGTGATATATTTCGGTTGTCTGAGTAAGTAAGATGCGTGATTGATTATAAATTCCTAACCATTTTCTTCTATTCCCTATGGATAAAGAAAAATATAAAATGTTCCATTTTTATGTAATGACATTGCAATAACTTTTACACTATTATTAATTATTTAAAAAAAAAAAAAAATATATATATATATATATATATATATATATATATATATATATAGATGTAATTTTTAAATAATTATTACAAACATACTAAGAAATAATCATATTGATTTTTTTTTATGATTTTTATTTTTTACATTATTTGTAAGGGTGTATTGGATTTAGATTTTGTAATTTGAATTTCAATAGATTTATAACATAAAAATTTAAAAGGACATTACAAATTTATAAAACTTTAAAAAAAAAACATTCAAAATTACTCAACACAAACCACCGATTGAAAAATATTATTAAACACATACTAATCATCATGAGTTTAACCCGCCTGTATACATGAATTAAATTTCAAATGAAACTTAAAAGCTTTTAATACATTTTGAATTATCTTTTTCATGACATTTACTAGTTGCTTACTTCTAATAAAAAAATTATCATAAACTGATAGTAAAAAATAATAGTAAAATATTAGTCCAAATGCCTCATTTAATCCATAAAATCAATAATGTCATTAAAATATAAATTAAATAATTTAACAAAAAAGACATTTAAAAAAATATAGTTAAATAAAACCAAAAAATTTATTAGAAATGATCAAAACATTAATTATTTGTCTAATTAAAGAATATCTAAGATAAAGATAAAGGTTCTTCCGATGACATCAAAATTTCTTTATAGTATCTCAAATATTATTTTTTGTTTTCTCAATTAAGTTTTGTATCTTTTCAAAATTTATTGCAATAGTTTAGAAGATCTTTTAAAACTTTTACTTGATTATTTGTCCTAATTAAAACTTCCTTTATACATGCTCAAATTTACTTTTTTTTTTTTTTTTTTTAAGAGAATAAGATGTTGGACTACATTGGTATGCAAACCTATAAGGTAATTAGTAATGATTTAGGATATGAACACCTTTAAATGAGAGATAATAAAATAAAAAAAAGTCTATAATGAGAATAAAAAATTTCTTAAGGATGGATAAGATTATTTGTTAAACTAAAAAGTTCATAAAAATTTATCAAAATCCAATTAAAAAGATAATCAATTTTGATTTTGAATAACATATGAATTTTTTTTTTAAATAATTCAAAATCCCAATTGAATAACACAAGTGACTTTTTAAAAAAAAAATTTATGATCTTGATTGAATAACACTGAATTCTGAATACAATTTTGATTGAATATACATTTAAAAAAAAAATTAAAGATCTTAAACAATCCTAATACCTATTAATTTTAAAATTAAACCAACCGGTCCTTGCTAGTGCTAGGTTGTATGGATTCCATGAAAAGAGTAAAAAGTGATGGTGCAAAAATCCAGATGGGTTTGGTTATTTTTTCATTAGGGCCAAAATTAAACAAAATGAACGAACGGTGGAGGAAGAGATGGCAAAGGTTAGCTTCCTCCCGGTTCCCATGTTCAGAGGAGAGAGCGAGGGTTGTGTTGTCTTCTCCCTCCTTTCCCTGTTCGTCTTCCGTCCTCCTCATTCATCTGCCGTGGACGGCGGTACTCCCCCGTGCGTACGTACGTTGTTAACGTACAATAATTATCATGTCTTGTCAACAGCCATGTGCCGCCCCCGTTCAAAATATCACGATGGTGGCTGTTGACAAAGACAAAAACAGTGCAAACGCTTTCCGTTGGGCCGTTAATCACCTAGACAACCCCCTCATCATTGCCGTCCATGTCAAGAACAAAAACTTTTCTCATAGTAGGTATCCTACCTCTATATATCTTTCATAATTATAAATAAAGTAGTGACATTTCTACCTTCATTAATATCTCTAATTTTTTTTTTTATCTTTTTATATTTTATCATTTCATCTATCATATTTATTTATTATATATATATATATATATATATATATATATATATATTTTTTTTTCTTTCTCAAACTAGATGTCAACTAACATGGTAAAAATATCTTTATTATATATATATAATAAAGATATTTTTTTATTATTGTGATTTGTATTTTATGTTGATGATCACGTACGTAACATGTTATGTACATGTGCATGCAGATGTGACGAATGTGTTCCCACCAGACGAGGAGGATGTAGCCACTATTTTCAATACCTTGCGTGGATTGTGTACCCGCAAAGCTGTATGCATGCATTAAATTCATGAGATTTTCAGATTATAATTAGAAATATCGTACTTAAAACTTGCACTCACTAGTAGTGGCGCCATATATATGCATTCAGGTTACGATGAAAGAAGCCGTAATCGATGATAGTGATGTTGTGAGAGGACTTCTAGAGTTTGCAAACAGGAATGCCATACATAGTATCGTGGTCGGTGCATCCGCCAAAAACCCTTTGACAAGGTCGCTCGATCTCTTTAATTTTCTATAATATGTTAATGTCAATTCCCTTTGTCTAACGAATGAATTATGCTGTGGCGGCAGTCTCAAAAAGTTTAAAGCCTATCAGTATCAGGATATACCAACAGCCATGGTAAAATCAGCCCCAGATTACTGCTCTGTGTACGTAATTTCCAAATTGAAGATTGTGTCAGCTCGATCAGCAGTACGGTCAGTGTCAAAAAAATTTATAGCATCGAAACAACCTCCTTGTGAAACAGAAGGTGGATCAGTGAGGTAGCAAAGCATATGAAAGCTATTTATATATATATTTAGCTATCTTAATCATATCTGTGTGTTTTAATTTGTTAAATGATTTTGGTTTATTTGGGTACAAATAGGGGACAGCCACCTAGGAGTAGGGGCACATACGAAGGACAAACAGAACAAATGAGAATACAGGCACGTGAGAGACCAAGGAGTGCGGGTAGTATGTCAATAGACATTAACATTGATGTACACACTCATCCACGACATTGGTCAATGGATGAAAGAGAAATTGCAGGGCTTGTGGCCGTGGATGTGAAACAAGATCCTGATGTAGCAGATTCTCCCGGGACACCATCTCAATCCTCAGTAAGTGTGAACACCAGATGAAAATGGTGACATTAATTAAGAACCTAACTATATATTGAGTCTTTAATTACTTCATTACAGAGTGAGCTTGAAGCCGAGATGAAAAGATTGAGGCTTGAACTGAAGCAAACTATGGACATGTACAGCTCAGCTTGCAAGCAAGCAATCTCAGCCAAAAATCAGGTCATGCTTAGTTCTGCTATATATATATAGGAAATAGTGATGGGAGCAAGTAATTAAAATCTGAAATCACTCAATTATAAATTGTGAAATGACTCTAAAATGTGTGATTGGTTAACATAACAGGCAGAACAGATTCGTCAATGGAAAGTGGAAGAGGATCGGAAGGTTGAGGTAGTTAGGATGTCTCAAGAGGCAGCTCTTGCACTGGCAGAAAGAGAGAAAGCTAGAGCCAAAGCTGCATTGGAAGCAGCTGAGGAAGCCAGGAGGAGAGCTGAACAGGAAGCACAGAGAAGAAAGGATGTAGAGATGAAGGCCAGAATAGAGGCAGAAGAGAAGGAACGAGCGTTATCTGTATTGCTTCAACATGATATGCGGTATAGAAAATACACCATAGAGGAGATTGAAGTAGCCACACAAAAGTTCTCCCCATTAAACAAAATTGGTGAAGGTGGATATGGACCTGTGTTTAAAGGCTACCTTGATCACACCCCAGTTGCAATCAAAATTTTAAGGCCTGATGCTGTTCAGGGCATGAAGCAGTTCCAACAAGAGGTAGTGATAAACACACACACACACACACTCTATTTTATATATAATATATGTGAATATCAAATATTTTTCCACAAATTCCTGGCATAATATTTGCTGTTGAATTTACCATGTACCATATGGCTAGTAAGTACATTTGTATATTATAACTAGTACAATTTATCTCAGGAATATGAAGTGGCTTTATATTCCAATTTTTGACAGAAGAATAGCATATGAAATTCTTCTAATCAGTGTCCTTAATCTTTATGAAGTTACAATAGTAGGAAAGAAAACGTTTGGTGTATTACAAATATAGAACTTATTTCATACTTGATTTTCAATTAACTAGAAGCATTTAGTAGAGTGTATTCTAGGAGGAGCCTTAAACTTTTGATTGCCTTTCATCACTTTGTTATCAAGATTCCATTTATGCAACTATAACAAATTATTTTTTCTTTCTTAATTGCATGCACAGATTGAGGTACTAAGCTGCATTAGACATCCGCACATGGTGCTCCTCCTTGGCGCGTGTCCTGAGCATGGGTGCTTGGTGTATGAATACCTGGATTATGGTAGCTTAGAAGATAGATTATTCAGAAAAAATAACAGCAGGCCAATTTCATGGAAGAAACGGTTCCAAATAGCTGCTGAGATTGCAACTGCACTCCTCTTCTTACACCAAAACAAGCCAGAGCCTATTGTGCACCGAGACCTTAAACCAGCAAACATTCTCTTGGACAGGAACTTTGTGAGTAAAATCAGTGATGTTGGTCTGGCACGGTTAGTTCCTGCTTCTGTAGCTGATACTGTGACACAACATTACATGACTTCCGCTGCTGGAACCTTTTGTTACATTGATCCTGAGTATCAACAAACTGGAATGCTAACAACAAGGTCAGATGTGTATTCACTGGGGATATTGCTAATGCAGATAATCACAGCCAAGCCTCCAATGGGACTTGCTCATATACTTAGGAAGGCAATTGAAAAGGGTAGGTTTGAAGAGATTCTTGACCCTGTGATCACTGATTGGCCAGTGGAAGAGGCTCTATCATTTGCCAAATTAGCATTGAAGTGTGCAGAACTCAGCAAGAAGGACAGGCCAAATCTTGCAACAGTTGTGTTGCCAGAGCTTACCAGGTTAAGTGAACTTGAAGTTGAATGTACTTCACACATTGATCGTGTTTCTTTTAGCAGTGATGATATGAAATCTAGCTATGCCTCACACCCTCCTCCCACACCTCCAAGAAGTCTATACTCTGACTCAGATATGCTCTTTAGGACCTAGCCATCTAGGTTCGTTCGTGTTTTGACTAATAATCATCATGTGTAGAAAACCAATCATAATGTAATCCATGCAATTCAAATTGTTCAAGAAATTGTTTTCAACTGAAAGGACTCAAATTCAAGCCATCATCAATACATGGTTAGAATACTTACCTGTTGGAAATGTTTTTTTTTTTTCTTTTTTTCTTAACAATTGTAATTATTGACATGATTTTGAGCAACTAGGAGGTAAATAGGTAACAATATGGTGTTGGGGAATTTAGAGCTACCCCAAGAAAGGAATATCACATCTGTTAAAGATTGAAGATGACAGACTAATTAGGCAAAAAGAACTCAAATTGTAAATTGCGCGAGTTAGGAAATGAAGCAGGTCTATTGTGTAAATTCTCTGTCAGTTTCCTTTCACAAACAATGATGTGCGGGAAGTTAGTTCATGTGTAGTCACAATGTCACTCCTTACACCATACTCAACTTTATAAGAATTTGCAATAACTTTAAGTGAAAAGGAGGCTCAGAATTTCCCCTTCCAAAGAAAAGTATAACAAGATCAACATATGTAAAAGAGAGATGGATTGTGTTTGGAGCTTGGTATAAGAAAAAGAGAGATTTCTAAAGAAGCATTGCTTTGGATTCCCTTACCATGAAAGTGATGAAAAGGTGCAAATTACATTGTCCAAAGTCCTTACTCCAATGATATAACAAGTTTTTATGCCTCTTATCCTCTCGTTATATATACTCATGATATCTAAATATGAATTAAATTGATTAAAATAGTGACACCAAATGTAACTAGGAGGTCCAATAATAAGCGACAAGTATGAAATACAATTGGTGCCATTGTTTCCATATATCATTATTCTTTGGCATCACATGAAGGAAGCATATAAGATTCTGAATCAAACTACATTCGCATGCACTACAGGAAGTAGGCACCTGGTGCTTCACCTTTGTTAGTTCTACAAGTCACCAGATTCTTCAAAAGTTGCACTAGTTTTCCACATCACAAAATTCACTACTAGTACTACTGCCTTCTGGGTTAATTTCTATGAGCTCCTCCCACTTCAGTCCAAATGAACCACACCAAGTTTAATAAAAGCCTGTTTTCATGGATCATAAGAGCTTGGTTCATGGGACTAGCTTTGTTTGCCACGTTGACATCATCATCAGACAAAGTAGAAGATCCTTCAAGTGGTATTTTCTGCATCAGCGACTGTGCCACATGTCCTGTGATATGTTCACCCCCTCCTCCAATACTAATAACAACACCACCATCATCAGTTCCACATTCTCCTCCTAAGTCACAATTATCACCGCCACGGCCACCGCCACCGCCATCTTTCAAGTCCTACAACACGCCACCTTCAGGTTTGGCACAGCCACAACCTACGGTGATCTCAGCTCCACATGACTTTTCCTATCCCTATTATTATTTTTACGCCTCCGGTGCTTCCTCTCTCTCTACTCATGCACCTCTTTTTGGTCTTGTTTTTGTTCTTAATTCGGTATTCTTTTGTTGGTGAAATGAAATGTGTTGGTTGAGAGAAAGCAGGGCTTCTAGCTCGTGCATGTATTCTTGTACTACAGTATCTTTTAGTGCAGTAATAAAATATATTAAGTTTCCTCTTGCGATAATCGTGTGGAGTGTTTCCAGTTTCCACCCTGGCGATAGTTTTGTGTTACAATTACAAAGGCTTTGCATCATTGCATGGAACTACATGGCTGCATTCACTTTCACTTTCATTTTTTTTTTAAACTTTAAACAGAGTACTTAAAAAACAATACATGGAATTAATATCAGGTTTGATGGAAAACGTCCTGGTCAAATGTAAGAAATAAAATTAGAGAAAAAGGCTTATGTCTTAATTGTATTGTATATTTTATACCGTTAATTACAACCTTCAAATTTATGTTTAAAAAGTTGATTTTGATAAAATTATTTTAAAAATAATTAATGGGTTATGATTTTACACCAATATGAACATTTTACTAATAAAAATATGATAAAAGTGTTATTTTTTATTTTTTTTTCACAGAGAAGGAAAAAGATTTGAAAAGATGAGAGGTACAAGAAATATGGGAGGTGCAGGAAGCAAATCTCCAATTTCCCCATTTTGAGCGTATGTTTCAGCGCTAACTTGCTTGGCCTAATACAATGATTCTAATATTTTAGCCCATTTAATAAGGGATTACGCTAAGGCTTAAAAAGGATCTGTCCACAAGTTATGATTACTTTAAAAATAGTTTTTTTTCTCAATTATTTACTAAAATATTTTCAACCTAGGCTACCTCTTGGCAGATTTGGGCTGTTCCCCCTATGTTTATGCGTGATGTTTATTTGAGAGACAAATTGTTTGCCTCTTAGTGTAGTTTTGTTTCTTTTTATTATTCTTAATGTACAAACAAATATCTTAGGCTAGGCTAGTGTATCTTCAACTCAGCCTTACTCAAAAGAATTTCAACTTGGGCTTAATTTCAGTATCTTTAACTTGACATCAACCAAAGTAATTTCAACTTAGTTAGAGTAATTTACGAAGATAGTTTGATGCATGACTTCATTTAAATTATAAGACCAATATATTTCAAAATAATAATAGAATAACCACTATTGGAAAATATATTTATCACCCCCACTACTTTTCCTTTTGTTTTTAGCATGGCATGACTTAGTGGAGTGCAAGAAAGGAGGTAGCATGTTATGTTAACGTTTTGTCCAATAAATTAATTAATTGATTAAACCAGTCGAACAAGGACCACCCTAGCAACAGACTCTACTGAATCCGTCCCTCAAATTGAAGCCTTTAATTCAAATTTTTTATTCTTGTCATAGAAAACCTTTGAATTACTATAAGACAGAACTTATGTAAACTTTCCTACATATAACTACCATCAAGTTCTTAAATTATGCAAATAATTAAAAAAAAAATCTACAACATATATGTATATATTTGAAAGGAGGTTATTTAATATTAGAAAGAAATTAAATAATTCAATTGTCATCGTTTGATTTGAGAACTAACAAATAACAATAATGATTTAAGGAATATATATTTAATATAAGTTTTATCCATTTCTGTATAAGATATCAAACTTAGTATTATTTGAAGGAAAATAATTTATGCTTGTCATTGAAAGATTAGTCCTTCACACAATTTAAGATAAATACTAAATGCAGTAATCTGAACCTATGGCCATATTTCTTAATTAATTCCTCTAAGCTTCTTACCAACATGTTTTGTTTTGTTTTTTACAGCATCTTACCAACTAGTTAAAAACTGCATGTCTACTTTATTGTATGTTGTTATAGAGTTTAATGGACGTTTTGCATTTGGCTCAATGCAAATAAAAATAAAAATTATCCTTACACATTTTCTCTCTCATAACGGTGCAGTGCAATGGCTTCCTAACAGGCATCCAAACACAACCTAAGAGATTGTGAAATCTTGGTGATAGTTCCTTACACTATCTATTCAAATGATTCTTTTTCCTTTTTTGGGGTGATGGGAGGTTGGGGTATGGATTGGGACCATTTGATGCATTCTCGATCTCCTTATTTTCCAATATAGAAATTTATTAGATAGTTTTCTTCTTTTTATTTTATTTTTGTTTGTCTGCTAAGAAAAATCGTTCGAAAACTTGTTTAATAATTTGATTAAATTATTGCTTAAAGTAAAAAAAAAATGAAGCAGGTGAAGGTCAATAACTCAATATCCAAATATTGTAAATCGAGTAAATGGAATCAACCAAACTTGTTATTGCATGCATATCTATGTATGCAATTTTTAACTGGTTAACTACTCAAAAATGATTTTTGCTGAGATTTTTATGATAATAATAATAATTATTATTGTAAAAATTAATAAACTTATATAATTTATCAATAATAATAGTGTGGAAGAATTATATACAGAGAGTACATACATTATATATTCATTTTGTTATATAACTGGGGGAATGGTTATTTTCACAACAATAATTTCTTGATATTTTATTAATATCAAACACAGAATAATTTTGAACATGCTGTAAAGTTGGTTATTAGATAATTTACACGAAGATATATCATGATATGCAAGATATTAGAACTGCATGCCATGTAAATTTCTTTGAGTACCTTCAGTTTTTTAATTGTTTTTGTTTTGGCTTTTGTTAAATGACTTTTGAAGCTTCCAAGCTATCCTTGGAAAAGAAAGCTTATAAATTATTTTGGTAAGAGTGAAAAGAAAAGGCAATAATACGACAGAAGCCAAAGTTGGAAATGTATACATCAACTGACACATGAAATCTTGATAATATTCATGAGCCAATTAACTTGTTCTCCCCCTCTCGATCATTTCCAATCAATGATCACAAATCTTACACAATTGATGAACGAGTGCGTAAATTAGTTTATGAGAATCGTTTTAATTAAATTAAGCGTTTCCATGGAATTCAAGTATTTGAGGTATCACTTATAATAATTGTTCTCAAATTGATCCAAATTAGTTGGATATACACTCAACGGTATCCAAAGGTGATCCCAAAACCCCCTACAATTAAAATTGGCATCAATTTAATACCAATTTAATTTGAACAACTGCAACAAACATAGTCAAGAACCATTTATACATCCATCCATGTCATCTCATCACTCATTCCATTGAAAATCAAACAATGCATAGATCTTGCTGGATTTAATTTATTCATCAACTTTTATATTTTTTGAAAGGCAAATTAATTTTATTGATTTGTGAACGAGCATTATTGATTCTGTACAGGCGCTTTCTGAGCTTCTCTATCAAAGCACAAAGAAAATATTGCATCATTGATTCCGTCGCACCGTTCAATGTGTATCCATATATAGCATACAGGCAAGAATATTGTCACAACCTGAAAGTGTGAAAACTTACAGTTAGCAAACTAGAATATAGTTGACAGCTGAAAGCTTATATCTCAGAACCCTAGAGTGTATATATACTGGTTTTTTTTTTTTATTAGTACTTAGAGGGTAGAGTGTATACTGTGTAGAAAGGAGCCAAATATGAAGTTTTTAACTTCGTATTACCTTTCACAAGAAAAGAAAAGAAAAAGAAGGAATTTCCTCTCCATATATATAACTTCAGAAGAGCTGTTTTTTATTAGCAAAAGATTTTTTTTAACAGAAGAAAAATTTATTAATGGGGGTATAATGGATACCCCAACTGTTGCATCGAATTACTTATTCCTGCTAGTTTTATATATCAATCAAATTAAAGCTAATATGGATTGGGTAACCAATTAATAAGACATTGAAAGAAATTCATCCCAATTAATTCCAGCTTAATTGGTTTCAATATCCAACACATTCCTACTCAGATTGGCTGTGTTTCAAAAATAAATTAACTCAGTATATATAAATTAAGTATTTAATGAAAGCTCAAATCAGAATGCGCAATCTGTTCTGAAGGAGAATGAAATTACAGAAAATCGCTTAATTTACTGATCTTAAGTAATTTTCTTCTTAATCAATTAACCTTGAAAATTTAAAAACCCTATGGATAATATATATACCCGATCTAATTTCATTATCTCTTTTAAAGATCGATGGTGTTTATATATATGTATACCCAAAGCAATATCGTGAAAGAAAAACATGTTTTTTGACTGTCTGAATTGAATCAAAAGACGAGCGAGCTAGGTTTTCCAGATGCTTTAATTAATTAATCAGTCTTATTCATCATAACAGTATGTTGACTGAGAATAACGTACAACATTGATCAAACAATTAGAGAGTTAGATAATTATAATTATAATTATAAATGTTAAAATAGATTCTGTATTTAGCACATGTCTGCCTCGGATACAGGTGTTGAATAAGCTTTTGATGAAGTAGCTATAGGTACTGCAGGTCAGGCCGGTAAGCATGCTAATTAAGAAGCAAGAACTAGTAATTAAGAAGAACCTAAATACTGGAAAACGCGCATACCTGTGACTGTGATATGTATGAGATCGATGTGATGTGAATATTATTTTGCTGATATATAGTGAGGTCCCCGGCTGCAGCTACTAATTAGGGTTAGTCTAACAAGCACCAAAAGGGAAAGCAAGAAATTAAATAAACAAAGAAACAAGTATACAAATTAGAAAGTGAAAAGGGTAGATAGGGAGATCGATGGTGGTGGGGTGACAGATAGAGAGTAAGCACGCATAGCTTCAGGCATGAATCGTCATCGTGCAAGAAAGTACCATGTGTGCTCACTCTCTTCTGTCACCTCCCTTACCCTTTGAGGGACCTTCACAGAATCAATGAAAGTTGAGTGGTTAACTTCCCCTCTTAAATTCATTTCTGAAAGGGTAAGAACTAAGAAGGGTTATGATGAGACAACAATTAACCATGTTTCCTCTATATTTAACACAAAACCTGTTTCATTAACTTGAATATATATGAAAGGAAGAAATAAGAAACTTGTTGTGTGAAGAGGTGAAGGTAGATAGAGGGGTTTATATAGAGCCTGAAAGAGAATTTGCTTGCATCACGTATTGTGAGGAATAAATGTGGGTTTATCTTCCACTGGCCATTCTGCAATATTTTAAACATTTTACAGAAGAGAGCATAAAAAAGAAGTGTAGCTAGAATTAAACTTTATCTTTATGATCTCTCCGGCCACCCATATGCAACTAGTCCAACACTCATTTATTCATTGTTGTTGTTACCAACGCATCTTGTAATTCTAAATCTATTAACCCTCCAATCCTCGCGATTCAATATCCCTTATTTGATGCCCTATCTTCAATTCTCTAAATCTAGAAGAAGAAATAAAATCTCGTGTTTTCAGTTAAAGAAAAAACTTTTGTTTTTTACCATTAAATGTCTAATGTGACTGTGAGTGGATCCGCTTATCAAAAAAACAAAAAAAAATAAAATACAGCATTTTGTAAAACATGAAAGAAAAAGGAAAGACAATAGATAGTAGTATGTATGATAGATGCATGATATAATGAAATAGAACGACAG
Organism: Amphicarpaea edgeworthii; assembly: GCA_014843725.1. Lineage (NCBI taxonomy): Eukaryota > Viridiplantae > Streptophyta > Magnoliopsida > Fabales > Fabaceae > Amphicarpaea > Amphicarpaea edgeworthii. Next base: position 21,166,457 of record CM026322.1, on the reverse strand, counting down.
AAATAAAAAGAAATGAGAAGTATTAAATTAATATTTATATTACTAGTTAAGGCGTTTATGTTATTAAAAAAATGAAAAAAATAGATTATATATTGATAGTGTAAAGAAATTTTACAATATCATCTTATCACAAATGTTATAAATACTAAGTCTTTTTTATTTTTTCAATAACTATCTTAAAATCATACCAATAATAATTCTTATTATAATTAATAGTATAATTTATTTTACACTAACAATACATAGATATTTAACTAAAAAAACATATATTATGAATAAAAGTTCAGCTAATTGTACAATTTTTTATCATTAAAATCCGTGTTTATGTGCTACTGTATCTGTTTATATATTTTTCTCTTTTGTATCACATGTACATTACAAAGGTAAAAAGTGGACCACCAGTCCACCATATGGTGTGTCTCTCTACAGCATCTCTAACAGCTAGTTATTAAAAACAACATTTCCCTATGAATAAACAAGACCAAAAACATAAACACAATTTGACCGAATTCAAAGGGTTAGAATCAAGATTGTAATGAAGCTTTCTCCTGGTATATAAAAAGGAAAAATATATTTTAACATCCAAATGTTAGTATATACTTAGTGAGAAAAAGAAAAAAAAATATAAATACTATAGGTAAAATGATAAAATATGAAAAGAAAAATAAAAAAAAGTACCGTATTAATAAGATGTTAGAAAAAAAATGAGTATTTAAATATCACCACTTAAAAAAATGAAAATGATAGGATTTGATTTAAAATACTCATTCTAAATAGAAAAATGCTAGTAACATTCTTTGTTATTGGGTATAACTTATTAAAATTTACAAATTTTAACGAGTCTTACTTCTTTAATGATTTTTAAAAACATTTCAATCAACAGCTAGTACTGCAATTTGTTTAAACTAATTAAGCATATTTTTTAAAAAACATATATTTGATTTTTAGATAACAATAATAATGTCTATTGATTATTGTAAATGAGAGAAAGTCGATGATCATTGACAAAGAATGGTTCTTGCTCTGAAATATCCCAATCAAAAACTAATTAAATGTAGTATTATTGTTGCCCATATTTTAAGGAATTATCCACGGTGCCCTTGTTCTTACACACAACATATAATAATAATATAATATGCTGCAGATCGAATTGAATCCCAACACATGGAACTATAATGGTTCCTTTAATAAAAGAAGGAACAGGAGAAAAAGGAAGGAATTGCGTTAAAGAATTAATTGGCCAGTTAGTGCTCAACATTGCCTCATACACACACACAAAAGGTAACACAGATCTAATGCGCCGCTAAAGCAGTTTAAAGTATATATGCTTTATGCCATACATTATTGATGTCATTAACGTTTATATAGTATGTTCGAAGCAATCGCAGCAAGTGCGTGATTTGAGTTTGAGTAGGCATGTTATGTCTTTGACAATTCCCACATTATGTATTTAATATTAAATGTATAAATTGTTCTATATGTAGCCACTTTGATTGGTTCAGCTGCTTTGTCCCTGCTATATATATATGGATGCATATGCATCGCACATTAAACCTCTCGCAATCCAAAGGCTGTTTCTCACCTTATGGACATGTAATAGAGATCTTGAGACCGTGACTACAAATGAACATATAATATAATACTATATTTTTAAACCAACTATATATAAAAAAATCACTATATATTATACTTCAACGATGATATGAACTATGAAGTGATGGGGTATCACAAAGTGGAAAGAAATGGCTAGGGTTTCCCAATAAGGAAGGACCACGAGTATAAGGTTTTCTAGAATTTAACCCTTTTTGGTACTGAAGAGGATGGATAATGTTACATGCTCGTTAATTCTAGGTGCTTCATCAACAAACACGAGGGAATGAGAAACCTAAAGTTTTGGGAATAAAAGAAAGGCCACTTGTATGTGATCTTCATCATCAACAACACTTATGACAAGCATCTTCTACACCGGCCATCGGAAAGACGGCAACACTCCTCTTTTACTTTTTGACCATATAAGGTATGGAAAAAAAAGAAAAGAAAAAAGAATTAAACCTTTGGAGTAGCACGTTCTTTATTGATCCTTTCAGATTTCTATCAATACAACTTTCGGCCAACTAAAATGGGATGTGCCTATGGCCATATCCCATCCCATATATAATATATAAACATACACACACAAAAAAAGTGATCCACATATTAAAAAGTTTGATTTTATATTTGTTTTCGTTAGTGTATTTTTTTTTAATAAAAACTGAATTGTTAATTAGTATACTTACGGTAATACAACATACAAGGTTTAGTATTTATCTCAAATCATCACCATTAAACTGATTTGTTTGTATATATGTCATCATTTAATTAATAAATAAATATTGAATTGAATTCCCATATCGTATGGTTGGGGTTGGGCAGCTGATCAAGAGGGCTATGGATTTGATTCCATTTATAAGATATGAAGTGAAGGGATAAACCCTAATACTACTTACTTACTGTGCACGTCCTTTGGAATTTGATACTCGCTCAGCTCTAGTGTGTTGGGAACTGGCCAACAAAATATCACAAGTCATTGAAGACTCTTGCATGCCTTATCAGAAATTAATTAATGGGGTCAATTCGTTTTTTTTTTTTTTTAATTGGTTAAGATGGTGGGCCTGAACATGGAGGCGTTGCCAACTCAGGAACAAGCATGCATGTGACCAGAATTTGGAGCCATGTGCGTGCTTCATACATATAATTTACTGGTGTGAACTGTGAACTGTGCACGCCGATATATATTGGCTCAGTGTGGCGGTGTAATGTAACAATATATATCCCCACCTCTGCACTATTGCAGAACCTAGTAGTGTGCTTCGGAAGCTGGATGGATACATTTTCGTCCTCTCTCTTTCCTTTATTTTTAGTCTTTTCAAAAATCAATTTTCCAACCTTTATTCCTTTTGTTCTATTTACGTATTTCTTAATAGTAAGACAATGCTTAATTTCGTTGCAAACTGTAGCTTGTACTGGAACGAGATACACTACTGTTTCTTAATTAATTTAAAGATTAAACAACAGCTATCTAGGTCTTTTCTGTGTTCCGTCTAGAGGGTTAATTATTGCAAATGTTAAATTAAAGTTTAACATCATATATATAAACTTTACATCTTACTAAATAGTAAGCCTACTTGCAACAAATTAATATTTTTTTTTCATTAATTAAATAAAGACAAGGCTAATCTAATAGTAATAGTTTATAAATGATAATTTCTTTTGGTAATTAATGTGGTAACCGAGAGCTTTCTCTTGTACCATTTTCTGTTTCTTAATAGTACTACTTAATACTCATGCGGGAAGCTAATTAGCTAGTTGAGGTATCAAACAATGTTGCAGAAATCAAATTGTATCTTACTTCGAGATGTGATCCAAAATAACAAAAAATTCAGGTTTGCTCACATGTAACAACCAAAACCTGTGCAGTATCGATAGTGTGCAGTGGTCTTTTTTGTCTACGTTGTTTGTCACAATTTTGACCATGTACATTGTACATGGACTCATCCGAGCAACACTTGGTCAGTGAAAAAGCCTGAGTAGGGGAAAGGAAAACGACAAAACGGAAATGCATATCAGTTCGATGATTATCTAAAATCATGTTTAAATATCAGTCGCATAGTTTTAGATAAATGTTCGCATAACAAAATATAAATGTTTTAAATATCAGTTCGATGATTAAGGAATTCATTCTGGGTTTGAAACGAGTTTAAGTAGCATGTTGTGTTGGAAAAAATATATTAAAATGAAATTTATCACTAACTTAAATTATTCTTTGTTTTGATTTTTTAACATACTCATGATTACAAAATATATATATATAGTTAAATTATTTCCGAAAAATGATTAAATTGAAAAATATTTCATTAAAACCTTAGACGATTAGTTAAAAAATCCCTATACTCCTCTTATAAAATATTGAAATTTTATTGGATATAAATCAACTAGCAAATTAAAGTAATAAGTTTCTAGGTACGTAATTTTCTTTTAAAAAAAAAAGTTTCTAGGTAATTTTCGCAATCAATTATATAAGAATATTGTTATTACTGTCCTTGTATATAAAAAGATGGTACTATGATACTATCCTTGAAAATCTGTCGTCTGGTATACTTTTAAATGCATAATTTTAAAATAAAACACTACTTATATATACTGTATTGTTCATTGAAAACAAATGAGAAGCGTGAGCACGTGTCACTGTAACCCATGTCATATTGTGCATCACGTCGCGTATCCCATGCCTATATGGCTATGTCTCATAGCTCAAACCATTATCAGTTATCGTTCAGTTTTTAGTTTTCTTCATGCAGCACAAAGCTGAGACAAGTTTAGAAGCTATAAGATCTTTATTATATTTTAAGCTTAATGTTACTTTTACCTCATTAAATTTTTTTTTTTTTGGTACATAATTTTTTAATGTTATATAATATTTTAAAAATTTTATTTAATTACTTTAAATTATATTTTAGTTATATTTTGATATATAATATTTTAATCATAAACATAAAAAAAACAAATTAATAACTTTAAAATATACTAAAACATAATTTAAAAATCAAAATATAATTAAAATATATTTTAAAATATTAAAATAAAATTTTTAAAACATTATATATCAAATATATGTTAAAATATAATTTAAAGTATCAAAATTAAACTTTTAAAATATGTATCAAAATGAAAAAAAAAAAGAAAAAAGAATAAAAGTAACTTTAAACCTATATTTTATTATGGTGATCGAGTAATCATCACTAGTTAGTTCAAATACAGCGTCGACTACTATTAATTATTATTAGATTCAACTTTTACTATTTTGATAGTAAGATAAGATTCAACAAATTTTATCCGAATTAATAATATCGATTGATTTATTCATCATTTGTATTTATATATACACTGAATACCATTTTGAGCTGAGCACCATTCATGACCAGAGAAAATTAAATAACTGAAAAAAAAAATAGTGAACCATGAAAATACAACATCATTGAAAAAACTAAAAAGTGAAGATCGAGAAACAAACATGAAAGAAAATTTTCCTATGTTTGCAAGAGGGCCCAACTTATGTTTTTGTTAATGTACGCCCGATGTAAGCCCCCTTCATTTTTTCGTACGGATACAGTTGAATATATTGAAAAGGCTTAATGCAGTCTTACTTAATTCCAATAAAATTGATCAATTTTAGTTTTTTGTCACCGAATTTTAAAATTAAATAGCTTTTGTTTCTGTAACATTCTAAATATCTATTTTTACTCTCTAAAATTAACACCCTTTTTCCTTAAAAAAAAAAAAAAGAACTAAAATTTGGATATTTCAAAAAATTCAGAGATTAAAACCAATGTTATAAAAGTTGAAAACTAAAACCAAAATTTTAAAAATTACTAGATACTAAAAATACCATTGAACCTTTTAAAAATATGATTATTAAGTATTCCTAAACCATATAATTCTTAATTAATCACCAATCATGTAATTGAATGTTATTAATTTTTCTCAAAATCTAAATGCATGTTATACATAAATTAGTTTTTTTTTTAAAGGATACATAGATTAGTCGAGATAAAAAAAAACACATGGTAATAATTTTTTGCTATTATTAAGGCATAGTACCTCTTAAGTAATCAGGGTTCCAGTGAAAAAAAAAACACACAATCTTATCCAAATAATATAATAATTTCCATGACAAGTAGTTTTTGATGAGTTGTACTAAGACGACGGAGTTTGATATTCGATAGAGATGTAGTTAGATGATGACAAAGCATCTTTTAAAAAACATGGACTTGTGAAGAGGGATGAATGTGTAATGCACGTTAAAAAATATAAAGTTTTTATTTTTTATTTTCTTAAACCTTGTGTTTATTCTTTATAATATACTTTCTCCTCCATTTTTAAATATGAGACATTGTTTTATTTTTAAAATTTTAAATATAAAGCATTGTTCATTTTATTAACAAAAAGCGTATAACAATATTTGTTAAAAATTTATTTAATAATAACCTTTTTAATATAATAAAGACACATGTATAATAAATTGTAAAATTATTAAATTATTCTTTTCAAAATAATCATTATAATTAGAGCCTTTAACTCGAATGAGATGTTAAGATCTACAATTTTTTTCTTGTCTTTTTGAGTTAATTACGAATTTAATGATTGATTTTTAGTCCGAGATTTAGTTACATTATAGTTTTTGTTTTTTTTTTTAATATTTTCAAACATGTATTTAGTGTTATTAATTTTTAGAATTTTAATAAATAATAACTTTATATATTTATTCTAAAATATGCTCTTTGAAATAAAGTATTCTATCCGACCATACACTTACTCAGCCACGCACTACATTTGGACATTTGCGGTAGACCAATCTTTGACAACAAAACACAAGTGTTTATTTTATATACAACCACAATATGAAATATTTTATATATTATTAATTAATTAAATTTATTGTTAGTATAATTTCCAGGATAACTACTATAAAAATAAATAAAAAGTATTATATAAAAAACTCACCATAAATTCATAAATATCATAATAATTATTTTTATTAAAAAACTTGAATGGTTTTAATAGTTTAAATGTTATCAAAAGATTGACTTACTCAAGAAAAATTGAAAAACTAAAATGGCATATATTCTAAAGTTCCAACTAGTATATGTTGCTCAGATACGACGTCTTAACACTTGTGGGTCGGGCTGCAATTAGCTGGAAACATCAGGGGTAAAATCGAGAAATAAAATGAAAACTAAAGCATCGAAATCCATCCATTGAAATAAGAAAAGCATTCCAATACCAACCCTCTCCGGCGCCTTCTCTGTTACGACGTCGTCTCTTAGTCACCGCCACAACCCTTCGAGTTTCGAAAACCCTAACCCCACAATCCCCATTCACAAACCCAGTCTTTTTTCATTATTTGATAATTCGAACTTCCACCATCTTCCCCAAAGGTTTGATTTCGTTACTTAGCTGCTATTCGGATTTTTTTTTCTTTGTAACTTACTTATCGTATTGATTACTATTGCTCTTTTGCACGGATCGATTTATTCCCTAGCGTGAAAAATCTTAAATTTTTTAATTTCAGAACTCACATCTTCCATAAGTAACTCAAACTAACATAACTATTTGGGTTGTTTTAGTTTTGTCTTGTGCATAAAAGAAACACCAATTCCCTCAAAAAAAAAAAAAAACACCAATGATTCTCTGCCACCTTTTTGCTTAGTACTATTTATTCACCAACTCAATCGGATTATTTAGTACGCCAATTATTCAATTTAGTTGGTGAATTAAAATTTGTGCAGTATCGGTATCTTAACTTTGATCTGTAGGCTGTGAAATGAATTTGTGTGTATTTTTCTTTGCAGTTTGCAATCATGGCTGGGGTGGCACCAGAAGGATCACAATTCGATGCTCGTCAATATGATGCTAAGATGAATGAGTTGTAGGTTTCCCCTTTCCTTATATGGATGCTTAGTAGAGATGCTATGGCTTGAGACATGCTTTTATATTATATGTATTAGTGATACCTCCATGTTATTTCATATGTAATGCCTACCTGTGATGCATCCATGCCTTGAATTATATGCTCATTCTTGGTTTTATGTGTGTTGATGGGACCAGACTTGGAACCGAGGGGCAAGCTTTTTTTACTTCTTATGATGAAGTTTGCGAAAGCTTTGATGCTATGGGATTGCAGGAGAACCTTCTGAGGGGTATTTATGCATACGGTATGTACATTAATATTTGAATTTACAATAATTTTAAATCTTGTGTTTGAGAACTTTAATTTCTACTGTTTAGGACTGCATCCAAGTCTAATTATATACCTCTTAAGAATCTTGAATGCTTGCTGCACTTTCTGTTTTGATTGCTGCTGTTGTTATTATTATTTGTCATTGATAATGTGCATTTGTGCGGATGTTGTATTACTTCTGAAAAGGTTTTGAGAAGCCTTCTGCAATTCAGCAAAGGGGGATTGTTCCTTTCTGCAAGGGGCTTGATGTAATTCAGCAAGCACAATCTGGAACTGGAAAAACTGCTACGTTTTGTTCTGGAGTTTTGCAGCAGCTTGATTACAGCTTAGTTGAATGCCAGGCACTGGTTCTTGCTCCCACTCGGGAGCTTGCACAACAAATTGAGAAGGTCATGCGAGCACTGGGGGACTATCTTGGTGTCAAGGTTCATGCTTGTGTTGGTGGGACCATTGTTCGTGAAGATCAGCGTATCCTCTCAAGTGGGGTTCATGTTGTTGTTGGTACTCCTGGTCGTGTATTCGACATGCTGCGTAGGCAATCTTTGCGCCCTGATAACATCAAGATGTTTGTACTGGATGAGGCAGACGAGATGCTCTCTCGAGGTTTCAAGGATCAGGTTTTTTAAATTTCCCTATGCTGTTGCTTTAATTTGCTTCATTCTATGGTTTGTTGTGTTGGAATAAGATTTTAGCTTAAAAAAGTACTATTTAGTGTCTTATTTGAATTTTCACCAAATGTATAGATAAGTGAGCTATAATGGCTACCAATAACCTTGTTAGTTGTGGTTTGTCAACTGTCAAGTAGTACATTATGGTTTACTAGATATGATACAACAATAAGTTAGCCTGTTAAAGATGCAAGTGCATATTTGACTAGATTTTGAAGCTGAAAGAATAGGAGAAATAGAAATCCCATTTCAGTTTCTTTGTTTTCCTTTTCTTTTATATTTTCATCTCTATGAAATTTGAAAAAAAAATGCATATGGGACTATTATTTGGGGCAACTTAAATAAAATTATCTTTCACTAAGTGCTAGTCTTTGCCATTTTGAAAAATTATTTGTTTTGGTTTGTTGTCGGTCTGCATCGGTAGCATGCACATGTTTAATCTGAAATACAAATACCTACAGCTTTATCTGCCTTTTGGTTGGTTCATAACACAAAGTGTATCCTTCTGAACTTTGCCTTTTTTTTTTTTTTCCACCTTTCAGATCTATGATATTTTTCAGCTGCTGCCACCTCAGATCCAGGTTGGGGTTTTCTCTGCCACAATGCCTCCTGAAGCCCTGGAAATCACAAGGAAGTTTATGAACAAACCTGTGAGGATTCTTGTAAAACGTGATGAGCTTACCTTGGAGGGGATCAAGCAATTTTTTGTCAATGTGGACAAGGAGGACTGGAAGCTCGAGACACTATGTGATCTTTATGAAACTTTGGCAATCACCCAGAGTGTTATCTTTGTGAACACCAGACGCAAGGTAGATTGGCTGACAGACAAAATGCGGAGTCGTGATCACACAGTTTCGGCCACTCATGGAGATATGGACCAAAACACAAGGGATATCATCATGCGGGAATTCCGTTCTGGGTCCTCCCGCGTTCTTATTACCACAGATCTTTTGGCCCGTGGTATTGATGTCCAGCAAGTCTCACTTGTTATAAATTATGATCTGCCAACTCAGCCAGAGAACTATCTCCATCGAATTGGTCGTAGTGGTCGGTTTGGAAGAAAGGGTGTTGCTATCAATTTTGTGACCAAGGATGATGAAAGGATGCTGTTTGACATCCAAAAGTTTTATAATGTGGTGGTTGAGGAGCTGCCAGCCAATGTAGCTGATCTCATTTGATTTGGTCTTCCCTTCAATGGTATGCTTTTTATTACGGAGGGCGCAGTCGTTATTTTATTTTTCATGGCCCAGGCAGGGCCTATCTCTACTCTATAGCAAGACTTGAACTTAACCCCAAACCGGTGATTTGAAATTGGGCATTCTACTCTAATTTTGGGTCCTAGCAGAATGCGTTGCTGCAATTTTGTTGCTTGTTTGTTTGTATGTCTTACTAAAGATTGTAGATTGTCGCTTTTCCGTGTGTTTTGTTTTGATATCCGTGAGGTGGTTGTGTAAATTTGAAACTTCTTTAAAATATACTGGACTTATTATTCTCATTGTCAACCCCGTTGATTTTACTCGTGTACCTGTGGCTGTGGCTTATGATGCTTGTTGCTCTTAAATCTGTCAGATTTCGACTCTTTTAAGGACTAATGAAAATTTCGTTCTAAGGAACTTTTATTAAAGTAAAGAAGTGACAAATGATGAATATTTGACTTTTCCAAAACAATAGGTAAAGGAAGATTCGAAATTCCACGAAAAAGACCATTTTGGTAAGAAGATTTAATTATTTAAATTTATTGAGAAAACAAGAATTATTTTCTTGATTTTCAAACTAGATCAAAATTATTTGATTTTATTTCTTCTAAAGTGAGTAAATATATAAAGTGAGACATTTACTGTCATATATATATTTTTTTATATAAAAAGTATATTATTTAACAAAAATATTGAATGAAAAAAGAATGCATTAAATATTTTGAAAATATAAAAAAAAAATTGTTAAAACACTTTTGGCGTGCGAAGTTGGAAAATTCATTTTTGAAAATGGACTTATGAAAAAAAATAATTAAAAAGTCGCTTTATCTTTATTGCTGTCGCGGGCCATTGAAAAGGTATCAGAATTCGTGGCAGATAAATTATCTCACTGGTAATCCTTTGTCCGGGTCAAAACCAAAATCCTCAAGAATTTTAAAAGCTTAAACCGTAGACAATGGAAAATTCTAAGCTTACACTTCTTTATGGTGCAGGTAAGAACAGAAAGGAGGTAGAAAAAAAATATAGAAAAAAAATAATAAATACGACCTTGGATCCTTCCTTATTATATGAAACAAATTTCAATAATACAATAAATTACACTATGGGAAACAAAAATAAAAAAATGTAGAAAAAAAGTATATGAATATAATAAGTATTGCACTTGCACAAATAGGATTCCCCACAAAACACGGCACCTAACAATGAATATTTCAATTATCCCCAGAAGTCAGTAACAGTGGATGGAATTGAATAGGTATTATATAGTAGTATAGTAGCCAAAGACAAAGCTACAATAAAAATAAAAATTGAAAGTAAAACTAAGCCAGCCAAAGCCACCATAGACCGAAGCTCCTAAAGTCTTTGTTGGACCCCACGACACTACTTTCCCTCAAGTTTTGATAAAAGAAAAAAGAGGTTAAGAGTTGAAGAGAGATAAGATAACCCCTTTGGCTCTTTCAATCTTCTTCTTCTTCTTCTTCTTCTTCTTCCATGGAGGAGTTTCAAAGATCAAGGTCTTATGCAAATGGTCAAATGATGCAGATAGAGAGCTACTATGGAGCAGCTCCTAGGCCTTATGATCTCAGAACTTATAGTGCTTCCTATGCACAAACTCAAATGGGTGCTCCTCCTAGGGACTTCAATTTGAAGAAAGGGAAAAGCATCTCTGCAGGCTCTTCTTTCTCCAAGTCTTGGAGCATGGCTGATCCTGAGCTTCAGAGGAAGAAGAGGGTTGCCAGCTATAAAATGTATTCTGTTGAAGGAAAGGTCAAAGGCTCCTTCAGGAAGAGCTTCAGGTGGCTCAAGAACAAGTACTCCCAAGTGGTTTATGGCTTGTAGTGGTTTAATTATTATTTATTGCTATACTACTTATAGATTAATCATTGATCGGTTTATTTGAGTTCTTCTTCCAAGGTTAGTTTTGTGTCTATATGTCTAATAATTTGTTGCTTGTTATTGGGTCCTGAAAGGACCTTCTTTGAGAGGTGAATGAGATGAAATTTATATTTATTCTGTTGTTCATGATTAACTTGTTGATTTTTCCATTTAGTGAGATCACGCTTCTGTTATTTGAATTTCTGCAATCATGTCTTCAATTATTTGGTTGCAAACAATCCCCTACTTCTAAACATGATCAGTTTTGCTTACAAATAGCTTCAAGGGAATTTGCTTACATATATATGTTTCCACTAATGTGTTAAAAGCATGCAATTGTGTATTTTGGTGATCAAGTTAGCTATACTTCCCCTGACTCTTGCATGGATATTGATATTGTAAAAACGAATAATTGGGAGGATCGAGTAGCTTAGCGTGATGTGGACCATAACTCCACAAGACAGAAGAGATATATGGTGGTTTGAAATGAAGTTTCGTGTAGGGTGTAGGGTGTAGTTAAATAATGCAGTTGCCAGGGCCACTAGCTACCCTGTATCAAAATACTCTGATTCGCATGGTATATTTCTGAGTGGAAAGGAAACGATCGAAAAGGGGGGAAAAATACTAACTTGTTTTCATATAATTAGTTTTTGGTATGTTGGTGGGAAAAAAGGAAGTCTAATGAACGAGGCAGCCATATTTTACACCTTTCTCCTATGAAACCTGGTTGGTAGTACTAGTAAGGGTGGATGGATTGGTTGGGTTGGAGTTGGAAGGAATATTGAGTATAAAACAATATATTTTTTTTTTAGTTTCGGTTTTGTTTCTTTATTTATTTATTGAGTAACGTGTTTTTTAAAATAAATTAAATTATTAATAATAAACAATAAAAATGTTTGAAAAATAAATCAAGTTATTATACATTAAGTCAAGAACTCAAGATTCAGGACTGAGGCTATATAGTATTTGAAAGTATTCTTAAACCAAGTTAAAACGAGGAATCAAGTTATTACTTTATATTTGAAAGGTAAGGATGGCTCCATTTACTAGCTGGTGTGCTGTGCTGTGTTGACACTACTCTGAGAGCTCCATTTACCCGCCAGCCACCAATGTGAACTGTCTGTGTGTGAATTGTGAGTTTGTGATGCATCATATTGAGTATTCACGCCAGCTATCAAATAACTCATTGTCACCGTTACAACCACTATTTTTAGTTTCTTTTGTTTTGTTAGCTTCGAGTATGTGATTATTTTATTGATTTGTGACATCAGAAACTCTAAACTCGGTCAAACACATATTCATAGTATTTTTTTAACAAATTTATCAAAAATACAAACTGATTTACAACTCTTAGAATTATAACCAATTATTAAATAATCTGATTAGAACTCTTAGAATTAACTCCTTCACCAAAAAATAAATAAATTAGAATTGACACTAATATACTATCCTAATTCACCACGAGTGAATTAGTACTTGAATAATTTGGGGACATCTTTAGTTACTTCAAAGAGAAAAAAAATACCATTCTTTTAACCACACTTCTAAATAAATTTTGGGGACATCTTTAGTATTTTTAAAAGTTATATTTTTTTAAATGGAAACAATTTTTTTTTATATTATTCATCAAAAAATAAAATAAAATTGTTTCCATTTAAAAAATATAACTTTTAAAAAAATTGTCATAAAAGTTATAAATACTTAAAAGGATTTATTAAGCCTAAGTTATTTTTTAAATGGGAAGTGTCATACCAAGAGACCTAATTTTTAAGGTGAATCAAACTCTTGACAAGATTGAAAATACATTATCACTAGGTTGAAAAGCTAATTAGTGATATATTAATAACAAATAAGATGTTTATATATCTAATGAATTTAATCAAATAAAACAATAATAATAATAAAATAAGATTATAACCTAACCTTTTAAAATACGGGCCATTTTAATGTACACATATAATGTCACTTTGGTCTAACGCCTCTTAAACTTTCACGTAAAATAGTTTTATTAAAAATCCAAAAAAGTTCATTTTAAAACCTTTCTAAATAGTTTTAAGATAAATGCATTTGGTATTTAGAACCGTGTTTAGAACCGAAAAATTAATCTTAAAAAAAAAAAAAGGCTCCTATGAGAACCGTTTAAATAATGAGATGACTAAATTATTGATCACAATTAACAAATCCTAAACACAAAACTGGGGCGGGCACGCAGAGCAGAGGGAGGAAGAAAGGGTTGAAGAGAATGTGGGAATCAATTGTTTTGACGGTGATTGCCACCGCCGGCAACAATATCGGCAAAATCCTTCAGAAGAAGGGCACCGTCATTCTTCCCCCTCTCTCTTTCAAGTTAAAGGCAAGTTTCTCTTTCCTTAATTCTTAATTCCACTTTCTCTTTTTTCCATTTTCATATTCCCATGATTTGGTTCCCGTTTACCATTTTTGCGGTTGTATTTTTTGGAACGGTCAAATTGGGTACATGAATGTGCATATGTATGAACGTGGGATTTTGGGTGGAGGAAAAATGGGTAAAGATTCAATTTTTCGTTGAAGCATCAGGGAGTCACTGTTTGATTAAGGATTAACATTGCTATTTGGGGTGTTTTTTTTTACAATTGTGTTTGCAGGTCATAAGGGCATATGCTCTGAACAAAACCTGGTCGATAGGTTTTCTAATGGATATATTTGGGGCTCTGTTGATGTTAAGGGCATTGGCTCTTGCTCCTGTAAGTGCTCTTGCTATACTTTTAATTCAAAAATAATGCAGAAGAAAACTAGACTTTGAATTTAAAAGGGATGTTTCTTTATCATTAGCAGGATCTTCTAGTCTTTTGCCTTGATTTTTGTCATGTGTAATTTTGTTGTTTTTCTGATTTAGGTCTCTGTCATCCAACCAGTTTCTGGCTGTGGACTAGCAATTCTCTCAGTATTTTCTCATTTTTATCTCCAGGAAGTCATGAATGTAGTTGATTGGGTGGGTATTACCTTGGCAGGTTTTGGCACAATAGGTAATGTAAGTTTTAGATTGCCAAAGTGGAGTGTTTAGTTTAGCTGCTTTTACTTCCTTCACACAGCAAGGAACATGGCTGTTGAAGTAATTATAAAATGTCTGTATTCTGTTTCTATTGGTCTATCCGTGTTTGTGTTGTGTTATCAAGTAACAAAGTCACTGACAGAAAAATCTTGTGCACTTATTGACAATTGATTTTGTTGATTATGATCAGAATCAGACTAACAGAACTTCTAGGTTTTTCTATAGGTCGGAATTTGAATCTAAACATAATAACCTAAAAGTTATGGTGCAACCGTTTTTATTTTTCTGTATGGTGTGGTATGCACTTGTGTTATCTAGCTGAACAATGGATAGAGATTTCGTGGAATTTTCCTTTTTAGTCTAGTGGCTGATAAAATTAACTTTTGCAGTCAGTTACTAACATTATGGGTCATTCTGTTGATATATGATTTATGTCCAATTTGTTAACTATTGTATGCTCTTCTCTATTTAGGAGTTGGTGCTGGAGGTGAGGCGCAAGAGTCTGCTTCTCTATCTATTTTTCACATACCGTGGCTAGCATTTGTTGTTTTCATCTTGTTTGTAGGTACCCTATCTTATGCTTTGGTCCATTAATTACCAATTTGTTTGAAGTCAATAGGAAGACATTACTGTGGTCTCTTGGAACTAATTATGCAGCATTATGATTTCTTTTTTTCGCAAGCCTGATTGCATGATTACAAGACATTTCTGTTGTTTTGGTGCATTGTTTTATTAGTAGTATTATCATTTTTATTGGCTTAACTTTTCTTTATGAATGGTATTAACATTACTATCTTTTCAAATAGTTATTGTTCCTAATTGTTAGAAACACTTGTACAGATAATGCTTAATGGATGGCTTCGTATATTCAAACGTAATCGAAGAGAACAAGAGATGGTAATTCATGCTTTAATCATGATGGGAAGCTTTTCTTACATATTTACACTTTATACCTCTTATGGTAATCTAATGAGATACATTGTCCTTTATTGTTCTTCCATTGCTTGACATTTTTAAGTGATGCAGATGGAATATGATGTTGTTGAGGAAATTATTTACGGCTTGGAATCTGGAATTTTGTTTGGGTACTGTTACTTCCCTACTATATTTATATATTGTGGTCTCGTTTCAACACATTTCACTTCCTTCATTTACCTCAACTCCTTTTGGCATGAAGATTATGACAATTAAGTGTTTTATCTTTAATAATATTATCTGTACATGTTGATTTGTTTTTCTTTTAAATAAATAATGCTTTGGAGAGAATAATGCATTTAGTAGGATAACAATTCATGTAGAATAGAAAACTAAAAGGCAAAAATATGCAACAAAACTGCCCTTACTCTTTAAATCTATTTTTATATAAGGACCGGAGAGAGTATTATTTAGACAGAGAGAACACGAGTTGATCATAAGTCCTTACTCTTAATTGGGTTAATATGAAAATGCAGGATGGCATCTGTAATATCAAAGATGGGGTTTCTGTTCTTGGAGCAAGGCTTCCCCAAGCTGTTGGTTCCTCTTTGCATCATCATCAGTGTCTGTTCAAGTGGTACAGGCTTTTACTACCAGGTATTCTGAAGTTCTCTTTCATGCCTTTTACTTTTGTGTGAACTTTTACATCCCTTAAGCCTTAGGGTATTTCAACCTAGGGATGGTGGGAAGGTGGGATTTCAGTCAAACTGGCTACTTGGCTAGATATTTTTCCAAGTTCTGCTTTGTGAATTTCAGATATACTAACATCTTCTGTATTTACTTCCCCAACATGCAGACACGTGGTCTAAAGCATGGGAGGGCTATTGTAGTTTCTACATGTGCTGCAGTGGCATCAATTTTGACTGGTGTACTTGCTGGGATGCTTGCTTTGGGTGAGCGGCTGCCTTCAGCCCCAAAAGCTCGCTTGTTACTTCTTCTTGGATGGTAATAATAAATGTTGTGCTATTATTTCTCTGTGCATTTACGAGCATTTTCTGTTCTGCTTCTAATCTTTGATGCAAATCTTTTTCTGATTTGGTTGAAAAAACACACACATATCACTTAATGTTGTGGTAATTCTCAAACAAGATGGACACGTTCATGTTCTTATGTCAGGAATATGTTAATTGGAAATATTTTGCTGCAGGCTACTTATTATCATTGGCGTGATTTTACTTGTTGGTTCAACAAAGCTAGTGAGATTCTTTCGATTTTCTTCATACCGCTTTAAAAGAAGATCTGGAACTTCCCGAATTAGGGAACCTAGCCCAACTGCTGTCATTCAAGCAGCGACCTTAAATCATTTACTCTCATCATCTTCCAAAGAAAAAGCTTGATTTGACTTGAGCTGGAAAATGATCCTTCATCCATTCTCAGGATTCACCCTCACCCTCCCTTCTGTAAGGCTAGGTTGTTTGTGTAAAGTGGTTGCTTTATCAGAGGCCATGAATTTTTAGGAATCATTCCTTCTGGCTCACATATTTTACGTGAAAAATCATAACCTTTCTGATGCCACTTGTATAAACTATTCATGAACTTCCAATATTTCTCAATATTGTACATGAAGATGGTATAGCAACATGCTGAATGCTGGCTTAGCATGGAAACAACTTGCAAGGGTGCAGTGCAGAACATTTTATTTCCTTATTTCCTATGCTAATGTAGTTGCAGTGTTCTTTTGAGAATCGAGATCAAGGGCAAAATGGCCGATTCTATCAAAAATGCTACAAACCCTCCGTTGAAGGGAAATATAATGATGTTTTGATCCTGATAGTTAGATTAGAGAGTTTACTATTGAGATTTCTAAAGTGGGAGTAGGGGTATATTATATTTCCTTTTGATTTAAAGTTGAGATTGTGAGGTATTTTAATTAAAATCAAGGGGTAGATATATTCTTACCTTTTCACTTTACACATTATTTTACTTTTTTTTTTTCTTGATGATTGCACATTCTTTAACTTTAGAGAAATCAAATATGAAATTCAGTGATAGTATAAGCTTCAAGCCGAGATAATTCATGCAGATGGTCAGGTCATGATTTAATTAAAGACTCATGCGCCTTCTTTGAGTTTATTATTATCCTTTTAATCATTTCAGAGTTACCGCTTAATAATAAAAAATGAATTAAATATTAAAAAGGAGAACAAAAATATTGGAAGACCACATTCAAAGAATCTTGTTACGTGAGCCGTGAGGGTTGTAACTTGTTTCCTAGCCCTAGGTTCAAAATAATATTTGCTAAAATCAAAGGTGACCGACTATCTCCTTGAAAATGAAAAGCACAAATGCAAGTCTTAGAAAAACCAATCATTTGTTTCTATATTCGCAATTCACCCAATGGAGTTGAAGAATCCAAAACTTGATAGTGCAAGCAAGCAAGGCACAAGCATTTTAGTAAAGAGCGAAGAAAAAAAGTTTTGAAACCGGAGAGAAAAACACTTATTGGTTGAAAGAAAATATATCTATGATTAGGGAAGACAAAACGGATTACGGCCCGCGGATTAACCTGTGTCCTCAACCCGTCCCAACCCACCAACTCAGCGGGTCAACCCGCCAACTTGTCTTTTTTTTTTTTTTTTTTAATTTTAGTATTTGTGATTTAAGATTAAGAATAAAATATATTTTTTATATTCAAATGCTAATTGACACCTAGTAAAAGAAAGAAAAAAGAAAGAGAAATATAGGTATGATAGGTGATATAATGGGATATGAAGAGAAAGATAAAAAAAAAAAAACAAAAGGTATTAGTGGGGTGTAAAAATATCACTGCTCTAAAACTAATTTGTAATTTGGTATCGTAGTTTAAGACATAAATTTATGAGACTATGAGTTTACTTATTATTATTTTTTTTCGTATATACGATTCTTAATTATTTAATTAAGATTTTATAAAAAAAAATTATTTAATTAAGAATGTCAACAAATAATAAACAAATCATTATGCATGAATAATAAATTAAATAATAACATGGTAAAAAATTATCTAAAAAAATAAACGGATTAATATTCTTTATTGTAAAAAGAAAAAATTAATTAATTAAAATGAAGTAAATATCGAAAAGTCACATAATTCTTAAAAAAAAAAAAACTCTGTATTTACTATCTAAGTTATCTTGTTGTTATAATAATTTAGAATATAATAATTGAAAATAAAAAATTATATAAAAATAAATTTTCAATTTTTTTTTGAAAAAAAAAAAGTTAAAAGTTGGCAAGCCAACCCGCTAACTTGCTTGATGGCGGGGTGGGTTGGCCCATCTGGCCCGTGCCGACCACCCCCAACCCGCCTTGCCCCACCCTGCCTATGGCGGGTCCAACTTGCCTTGCCTCGTTTTGGATGAGTTGGCCCGCTTTACCACCCATATCTATGATATAATAGCTAAAACATAAGCTTATAATTTTTCATAATAAATTTTTCTCCATGTATATATAGTTCTTATAAGAAATCACAAATCATCACCTTTTATAGACACTTTAATTATAATAAGAAATTGTAATATTCATTTGAAACTACATGTGATATAATTTTATTATGTCATTTATCCAATTTCACTTTTTGTAACTTTTTCTTCACCCATATTTAGAAGTTTTTTTTTTTATTGCAATTCTCTTTGTACACTACATAGGTTACACCCATATTTTTTCCTCATGTATAATCACAAATCAGAGGAACAAGTTGTCTTCCATTGTGATATCAAGTTTTTAGTGTTTTGATAGCGAATTATATAATAATTATTAATTTTCCTCTTTTACATTTTTTTCTCAGACAGAATCACGAACCAGAATAATACATACTATTCTTTCATTATAAGACAAAGTTTTTGACATATCTTTTGGCTGTTGCACAACTTTAACATACCAAAAGTGAGAAGCAAGTAAAGTTTCTTGTGGTTGTGGTTTTTAGCACACTTTTAATTTTTTCATTATTTCTTTTGGTTTCTATTTTTTTCTCCAATCACTCATTTTTTTCCCTCTTCAATAGTTAATATATACATTTTATTATTATTATTTTCAATTATTTAAGGTAACTAAATACACCAAATCCAATAGTTAAGACCCATTTAGCAAATTCGAAGAAGAACAATTACGTAACATATCATTTTTGTGCACACACATGACACATGTTTGTAGCATCAATACAACATTTTATTATATTGTGTAGAGAGGAGTATGTGGCTTGCAAACAAGAATAAGAATATGCTACATAAAAGAAAAATCATTTTTGTGTATAATTTTTTAAGAACAATTATGTAGCATGTCATTTTTGTGTATTGATTTAATATTATAAAAAAAACATCTATTCAAATAAATCAATTATGCATGAAAAGTTAAAAGATGAGATAAAAATTGTTGTCAAGTGTAACATTGTGATTTTTCATAATGTGTGATTAAGTGTTTCATTTAAGATACAAGAAGATTTAAATTGTAATTTATGTTATTTAATGAACTAATAAATAAAATAAAGTGTGTTGTTGGTATGTTATTTGGTGTATAATGGATTTCAATTATATTTGAACTTTATTGTTTGTTTTTATAGAGGACTTTATTGTTATGTAAGAGGGGGTATGGTTAGATAGTGTATAAAGGAAAATAGAAAAACTCTTAAACACTCTCAACGTTTAAATTTAGAAAATTTCTTATTTTCAAATTATTTCTTCATTCCCCTTCTCATCTTCCAAGTTTATCTTCTTCCATGAGAGAAGTTGAGCTCTTATTATTGGTAGCTTTTTCTTCTTCCTTAGAGCTTCTTTGACTGTCATGGAGTGGATAAGCTCTTCTCCTTCCTCTCTAACCTCCTATACAATATCTAACAAATTAAAAAAAAAAATGAAAAATAAGAGTAATGACTTGAAAATTGAAAAAATATTTAAAAAAACAAAAATAATGTCTTGAAATTGGAAAAGATATGAAAATTTTAAAAATATGAAAAAAGAAGAGTAAGGTATTGAGAAATAAAAAAAAACAAATAATAAACAAGAGAAATGTATTGAAAACTTAAAAAATATGAAAAAAAAAATGGTAATGCTTGAACATTTGAAAAAAAAATGAAAATTTTAAAAAATATTAAAAATCAAAAGGATTTTCATGAAAACATGAAAATAAATGAAAATTTTAAAAATATGAAAAAATAAGAGTAATGTCTTAAAAATTTGATAAAACTAAAATTTATAAAAAAAATATATTAAAAAAACAAAAGGAATGTCTTAAAAATTAGAAAAATTAAATGAATCTCTAAATGACTAAGTGTTTGAAAAATGAAACACTAATTATTTAGGGTTTCATGAATGAAACCCTAATTAATTTAGGGTTTCACAAATGAAACCTCAATAATTCACGGTTTCACAAATGAACCCACCAATATTCAGGGTTTTGATAAATGAAACCTTAAATTGCAACCATAAAGGTTCAGAATTTCATGAACAAAACCTTAATTATTTATAAAATTAATGACAATCTAAATTGAAACTTTAAATAATTAGGTTATCATTAAAGAAACTTTAAATTTCACTATGAATTGAAACCCTGAATATTCAAGGTTTCATAATGAAACCTTCAATTCAAAACATAAATATTTAGGGTTTCATTTATTAAATCCTAAATTTAATCATAAATTGAAACCCTAAATATTTAGGATTTTATAAATAATACCTTAAATATTTAAGGTTTCATAAATAATACCCTAAATATTTGAGGTTTCATAAATAAAATCCTAAATAATTAAGGTTTTATAAATAAGATCCTAAATTTAAATTTTAAATATTTAGGGATTCATAAATAAAACTTTTCATTGAAACCATTAATAACTAGGGTTTGTTTAATAAAACCCAAAATTTAAGGTTTCATTAAAGAACCCCCAAAACACACCTTGAATATTTAAGGTTTCGTAACAAAATCCAAAATATTTAGGGTTACATAAATGAAACTCTAAATTCAAAACATAAACATTTGAGGTTTCATTGATTAAATCATAAATTTTATTCTAATTTGAATACCTAAATATTTTGGGTTTCAAAATTAATACCCTAATTATTTAGGGTTTTATAAATGAAACCTTAATTATTTAGGATTTTATTATTGAAACCTTAAATTAAAACCCAAAAAATTTAGGATTTCATAAAGAAACCATTAAATATTTAAGGTTTTGATAAATGAAACTCTAAATTGTAACATCAATTGTTTAGGGTTTTAGTAATGATAGCCTAAATTGAAATCATAAAAAAAATTAAAGTTTAATTAATGACAGTTTAAATTGAAACCTAAATAATTAGGGTTTCTTAAATAAAATCCTTAATCAAAACCAAATTATTTAAGGTTTCTTTAATGAAATCCTATATATTTAAAACTCACTCTATTTATGAAACCTTAAAACTTACCCTAAATTGAAACCTTAAATATTTAGGATTTTGTAATTAAAATTTTAAATATCAAAGGTTACATAAATGAAACCTAAATTTGAAAACATAAAAATATAGGATTTCATTCATTAAATTGTAAATTTCATCCTAAATTAAAATCATAAATATTTAAGATTACGATAAATAAATCCTAAAATTCATCATAAATTGAAATACTGAATATTTAGGATTTCATAAATTAAACATTAAAACGAAACCATTAATATGTACAGTTTCATTCATGAAACTGTAATTATTTAGGGTTTCAATTATGGAACCGTAACTTGAACCCTTAAATATTTAAGTTTCATAAATAAGCTTCTACATATTTAGGATTTTAATAAATGAAACCTTAAATTTAAATCATAAATATTTAGGATTTCATAAACGAAACTTCAATTATTTAGAGTTTTATTAATAACAGCCTAAATTGAACCCTGAATAATTAAGGTTTAATAAATGAAACCCTGAATATTTAGAGTTTCATAAATAAAACACTTAATTGCAATCATTAATAACTTGCATTTCACAAATGAAACACTAAATTGAAACCCTAATTATTTAGGGTTTCATTAAAGGAACACTAATTATTTAGGATATTATTAATGAAATCCTAAATATTTAAGGTTTCATAAATAAAATCTTAAATATTTAGGGTTTCATAGACGAAACTCTAAATTGAAAACATACATATTTAGGATTTCATAAATGAAACATTAAATCAAAATCCTAAATATTTATGGTTGCAATTAAGAGTTTCATTTATCAAAACCATAAATAATTAAGGTTTCATCAATGAAACCATAAATATTTAGGGTTTCAATTTAATTTTAGATTTATGAAACCCTAAATATTTAAGGTTTATTATTTAACACCTAAATATTTAGGGTTTCAATTTTGGATGAAATTTATAATTTAATAAATGAAACCCTAAACATTTTGTTTTCAATTAAGATTTTTTTTTTTGAAATAAAGTATATTAGAATGATGTATTTTACTGAATGTGTGTGGAAGAAAACCACACCTCATCTCTATTTATATTGAGGAAACCCTTAGTAATTGATTACATCAAATAAAGATAAGAGAAATAATAACTAATAAGATAGTATAAAGATAATATAAGGATAATAACTATCAAGATAATACAAAGATAATATATATTCTAACACCCCCCCCCCCCCTCAAGTTGGAGCATATATGTCATATAAGCCAAGCTTGTTATAAATGTAGTTAACCTTGGGATCTATGAGAGACTTAGTGAACATGTCTGCAAGTTGATCTTTAGAATTGACAAAATTAGTGGTAATTGCTCCTGAGAGTATCTTCTCTCTCACAAAGTGACAATCTATCTCTATGTGTTTGGTTCGTTCATGGAACACCGGGTTCGATGCTATGTAAATGACAACTTCATTATCACAAATTAGTTTAGTGACTACAGTGTCTCCAAATTTTAACTGTTGGAGAAGTTCTTAAGCCATATAATCTTACAAGCAACTATTGTCATTGCACAATATTCAGCTTCGGCACTTGATCTGGAAACTATCTTTTGTTTCTTGCTTTTCCATGAAATCATATTTCCTCCAATAAGAACAAAATATCCAGAGGTGGATTTCCTATCTAATGGTGATCCTGCCCAATGAACATCAGAGTAAGAAATGATGTTGGTATTGCCTTTGTCTTCATACAATAGTCCACGACCTGGTGCATTCTTGATATATCTAAGGACATGGGTGACGACATCCCAATGACCTTCACAAGGTTCTTTCAAGAATTATCTTAGCACACTAACAATAAACATAATGTTTGGTATAGTGAAGTGAGGTAATTAAGCCTGCCTACAAGTCGTCGATACCTTCTCGGGTCTTTCAAAGGTGCCCCCGGACCTGGAATAAGCTTAACATTAGAATCCATAAGAGTATCACTTGGACGACAATCAAGCATTCCAGTTTTCGTTAGAATGTTTAAGGTGTATTTTCACTGGGAAAAGGCAATACCAGATGAGGATTGGGCAACTTTAATGCCCAAGAAGTACCTAAGTGGACCCAAATCTTTAGTTTGAAACTAAATGTGGAGGTGAGACTTAAGACAGGTAATTCCAGCTGAGTCATTGCCAGTGATGACGATGTTATCAACATATACAATGAGATAGATACATAAGCCAGACGGAGAATGGAGGGAAAATACTGAGTGGTCAACTTCACAACGAATCATACCAAACTCAAGCAAAGCTGAGCAGAAACAACCAAACCAAGTCCGGGGGGATTGCTTCAAACCATAAAGGGAGCGACGAAGCTTATAGGCAAGCTGTGAGCCACCAGAAATAGTAAAATCGGGTGATTGATCCATGTACACCTCTTCTTGCAACTCACCATGCAGGAAGGCATTTTTTATGTCTAGTTGGTGAAGAGGCCAGTGTCGGATGGCAGCCATAGCAAGAAAAAGATGAACAGAGGTGATTTTGGCCACGGGAGAAAAAGTGTCACTATAATCTAAAACAAAAATTTGAGTATAGTCCTTAGCCACCAAACGAGCTTTGTAGCAATCAATGGTGCCATTTGGTGCGATCTTCACCATATAAACCCAATGACACCCGATAATGGATTTGTTGGGAGGCAAGGGAACAAGCTCCCATGTGTTGCTAGCATCCAATGCAGCCATTTCTTCCAGCATTGCTTGTTGCTAATTGTGGTCAACCATGGCTTTACCTGTAGACTTAGGAATAGACACAGAATCCAAAGAAGAGATAAAAGAGTAATAGGAGGGAGATAAACGGTCATAGTGCAGAGTAAAGGCATATAAAGGATTAGCATTACAAGTGGATCGAATACCTTTGCGAAGCGCTATAGGAAGTTCAGGTGCAGGAGGCGGTGGTGGAGGGACATTTGGAGCAGGAGATGATGCTGGAGGATCCGGTGGCACTGCCAATGGTGCCTGTGTCTGTTGGTGGTATTTAAGTAATGAAGGTGGAGTAGGAGCAACAAATGGTGCTGGAACAATAGGTGGGACCTCTAAAAGGACATTTTCAACGGTGAAGGAAAAGAAAGGAGTAGTCTCAAAGAATGTAACATCAGTAGAGACAAGATATCGCTGAAGTTGAAGAGAGAAACATTTATAACCCTTTTAAAGGTGAGAGTATCCTAGAAAAATACATTTTAGGGACTTGGTAGAGAGTTTATTTTTAACTGGAGTGAGATCATGGACAAAACATGTACTCCCAAAGACATGAAGAGGAACATGGTGAAGATTCTGTTTAGGATATAATATGGAGTAAGGAATCTAATTGTTAAGAATCGATGAAGGCATGCGGTTAATCAAATGACACACAGTAAGGAGAGCATCTCCCCAAAAATGAAGTGGAACATTATAGTGAAGAAGAAGTGTGCAAGCGGTTTCCACCAAGTGGCGATTTTTGCGTTCAGCAATACCATTTTGTTGTGGTGTGTGGGCACAAAATGTTTGATGAAGAATCCCTTGAGAGTTTAAAAAGGACTGAAACTGAAATGACATATATTCTTTTGCATTATTAGTTCGCAAAATTTTAATTGAGGAGCCAAACTGATTTTGAATCTCAGTCAGAAAAACTTTGAAAAATAGAGAAAACATCTGAACGATTCTTTATTAGAAACACCCAAGTACAACGAGAAAATCATCAATAAATGTGACAAAATAAAAATATCCTAATGTGGAACAGACTCGACTAGGACCCCAAATATCAGAGTGAATTAAAGCAAAAGGTGACGCATCACACTTATTGACACGAGGACTATAACTAGTACGACTATGTTTGCCTAGTTGACACGACTCACACTGAAAAGATGAAACTTTATAAAAACCAGGAACTAAAAGACGTAATTTTTCCAAACTCAGGTGCCCAATGCGTTGATGTGCGAGAGCTGGAGAGACAAAGGAGACACAGGCAACCAGAGGCATAAGCTGATATAATCCTCTAGACTCATGTCCTACTCCAATTGTTCGTTCATTGCGTTGATCCTATACAAGAACAAAATTATTTTCAAACAAGACAGAAAAATCAAGAGTGCAGATAAGTTTGCTAATAGAAATTAAATTAAAAGGACAACCAGGATCAAATAAGACAGAGTGTAAAGAAAGTTGAGGAAGAGGATGGGTTTGTCTGATGCCCCGGACTTTAATTTGAGAGTCATCTGCAAGAGTAATAGAGGGCAAGGAGTTTGAAAAGGTTAAGGAAGAGAAGAGGGATTGGTTACCAGTCATGTGATTAAAGGCACCGGAACCAAGTATCCAAGGTCCAACAGAGGGGGACTGAGAAATAAAAGCCATAGGATTACCAGACTAAGCCACAACGGTGACAAGTGATGCAGGTTTGTTGGTTGCTCGAAGCTGAAGAAGCTCATTATATTCCTCAGTAGAGATAGTAATATCGGAAGCAAAATGGGTGACTATGGCCACATTAACTAACTGAGGTTACACTTGAGCTTTTCTCCTACATTTGGCTTCGATATGACCAAAGATTCCATAATAGATGCAACGAATATTACGTCCAGAACCATTACCACGTCTTCCACCAAGATGAGAGGAGTGGGAGACGAGGGCAGAGGAATCCCCCGGTAGACGTGGATGGGTGTCTAAAAGTATGCAAAGTGGAGATACACAACAGTTGTTCATGTACCATGTCATAGGTAGGAACTGTAGGACTCAATAAAATTTGATTGCGGACTGCCTCAAGGTCTGGTGTGAGTCCAGCAAGAGCAACCACCATGAAGAACTGCTCGCGTTGTTTGTAAAATGTATTTGCATCACTAATAAAAGGCACGAGAGTGGAATATTCCTCAATCAAGCAATCAAGTTTACCAAGATATGTTTGCATGTCCATGTTCTCCAGCTTAATATTCATCAAGCTGGTGAGTACATTGTAGAAACGATGAACATCGTTTGAATAAACTTTCTTGGCCTTGGTCCACACATTATAACAGGTGGTAAACGCCTGGAATTGTGCTTGGAGGTTGGGGGTAAGGGAGAACCAGAGAACGCTACATAATAAGGTGTCAATTTGCGTCCAATGTGGTTGCTCCACAATGGGAACCGACTGTTGGAGTGGTCAAGTGGACAACACGGCCTTGGCCTTGGAACCACAACTGAACAGAAGTAGCCCAAGTACTATAGTTCGCTGTCCCAATTAATTTTTTGCACGGGATCAGTGGAACAATAGTAAAAGTCACTATGGGAGTTGTGATCATGAGAGAACTTCATCAAAAATGCCAAATAGGAGGGTGGGAAGGTTTGCCGGAACAAGGCGTACCCTGAAGGAAAGAAGAAAAAGGAAAAAAAAAAATTTGAACCTAGCTCTATCATACCATATTAAAATGATGTATTTTACTGAATGTGTGTAGGAGAAAGCCACACCTCATCTCTATTTATATTAAGGAAACCCTCAGTAATTGATTATATCATATAAAGATAAAAAGAAATAATAACTAATAAGACAATATAAAGATAATAACTATAAAGATAATATAAGGATAATAACTACCAAGATAATATAAAGATAATATATATTCTAACAAAGTTCAAGCGAGGGAGTGGAATTAGGACATCCCAACTATGTTGGTACCTCCTGAAAACACAACCCCAGCCAGCTAAGTATTATTAAAATAAAGAGAAAAGTTTACAACTTGGGGGGACATCATGCTAAAACCCAAGAAATTGAAAACATTTACGATTTTATTTACGAAATCCTAAATATTCAAGGTTTCAATTTAAGATAAGTTTTAGGTTTTCGTTCATAATACCCTAATTAATTATGGATTTATTTATGAAATTTTAAATAATTAGGGTTTCAATTTAGGTTGTCATTAATAAAATCCTAAAAAAATTGAGGTTTCACTTTTGAAACCATAAATATTTATGATTTCAATTTAGGGTTTTATTAATAAAATACTAAATATTTAAGGTTTTGGAAATAAAATCCTAAATATTTAGGTTTTTTCATAAATGAAACTCTAAACTCAAACATAAATATTTAGGGTTTCATTTATTAAATCCTAAATTTCATCTTAAATTGAAACCCTAAATATTTATGGTTGCAATTTATGGTTTCATTTATCAAAATCCTAAATATTTATGATTACAGTTTAAGATTTTATTAAAGAGACAATAATTATTTAGGGTTTCATTAATGAAATCCTAAATATTTAAGGTTTCGTAAATAAAATCATAAATATTTAGGAGTTCATAAATGAAACTCTAAATTGAAAATATAAATATTTAAGATTTCATTGATTAAATACTAAATTTTATCCTAAATGAAAACCATAAATATTTAGGATTTAAAAAAATATTAAATATTTATGGTTGCAATTTAGGCTTTCATTTATCAAAACCCTATATATTTAAGGGTTTCTTTATGAAACCCTAAATATTGAGGGTTTCAATTTATTGTTAGAATTTTGAAACCCTAATATTTATGATTTTGATTTAATGTTTCACTTATGAATTCTTAAATATTTAAGGTTTTATTTTTTAAACCTAAATATTTAGGGTTTCAAGTTATGGTAAGGTTTAGGTTTTCATTTATGAAACACTAAATAATTAGGGATTCATTAAAGAAACCATAAATAATTATGATTTTATTTATGAAACCCTAATTATTTTGGGTTTTAGTTTAGGTTGTCATTAATGAAACCTGAAATAATTTAGGTATTGCTTATGAAACCATAAATATTTATAGGTTTAATTTAGGGTTTCATCAATGAAACATTAATTATTTATCGTTTCATTAATGAAACCTTAAAATTCACCATAGGATTTTAATTTATGTTGTCATCAATCAAACCCTAAATAATTGAGGTATTGTTAATGAAACCTTAAATATTTATGATTGCAATTTAGGTTTTCATTAATTAAATAATAATTATTTAGGATTTCATTAATGAAACCTTAAAATTCACCATAAATTGAAACATTAATATTAAAGGTTTAGTAAATAAAATCTTAAATATTTAAGGTTTTTCATAAGCGAAACTCTAAATTGAACACATAAATATTTAGGGTTTCAAAAATAAAACCCTAAGTATTAAGGGTTTCTTAAATGAAATATTAAATCGCAACTTTAAAGATTTGTGTTTGCAATTTAGGCTTTCATTTATCAAAAACCTAAATATTTAAGGGTTTATTTCATATATATTTAATGCTTTATTTATGAAATCTTAATTATTTAATGTTTTATTTTTTAAAACATATATATTTTGGGTTTTAATTTAGGATGAAATTTATAATTTATTAAATGAAACCTACACATTTTTTATTTCAATTAAGGATTTCGTCTATAAAACTCTTAATATTTAAGATTTTATTTAGAAAACCCTAAATATTCAGGATTTCAATTTAGGGTGAGTGTTATGTTTTCATTCATGAAATCTTAAATAATTAGGGTTTTATTTATGAAACCCGAATTATATAGGATTTTAATTTATGTTGTCATCAATCAAACCTTAAATAATTGAGGTATTGCTAATGAAACCTTAAATATTTATGATTGCAATTTAGGTTTTCATTAATTAAATAATAATTATTTAGGATTTCATTAATGAAACCTTAAAATTCACCATAAATTGAAACCTTAATATTAAAGGTTTAGTAAATAAAATCTTAAATATTTAAGGTTTTTCATAAACGAAACTCTAAATTGAACACATAAATTTTTAGGGTTTCAAAAATAAAACACTAAATATTTATGGTTTATTAAATTAAACATTAAATAAAAACCCTAAATATTTAGAGGTTTCTTTATGAAACCCTAAATAACTATGGGTTCATCAATGAAACACCAAATATTTGGGGTTTCGATTTAATTTTAAATTTGTAAAACCATAAATATTTAGGGTCTCAATTTAATATTTCATTTATGAATTCCTAAATATTTAGAGTTTTATTTATGAAACCCTAAATATTTAAAGTTTTATTTTTTAAAACCTAAATATTTGGGATTTTAATTTAGCATGAAATTTAGAATTTAATTAGTAAAACCTAAGTATTTTTGTTTTCAATTTAGGATTTCCTTTACGAAATCCTTAATATTTAGGATTTTATTTACAAAACGTTAAATATTTAAGATTTCAATTTAAGGTAAGTTTTAGGTTTTCATTTATGAAATCCTAAATAAGTAAGGATTTATTTATGAAACCTTAATTTAGGGTTTTATTTTTTATTCCTTTAATAATTTAGGTTTCGCTTATGAAACCATAAATATTTATTATTGAAATTTAAGAACACTAATTATTTAGGGTTTCGTAAATAAAATCCCAAATATTTAGTGTTTCATAAACAAAACTTTAAATACAGAACATAAATATTTAAGGTTTCATTGATTAAATACTAAATTTCATCTTAAATTAAAACCCTAAATATTTAAGATTTCATAAATGAAACATTAAATTAAAATCCTAAATATTTGTGGTTGCAATTTAGGATTTCATTTATCCCTAAATATTTAGGGTTTCTTCACAAAACCTTAAATATTTAAGGTTTCAATTTAATGTATCATTTATTAATTCTTAAACATTTAAAGTTTTATTTATGAAACTTTAAATATTTAAGGTTTTATATTTTAAAACCTAAATATTTTGGGTTTCAATTAAAGATAAAATTTTTAATTTAATAAAAGAAACCCTAAACATTTTTGTTGTCAATTAAGGATTTCGTTTATGAAACCCTAATTATTTAGGATTTCAATTTAAGTTGTCATTAATGAAACCTTAAATTATTGAGGTTTTGCTTATGAAACGTTAAATATTTATGGCTACAATTTAGGGTTTTATTAATGAAAAACTAATTATTTAGGGTTTCATTAATGAAAATCTAAAATTCATCATAAATTGAAAACCTAAATATTTAAGGTTTCGCAAATAAAATCTCAAATATTTAAGGTTACATAAACGAAACTTTAAATTAAAAACATAAATATTTAGGGTTTCATATATTGAATACTAAATTTCATCATAAATTGAAACGCTAAATATTTAGGGTTTCATAAATGAAACTCTAAATTACAATTCTAAATATTTATGGTTGCCATATAGGGTTTCATATATCCGTAAATATTTTGAGTTTTATTTATGAAACCTTAAATATTTAGAGTTTTGATTTACTGTTTCATTTATGAATTCCTACATATTTTGAGTTTTATTTATGAAACCTTAAATATTTAAGGTTTTATTTTTTAAAACCTAAATACTTATGGTTTCAATTTAGGATAAAATCTATAATTTAATAAACAAAACCCTAAACATTTTTGTTTTCAATTAAAGATTTCCATTATGAAACCCTAAATATTATAGTTTCAATAATAGGTGAGTTTTAGGTTTTCATTCATGAAACCATCAATAATTAGGGATTCATTAAAGAAACCTTAAATAACTATAATTTATTTATGAAACACTAATTGTTTAGGATTTCAATTTAGCTTGTCATTAATGAAACCCTAAATTATTGAAGTTTCGCTTATGAAACCTTAAATATTTATGGTTTCAATTTAGGGTTTCATTAAGAAACCCTAATATTCACCGTAAATTGAAACCTTTAATATTTAAGGTTTCACAAATAATATCCTAAATATTTAGGTTAAATGAAACATTAAATCAAAACTGTAAATATTTATAGTTGTAATTGAAGGTTTCATTTATCAAAGCCTTAAATATTTAGGGGTTTCTTTATCAAACCCTAAATAATAAGGGTTTCATAAATGAAACCATATATTTTAGGTTTCGATTTAATTTTAGCTTTATGAAACCATAAATATTTAAGGTTTTGATTTAATGTTTCATTGATCAATTTCTAATTATTTCATTTATGAAATCCTAAATATTAAAGGTTTTATTTTTTAAAACCTAAATATTTAGAGTTTCAATTTTTAGGATGAAATTTATAATTTAATAAATAAAACTCTAAAGATTTTTTTTTTCGATTAAGGATTTCATTTATGAAAGCCTTAATATTTTGGATTTTAGTTACGAAACCCTAATTATTTAAGGTTTCGTTAATGAAACATTAATATTCTAGGGTTTTATTAATAAAACCTTAAAATTCACCATAAATTGAAAACTTAAATACTTAAGGTTTCATAAATACAGTCCTAAATATTTAGGATTTCATAAACAAAATTGTCAATTCTAAACTTAAATATTTCGGGTTTCATTGATCAAATCCTAAATTGAAACCTTAATATTTAGTGTTTGAAAAATAAAATCATAAATATTTAGGGTTTCATAAATAAAACATTAAATCTAAACCACACATATTTAAAGTTTCATTTATTATAACCTTAAATATTAAGGGTTTCATAAGAAACCTTAAATATTTAGGATTTCGATTTAATGTTAGATTGGTGAAACCTTAAATACTTTGAATTTTATTTATGAAACCCTACATATTTAAGGTTTTATTTTTTAAAACCTAAATATTTAAGGTTTTATTTTTTAAAACCTAAATATTTAAGGTTTCAATTTAGGATGAAATTTATTATTTAATAAATGAAATTTTAAACATTTTTGTTTTCAATTAAGGATTTCATTTGTGAAACCCTTAGTATTTATGATTTTATTTATGAGACCCTAAATATTAATGGTTTCAATTTATGGTGAGTTTTAGGTTTTCATTCATGAAACCCTAAATAACTAGAGATTCAATAAAACCCCTAAATAATTAGGGTTTTATTGATGAAACTCCAATTACTTAGGGTTTCAATTTAGGTTGTCATTAATGCATTCCTAAATAATTGAGGTTTCACTTATGAAACCTTAAATATTTATGGTTGTAATTTAAGATGTCATTAATGAAAAACTAATTATTTAGGATTTCATTAATGAAACCCTAAAATTAACCGTAAATTGAAACCTCAATATTTAAGATTTTGTAAATAAAATCCTATACATTAAGGTTTTTCAAAAATGAAACTTTAAATAGAAAACATAAATATTTAGGATTTCATTGATTTCATCCTAAATTGAAACCCTAAATATTTAGGGTTTCAAAAATAAAACACTTGATATTATGGTTTCATAAATGAAACAATAAATCAAAACCCTAAATACTTATGGCTACAGATTGAGGTTTCATTTATAAAAAAAACCCTAAATATCTTGTAGTTTTTTTATGAAACCTTAAATATTTAGGGTTTCGATTTAATTTTTCATTTATGAATTCATAAATATTTAATTTTATTTACGAAACCCTAAATATTTAAGGTTTTATTTTAAAACCTAAATAATTAAGGTTTCAATTTAGAATGAAATTTTGAATTTAATAAATGAAAACCTAATTATTTTTGTTTTCATTTAACGATTTCCTTTATGAACCCTTAATATTTAAGATTTTATTTACAAAATCCTAAATATTTAGGGTTTTAATTTAAGGTAAGTTTTAGGTTTTCATTCATGAAACCCTAAATAATTAAGGATTCATTAAATAAACCCCAAATAATTATGATTTTATTTATGAAACACTAATTATTTAGGGTTTCAATTTAGGTTGTCATTAATGAAACCTTAAATAATTGAGGATTTGCTTATGAAATCCTAAAATTCACCCTAAATTGAAACCCTAAATATTTAAGGTTTTGTAAATAAAATGCTAAATATTTAGGGTTTCATAAACGTAACTTTAAATTAAAAATATAATTATTTAGGATTTCATTGATTAAATCCTAAATTTCATCCTAAATTGAAACCCTAAATATTTAGGGTTCCAAAAATAAAAATCTAAATATTTAGGGCTTCAATTTAAGATCTCATCAATGAAAACTTAAATATTTAGTGAAACCTATATATTTAGGGTTTAGATTTAATGTTTCATTTATGAATTCCTAAATATTCAAAGTTTTATTGATGAAACCTTAAATATTTAAGGTTTTATTTTTAAAACCTAAATATTTAGGACTTCAATTTATGATGAAATTTAGAATTTAATAAATGACACCCTAAATATTTTTGTTTTCAATTAAGGATTTAATTTATGAAACCCTTAATATTTATGATTTTATTTACCGAACCCTAAATATTTAAGGTTTCAATTTAGGGTAAGTTTTAGGTTTTCATTAATAAAACTCTAAATAATTAAGGTTTCTAAGAAACCTTGAATAATTAGGGTTTTATTTATGTAACCTTTATTATTTAAGGTTTCAATTTAGGTTGTCATTAATGAAATCCTAAATAATTGAGGTTTCGCTTATGAAACCTTAAATATTTATAGTTTCAATTTATGGTTTCATTTTTCAAAACTGTAAATATTTTGGATTATATTAATTAAAGCATAAATGAAACCCTAAATTGAAATCATAAATATTTAGGTTACTTTAATTATACCCTAAGTTTCATACTCAATTGAAACGCTAAATATTTGAGGTTTCATAAATAAAATGAAACCTTAAATATTTAGGACTTCATAAATAAAACCCTAAATACATAAAATTTCATAAATGAAGCATTAACTTGAAACCTTAAATATTTGAGGTTTTATTAATGAAACCCTAATATTTAAAGTTTCATTAATGGAACCCAATATTGTAACCCTAAATATTTAGGGTTTCATAAATGACAACCTAGATATTTTATATTTAGGATTTTGATAAATGAACTGTAAATTGAGACCATAAATATTTAGGATTTCATAAACGAAACCTCAATTATTTAGGATTTCATTACTGAAACCTTGAAAATTTATGGTGTCAATTTATGATTTTTTTTTACAAAACCATAAATATTCAGGGATCATAAATAAAACCCAAAATATTTAGTATTTCATAAACGAAACATTAAATTAAAACCCTAATTGTTTAATATTTAATTACTAAATCCATAACATATTTAAAGTTTTGTAAATAAAATATTAAATATTTACGATTTCATAATAAAACCTTAAATTTTTAGGATTTTATTAATGAAATCTAATTATTTAAGGTTTCATTTATGAAACCCTAAATTTCATCCAAAATTGAAGCCTTTATAATTTAGGATTTCATAAATTAAACTGTAAATCAAAACCCTAAATATTTAAGGTTTCATTAATAAAATTTTAAATTGCACCATAAATATTTAGGGTTTCATAAATGAAACCAAAAACCAAAAATATTTAGGGTTTGATTAATGAAACCCTAAATATTTAGTGTTTCATAATTGAAACCATAAATCGAAACCTTAAATATTTAGGATTTCGTAAATAAAAAAAAACAATGGTAAATTATTGGAAATTTTAACAAAATTTTAAAAAACAAGAGTAATAATTTTAAATTTTGAAAAACACAAAAAGATTAAAATATGAAAAAAAGAAAAACTAGTTACATGTATTGAAATTTTTAAAAAAATGAAAAACTTAAAATAGGATAAAAACATGAATATGAAAAATATTTATAAACATATTTAATTAGTGATAATATGATTTAAGTATAATTAAGTTATACGTAGCATATGATTTAAGTAACCAAATATTTATAAACATATTTAATTAGTGGTAATATTTAATAATTTTTAAAATATCGATTTTTGATTTTACTACCTAAACTTTCTTTTTTCGGATTTTAATATTTGACAAATTTTTATGTCTTTTTTTTACTTACTATTGTTAATCAATCGTTAGTTAATTTTTGTTAACTTATGACATGTCAGGGCCACATAGGCTTTTACTTTTCTACCTATTTTTTATTTTTTTTTTAATTTTAAAAAAAAAATCCTTTTTTATGTATTTTAAAAAAATCTTTAAAAAATGAATGGTAATACACTTTTGTTCAATTTTTAGGTTAATTAAAGATTTTTTAAAATATATAATAAAAAAATGTTTAAAACAAAAAAGCAAAATAAAAAAATAAGGTGGAAAAGCTTTTTTTTTTTTTAGAAAAGTCCTAACTTTAAATTATAATTGTATTAGATAATTTTTTAAGGCTTAAATATATTTTTAACCTCTTAAATTTGAGTCATTTTTTTTTATTTTGGTCCATTAAATTTAAATTTTGATTTTTTGGTCAATTTTTTAAAATGTTATTTTTAGTTTTCTTGACTAATTGTGGCCTGTTTAGATGTATAATTTGTGATAATTTTCTTACTAGATTAGAGACAAGAATAATTATTTTTCTTAATTAAGAAACTAAAAAAAAATTGGGGCACAAAAAACAAAATGACTAGACCAAAAATATATTCATATCAATTCTCAATTTATTTCATATCTATTTTATTTCATAACTTAATGTGATATTTATTAACTTATTTATTTTAATTTATCTAAATTATATATATTTATGTAAAAATCGCATGTCACATTATTAAGTCCCATGATTTTTCTTTACTCACCGTCACAGCAGTGAAGGAGCTTTTCACATCAAAACTTGTTGAGAAATTAAATCAGTATCTATTTTATTAGAGTTTATGGTAGAAATGTTGTTACAAGTCTATGTTTTATTAGAGTTTATGAGCTGTTACATGCAATTAATGAGTAGCTTTATTATCAATTATTTTTGGTTTATGAATTATTTGTATTTAAAGATGGACATAATATGGAATAAACATCAAAGTTTCAGCCTTCATTTTTAGTGTGTCTTGTGCAATTTCTTTAATTTCCAACAGTGATATCAAAGCTAAATTGTTCTTGAGGGATCTAGTAAGGAGAGAGTTCACTAAACACCTACCCTGAGAGTAGAAAATGCAATTGATAACTTAGCCATTACATTGCCATTTTTTTAGGGTAAGAATTATCACTTGTGGGCAATCAGAATGGAGGCTTATCTTGATGTTGGTGATCTTTGGGAGGCTGTTGAAGAGGATTATGAGATTGATCCATTAGTGAACAATCCAATGATTGCACAAATGAGGACTCATAAGGAAAGAAAGTAGCGAAAATTGAACGCAAAGTCCTTTCTATTTTCTGCCGTTTCTGAAGCAATCTTTACTAGAATTGTGACTCTAAAGTCAACAAAGGCCATCTGGGATTTTCTCAAACAGGAGTATGAAAGAAATGAGAAAATCAAAGGGATGCAAGTGTTGAATTTGATCCGAGAGTTCGAGATGCAACGGATGAAGGAGTCAGAAACAATCAAGGAGTATTCTAATAGACTTCTAAGCCTTGTTAACAAGGTGAGGTTGCTTGGAACTGAATTTTTTGATACAATGATAGTTCAAAAAATTCTTGTAACTATTCTTGAGAGGTTTGAATCCACTATATCATCTCTGGAAATTCCAAAGATTTGTCACAAATTACATTGGCAGAATTGATGTATGCTTTACAAGCCTAGGAACAAAGAAGATTGATAAGGGAAGAAGGCACAATTGAAAGATCTTTACAAGCCAAATTAAAACTCAATGGTCAAAAAATTAAAAATAAAAATATACATTGGCACAACTTTCAGAAAGGAGAAAGTTCCAATGAAGGGAGTACAACTGGAGATGAGAAGGCGAGATATCCTCCATGCCAACACTGTGGAAAGAGGAATCATCCTCACTTCAAATGCTGGAAAAGGCCTGATATATGCTGTTACAAATGCAACCAATCTGGTCATATTGCAAAATTTTGTAAGAACAATTGGCAGCCTCAAACTGAAGCTCAAGTTGCTAATCAACAAGAAGAGGAGGAGGAAGAGCATTTATTTGTAGCAACCTGTTTTGCCATCAACAATAATGGTGAAAGTTGGTTGATTGACATTGGATGTACAAATCATATGACCTATGATGAGGAGTTGTTCAAGGAGTTAGACAGAACAATCATTTCAAAAGTCAGAATATGCAATGGAGAGTGCATAACTATTAAAGGAAAAGGCATTGTTGCAATTGAAAGTTTAACTGATGTGTTTTATGTTCTTGAAATTAATTAAAATTTATTGAGTGTTGGACAGCTACTTGAAAAGGGCTACAAAGTACTATTTGAGAACAAAATGTGTCTAATTCAAGATGCAAAAGGACATGATTTGTTTAAGGTCAAAATGAAGGGAAAAAGCTCTTCTTTGGATCTTATGGAAAAAGTGCAAACTACTATGTTAAGTTCAGTTAATGTCACTGAAAAGCTGCAATTGAATCATACAGACCTTGGAGGACCGCTACCTAAATTATTTTTAAAGGAAAGTCAATTTAATTCTTTCTGTAAAGAAGTTGGGATTGAACACCAGCTTACTACTCCTTACACTCCACAACAAAGTGGAGTAAGTAAGCGAAAGAAATATAAATGGAAGCAAGTTTCTAATTTTCCTTTTATAAAAGATGAAAATGTTGATAATCCTCCTATTAGGGGGACTAGATTGCTTTCTGATGTTTATGAAAGATGTAATGTTGGTAGAAAGCAGAATTCATTGCTGATACTTTTATTAATATTGGGAAGACACAAAACCCATTAACAGACATCTTTACAAAGGTTCAAGAATTTGAGAGAGGGAATTGGAGTTAATAGCTACAAAAGGAGGAGTGTTGAGAAATTAAATCAGGATTTATTTTATTATATTTTATTAAAGTTTATGGAGTTTTTATTAAAGTTTATGAGTTGTTACATGCAAGTAACTTTATTGGCAATTATTTTTGATTTATGAATTATTTATATTTAAAGATGAATAATATGGAATAAACATTTGCCTTCATTTTTAGTGTGTCCTATGCAATTTCTTTAATTTCCAACAAAAAATAAAATAAAATTCTTACTATCTTTCTTTATTCTACCTTTCTACACTTATTTCATATCATTCTGTGCCTATTAATTTTGAGTTTCTAGAAGAAGAAAAAAAAAGTTGGTTCGAAATATATTTCCTCTGCCATACATGTTTTTATTATTGGAGTGGGAGGGGGTCCCTTTGTTTCTATAGGACAGGTTTCACATGTCAGTTGTCAAGACTATTGTTATTATTATTGTAACAAAAGATAGAGTAAGGTGCTTCATATTTATTTGAAGTATATGGTGAATAGTCAATACTAAAAATGAAGTGGCACCACGTTAATAGGAAAGAAGGTATGTGGTGTGTGAGTAACCAAATGAGAGATGATGCATGGTATAGTATTAGTAGGGACCCCAAAAACGCAAAATGTGCAGTTGAATACCTCTGACTGCAATCTTTTCATATATGGTAAACAAATTATGATCACGAAAGAAGAAAGGGGAGAGGAGCCCCCCCACCCCACAAGGAAGTAATAGCACTCTCCACTGGGCTTTATCTTGTGATTTAACCACATACATATATCAGTTGGTTGGTCCACCATGACAATTGATCGACAAGGACTGAGACGCAGAATGTACTGTGCAGTGAAAATCCATTATAGGCATCATGAGACTTATGACCTGACCAATCTCAAAGGGACTTAACCGACACTAAAGGACAGTGGAAGAGCCAATTAAAATGACTCATCAAAGGGAAACAACAATACAATTCAGGTCCTGCTCAATAGTTCTTTGAGAATTCATGTCTCATCGATCGAACAACAACAATTGACATGGGATTGTTAAGTTCAGAATGACTAATAGTAATAGGTATTACTATCAAGCTTATGAATCAATTGACATAAGATTGTATTAGCTTAATCGGCAGTAAAAGGTATTTGTAATTAATACCAAAATAATTGATAAGTATTTGGCCTGTGACCACTTTATGTCACACCTCGCATATTTTACCACAGAGAATGGTTGTACTTTGAGTTTCATAGTTCCAAAACAGTAACTTTTTCTTTTTTTCAAACTCCATTATTAGAGTCTGTTCCATTCCATCAAACTGCATTGCTTTCATTTTGAATTTGAATAATTTGACCATGGAAACAAGTATGGAATAATGTTTCTGATACAGTATCTTTAAATTAGTATGTTTGATACTTAACTATACTGTAACTTTGATACTTCAACTATACTATATTTCTATGAACATAATTATTTTTTTCATGTCAGCAAAATTTATTGTTTCAAAACCTTTCATTAGGCATTAAATATGCACTGTTCCATGTATATATATATTCATGTGATTTGTAGCATTCTTAAACTGTTGATTTAGTATTCTTTTACTATCCTTGGTAATTAATTGTTTTTCTTCTACGTACGTACCTGTCGTGTTAAGCTATTCTTCTTACACTATTAGCTTTGATTGAATAAAAGAAAAAAATCAAACAAACAAACTCAAGTCAAATCTATGTATGTATAATATATCAAGCTATGAGAATGTTATTTCAACAACTTCGATCTCTACTATTTTGCCACGTAAGCAATTTATTAATAATCCACATCTGTGGTAGGTGACATTTTAGCTTGCTTGAACTTGATTTAATTATAATGACTATGACTAGTTGAATATTGCTTGGTCTCTGTGATGACTTTAGTTACTCAAGCCCTCATTACTTTTCTTTTTTTTTACAAGTAATCCCTCGTTACTTAGTCAGAGGCATGTGTTATGTGTTAACTAATTATATTATCACGTTTTTTAATGGAAGATATAATTAAAGAAATATAGAGTTTAACTTTAATGTTATTTTTAGTTTATTAAATTTCACATTTTTTTTAATATTTTGGTACATATTTGGCTGATTTATTTAAACTTATTTCATGTAATAAACACTTGTTTTAATAAAAGTAAGTAATTAATTATTTATGTAATGTGTTTTCCTGAATTACTTATATTTAAAATAATAATCATTTTTTTGTTTATTTAAATAAATAAATTCTATCCGAAACAATCACTTATATGATTATTACTTATTTTATAAATACTTATTATAATTTTAAACAAACTGAATTAATGTTTTAAAAGTTTCATTTTAGTAGTTTCATTTTAGTACTTTAAATTATGTTTAAATTACATTTTAGTACTCTAAACTATATTTTAATCACATTTTTGTATATTTCAAGTTGCTGATTTATTTTTGTTTATATTTGTGACTAAAAGATTATGTACTAAAATATAACTTAAAAATAGTTTAAAGTATCAAAATAAAAATTTTAAAATATTATGTATCAAAATATGACTAAAATATAATTTAAAATATTAAAATAAAATTTTTAAAATACTATGTATCAAAATGAAAAAAAATATGAAATTTAATAGATTAAAAGTAAAATTAAGCATATTAAAAAACATGTTTCTTAGTTAAATAAAATTTAATTTTATTAAGTTGATTTTGAATGTGGAAGAGAATAAGCGTCCAACTTCATGCTATTGTACCTTAGGAAGTAGTCATGATAAGCGTCATAAAGTGTTGAGAGGTTGGCCAAAATTGTAGGTTGTCCTTGATTAACCTATCTTGTCTAATTAAGGCATTACAGAGTGGAGCCAACCCAACCCATTACGCAAAACTGAAATTCTGTTCATGAAATGCTTATCATCTATTTCCATTTCCAAGTGTACTTTTTTGCCTTTAATGAGTGGTAACAACCAGATATGACTATCTCATAGGGAATCAATTGACCATTAAATGAAGGAAAAAAAAGAAAATGATGAAAAGAAGCAAAGCCAATATATAAGCACTCCAGTCATAAAAACAACGTAGTACACATAACAAACAACATATGGCCCCATCTATGCAGGCTCTTGTATACATCTCAAATGATGAAGAATCACATCATAAATCAATTTCAGAGAAAAAAAAACCTTCCATTCCATCAATAACAGTCTCTCACTCTGCATCTGGATAATTACCTAATTGCTTCATCTGCCAGCTCTCATGAGAGGCAACATGTTCGTGCGAAGGAGTGTAGTGCTGCAAAAAGAAAAAGAAAAAGTCAAGTTTACACACACTAGTAATTTGTACACTTGTTTTTTTTATCCCCCAAAGGAAATAAGACAAGAGAGAGAAGGGAAAACAGGACCCCTTTGAAATCATTAATGTGCATCATCATTTTTAGAGTTTTAAAAGTCATGTATCCTATATAAGCCTTCATGTTTACGATTGCCACATAAGCAGAAAAGTCCTAAATGACAACAATTACTCGACAAAGTGCCTAAGGGGGAAGAATTTAAGAAAAAAATATGACCTCCAATCTATTCTCACTAGTAATAAGTCATTCAACGAGTCTTATGACTATGCTTTATTTTAAGGTTTCGGATAGCAGCCCTAAACTCAGCAATTGACTTTGACAGTACATTATTTTAGCATTTTATGATAATGATAGATGATGGATGTTCAATTATTTTTTCCTCGTGACCCTAGTTAACCAAATTTACCATTAACTTGAACAGAAATTTATATGCACACATTTCTAGTGTGTTCCTTTTAAAAGGGTGAGGGTAAAAAATGGCTATAGTTGAAATTAGACCTCCATCTTCATCATAAGTTCTTTGGCTGACGTAGCAGAGACAACTATATTCCGTGCACCAGGCTTAATGAAGCCTTCTTTAACACCATTGTCAAATAATGCAAGCAAACAGTTATAGTAACCGTCAACATTCAGTAGACCAACCTGTGCAGAATGAATAATAATGAGTTAGCATTTGATTGATTGTTATATTAAAGATTTTGTACTACACAGTAAAAAATACTATGTTACCGGTTTTTTATGGATTCCAAGTTGTGCCCAAGTTATCATCTCCAACAGCTCTTCCATGGTTCCATATCCTCCTAATTATAAGGGGGGCATAATAAGGACAGTGAGAGTCCATAGTACATAATCAATACAACAATTAAC
Organism: Amphicarpaea edgeworthii; assembly: GCA_014843725.1. NCBI lineage: Eukaryota > Viridiplantae > Streptophyta > Magnoliopsida > Fabales > Fabaceae > Amphicarpaea > Amphicarpaea edgeworthii. Next base: position 21,123,948 of record CM026322.1, on the reverse strand, counting down.
CATCCAAAACACCAAGAATACAAACAAATTTCCGTACAATTAAGAACAATTTTAGTGGCATTCACATGTTTAAGACATGTAATCATCAATTCTTTTTGAAATTAGGAAAAGTTATCAATTTGATCTTATAGTTGCACAAAATTTACTTTTTAATCTCTATACTTTTTTTTTTACAATATTTTTTAATCTCTATACTTAAAAATCATTCATTTGAGTTCCTGTACAGACACTTTCGAATTCTTTTTATTACATAAATTTTATCTTTTAGACCTTATCATTTTGTAACAACAAGAACTAAAAGGATTTGAAAGTGTATTTGACTAAAAGGTAAAGTTTGTGTAACTATAGAGACCAAATGAATAATTTTTTCCTTAAAATTATTTAAGAGTTGTTAAGGTTACTACCAGGGAGAGCAACAAATGCATCAGCTTCTTGAGCCATTGCAGCTTTACGTTCGTGCATATCTGAAACAATCCTTACTTCACCAACTGTTTCACCAGATATCTGTTAAAATTGCAACAATTCACTGATCATGTTTTTTCCATAAAAAATTATTTCCATGGCAAAGGGGTAATTATCAAAAAGAACAACCATAAATTAGTCCTGCTACCAAGTAACAAGTTACATGATGCCAATGCATTGGTGGCAATCATATAATAATAACACTAAACCCCAGGAATAAATAAACCAAATGATTAAATTAACTGCACGTGGACAGAAAAAATTATTAAAGATTGTTAAAGAAGTTGCTAAGTTGGTAGCACAAATACCTCGAGAGGCATGAGAGCTTTTGGAATGATCCTGTACGTGGAGTGAGGGTAAAATGTAAAGAAGAAGCAAACAAATGATGAGACAATGTGATCAATTATCAGTAACACTAAAAAGTAATTTTTTTTTTATGCACATACCCTAGGACATGGCAGCCTCCATCATACACTCTCTGAGATATTAAGCCCATCAGCCCAACACTGCCCCCACCATACACCAAGTCTATGTTCCTCTTAACCTGCAATTCACACCATATAATAATAAATAATATAAAAAAAAAAAAATAATGATGATGAAGAATTCTCCACTCTGTGTATGCAGGGCACAAAATGCATTCATACAAAACTGTCAAACCTACCCAAAAAAAAGACGCACCCAAAAAAAAAAAGAAGTGTTCTTTAACAAACTAAACATATTCATCATCAAGTATCATCATAGAAAACACGTGTTCCTTTACGTTAAGCACCAGCTATGCAGAACAGAATACATCAAAAGTGAAGAAAGCAATACAGAGGAGGTGCTCTGAGACCATGTAAACATCCGTTTTATGGTGAAAAGATTGAAGAACAGAATAGGATAGTGAAGAGTGATGCAAAAGAAAAGAAAAGAAAAGAACGAACCAGTTCATTGCCCAATTGAATCGCAGCGTCACTAAAGACTTGTCGGTTGCCACTGTTGCTGCCACAGAAGACGCAGACGGTCTTGAACTTGCTTCTGGGGTACCCTTCCTCCATTCAAAATCGATGCTTTCTTTGCGGGCTTTCAATTCAAACGAAAACCATTCATTGAAAGAAAAGAAAAGAGAAAAAAGGGCAAGGCTTAACGCGTATGAAGATTATATAATATTGTGCTTTACTTTAATAGCTATGAACAAAAGCCAGAAACTTTCTTTGAAGGGGTGATCCTAAATGGACAAATAGAGCATGTAAGAGAAATCATCGATGAGACGGGGACTCATTTTTTGTAAGCAAAGCACGCCCACCCCACAACATGCTCTTATTTCTTTTCCAATCCTACGTCTTTTTGTCGGCTTTGTAAACTTTAATGTACACAGTACTATTAATTGACACTGCCAGAATAGTGTTTTTTTTTTTTTTTTCAGGGTTGTATTCTATTCTATTCTTTTCTATGACCATCAATTTTTAATTTTAATAGAATTTTGTGAAGACGTGTTAAGTGAGAGTATCTTCTCGTAAAAGGAGGTTTTGACTAATCTTATGGAATTCTCTTGGTTAAGTCATCTTATATTGCTAGTGACATTAAGAACGTAGTCGAATTTTCTCTGAAATGATAGGGAAAAAAGGGTGAAATGATCATCGATGAGGTACAAACTCTTTCTATCATGGTCAACTAGTGTCCAGTGTTGTTGGTTCAAGAATTCTAGTAAGTTCAAAAGTTTTAACAGTGACAAGTTGTCTTTAATCAATCAATAGTTATATTGAAATTATTCAACCACGTTGATACGTATGTTTTGTGTGTCTGATGAAACATTAATTTATGATCGCCCCTAGTTGCTGTGAGGCATCGAATAAATTTCATCCTCTCGTTCGTTAGCTATTCCAAAATCCAAATCCAAATCCAAATCCAAAGAGATGCCTTCATATTTTCTTTTTGGTTATTTATGGACCACATATATAAGACTGCGGGTATTATTTTAGTTACCCAATGAATTATATGCCCTTGAAACTGGAATTGAATTGCTTCTCTTAGGAACAACATGTATCTAAGAAAACATAATTGAATTGGTTTGGGTAATTAAGTGTATGTGGCTAGCTACCATTCAAAAGAATTGGTTTATGAATTGAATTATGTACTAACTAAAAATCGCTAGTGTGGGAAAGAAAGAGAGAGAGAGAGATCCACGTGATGAGAGTGCACGAGTGTAGCGTAGCACAGCACAGCACTACAAATAGGAAACATCCAAAATTGAACATGATGTCTGTCTGTCCCACTGTCCTGCCAAATGGACAACGGTTGCTGCCGGGACGATTATAATTTATAGCCATTCACCACCTTTTCTAGCCTACACTATACTAACGACCAAAAAAGAAAAAATCTAACCTACTATTCTGCAACTACACTTTTGCTCACCCCTCTTTTCTTATTTTATTATTATAAGTCAAAAAAACGTAGTATTAGCAAAGAACAGTAACGGTAACGATAGTTTTCATGGTGACAAGAACAGTGATAATAACGATGTTGTTGGTGGTGGTGATGGTGACGAGGCAGTGGTCATAATGATGAGAGTGGTGTTTTGCTTATGTATTTATATTGTTGAAAAAAAATGCAAAGAAAAAAATAATTGAGAGAAAGGGGAAGGATATGATTTGATGGTGGTGCACTTAAAATTTTGATATTTATTATTTTTAATTTTAATCCAATAATTATTATTATTATTTATTCTCATTGTTTTAATTTAAAAGCTTTTATATATATATAACGTCCCATGGTGTATATACATAGTGTATTAAGTTGAGAGCTGATGATAAAGTGTAATTTTTTGAGTTACTTCTAATATAATTTGAAAACATTGAAAAACATAAATGTAAAGGTTTGAACTTTGAAGACATTGAAAAATGTATTTTCTATGTTAATGATATGTTGTTGCTGTGAAAAATGTTTTTTATATTACTAATATTATTGTTAAAAAAATATTAATGAATGACAATAATATTTATTATAATTGTAAAATATAGTACTTAATGTTAACAATTGGTGATCGAATTGGTTGAAGTATTAGGTTAATGATCGAATCAGTGGGTTACTTATTGAATCACATGACTCGGTCTCTATTAAAAAAAATATATTTTTATTTTATATAAATTCTATACTTATGCAATTTATTAAAATTTCATATCATATATTTTAAAAGATCAAATAATGACAATACAAATTAACATAATTTTCACAAACTCATTTTTAAAATTCAAATTCATTAAAATCCATGATTTATTTGATTGATTTCTATTAATTAAAATTTATATATATATATAAATTACGTTTACTATTATTAAGATATATTTTTCATTGGTTTTAAATTTTCATTAAATTGAATTTAATTAATTTTCATGTTACATGTTATTGTTTTGTTATAATGGTACTAAGTACTATTAACTTTGATACAATCACTTTTCAAGAAACGACACTAAATCAAAAATAGTGGCATAACACTAAACCTCAACACTTTTTTCCTACTTGACCCACATGATAGTTTTCTCCATCCTAGGATCCCTTCTCTTCACTCACTATTATGAAAATTTCCAAAATTATGAAGATTACATTAATTTTCTTTCATGTCCTAAACTTCGAAAGTGCTTTTATGAATAATAATAAATTAAAAAAAATTATAAAAGATAATTAATTTCAATTTTTTTTCAAGAGAATTAATTTCAATTTTATTTATTTGTACTTATTTTTTTACTAACAAAAAATAAATATTTTTTTATGTTAATTAAAAAGTGATAATTTTTTATTTTAAAAACCCACCAATTAATTTTAATTAAAATTACCAAATTTTTAAATTTAAAATATCAATTTATTAATTACAACTATTTCTTTTTATGGAGATATAAGTAATAACACCAGTGACAATTATTTCGCGTCAACATTTAGCGATCTTCAATGACAATTTTTTCGGTATCATATGTTATTTTTATAGTGACAATTTGGATATATCAACAATAAATATCACTACAAATAATAATCTTTCTTATAGTTAAGTAAAAACCCACCTTAAACAATATGGCGACATATGTGTCACTCATTAAAAAAAATCAATATTATTATGTTGGAATTAGATAATGATAATATCCTCTCTTTTTTTTTACAATACTTTTATTTATTTATTTATATATATATATTAAGTATAACTTTTATAAGGTATTATTTCTTACACTATTTTTTCCTGCATCTCTTTCCACTATTAATATACACAGCACTTAGTTCATTATAAAATACTAAGCCTCTGTCACATACATGATTAGATTTATCTCTAATTTTAAATTGATTATCGTTTTCCCTCATGGAGAATTGAGATGATATATTTAGGTTATACAGAGTAACAATATTGGCGCGGCTCTGCCAAAAATAGAAAGGAAGAGTGGCAAACAAACAAACATTTTGGACATTCTTATTCTTATCTCTTTCTACATTCAAGCAGTAAGTTTCGGGTTACATCACCAAAACAAGGTATTTGACAACCCGATTTCTATTTTTCTTTTAGGATTTTGCAAGTCCTCAATCAAGTAGTATTTTTTATTTTTTTTTAAACACAAGAACAAGAGAGAGAGAGAGGGAGCGGAGAGAGAGTCATGGGAAGAAGAGTCCCCATTGAAAACCTCTCTTTGATACACCCCGCTATTTATTTGACATTCTTCGCCGCAGGCTTGGCCGCCAGCATGGCCATTATCACCGCCTTATGCAGCGTTAGATTCCGAAGAAAAGCATCGGCACCGCCAGAACCAGCCCAAGAGGTGGTGGACCCCAGCCCATCGAACACCAGCAAAACAGAAAACTCGAACTCAAACGAGGAGCAGGAGCAGGAGCAGGAGCAGGAACAAGAAGTAAAGGAGCTACCTCTTCCACCCGCATTGCAGCAACTCCCTAAGGACCCTTTCATCTCCGAAAGAATGAAAAGAGTGACCTCCGAACGAAAGATGCCGTTGAGTTTAAGCATAAAAATGCCGAGGAGTTTAACCGTAGCAAGAAATTGGGACCACCATAAGGAGAATAAGGAGAAGGAGAACAAAGGGAGTAACTTGGAAGGGAAGTTGAAAGCAGAGGACTCTGTTTGGATGAAAACTATTATTTTGGGAGAAAAATGTAACCCTGATGAAGACGATGATCCTGTCATCTTTGAAGGGAGGGGTAAGAGAATCGAAGCCTATCACACTAAAAGGTACAGCGCCATGTCCATGTCTAATCAAGATCCACTCACCACATCCGTATTCTCTGTACCCCAATCTCGATCCCAAGATGACATTGCTATTATAAATACTAAAACTTCATATTAATTTTTCAATCAATTAGTGCTAACAGTTAGTGCATGCAATCAGAGTAGACACATTTTTTTCTCCTCCTTGCCTCAAAAATTAGGTATTTGCGATTTGTATATCTGGTGTTTCTGTGGGTACGTAATGAACTTCTCTTCTCTCTTGTCATATAATAAGATCATGGATTGATTTAAATGACTCTATGTATAGATCGTAATTGCTTTGGTATTAAGAAAATCGTTTATTAATTGCCACCAACTTAAGAAGAACCCAACGTTTAGAATAACGATCAGAAGTTCTTGTCCTGAACATAACATACGGGATGGTGCTAACTTTGAGGGGAAAAGGATCATCCATGCTTCATGCTTGGATTTAGATCGATCGTTTGCATAGATCTTAAACCTTAAATTATTATATTTTTTAATTATGAATAAAAAAATATAAATAAATGTGGGTTGTTAATATATTTATACAAACCATTGGATGGGTGCAGTTTGTATTTGAACTCTAGAGGATCCGTATTCTCCATACTTGTCTCATGAAGAATTTAAAGAGAGGAAAAACTGTAAATTAAAAAAAAAATGTGTGTACACAGGCTTTTGACACTACACATTTACAAAAATTAGACAATTTCAATGATTTATTATATGTTTTATCAATTAAAAAAATAACAGAATTTGAGCGAAAAAAATAATCAATATAGTATAAGCATGTGACTAAAATAGCATTTAAGCAATTTTTTTTATAACTACTATTTTAAGTTTATGCAGTGAAAACTATAAAAAAATATTTTTATAAATAAAATTTATGATAACAAATAAACACTTGTGGATATATAAATCATATTATATTTACAATTTCAAATTTGAAATAAATTAATAATTTTTTAATTTGTGATAAATAATTTATGTTATAATATAAAGTTAATTTTAATTATTGATAATTTTATTTAAAATTTATTTTAAAAATAAAGATAAAAATATCTTTAAATAGATAAGAGGTTGAATTGTCACAGAAAGATGACTCTAACAAACATTCTCGTTGAAGATATTAAAAATTTAAAATTGAACCCATTTTGATTTTCAAGAAATAAAAGAGAAACGTAACGAAAGTTACGAAAACGAAACAGATATTTTGTTTTTAAAATTCACGTGGAGGAACCATAAATCATGTGATGTGAGGTACTACGTTGAAAGCGAAGTTGATAAAAATGGTTGACAACGTGAGACATTCACGGTGTAATTGCAATCTGGCAATTGCAAGGAAGAGAGAGAGCTGACGTTGAAAAAGGGGGTTTCATCTAACATTTAATAATCAAATAAGAAAGAAATCAAAATCAAATCAAAACAAACAAACTCAAAAATCCGATTTCAATTCAAAGGAGAACAGGTATCTCCCCCAACTCTCACATCAAATACCTGTTCTCCTTTTTTCCACCAAAAGCCAGGGTTTTTCCTTTCTGTTGAATTCTCATGCCACTCAGATTCACGGGATTATGTTTCTTCTGCCACACAAACGCCTCTTCTTTGCTGTAAACTCCTCTTCCTTGTTCCAATCGAAAAGGGCTCCTTTGTTTGTTGTTCTTGTCTGCTGAGTGCTGTTGATGTCTCTTATTGTTGCTGAAGGGGATTGGCTCGTGATTGTTAATGTAAAAACACCCAATTCCTTTCCATTGCAACACACCCACTTTTCTTTCTCTAAACGCAGATGGGATAAGGAGTTCTCTGAGCTCCAGAGTGGATAAATAGTCTCAATCAGATTCATATTCATATTCATACTCATAACCAATTCAATTGTGTGTGTGTTTTTTGCAATAATTTTGGAATCAATGGATTCTTCACAAGGGTCTACCATTGCTGGTTTCGTGGACAAGGCATCCATTCAGAGGAATGAATCTAGCTTTGATGGCGTCCCTGTGTATGTCAAGGAACTAATTGCTGGAGGCTTTGCTGGTGCGCTTTCTAAGACCACTGTTGCACCCCTCGAACGGGTCAAGATACTTTGGCAGGTTTACCACCCTTTCTCCCTCTTTCTTTTAATTTCACTTACTTATTTTGGTGGAACATCATTCAAGGCTTATTTCATCGGATCACGTTATAAGTTTAATGTAAAGAGATTTAAAAATATCTTTGTCCTGTGATATATTGGAGGGAAATATCTATAGTATAATGATAATGATACTAGACAAATGTGATATGTGACCTAAGTTTGCACTAAGGTATGTAGGCTAGAATCTTCTAGGAACATAAGAGGGGGAGGGGAGGGGGGATTTTAAGTGTGTAAAGAGAGGATTCTGTTATGTCTTGGGCTTGCCTGGGGTGTCAGTTAAATTCTTGTCTTTCATTTGTGCCTCTTGCTGGAATCTTGAAGTTATTGATTTCTACTCACATCAAGTGACTTTCAGAGGTTTTTGCCTCTTGTTTCAAGGAGATTTGTTTTTAACTCTGGTTTTATGGTATAATCATTTATGATGTTGCTTTCGTTGCATCTTCTTTGCTCCTTCAGAATGTTCTTGAATGTCTTTAAACTTTATTTATTTTATGTACAGACAAGGACACCAGGATTTCATTCTCTTGGGGTGTATCAATCTTTGAATAAGATACTGAAGCATGAAGGTTTTCAAGGATTATACAAGTAAGACTCAAACCACTCAATCACATAACATGGTTCTTGTTTCCCCCATTATATTATGTATTGTTAACCTGTGTTTATGTGGTGGTTTCAGGGGAAATGGAGCTAGTGTTATCCGCATTGTTCCGTATGCAGCCTTGCATTTTATGACATATGAGCGCTACAAAAGTTGGATCCTGAATACTTATCCTGTGTTAGGTACGGGTCCTTTTATTGACCTTTTAGCAGGCTCTGCTGCAGGAGGAACTTCAGTTTTATGTACCTACCCCTTGGATCTTGCTCGTACCAAACTTGCTTACCAGGTAGAGATCTGATTTGAACATATTTGAAGCTTTGAAATAGACTTGATGGTACCTCAAACACATGCCTGAGAATCCCTTATGTTAAGGAGGACTGAACATCTCAAACCTAAAGTTTACATGGTTAGATATCTGCGAGTGGTCTGATAACGACTCGATATTAAGTGGCCTGATAGGTCTTAATAATAATCACAAGGATATACTTTAACACCATCTTAGAATTTGGGCTTAGGGCCTAACTGAACTCCACAAAATTGACTTGAAAGGTGAGGATTGCCCAAGCTTTGTAAGCACTACTTTGGTGATTGCACACTACGATGCTTCACTCAGCCTGTCTGGTCAGCCCCTCGTTGGTAGCAATTTCAAAGATACTAGCAACTAACTTTAACAGGCCACAATTAAGATGGGCTAGAAGTGACTGCAATTAAGATGACTTTCCAGCATATATGGGGATATATTATTAGTTCTACTTCTGTTTTCTTAACCTCTTTGAGGAACTATGTCATGCTTTTTTGAATAGTTTGGTGCACCTGGTACTTCAATTGAGAACTTCTTTTCCTTACAGTGTTCCATTTGTCAACACATTTGCTTTAGATATCCGCTGTAAATTTGGAACAATCACCAAATTAAGAACCTAGCTTTATTTTGTGTGTAAGTAATAGATCATTTTCCATTTATCTGTTAAGTGGAACCTGTAGGATTGATTGCTCTTGGACTTATTATCCTTGTAAGTATATGCTTTAGTTATAGGGGGATATCTTCTGTAGGAAGAATTGCCTATAGTGTAAAATCTAATCATATTTATTATTTATGTTTAAACATTTTATAGGTGGCAGACACAAGAGGAAGTATCAAAGATGGTATGAAAGGAGTTCAACCTGCACATAATGGCATTAAAGGTGTGCTTACAAGTGTCTATAAGGAAGGGGGAGTTCGTGGACTTTATAGGGGTGCAGGTATGTATGCACAGGATCTACCAAGACAACCTTTATGCATGACATTCATAATTGGTTACTGATGGAGAATTCTGTTGGAATAGGAATACATGTTTGTGGAGATAATGTTTTCTTATAGCATATCTCACTTCTCATCTCTTGTATTTTACTGCCTTATCCAATTTTTTCAGTACATTGATTCAAAACCTCACTTTTTTCTTTTCCTTAGGACCAACCCTTACCGGAATTCTTCCATATGCTGGTTTAAAGTTCTACATGTATGAGAAATTGAAGACTCATGTTCCTGAAGAACATCAAAAGTCCATTATGATGCGTCTTTGTTGTGGAGCTCTAGCTGGATTGTTTGGGCAGACTTTAACATACCCTTTAGATGTTGTCAAGAGACAGATGCAGGTACTTAAGCATCACTTTTATGTTTTCCTGACCTGAGTTGGGTAAACTTCTCTCTATTTTAGGTAGTGAGGGTGGGTGTCTATCCAAATTAACTCTGCCATCTTTTGCTGATTATAAAATTTGATGTCAGATCCCTTTTAGGCTGTATTCAAGTTTTACATCTATGTAGTAGTATTAGCAAATGTGCCCTTGTTAAAGCTTTTATTCATGTCACGTTGTGCAGGTTGGCAGCCTGCAAAATGCTGCTCATGAGGATGCCAGATACAAAAATACAATTGACGGACTTAGGACAATTGTTCGTAATCAAGGATGGAGGCAGCTGTTTCATGGCGTAAGCATCAACTATATAAGGGTAATCCTCACCTTATCATAGCCAACTTTATGTGAGCTTAGTTTTAGATTACTATTGCACATGCTTGAACTTTTGTTTTTGCTTTGCCTTTCACAAGCAGATCAACTTGCTGCCAAAAGCTTCTTTCTATGTTGTGTTAAGAAAAATGTTGTTTTTCCCCCTCTCTTGTTTACTAAATTTGGGGATATTTCAATATCCAAATTCTATATGATTCACTGATCCATAACTCTGTTGTCTGGGAGTGTGCAGAACCTTATCTCTTTCTTATCATTGGTTTTGATGGAGTTGAATAAATTGGATGTGGAATTTTATGTCATTGTATTTGGAGTTTGGACAGTAAACCATATAATTAATTCTGTTGGACACCAATTTTTCTGTTTGCCAACAACCTAGGACTGAAAATAATAGTTTGGGGAATGTTGAATTGGTGATAGTGACCAAGGTTCTTTATCCAAGTTCAGAAACTACACAGATAATGCATTTTAGAAGCTTATGCAATTCAATTCGCACTCGTGTAAATTATGAAAAGAATGTCCATATTAAAAAACCTTCTGGATGTAGTTAAGAGGGAAGAAATCTCACCAAAGGTGGTTAGCTAGATTCTCTAGCAAAAATTAATCATCGGCAAAACTGGTACTCTGGTAGATTACTCCGTACAAATAACATGATAATAAAAAATAATATTAAAAAACCCTTAAAAATAGTCATGTGTCATCTCTGTCTGATTTCAGAAAAAATTTATGGTCAACTTGAGCATTCCTAATTTCCTATCTATCTATGCTTTCTTTTTGGTTCCATAAAGGTTCTATATTCTATTTTAAATAATACTTGCTATGTTCACAGATTGTTCCTTCAGCTGCAATTAGTTTCACCACATACGACATGGTGAAGTCCAAGCTTGGCATACCACCTCAACAAAAGTCTCGATCAGTTTCGGCAGCATGATTGCTCAGTACTCTCATGTGAATCCGTGATGGCAATAAGTTACAGTAACACCTTCTAATTGACTCTAATTTTACAGGAATGTCTCTTACTGAGTATTTCTGCATATGATTTCCACAGATTATTGTTAGAGGAAACCCATTTTGGTTAAATTAACTAATGCTCAAGTTTGTTTGTGTTAGAATATATATTATTACGGTAGTTATTATTTTTTTTTATATTCTAATAACCATATTGATTATGTAATCAATTACTGATTTTCTTATTTTTAGGATTTCTTAAATATAAATAGAAATGAGGTGTGGTCTTCTAAAACACACGTTCAGTAAATACATTCTATTAATTTGTTTGTTTGTTTCCTTCACAGTGCTACTCATTATTTCTTTAACCTCAAAAACGTAACTTGTATAAATATATACTTAACTGTGGATGCAATACAAAGTAACTAACTAACCAACTATTTCCCCTTGAAATTTTCTAGTCCTGATTATTTATCTTCATGAATAAGCTAGGAGATGTTCTGTTTTGAGGCTAAGCATAAATTGTAGTTGTCAAAGCCATACCACTAGGGATAGCTAATGTTTGAAGGATATTCACTGGCTAAGATTTTAGATGACTGCAATGCTATGTATATGTGTATATATGTACACAGGATACAGCATGCTAATGGCTTTAACAAAGCACGATATATATATATATATATATATATATTTGTTAATTTTTATTGTGAATATCTATATTTATCTATCACATGAGCCAGTCTGCTGACAATGTGCTACATTATTTATGTGTACAAACAGTTTGAAGCATTTCAATTTCAATGTATATAGAGAGGAAAATGATAATAAAGAGAAGGGAAAACTTTTTTTAATTTTAAAATTATTTAATTAAAGAAAAACACATGTGGGAAAAAATATTTTATTTAATTTATAAAGTTTAAGTAAAAATGAGAATTTAATAATTTTGAATGAAGGATTAACAATAAAAAAAAATTATTTAATTTTAAAAATTAACGTAAAATCTAAATAAAAAATGAAAATTTATTTTTAAGTCTTGTGATTATTTTATTGAGGTAGACAGTGAGGAAGTCGGCAAGACAGGTTGGCTGCGAAGTTGGTGTGTGGAATACTTAAAGAATTAATAGAAAATGGAAAAACAGAAATGAGTCATCCTTGTCCGTTGACTATCTGTCTTTAACTTTTGTTTTACGGAATGTTGACCACTGGATAGCACTTTTTTCGTTTTTATTTATTTATTTCTGTTCTGTCTTTTAAGTTTTAACCCTTAAAATGTGGGCTTTTGCCAGTTGCCATGAGGTTTTTTACCTTCTCACGAGCAGCCAATTTGAAAAACAGAATGAACAAAAAAATATTTACAGAATAGTAAGTTCTATATATAAGTTTAACAGAGTACTTTTATAAAATCATGTTAATTAACAAAAATACATCCAAAAATATACTCTGAAGTACTAGTAATTAATTTGCTGTTTTTAAAAATCAAGTGTTGGAAGTGTCACCACTGGTTCAAATTGGCCTTTCAATTTTAAGCAGCCAATCAAACATACTGGATGCAGCATTATAGTATTAATTTATTATTTGAGTTATTGGATTGTCTTTGGATTCCTAAGAACACTAGAAACAGCGCACACAGACAGGCTTGCAGTTGCGAATATGAATGCTTCACTATTTTCGAAAACACAGAGGATGGATATTACTGGTCATCGCATTTCGAATTCCAAATCGCTGCTAATGCGATGAAAAAAGTAAGAGCCAAATTGTACATTTTTCGGATTTACAATTACTACTTTATTCGTCGAACTTGTCGCTGATCCATTGGAATGCTCCTCAAGGCCAAAGAAGAAAGACAAAACATAAAATAAAAAAATCGATGCCCCTTTCCATTAAAATATTACTCTCATGGGGTGACCTCGACGTAAGGAAGGCCAATCCACTCCCATTAATACCCAAATACCCAAAATTTGAACTTTGATCCTCTGCTTCTCACTTTCTACTACCCTATCACTGTCCTTTGTAAAAAACGTAAAAATAAAGAAGATATTGCCAATGAGTATGCCAGCTCCACTCTACAGACAGAAACTTAAATTTGTAACTTTTTTTTAAAAAAAATACATCAAATTAATTTGTTGAGATAAAACCAACTAAAAAATTGAAAATAAAAAATATAATTAAACATTTTTTTTATTATTATATATATATTCTAACCTTTTCCAGAGCAACCTCTCTGAAAGGTACTACTGTAAATGGGTGGAACAGTTGGATATAGGAGCTATTGCTAAATGTCTGAAACCAATTTTGATTTTGAAAGAGGTAAGATATAATAAATTTCCTTTGGTAAGGTTGTTGTTTTTATATTGCATGACAACAAAGAGAAGCCTTTTTGTTTACTAGTTTTTGGTAAAATAACACAAGAAAGTTAAAAGAAAAGAAGGTGAGGGTTGACGGGTCCATAGCGTCAGATCTCTCTCAACTGCACTGCACTAACTCTGTTTGCATTGCAAGAAGAAAGATCCCTTGGCCTTTTAGCATTTTGGCCTTTTCAGGTACTACACACCACACCAAAAGCTTCGTGCCTTTTTATGCCTTTGTTATCCCTGGGCCCCACCCTGAACCACAACGTGACGAGGTGGCACTGTTCCATCATGCGGGACCAACTACTTCAAGCCCCTCCTTTGTCCGTTGCACGTTTTGAATTTCAAATCTCTTATGTTATGTTATGTTACATTACATCCCTTCACGACCCTCTCTCTCTCTCTCTCCCCCCCCCCCCCAAACAACAACACATCGTTACTACTACTACTTACTACATTTTAACAAAACTTTGGGTCTCATTTAACAGACACACTTCATTCACCTGCTTCATGATGGGTGCCTCAGGAAAATGGGTCAAGGCATTAATCGGACTCAAGAAATCAGACAAAGACGAGCATGTCAGTCACAACTTATTTACTTCTCTATTGCACTTGCACAGTGCATGTCTTTTTTTTATGACTTGTTTGGTTTTATGTGTGTTGTAGGTGAAAGAAGGTGGTGGTAAAAGCAAGAAGTGGAGGCTATGGAGGAGTTCTTCAGGGGACATGGGAGGTTCTTGGAAGGGTGGTTTCAAAGGAAATCACCACAGAGCAGCTTCTGAAGCTGGGTCTGATTCTCCACCTGTTATAGTAGCAGCAGCAGATGCTTTCTCAGCCGCAGTAGCCACTGTGGTTCGAGCTCCACCTAAGGATTTCAGACTCGTCAAGCAAGAATGGGCCGCCATAAGAATCCAAACTGCTTTCCGCGCCTTCTTGGTATACATCTTATATACACTATTTTGGTTATATTACTGGTCGATGTAGGATCTAAAAATAAGAAATTGCAGGCAAGAAGGGCTTTGAGGGCATTGAAGGGCGTGGTGAGGATTCAAGCTCTTGTTCGGGGGAGACAGGTGAGGAAGCAGGCTGCGGTGACATTGAGGTGCATGCAGGCCTTGGTTCGAGTTCAGGCCCGGGTAAGAGCTCGTCGTGTCAGAATGTCCACAGAGGGCCAAGCTGTGCAGAACATGCTCAACGAGCGAAGGAGTCGGCTTGATCTTTTGAAGCAAGCTGAGGTATTATTATTATTATTATAACTTCAACTCATCCATGCAATGCAAGCTTGTGTTTCAGTTACGTGTGGTCTGGTATTGTATTATATATATCTAACACAATCTGCAGGAAGGATGGTGTGACAGCAGAGGAACGTTGCAAGATGTTAAATCAAAGATACAAATGAGGCAAGAAGGAGCTTTCAAAAGGGAAAGAGCATTGGCTTACTCTCTTGCAAACAAGGTAAGTGTATCTGCGTCTGTGACAGTTTGCAAATTTTGATTTTGTTCAAGTTATAATTAATTTTCAAGTGACATGAACTATGCCTCTTTTTTTTTTTCCAGCAATGCAGATCAACACCAAGCTGTAATTCAAGAACAAATGCCTCTTTTTCCACACTTAAGAGCCATGAGATTAACAAAGCAAACTGGGGGTGGAGTTGGTTGGAGCGTTGGATGGCAGCGAAGCCTTGGGAGAGTAGATTGATGGAAGAATCTCAGGCTGAAGGCTTAGATATAACCCTAACCCCACCACCTCCAAAGAAGTTTGTGGAATCCTCCATTAATTCCAAACCAAGCTTGGTCAAAGTGAAGAAGAACAACGTGACAACAAGGGTTTCTGCTAGGCCTCCCCTTGCAGTTGGGCAAGCTACTCGCTCATCCTCAAGTCCAAGTTCTGAGTTTCGATATGATGAGAGTTCTGCATCATCTTCCATTTGTACATCTACAACACCAACAATGTCTGGGAACACTTGTGACAGGACTGAGGATAGTAATGGCAATGTTGTTGTGGTGGCTAGGCCAAATTACATGAACCTGACTCAGTCCACGAAGGCAAAGCAAAAGACAATTAGTAGTAATCATCATCATGTGTATAATAGAGCCGCTCAGAGGCAGCAATCCATGGATGAGTTTCAATTTCTGAAGAGAGCAGCGGTTTTCTCCAATGGAGATTCCAAAAGCACGGCTGCTTCTGACCCACCTTCAATCAACTTCTCTAGACCACTTCACTTGGACAAGAGTTCAGTCATGGCACGATGAGAGGGAAGAAGCTCAACAACATCATCTTTGTGTATTTATTATTATTTTTTTTCCAAGAAGTTCAACATCTTGTTGTTCCATGCAATTTTAATTGAGTTAGCTAGAAGATGTAGCTTTATGTGTTTGGTAATACTTGTGAGGGGGGGTGGTCCCCATTTGTATAATTGTTTATTTGTGGCTATTGATATTGATATTACTCAGCGCTTAGAGTTATCCGGATAAATCAACTTGAGCACAACTATATGGGGAAGGGGAAACTCCCCTTTTGTTAACACATTTAGACGGATTTTGTCATCTGCGTTTGAGTTTTTTTTGCCACAAATCATAATCTTGGAGGAAGAGTATTTGGGAAATGCTAACACACTCTTTGACCTATTATTTTGAACACTTATTGGCTGATTCTATGTAAAACATACATAACAATTGTTCATTTTTGGATTTTAGCACACTTAATATTATAAGATACATCTTCTGAAAAGTTGTTTACTTAGCAAGTCTCTGTTCTTTTCATGACTCTGAGCTTGACTCCATGCTTGAAGTTGACGACTATCCCATACTGGAGTTCTAAGGGGTTTTCCATATTGGGCGAATGCCGAAACAAGTATTTCCGATACAAATGAATCAGAGAAAGCTTGATCTCTTGTAGGGAAAATTGTTTACCAATGCAAGCACGAGGACCAACTCCAAATGGTATAAAAGCATAAGGATGCCTTCTTTTCATTTCTTCACAGTTGGGGTCAAACCTCTCTGGTTTGAACTTTTCTGGCTCTGCAAAGTTTTTGGGGTCTTTTGCTGGAACTCCAAGCGCTAACCATACCCAAGTTCCCTGCTTACACAAAACTCATTTAGCGACGGCATAAGTAAAAACTCTCTTAAATCTGATTGAGTTGTGACCTTTTTGTGTTACCTTTGGAAGAAGATAACCTCCAATCTCTACTTCATTTGATGTTTCCCTAGCAACTAATGGGGAGACAACGTAGAACCTCATGGCCTCTTTGATCACCTGCATTAATTAAATTGAGTTAGAGCTTACAAAACTATATTAATGAAATCTACATACTTGTTTGAGATTGTGTGTTCATTTTAACAAACCTGATCAAGATAGGGAAACTTGTCATGAAGATCTTGAGAAGAAGGTATCTGATCCACTGGACCAAACCCATCAATCTCATGAAGCAACTTTTTCTCAACTTCAGGGTGTCCAGCAACCAAATACACAACAGAAGACAAGGTGAAGGAAGTGGTTGCTGATCCAGCAAGTAGGTGCTCGTAAGTAACAGCACTTATGTAGTCAGGTGTGAACACATTCTCTGAAACAGCTTTTGTTTCTGTGGCATTAAGTATGAGTGACAAGAAATCCTTGGAACTTCGTGTCTTATCTTTCATTCTCTTTTCCACAATCTCATCAAGACGACCACTTAGTTTCTGGTTGGTACGCTCAATCTTCCAGTCCATGGTGCCAGGAATTCTCTTCAGAATCTGTCTAAATGGCTCTTGTAGTATTGGCAATAGCAGACCCAAGATAATGGACAAGGAAGCAGACAAGTCCATCTTAAGCTGTGTTGTGGAGTATATGTGTTGGTTGATGAAATCTGATACTTCATTATCATTATCATTAGTACTACTACTAGCACTTGCATTGTTCACATTAACACTCTTGATGGAATCACAAACTGAATGGGGACTAGAGAGGCCAAAGTTGACACCAAATGCTGCCTCTCCAATCACATCAGTTGCTAGTCTTAGGGACAGGTTGGAGAAAATAATGTCTTCTTTTTGAGAGTCGAGGTTTTGGGTTGCGGATTCTATGAAAGACTGCATTGTTGGCACTAATCTGGACAAGTGTGATGGTTGGTACATTGATAGTATTGTGTTTCGCATGGTTGACCATTGTGAATCCCTGCACCACCAAGTTGCAAGACAATGTTTTTAGATCTTTGATTTGAATTGAATTGAAATGGTGAATTTTACTATTACTATAGTTTTGGAGAAGCATTATACATACAGGGCACATGGGCTCTGACGTATGAATTTCATGACTAATGATCACAAAAGGGAAAGAAAATCATATATTCAACTTAGTGGACCACTAGAAATTACTAGTATCTAAAGACAGAAAAGCTTTTACAACTTTAAGGCAGAGCCGTTAAAATTTCATTTTACTCACTTTTGTGCATCATACAATTTTTACTCGGTGACATTACCAAAACAGATTGTGCTTAAAATTAAGGGTTTTTTTCATGTAGTTTTACCCTATTTGAATTTTGGTCCCTGGTAACTTTCTTTTATTTATGAGTAAAATATAATCATTCTAAAATCATTTTACATCATCACATTTAATAATGATTAATGATTTTCTAAATAATTTTATAAAATTTTATTATTTTATTATAAATGATGAGGTGTGATTGATTTTAAAATAAATTTATTAATCATGTATTTATCTTTTTCTCTTTATTTATTGTCATGTTGACTCAACTTTTACATGTTTCAATCTTTTTAAATTGAGAATTTGATGATTTATCCTTTAAAATCTATAGAAATAAATTCTTTATGGCTAAACGCTCAACGTTTTACATTCGCATTACGATCATCTGCTGTTTCAAAAAATCTTATGCAGGGTCCAATGTCCAATTATTTCTCTAATGGCTCAAAGTTATAAAATTATATTTCCTAGCTAAGATTTTCTGCAGTTCTTTAAAAACTGGCGGATGCACTAATTTCCTTTGTACCCACATTTTTTAAGGCTCAAATTCTGATGTTTATTTGTCTAATTCACAAATTAGAAGTCTACAAATAATTGCATAACTTTTGTGCTGAAGCAGTAAAATGTATGCATGCATGATAAATTGACTAAAGATATAAATTCCTCGTATATGTAAAATATATATCGAATCATTATTAATTGGGGATATATTGGAAAAAAAAATTCTTCTGTTTGAGAAATATATTTTTACGGCCCTTTTCTATAATTAGAAGACAGATAAAATAGAAAATAAAGGAAAATAAAAAGTTAAATAAGTAATACAAAAAAAAAATGTTCTATAAGTATTAGTATATTTCTTTGAATCTTACATTCTTTTTTTCATTCTTCTCATCTTCAATACCATCGTGTCTGTTATATGCATATAGTAGCATTTGGCATAACTGTTGATGTAACTCCACACAATATGTGCTACCACTTTTTTCATGTTATGGCATTATTGACAGAGAAATGCTAGTTGAGTACGTCAAAGTATAATTTTAGTCAAGTCAACATATAAGTTAATTAAACTAGCTTATAAATTGCTGAAATAATGACTTAACAAACACTAGAAAGTTGCAGAAATAACATTACTACTATTATTATTGAAAAGAGGTGGGTCATAATTATTAATTTGCATACCGGCTGAAGAAGAGGCCCTTTTGGTGAAGAGGGGAAGCAGAAATTGGTGAGGGAATACTTCTGTTTGAAATGTCTTTGAATTTTTTAATTCCAGCCTCCTTACAAAGCTCTGCATCTGCTATAATAATTAGTGGCTGTCTTCCCATATGGAATCTGCACCAATAAATCATCATAGAATAAATAAACTACGCAACTAAGAAAAAACAGTTACAATTAACTGTTTGACACTATAATAGAAAGAAAAAGAAATCCCCGAGCCAAAGTTTCTTGTTATATTATTTGGCCAAAGTTTAATAGTCATGTCAGCATAAATTTTATACACAGTTAATCAACAAAATATTACCATGATTATAACTTTTAAAATAGTTATTGTTAACGTAAATAAACTTTCTATACATATAATTTATAATTAGATGAGCATATAAGATAATTTTATTCTCTCATTACATAAAATAATTTCTGATATGTTTGATGACATAAACGCATACGACGATTGCACTGGGCCCTTTTTCAGTTTATTGTATGGAAACAAGCAAGCATATATCTGAGTAAACAAAAAACAAGTTGGACACTTTTTTTAAAATTTGTATGCAAGTTCTTTGGAGACATATATAGAGACAGCGACCAATACCAAAACAGCACACAAGACACAACCAACCCTCGATCGAAAAGTCAAAATTTATCCGCCATCATGATTCTGCCTAAGAGATCATATCATATCATTCTCCAAAACTAAAGGAGGAGTAGTTTGAGGCATTTGATGAATCGACATATATATATACGTAAGTAAGTAAACAACAAACCTGTAAATTGGACCATATTGCTTGGCAAGGACTGAGAAGACATCAGGACCATACTTAGCCAGCAAGGGAAGGTGTCCTACAAGGGGAAGAGATGGTGGGCCTGGAACCTTCCTTACCCCCCAATAGGGTTCATAGAGATAAACCAACAACCCTCCTCCTATTATAGCCAGCAAGGTCATCAACATTGCTGAAGAAGCAGAAGAGAAACTTGGAATTGGAAACAACAACCATTCCAAATAGTCCATGAACATGAACACCATGTTTGTTTGTTTGATTTTCCTGGTAACAGTTTAGGAATCTACAAATGAAGAGAAAGAGACTGAGGCTTTAACTTGGTTGGTTGGTTTGGGGGGGACCCTAATTTAGTTTACTCTTCGTGACTCTCGTGGTTGACGAGGCTATGCTATATATTAAGGAGTGGATCGATGAGAGATGGGGTTTTGTCTTTATGTGAATGATGACAAGTGGGAATTAGATACCCTTGTGCCCAATCTGTTTCCTTCTTCATTCTTTTCGTCGTATATCAAACAAAATCTCTTCTTTTTTGTTTTGTTTTTTATGCAAACAAATTGTGGGAAGGCAAAAATAGTAATATAGCATTGCGAGCGAGGCATCGATCCTTTTCCGTTGAAAAGATGGGTACTACTGCTTGTGCGTGTGCTGTGGGGGTATAAATGCATGTTCACCTGAATCGGGACACACAGACACTAATGCATCCTATTCCTATACCCAGCCATGAAAATGAGGCGTGTCTGTTTAGTCACGAGACCCATATATATATATATAGCTCATTAGTAAGACTATCATACTTGCTTTTTATATATATATATCCTTATCCTACAACGTACGTACCACAAGGATAATGTATAACAATCACCATATGAACCTTATTCTACTTAATTGGAACATTTATATATATGCTTTCTATTAGCTGTGTGGACACACTTATTGATCAGAATAGTTTATATATTATGAGTTATGACCTAGCATTACCTCAACCTTATTGCCCATTATTATTAATAGAATATTGAAGAATGATACACTATTAGCAAGCTCATGGAGGCCTGTTTAATCAAACACTATCAAGCTCAAATAACTATATATTATTGGAATTTGGACCACAGGCAAATATTTCAGGTCACTCCACAATGTATAGACGCGAGATATTGCATCATGACCTAGCTAGGACTGTTAATTGATTAGTGATACACACCCACTGACCCACAAATTAAGGGTGTGTTTAAAAAAGCGTTGTATTCACGTTTACAGAAAAATCGACACAAACACACACTCAGGAATTCAATTCAGGTGCACTATATATGTTCTGTGTTCGCACGAAACACCACTCTATCTTATAAGTATGCTTAACAAAAGGTACGTACACACTCTAATTTTATACTACTATATTCCATCGTCTCTTTTACATACTACTTGAGCGTAAGAATCCTTATAAGTAATTACTGAAACTTGATATGAATAAAAAATCATCAGAAAATTCAAATTCTACCTCAAATATTCTTCAGACCATGGATTGGTGCGCTTGCCTGATAAAAGGCACGAAGAAGAAAATTAATGCAATATGTCATGTTATTACCAAAAATGTGACACTTTTCTTTTTGGTAAGAACATGTCATAATTAATGACATAAATTAATTACATAGTGGTAAAAGACAGATCGATCGAGATATAAAAAATAGTGAATGAGAAATAGAAACACCATATAAATATATGAATATCACTATTATAAAATATTAAAATGTTTGAAACCAAGAGACGTGTTATTCCCGTTATTATATAGTAGTATCTCTCTTCTATATATTTTGACGTATAACCATATTATGTTCTATTGGAACACTTCTTTCTTAAAATTCAGAAATTAAACAGTAGGAATGTGTATGGTTTGGTTTTACTTAAAACAAAACCAAAGCTATTATATATGTGAATTCGATTTCAAAATTAAATCACTTTTTTGTTCAAATCTATTTAGTCTTGGTTGAACTGCTCTTCAACTGGTTTAAAAAATAATATTATTTTATGAAAAAGAAATGTTGGGTTTAAAAATAGTTAACCAATTTTTTTAAACCCAACATTTCTTTTTAAACCCTAGTGTCATGATATTCTCCTAAATTTTTTGGTCAAAATTAAAATTTCGCCGTATGGAAAGATCTCTCATTGACAGAACATCTTGTTTTACTCTCTCTTTGGAGTCTAAAATTCAATTTCACGTGGGCATTGGATTCATGATTCTTCGCCAAATGCATGAAGGTTCTGTTATATAACGATGGTTGTGGTCACTCAACAAAGTGCGCCATATATATATAGTATTTGATTTGATTTCCTTGGTCCATTGCATTCATGATCGACTCAATGATGCTTAACATTATCTGTTTTGGGTAGATAAATTAAGGGGAGGGAGGGGAGAAAGAAATGAGAATAAGATAAAGTTTTATTGTTTAGTTGTTTAAGAGAAAGGGAGAGGTGGAGAAATGAGGAGAAGAAAAGGAAGGTTCATTTAGTTCATAAGAGGAGAAAAGATATAAATAGTATAGTGTTTTATAACTTTTATATATAGTCATAGAAGAGATGAGAATTAACATAAAACTTTAAGCTAATCTAAAAGTTAATTATAAATCAATTTGTCCCCTCTTGTTTCCAACTCAATTTAATCCTTTTATTTTCACTCATTTTTCGTCTATTTTATAAAATTTAAAATATATATATTAAGAGCATCTACATGGTCAATTGCTTAATATTTGTTTAACAAAAAAATTATTTAACACTAAGAATTATTTAATTTAGTGTGTCACATGTATTTTAGTTTAGTTAAGATTATAAGGAGTTGTAAATATAAATAACTTTTGTTTATGAGTTGTTTAAATTTGTATTAAATATAGGAGTAAAAAATGAAATATTTATGAATTAAGCAATTTATGAGTAAAAATTATCATCAAAAAGAAAATTAATTAAGTTACTTAAAATTAAATAACAAAAATTAAATCGATTAAAAATTTACCATAAGCAGCGGTAATTAAACAAAGTAAGCAAATGTTCCCTTTTTTTTTTTTTTTTCTGCTATGGTTAAGTTTGGTGGAAAATAACCTAATTAGCAACAATGACATTATATATGTTTTAAATTCAATTAATTATACTCATAAGTGATCATGACATCCATTGTCAAAGATATGTGCATATTGACGTTAAAAACATCTCTAATCCTCTTCATATAAACAACTCATTTTATCTTTTGAAGTGAGTTTATACTTTATACATGTCATTCCAATTTTAATTTTAAGTAACTCATTAATCTAAAACCAATAAAAAAAAATAACTATACACTAGTTTTCCATCTCTTTCACAATCATTTATATTTGCACAAAAAAAAAAAACATTTATTTTATATGCTTTAATTTTTAAGGTGGGGGAAGGAGTTGGATAATCAATAATCTTGCTTTCATTTTTTGGTAGGATGGTGGCCAAATTTACCTGCCTTTTCGTTTGAGCACATCTTTGTTCTGGATGCCCAACTTTCGTACGAACCCAACCCACCACCACGATGATGTGATTGCATTTCGGTGAATAAATACCAAATTCAAGAATAAAAGTAGATTAGGATATTTTGGTTTATTTAGTCTAATTTATTTTTAATTTATAAGTTATTTTAAAGTAAAAATTTAATTAAATATCAATCAGTAAAAATTATTTATACAAAGTTTATTTCTATATTATGATAATTATGAATATTAAATGGAGTTTCATTAATCACATGTAGAGACATTGACATGTAAAATATTTTATTTTCATAGAAATAAAAATTTGTTTACACACTATGTTATTTAATATTTTGAGAGAGTAAAGAAAAATATAAATACGATAAGTAATATGATTTTATAAGAAAAGATAAAGTAAAGAAAAAAAATGTTAAATAAATATTTGTTATTTTTAATTGTTGAAAAATTAAAACTCTAAACAAAATCAATAAGAAAATTTTGGAACTATCTATTAAGACTCCATTTGGTTTGGTTTATTTTTAACTTATAAGCTATTTTTAAGTTAAAGTTAAAAATGAGAATTTAAAAAATACTAATTATTTCAAAATTTGATATGGAATTCTAAGAAATAACATAGAAATAAGTTTTATATAAATAACTTTGGATAGTTTATTATAGAATTCCTTATTTCTAATTTCTCTTCGTTAAAAATAAGTAACTTTTATTTTAAGAAAATTTTATTAATTAATATTTGTCCCAATTTTTATTTAAAAATAACTTATAAATTAAAAATTAAAAATAAGCTGGATCATATATATATATATATATATATATATATATATATATATATATATATATATTATATTCATTTTAATTTATAATTTAGTTCTGATTAAGCCCATGAACTCGTTTTGGACCTAATTACTGTGAACCGTGGTTGAGTGCACAACGGTTGCCTAGATGTTCTTTTTAGTGATTTGTACAAACTCGTCTTATGGTTAAACGTATTGAGGAATTTTGTTAAACTAAAGGGATGGAGAAAGAAACGTACAAAAGATTACAGATAAATTTAATTTCATGTTTAATGTGCTTTGTTTATGCTTATTTAGCATGTCATCTTTAAAACAAAACTAAACGTATCAAGGGGTCTATGGGTCTATCTTAATTGATTGAAACCCCGTAAAATAATTTTTATATGATATACATTGAGTTTTGAGTGTAGAACTTTTGCTTTATTTGATTTTTTCAAAGATTGAGTTTGAGGGGACGAGTATGGTGAAATTATAAAAGGGTGTGATAACGATGAAGATAATAATAATAATAAAAAAAATCTTAGTTTTTTTTTACTGGAAATAAAAATCTTAGTTAAACAAATAAATCAAGATGTACTTGACACATTACAATGCTAAATTTGAAAAAAAAAAAAAAAAAAAAAAGACAACGGCATTAGCCCGTGCTAATTACATTAGTCATTCCTTAACAGTTAACACAATAAACAAAAATGTAATGAAAAAAACGCATGCACAAACAAAAATATAAATGTAAATGTAAGAACTGAATGAATAATTTGACCTATTTAATTTTATTTATCATATGCAGAGCAACAGTGAATAAAATAAAAGTTGAAAGTGGAGACGAATGCTTATTTCCTGTTATTCAATTTACAATAAGGTGAGATGACTGGTGGTTAACAAAGAATTGTTAATGATGTTACACTATGGAATTAGCCACTGTATTCAGCTTCCCTCAAGTCAACACTGAAAAATTGAGAATCCAACAAATTATCATTAGATACTAGTTGTTTTCCCAATCGATCAATCACATTCACACCCCTTTAGGCTTTGAACATCTGCTTTTGAGCTACCCTGCAAAAACGTACAATGTAGTTATAAGCAGGGCAACAACGGAGTAAAAACATAGTGTGGCACAACGAATACTCAGCTATTTCACAACATCTGTCCACCAGCACCATCTTCGCTGTGCTGCACATAAAACCATTCAATTTTCTACATCAATTACAATCACGGAAATTATCATAAATAAAAAACAATAATGCCTTATGAAATAATACCACCATGGCTCAAAGGGGAAAGTTTATGTTTATGAGTATCCCCCAGAATGATAATAAAAGATCTTCCACTATGGTTTGGACCCAAGAAAACCCATGTGATCCACAAGGTTCTGCAAATCCTCACTCCACTCATCAGGCTCAGCAACCAAATCCTCCACAGGAACATCATCATCTTGTGAAAAATCAGCAACCAAGTCCTGGCTCAGCAAGTCCTCCCAGACAGCATCACTCACCTCCCCCAGCATTGGGTCTTCGATTTCAGTGCCTGATTCCAATGGATCATCATCACAAGCAGCTGAGAAAAAAGACTCCATCTGTGACACATCATTCTGCAAATTCTCCACACTAGGGGTAGCAGTAAGTCTCCTCTTTCTTCTAACACCTTGCAAGTCTTTGTTCTGAAGAAACTGGTGAAGAAAAGCCTGGTTGTTAAGTGCTTTTGCGAGAAAACTCATCATCTGGTGATGTTTCTTCTCAGTGGCTTGCAACCTAGTCTCCATGGACAACAATTGCTCCCTCGTGTTGTGTTGTTGCTGCCTCAGCCTCACAATTTCAGCCATCAACACTGTTCTGTCTCTCTTCAACCTTTCCATTTCACCTTCCAATCCAAACTCCCCCAATTCAACACAAGCCCCACCTCCTCCCTCGTGTGACTGTGTTTGTGTCGTCACGTGCCTCCTCCTCTTTATAGTCTTCAACAACTGCCTCTGCCCCGCCAAAAACCCTTCATTCGCAAATTCCCATTTGTCAGGATCAATTTTTCTAAAACCCTGCACCAATGTAACGTTAGATGTTAGAATTTCACACATGTACTAAACGAGGTTAAGGAAAAACACTAGTACTTACATATGTGTTGAGTTGTCGGACGAAGCTGGAGAAATTGTTGTGCTTGAAGTAGCGAGGGAGGATGGTGGTGGAGAACTTGTGAGAGTCCCAAACGACGAAACTGTTGCGCGCTCTGCTCCACGAAACGACGTCGTCTGTGGATGAGTCTTCCACGACGTCGAAGGTTTTGGTGAGAAATGGAGGGGGACCCACCTCGTGCAAGCCTTCCATGGGTTGAGGAGAGAGGTTTGAAGCTGAAGCTGAAGGATATGCCATTGTCTCTTCCACTTTCACTGTAACTCCATTCATTGTGACTTGTGAGTAGTGAGTGTGTGTTATTACTGATTACTGATAATGAATGATGGAAGCGGTTACTTGGGGCTTAGGGAAGAAGCTATTTAAGGGAGGTGATGAGGAAGATTCTAGAGAGAGGAGAAAAGATATTTTTTATGTCCGAAGGTTCTGCCATCTGTCACTCTGCTGTGCCAAAGATATTTTGTCAAACTTCTCGAAACTTCTCGACTTATCCGCTGCTTCCACCCAAAATCTCTTTTCAAATTGGAACCAACGCGTGTCATCAGAGTTGCAGAAACGACATTGCCAACCGTCACTTCACTGCAAAACACTTTTTCACAAAACATAATACTGTAACACGGTTTTGTCGACATTCATTATTTTCAATCGTTTTTAATATTAATTTAAGTGGTTAGAAATTATGGACCTTTGCTATATAAAGGAGTGATATGAAGAGAGAAGATCATGTAATGAAGATGATTTCTAAAGTTTATTTATTTATTTAGAAAAAAACTTGCAACGGATAAGGTTCGTCATCTTATTTGATGTATGCCATGATGGCGATGATGGGCGAAATCAGTTGTGGGTTAGCTTCGTGGTGTACTGGATCAGCCCACAAAAGTCAAATTATTAGAATGACAAGAAATATATCAAAATTAATCTAAATATTATTTTTAAATAAATATTTATCTGTTTTGAATAATAATTAATTATAAAAAATTAATAAATTAGTTTTTTATTTTCCTAAAAATATTAAATAAATTATTTAAAATTAATATTTCAAAATTTAACTGTAGAAATGGATAAATAAATAGTAGAAATATAACCCAGTATGAACCAAACAATCCAATCAATTAATGAACCCGAATAATACTTGATGGGCCAGTAATTGACCCACATCAAAATGAACCAGTAGCAGTGAATGGGCCGCCCGAGGTTTCGCCATCATAACTGCCGTATCACTGGGCTTGGCCCTTTATAAAAGACTTTTGTGCTGTAGGAACCTGCTTTCTCTATTGTGCTCTTTGTTCTTTAACTTTACTTCTTCTTCTTTTATTTTATTTTCAATTTCAAACAAAATGATAGTGAGAGCGTTTTGGACGAGCGTGAGAAAATTTGATTTTGAATTTGAAAGAAATTAATTTGGTTAAAATTGATTTTGTATTGATATAATTTATATTTAGATCTTTATGATATAAAATCAAATTTAGAATAAAATTCATTATAAAAATTTGAATCCTACGCAATAGTTACTTTTAAATGTATCAACTCACTCAAATTTAACTTCAAATCACGTTTGAGAAAAAATTTACCAAAGATGATGCTAAAATTGAGTTTCATCAATTCCAAACTTAAATTTACTAATTTCCCATGCTGAACAAAACATGCTATGCTATGTTCACAGTGATGTAACTTCCACCCTTGACATTTAAAAAGTTAACTTTAGAGTTTAAACAACTAATGAAATTTTTAATTTTATTAATTTAAAAGATATAAAAAAATACTTACTATTTTTAAGTAACTCCCATGACAATATATTGTTTTAATTAAAATTAAACTAATAATATTTATCGGGTGTTTATATTAATAATAAAATATTATTTCTGATTCTAACTATAAGTAACACATGACTTATCATTAAAATAAATAAAAATAATAATTATAACCAATTATAATATAAATTTAAATTTTATTTTCAAAGTAAATATTGTAGATAAAATTAATCCTAAGATAAGGATATAAATAAAATTTTACTCCAAAAAAAAAAACTTTTGTTGCTTATTTATCAAAGAAGAAAGTGTTACTTATATACGTTAGAAGAAGCAGAGTAGTATATTACACCAGTCATAGTCAGGCAATAAAGTCGTCTTTGATAAACAAACGACACGGTACAATCTCGTCAGATCGCGTCACCCACGTGCCAAGCCTAAGCATTAGATTGCATCACCCACATGTTAGCCGTAAAAACAGTTTTTTTTTTTTTTTTAATTTGTCTATTTCTTCCTTAAAATGATTTAAATAGTATTTTCAATAATAAAAAAACATATTCAACTGCATTAAAGACAAAAACCAAAACCATTATAATTGTGTTAAACAAAATATATATGTTAGATCTTAACAAACATATGATGTTTGTGTTAAACAAAACATATTTGTTAGGTCTAAGAAATTATATTATATATAACACATTTTTAAGGGTCTAATGTTTATATTAGGATTTAAGATTTAATGTTATTATATATGATGATGGTGTGTGATCACGATTTTGTCCTTTTCATTTTGGTTCTCCGCATTGAAGAAGTAACATTTGAAAAACAGTGTAATCAATAACAAATTGAGCCTAAATTTACAATTGTCTGGGGTTATTATATTTATACGATCGAAGTAATGCGTGAAATTGATGGAAGGAGCTAGTATATGTGAAGTTTAACTGGTCATTAATGCGTATATAAATAAAATAAAAAAATTGGGCCATTGGAAGCATTAATAGGAAGGAAGGAATCAAACTTTGGTTAATGGCCGGAACCATGACATGTGACTTCCACTTTATGGGACATATGCTAAGTAATTAAGTTAGATCCACAAGATTTGTTTATTCCATAAATTTAGAGATTGAGACATAGGGAGTCACGACAGAATTAAAATGGAAGGAAGAGTATCGGATTGTCATGACTCATGAGGTGTGTCGATATTTAGAACTTATAAGATTAACCACTAATTAAAAGTCATGGCATTGAACCCACCGACTGTCAAATCCATTAAAGCTTAGTGCAATGCATTTATTTGGTGCTAGTTATATAGTGACTGAGTTTTTTTAAAAAGCATTACGTTTTTTTTTTCAGCCATGCTATTTGTTATGAAAACTTAACATACGAATTGCACGAAAAGAAAAAACAACGGTAGTGCTTTATAAAAATAAATATTGATTCAAAAATTTGAATATGTAAAAGATCCTATTTGATGAAAATGATGGTCTGTGTCTTTTAACGAAAAAATCGTTTGTAACAAATAATATTTTTCTTCGAAGTAAATATCATTTAAAGTTATTTTATAATAAAATATTAAGGGCATG
The DNA here is from genome assembly GCA_014843725.1 of Amphicarpaea edgeworthii. Taxonomy (NCBI): domain Eukaryota; kingdom Viridiplantae; phylum Streptophyta; class Magnoliopsida; order Fabales; family Fabaceae; genus Amphicarpaea; species Amphicarpaea edgeworthii. The sequence goes on along the minus strand of CM026322.1, from coordinate 21,094,057 downwards.
TGTTGTTTAATTTACTAATAAAATAAGTTTTTTTTTTTTTTTACTTTTTTATATGTTTGTTTAAACAGTTTTTTTTAATGAAATTTCAATTGTTTAAACTAAATTAATGAAATTCCATTTGTTTGATAACTAAAAATAAATTTGAAATAAATAAATAAAGCAATTGAACCAATTCAAAATTAATGAAATTAAATTGGTTTTAATTCCCAATAAGAAAAAAAAATTGCTTCTCAGTTGATATTTTTTCAAATTGACTTAAATCGTACCACAATTTTTTTTTATGACAAAAGCAGTTTTTTTTTTTTGTTGCCTTAAAATCAATTCAAATCAAATCATAAATACCTCTCGTACATACAAAGCATTTGACCTTTAGAATGTGGTTTAATTGTTAACACAGACTGATGCAATTTGCATCTTCAGTCTCGTCATTCTTTTTCCGTATCTTAATAATCATGCTTTCTCACCTAAGTAATTTAATAAACTAACATTTTTATTTGATAATTTTGTAGAAATTCGATAGTCACATAGTGTTTTAAATATTAGAAAGAAATACAGCATTGCAGTTTACCAATAAAATTCCTTACTAACTTCATCAGTTCATCGTCGATGATGATGATGCATTATTCATTTCTTTTTATCTCTCTTCTTTTGCAGTGTTAGAATTATCCTTTTTATATTTGAATAGTAGTGACAGTGGATGGAATTATTTTATCTAAATTTTAACACATTATATATGGTGGGGGTGTTCTTCATGTTTGACCATGGTGAGAGTGACCACGAGTGCCGCTTCCTTTACAAACTCTAGCTAGCTTCTTTTATGTCTTTTTTATTTTCTTCACAAGTATCTTCTTTTGAAAATTGAAATCATCAACCCTGCTTTTTGAGGTATGATCATAAACTAAACACGAGTACTTTTTTTTTTTTTTTAACGAAAGTTCAAACTGTAATTTATTATTATGTTATGAGAAACTAAAACTCAAATCTGTTACAAATAAAGGCTAGTTGAAGAAGTTAATTAAAAGGTTAAGAAGAACAGTATCGCACATTGCATTCGACCCACTCAGCCACATCATATATATATTTATATATTCCCATTCCCACTGATCCAATCCCACAGCAAGCTTTGCGTAGAAGAAAGTCGCAACAAACCAAGTTCAATTAAGGTGTAAACTTAATTAAACCACGTTCACACCCTTGTCGTCTAAGGTATATATCCTCCCTGGTATTAGTATATGTTTATTTTTTATTAGGTACTCTACCTCTCTATTTGCATTACCCTCGTTTTAAACCTGTTGCGCATTTCAAAAGTTCAACGTATAATTAATACAGTTTTTCCGGCAACTTATTTCATTATATCTTACTAGAAAAATTCTAGTACGTGAAAAACTTTGACCGTCAAATGAAGGCAGTTGTTATTACATCTATTGTTGCTCTATTATTTATATTTATTAGACAAAGAACGATCAAAGATATATAAAGTTTTCTTCTTTTAGACACTAGTCTTTCTGTTGGTGTCCTTTTTTGTATTCTCATACTCACAAAAAAAAAGATACATGAAGTTTGAAGGATGGCCATTGGAAATGCATGGTGGTGGAATATATAAAGTTTGTTTTGAGAGTATGGGAGAGGATTGGTTTTGAAGTTAGAATAAAAATATTTCTACCTTTAAATATTAGTTGTGAAAGAAATAAATATATATATATATATATATATATATAAATACAATAAATGAGATGATAAGATACGATAAATGAGATGATAAGATATAAAAAAAAAATATATTAATAAAATGTAATAAAAAAATTAAATATAAAAATATCACTGTCATTATGTCATTAAGAGTTGTGTTTATTTTTTTTCCCCTCTTTTTCTTGTTAATTACTGTAGTCCGTAGCTAGCTACTCACAAAACAAACATATATAGCATGTCATGGGGCACACCCACCCACCCTCTGTGCGTTCCCCATTTCGGCACCACGCCAAACCTTTTTACTACACAACACAATGGGGGTTAACTTTTAGTGATGTCACAGTTCAATATCATGGTTCCACGTCCAAGTCAATGTGACATCACCAGGGCATGTGCCACCTAATGCTCATATGCAAACCAAATATTTTTAATCCCTTTTTTCATAAGGTGGATAGAAATAATTTTGGAAGAAATTAAGGAGATTAATTTTATTTTTTTATCAACACTTAATTAATCTTGTTCATACACTAACTATTTTTAAAAATCAAAACAATATCGTTCTGTTATTATATGCGTGTTTGATATTTTAATTTGTACACATGATAGCAAGGGCAACTTAAATTGTTCACCAAGATTAATTTTCTTCAGAGGATCTGAAGACACTAAAAGATAAATCATTCCTTCTACTGTTTTTTATACACAAAAGTCAAGCTATCACTGTTTATATTAACCACTTGTCCAAGATATTTAATATGACACGTAACTATTATTTTTTTTTTGGTCTGTTAATAGTAAATCACGTTTATTAATACAGAAGTTAAAATGTTGAGACATATTAGAATATATATTATTTTATTAGTTATTATTTATTTTATTATCATTGTAATTAAGAGAGTTTTTTCAATATAAATAAAGAAAATGTTTAGTTTTCTCCCACAGATTCAACACATATTCATTTCAACTACATCATTCTAATATGGTGTAGTTTTTTTTTTTTTTTTTCAAAGCGTTATGAATAGTATATGAACATCTTTACAAAGTTATTGTTCTTTATTGTCGACCAATCTTTTTCTCAGTGCAATCACACCAAATCAAATATTGAAACTGTTGTTCCTCATTGTCGACAAATTTTTTTTTTTCCGGCACAATCACACCAGATCAAGTGTTGAAACTGAATATCGAATAATGTATACACACTATCGCATATGATATTTATAACAAACTTATCTCATATGACATATATGTTGCAACTTGAAAAGAAATATTAAAATATATATTATCTTAATACTTATCATCATATTATCTTCATAATACCCATAGGTTAGAAATTGAAAGATGTTAGAGACTAAATTTTAAAATGATCATTTACTACTTTTTGTTTCACCCCCAAAATATCCGGTGACCCTAAACAACGGTATATTGCGTGATCACGCGCCCTCGTGTCGTGTCTCCCTCGCTGGCTTTCTTCCTAGTATAGTATCTACTAAATACTAATAATTCATTGGTCTTGGTCATCGTATCATGGTCCTTGCTTAAAGTGTAGCAAGCACTACGACCCTTCGATCGTAGTATAAATATCTCGTATCCAGATATGTATCAATCGAAATTGATGTTTCGCGATATATATATAGTTAAAGAAAAAACACATGTCTACCTTGAATATGGCTATGCTATGCTCTGCATCTTGTCAAACATTTTGAACTAATAAATAAATATACTCCTCTATACAAAGAAAATAAAGTAGGGGTGGTTTTCTCATTTCTGGACTATGGAGGGATCAGTACACACACTTTAACAGAGTCGAATCTCTTTGTGTGACGAATCCAAATTGCGTAACACTAACACATACATATGAAACCGAGCATTAAATTAAGATTCCCTTCATCGGAGTTTAATCGTTGCAGTATACTAGTAATTTGAGTTTTGGTCAATCAAGATTATTTCATAACTAATCAAATTCTTACTAAAAATGATTATCATATACTAGTGGTACGTAAAAGAAAAAAGAAATACAAGTAAAGTGAAATGATGAGAAGAGAAAATAGAAATGAAAAGAATGGCACATAAGGGCGCGTGGGGTAGTAGAAAATAAGAGAAACAGTAGTTTGTGATGTAAGCAAGCACGATTTCCCGTCTATGATTTATTTATAAAATAAAACCTCCCTCAAACTTGGTTCCACTAATCTATTGCCTTCCCTCTGAGTTGAGTTTCACACACACACACACACACACTCTCTCTCTTTCTTCTACTGCACCAGCAACAACAAGATGCAAGGCATAGGGATAGGGATGGGAATAGGATGCTGCTCAAACGACGTCGTAGGGCAGCTGGAGCTGAGTCCCACTATGAGCAACTCCTCTTCTCTATCGATGGAGCTGGACGAGTCCCCGGAGAGCCGAATCCAACGGCTGATATCGGAGCACCCAGTGATCATCTTCACCCGATCCTCCTGCTGCATGTGCCACGTCATGAAGAAGCTCCTCGCCACCATCGGCGTCCACCCCACCGTCATCGAATTAGATGACAACGAGATCGCCGCCCTCCCCCTCCCTGACACACCCGCCCCCGCCGCCTTCATAGGCGGCACCTGCATCGGTGGCCTCGAATCCCTCGTCGCCCTCCACGTCAGTGGCCACCTCATCCCCAAACTCGTCCAAGTCGGCGCTCTATGGGTATGATTATGAACCACACAACAACTACAACTACATGCCATCATCCCTATATATATATTTCTCACCCCTTAATTAATTTTTATATATGCTATTGCTAGCTACCCGGTACCTAGCTAGTATTATTATTATTATTTCAAAAAAAGAAGAAAAAAAAAACATTGCTAATTGTATAATTTAGGGTTGTGAAATCCCAAATTGTGTTTTGGTGGTGTGGTGTTATTGAAATTCTAGTTCTAGTATAGTAGCAGAAGAATTGAATTTAGGTGAGTGAACTGTGAACTGTGAACTGTGAACGAACGAACGAACGAAGCTGGTTTGATCGGAGGTGACACGTGTACAGGAATGGCATCCATGACCATGACCAGCGGGTGATAATAATAACGGCTTCAACGCGCTATATTGAGTGGATTCATCGGGTCCGTAGATTGGGTCCCATTCACAATTATTAAGCAATCGGGACCGTCACTTTGTCACTTTGTTTCGGGAATCCTAAGCTTATCTATTCCTCCTTTTTCACTTGTATGTAAATTTATCAATTAATTTCCGGGTTAAAATTATGGAACTTTGTTTTATAGTTTCTTGTTTTTTTGTTTGAATAAGAACAAATGAATAATAATGGCAATCTGGTTTGGATTGGGTGGGTGGGACCGTAAGAAACAACACCGTCACCGCCGTGATAGCCTTCATCTGAGGTTAAGTCGTTAAGGAACACAAGACTTCTCAAAACCCAAAACAGTGGAATAGTACTTTAGAAAAGATGATCATGATGAATGAAGGTGCGATACAAACATAGTACTCCTGTTACCTGTATTGACAAAAGCATGCACCTCTAATTATTGCAAACAAATAAACTACAGTATGTGTTGATGCAATTCTACACGGCTCTTTTTTCTTTCCCCTTCTGCCCCGTAATTAATACACACTCCTATTCTCAAATTCCATGCCTGGCTCAGTTAATTAATGCTCTCCTCTCCTCGTGAAAATCAATTAATGTGCTACGGAGTACTTTATTATTATGGGTCTTGCTGCGAAAATGTATTTTTTTTATTCATTTAAAAACTATAGAAGATTGTATTTTCCTCTAGAACAAAAATAGGAAGAATGTATTTTTACGCATTTCAACTTTTTTTTTTTTTACTTCTTTGAACACTGGTTAGCATTTTCTATTTATTACTATAGTCTGACAGAATCATTTACATTAGAAGGATTGAAATTCCACGAATTCATAAATAAATAATTGAGGATGTATTTGATTTTTCGTTCAAAAAATTTAAACGGACGATTAGTCTAACGACACTACTCCTATGGATTGGGTTCAATAATCAATATGCTTAAGAATGTGTGTTAACCAAAAATCAAACACACATGAAAGCCTTTTTCTATTGATATGTTTTGAATCTAGACTGTGTATATAGAAAAAGGCTATATATGTACAAATAATAATAATTATTATTTTAAAAAATACTACATGTTAAAACTATTTTTTAACTATAGGTTAAAAGTACTTTGATACACACAAAAAACACAGAATCGTGCTTCTTATTATTCTGTTTTTATCTTTGTGTGATGAAATATTCCCTTATTATCTTTAGTCTTTTTTGACTGCATCGGTATAAATTGCCTTTCCTTTAAAAACACAGAATTTGTTTTTAATTTTATTTTTTACTTTGGCTAAAACCCCACATTAAAAATTAATTGGTTAAGGGAATAGCCATACGTTAGACAAAACTATCGTTTCATTGGTTTTTGTTTGATCAATTCTCACAAAAGTAAAAAAGGCATAAATAGATTCAAAGCTAAAAACATTGGTAAGAATATATAATCGTATCAAATTATTGACATCATCCCAAGAGCGCGAGCCTGTGCGTCATGGTCCTGGTATCCAATTGCCTTCACAGCCATAAACCTAAGTAAGCTTCGGTCTCAACTTTCAAGTTTAAATTAAACACATGCATGAGACTTTAATCAACATTTATTAAGAATCAATAGTTCAGCATATATAGCACAACATTTATTAGGTGAGTGTTATAAACCTAGAGCATCTCCAATATCCTATAGGAGTGTTAAATGAGTTGTTTTGACTCTAAATAATGCTAATTAATCATTTTTTATTATTGGAGAAAATAAAACAATGTTACTTACTGCTTAAGAATTATTATTAAATTAAGTAATTTTTTAAATAATCTTAGTATTAGAGTAAATTCTTAAATAGATGGTTTAAATCTATGTAGAACTTGAAGGTTCACAAAACTCATTTAAATAACTCGTTTAAGCAATCGTGCATTATAAATACTTTTATATACTAAATTCATTATCTAAACATAAAAAAATAAAAATAAACACAACTACGTATATTTAAGAAAACAAATAATGTTAGGTAGGATCTATCCCAATTAAGGAAAACGAGGAGCATAGAAGTGATAATTAAGGGCAAGTGTCCAAAATCCCAAACCCCACTTCCCACCATGTGATTATGTATGTGACCCAATTATTTCTCCTTTGAGTTGGGAAAAGACAGAAGGTGATGACATCAACAACTACAACTACATCTACAACTAACTACAGCGACAATCCAAGAGTGAGTGAGTGCGTCTTTCACTTTCTAATTTATTTTTCTTGGCTTTCTATAATGCAAAATCAGACGTGGCAAGCATGCCATGGTTTTTTATTTTTTTAAAATGGAGGATCTTATTAGAATCTTAGAGTCTCACGTAAGCATAATGATTCTATTTCCATTCATAACTATGGAATTGGACGAGCCACATTATTCAAGGTTTTAAAATGCAAGTATGCTTATAATGCATATAAAAGCACAATTGGGAAGCTAACGTGAAAATGGCAATAGTCATTGCACATTTACTTTAGGCAGCTGAAGTCATAATCAAATGCTCCATAATGCTTGGACTTTAGGTATTGCACTCTCTTCTTAAAACATAGTCCAACATCAAAAAAGCTTCTTTAGTTCTTTATGGTTACGAACGGAACACGAAAACATACAAACACGATTTTTTTAACAAAGAGGGGTGATATTTTATTTTAACTTTATTAATGTATAGACTCTTGATGGAATTCCCACCACTCCCTTCTACCTTTTCATTTCAGCTTGTCTGTATATATAGGTAAATATAATCACAATCATCACCTCACCTGTTAATTTTGATAAAATTAAATAATTTTATCCTATATATCAATTCATTATTAAATAATCATATAAAACCTTTTTTTTATTGTAAATATACTTTAATTAAATTATTTAATTTAATAACTAATGTTAATAATTGTATCGTGTTTGAATTTATCTGACCTCCTTCATTTGGTTATCACATCGATTTAATGAGTTACCATTTTTTTTAAAACAAATAATATATTGATAGTGATTGAAGCACAATATACACTTAATCAATCCCAAATACAAGTAAAGTACGAATAAAAAAACAATACAAATAAAAGTAGAGCAATATAGTAAGAAAATATCATATTCTATCTAAATAAGTATAATAAAAGCTCATAAATTAGTTGTCAAAAAACTTTTTTACCAAAAAAAACAGACATAAAACAATAATGAAAAGATTATGTTTAATTCACCACCAATGTACCATCAAAACCGAGCATGCCCAAACACCCTCTAACCCCCTTCTCCCTAAACTTCTTCTTCCTAAAACATTATACTGAACTTTGTATCCCAAGGAATCAACCAACCAATCTACTGAGTTAACACTCATAAATACTACATTTTTGTGAATTACGACCCAAGTCCAATAATACCCACGAACAACGTGGGGGCTAAGCAGTTAGCCCAATAATTGCTAAGTTCTATATATACCCTTGCTTAGCATAAGAAACTTAAGTTTTCTTTCATTTATCATTAAATACTCATTAAATTTATATTAACTTTAAGTATTAAAATGTCTTTTTAGGTATTTCACAACTGTTAAATACTATTCTAGAGCTCAAAATTATAGCTCGACCATACTTGACTTCTCCATAAGAACAATAATATTGATTTTTATTGTGTAGTATCTTATCTTTTTTAAAAGCATCCCCTCGAAGAAGCACATAACTCTGCTTACGGAAATTTTGTGCTTAAGGAATTCTCAAAAGGTTAGGGGATTTTCATAACTGTTTCCAAAGCAATTTTTGGCTGCTTGTTCGTCTTTTTGCTAATGCGTCACTTAGGTGTGCAATTCTTGCACGCTAGGCGAGAATCGTTAGATATATCAAATGCCTTTAATAGCTTTAGGTTATTTTTCATTATTTTAGTGGCTTCTTGTCACTTTTATAGTTTTAGGTGTTTTTTTTTTTTGACAAATTGATAGTTTTAGGTTACATTTTGAACTTTGTTGCTTCTTGGGCTGCATGAAAGAGTTTTAATGTCGTATCCCTCCACCCATATACTTTTCTGGTACGTGATAAAAGAAGTTTAAATACCAAAACCCCATGCAATTTTATTGCTTTTTTTCCTTCGATGGAGTTTCATTGTTTTTTATCTTTAATTTTTTTTAAAAATATCTTTTAAGTACTTTATTTAACTCCGTTAATATTTTCTGTCAGAAGTTAACAACCGTAACTACTTCAACATTAACATTTTTATTTTCAGCATTAGTATTCAATATTCCAAGAATAGAAAAAAAATCATATTATAACTCTATTATCCTCAAACAAATACATAAATTAAACTTATATATTATTTTTTGTTGTTGGTGAAACCTGATCATGGTAACAAACATCACCATTCACCAGATACATTGACGGTAATAGTTTGAAGAAAAAAAATTAAAATAATATTGAAAAATTTGAAAATTACACCAGACAAAATTAACGGAGTTAAATAAAAAAAAAAACTTAAAAGAAAGAACTTAAAATTTTCAAGACCAAATACAATGAAACTAATATTGAAGAATTAAAATTAATGAGTCAATATTTGAAGTAACAAAATCGTATTTTAACATGATTAATCGACATACCTCTTGCTCCGACTCATTCAATCAATTATCTAATTGAGCCACTCTTTCAAAAGACAATAGGAAAAGAACCTTAAGTTTTATTGTAGAAGTTAATTAGTAAAATAGATTATACGTTTCTTAAGCACATGCACAACAGCACAAGGTCTTAACTTAGCCACATGGATAAAATAATCAACAACATAGGGGTGAATGAGTCTTTTTGCTTGAAATTTTTGAGTTGCAATCAAAACCCGTTTTCATCATACAGTATCTAATTTCTGATCTTCCGTTGTATTAAAAAATACAAAGTAAAATTAGTATTGCAAAGTCACAAAAGTAACGTGGCCGTAGCATTGGAATGCCAATAAGGACGCATTTACTAATGAACTGTAATGGAGCTCATTTGTGGTTTTACAAAATTAACCTAAGCCTCAAGATTTATAACATGTTGACGTATTGAAGTTGAGTCCCTCCCTGGTATCAAAATGAATGTTGTTGGTGCTGTTAAAATCTCCTCCAATTCATAAATTTCTTAACCTCATCATACAAGACTAAGATAGCTGCTGCTCCTGTGCTCCTAAACACATTAGAAACTGCACCACGGTAAAATGAAGCCACCCCTTCTGTCCTATAGATCTTCCTCCAGCAGTCCCAGGTGCTATTGTACACTGGCTGTTCCAAGCCAGACTGCATCATCATCCTCCTACGAACTGTGTCTAACGGATAAGATATCAACCCGGCAGAGGTTGTGACTGCCTGAGCTACCATCCAACGCTTCCACAATGCCAACTCGGGTTTTGATTCTGCAGACATGATCTCTTTCATGGAATCAAAGCCTCCAAAATAAAGGCCCCTGTGTACCACCATCCCTTGTAAAGACGCAGGAAGGCCCCTGTAGATCCCCTGAATGCCGTCCCTGTGGAATATGGTAGCCAAGAAATGGTGAATTCCTCGAAATTGGCGCACTTCTGTCCTTCCAATGTCAGCAGCAAGGCGTGTGTGTGCTATGTCAAGGGGGTATATCAACACAAGCGTTGTACAGCCAGCTGCAGCCCCCGCAGCAAAATTAGCAGCGGCACCTGGCAAAAGATTGTCACGAGAGTTTTCACCTCTTAACATGCTTTTGTATAGATCCTGTTGAAAAAAATAGGTCATCTATCAATATCAAGACAGTATTAACTGTAACTTTACATATTAAGCTTCAATTATAATCTTTCATCAGTTGTGTGAGTGAATGCCAACATGAAAATAAACTTTTCTTTAATATTGTGTGTTGTTCTGCTAGTCATTCTCCATTGTCTGAATCACACAAAACGTTGTTCTAAAAGGATCATGGAGAAAGGAAGGAAAAAAGTAGCAAAGCTAACAAGGATACATTACCAAGATTGTTACAACTGTTCTTTAGAAATATAATTACTAACCTTGATTCTAGAGTGTGATAGCTGGGTTGGTATTTTTAGCACTTAATTGCACTCCACGTATTCATCTCAACCCTAGGTTAGGACACCAAAAACACAATTGTAAAAGCCCATATTTATTCACACGTCAACAATCGGACTCGTCATCTTCTAGACATAAAGAACACGATACATCTTTTGCCACATTCAAATCACGTTAGTCAGTTCCTACTAATGCATTGCCTTAAATGAGAACCTATGCTCAAACCCTTTGATTAATATTTGTGATAAAAATATTCCTGTCGTTTGAAACTGCTATAAATATAATTGCATTAATTAGGAATCATGGTCTTAAACTAGAGCAGAAACCTTAAAGTGCATGTTTGGTTAGAAAATTTTCAGAAAAAAAATTCTGATATTTCTTCAGTCAGAAGAATTTCAGGATTTTTTCACAAAAATCTGCCTGACTGAACAGTGCCTTTGTTTTGCTTCTAAAGAAGCAAATTTCTTCAGTCTCAGATGTCTAGCCCAGAATTCATCAATTCCCTTTTCTCCCTTTGGACATGACTTAAGTATAAATTGCAGGCATGCTTTTTTTGTTTGGATAACTATAAGTATTGTTGGTACTATTTTCCAATCAAATTTGACACATGAAGGCTGCGGTTATTGAGATTAAATGCCAAGGGAAAAAACATCAATAGTACCCAAGAAACTGATTTGATTGAATTATGTTCATATGGTTACTATTGAGAAGTGAGAAACTAGCTAACTAATTTTAATACAAATAGTATGTACAACCAACAGTTTTGCACATAGCCTTCATCCCAATCTTATATGAGATAACCAAACCCAAAAGGATCCAAATAATGGTGTTTGAATACATAATTGATGGATTCAACTCCATTTGTCCTTCTTCTCAAGTCATGATGGTATCTTATTAACTAAATACATGACATTTTCTATTCAACATATCAGGCTATACCTGAATCAGATGTCGGAGCTAGCATACAAAACTGTACAAACTTGATACCACATGAAAGAGTGGGAAGAAAGACAATGATAAGAATTTTAGAAGAACCATACAATAAAAGCTAACTGTGTAGTTAAAGAGCTCAAGGCCATATAAACCCTACACTAGAACCTCATACTTCAAATGTGAGACTTAAGTCTCATACCTTGCAATTGGATCCTAACATTCCACCATGCTCCATACCCCTTGCACACAATAGACTGGAAGTGCACTAGCCCTTTAAATAGTTTCAGGTGAACACTGCAATGTCACTATCACATTCACCTCCAATGCCATTCATTTACAGCTGAGAGATATGGTGAAAAGCTCTATGACCAATCGATAGGAAGCTTAGGATAACCACACCACAAAAGCTAGACATTATAGTTGGAGAGCTCAAGGCCTTATTAACCCCACATGAATGATGAATCCCATACTTCTAATGTGGGATTCAAGTCTCATACCTTACAAGTTACAAGTGGATCCTAACATACCATCGAGAAATAGAAGTTCCAAATGGTCGTGCATTACTAGGGAATCTCCATTTCCAGGAAACATGTTTAGTAATAAGGTATTTGCAATATGATATCTTTTCAGGGTTCTTCATTTTGTTGCCCAACACAACATAAATGTCTAAACTGGCCTCTTATTCAACCAAAAACGTAATAATAAAATACAGACAATAGGTGAAACTCCTAGGATAACTGCAATTTTCATTGAGTAATACGCCAAATTGTTCCTTGAAGTTACATCCAGCACCAATCAGTCTAATCCCCAAAAATTTAAAAAAAAAAAAAAAAAAAACGCAATTTTAGTCCTTGAAATTACAGAAAAAAATTATTAAAATCAGAAATGTTGGCTAATTTCACGAATTATTATTATTATTTTTTTGTAATTTCAGAATCTCAGATGATATTCAATTGCAAAAACTCACAAGGACCATTTGACACAAGTTAATAATAGGCATAGGATAAAGTATAGCAACAGAAGGCTGAGAAATCCTCCAAAGTTGAAGTCTGAAACAAGTAATGGAGGAATCTGATTCTGATACATAAGGAGAGAGGCAAAAGAAAAACCTTGAGAGAGAAATTGAGAGCGACAGAAGGATAGTAACGAATAACACTGCTGCCATTGCCTCGCCACAAAGAGAGAATGCCTTCTTCCCTGACCGTACGGGCTATGCAATCGACCATGCCCTTGAATCTGCGACGCCCCTTCGCCACAATCGCCAAATTGCTTTCTTGGGTCTGCAACAATAGCTTCGCCCTCTCAATTGGGGCCACAATCGTGTGCACCACACCACCCATCAACGCCCCAGCCATCAAATCGCGCTGGAAATTTTTCACACCGTCACAACTCAACAACGCTTTCTCTTCTTTACCTCTTTTCAATCTTCTCCTACTTTCTCTTTCTGGGTCATCATCCGCTGCGCTCATCCTTTTCGCTGCTACGGTGCTCTGCCTTTTTTTCTCTCCAAGTCACAAACTTTGCTCAAAGGGGAACACACCCATCATGCCCTTTTTCTTTTTTATTCCTCTATTTCACTTTCATTTTTCAAACCACCACCGAGCTTATCCGTTTTTGTTTTTGTGGAATTGCGTCAATTTTCTGCGAGTGAAAGAGAAAACACACGGAACAATGAAAGATGCTTTATTGTTTTGATCTCTAAACGTGCTTGGTGAAGGAAAAAATTCGTTCGTTATTCCATTTTGACTTTCCGGTCGGGGTTGCCATCGACAACAGATACTTTTGTTCTACATCTTCTTTCGCCTATATTTATCCACGTGTAGTGTAAATTTACAATCTTCACACCCTACGATTTTTACATTATTATTACTCGTGATACCATGCCAGAGTCTCATTTGAATACACAAATTCAACAAAAAAAGAAGAAGTAGAAGCTTAATTATTTTTTTGAAAAAGTCGTTTGACTATTCCCAAATTGGCAAATTATACGAATAAAGATTAACAAAAATCCGATTTAATAGGCTGCAATTTCTAGCCTTCGATCCTCTCATTGGTGGTCTCTTTCAACAATTATTATACATTCATATAATAAATTAATATAGTATAAGATTAAGGTTAGACGTCATAACTATATTTTTAATATCATCATATAATAAAATAACTTGATCACTAAAACTAAAATAAACCAAGTATTAGAGGAGTATTAATGAATGTCCTTAGAGTATTAATTAATTGAGAAATCTATACATCTAAAGACTACTTATCACTTCACAATTTTTCATTTATCAAATGGAATGGAGTGTCTTTTTCCACTCGCTATTAGCTAATAATAATAAAAATATATCCATAATGTAATTCGTGGAAGGAGAAACAGGACATTTACAGTGTGGGAAACAAACGGAAAACCAATGATCTCGGAAGAAAGACTACTAAAAACAGCAAGACTGCAGAAGAGAAGTATAAGCTTTAACAAATAACAATGTGGACTCAGAATTTCAGAATTTAAGAGTGTAAATCCTTACTATTGTTTGAGTCGTGTTTTCGTTTTTCATTTTCATTACACACGTACGTTATTTGGTGACATGGCTACGGGGTGTTTGATGACGCAGGTCAGTCACTCATTTCATCATCAATCAAGATCTTCCGCGGTTTCATAAATGTTCAATTTTATTTTGAAATGTATTGGAGGATGGTATAAGAGTTTTCGTTCATTGGAAACAGATTCTTTGGTTGTTTTGTTTCAGAGGCAATTGTAGATAGTTGGTAGGTGTCATATAAGTTATGCATGCTCGATCACTATGTCTTATATTCACATGAAGCCAATTTCCATCTGTGATATGTAAGCTGCATTACTTTTCTTAGACATATAATTTTATAATTTATTTTTACAGGTTGCAAGGCAACAATCAAAATTTGGACTGGTCAAAAATTTATTGGCTAGAAGCTATTTATCGTTTAATAAGTTTGAAGGCTGTACAAGTACGTATCGGTTTCCTATAGAGTACTGTGTTTCTATAAGTATTGGTTCCTGTTTCTCTCATTTGTTTATAATAGCTTTACCTTACCTCTATGGTTGGTGTTTTAAAAAAATTGTCTCTTATGTTCTGGGGACCAAGTAACTGCTGGTTTTTACCTATCATTTGTTGCACCTGCTACTTTCAAATTTGTGCAGGAAATAGGCTTTTCTTCTCCCAGGAGAGATTCCAGTACTCCAGACTACGAGATGCAGATGAAGCTACTGAAGTTGCTTATCTCAAAGAACTTTACCATCAAAACAATCCTGAAGCTGTGATTCGAGCATTTGAAAGTCAGCACTCTCTACATGTTAATCCTTCCGCACTTTCTCAATATGTTAAAGCATTAGTCAAAGTTGATAGACTGGATGAAACTAAATTACTCAAGACTTTGCAAAAAGGTAACTTATAACTATTTGGCCAGAACTGCTCGTTGATTTTGACTCACTAGATTTGCATACGATTGTGCTTTGCCTTGTTTATACCATATTAATTATTGAATTATGGCATGTATATTGGATATAATATTGAAACAGCAGAGCTAAGTGGTATATATTCTGGTCCCTGATAATGTTTTACCCCAAATCAGAAGTTTTTGTCTAGAATGGTTTACAGTAAATATTTTTTTTGCTTATTGCCGATTCGACCCATTTACCTGGTGCCACTGATGGTAATCTTCAGTTGAGGATTGCGAATCTTGATTGATATGTCTTCCGCCATTAATCATTTTCAAGAAAAAATGACTTACTTTTTTTTGTCCTATATTGCTGCATGCCTGCGAATTGTAATCACAAATTCACAATCCTGATGCCACTTTTGACATTTAATGTGTGCAATTAACCAAGAGATGTCTGTGAATTTTCAGGTATTTCTAATTCCGAAAGCAGAGAAGAAAGTATTGGTGGCTTAAATGGTATTAGAAATGTGGGAAAGCCTACAAAAAGTGGATTTCTTGGAACTGCAAGGGCTCCAGTTCATATGATTAATGTACGAAATGTTAGTTTCAAAGAACAACTAATCCATTCATTCAGGTCCGTTTTAGTGATTTGCCTCGTGATATCTGGTTTAGGAGCATTCGTGGCTACAAAAATTATTGGTGGTATGGTCTTGTTCTTGTGACTTCATTATGAGCTTCTCATATTAACTAATTTGCTATTGAATATAAATTTAATGGGTGACATTGCTTTCCTAGGATTGGGTCTCAATCGAGATGTGACGCCGATTTTGGAATCAACTACTAGATTTAAAGATGTGAAAGGTGCTGATGAGGCAAAGGCAGAACTAGAAGAAATTGTTTACTACCTCCGAGATCCGAAGGTTGATTTCTCATTTGAGTACTATTTCGTTTCTCATTTGCTTAACAAACAGGCTTGTACTTAATATTAATGAATTCCATTGTGAATTGTGTGACACATATCACATATGACAGCGGTTTACTCGTCTAGGTGGAAAGTTACCAAGAGGTGTTATGCTTGTTGGGCCACCTGGGACTGGGAAAACAATGTTGGCAAGAGCAATTGCTGGTGAGGCTGGGGTTCCATTCTTCTCTATCAGTGGAAGTAACTTTGATGAGATGTATGTTGGTGTTGGTGCAAGAAGGGTCAGGAATCTTTTCTCTACTGCCAAAAATAAATCACCTTGCATTATCTTCATTGATGAGATTGATGCTGTTGGAGGAAGCCGAAATTCAACTAGCAACACATACTCCTTGAAAATGACATTAAACCAGCTCCTTGTGGAGCTGGACGGATTCAAACAAAACGAAGGCATCATTGTGATTGGAGCTACCAACTTTCCACAGTCACTGGATCATGCTTTGGTGAGACCTGGTCGGTTCGATCGATACGTTCATCTTCCCAATCCAGATGTAGAAGGAAGGAGACAGATTCTGGAATCTCACATGTCAAAGATTGTGAAGGGCAAGGACGTTGATATAATGATCATTGCTCGAGGAACACCTGGGTTCTCTGGCGCTGAGCTTGCAAACTTGGTTAATGCTGCTGCTCTAAGGGCTGCAATGAAGGATGCTAATTCTGTGACAATGGACGATCTTGAGTTTGCAAAGGACAAGATTTTGATGGGAAGTGAGCGCAAATCAGCAGTTATATCCGAGGAGAATAGAAAGATCACTGCTTTTCATGAGGGTGGTCATGCATTGGTGGCAATGCACACTGAAGGAGCACTTCCTGTTCACAAAGCAACCATTGTTCCTCGTGGCTGGGCTCTTGGAATGGTTACTCAGTTAGCCGACAAGGACCAGACAAGTTTAAGCCGCAAACAGATGCTTGCGGAGCTTGATGTTTACATGGGTGGTCGTGTTGCCGAAGAGTTGATTTTCGGAGAGAGCGAGGTTACTTCGGGTCCATCCTCGGACATTTCGTACGCGACTAAACTGGCTAGGAAGATGGTTACTAGATATGGTATGAGTGATGAGGTTGGACTTGTGACTCACAACTACGATGATGATGGGAAAAGCATGAGCTCGGAAACAAGGCTTCTGATTGAGAATGAGGTGAAGAAGTTACTGGAGAGGGCTTATGACAATGCCAAAACTATTCTGACAACCCACGATAAGGAGCTTCATGCGCTTGCAAACGCGCTTCTGGAGCATGAGACACTTACGGGAATTCAGATTAAGGCATTGCTTGAAAAAGTAAGGTCCCCGTCTCAGAGGAATCCAGTTGCTAGTAATGTTGCCACTACTACTGCTGCAGCAGCTGCATCCAAAGCTCAAGGCTTATAAGAAGGGACCATTAACATTATATTTCCTTTCATGAATTTGATTCATTTATTATTTGCTAGGAGTTTCACAGGGTTTGATTTCGGGGGCAAATACTTGTATTTTTAAAAGGAAAAAAAAAAGTAATTTTGATTAAAATCTACTTTTAAACTTTTTTTTTTTAAGTATGGTTAAAAAACTACAATAATAATAATAATTATATACATTTGAAAAAATAAATAATTAAAGGAAATCTATTTTAACACTTATCTGAAGTAAAAACATGTAATTTTTTTAAAAAATAAACAATTTAAACTAATCAATAGTTTATATATTATGATTATAATATATAAATAATTAGTTTATTTAGGTTGATATAGTGGTAAAAAATTCTCAAGTTATCAATAATTTTAAACAGAATTAGTTTATGATTTAATAAGTTGGAAAACATTCATAGTATTTAATTTTTTTTAATTTTAATAAGTTTATTTTCCCTTAACAAAAAATCAACATATTTATTATTAATTGATCAGTTGATTGCACACCCTTAAATCCCACCTAAATCGGCTAATCCAGCAAAGCATAGTAATTGGAAAAAAAAAATACAAGTTCTACTCGGATGGGATCAAAAAATGCGGTTACAACTTTACCTAATAGTTAGGGAGTGATAAAGTGAGTCAATTCATTTAAAATTTGGGACAGGTTGGATTGATTGTAGGTGGGGCAAGGCAGGGGGTGGCCGACGCGGGCCAAGCCGTCCGTCATCGGGTTAGTCCACCAACTTTTAATTTTTTTTTAAATTAAAAATTTATTTGTATATAATTTTTTTATTCTAAATTATTATAACAATAAAATAAATTAGATAATAAATATAATACAGATTTTTTTTTAAGAATTATGTGAATTTTTTATATTTACTTCATTTTAATTAATTAATTAATTTTTTTCTTTTTACAATAAAAAATATTAATTCATTTATTTTTTTAAATAATTTTTTATCATATTATTATTTAATTTATTATTCATGCGTAATAATTTTTTTTTATTATTTGTTGATACTCTTAATTAAATAATTTTTTTTTATAAAATCTTAATTAAATAATTAAGAATCGTATATACGAAAAAAAATAAATAAACTTATACTCTCATCAACTTATGTTTTAAACTACTATACCAAATTACAAATTAGTCTTAAAATATTGATATTTTTACACCCCACCAATATTTTTTCTTTTTTTTTTTTATATTTCTCTTCATATCCCATCATATCATCCATCATACATATATTTTTCTTTCTCTCACTAAATGTCAACTAGCATTTAGATGTAAAAATATTAAAAATATCTTTATTCTTAATCTTAAATTACAAATACTAAAATTAAAAAAAAAAAGAAAAAAGATAAGTTAGCCGAGTTGGGGTGGGGTGGGGACACCCCTCCGTACCACTTTTTTTTTACGGACCGAAGGATTGACTCACAAATCACAATTCATTTTGTCAGCCAAAGAGTTAAGAAAACTTGTTCCTTTGATCGTAAGCTTGCTAGCTGTTCAATAGTGCATGCAGCTGAAACAATGCTTTCAATCATTTATTTGACCATTTAGCAGTAGCACCAAATCATTTGCATTGACCATCCACAAGCATTGTCATTTATCATTCCTTGCTCTAGCTCTAGCTCTAAGGTCACAATCATCAAACAAAACGACCACTCTCCTTCCCATTTACTATCATTTCTTATTATAATGTTCAAATTAATTAATTAAACATGAATAGCCCCGCCCGCATCAACATAAATTTGATACTATACTTGGTAGAGCACGCAGCTTTCCCAAGAATCAAAACTACAACAACATCATCATGTCACTCTCTAGAACCGCTTTTTCTCTGCTCTGAAATTGGTTACATATATATATTTTGTGACTTTGAGAAACCGGATTATTCGCCTCTTGTTCACGTGGTTGGATTAATTCAATTGCATTGGGAGTGAAGATAACACGAGGAGACCAAGAAAAACAAGAGTACGGGTTAAGGGGACACAAACTGAGAAAAAGAATTAGAAGATATACATTGTATTTGTATAGATCTAATTATATCTATATATCTTGGCGACTAGACCAAGAAAAGAACCCATGGTAACCACGTGCACCCAAATTAAGACACCTCTATCGTCCATCACTATCATGCACTTCACTTGATGGTGATGAATGAGAAATCACTTGTTCATTAAGAAGAAAAATAGACAAGTTGTTCTCTCCTTACTTGTTTTTTTGTCTCGCTCATTTTTTAATTAAGTTGTTAACGATCACTATCTAATACTATATCTATATGTAGCAGGTAGGTCCATGAGATCTAATGAAATATCAGTCTTCACTCTTCACATGGATGGATGGAAATTGGGATTGGGATTTCCCCGGCAGAGATAGGTACCCATAGGAAGGGTAGAAAAATAGAATGCTTTAATTAAAGACGACTCGTCGATCGTACAGCACCCACGACATGGCCTTCAGATCCACTAGCACTATTTTTTTGGGATCTCTGCTTTGGCCCCAAGTGAACTTCGACTTATCATTTTTCTCACACTCCAATAGAATAAAAGTTAAAATTATGATGCACTAGTATAGTACATTAGAGAAATGAAAAAATTATAATTAATAAAAAACTTTAAAAATTTGACCACTCCACTTGATAAAGAAAGTCATTCTAGTTGGTTTTGATGCATCTTTTCCGCTACTGAGATCAACTTCAAAGTCTCAATCAAACTCCACACGAGTAAAGTTGTTTGTGTGGGATGAATTAGCAATCATTAACTATATAACTAAACCCAGCAAACAACACTGTTTATGTTGTGTAGTGTGTATCTTTTTGTAGTTAATTGGAGATCAAAAAGGTAAAAAGCTGTTTTAATTATTTGGATTAGCAGTTAAGTGCACAGTAATAACGATGTGCTTTTTTGTGGGAGCACAATAAGAAAGGAACGACGCTAACACTGCAAAGTGCAAACAGCATGCAGAAGAGAAGAAGTGCGCATGGCAATAGGGTGGGTGGGTCACATCACAGCACCTGATCTAACGTTGAACACATCTAGCATCAATTCCGGAACCTTGTATTGCTTCAAACTTTACCTGAAACTCTCAGTCTGCGGCAAAATCTTACGCAGCACCTCACTATCTTCGTAAAGTCATTTTCCTCGCTTTGCTTACATTCTCATTGCCATACCAACCAAATTCCACCCCTTCACGCTCGCTCTCTCTCTCTCTCTAATCTCTAATTTAGGACTTTAGTTGTCAGACATAGTCACTTTTTGTAATTTTTATTATTTTCAAAATATATTACGTTACATTCCACTTCACCTAATAAAGTGATGAGATATAAATATTAAAAAATAATTAAGTTAAACATGTTATAAAAGGAGGTTAAAAAGTGTAAATGTGAAACTAATCAAGTTATACAATGTTATTCTTATTATTTATTTTGATTTTAAATTTAATTGACATTTAATTAAAAATTATTGATTTTATAATAATTATTTTAAAACTTATATCTAAAGTCATTTTTAATTAATCCATAATATATATTTTTAGTACAGTGCTAACAATTTTGGAACATAGAATAAAGAAATACAGTAGTACATATGAATTATTCATTGGTAAATGAACAAGCAAAATAATATACTAGTACTACAATAGTCAATAGTATAATGTTATCGTTTCCATTTTAGGTTACTTAATTGTTCACACCGTGTATTATTCTGATTAACTGAAACCAATGCAAAGAATCTCATTCAATCATGTTGGGCAGATCCATTAAACATAGATCTATCTATTGAAGAAAACGAGACATAGAGGAGTGAGTGGTTAGACTTACATTTCAAAACCCAGATATAATTTTCAGTTGCATTGCATTACTATGGAACCTTTGCAACAAATTACATTGACAAACTACAATAACAAATTAAAAAAAAAAACTAAATCTCATATTACAAGCTCAAAAATCATTTCTCTCCATACAGATTTGACATTTTGCACATTTCATGAAAAGTAGTAGTAAGTAACCATAATCAATCCATCCCCCAAGGCAATTATGAAAAACAAAAAAAGGGATCGATGGATGATTGGATTGATTATTGAAATTGATGTCGAAAGATAATAACGAATATTTTTTCGCAATTTGCCAATTATAATAACAATCAATCAAAAAAGACATTATTATGATTATTAAAATTAAAAAGAGAACTTCCAGATCTTGATTCGAAGATCCACCTTACACTCGGAGTCGACGACGGAAGCCACCGCTGGAGTTTTGCCGGAGGGAACGGTTCCTCTGATTCCGTCGCAAGTGACTCTAATTCCGACCTTCCTGCTCTTGAGCCAATCCATCTTCATCTTAACCTTGGTGTCCATCTGAATCTCAACGGGGAACCCTTTCTTCATCTTCAGTCCCGATCTCAGGCTAGTCAACGAGTCCGTGTCCAGATCTTGCGACCCTGACAGCACCGCGCGGAGGCTCGTCTGGTTGTTCTTGTCCGAGGTGAACGCCGTCACGGAGCCGTTCCCCACGGCGACGGAGTTCGAGAACACCGTCACGGAGAAAGCGTCGTAGAAGAAAATCAGGTGGTTGTTAGGGTTCTTCGCGATGAGAGTGAGGTTGAAGAGCGTGGTGAGGTGCGAGGGCGAGTCGGCGGAGGTTGTGAGGTTCATCTTTGCAATGCGGAGGTTCGTCACGGAGAATTCGGGGCGGTGAGGCCGGTACAGTACGTAGAGTGCTGCGCCTACAATGGCGGCTAGGAGCGCCACCGCGAGGAGGGTGAGAATGGTCCAGAAGCAGCAGCAGCAACAGAAGTTACGGTTGGAGCGTTGGCCGCGACGGTGGTAGTTCGATTGCGGCCGGTAAACTTGTCGGTTCGGGTTGTAGAGTTGGGACTTAACGGGACCGGGATTACCGTTAGTGGCGGCCGCGCCGTTAATTGCGCCGTTTCCGTTGGGTTTGGAGGCTGGGTCGGACATTTTGATAAACAAATATAAAAAATCGAAAACAAGATAGTGAAGTGAATTGAGATGAGGAAAGTGAGGAAGAAGAGGTTGAGAGAAGAACAAGTTTTGTAGAAGGAAAAGAGAAGATAGGTACCCAGAACCAAAAGTGGATGCTTCCACCTCACCAATATTGGAATCTTTTTTTTTTTTTTCTTTCTTTGTAGTAACTGCTCTTTTTTTTTCCTTTCATTTACTACTACTTAATTTGGAATTGATTTCTAGCATTATTATTCTCTCTCTCTCAATCTCAATCTAACCTCGTTGTTAATTTTTTTATTGTAAGACTTGAAAGCCAAGTCAAGGTTTGTGTGCTGTGTCCAGTAATTTTTCTTATGTAACACACGTCGTTGTTCTCTTCTTCTTCAGATTTTGTTGCCTTCGTAACAGCATGTGATTCAGTTGAGTGAACTATCAGTAATCTTGGGTCCACTCGTTTTCCATCTTTTAAACAACCATTCACACTCACACACCCACTAATAAACAAATTGAAACTACTACAGCGTAAATTACCTACCAGAAAATTGTTCTTAAGAGTATAATTATATTACTAAATTTAATAAATAATTCTTATACATTTGTTTTACTCGACTTGAATTAAATTGGCTAAATGTCTTATATAGTAGTAATATGCTAGAGACAAAAATAAAATCGAAACGGAAATTTATTTATGGTTGAAGATAAAGACCAGCATTGAATTGGCAACTTGGTATACGGGAACAATTACAAGCCCCAGGATCTTATGGCCATACGTTTTTCTCCATGTTTAATTTTCAATTATATTTTGCATATTACAGTATGTATTAAGCACATAAATAAAGAAAACATTAAATCATTTTAAAATATTTTTATTAAATTAAAAAGGTAAATATCATATTTTTAGTATAACAAATGTTTTAATAACTTTTTTTTAAAAAAATTCTTAGCTTATACATGCATTTCCATATGATTTTGTTATACTATTTCACTACTTTCCAATCATCAACAGCTGGTTAAGACTTCCCTCAAAAAAAAAAAAAAAAAAAAACAGCTGTTTAAGTCAAATGGTCTATCTAGGACGAGTGAAAGGTAGGTAACGCTGTGTCTTGTTGTAAGTTGTAACGAATGAGTAACGATGTACTAATTAATTAATATACTTTAACCGTTCAAACTGCAACGAAAGGAAATATAGACTTTCCATTGGTCAAAATCAAATGGGTATAGTAATGCAAGACGATTAACACGCAATAGTTAATTAATTATTTTGAATTATTGTTATTATTACTACAAAATAAGGCTAAAAGTAACAACTGTTATAACCCAGGTGAAAAAGATGGTAATATGCACATGTTGATTTCGTTGGTGATTGACAGTGTAACTTATTAGTATTAATTAGTTTTGTAATCATTTTCATTGTTGTGCACTTGCTTGACTCCAAAGTCAACAAATACCTCTCAACCCACTCCGTGGCCCATTCCAATAATTCAATCTCAAACTCCACTTGGATTTACCGATTATTATCGTATCGTAATATTTAAAGTATGAAAGGTTTTTTTATTATTATTATTATTTTATTTTATTTTAAAAAGAAGAAGTATGAAAGGTTTTGTACGATGAGTGAGTGCCGGTGTGCTTTGTCCTTACCAAATCTCTACTCTGTCAGGGTAGAGCGCCGACACTGATTTTTATTTATTTGAAATTTAATTAAAGAGTCTTTTAAAAAGACTTTCTCTTCTCCTAACATTTTTTTTTCTAAGAAATTATGATAGTTGTAGATTAATTTCCCTTTCGGTACATTCTCAAAAAAATTGCATACAAAAACATTTTAAATAGTATCATTTAAATTAACAATCATAAATATTACAGATAAATAGAATATACAGTACTTTGTTTTTAGTAAATGCATCTCTTCACTAAAATTTGAAGAGGTAATAACTAATTAAAAAGTTAATAAAATACTCTTCTTCTTTTTTTACTAAAGTTGCATGAATAGAATAGAATAGAATAGATATGTTTCATATGTAAAAAAAGTGAGTACTTTTTAAATATATTTTTTTCATCACATTAGTTTTAATCATATTATTTGTTATATTTACTTTTTTTCTAATTTTTTCTTGTTATTTTTATTTTCACGCAAGGTATAATTTGTATAAAAAGGAAAGTAAATAAAAAATTTATAGGCTGTGTCGCGATTTTAGGAATTTATTTTATAATTTTTATTTTTATTTTTATTTTGCTACCTACCTACCCACGCCATTGTAATTTGCACTATAATTTAATTATATTTTTTATAATAATATTTATTAATTTCTTAATTTATGTCCTTAGAATACTTTTTGAACACTCAATGTTTTAAAAATTCTTTATAAAATGTTGACAAGGGGGCTATGTCCCTGTCAACCTCTTATTCCTTATAAAAGATTCATAGCGTGTACATATATATGACTATCTTGGGAGTTGGAACACTTGCATTAAATGAAACAATTAAATGAAACAGAACTATTTAAATTTCTAAATGAAGTTTCCTGTCACGTGGTCCCACCATTTATTTCTAAATGAAGTTTATTTTCTTGATTTTATATAAAAAATATTTTTTATTTTTTAAACTAACCCAGAGTTATATTTATTGGATATGGTGTCCACACTTAAGATAACTTAAGGATATTAAATAGGTTTTCTTTTACAAACATTAAAATAGGATTAGTTAGTTTAATTTACCAAACTTATTACTCGTACATTTTTATTTTTTTTTATATTTAAGTTCAATAGGAATAATTTTTCTCTATGTCTATAGTTAAGCATTTAAACTCATGTTCAACAAAAAAAAAAAAAGCAACTTCCAACAAAGCTAAATCAACATGAAGGTAAAAAACATACCCTTAACATGTTTGACTTAAATTAGTTCTTCTCAACTTTGTGATTGAAGGTGTTCCGAAAAGAGATAAACATGACTGAGAAGAGTTGTTAGTTGTTAATGAGTAGTTTATTTAAAATTATGATAAGTATTTATAAAATAAGTGATTATCAAATAAATGATTATTTCATAAGTAAATAAAATTTATTTTTTTAAATAAATAAAAAATAACTTATTTTAAATTGAAGTAATTCAGCCAAACATACTAAAATTACATATAATAATTTATTTTATTCAAAAAAATTATTGTTTTACTAAATAAATCAGCCTAATATAAGATAAATAATTTAAAAAAGAAGAAATATGGTAGAAATAAAATATAACGTGAAGTTGTTTGGTTTAAGTGAAATAGGTAAAAAATAAAATAAAAATAATATTGAATAGTTATGAAATGACAATCCAATCATTTTTACCCTCAACAGTAATTGAAACAAAAATAATAAAATAGTATTTTTTAACTTAAAATAAAGGTTTAATATTTGTTTGAATAAATTAAGTTTCATACATCATCTTTTAAAAGTTTCATTTTGATACTTTAAATGATGTTTTAATCATATTTTGATATATAATGTTTTAAAAATTTCATTTTGATACTTTAAACTATGTTTTAGTTACATTTTGATACTTTAAAGTATGTTTTAATCACATTTTGGTACATTTCAATATTATTGATTTGTTTTTGTTTATGTTTGTGACTAAAACATTATGTATAATATATAATTAAAATATAATTTAAATTATCAAAATGAAACTTTTAAAATATCATGTATCAAAATATGATTAAAACATAATTTAAAATATCAAAATAAAACTTTTAAAATATTATGTATCAAAATAAAAAAAATATAAAACTTAATTGATTAAAAATAATATTAATCCTGAAATAAAAGACATATAATGAGAAGAGAAAGTTACTCATGAGGGCCCCACGTTTTCAAAACTTATTTCTTCCGTAAATCATTTGAATCAAACATTTCTCTGGTGGATACCAAACATAGCGTGTTGTGCGTTATGCAAGAAAAATATATAAGTGAAATATAATAAGTGCCCCTAGCCTTGGAAACCCATTACTGTGAGCGTAACGCTACAACCATCGACCAGCTCCTGGTCCTCACAGTTCTTGATTTCTTGGCATTTCATGTTCAGCCCCAAATATAAAAAAAGAAATCAAGCTTGAAACAACGAATTTGATCTTCCCTTAAGGAAGGGGGGCCCCAGGAGAAAACGAAAGATCACCGAACGTAATACAAATATATAATAATGTGTGTGTATACGGGTACAAGCCACATGATTATGAATATGTAAGGTGCGGTGCTACTATAAAAATAACAAGACATAAAAGTTATTCAAAAGGACAAAGCAACAGCATGTGAAGGGAGCATCTAAATTCTAAAGCGCCAACACGTGCCATGAACTCTCTTAATTATGTCAATCCTCTTAAGTCCCTCACTAACAGAATCTAATCTATCATGCTTTCTGCATGTTAGCTACTAGTATTATTCTCACATCCCAAATAACAAACTCGACAACAGAGACTAATTACAAAATTCTCAACGCATCACGTTACAATGCTGTCACAACGACAAAGAAAAACAAAAACCAGTTCTCAAGTTAGAAACCTCAGGTCCTTAATCATACAATACATATACCCGATATATTCTGAAAGAGTAATGCTATCGACACTCTCTCTGACCCTATCTTTCGATACTCTCTATATGATTAGTTTCAACAGAGATTCTTTTATAGATAAAGATAAAGGAATTTGACCCCACTATACAGCTAAACTAGTTTGGCTGACACAAGTTATGGAAGAGAACTTCATATAGTTTGCCGACCATGATTTACATAACCCTAAGGCATTTTCACTCATCCATTACTGCAACATCTCTCACTCTTCATGGTCGATCTTTAAGATCAACTAATCTGTCATCAAGCCAATAAATGCATAAGAAAAAGAGATCACGTGTCTTCTCAGGGGACAGCAGTTACAAGATTCCGAAGTAGAACAAAAAGGACAATCACAAGACATCATTTTGATCATTACCTTTGAAACTTAAGCTCCCTGTAGATGAGCATTACACCGAGTAAAATTGGGATCAGTGCTAAGCACAAGTGTTCCAAAGAATGCCCACTGATAATGTAGTTATCTACATGGTACAGTTTCTTGTCAGTAACACCTTCAAATTTTGCTAGCAGATAAACTCCTGTGCAAAAAAAGTTCGGGGTTCAAAGCATATCCACAACAACTAATAGAATATGTTCATTTCTTAAGTTGTATATCCTCAATTCATCCATTAACAGCTGCTTTATTTTCCTTAAAATTTGCATAATTCAGGAACAGAGCATGTTTCTTAGAGCACAAGTGAAGAATGTTTCAACTTCAGACTTCAAGATGCATGTCTGCAGTTTTACGGTAAAGTTTGTCCAATATAATAAAAAAACAGCATTGCCAATTACAGATACAAGTATAATGGATACAGTGAAAATGGTGGCTTACAAAAACTCTTAATAGTTATATCTCACAAACATGAAACCATGGAAGTTGTACTTCATAAATGATCATTGTTTCTGAGAAGAAGATCTATTAATAAAAAGCACAATCAAGTCTCAAACCTTGAAAACAATAAAAGTGGACAGAGCGATAATAAGGTGCAGGCATGCCCTGAAAACTACCTTGTGTTAGGATACACATCAAATCAGGATTGGAAACTATATTCTAACCAAACCAACCAAACAGTTCACAAGAAATCTATCCAGTTTATTAAATACCTACAGTTTCCATTCAAAGACAAAATCCTTGAAGGTGTCCACTATTCACTACTAAACATTAGAGCTATAGCCAATGCAAATATGAAGTGGAATGGCAGCTTCCTTTCTCACATCAAACATTCAAAATCAAAAGATTGCATGAGATATCCACCCAAACTCAGTAATGGCATAGAGCTGTTTTTTTATGATTTTTTTTTTTTAATGATTCTCAAAAGCTGTTAATGGCATAAAGTTTACTTCTTCTATTACAGTCACAGATTACTAACTCCGTTAGGGCAATGACAACAGGTCCCAAAACAGATACATCACCAAAACACAAAAACTAAGTAAGCAAAGGTGCAAGTGAACAAATGTATCCTAGGCACTTTCTCCCCAAATGATACACTTAAACGATAAATTAGTATTTACTGGACATTTAAAATTTACACAGAGAAACTTTGTTCAGCAAAATAAAAATAATTAAAAAATTCAAGGCTTACCTGTAGAAAAAAACCAATATCTCGAAAGAGTATATTTGGAGCGGTACATGACTGCTATTACTGGAATAGCTAGAGGCAGAGTCAACTGGAACATCATGCAGAACCGAATATCATTATAAATTCTGCAACCAACTAGCAGACAAAATTCAGCATAAAACTTGGCCACTTGATCTATATAAGCATTCCAAGGCAGAATAAGTACGAATCAAAAAATAAAAAACTAACCGTTCATAAATTACACAAAGAAAGGCAGCAACAATGAGTGCAAACATACAACACATCCCAATCCTTGGGCCCAATCTCTCAACAACCAAACTAGACAGAAGTGAGGAGAAGGCCACCATCATCTGCCATGGAAAAAACCAGTGAGCTTCATAGTGAAACTAGATAGAATAGGGACTAGGGAGTGGCCCCACTTGATTAAAACTTGCAAAAAGAGTAACTTGAGTGTTGGGATGAGTTAATTTAATGACAAAACCTCACAATGAATCGTCCATTTTGAAAACAATAAAGCAACTGGAGTATGGAAAAGGAAAAGAAACACAGAATAGTAACTAACCGGTAAAGTGTCCCACAAGACACGATGGTCATCGGGCTTCAAATGATAATAAGCAGAGCCAAAAGCTACACCTGCTATTCCAGCATAGAACAGTGCCCATGTCCAAACCTCTCCTTGGAAACTTCATTACAACAACACAATACAACAATGTCAGTTAACGGTTGAAAAGGAACTATCACTAACCAATTTTGTTACACAGGAATCGAAACCTTATGTTGAAGACACCTCCATCCATGGCAAGCACAAAGCCCAGAACACCCACAACTAAAAACGGGAAATTTGTCATCACGTTCAACGTGTTGGGCACTCCTGGAGAACCCAAAATCATCAGAAGATGAAAAAGCAAAATTCACACGAAAATTGTGATTTGGTAGGCAATGTGCGTGGTTACCGAGAAGATTGCGCATGTCAAAGAAATGGTGGTGCTTCGGAGAGCGAGGGATTCTGGGAGTGAAGAAGATTAAGCAAATGCAACACAGAAACGTTGCTCCCCATATACGACTTGTCGTCCACCTTCTGCATTGTTGATTCGGCTTCGCCACCCAACCTAAACCCATCGTTTTTTCCTTGTCCTCTTTCTCGCAAGCTCGCTTTTTTTTTTTTTTTCTGCGTTTAAAAGGTTTTGTTGAAAAAAAAGGGGAAAAAAAGACTGGCTTGGTTTAGAGGTTTGGAAAAAGTGTGTCTTTCTGTCTGGACTCTGCACACACACCGAACAGAACAGTGTCCCTCTGCGAAAAGGAAATTTGTCGTTTGTTTGGTGTTCGTTTGTGATTTTGATTTTGATTTGACTTCCTGGTTCCTTCGAATGCAAATAAATACGAGTACGAGTACCACTACTAAAACATAAAAGAATAATCATGCTCCTTTTTCACTTGGCCGTTTTGATTTCATTTTGTAGGTCCCACGTTGCTGGCTATGAAATCAAGTATCAAGATTTCCAATGTGGCTGTCATGACACTATAACGTATACGGCCATTTCATGCTTTCTCACTTCTCACACTTTCCTATGCATGGAGTGCTTCTTCGTTGGAGCCAAATGAGCCCGTTTTTTTTAAAATAACTTTTGTTCGTAGACAAAAATATTTTATGGGCTTTGCTATTTCCACCTCAACTTCTGCTCTTTCCACTTCATAATGTGTTTGGTTTTTTATTTAAAAAAACTTCCCTCACGAAAATGTTTTTCTGTGATTCAAAATGCACAATAGAAATGTGTTTTTACTACATATTGGGGGTGCAGCCCAAATACCCAGCAAAAATGTATATTAAAATATTATAATTATAACAGAGAATTTATTATTAATCTTTGTTACAAATATACAAATCTTATAATCCACTAAAATCAAAGCTAGTAGAATGTTGAGATAGATACAAAAGGTCATAGGTTTTCATTTTGTTTTCAATACTAAAAAAAAAGCCTTATACATTGATTGTTGATTGTTATTATTAAAACTAAAGGTCCAATCATTTTATATTAATATTTTTAAAAAGAATCACATTTTTAAAATTAAATTAAAACATAAATATATTTTTAATCATTTAATATGAGACATATTTTTAATCTTCTAAATAAAATGTTATTTTAAAAAAAAAAATTATTTTATTGCTTCCCTAATAATTAACCAACAAAAAGTAAAAAATTTGTAATTTATAATAATTTTTAATCACTATAAATATATAAAGTGTGATACATCCAGGTGTGAAGTTTAAAAAACTCACAAATTAAAAATATTATATTCCTCATTTCACTTATTAAAAAGGAAAAAAAAGCCACTAAAAAAAATATTTTAGAATTATAAAATAAATTTTTATGACTAAAAAAAATATATAACTCATATTTAAAAACTTAAAACATAATGTATAAAATTTGCATCCAGTGAATAGTAGAAGATGGGAATCGCAAATGACGGGGGCAGGTGGGAGTAGTAGGAAAACATTGCATCCATGTGCGAAACGTAGCACCGAAGGGTGATGCTGATGGGTTTCGTCACACGAGGAAAGAAGAGTTGAGTTGAGCCACGTCAGTCTTCCACGCTTACCACATTGCTAGCGTGGCATCACACTCTCTTTATCAATTACCAACAGTACTGTTCACTCACGGTCTGTTGTTGTTGTTGTCGTCGTCGTCTCAGAGTTGAGAGAGAGAGAGAGAGAGAATGTCTTTGATGGAAGAGAAGGGTCCCTCCTCCAGCGAAGCTCTGAGGCGAAAGCTGGACGAGATTCTGAGCGAGACGGATGTGGGACAAACATGTTTCAAAGAAGAAACGGTAGAAAAGTTCATGCAAGAGCTTTACAAAGAGATCATCATCGCATCCCCAACAACGCCGCCGTCTGAAGTACCTTCATCCTCCTCTCTGCAAGTTGTTGCTGAAGACAAGACAGACGACCATGACGATGACGATGAGTGGCTTGCAAGGGTGCTTAATTGGGGTCAGCTCCTTGACACTACTAGTGACTGCTTTTGAGTTTTTATCTTAACAACAATCAGATATGAATATGATCCTACCTAGTACATGTGCTGCTATATATATATATATATTAGTAATACTTATAGTACTCTACTGCTCCAATAATATATATGTTAATCCTTCCACCTCCTTCTCTACCTCTGCTCTGCACCGCTTTAATATCAATATATATATAACTTCTTCCTTTTACCATCGCCTTTTCTACTTTCTTAATCTTATCTTTTTAATTATTTGTCAGATAGATGACTCCATCTAATTTCACAATATTAATATGACTGCTTGTAATTGACTTAATATCACTATGATATTGTGAAGTCATGGAACCTGACATGTTTCTTCTGGGGAACGATCGAAATTCCGAGGCTAACTCAACGATCAACCGTCTGGTTCTCTATTGAAAACAAATTCTGCTTCTGCATGTGCGTGACTTATGGAGAATAATTGAAATATGTTGGACAATCATGGTTGCAACTTTTATGATCTGAAAAGGCCAGGTTAATTCGTTCATCAGCTGTTTGGGTGTAAGGTTTCAATATTAATTAATACGAGTATGCACTAATTACGTCATACCAACATGCAAGCACGCTAACACACGCAAGCAATTAGATAGATATAGATATATATATATATATTTTTCTTACTGTATGTTTTTTATATGGACTTTAGGTAGGATGTTGATTAAGGAAGTAATCCACGAAAAATAGTTGCAGTATATTTTTAAATGTTGAACAATTAATTAGAAAACATTTGTTAACACTGCCTTGGTTATTTCTGTGTTTCCTTGGGTACTGCATTCACTTCACGGTGCGTAGGTGAGAGTATTTAATGGAGGAATCACAATCCCACCAAAATACTACTAAGTTTCATAAATGAACCATTTATGACTAGTGCTTGTCAATTTATTTGATCCGATGTGCCTAGACAGCTACTCTCGCCATTTATAATCCTATATCAAATATTCATACACGTGCCTCACCGCTTTGCTCACAGTACAGTGTTCAAGAAATATTGATAATATAATACTCTACTATCTTTTTTTATTTTACTTACTGGCTAGTATATCTTCATAGAAAATCTTATGTCAACCCCACCAATTCACTCGTAATTTATGCTGACGTCTAAGGTGGATCAGTGGCAGTACTACTATTTAAATGTTCTACTATTGGATCATCATTTTTCTATAAAAACAAGATTTCGTAGCTTCGTCTTAAATCCAATAATTCAATGTTTTCTTTAATTTTACATTAACATGGTACTCATCGTAGCCCTCTAACACCTACACAATAAACCAAAATTACAGTTACAGAATGGAATGTTTCTGTTGCTATGGTAATTCAGACAATGAGGCAAGCTCTTTTGTCAAAGAATAAATTCTAAGTTTATCGCTGTGCTCTTTCATTGCCCGATGAAAATGATGAATTATTTGTAGCATGAAAAAAAATGTACTTCATTGATTTCTATTTCTATCTAGAACCCTCTTGCTCCTCCAATTACTCAATATTGTACATGTAATAAATGTTACCGAGTTGTCGGATAATCTTAAAGATAGATTTCTAAGGGATATCGATATCACTTTAGACTTTCATATCTGTTGCAGGAAATTCTAAGGGATATTACAAATTCTTTGGCATGATTTAACGCTTTGCGACATGATTTGGATTGTTCCTGTACAATCAAATGCAATTTGTTTGTGAAGAAGCATAAGGATGCAGAGTATGTTATGTGTTTCCTTAAAAGTCTTGGAGATTCATATAACATTATGTGAAAGATGAAACCCACATGGACATTTTAGGATATGGATAACTTTTAAACCAAAACTTAATTATGACTTTATGCATATTATTACTTTAACTCTATCACTAAACCGATCCTTACGGATTATTTGTTGATAACAATTAAAATGCATGTTAGCTAGGTTCTAAATTTATATTTAATTTATCTTTTTTAAAGAAAAACTATTTTTCTTAGCATGAATTCTTTTCAAAAACAATTATACAAAAAATCTAAACAGAACGTCACCTTACTCATAGTAGCTTAATGCCACATGCTGTAAGAAAACCCCTCAAATGCTTTCCCCTTGGAACAGTGGTAGCTTAAAGACAAGTAGCTGGATCTCTGTCAGAAGAGCAGAATAGGGGAGATGAATTCGACCATCACCACCGATTGCAGTGTCATTTAGCCGAATATATATATATATATATATATATACGTACCAGTTGCCACCAAAATTCAACAGTACCAGCCACTTGCATTAGGACACACTTACGTTGAGACAAAAAGGCCTGATATCATCATCAGTAACAGTACTTATCTAATCTTGTTTCATACGTAGCTTCCTTCTTCATCTTAATTAACGTTAATTATGTCTGTAGATTAGTTACCTAGACCCGGATTTAATTTGTGGCTTAGGGTTTAATTATCAACCACTAATGAGTGGCGCCAAAAGCAAATTAAGGTAGCTTTCTGATTCTCGTTGTATATACCAAGGTATATATCATATCCCTGGCCTCTTGCATGTTGTTCCCTAAAATTCCTTTGAGACCGGATAACATCACATGTAATCTTAAATTCATGCACGTTGACTTTAAATAGATATCGATCCGTGTACATCTCAGCCATACAGTTTTGTTCATTTTATCGCCTAGTGGTAGAGAGGGTGTCCTGTGTGACATAACATTAATAATTAAGACCCGGAAGACGTATGTAAAAAATTACTCTCACGATGCTGTTAATTTTGACAACGGATGGAGGTGATGGAAAAAACAATATGTATAAAAGGACGTGGGGACTGATCAGATGCTGTCTTTGTCACGGGCCTGCCTACTTGATTTTTTCTTTGGCAACACTAACAACTTACGCCTTTCATACATATCTCTTCGGATATCTGCAAAATCCTCATCACGCCCACCCCTTACTGTTAATCAGTTAATCATTTTGGACTTGTTGCCTTTAGGAAAATACTACTGTATTAATTAATATCTAGTGAGAAAGACAAAAGATTAAGATATTATTGATATATGACATGATATACTAATAAAGAAAACTAATAGTGTTCAATATCATAAGCATATTTGAAGTTTGATTGACGTGATGAATATGATCGTCATCTAAGTGGTGAATGGGTTAAATCCCCAGGCCATGCAGAGAATCCTAGTTAGTTCATAATTTATTTTTGGTTTTCGAGTATATATAAGTCTTCACGTGAATGTATACATGCTTGGCCTACACTGTACTTAATTAGCCTTATATTACAAACAAATACTCATATTCTTTTTTCTCTCTATCTCTTTTTACGTATTAAGTTATATCATTTTTTCTATTGTTTCTTTCTCTACCAAAGTGTATACATAGGAGTGTTCCAACATATTTATTCTTATAAGATCTATATAGTGTAGTGAGTCAGCCCCTTCCTTTTTTAGAATCTTATTGTCACTGTTCTCATACTGTCTACTTTCCATTTTTGCAGAACCATGACTACTCCTGTTTCTCTGAACCCCCGAGAACAAACTCAACTCTTCATTTCTGCTAACACTTCTCTCTCATCTTGCACCTTCTTTCACAAACTTGACCAAACACAAACCAAAGATTTCAGACATGCTCATCAACAGGCAAGCTCATCTAGCTTATTCCTTTAATTTAAGTACTTTGTTTTCATTAATCACCACTTATAGTAATTAACTGCACTGCTCTACACATATAGTGCAGGGTGTGGCTTTAATTAGTATTAGTAGGAAGAAAAACCAGAATTAATAATATTACCCCCCCTCCCTCATACGTATTGATTCTCTGCTTAATAATCTCATGATGAATCTGTTTTTAATGTCATCAAATTAAAGCTGCTTGGTCTCCATGGCATTTGAAATGAAAAATAGCAGGTCAAAGTTATTCTTCACGTTAATTGCATGCATCGATGTGTTGTTCAATTGGTATGATTAGAAAAATGACCGTCTCAAGTCACAAAATATACTAACACAAAAGACCCGTTTTAGTTTGATTTGTGCATCTAATGTGTTGAATTATAGTCTTCATCTATTCGCTTCAGGAGGGGAAGCTTGTGTTTCATAATATTGGATCATCGAACAACAACCAAGCATGCAATTCATCCTCCGTTATGGCAGATTCGAGCAGCGCGTGTGGCCACCATAATCTATCCTTCTATAACAAAATAGAGAATGAAAAATGGATGTCTAATTCAAATGTGAGGTTAACGAGAAAAATGATGAGCCAATCTAGCAGCGGTCTAGCTGCAAAGAAGAAAGTGTTCAATAATAATATTATTAGGGTTTGTGCGGATTGTAACACAACCAGTACCCCACTCTGGAGGAGTGGTCCTAATGGTCCTAAGGTAATTTCCCTTTCCTTCTTTTATCTTTTTAACGCTACCTATATATTCTTCTTGCTTGTCATTTTTAACATTGGATATTGGATACTTACTTTGTAGTTCTACAAATTAATTAATTAAATAACAAGAAACATCTTAATACTGGTGGTGCAGTCACTTTGCAATGCCTGCGGCATTCGACAGAGGAAGGCAAGAAGGGCAATGGATGAAGCTGTGAAGCCTTCCATGAATATGAATGCATCTTCTACAAAGACCAGAGTGCATAACAAGGAAAAGAAATCTCGTGCAAACCACTTAGCACGATCCAAGAATAATAAGTGCAAGGCAACCACTGCTGCAGGAACATCTCAGCAGGAGAAAATCAAGATTGATTTTAAGGATTTTGCTATAAGTTTAAGGGATAATTCGGCTTTGAACCAAGTACTGTTTCCAATGGATGAAGTAGCTGAGGCCGCGCTGCTTCTCATGGATTTATCTTCTGGCTTTGTTTACTTTTAACTAGAGTATTTATTACTGTCAAAAAGAAAAATTGGATATTTATTCCATGGATTTTCCACTCTAGTTTTTTTTATCCATTATATTAGTAATGGAATATGCATTAGCTTTATTAATGATTAATATTTGTCACGGTGACTTTAGTGATTAATGTTTTTTTTTTTCATTCTTAATATTCATACCTAAAATGAATTGAATTCAGTGTTTTTGGGATGAACAAACTGTCATCATTATTTTTATCTAATCATTTAATAATAATGAATGTTTTCATTATTTAAAATTTAAAGAATTGAAACCATCTCTTAGTTCATATATAACTGTTTCTCTCTCGCAATCACTCGTGTATATATATATATTTATGTATGCATATCTTAAAACTACGCTAAAAAATCATGAGAATAACCATGTTTTCAAATATTTGAAAGAAAAAAAAATTGACAATTATGTTCTATTTTTTTTTCCATGAGATCAATGACGGACCCAAGATATGATTAATTTAAAGCATAAATTAAATACATATAAAATTAAAATTACAATGTAATATAAAGTTTACTTGATAATTATTAATACATGTTTAAGTATGGCTAATTGTTAATTAAGCACGGCTTCGGAACGAGTGAAGGACAGAGCAAGTCCAAATTTGTGTTAGTTGGGGTCAGGTTGGTTCAGCCCAACAAAGAGATACAGATTGGCATGTAGCATAAACTAAAATTTGGCCTATTAATACCTAATGTAAGAAAGGGCATACTATTGGCACCTCCGTATATGCTATTTAAACCTTAAAAACATTTAAAGACATCCCTACCCCTCCCCTTCCTTTAAAACATCCCCACCTATGATTGGATGGTATCAGTTTTGAGAGAAAAATCAACTGATTCTATCATTTTGATTTCTTAATTTATCATTTAATCAATTTAATTTTTTTTATCCGATTTAATTTAAGCTATTTGGATTGAATTGATTTTTAGTTTTAATATCATTAAAAAAATACTAAATAAATGATCAAATACATAATAAACATAATAAAAAAAAATGAAAATATTAAATATTACATATTATATATACACTTGTATTGTTTGATCATTTTCATCGACCGAACAATTGTTAATCTATCAAAGGCGAACGATTTCAAAGGAATAAGCTTAGCCTTTTCGTGTTTCGTGCTCAAGGCTAGAGGAACTGTGTACTGTTCAATCATTTTCATGACAATTGTAAATCTACCAAATGTCGATTGCCTCAAAAGAATAAATTTAGCCTCTTCGTGCTTGATGCTTAAGGTTAGAGGAGTTGTGTACTGTTCAATCATTTCTAGATCAGAATAACACTATATGAAAGTTATGTTTATACAACTAAATATTTATACATCTTAACTCAAATAATTAATAAAAATATACTTTTAAATCAATATTTTTATAAATAAATATGAATTGTGTGATATGTATAAAATAACAAATGTTATTATTCTGTGAAAAGATATAAACATATACATTTTTTATTTTTTATTTGTTAAGTTTTTTTGGAAATAATTTTTCCGATTTTTATTGAATTGATCATCAACACAGTATTGAGAACCCTCTACCATGCACAGTAGGTGTCTCTCTCTCTGTATATATGGTCATGATTTCACGCAACTCATCGAACAAATCGTAAATTCGGTCTGAACCAAGAATCAAGATCTCCCCATCCGATTGCGATGGTTCCCATGCTCTTTTTTGTAGCCTGCTGTCTCAGTCTCACCCACCGTTCATTCATTCACTAATAATCAAATCCCTCATTTAACTCCGTCAACTTACCAATCTTCGCTCCGGCACGAAAAGAAAAGAAAAGACACGGGATCGATCTTCCACCACCACCACTACAAACCAAACCAGTCATTCATTAGAATCTACACTCCCAATTCCCCCAATCTACCTTTGAATGCATAAAAAAGAAAACGCATTTCAATCAATACATTACAGATACAGCTCCAAAAGCTGTGTTTTTTTATTTCTTTGTTCAAGACATAGTGACATAGACAAATAGTGACATCACATTGTTTTTACAACCTATCATTTTCCTTCATAGGTGCGCGCCCACTCACCAACCACCACCAGATCTCAATACCGACAATCTCCAACCTTTTTTATACTTATACAACCCCACCCTCAACACCCCACTCTTGATTGATTCGCATTCGCATTCATGGAACGTGCACGGAGGCTGGCAAACAGAGCGATTCTGAAGAATCTAGTTTCTTCAGCGAAGGACAATTCCCATTTGCGGCGTTCTCTGTCATCTGTTTCCCATTCCCTTTTAAAATCCAAACCAGAGAACTACTCGATCGGAAGCAACAGAAAGCTCTTAAACAATGTCCAATCTCGATCCATCTCACTGGAGGCGCTTAAGCCGAGTGACACGTTCCCCCGGCGCCACAACTCCACCACCACGGAGGAACAAACCAAGATGGCGCAAACGTGCGGGTTCGAGAGCCTGAACTCCCTGATCGACGCCACCGTTCCGAAATCAATCCGCCTGGACGACATGTCGTTCAGCGTTTTCAACGAGGGGCTAACGGAATCCGAAATGATGTCGCACATGAAAAGCTTAGCGTCGAAGAACAAGTGCTTCAAGTCGTACATCGGAATGGGGTACTACAACACGCACGTGCCGCCCGTGATCCTGCGGAACATCATGGAGAACCCCGCATGGTACACTCAGTACACTCCCTACCAGGCCGAGATTTCACAGGGCCGTCTCGAGTCCCTCATGAATTTCCAAACCGTCATCTCAGATCTCACCGCTCTTCCTATGTCCAACGCTTCCTTGCTCGACGAAGGAACTGCCGCCGCCGAAGCAATGTCCATGTGCAACAACATTCACAAGGGAAAGAAAAAGACTTTCATCATTGCCAATAACTGTCACCCTCAGACTGTTGACGTTTGCGTGACCAGAGCGGCGGGTTTTGGCATTAAGGTTGTTACTGCGGATGTTAAGGATGTGGATTATAAATCCGGTGATGTTTGCGGGGTTCTTGTTCAGTACCCGGGGACTGAGGGTGAGGTTTTGGACTATGGGGGGTTTGTTAAGGAGGCTCATGCGCATGGAGTGAAGGTTGTTATGGCCACTGATTTGTTGGCTCTGACTGTGTTGAAGCCTCCAGGGGAAATGGGGGTGGATATTGTTGTTGGGTCTGCTCAGAGGTTTGGGGTTCCTATGGGGTATGGGGGTCCACACGCTGCGTTCCTGGCCACTTCGCAGGAGTATAAGAGGATGATGCCTGGGAGGATCATTGGGATCAGTGTTGATTCTTGTGGAAAGCCGGCTTTGAGAATGGCCATGCAAACTAGGGAGCAGCATATCCGGAGGGACAAGGCCACCAGCAACATTTGCACTGCTCAGGTAAACAACACCCTCCCTGCCTCCTTCATCCGGATTTGATCTAATCAATTTTTTGTTTGGGAAAAAAATATAAACCAACACCCCTTGTATGTAATGTGATAGGAAAGGAAAAATAAACTTTTAAAAGAGAAAGTGATAGATATGATAACTTATAGAGATTTTAATGGTGGTATACGGTCAACGCAGAATAATAGTTTTATGATTGACTGACATTACCATTAAACTCTAACTTATATAACGGGAAAGAAAAATAAAATAAAATGTATAGAGAAAAAGTGACAAATGTGATAACATAGTGGGAAAAAAAAAGAGAAAGATGAGAAGAAAATCACAGATGAGAAAGTGAGAAGATATTTTATAAGGGTTGTTTTAGTTTTGGGACAATACTCAACCTCCATCCCATTTTGGGATGGATTTCGGTGGTAAAAAGAGAAACATAAAAAGAAAAAAGAATAGAAAGAAAAGATGCTAGATGTAATAAGTAATGTGATAGGAAAGGAAAAAAGTAATAAGAACAAAATGGAGTGGTAACATGGAAGAGAAAGTGTGTGTATGTTTATAATAAGTAATGTTTATTTTATCATTGGGGTTACTTGTGGTGTGTATAAAACTGCTCAAGATTTTTCATTTCTCAATTTTCACTTTCTATATTGTTTCAATTCATTTTTGTTTGACTAGTCAGTCTGTTGGGAATGGACTAGTCCTGCTGTTAGTGTATTCCTGGAGCTGTGTTTTGTCTTGCTGGAGTTGATTGATTTTGTTTGATCAATGGTGTTTCTGATCAGGCACTGCTTGCAAACATGGCTGCTATGTATGCTGTATATCATGGCCCTGAAGGACTTAAAACTATTGGCCAGCGGGTTCATGGTCTTGCTGCGGTGTTTGCCCAGGGACTAAAGAAACTTGGAACCGTGGAAGTTCAAGACCTTCCATTTTTTGACACTGTGAAAATTAAGACTGCCAATGCCCATGCAATTGCTGATGCTGCTCACAAGAGTGAAATAAATCTGCGGGTTGTTGATGGGAACACTGTGAGTGTTTCTTTTTCTTGAATCAAATCAGCTGAGTTTGTTTTCGTGTCTTTGGATTATAGAGCTTGGTTGCTTTTCAGATCACTGTCGCCTTTGATGAAACAACCACCTTGGAGGATGTTGATAATCTTTTCAAAGTTTTTTCTGATGGCAAACCTGTAAGCTTTGTTACATATACCATGTTGATAATTGTCAATTATGTCATCACTCATCACTATAAGGCCATCTAAAACATTAATTAATTCATATACAGGTCTCCTTCACAGCTGCATCTCTTGCACCAGAAGTTCAGACTGGACTTCCTTCTGGACTTAATAGAAAGAGTCCTTATCTGACACATCCTATCTTTAACACGTATTTCCCTTTGCTCATAAGTTCAATCATGTGATTATATTGTGGAAGCTTACCAGAATTACATTTGCTCTGAAATAGGTACCACACTGAGCATGAGTTGCTCAGGTACATTCATAGGCTACAATCAAAAGATCTTTCGTTGTGCCACAGTATGATCCCACTGGGATCTTGTACAATGAAACTGAATGCTACAACTGAAATGATGCCTGTGACATGGCCTAGCTTTGCTAACATTCACCCTTTTGCACCAATTGAACAGGCTCAAGGTTATCAGGTATTTTTAGGTAGAAGGTTAAATATAATAAAAGTGCTTTTTATTCTGGAAAATATAGGATAAATATTTTTTTGGTGTCTAAACAAGCAAATCTGGTATCAGGAAATGTTCGGAAATTTGGGTAAACTGTTGTGTACAATCACCGGGTTTGACTCCTTCTCTTTGCAACCTAATGCTGGTGCTGCTGGAGAATATGCTGGACTGATGGTTATTCGTGCATATCATTTGGTATGGTGACTTCAATCATTACTATGAATTCTATTTTGCTGTTCAACCAGCAACATATTATCTAAATTCTGTGTTTTGTGCGTTTCCCTCTTGCTGCATGCAATGCTTTCCCCTACATTATTGCCTTCGATGATATATACTTTGAATTTTTTGTGATGCTTACTTCTTTTGGCAATTTGACACTGTAGGCAAGAGGAGACCACCACCGCAATGTCTGCATTATACCTGTCTCAGCACATGGTACAAATCCGGCCAGTGCTGCCATGTGTGCAATGAAAATTGTATCTGTTGGAACTGATTCCAAGGGAAACATCAATATTGAAGAGTTGAGGAAGGCTGCAGAAACTCATAAGGACAATCTATCTGCACTGATGGTACAACTTGCCTTGCATCCTATATAGGAATTTTACTCGCATTATTTGAAGGAATGGGGTGTTTCTGACTAGGCCATTTTTTAAATAATCATTTGTGGTGGTTTTGATTTAAATTATAGGTAACATATCCTTCAACTCATGGTGTTTATGAAGAAGGTATTGATGAGATATGCAAGATTATTCATGATAACGGAGGTCAAGTATATATGGATGGTGCTAACATGAATGCACAGGTTTGTTTCTCATGAATGCATGTCTTTACATCCGATGTAAATCTTCAATCCTATGTCTCTCATGGTGCTAACTGGTACTTTTCTTGTTGCTGTTCTGTATTACAGTATATCATTTTGGTCTGCAATTTTATTTTTTGTGCCTAATTTTCAAATGAGGTTAGTTATCATGTATTTGGTCACTTATATTTCCAGGTGGGACTTACAAGTCCAGGTTGGATTGGAGCAGATGTTTGCCATCTGAATCTTCATAAGACATTTTGCATACCACATGGAGGAGGTGGCCCGGGTATGGGTCCTATTGGAGTAAAGAAACACTTGGCACCGTTTTTACCATCACATCCAGTGGTAATAATTTTTGTTATGTGACATGCATACATTTTTTAGATGCACACTGATTAGAAATAACATTGTTCTCACAGAAAAATTTACCTGTAACTTCCTTGAAACTGGATGACATTGTCTTCTATCCACCTCACACATATGCTCAAACTGAGATCCCTAGCAGTAACACTAGTGTTCTTGTATAATAATATCTTTGTTTCCTTCATAATTCATTATCTGTTACCATATTTGAAGGTTTCCACTGGTGGCATTCCTGCCCCTGACAAGTCACAACCACTTGGTGCCATTTCTGCTGCACCATGGGGTTCAGCACTGATATTGCCTATCTCATACTCTTACATAGCCATGATGGGTTCTAAAGGACTCACTGAAGCTTCAAAAACAGCCATTTTGAATGCAAACTATATGGCAAAACGATTGGAGGTTTGTGCAACGTCATAGAGTGATTGCTTGTGTTTCTTTACCTTGCAGTCTTACTTATACTTCTCTAAGTTTTACAGAATCATTACCCTGTTGTTTTCCGTGGGGTCAATGGAACAGTTGCTCATGAATTCATTATTGACTTAAGAAGTTTTAAGGTAGGTCCAATTGATCATTACGGTTGTTTTCTCAACTAATCAGGATTATTCATCCTCTGATAAACTGTAAGTTATTTCTATGGTAGAATACTGCTGGGATAGAACCTGAAGATGTTGCAAAGCGCCTTATGGACTATGGCTTCCATAGTCCGACAATGTCATTTCCAGTGCCTGGCACACTCATGATTG
The DNA here is from genome assembly GCA_014843725.1 of Amphicarpaea edgeworthii. Classification (NCBI taxonomy): domain Eukaryota; kingdom Viridiplantae; phylum Streptophyta; class Magnoliopsida; order Fabales; family Fabaceae; genus Amphicarpaea; species Amphicarpaea edgeworthii. Next base: position 21,050,638 of record CM026322.1, on the reverse strand, counting down.
AACCCACTGAAAGTGAAAGCAAGGTATGATTACAATCCAGAAACAAGTGACCTAATTTCTTTGTACTTTCTATCATGTAAAATTTTCTTTAATTCAACTAAACATCATTGCAGGCCGAGCTAGACAGGTTTTGTGAAGCTCTTATTTCCATCCGACAAGAAATTGCTGAGATTGAGAAAGGAAAGGCTGACATTAACAACAATGTTCTTAAGGTATGAAAATAGGAGTTTTTTTTTTTTTTTTGGCAATTCTTCTCCATTAACATGATATAATAAAAAACGTATGACTACTTTATTATTGAAAAGTGTTCTACCACTGGATTCGTATTTTTATTTACAATTTCGATCTAGTTGATACACACTGAAGAGTGATTATCTAAAATATATTATGCAGAGTTCCCCTCATCCACCATCAGTGCTCATGGGAGATTCATGGACTAAACCATACTCTCGAGAATATGCTGCCTTCCCAGCCTCTTGGCTCCGTGTTTCTAAGTTCTGGCCTTCCACAGGTATGACATGATCCTTTGCACAATTAACCTACTACATTGCCTTCTATGATTATAAGGCCATTCTCTAAAGTTGATGTGAATTTTTTTACATATCATTTGATTCTTAAAACTTTCTCCTTATCTGAGGGGATACGAATTAATTCTAAATGTCCTTAAACTAGTACCCTTTCTATTTCTCACTTAGTGCAGTTGCGGCTTGTATAACTGTTGAAAATTAAATAGACTAATAAATGTAAAATGTTGATGGGTGTATCAGGACGTATTGATAATGTGTACGGTGACCGCAACCTCGTTTGCTCCCTTGTCCCAGCATCACAGGTTGTTGAAGAACAATCTGCTGCAACGGCCTAATCTTTCTTCCATTGACAAGTATTTTCATTAATTGTACATAAACTCTTCTTATAACACATTCATTGCTGCTTCATCATATCATAATGATGATAATGTAAGTTTCATTCAACCAACCAGAACCATACCTAAACACAATAAAGAAAGTTTTTCTATTGTTTTTGTCCAATATCATGTGATGTATTTGTATTTGTATTTCTTGTTCTTGAGGTAACTCACTCGTAAATTTCCATTTAAACATGGTTTGATCTCTATGAATATATATTCTGAATTTGTGTTTTAATTAAAGCTTACAAGCACGCTAGCTGGGATCCTTGAAATTGTTATTCAACATTGAATTAAAAGCTGAGGATGCGACGTATCCTAGCCACCTAAAAATGTAAATACTATGGCAAACATTTAATATACAATAGACATTTTTTTAAGTCGAAAGTCAAATTTTCTTTTTTATTTATTTTATTAAACTCTTATTCAATTTCAGTTTTTTAATTATTTAGTTGTTGACGTTTTAAACATTCTATTTTATATGTCTAAGTATCTTTTTTCTAATTTATTTATTCATAAAAAAAAATCAGCCTAAATACTAAATGCACATCACAATCCCAATTTACAGAATTCCTTAGCATTTTTATACGATGCTCAACCACCGGCGCCAATTTTGTTTGAAGTAACAGGGAAACAGTGACAATTATAATAATGTCGTGTAGAATGGAACTTGATGTCAGCATTAAGCACATGGAGATTTTACTCAAAATAATGTCGCAATCAAAATAAAAGATGAAGTTACGATGATATCATCACATAACGTCATGTTAGTAAAAATGTTACATTATCGATGATGTCAATGTCAACATAAAACATTGTTTGTATCTACAAATGTCATTTAAAGTTGTGCATATTTTCATTTTCAAATATTATGTTTTGCAAAAAAAAAATGATAATTGTCGTATTAAAATCAACTAATGCAAGGAATAATAACAAAAAAATCTAACAAATTAAATTCTATGGGTTTTTTTTTTCTAGATGAAGTATGAATACAAAAAGCAAGGGACAATAAATTGATAAAGCCTAAGATAACTTGAAGTCTTTCAAAAGTTTCTATGTGATGTGAACTTGTGAAGCCATCAAGAGTAGAGTTTCATTTTTGTTCCAAAACACTAGAACGCATATTCTAACAAGCCAAAGTATCTATCATATGATTTAAATTATGTGGCATGCATGCAAGTGACAAATTCCAATTGTTTTTTCTAGTGCTCTTATTTATGGAATCTTGAATGCATATTTTTACATGAAATACACAATTCTATTGCGAATAGGCAAATCATATGATGTACATGATTGCAATTAAGGTTGAGTTTGAAAAACTTTGTTGCATCTCCAACACCATGCCTGTCATATAAATGTGAGGAGTTGGAAAGTGTCGAGTAAAGAAATAAGAGATATTAATCATAGTTAACGTGGGTACAAATATCTCTTCTTTTTTTTTTATATATTTTTTTCATCCTGTAAGTTTAGGTTGTATCTGGTATGAGTTTTCATTTTTTTTTTTTTTCATTTTGAAAGAAAACAGAAAACATCCGTGAAAACATGTTTGTTAAAAAATTGAAAAATACTTTTTAAGAACATGTTTCTAAAAATAAGTTTAATTTTAAAAATAAAAAATTATTATTTTTTATTTCCGATTCATTTGAAAGTGTACACTATTTTATTTATTAAATCATAAATTAGTTAAACCAACCAAAAAAATACTTTTCAAAATTCCATCTTAAATTTTTATTTTTATAGTATGTCTAAAATAACTGAAAAACTTAGATTATTTTAATAAAAATTATTTGAAAATAATTAATTTTATTTGGATACAATAAAAAAAATTTACTTTTATAGGATAAAAGAGTGTAAAGAATAAAAAGAAAAAAATTATAAAAAATTATAAATTTTCATATTAAAATTATGAATAACAATTTATTTTTGTCTTAAAAATACTTTTTGCAAATGTAAGCTATTTTTGCAAATAATTTTTTTTTAAAACAGCTCACATTAGGTTAAAAAAACTTAAATTAAAGAACTTAATGGGTTTTAAGTGAGAACAGTTTTTAAACGAGAACAACCTTTTAAACGAGAATAATGAAAAAAAACAATAATAACCCTAAGATTGAAATTAAAAATAATAATCAGATTAAAACCTCAATTTTAAGTACATCACCATGAGATCTTATTCCTTCCTCTCTCTCAATTAGTTTTTTTTTTTTCTTTGCATTTTTTTCCAACAGTACAAGCATATAAGCAAAACATCGCCCTCATCACCATGACTAACGCCATCGCCGCTACCACTGCCACCACCACCAACATATTTACTATTACCGTTTTTACCATCGCTAGGACTACTGTCGTTGCCACTATTATGATCGTTGTTCCCGTTGTTATCACCACCACCATCGTTATCGACGGTGGTGACGGCAAAAATAACAGGGATAACAAACATGATGGTGACACGATGGTGGTCCTAACGGTGGTAAGAACGACAGTAGTAACTATGTTGGTGATGGTGGTAGTGGTGATGGCGACGGCAGTGGTCATGGTGATAAGGGCAATGTTTTACCTACGTGTTTGTGTTGTTGAAAAAAAAAAAATACAAAAAAAAAAAAAAACTAATTAAGAGGAAGGATAAAATCTCATGTTAATGTACTTAAAATTGAAGTTTTAATATGATACGTTTATTATATTTAATTTTAATCGAAAGGTTATTATTGTTTGTTTTTATTATTCTTATTTAAAAATTGCTCTCTTAATGTACTCCATCATATTCTTAAATTTTTATTTATTTTTTCATTAGTCTTTCTCTCTCTCATAGCATAGCATGACTGACGCGATAATAACGGTATTGTGATATTATTGTTGATGTAAAATTATTAATTAATATAAGTTTAAATGTCACTTTTCATTATGTTTTAATTTTTTTAGCTTGATGTTTTATATTTTAAAAATTTTAATTTGTTATTTTATATTTTAGAAATGAGTTAAAATAGTTATTTTAAAAATAAATATAATTTTTAATTTTGTGATACGATTTTGAATTATTTTTTAATTAATTCAAGACATAAAATTATTTCATAAATTTCATTACATAAAAATTATGAAATTCAACTAATATTTGAATAAAAAAAATGATAAATATAATATAAATTTCATACAAAATATATTTAATGAATAATTGAATTAATAAAAAATATTTTTTTTAATTGTTCATAAGACTTATTTTTTTATATGATTTTTATTATATTTAACTCATTTTAATTCGTATATCAGTTGAATTCTAAAATTTTCATGTGATTCTAATAAAATAATTTTATATCTCAAATTAAAAGTAAACATTATTTTAAAATAATTATTTTAATTCATTTTAAACCATAAAAAACACAATTGAAACTTTTTAAATATAAAATACGAAATTAAACAAAAATTAAAACATAAAAAAAAGTAACATTTAACCTTAATAGCGTCATACAGAGTTTTTTTTTTTATGATAACAGACGGCTTGTAACAAAATGGAACAAATGTCCATTTACGTAAACTTAAATTCTAAAAATAAACCTAGATGGACCTTTTTTTAAGAAAAATGCCAACTAGGACCAATTTATTTATTTGAACCAATAAATAATTAACTGATGGCTGTGTCCAAAAAAAAAATTAAAGTATTTTTTGACTACTTTACTATTATGATACTAATTTTAGTTAGATGAAATTATAATTGAATGGAGCAGAAAGCCAGAAACAGTCAAAGAAGGAGGATGGGATTGTCATAAACTCACAATGATATCATGCGGAGTAGAAGTCTGGAACTTAGTGGTTGTATCATGCCTGAATATCAAAGTCCTAATGTTAAAAAAATAGAGTCGCAGTTAAATAAAATAAAATAAATAAATACTACAACATAACATGTATCTAAATATATTTTATGTTAATAATTATTTTAAAGTAGTAATATATAACGTGATTAATTTATCATATAAAAAGGAATAATAAAAATATTCTTAATTAGAATAAAAATGTAATGATATATCATATATTTAAATGAAGTAGGTTTTGTAGTGTATAATTAACAGTGAGCGGCGTACGCAGAATAAAAAAACGAAAGCATCATGAGGTAATGTTAATATATAGAGACAGGTGACGCAAGAATGTCGACACCATAGCGCTAAGTGAATCGCAAAAAGTCGCATCCACCTCTTACTCTCTTACCCTTCTCTCTTTGATATGACGACACTCTTGTTGTTTATTTCGCGAACACGCTTCTTCTACATTGATGCCCTGCGCAGCTTCATCCACCTCTCCATTCTCTTCACTCTCTTTTTCTTCTTTCTTTATTTATACTACTATTATTCAATTCCACTTTCTCTCAAGCCTCCTCCTCACTCCCATGATTTTTATCGAGGTTCGTTTTTTCTTCTCTTTCCTCTGTTCTTGTTCTTTCTTTATTCCTATTTTTCATGACGATTAATTCTTCTTTTAGGATCTCTGGCCACTGCTCCAGCAACTCGTTGGAAAAATTTCTTTCTTCTCATCAGGTAATTAATGATGCTCTACACACAAACACACACACCCTGATTGCAAGTTCTAATCGATTATTTTCTAAACTCTTGAGACGCTGTTTTTGTTTGATTCCCAATTATTAGATAATTCGTCCTTCTTCCAAAACCTTGGGGAATCGATGACGAACTCAAGCTGCGGAGGCGCGGAGTTGGAGCTATGCCGAGATGAATCAGCCGCATTGGTTCTGAAGTTTGTGGCCATTGCCTCCATTCTCCTCTCCGGCATGGCCGGAATCGCCATCCCGCTCATTGGAAAACACCGCCGCTTCCTCCGCACCGACGGAAACCTCTTCGTGGCGGCCAAGGCCTTCGCCGCCGGGGTGATTCTCGCGACCGGATTCGTCCACATGCTCTCCGACGCAACCGAAGCGCTTAACCACCCGTGCTTGCCGTCGTTCCCGTGGTCGAAGTTTCCCTTCACGGGATTCTTCGCCATGCTGGCCGCGCTCTTCACGCTCCTTCTCGATTTCCTGGGAACGCAGTACTACGAGCGCAAGCAAGGGCTGAATCGCTCCGTGGAAGAGCAAGTACGGGTCGGGTCATCCGAACCCGGAACGAAGGTGTTTGGAGAAGAAGAAAGCGGCGGAATGCACATCGTGGGGATGCATGCACATGCGGCGCATCATAGACATAACCATGATCATGGCAATGATTCATGTGATGGCACTGGGAACGTGAAGGAACATGCCCACGGACACGGACACGGACACGGCCACTCCCATATTGAAGAAACTGATGTTCGACACGTGGTCGTTTCTCAGGTGTTGGAGCTTGGGATTGTATCACATTCGGTTATAATAGGGTTGTCCCTGGGGATATCTCAAAGTCCTTGTACAATAAGGCCTTTAATTGCGGCGTTATCGTTTCATCAGTTTTTTGAAGGGTTTGCGCTAGGAGGGTGCATTTCCCAAGCGCAGTTCAAAGCCTCATCGGCATCCATAATGGCTTGTTTTTTTGCACTGACTACACCGCTGGGTGTTGGGATTGGAACCGCGATATCTTCGGGGTTTAACCCTTACAGTCCAGGTGCACTCATAACCGAAGGCATCTTGGATTCGTTGTCGTCGGGAATACTGGTGTATATGGCATTGGTAGATTTGATAGCTGCGGATTTTCTAAGCAAGAGGATGAGTTGTAACTTTAGGCTTCAGATAGCGTCTTACTGCATGCTTTTCCTTGGGGCTGGATTGATGTCTTCGCTCGCAATTTGGGCCTGAATCATGCTGTAGACTTGTCATTACTGCATTCTTCAATATTTTATTTTATATCTGTTTTTTCTTTTTAATTCTCTCTTCCAACACTTTATATTTTAGACCTTAATTACTTCCAACTATTGAATTTAACTTTTTCTAACCAGAAGAACGCTGACGATAATTTTCAAATTTAAGACCAGGCCAGAGTTATAATTATTGGATTGTCCCAAAGAACTTATGTCAAAACCAGTAATAGACTTAAATCACAATACAAAACCATTGACGCAGGATTTGTGGATTTGTGATGCAACATTGCCCAGAGATCTGCATGCAAGCCCTTGTCTTTTTTTTTTACCAAAAAATGTGAATAGTTATTATATTAGGTTAATAGGAATATTTGAATTCAAAATCCCTTTAATTATCATTATGTTTTTTCCCGACAATTAAACCACCTTATAATTCCCTACAATAAGTCATGTCTCTTACCAGTCATTTTGAAAGCCTTGCAAACAATTTTAGATACAAACAATCAAATACAATGCTCAACTAGAGAGTAAATATCCTAAAAACCGCAACAATAATATGATGTCATGCAATTAATCATTAATTAGATTATTAGATAAACATGTATGTGCATACCCTGAGAGAGTAAAAGACGAGTGCATGATAGATCAAATAAAATTCAAAGGTAATTGCAATTTCCTTTATTTATATATTATTTAGATGAGAAATTTTGACCATATTTAATGGGAGATTTTTAGGTTAAGAATTCTTCTTCTAACAACTTTAGTAGAGAATTCCTAATTTTTTATGGAAAATAATTTTTTGTTTAAAAACTTTTAAGAACCTTCTCATTTAAAAAAAAAAATTAATAACTAAAATAAATTTTGACCTATTAAATTTAAAAATATTTTTCCATTACAAAACCCACAAATATAAAGTTTAAAATCTAAATTGAATTTTATCACTAAAATAATTTAAGAAGTGGCTTCTCTTGACTTATATGACATTGTAGGTCCCAAAAAATATAGCTTAAGACAAGGCCACCAGCAACATTTGCACTGCTAAGGTAATACTCTGGGTTCCCCATCCTGGTTTGGTTTGATCAAATTTTAGTTTGGAAAAATATAAACCAGCACCCCTTTTTGGGGTGTACTGGAGTCTGGAGGAAGAAAAAAGAAAATTTAAAAAGAGAAAGTTGTTGGAATATGATTACTGATATAATGACAGAGAAAAAAAATAATGTAAATGCATAACCTAATGGGAAAGAAAAAGAGAAAGATGAGAAGGAAATAAGATAGACACGACCAAGGACAGTTAAGAACCTGCCTAAAAAAACCAAGTCCAAGCTTTGAATTTAATGTCGATCGTTCCCGCACTTCACAAGTTCCACATAGCTGCTATAGCTTGATTTCAGCGTCTGTTCCCCAGCCATGTATCTCGTCAAAACACAATTTTCTTCCCATTCGCCTCTTTCCAAACGATATTAATTTCAGTCCAACCAACCCATCGGCTCACAATCCCCACATACCTTACCTAAGCCACTCCACCATATGCATGGTTGCACACTTGCACTGTCAATGCAGTGTAATTAAACTCATAACATAGCCTAATTCATTTTTTTTCCTGCCAGTTGAATTTAAATAAGAAAACAAAAGTTGTTACCTGAACAAAGATTCCTTTCTGTAAAAAAAAAGTATAGATTCCAACACATCTTTTAATATGGATATAGACAAGATTGCTCTAATGCGTACCCAAATCTTACTAACTCCTAAAATAAACGTATGATATATTAACAAAATTCTTAAAATAATACAGTATCAATCATAGAGCGAGACTGAGAGAGATGGTGTGTAAACTGGTGTTGGAATATGGACAATATCCCGACCTTGTACATCACCTCAATTCTTAATTTGTGCTATAAAATTCAGCCTTCCTTTTCAAGCTTTTCGATCGAACAGAAAATACTTTCACAAGTAAATAGTAAAAAATAAATAAATTAATGTATCACCAAACGTCTTAACATCTATTTAAAATCATATTAATTATTATTTTTTTAACATTATGTTATATAATTCAATATTAATTGATATAAATACGCACTTAGATTATTTTTTTATTACCAATTAGTCGTTCAGTTCAGTGGCAGGAAAATATATATACACATAAATTTGAAGTCAGAAAAAGTACAGCATGCTGATCACGAGAAATCAAATATGACTCATGTTGTATTGGTCAGCTTAAAAGGCGTGCAGAGCATGCATCCAATGGCGTGGGAGTTGCAAGTTTGAGTTCTAAATCTGGGACCGCCCTCTGAACAATGCCAGTATTAGTTGAACTTGAATGAGGATGCGAAAGCCACTGCATGTGAAACAAAATTTCGATATAAAATCTGGTAAAAAAGTATTAATGTTTGTGCATGTAATTAACTAAAAATGTTTTAGTAATATATATTAACGCACAGTATTATTATTATTATTATCGAAAAGGCTGGAACGGTGGTGTTTTGATCTTTTATTGAAACTATTCTGAGATTGACGCATAAAATATTTTTGTGCATGACTAGCCACTTGAATGGGTGTTCTTGTTGTCACAAAACTTTTAGATATGCCTCTCCAGTTTCCCTTCCCCAGCTTCTCAAGCCCTATCAGAAATATTCGATGCTCCTCCTCTGTCCACGCCAAACCTGACCATAATGATAAACAACCAACATAAAAAACAAAACAAAAAAGTGGCCAAAGTTACTAGCTAGTATATATGAACTATAATTTGTAGCTAGCTGTAGCCTATAGCTAGCCTTTGCATATATATCCAAGTGTCTAGTCATGCACAGAATATTTAAATCTTCATGTCACATATAATAGTATTATTAATAATTATTCCTTGTAATTTAAAAAATTTAAATACATGTTACATAAAATTAGTGATAGTCTGCTATGCTAAAGACACCCAAAATTTAATGGAATCCATAACAGATATAAGAAAATATGAAGTGAGAAAAATATATAACCTTTGTTTGTGTCTTGAATTGTTGATATGAGGCTATTGGCATTGAGTAAGTAACTATCTGAATAATTTTCATCTGCAGAAAGCAGGGAAGGTGAGGAAAAGGAGGGTACAGAGGAATTAGAGGCCCATGAAGAAGACAACAAGTAGTTGGTGCTGTAACTTCTTTTCATGGCAGAATTATATGAAGAAGAAACACCTGCTAGTGCAAGTTGCACTCCGAAGAGCTTTAGTTGTCCTTGACTGAGAGTAGTACTTTTACAAGTCCTTGCATTGTGACCTAAGTTACCACAATATGAACATTTCCTTGCTATTCCCATTTCGATCGATCTCAAAGAATATGCCTCGCTCGCATATATTACTTACTAACCCACCCACACAATGCCATATATATATATATAGAAAGGCATAGAAATCGTACATTTAATTTGTATTGTGCGGTCTTTGGTGGCGCTATGGTTGACGTGCAAAGTGGAAGTAAAAAGGTGCGTTGGAGTAAAAAAATGTGGAATTAGAGAACATAGTTTTTCGTGGGGACTACCTTTCGAACCCAAGGTTTTGCAGTTGAATCCAAAAACAGAAAGAAACCCAAGTTCTCTCTTTCAACCGTAATTGGACAAACTTAATTATAAAATGCTTATCCTTAATTAATACTACAACATAATCAAGCTTTTCTTTTCAAGTGGCACATTAGGCATGCGGGGATCAAGAGAATTATTCTTCATTTTATGCCTGCACTACATCACCCATCAGCTCAGAACAGTAATTAACAAACTCCGTACGTTAAAATACAAACAATTATATTCCTTTTTAACTACTATTTCTCACGTACGTATTTATAGTACCATATATTATCTTTCAAATTAGTTTCTAAGACTAAAAAAACCCAAAATAGTATATAGAATATTGTCAAATAAGTTTTTAAACTTAACTTCATTTCTATGAAACAGTCTCATTTTTATTTTCATTTCTCTGAACCGTACACGATGTTAAGGACTCAAAAGGCAGGTGTTTTCTTTGGGCGTTTGCTAAATACACTGTCAATTAGTCAAGTTGAGTTGAGGGGATTTATAATCTAATTAACGGGCCAGCCCATTCATATTTCGTACATCCCGGCCCGCCCTTTCGACACTGATAAGTAAGGTAATCTATGATCAGTAGATTTCTCAATTTTTATCATCATGTAATACTACTAGTATAAAACAAACCTTATTATTAATTGTAGCAACCAACAAACACACACATGTTACATTACATAACATAATGTTGGTGGTCCAGTTTAGTTGAGTTGAGTTGAGGGTGAGAGTTTGTTAAAGAGTTCACATGAACCGCGTATCTCCACTTCACCCTTTTCCTCTTCCTTTTCAACGTCACTTTTTTCTCCTCTCCGATCGACCTCTGTCTCATCTCGTCTCACCTTCAATTTTGCACTCCCATCCACTCTTTCTTTATTCATTCATTACTAACTAATTATTTCCTGCCCCAAGTGATTAATTATGCTGTTAGTGTTTCTAGTTAATATTTAATGCAATGTTTTTTAACAAGTAGTACTAGCTAGTTTAAGTTACTTGGCAACAAATTCAAATTAATTCATCGTTTCGTAACATTCTTCACTTATCAACAAACTAATGGGCGTAGGTGCCATTCAATATTTTATTTTATATGTTGAAAATGACTCACAAAATTATTAGTTTAACCTTATTAAAAGACTTCAAAATGTTAGTAAGACTTTTTAAGGTCAAAATTTGTTAAAAATGAAGAAAAAAATGTAAAGGGCATATCTGTCTAAAAGAAAAGAGTGATGGTACGTAAGTATGTACCCTGAGAGAAAGATAAATAAGAGTCACATCAGGAAGCGTGTTGTTTGATTTGATGTTCACTATTCATCTCATCATCTCATATTCTCATCTCCATGTATCGTATGAACACCAACACGAACCTTTTCTCCCTTCAATATTAGCCTCTTCCAACTAGAAAGAACGAAAGAAAGAAAGAAATGATGACGATGATGGGTTGTTCAGAAGAAGCATATGATCCTGTGCTGCTGGGTATAACCCCAGAGGAATTCGCGGAACTAGAAAGCATCATCAACACCGACCACAAGTTCGAGGCTTCCCCTGAGATCTGCAGCTCCATCATAGCGCAGCGCATCGACGCACCGGCGCAAACGGTCTGGCCCCTGATTCGAAGCTTCGAGAACCCGCAGAAGTACAAGCACTTCGTGAAGAGCTGCAACATGCGCTCCGGCGACGGCGGCGTCGGCAGCATCCGCGAGGTCACCGTCGTGTCGGGGCTTCCCGCCTCCACCAGCACCGAGCGCCTCGAGATTCTGGACGACGAGAAACACCTCCTCAGCTTCAGCGTCGTCGGCGGCGAGCACAGGCTCCACAACTACCGCTCCGTCACCTCCGTCAACGAGTTCAAGAGGGACAACGGTAAGGCTTACACCATTGTGTTGGAATCTTACGTTGTCGACATTCCCGAAGGTAACACCGGTGTCGATACTAAGATGTTTGTCGACACTGTCGTCAAACTTAACCTTCAGAAACTCGGAGAGGTCGCTATGGCTGCTTAATTTTTTTATTTATTATTCATTTGTTCCTCATCACTGCAACCTTCTCTTAATTAATTAGTCTTGTTTTGCTTCATGCATGCATGCTTTGCTTGCAACCTCCATCTTCATTTTCATTGTTAAGTTAAATAATCTTAATTACAACTTACGATTAATGGATATATTTTTATAGAATAATTAATTATTAGTTTTCATGCCTCGTACATTGAATTGGCTAGGCTCCAACAATATTGATTTTGAATGTACGTGTAAGTCAAATGGTTAGTTAATCTTTTCCAGTTTATAATTGTTACTTACACCCTATTCTTTAATAGAATTAGCATCTAATTAATGAATTACACTTCCGACTTTTCATTATTGTTATGGTATATTCTCCGAATTATCTTGTTTTAATTTGGTATTCCGGTCAGTGGTTTAGAAACTAAAATAGAACATGGCATAGAAGGAAAGAAGAATAGATTGCGTTTAAGAAAAGGTTAGGTATTTAATTTTAAGATGACGATGAAGAAGTAGAAGAAGAATGTTAGTGATCATTAATAGTCATGGTTGAGATATTTGACAATTGCCATTACTTGGAAATATGATTTAACATTTGCGTGTATGTTATTGGGGATGGATTGCATTGCAACTTGGAGTTTGTTTAGAGCTTTCGTGTACTCAAGTATCAAACAAGAATTATCCAATAAGTATAGCTCATTTAGTAAGTGTGTAATTAATTAGGGACATAGGCAAAAGCATGAAAGAGTTTGGACCTTACACTTAGTCGGTTGTTCATGGGTTAAGTTGGTTGGGGGCGGGTTCGGAAAAATTATGTTTTTGTGTAATCTTATTTCTAAATCCAATTCAAACCAATTTAATGAGTTAAATTAGGTTTGGTTGCAATCTTTTATATATATAAATTTGTAGATTTTATTATTTTTTTAAATAAAAATAATTTTCAATTACAAATGCCCACAAAATAAGTAAATCATGATGATAATAATAAAACTTTCAACTTTAATTCATCCAATCAAGTTCAAAATAAAATTGTTATAAATCTTAATGAGAATGAGAGTAAATCTAAATGAGAGTGATCGAACGAGTGAGTATTAAGTTAGAGTAAGATTGTTTCTATTTTTGATTTTTTGTTTTTATTAATATTATTATTATTATTGATTATTATATATAGTTTGGATTTAATTGAGTTACAAGTTTCTATAACATAATTCATTACTCAATTCACAGGTTATCGAATCATGATTCAAATACCCTTTCAACTCAATCCAAAGATTTGAGTCAATTTGGTTTCACCAATTATCAATATTTGTAAACATCTATACACTTACTTCTAATAAGAAACATAATTATACAAGTATTTCAACAAATATTAAAAAAACAAATTAAGAAACATTTCATATATTTCAAGAGAAAATAGGTTATTCATGGTAAATGTAAAATAATTTTATAATGTTTTTTTTTATTTTTATGAAAAATATTTTAAAAATTATATCAATAATAATTTATAATTAAATGATTTTGTAATTCTGTAGGCGTGCATGACTATTAAAGCTCATGTTTTATTATATGTTTCAAATTAATTACAAATGTAAATATTAAACATTTTATTATATTATATATAGAATAAATATTTAATTTGCGCTGTAAAAAAAATAAATTAATTTGTACTTTTTTCTCTTAATCACCACCAATATTTACCTTATTTTAAGAACAAGAAAAACAAATTGGTGATTGGAAGATAAAGGTAACAAACAGGTAGTTTAGGTTAAAACCTCTTCGTGCGGTCCATACGCTAACCCTGAATTCAACGGCAAAAACAAAAAGTTACAAAATCTTGTGATGATCGCTTGTGACCAAACCTTGAGGAACATGTGACTATGAAGGTTCATCCGCGTAAAACCTGCATCGCTAAATTATTTATTTAAAAGTTCACAAAATTATTATTTTTTATTGTTCGAGGGGCATAAATAAATTTCATTAATGAAATTAATACTTTTTGTAATTTTTATGAAAGATTTGAATTGCTGTATTTTCTTTGATCCAAAGGAACTATTAAGTATGAATTCCATTCAGTTCATCAACTTGTTTTTCAGTAAAGGGGAGTAAGAATAGCAAAGCCTTTTAACATTGGCAAGGGAACTCGTACTTGGGCCATTTCCTTGGGTTGGAATAGCATTGGACATGAAGCAAAATCAGGCCCATGATCTGTGACCCTAGTTGTTAAGCTGAATTAAAGCTTATTAATAATAGGTGGACCCAGTGGCAAGAGGCGAAGGCCCACATTGTAGATATGGCCTTGTCAATTTGTGAAGAGTGGGTAGCATTATGACACACAACACAGTGGCCGAATTGATGGCATTTTAATATAAAGAGTTAAAGAGAGCTCATATATCATATATGACCTTTGTATTCACTACTTAATGAACCATGTGACTATTCTGCACTGCTCGCTCGCCTCCAATCAAGTAACCAATAACATAGTTTACCAGAACAACCAAAAGAGGAAATAAAAAACAAATAAATAACTGTATGACACGTGCACAGTCTTTCTCTTTTACATTCACATGATAATAAATGTGTAACAGAAAAAAGAAAAACAATTTTAATCTCTGTTTTGGTTCATTTACAACTTTAAAGACATTTTTGTCATCAATTTAAAAAAAAAAATTGACAATTTTAATCTCTTATTTTAAAAAAAAAATATTTCGTCAACTTATTTTAAAAAATCGCCTCGTAATGTTGATTTAATTCTCAATTGAATGTATTAAATTATTTATTCATGTTACCTTAAATAAGTATGTTATCTTAAAATACTTATTAAAAAAACAGTAAAAGAAACATGTAATATTGCATTTAATTATTCTTTAAGAAATTGAAAGCATTTATTGCATAGTGATAGGATTTAAGAAAAAAAAAATCACCTGTTGAAGACTCACTCTTTCAGCAAACATATTTTTTTATATTATTAAATGGAGTTGACATAATAGTTAAAACCCATTCAATTATGTGTGTCCCACAAAATCACAAATTTTATACTGTATGATAGTAAAAGCGTGACAAAATATATATTTTTAACCAACAAAAAAAGATACAGTACACACACATCTAGTGTAGTGGCACTGTTTGCATTTGCACAATGAATATAGAGTTTGTGAATTGGTAGTTATGGTAATTACCCGATATACAAAGTTATAATTCTGTATGAAGTCATAGATTTGGTCATGCAATGCAACCAAATCCATCAGCAGCAACAATAAACAAAAAGTTGACACCAGGTTCCGTAGTATAATCCACTTAATATTCATCGGTATTGGTAATAGCAGCAACAATAAATTGATGAAGAGATGTAGTCATGTAGGTATAGGAATGATCATCTCATCCTATAAAAAATTGTCGTCATTAGTTTGCTTACATCAC
The DNA here is from genome assembly GCA_014843725.1 of Amphicarpaea edgeworthii. NCBI lineage: Eukaryota > Viridiplantae > Streptophyta > Magnoliopsida > Fabales > Fabaceae > Amphicarpaea > Amphicarpaea edgeworthii. The sequence goes on along the minus strand of CM026322.1, from coordinate 21,035,005 downwards.
CCTTGAATGAATGAATGAAAATGAAAATGAATCTCCTTCTGTTGTGTCTGGCCACTGGCCACCACCACAAAGAAAAAAGAAAGGACACTGCTATAAGGCTATAACAGTGTTTCCCTTTTTCTGTCCCTCTCATTTTTCATTTGCCTTGTGCGTTTAGTTGTTACATTCTGAAGGGAAAGCTTGCAAACTTATTTCTTTATTTACTCTCCTTTGAGTCCTTTCTCGTCACTTGGTTTTAAAATAGCTAAAAAGCAAACGGCTTTCTCTGAAAATGTTTCTGAGGGTACCTGCCATGAACAGAAGTTTGAACAGAGAGAATCCAGATATTTTGATTATGATGATTGCAGAGAAACAGATATTAAGGGGTCTTCAGGATCAGAGAGAGAGAGGCAAAATATGGGCCCAGTAAAGCCTGCAACACAAATGAGTGCCACTGCACCAAACACTTACCTCTCCTCTCTTTTCTTGTTTTACTCTTTTCTGCATCTTTCACCTTTTCCTCTTAATTTAAGGCTTTTTTTTTATTTATTATTTTTTCCCTTCAACTACAACACTGGCGCATCCTCCCACTATACTCCCTTTTGTTTCTCATTTTCACTTGGACTTTAAACAAAACACTTTCTTCCTTTTCTACTTCTTCATGTCTTTAATGTGCAAAAACAAGACTAGATAACATTATTTGACAAATGAGGATATCTTCTTGATGGGGTCTGAGAAAATGAAACTCGTGTTTTGGAGTTGGGATGCTTGAAGAAAAAGATATTATGTTTCTCTTCATCCAAAAGAAACCAACCCAACTTTTATCTTGCATGGTGTAAGTAAGCAAGTTTGAATGCCTTGGCTTCTTTTCCTTGTTTTTAAACAATAGCATTGTTATTTCCCACTGTGGTTCTTTTTCATTTTCCTTCTACATTCCTGTAGGTTCTCGATGGACAACAACATTATCTAGGCAAGGAGTTGTTACATGCTAAGAAGATTTCTGGTTTGACAAGAAAAGTCCCGGGTGATGGATTACTCCTTTGCTTTGCAGATTAAGTCAAGGTTGGTTGATACTTGAATTCATTTGTCAGTTAGTACTTAGTATCATCTATTTTGAATTTTGAAAGGAAGCTCAATTAAGTCACATGCTGCATAATTATTTATTTATCCATTTGCTCCCTTTCTCCTTCCAATTTTCTTTTCTAGTTTAAGGTGGGAATGTTTCTTGTTATGTAGGTCTATTTACCGCTCTTAAGTAAAGCTTTTCTGGAAGAGAAGACCACTGCAAAATCAAGAGCCTCTTGTTCCATTTACTGATTACTGCTTATGTTGATGGAGAGTGATATGTACACTGCTGCACTTGACATTTCTGGCCGAGATGCTGCAGTAATAGATGAAATTTCCCAACATTCCACCCCAAATGCTCTCATTCAATGCTATTCACTTGACCTTAACAACCAATCCCATATCATAAACGGAATTTCAATGCTTTCTGGAGAGCAATGTGAACCTATAAATAATGTCCATGTCCATGCTAATGCTTGCTTCATTAATCCTTCAATTATTTCTGACTCTAGTCCATTAGTTACATCACAAGGAAAGACTATTGTGGGAGATGCCTCAAATCCCATGGAGAACACTGATCTTCAAGAACATTTAGTTGGAGGAATGCCAATTACTCCATCTTCCCTTGCTGCCATTCTTGCTGCAAGAATTGGTCTTGAAGATAATTTAGAGAATTCATCAGCCTTGCCTCCCTCCCTCTGCTCAATGGGGGCACTGGGGGCATTCTTCAACAATTTGCAAGGTACTTCAAATTCAAACCCTTTTGAGGACTGTGGTGGTTACAATGAAGTTCCTAGTAACAAGTGGAATGCTAACAAGTTTTTTTCTAAAGCTCCAGAGATTGATGGAACTGTGTGTCAGCCTTATTCTTCTGTAGCAAATCTTGATCCAAATGAATGGACATCAACAAATCTTGCAAACAATATGGCCAATTATGCTTACCATTCCTCTAGCTTTAGTAAAAAACTTTCTCTGAGTCTTGCAACATCTACAACCGCAGGACAGTGCTCCGAAGTGAGTTGCTCTAACAATAATGTGACCCCATGCATGAATGGGACCATGTCAGGCTTGGAGCGAGCCTCCTGCAGCAGTAATAGGGAACTTTCTATGAATTTGGGTGGTAATAAATATGTACATTTTACACCAGAAGTACTGGAATCGAGATATCTCGTTGGGATTCAAGAGATACTTGCTCAAATTGCAAGATATTCATTTGAAAATCTAGGTGCTGGTAATAGAGCAGGTGGAAACAAGTCAAGTTCAGCTTTCCCACCCAAGAGAAAGATACTGATAGATCACAATGCAAATAATTCTATGTATGAGTCTCCATTGCCAAGGCATGCTGCTGAATCAAAGAAATCCCAACTCTTGACACTTCTACAGCTGGTATGAATTTTGATGCTACTACATCTTAAATTAATTACTTCATTTGGTGTTCATATAAATCATGGTAATCATGTACAAGAATCATGTTAGCTTTGCATTTCACTTTTCATATTCAAATGCATGGATGGAAAATAAATTGGTAAAATTGGTTTATCTAATGCGAGACTTTTAGTTCTTACTCACACTTGTACTCTTAACAATTAGTAATCTCTCTCTTTTTTTTTTACATAGGTAGATACTCGATATAGCCAGTGTTTGGATGAGATACATACTGTTGTATCTGCATTCCACGCTGCTACAGAGCTGGACCCGCAAATACATGCACATTTTGCTCTTCAAACCATCTCTGTCCTTTACAAGGACCTACGAGAGAGGATCAGCAGTTATATTCTAGCCATGGGATCAAATTTCAACAACTCGTCGTGCTCCGAAGATAATAATGAATGGTCCGTTGAAACTTCATTCCTTCAAAAGCAATGGGCTCTCCAGCAGTTGAAAAGAAAAGATCAGTTGTGGAGGCCCCAAAGAGGCTTGCCAGAAAGATCCGTCTCGGTTCTACGTGCTTGGATGTTTCAGAATTTCCTGCATCCGTGAGTTTCAATCAGTTTACATGAATTGAATTTGGAGATATATAATTTATTGTTTAATGATGGATTTTCAGGTATCCTAAAGATGCAGAGAAGCATTTACTTGCAGTAAAAAGTGGGTTAACGAGAAGCCAGGTACTAGTCTTGTTGTTTGTTACTTGGTTTTTAAAGAGGAACAATCTTGATTGTGTCTTCAACCTCACCCAGGTATCCAATTGGTTTATAAATGCTCGTGTTCGGCTGTGGAAACCTATGATTGAAGAGATGTATGCTGAAATGAATAAAAGAAAGGCTTGTCGAAATGAAGAAGGAATGCAGGGCAACCACGGAAACAGGATAACCATGACCAATCAAAGGTTTAATCACTGTTAACTATATCTGGACCCTTTTCTTAGTTTAAATAGAAACACAGCTGAAGCCGAAGTCGTTTGTGCATAATGCTTTTGCATGCATGGTTGGATATATTAGTCATTAAAAAAAGAGTAGAATCTCAGTAAATAACACGGCATTTATTTGACTGTCCATACCAAGTACCAACTCATTAGCTTTATTTCCTTTTCTTTTATTGCGATGCTGTCGTATAATAGCAACATTGCAGAAACATGATTACGTAAACTTTTTAGGTTTTAACGAAAGAAAAAAAAATCCAAAATTGTTCATTATTTCATGAACCCCGTGACGACAAATAAAGTAAACTATGAAAGTATCAGCAGGGTGCAGGGAGATGGTATCTGCATTATGCTCACCGTGTTGGCTTTACAGTTGTAACAAGAACTTTATTTATTTATATATAATATTTATCCAAAAACAACTATTTCGAAGCTTTACCATTTATTTACCAACCATTCAGGCTCGCTAACTAAAGTCTATGATTACAAATGAAAGAATGACTATAGCTTAGCTGCTTTCAACTAAACTCTTCTCCTTTTTTCCTCTCTGTTTATTTCTTTCCTCGTCTCCCTCTATCTACAAGGTTATGACATCCCTCCCTTATATCAGATATTTGACAAAACAAAGAACTATAAACTTGTTCAACAATCAAAACAAAAAAGGGCGACAATCTTTATTCACCTACTACTACGACTGCTGCACTAAATCTCCACTGAAATTCGTGTCTTTATTGGTTTCAATTTCAAACCCATACTCTCTGGGGAGTAAAGCTCAGGAGAAATACAAGTGGGACTCAGGGGACTTCTTGGGCTGACACTCAACTTGGATGGCCTGTACAAGCCATATCCCATCAGAAAATATTCCATCGGTATTAACATGGCATGAGGCTGCTCTTCTGTTACCATTGATCCACAAGATTGAACCTGCACTTCCCCCAACAATACCTATTAAAAATCTACCTTATTTTTTTATTGATACACATTAGTCATTCTTATCACATTCATATGAACCTGAATTATTATCTTACACACCTCGACTAAGGCACTGAGTCGTCTGTCCAACTTGGATGTCATATGGAGAGCCTCGGCATGAAAAGGAGACATATCCCCAACAAAAATTAGTGAACGACACTGTAATTTTCTTAATCCTTCACTTATGTCATATCTCCTGCAAAATGCCAATACAAAGTTATGGGCACATTGCTGTTTCACAGTATATGTGGAACCTACAGCATATGCATTTGTGCATGAAAAGTGGTAAATTAAGAGCAACGAGTGCACATATAATTTACTTCTGACTGATGTTGAAACTCTAGCAATTATCTATATTTTTGCTACATAAATGGCATGGAGGTTTCAAGCAATAATTGATATCACGCAGAGAACTCCACTTCCAAACACCCCAGTGACCCCACCCCACCCCATATTATAGATAATCACTTTTGAATTGGAAGAAAACCATTACTTTTGAAGTGTCATCTTACCCATTAATTGCTTCAAGGAACCGCCACACATTCAAACTCTGCCTCTCATCCAATGACTGTTAGGAAATATTTAAAAGAGAGTCAGACTCAGACAAGGGTTCAGTTTCAAAGTACCAACTATTAGTTATAATAACCCACTCGACACATGGAAACGTGAAATAAATTGAGCTTACCCTTTGGCATGCTTGAACTATATCCGAGTCTGGCAAATAATCACTGCCTCGAACATCCTATCACCACCAATAAAATTGACTTACTCAACCTCACATACTGAAGGAAGTAGGGGGGAAATTCTATTTTGGAAGAAAAAGCATACCTTGCTAAAGTATCGCTTTAGCAATATTTCTTTTACCACTCCACACATGCCATAAAAGTAGAGTAAATTTGACATGACCTGCAATTGTTATTACAGTCTTTAGCAAAAGGTGATATGTATTTTCTTAAGGAGACAAAGTCTTTCAGGTTTGGAAAAAGAACCTTATTGTACAACCATTCAGTCCAAGATGGTGCTTTACATAAAGGAGAAACAAGTATCAAACCAAGAACACGATGTCTATACTTCATCTGTTATCAAAGTGAGAAAGATCCGTGAGATCCTATTATTTGAAACTCAGCCATTCAAGAATGATAAAAAGGAAAGGGAAAGTTCAACATATGTAAAGACTCACAGCAAATAAGGTCAGAATGTAAGCCCCAGCAGTTACTCCCATACACATGACAGCACTATGACTGCAAAGAAGAGGGGAAAGATATTAGATTGCCTTCTCAAGATCAAGGAGACACAACATCGGCTTCTAACTTCAATGCACAACAGAAGGAACTTTCAGTTGCAAATATTGCAAATTGAAAAATTGATCTAACAAGGATGGACGTACAGAATAAGACCCTTGTTTAGGAGTTCAAAAATTTCCGAACAGCTTAGCTTCTATTTTGAATACTTGTCATTCACTATTTCATCCATAAACTTGGTACTTGAGAAAAGTTCAAGCTTATAAAAGTTCAATAGTTAAGTTCCATTTCATATTTCATCCCATGATCTCTAAATCTTTCTACCATAGCCTAAATGGAAAGAAATTGCTGAGTAAGCTAGAACATGCTCACCCAAAATAGTTAAGAACTTCAGCTATTTGATCAGCTAAGTCGTCAGCAGAAAGAATTGGATCGTCTGGATCAATGACAGCAGCTCCCAACTGCAAAAACCCAAGAAAAAGTACAAAATGATAAGGAACCAGATACATCCAACAGAAAAAATATTTACAAATGAGGAGAGATAAGTAGCAAGTAACAGCATATTACAGTTTCAAGACATAAAGTTAGAGACCTCATGACCAGGTGGACTAATATGATATATGCAGAAATTGTGGAGCAGCAGTGAACAGGCTTCTGGACAAAATAATAACCCCTGAAAGCAGGAGACATCTGATGAAACCATATGCAGGAAAGCAAATGGTTAGATTGTTGGTTTGTAACCAAAACAAACAGTGTTAAAAAAGTCATAAAACATCATTTTATATTATGACATTCTCAGCATAAAACCTTTTCAGATAAAACTGGCTACATAAGCTGCAATAAGAGAAACTTAGCTGAACCATAATTCAATTACCCATAACTACCAATATTTCAAAATTCTAGCATTGAATCTACTTAAATGTAATGAGGCAGCGTTTTTCAACTTAATGATTAAAAAAAACATTTAAAGAGTTTAATGGCATACACCATCGTTTGATCACAACTTATGACTTTAACGATGTCTTACCATAAATAGCTGGTTATGAATTGTAACAGACAGACAGTGCATCAATCTTTTTATCTTTAAATGCCAGGTATTTTTTTGGTTTAAAAAAAACAAACTTTTGATTTTTTGGGAATATTATTATTATTATAATAAAAAAAAGGAAAATGCTAACTAGAACTACACTAGTAAAGTAACTAAAACCAAAAAGTATTAATACAAAATAAAACGTTAATTATATTAAAAACACAAAATCATTTCATAATTGGTTTTAAAGTAATTATAAGCATGTAGCAATAAAGTGAATTAAAATGACGTTAATCATGGCATAAGAGTAGTCATTAGCTAGAAGAATCGTATAGAAAAAGTAAAATCCAATTAACTTACAATTTAGAGCCAAATCAGGATACGTGATAAGCGCTGGCTTGTCCTGGTCCCCATACACAGCAACAGAGACACAACCATGACGAGTTCTTATAACATGTTCCTGCAAAAATATCTCGTTAGCCAGAAGAATAGACGACAAGAAAATCTAATACTATCTAATATGAGTATGAAAAAGCATCTCCTTTAATTCATGTTTACACAAGAAGAAAAGAAGGGGCAAAAATAAAGAAGTATTATTCTTTATTTAACCACATGTATGGTTTCAGAAGCGTGGGAATCCCCTGGTCCTTCGGAGTTGTCATTCACAGAGAAACAAAAAAAGAGGTTAACAAAAAGTGAAAATCTTTGTGCATGCGAAGAGGTTAAAAAACTATATTAATCCGCAGCTGCCAGAATGCTACCAGTGATAGAAAGTAAGAAAAATTCAAAAGCAGATCCCAATTACTTATTTAACTGGAATAATGTCTTGACTAACTCAAAAGGAAAAGCATTTACGCATTTAGAAGTGAATGAATGATTTATAACCAAAATGTCGTTTATGCTTAACCGAGGCGAGCAAGGAAGAAACATAAAAGAATGAAAGGAAAGTGAAAACGAGAATTGAGTTAAACCTCGGGAGGAGGAGAGATGGCTTCCATGTCCACCGACACTGAATCCGCCATTTCACTCTCAGTAGCGTTGAGAATGTGTTACTGCTACCACTCACACTCCATTCCTTTCTTTTCCTTGATTCTTGCTTTTATATATAGTTACTAGCAGTATGTGTCAAATTCTCACTCTCTCTCTCTTTCTCTTTGTCCATTCTGTGCTTGTCTCGCACGAGTCACCGACGCTCAACCCGTGCCAATTCAATTTAATACCAGCGCTACGCATTAACACTCTATTTCTTAACCCCACACTCTGGTTTGCTTAACCATAGTTCCCAAGCCGACACTTTTTCCTTCACATTTTTTTCTCCCTCCCTTTTTTTAAAATTTTAATTAATAATAAATAACACACATTTCTTTCATATTAAAATTGCTTGCCACTGTCCCCGTCGACATTGACATGGACCCGCTTTATATATATATATATATATATATATATATATATATATATATATATATTTTACCAATCGCTTATTTTGGTTTTGCTTTTATATATAGTTACTGCATTTAATGAATATATTTTTTTTTTTGGTTGAATAGGAAGATGTGGTAGGTAATACCTTAGCTACCACGTAAATTAAAATTTAACTATAAATATAAATTTTAAAAATGGAAGTTATTGCTTTGCCTTAATTACATAAACTAAAGCTGTTGACTTCTTAAAATAAAAAAACAATAAAAAAAAAAAAACACTATAACTATTGATACTTGATAGCCTTTTTCTCTAGCGATGGGACCTGGGAGTCCATTTTGGTGTAAGATTTCTAAATTTTCAAAAGCTTTTAATTTTCAATATATATATATATATTAATTATTAATTTAGTCTCTTTATTTATTTAAAATATTAATTAGGTTTTTTTATTTTCAAAAAGGCCCTTCTATATACCATTTTAAAATATCTTAATGTGCTAATATTTCTGGCAGAAATAATCACGTTGGGGTATTTTCCAAGTTTAAGGAATTAAATTGACATTTAAAAAATAAATAAAGATTTGATTAAAGCTTTCAAAAATATAAGAACTCAGTTAAATATTCCAAATAAATAAATAGATCAAAATAATAACTAAGCCTAAATATAGTAGCAGCTACGAACTAAGAAGAAGAATTTACTTCTTTTTTTCCAGTTAAAGATGATACCATCAGAGGTGTATTAAAATAGAAGACATTTATGTTCGCCAACAAAAAATGGAAGACATTTACAGGTGGTTTTTACTTTTTAGGATGTACTATAATGTAACCTTCCACTTAGGTTTTTTTAAAGGAGACGAGGCACTGGTGTAGTTCATGCTTTAGCTAGGGCAGCACCATCTTTATCTTGTATATATCCAATATTTTTATCATGTTCCCTCGTATCATGTACTCATGTGTTTGTGTTGCAGATTTGATGCCATTAATGGAAAGCCATAATCCCATTTATGTAAGAAAAAAAAATGTACTACAATGTTAATTAGTCCGCCGGTGGTTAAGGAATATGCCATATTTTATTAATTTACAATCTAATCCTTATAAAAATAAAATTTGTTGAATCGTAATATTAGCGTCGGGTTTAGCTTGCATGGAGTAAAAATCTGATATCAGGTTTCAGTGAGTTCGTTACCTATGATGTCACACACAACAGATACACTTTTGTATTTCTTTCCTAAAGTTTATTTGCATACATTTTTTTTTCATTAGCAAACGAATTAACCTAATGCATGTGGCCAGCACTGTTTCCTTGGCAGAATGGCATATTGTGTGATTTATTTGTTTGTCTGAGGAATAGCACAAGCCGTCATGAATAGCTTCAAGCGTTTCCATCGCAAAAGCCCAATTCTAATGACAGTAGCAGAGGGAGCAGCCACTAATTAAAGAGAATGACAACGAAACGAGTGTGCATTACTTGCATGCATAGGAGTGGTATATAGTGTTTTCCAAAGCATGCAAACATTGATATTTTAATCAGGGCCATTTATTTATTTATTCAAAATATTATATCTACGGTATGACTCCTTGTCCGTGTTAATGGTCCACGAATGCGCCAGAGATTCAGTGGTGCATTGTTAAGAGAAAACATTAATTAATAACGAGAAGTCCAAGTCGATCGAATCGCTCAAAATCAGCATGGTGCCGATCTCAGAGCAAGCAGATGCACCATGCAGGTTGCAAACTTCAATAAGCCATTACTTGGTTTGAGTTACTAACATTTATTATAACCCAATCCCGATGATATACTACTACGGTCTACGGTATTTCGTGGAAACATACACAACTTATTTGTGACTTCAAACTGTGGTTAAATCAAGAGTTCTGAATTTCTATTTCTTACAAAAATGTATGTTCATCAAGAATTCGAACTAGGAGATGATCGATAAAGAAAAATCAACGGAGTATAGTTTTTTCTATCTTTACATGTTTTTTTCTTTCATACATTGTAAATAAAATAAAAACCATAGACATGTAATGTTCATCGAGAACTTTAACCAGGAGATGATAAAAATAAAAAATAAAAAAAATCAACGGAGTGTAGCTTTATTATTTATTTCCTATAGTAGAAAATGTTAAAATTAAAATAAAAACAAAGTGAAAAGTCACCGTACTTTTATTCCCGCACGTGGTTGAAAACTAGAATCAGCCATGAAATATGCGATTGAAGTGGACAAACTACAAACTACAAAGCACTCCGTGAATGACCATACTATTGACGAGGGAATGTAAAAACATGTCATTGGGCCTTTACCTCGCTCAAAAAGAATTGGGCCTTTTAGAACCTGTTCCATTTGGTTCTTCTTCATTGTCAACACCTACGTAATTGAAAAAGAGATTGAGTTCCTATGCTTGACATTATAGTAGAAGGTGTGGAGGAATGAGTGAATGACATTGAGCGAAAATGTTTTATGGGACTGTAGAGGGTGAATTTCAAGATGACGATGTTTAGGGTGTCCTGCTTTTGGTGTCTCTTTCTCTTAACAAAGCTATACAACCCATACTTTTGTTTCCATAAAGTAACTTTGAAAGAGTTATAACTTCTGAAGAGTAGTTTCTAGAAAAATTATAACACTTCATAAATATAGTTTATGAAAATATTAATTTTTTAATACTTTATGGAATTTAGTTTATAAAATGGACAATTATGAGATAAAAAATTACATAAAAAACGTGCATTTAACAATTGCCTTATTTCAATTTTCTTTTGCCTTATTTTAGATTCAAATTCACATGTGGGGCATGTGAAGCTTTGAGCTCAAATTTTGGGCTCGTGGAGAAAAAAATAGTTTTTTTTGGAAGATTGTTGTGTCTATATATTTTTTTTGTTTTACAAATCACGTGTATCTTAACGAGAGTTCAATATTTGTAAAAAAACAAAGTTTGTCTTCAATGAAAAAATACACTATTTTATATACTATCATAAATTGTCAAACATTAGTTGGAAAAAATATGAAAATATGCTTTTATTGTCTTCGTAACATTACTTTTGTAAACTTATTTGTTTTACTTCTTTTTTTTGTCTGTAAATTCACGACTCCAAATGCAATTAAATACAGTTTCAGTATTTAATAAATTATTATTTTTTTAAAAAAATAATCAAAGAATGAAGCCGAAATGAGCCACGTAGCTTGGTTTAGTTTTCGTCAACGACGTCGCTACCATTTTTCCGAAAAATAGAGAAAGGTTTGGCTTCGCAGTAAACAGGACAGGAGAGGGAGAGAGAGAGAGAGAGTCCTGAAACTTCGGTGCGATTTCTTCGTTCACACAAACTATGGCTCTTCTGAGTCGAGCCTCTTCACGCTTCCCTCAACTGGTTTCTTCTCAAAGTCAAAGGGTAGTTTCCCTCCACACAACGCTCCCATCTCTGAACGCATCCGCACCCACGCCCACTCCATATGCTCCGCCGCCGCCCCCTTCCGCTTCATCTCCCGCCGGCGTGTCCAAGACGGCGGAGTTCGTGATCTCGAAGGTGGACGATCTGATGAATTGGGCCCGCCGCGGCTCCCTCTGGCCCATGACCTTCGGCCTCGCCTGCTGCGCCGTCGAAATGATGCACACCGGCGCTGCCCGCTACGATCTCGATCGCTTCGGCATCATTTTCAGGCCCAGCCCTCGCCAGTCTGATTGTATGATTGTCGCCGGCACTCTCACCAATAAGATGGCCCCTGCTCTTCGCAAGTAATCATTCCTCTTTCCCCTTTTCTAGGGTTTTTACCTTCCCTCTTTTATTTTCCATTTCATTCCTTTCCACCCTAGATTCAAAATCACACGCCTCACTCGATGCACTGATTTTCTTTGCTTGTGTAAATTGTTTCTGGAGAAATAATCGATTCTCAGGGAGATTTAATCTTATCTTGGAAATGATAACGTGTTTTGTTTAAATGGTGTAACCTTGGTTTACTTTTAGTTTAGTATTCGGTAGGAAACTGGAACTAGGACACTGTTTTAATGAAGAAATTTCGTTGAGTTCATTGTTCTGCTAATACTGAAGATGAACATCGAAACTGAAAAGGGGAATGACACACTAACTGTAGTTGCAATCCACTCCCCCAGACTGATTCCCCATTTACATTCATTTTCCTCATTGCCTGCTACCCTTGCCTTTCTTCCTAACATACAACTAAGTAATAACTGGGTGGCTAATATAGAGTCTTCTCTCCGTGGTTACATACTGCTATAGAAATTAGTTTGATTGAGTGATAATGCATGTCAAAAGAGGCTCTAATGTGGATAGTGTCTGTCTTGAACATTCTGAGTTGTGTCCTGTAACTAAAGAGTATAAAAAAGGTTTTAATTTGCATCAGTTGTTGCAGAAAAAAGGAGTACAAGAGTATGTTGCTTCTTAATTTTTATACTATTCTATGACGCTGACTATCGGTTCCTCATCTTTATATATTTAATATTTTATATATCATGGATGTGTTTTGCTAAACAGCTTAATTAAGCATTGTTCATGAAATGAAACCTATAGGAATCAGAGAGTTGTAAGTTGTTTTCGTATGCTCAAATTATAAACTCTCCATAAGTTCTTTCAAGTGCCCCCTTATAACTTCTGTTCTTGAACATTAGCCAGGTTGTACCACTTGTATGACTTTGCAACCTTTTTTTTTTCTTTAATTTCAATTTCAGATTTGTTTTTCTTTTGAGATCTATATTACTCTCTACAACCTTAAGAACATATATCATTAATGTTGACAGTTACATTGTAATGCCTCATCTATTTGGTGTTGGAGTTTTTCTACAATAGATAGATGTTCATGAAACATTAGTAATTAATTTTCATGCCCTTTTTCTATCTTCTCTTCTCTGTGAAATTCCTTGTTTCCTATATTATTATGGCTTAATCTCACTTTTAGTTCATTAACTTTCACATTTTTTGCATTTTGATACTTTAAGCTATGTTTTAGTCACATTTTGGTACATTTCGGTTGTTAATTTGCTTTTTTTATGTTTGTGACTAGAACATTATGTATTAAAATATAACTAAAACATAGTTTAAAATACCAAAATAAAACTTTTAAAACGTTATGTATCAAAATATGACTAAAATAAAGTTTAAAGTACCATAACATAAAAAAATGTGAAACTTGACTAAAAGTGACATTAAGCCTATTATTATTGTTATTGTTTTGAAACTTTATTCATGTTTTGTTTTATAGACATGGTGAAACTAAGTTAATTAAATTTACAATTTTCTATGTGATGCTGAAAAATTATTGCAGGGTTTATGACCAAATGCCTGAGCCTAGATGGGTCATCTCAATGGGAAGTTGTGCTAATGGAGGAGGATACTACCATTACTCTTACTCCGTAGTTCGTGGATGTGACAGGATTGTTCCTGTTGACATATATGTTCCAGGGTGTCCTCCAACTGCTGAGGCTTTGCTGTATGGACTCCTCCAGCTGCAGAAAAAGATCAATAGGCGCAAAGACTTCCTCCATTGGTGGACAAAGTGAGTTTATTTCTTGGCAGCCAAGCTATTTTAAAATAAGCAAATACATGGTAGTTTACCATGCCCATGTTATAGATGGAGATTGTGTCCGTACAATACCTTGTCATAGTTTTTGAATGCTCTATATATTGGGGCTTCAGGTTCCTTTGAAGTTGAATGTTTATTATCTGTTAATGCTTAACCTGTACCTGAGAGTAAACAATTTCTGAATGACTCATGTTTGGTTTGTAAGTTACGGTTTTTACATTGGACCAATTTCAGTCTCGCCTACTCCTGATTAATGGCGTTTTCAATAAATATTTTTGAACTGATGGTTTCTTTTCCCTACCTTGTGTACCTTCCGCACCCCCTCGCCCTTCAAAAACAAAGTTTAATGTTTGAAAGTTAAAATAAAATGAAAATGTTTTATTCTGTGAACTATTGGTAAACATAAAATTATTTTCTCAAATAAGTTAAACTTTAGAAATTGAACAACGTGTTTGTTTGAGGGTTCATTACGTGCGACACTCGGATGTTTTCACACCTTATTCATGTATGGAGGCTATTAGTATTTTGGAGTGTTACATTTTTTTTATTACTGCTTATTGTAAATTAATATTAATGTGAAATATGAAATGATTATAAATAAGAGGAACGATTGAGCTCTTCTAAAAATCTTAACAGAAAAAAATTTAATTACTAAAAACATAGTTTTTTTTTTTTTTTTTTTTTTTTTTTTTTTTTTTGCAATAGGGGGTTTAGGAGTTCCTTGAAAATATTATTATTAAAAAGCTTAAGATTGAAAAAAAATTCTCACTCTTCATTAAGGGTAAAATCAAATTTTGCTAAAGCATTTGTAACCATTGAATCAGATTCAACACACACTCTTTTAAAACCTTTATTCCATACAATTTTGATGTCCATAGTAATGATCCATATTTCTACATGCACGATTGAACACGTTCTTAGATTATGCGCAAATGCCTATAATATGACTTCATTTTAATCTCGTAGAACACCTTCGCAAGTTGCTTCGCCACTTGCATTGACAGCTCCATCACAATTGAGCTTATATTGTCCTTGGCTTGGAGGTTTCCACACTACTTTTTCTATTCTTGATGAAGTGTTATTGTTATCATGGACTGTGTGCTCAAACTCGAATGCGTACAGGGTGTTTATTTTCATTCGTCTAGATCTGACCACAATATTTGAGACTGACGCCGAGAATAAAAAGAAAACTACATCATTCTAGTTCCTTTATAAGTAATATAGAGCTACCCCAAAATGAGTATGTCATTCCTTCTGCTAGTAATTAATAGTCGTGCGCTTGTTGCCTTGTAGCCATTCACTTACCTCATCAGTAAAAAAATGTTGTGGGTAATATTTTATCTGAAATTTCCTCCCAAACTCTTCTTGCAAATACATAGTCTCGTAGTAACGTATGAAGTACAATTTTTGGTTCAAGGAGACATGTTGGGCATACAATGTCTACTGTTAGCCCTTTAGTCGTCCTTAGGGCATTAGTAACCAAGGCTTGGCGAGCCACCTTCCACTCATGTATTCATATCCTCTTCGGTCCCCACCATCTCCAAATTGTACGATATAGCAAATTCTTGTTGTTAGTTTCCTGGGTAATGACTTTGTAAGCAGATGTCGTGGAGAAATGCTTGTTATTAATTATACCCTAAGTTGGGGCATCATCATCTCAAGATATAACTAGAGGCTCTAGCGCCAAAATGGTCTCACACACCTGTTATGGGACCATCTTTCTAAGTTTTTTCACGTCCCAACCTCCTTGGGAAATGGTGAAGTCACTTACAGTAGCTTGTTTGTCAATTTTGTCTAATGGCACACATGCACATTCACTTAGTTTCCCTTGCTGTGGAACCCATTAGTCCTACTAGAAGAGAGTAGACGTGTCATTCATTACCTTTCACACAATGTGTTTCGATACTTCCTCTCATACCTAGTTGACCCCTTTCATGAAGTTTGACACAACTTTCACTTTTTCCATTACTGACGCAACCTTATTTTCACACTTATATTTTGCGCGAATCACTGTTGACCATAAGACTTTCTTGCGTGTACACAACCACCAACCATCCTTCATAAGAAGCAGGTTGTTCATGCTTCATGTAGCATGTAATCCTAATCCACCCGCATGCTTGGCCGAACAGACATCTTTCCATGCAACCATATGCAATTTCCTACCATCCGCTGAGTCATCTCATACAAACCCTCGACATTTCCTATCAATCTATTCGCAGGCTGATATTGAAAGAGCTATGGATTGCATAATGTAAATCGGGATCGACTGTAGGATCGATTTTGCAAGTGTGATTCTGCTTGCCATTGACAGGAGTTTCCTTTGCCAATTACTGAGCTGTTTGTTCACTTTCTCCAATAGGAAGCCAAATGTTTGCTTGGATAGAGACTCATGAAAGATAGGCACCCCTAAGTACTTCCCAAGGTCCTCTGTACACAAGAATCCGCATTTTGTTACTATCTCTTCTTTAATATTCTAGTTGGTATTTTTGGAGAAGTATATTCATGTTTTTTCTCTATTCACCCGTTGTGTTGAGCTTTCACATAATATATTCAAGATTATACTAATTATCTCTGCTTGCTCCGCCGTTGCCTCAATGAACAAGATAAGATTGTCTGTGAATGCTAAGTGTGATATTCGCGGCCCACCTTTACTGATTTGTATTGATTTCCACATTTCCTTCTCAATTGCTAAATTGATTAGTTGGAATAATCTTTCGATGCATAGAACGAACAAATATAGAGAGATAGGGTCACCTTGTCGCACTCTCCTAGAATGGTAGAATTCTTCAAGCGCTTCACCATTCCAAAGCATTATCATATTGATTGTTGATATACAGTGCCATATAATATTGATGAAGTTGGTTGGACATCCTATGTCAACGAGAGTTTCTTTCATGAACTCCTAATTCAATCGATCATATGCTTTTTCAAGATCAACTTTAATTCTTATCCATCCGGTCTTCCCCTTCTTGCTTCTTATAGCACAACCACAATATTATCGCTACTATTTGTGTTGGGGATGAAGTTGCACTGACCTGGGCCAACCAGGTTCTCCATTACTTGTCTAAGTTTTAACGCCATTATTTTTGTGATTATTTTATAAGACACATTACATAGACTAATGGGTCTTAGGTCCCGCATTCTTATTATTGGTTCAACCTTTGGGATAAGGGTGATTAGAGTTTCATTTATCTTTTTAATTTCCGTAAGATTCTTGCATGCGTCCATGATAAAATCACTGAAATCATCACCCACTATGCTCCATTGTGTTTGGTAGAAAATCGCTTGAAATCCATCACAACCTGGAACTTTAAAAGGACCCATACTCTTAATAGCTACATGGACTTCCTCTTTCATCACCTCTCCCCCTAGCATTTCAATCTCATCCATATCTAACTTCGGAAAGGCACCAGTTAAGCAAAAAGGAGTTCGCGTATTGTCATTGAAGAAGATCGCTTTGAAATAGGAAGTGACGTATTTTTCTAATTCCAACGTGGTTAACTAACCCACTTACCATTTTCATTTTGAATTATATCAAATTCGATTCTGCTTTCGACGAAACTAAAAACATAGTTAATCTTAACCAAAATTCAACAACAAACATAAAAGAAAAACACAATAAATAAAAATTGATTAGCTAAAGTTCACGAGTATTAACCTATAAGTTTTAAATAATTTTAAAATTATACTAATATGTATTTTAATTTAGTTACTTTAAAAATATGTTGTATAAAATAAAAAAATAAAAAACAATTCTTATGTATAGAAATACTGAATAGTTGATAATAATTTATTTAAAATAATAATTAAGAGATAAATTTTTATTGTTATTTTTATATCAAAATAATTGTTCAATATATTATATTAACATATATATATATATATATAAGTGATTTTTTAAATTCTTAATTAATTAACAAAATTGTGTCTAACTGTATAAGAAAATTTCTATTTATCTGTATATTTGAAAAAAATATAACATTAATGTTAAATGGTAAATTAATATTTGTTTCTTACATTTAATCTACTTTTATGTATATATATTTATTATTTGTTTTATATATTATTCAATGATTTGTAAAAACACTCGTAGTAATAAAGTTTCAATTTGGTTGATGAACTTATTTTCGTTGCACAGGCCACAGCCAACCGGGGAAGCAAAATATCTCATCTTTGTCTTTTGGTATATCTCTCTTACTTGCCCCCGGGAACAGTAGCCACCCGTATAAATATATAAAAAAATAATAAAAAAAAAGATCGGTGGTACAGAAGCAGAGCTAACGTCTCGAGTAGCGAGTTGTGTATTGTGTATTGTGTTTAGGGTTTGTTTGTGGCAATGGCAGAAGAAGCACATTATTCATCGGGACCCGATTCCGCTCCCCTGAAGCGCAAGTACGAAGACCAGCCCTCCGGCATCGAGCTCGCCAAGCAGCGTGCTCAGGAAGTCGCCGCTCGCCTCCTCAGCGGCGCTCCTCCTCCGCCCGTCGACGCCAAGCGTCCCAAACCCGAATACGCCGCTCCAACCTCCGGCTTCGATTCTTTCTTCGGTAACTAACTAACCCTCTCTCTCTCTCTCTCTTGTTCATTTCTAGGTTAGGGTTTTAAACTCTTGATTTCCGTGAACGCAGATTCGAAGCCTCAGTATTCCGCAGCTCCTCCTGTCTCCTACGGTCACCAAGGTACGAGCAAGAAGATTGATATCCCCAATGGTAGGGTTGGTGTCATTATTGGTAAAGGCGGAGAGACCATTAAG
Organism: Amphicarpaea edgeworthii; assembly: GCA_014843725.1. Lineage (NCBI taxonomy): Eukaryota > Viridiplantae > Streptophyta > Magnoliopsida > Fabales > Fabaceae > Amphicarpaea > Amphicarpaea edgeworthii. The sequence continues at coordinate 21,016,651 of CM026322.1, read as the reverse complement.
TATCTCCAGTTGCAGTCTGGTGCCAAAATTCAAGTCACTCGTGACATGGATGCCGACTCTAATTCTTCCACTAGGATGGTTGAGCTTATGGGCACTCCTGAAGCCATTGCCTCTGCTGAGAAACTCATCAATGAAGTTCTTGCTGAGGTCTCGTATCGCACCTTATTCTCTCTCTTTCTTTTTTTATTTATTTATTCTGTATATTAAGTATGGTTAGGATTTTGTTAATTATCTTAGATGTTGATGTAATGATAGTCATTGTATGATGAATAAGATGAAATGTTTCCTAATGAGTTGTTGCTGTACCAGGCTGAATCTGGCGGTTCTGGCATTATTTCTCGAAGACTGACCGGACAACCTGGGGCTGATGAATTTGTCATGCAAATCCCAAATAATAAGGTGTCAAAATGTGATATGTACATGCTTATGCCGTGTACAATGTTTCATGCGATTGGTGTGTTCTCATTTGGATTTTTTTTTCAGTCTCTGTGGGTTGATATGGTTTGTTGTGTCTTTTTTCAGGTTGGCCTTATAATTGGTAAAGGTGGAGAAACAATAAAGAATATGCAGGCTTCGACTGGAGCACGGATTCAGGTTTTCACTTCTAATTTATACATATTACTAAGTATATTGTTGTCTTTATTGTGTGTTAGATATAGGTGATAAACCATAGTTAGCTTTGCTTTAGTTGCTATGATTTTTTACTGTGGCTTTGTCATTATTACTAATTTGAAAATAGGCTGTGATAACAGCAGACTCTCAAGACTAGGAAATTCCTATTTAGTGTTGCTATTCACTAATACTTTATACTTTTTCAGGTGATACCTCTGCATCTTCCCCCGGGTGACACATCAGCTGAAAGAACATTAAAAATTGATGGTACTCCTGAGCAAATTGAGTCTGCAAAGCAGTTGGTTAATCAAGTCATCAGTGGTGAGGTATGTTAAGGGTGCTTCCGTGATTGTTAGATGAATAATGTTTGTTTGTGATTGCCTGTTGGGTATTGTTATTTTTTTATGAAATTAAAATATAAAACTAGAACTGATGGATCCCTGTAGCATGTTTCATGATTTTTGAACTTTCTTCAATGATTGCTTTTGTTCCTTTGCAGGGGAAATATAATTTTGGTATATTATGTGATGGTTTTTGCTTTAGTTGGCCTAAATGTTTTTTATTCTGTTCATATTTATAAATTTATTAATTATTAATTCCTTGATCTTATTAATGATATTGCATCATATTATGACCATTATTAACCTACTGTATATTCTGAATGCATTGATCCCTGGACCAAAACAGCATAGCTGTAAGGGTATGTATAATGAAATATAGTGCTTTTGTCAGAGCCTAATGTGTCTCTAACGAGTGGCCTTTCATTATATGATACATCTTTATTGATTGGACCTCTGTTACTTATTGTATTGTTCTCAGAAGAAAATCAGTGCATAGTTTCATTTTGTTTAGTTGTTTCACGCCTATTATAAAAATAATGCACAAAGGTAAAAGATACATTAAATTGCTAATAGCTGTTATGCTGTTTCTGCTTGTCATTTCCAATTCTCTTCAGTGTAGTTGCATCCACTTATCAAGTGGAAATATGATTAGGGAGACTGGCCACTGCTGTAGCCATCATTTATTTACTATTTAATGTGTTAACATCTGCATGTTGTCTTGTTCAATTAACAGTATTGATATAATAGTAATGTGCACATTTTTTTTAGTTTAGTCTAGGCTTCTGTTGATGGTCATAAACTTTCAGGCTCTTTCTAATTCTGACTTGCTAACTGCACCTTTATGTATGTCTGTGTCTTTATGTATGTTTGTGTATCTATATTCCGTAGTCTGCTATATAAGTAGATAATATGTCTTGGTCATTATCCCTTTTTATATATCCACAAACTGAAGACATTGGTGGGAATATTTTAGAATTACATTTTTCAGTTTTGTTGACCAATATAACAAGCTCTTTCAAAGACTGTTTTAACTGTGGTAAAGTTTTGCACTTGGTCCAGTGCTTTGGTGAGGTGGGTCTTTCATCATTTTTGTGGTTTAGGTTCCTGGTGCCATGAAGGCCTCTATAATTATGGCAATTTTTTGGTCTAAGTGGATACTCATAGGATTATAGCCTGTTCAACAATGGAATATGCTTATTAATTGTGTATCCTATGACTGATCTTGTTATTGGGACTATTGTAGGGTTATAGTGTCTATTGGACCATTGGTGACACCAACATGAATCCCTTTGTTGGTGTTCCCTCAGCATGCCCTGGTATGGTTCTAAATCTCAGTTTTGATATTTATTATCACGGGCAGTAAGTCTCCTATTAATATTTTTTACTATAAAGTGTCATTATTCGACTGAATATTGAATTATTGTGTTGAAATCCTTTTCTGTGCTTTTTCAGTTCATTCCTCAAAAAAACCTTCATATACTTGAAATAGTATTTTATCTTTTGTCTTATTCCTTGTGTCTTATACTGGACATACATTTGGCATATCAACCTGAAATTTGCCTATTGTGAATCACTTTAACTTTTTTCATATACTATTATTCTATCCATTTTTAAATAATAGTTGTTTCAACTTATGTTGGTTTCTTTTATAATCTACTTGTTCTTTCTGATGTGTGTAATGAATGGGTTGTACATTTCATATTTTTTCTATAGCCCATACCACTTCTCTTCTGCTTCATATCATTCAACTGTTTTTCCTTTTTTCTTATTCTCGTGTCATTTAACTGTTATCTTTTGTGAAGTGTGAGCTGCATGCCGTAAATATGTTTACATGCCTTTTACCCCTATTTTAAATTCCTGTTCCATTTAAATAATATTTATTTTATTTGATGATCCTTTGAGGTTGACCTGTTTGATTGGGTTGAGGAAATGTTAAGAGGATGTACATGGGGGAGCACAGAGAAGTTGTCTTGAAAGTCTGTATATTTTCATTTAGGGTTGCTCCTTCATCTTATACAGTGTGAAAATCTGTAGTCCAGAGTCTCTTGTTAATTAATAGGATTATGAATGATATATTATATAGCTTAGCAATTGGAATAAGATCTTGCATATTGAGATACTATATGATGGATTGCCCTTTCAAGGCAATAAATATTGTATGTTTGTCTGCTTCTATGGTCTGTGCTTCCTTTTGTACCCATTCAATTCGAATAGGGAAAGGGTGTGCTTCTGCTGGAGTAACTCAGTTTTATCACGAACCGGTACGATATGTAGGTATTTATATCCCTTTCTGATCTTGTATGCAATCTGTTAATGCAAGAGATATATCCTTTATCTTGTGTTCTTTATATGTTGATTTTTATTTATGGAACTTTAACCTGTGTATGTGTGTCGGCATCTGTTGCTTTCTATAATTGTACCATTTGGAACTTTGGGTGAATTCACTCTTTATTTTTTGGTTTCAATTTTTGTCTCCACAGAATCGTGGTAGAAATCCTGCAATGTCTGGTGGTTATCCTCAGCAAGGTTACCACTCTCGACCACCCTCTAACTGGGCACCACCTGCTCCAATGCAGCAACCTGGTTATGGCTATGTGCAACCCCAGTATAACATGCCTCAGCCACCATATGCAGGCTATCCTCCCCAGCAACCTGGTGGATATTCCACCAATTGGGACCAGTCTACTGCACCACCTAACCAGCAATCTACTCATGCTGGTGGTTATGATTACTATAGTCAACAACCACAAAATCCTGGGGGTCCTGCACCTCCAGCTGATGGCTCTGCATACAATTACAGTCAGCCACCTTCCTCTGGTTATAACCAATCAGGACAGCAGGGTTATGCACAGGACAGCTATAATGCGCAATCACAATCAGGGTATGGGCAGCCACCGACATATGATCAGCAGCAAGGCTATGGCTCAGCTACTGGCTATGGCAATGGGAGTAACCCAGCACAAGAGGGCCACACTGCAAACTATGCAGCACAGGGAGATTCTGCCCAACCGACTACTGCTGTGCAGCAAGGTTATGCTACCAACCAACAGCCCGGTTCAAACACTGCCAACTACCCACCTCAAGGAACTCCTCAGCCAGGTTATGGTGGCAATCAACCACAAGCTGGTTATGGAACCCCTCAACCTCAAAAGCCCAGTGGCAATCCACCTGGTTATGGACAGTCACAGTCTCCTAGTGCAGGAGGAGGCTATGGTCAGTCATCATATCCTGCGCAGCCCCCTCCTTCTGGGTATGCTCAACCAGGGTACGGTTCTGGTTCTCAAACATATGGTGCTCCATATGGAAACAGTTCTTATGGTGCTGGTTATACACAGACCCCAGCATATACCGGTGATGGTAATGGCAATGGGAATGCTCAGGCACCTCAGAGCGCCGTTGCTAAAGCATCGCCCCAGAGTTGATATTTTTGCCATCCTCTTCCCCTGCCCTTCTCATAGACTATTTTATTTTTTTTGTGGTTCACCGTTTATTGTAATAGAATTGCATTGTTTAGATGGAAGAATTGGTGTATTGAATTTTTTTACTTTTTGAATATTTTGTACGGTTAAATAGAAACTCATTTTGGAGGCGAATGAAAGAACTTATTGGGAAGCTTATTTGAAATTGTGACAATAATTTAAGGTTTTCATAATCTTAAATTTATTTCATCTAGTTTCATGGTCTATTTTATGGTATAAGATTGTGTTTGGAAGATTATTTATTGTTTTATGGTAAGGGTTCATGATTCCTATTTAAAGGTTTATGATTAGGATTTCACTATTTAGGGTTTATAAGTTATGGTTTCAATGTTTATGATTTAGTATTTTGGGTTTATTGTTTTAAACTTAAGAGTTTAAAGTTTAGTGTTTTTTTTTTTTTTTTTATATGGTTAATGGTTGATGTTTATGGCTTATGATTTTATGGGCTATGATTTTAGGATTTAAGGTTTCATGATTTAAAGTTTGAGGTTTATGATTTTATGTTGAAAGTTTTAGGATTTAAGATTTAATATTTAGGATTTAAAGTTTATGTTTTAGGGTTTTGTGTTGTATGGTTCAAGATTTTGGATTTTATTAAGATTTAGAGTTTCATTTAAGAAATCTTAAATTATTTAAAGTTTCATTTATGAAATCTTAAATCATATTTAGGTTTAGTATATATATAGTTTCGTTAGGATTAAAGGTTTTGTTTTATGAAACCTTAAACGAGTGAGGGTTTCATTTATAAAATCTCATTGATTTACGGTTTAATAAGTGAAATCCTAATGATTTAGAGTTTCATAAATTAAACCCTAAATCTCATTTATGAAACTCTAAATTATTCACGATTTCATTTATGAAATTTTAAATTATTTAAGGTTTCATTTCATGGTTTAGGGTTTATGATTTCATTTTTTTAGTTTTAAATATAGGGTTTCATTTATAAAACCCATTGATTTAGGGTTTAATAAGTGAAACCGTAATGATTTAGGGTTTCACAAATGAAACCCCAAATCACATTTATGAAACCTAAAAACCTTAAATCTTATTTAAATAATAAATAATTTAAGATTTTAATTATGAAATTCTAAATCGTATTTAGATTTAGGATGCATAGTTTCATTTGGATTTAAGGTTTTATTTATGAAATCCTAATTATTTAAAATTTAATGAGTTAAACCCTAATGATTAGAGTTTCATAAACTAAACCCTAAATTATGTTTACGTAACTTTAATTTATTAATGGTTTCATTCCAATGTTTTGTATTTAGGGTTTTATATTACCATTTATGACTTAGGTTTTCATTTAAGAAATTCTAAATCACTTATAAATGAAACCTTAAATCCTATTTAGGTTTAGGATGTATATATTCATTTGGATTTAAGGTTTAATTTTTCAACCCTAAATGAGTTAGAGTTTCGTTTATGAAACCCTAAATTATTTATGGTTTCATTTAATGATTTAGGGTTTCATTTATAAAATCCTAATTTTTTTAACCTTAATAATTTATGATTTCATGGTAAAATCCTAATTAATAAGGGTTTCATGTGTGAAACCCTAAATCTAATTAATGAAACCCAAAATCATTTAGAGTTTCATAAATGAAACATTAAATATTATTTAAACCGTTAATAACTTAGGATTTTATTTATAAAATATTAAATCTTATTTTGATTTACAATTTATAGTTTCATTTGTATTTAAAGTTTCATTTACGAAGTCCTAAAGGTTTAGGGTTTCATGAGTTAAACCTTAATGATTTAGGGTTTCATAAATTAAAGGCTAATGATTCAGGGTTCATAAGATAAACCTTAAATCTAATTTATAACACCTTAAATTGTATTTATGAAACCCTAAATTATTTATGGTTTCATTCCAAGATTTTGGATTTAGGGTTTTATTTTACGATTTATGATTTAGATTTTCTTCTAACAAATTCTAAATCATTTATAAATGAAACCTTAAATCCTATTTATGTTTAGCATGTATATATTCATTAGGATTTAAGGTTTAATTTTTCAACCCTAAATGAGTTGGAGTTTCATTTATAAAACCTTAAATGATTTGTGGTTTCATTTATAAAAGTATAATGATTTAGAATTTCATTTATAAAACTTTAATTGCTTTACCTTAATGATTTAGGGTTTAAAAAGTGAAACCTTAAATCCCATTTATGAAACCTTAAATCAAATTTTTGAAACCCCAAATCATTGAGGGTTTCATAAATGAAACCTTAAATCTTATGTAAAACAAATAATTTTGAGTTTCATTTATGAAATTCTAAATCTGATTTAGATTTAGGATGTATTGTTTCATTTGGATTGAAGGTTTCATTTATGAAACCTTAATGATTTAGGATTTCATTTATAAAACCCAAATGATTTAGGGTTTCATGAGTTAAACCCTAATGCTTTAGAGTTTCATATGTTAAACATTAATTATTTAGGATTTTATAAGGTAAACCCTAAATTATTTAGGGTTTCATTCTAAGGTTTTGAATTTAGTGTTTTATTTTACAGTTTTGATAATTAGGTTAAGAAATCCTAAATCATGTATTAATGAAACCTGAAATACTATTTAGGTTTAAGATGTATATATTCAATAAGGTTTATGGTTTAATTTTTAAACCTTAAATGAGTTGGGTTTCATTTATGAAAACAAATGATTTATTGTTTCATTTATAAAAACATAATAATTTAGGATTTTATTTATAAAATCTTAATTGTTTAACCCTAATGATTTAGGGTTTTAAAATAAAACTCCAATCATTTAGGGTTTTATCAATGAAACCTAACTATATTTCATGGTTTTGGATTTAAGATTTTATTTTACAATTTTTTATTTAGGTTTTCATTACAGAAATCTTAAATCATTTATAAATGAAACTTTAAATCCTATTTAGGTTTAAGATGTATATATTCATTAGGATTTAAGGTTTAATTTTTAAACCCTAAATGAGTTTCCTAAATGATTTATGGCTTCATTTATAAAAGCATAATGATTTAGTGTTTCATTTATAAAATCGTAATTATTTAGCTTTAATTATTTAGGGTTTCATACGTGAAACCCTGAATCCCATGTATGAAACTCATCATTTAGAGTTTCATAAATGAAACCTTAAATTTTATTTAAATCATAAATAATTTAGGGTTTCATTTATAAAATCCTAAATCCTATTTAGATTTAGGATGTATAGTTTCATTTGTATTTAAAGTTTCATTTATGAAACCTTAATGATTTGGGGTTTCATTTATAAAACCCTAATGATTTAGAGTTTCATGAGTTAAACTCAAATTATTTAGGATATCATAAGTTAAACTCTAATGATTTAAAGTTTCATATACTAAACCTTAAAGTTCATTTTTGAAACCCTAAATTGTATTTATGAAACCCTAAATGAGTTGAGGTTTCATTTATGAAATCCTAAATAATTTATAGTTTCATTTATAAAAACATAATGATTTAGGGTTTCATTTATAAAACCATAATTGTTTAAGCTTAATGATTTTGGGTTTCATAGTGAAACCCTAATTATTTGTGGTTTCATACATGAAACCTAAATCTCATTTATGAAACCCTAAATCATTCAGAGTTTCATAAATGAAACCTTAAATATTATTTAAACCATAAATAATTTAGTGTTTCATTTATGAAATCCTAAATCCTATTTAGATTTAGGTTTTATAGTTTCATTTGTATTTAATGTTTCATTTAAGAAACCCTAATGATTTAGGGTTTCATGGTTAAACCTTAATGATTTGAGGTTTCATAAATTAAACCCTACTAACATAGGGTTCATAAGCTAAACCTTAAATCTAATTTATAACACCTTAAATTGTATTTATGAAACCCTAAATTATTTAAAGTTTGATTCCAAGGTTTTGGATTTAGGATTTTATTTTATGGTTTATGATTTAGGTTTTCATTTAACAAATCCTAAATCATTTATAAATGAAACCTTAAATCCTATTTAGGTTTAGGATGTATATATTCATTAAGATTTAAGGTTTAATTTTTAAACCTTAAATTAGTTGGGGTTTCATTTATGAAACCTTCAATGATTTATGGGTTCATTTATAAAGTATAATGATTTAGGATTTCATTTGCAAAACCTTAATTGTTTCACCCTAATGATTAAGGGTTTTATAATGAAACCTAATTATTTAGGGTTTCTTCAGTGAAATCTTAAATCTCATTTATAAAACCTAAATCGTTTAGGATTTATTAAATGAAACCCTAGTCCTACTTATGAAACCCCAAATCATTTAGGGTTTCATAAATGAAACCTCAATTTCTATTTAAACCATAAATAATTTAAGATGTGTAGTTTAATTAAGATTTAAGATTTCATTTATGAAATCTTAAATCTTATATAAACTATAAATAATATAAGATTCCAATTATGAAATCCTAAACCCTATTTAGATTTAGGATGTACAGTTTCATGTAGATTTAAGATTTTATTTATGAAACCCTAATGATTTGGGGTTTCATTTATAAAACCTTATTGATTTAGGGTTTCATGAATGAAACCCTACTAATTTAGGGTTTCATGAGTTAAGCACTAATGATTTAGGATTTCTTAAGTTAAACCCTAATGATTTAAAGTTTCATAAGCTAAACCCTAAAGTTCATTTGTGGAACCCTAAATTGTGTTTACGAAACCCTATATTATTTATGGTTTTATTTTACCGTTTATGATTTAAGTTTTCATTTAAGAAATCCTAAATCATTTATAAATGAAACCTTAAATCCTATTTAGGTTTAGGATGTATATATTTATTTGGATTTAAGGTTTAATTTTTTAACCCTAAATGAGTTGGGGTTTCATTTATAAAACCCTAAATGATTTATGGTTTTATTTATAAAAGCATAGTGATTTAGGATTTCATACGTGAAACCCTTAATCTTATTTATGAAATCCCAAATCATTTAGAGTTTCATAAATGAAACCTTAAATCTTATTTAAACCATAAATAATTTAGAATTTCACTTATGAAATCCTAAATCCTATTTAGATTTAGGATGTATAGTTTCATTTGTGAAACCCTAATGATTTCGAGTTTCGTGAGTTAAACCTTAAATATCATTTATAAAACCCTAAATTATATTAATAAAATCTTAAATTGTTTAGAGTTTTATTTCAAGGTTTTGGATTTAGGGTTTTATTTTATGATTTATGATTTAGGTTTTCATTGAAGAAATCCTGAGTCATTTATAAAAGAAACCTTAAATCCTATTTAGGTTTAGGATTTATATATTTATTAGGATTTAAGGTTTAAATTTTAAATTTTAAACCCTAAATGAGTTGGAGTTTCATTTATGAAATCCTAAATGATTTATGATTTCATTTATAAAAGTATAATGATTTAGAGTTTCATTTATAAAATCTTAATTTATTAACCCCAATGATTTAAGGTTTCATAATGGAACCATAACTATTTAGGATTTCATAAGTGAAATCTTAAATACCATTTATGAGACCCTAAATCACATTTTTGAAATCATATCAAGAGTTTCATAAATGAAACTTTAAATTTTATTTAAACCATAAATAATTTAAAGTTTCATTTATGAAATCGTAAATGCAACTTAGATTTAGGATGTATTGTTTCATTTGGATTTAAGGTTTCTTTTATGAAACCCTAATGATTTGGGATTTCATTTATAAAACTTTAATAATTTAGGGTTTCATGAGTTAAATCATAATGCTTTAGGGTTTCATAAGTTAAACCTTAATGATTTAGGATTTCATAAGCTAAACCTTAAATCTCATATATGAAACCCTAAATTTTATTTATGAACCCTAAATTATTTAAGGTTTCATTTCAAGGTTTTTGATTTAGGGTTTCATTTTACAGTTTAGGATTTAGGTTTTCATTTAAGAAATATTAAATCATTTATAAATAAAACCTTAAATCCTAATTTGGGTTAGGATGTATATATTCATTTGGATTTAAGGTTTAATTTGTAAACCTTAAATGGGTTAGGGTTTTATTTATGAAACTCTAAATAATTTATGGTTTCATTTATAAAAGCATAGTGATTTAGGGTTTCATTTATAAACCTTACTTGTTTAACCTTAATAATTTAGGGTTTCATAATGAAACTCTAATTATTTAGGGTTTCATACTTGAAAGCCTATATCCCATTTATGAATCCCTAAATCCCATTTGTGAAACTCCTAAACCATACACCATAAAACTCATAAATCTTAAAGCATAAACATAAACTCTAAACATTAAATCATGAACTATTAAACTTTAAAACCTGAACCATGTATCCCAAAAACCTTAACCATGGACCATAAACCTTAAATATCATTTATGAAACGCTAAAAATGAAACTCCAAATCCTATTTATGAAATCCTAAATCATTTAGGATGTCATTTATGAAATTTTTATCGTCTAGGATTTTATTTTGTGGTTTAAGATTTAAAGTTTCATTTAGGATTTAGGATTTCATATCCTTAAATCCTAAATAAAATCATAAATCCTTAGGGTTTCATAGTGAACCATAAATCGTAAATCTTAATTCATTAAATTCTAAACCTTAAATTAATTTAATTAAACACAATAATTTGTTTATATGAACTTAAAATTAAAAAATAAATTATTAAACTTAGTTTGAAAAAAACATATACACATGATAAAAAAAAAAATTATTCAATAAAACTGAATAATTGATTGCATTAATATATAAAATAAAATAAAAATATTTTTAATGATTAATTAAATTAGAATATATAATCATTCTAATTATATAGATGACTGTATTTCAAATAATTATATAAATATATGAATTAAAAAAACAAAAAATAAATATCAATAAATATAAATATGATAGTGACACATAATATCTCTCACATGGCAAAACATTCTTTTGTAATTTATAATAGATAATAGATGACCTAATTGAACATATTTTAAAAATAAAATATCTAAATGAAAGTTCTAAAATAAAAAGACTAATTGAACTATTTTTAAAATGGAGTTAGTTTAACATTTTAATAGTTAAATAACTCAATTGAATTTTTTTAATAATTGACGACCTATTGTATAATTAAGCCCTTATTCTATTATGGGGTGTGAAAGAAATTGCTCAAGAATTAAGCAGCTTATGCAGATATTAAAATGTAGAAAAAGTGTAAATAAAATAAAATAATATACAAAAATCAACTTGTTCGGGGTTTAATATCGGGGATCGAGTCAATGCCTCTTGGCTCTTGAAAAGATTCCCGGTCAATTTTTCTTTGATTCCTCTTTCAACCGAGGTGCAAGTCTCATTAGGATAAGTGCGGAAATTAATTCTTCATAGCTCTGTGATGTATACAGTAGAGGTTGAAATGAGTAAAACGAAGACAAAAAAATCTAAGTATAATAATATGGCTATCAATAGCTTCATCTATATGCTTGCAGATCCAATTCAGCAAGCAGTTTCTAATTCTTCTAAATGACATGATTCCTGAATGCCGTGATCATTTTGGGTGACAAGAACAAGATGAATGCCAAGATTGAACCAAAGAATATCTTGATAAGATATTTAACTGGGTCATGATCGACATCTTCAGAGGTGTTGGTCGGTGCATAAATTGCTGTTGCTGACGGCAGAACTTCTATTACTGCATCTGCTAAATCTGTAATGAAGGAAGGAGTAACGCCAAGGGCAGGTACACGTGCCCAATTCTTGATGCCAGATTCAAGAGCCAATTCCTTGTACTCCATGTCAATTTCTTCAAGGGTTTCAATATGCTCACTCACAAAGCTGGGATACAAGAAAACAACATTGCTTTCACTCTCTAGGATATTCACAACTCACAAAACAATGATGTAACGAGTAACGTACTGTAAAATGTATGATATCAACAAGCGTAAAAGATTGATGATAATGTACCTCACTGGAACAGCTAAAAGACTCTTCACACCTTTTTGGCCAAGCTCAACAAGAACTTCATCTGTATATGGTTTCAGCCACTGTACAGGACCCACTCGACTCTGAAAATTCATCCAACAAAAATGTATGATATCAGAAAAATAAAAAAGTACACCATAGAAAGCAACAATACTACCCAGCAACTAATTATGAAATCTCCATTTAACTTAGGATGCAAGAAAAGCAAGTTGAAAGGGTTCAAAACAAACCTGATAAGCAAGAGTGTGCTCATTACTAATTCCTCTAGCTTTCAACTCTTGCATGATCAAGAAGATGCACTCCTCCATTTGGTCTCGGTATGGATCCCCAGCTTCCTCAACATAACTGACAGGTACACCGTGGGCACTGAAAAATATCCTTACCTAATATATAGAGAAAACAAAAATACATCACACAGCCTTCAATTTACGTAAGAACCATGTTGGAAGCATTCAGCACAAGAATAACCCACCTCTTTTGGTTCAGAAAAACTCTGGAGCTCTTTCTGAATTAAGTTAGCCATTGACTTAATATAACCTTCTCGTTGATACCAAGAGTTTATAATGGAAACAGGAAGCTTAGACAAATAGGCATCTTCCCTGACAAACGATATCAGTTGATTAAGAACAATCCTTGAATCACCTAAAACCATTCACAAAGTGCCAACAAGCAGTACCTGAATATATGCTCAAGAACACGGATGCTTGACCCAGTTGTGGATATAGAAAACTGGGGGTAAAGGGGTAGTACCACAAGCCTTGTTATTCTGTCCCTCTTAATCTGTCATGCAAGACAAGCTTTTGAATTTAGACTCAAGTCTATGGTGATAGAGTGGAGCTCAGAATAAATAATGTAATTCATGATTAATAATCCTGTATGTGATTGAATTATGAAATGAGAAAATGAATGTATGATGAGAACAATGCAGAAAGACAATGTTTGACCAAAAAACAAGAGAACTTACTTGCTGAATTGCTTCTTCAGTAAAAGGGTACCAGTATCGCATCCCAACATAGACATTTGAAGAGATGCCCTTTGCTTCCAAAGCCATTTTAATTGCAAGTGCCTGCAATGGACAACGAACCAAAACAGCTTCGTTAGTTCCAGCACATTACCAATACATAGAATTTTTATTGAATGTAACAGGAAAAAGGCCAAAAAAGATTCCTGTTGCAGAAAGATAAAAGCTCCACAAAGCAGATAAAGGAAAAACCAAAAAATTTGAACTCCACCTGGTCATCTGTAATTTTGCGTAAAGGAGAGCCACCACCAATAGCAGCATACCCTTCCTTGGATTTAGGAGCCCTAAGTACAGAAATCAATTTTGCCAATGGTCGCTGGAGAAACCGAAACAACCGTGGAAGACGAATAATATCCTATGTCAATACAAGGAAACACATTAGCATACAAATCATACGAATATGTACTAATCCTAATATGAAATTTACACAAACAGGAAAAAAATAATCTACAGTAGAAAAGGCACAAAAACAAACTAACATACAGGATCTGCAAAAAGATTAAACAGAAAAGGTTGAACATCATTCAATGTCTCTGGTCCTCCTAGATTGAGAAGAAGCACGCCAACTTTTTCTTCAGCAACACGCGAAGGAGATTCTAAAGCAGCCACATCATAAGCACTTGTCTCCATAGAATAAGAAGCCGGACCAACTAGGTTTCTCCTGCCAGAGGGGTTCACACAAAGTGATCCACCAAGCATGCCATTTCTTCTATTGGTGGAGTCAGGACACAAAAACAAAGACGCTTGAGATGTAGACTTATTAGAATTTGAATGGCAATCAACATATCCAGGATTTCGGATATCAGAACATAACCTGAAAATAAACAAAGTGACCAAGCATTTTAGTTAGCAAACTCGGAAAACGGAGAAACCAGTCATTATTCAGAATCAATCACTTAAGGTGCTAAATAGTGAAATCACTCTTAGTAAACAAGAGTTGATTCCATAATGAGAATGACATAATTGAAATGGAAGAGTTCGCTCCATGAGAAATCTCCAAAAGGTGGAGCTTCCTTGACATCGTGAAACGACGTCGTGGAAGTAATGGATTGATTCTGCTCCCAAACCAAATGTCTCTCCGGGAAGAGGAGAGAGGGCGAGGTCGGCGAAATTCAATAAGTCACAAGTCGAATTGTGGAACGAAAGTTACGGAGAACACAGATAGGGTTTGGTGAGAGAAATCGCTCAGGATTTAACCGATCTTTGTTTCCGCTCTTCGGGAAGCCGCAGAGGCCTATCTCGTTGATTAGATTACTACTTATTGTAACTTGAATTTCTTCAAACCCTCCTTTTTTTCATCGTAAGATTCATCTAATTTCAAGTGGAAATGGAAATGGAAATGGAAATGCGATAGAGCCTTAAAAGTTGGCGAATGGAAGCTTACGCTGAGAAATTCCGATCGAGACTGCAAAACGTAGAAGGAAGAGCAGAGTACGAGGTTGCGTTCATGGCGACCAATTAGTAATTTCAGATCGAAACCCCAAACCAGAGGAAGGAGTGTTGGCAAAGAAAAGAAAAGAAAAGAAAGTTTTTATATTATGGTTCGGTTTGGTTGCCAAAGTTGAAGAAGAAGTCGGAAGGCACACAGCACATGCACTTAATAAAGTTAAAAAGTCAATACCAAATACTCCTACCAAACAAAGAACAAGAACAAGAATGAGTCCAAGCCCGCTCACCTTCTAATGAAAGCAACGTCTACGTGTTCCAAATTTAAAGGACAACCCACCGAGTACCGACGTGTAGATTCTTCGTCGTTTCACACAATTAAGAATTAAGAATTAAAATTTAATTTCTTTTTTTTAAAATAAATAAATGAGAGGAGTCGAAGGTCAACTTCATTTGAAACTTTCATTTTGAAATTTAGTTTGATGCTTATGTATATTTTAATATCATCTTTTGTGTCCAATTTGGCAGAGAATTGAGAATTATGATGAAAAAAATAAAATAAATAAATTGAAGTAGGTGAAAAGTAAAATTTAAATAAAAAATTTGATAGAAGAGAAATAAAAAATAGTACAATGTGCTGCATGCTACTCCATTTTAGAATTTGTTCCGGTGCAAATCATTGTAAAAATTAGTAAATAATTGAACCCTTGATGGCTTGATCTTATAATTTTGTTGTAATTGATTTTTGGAGTTAATTTATGATGACATGAAACAATAAAAAATAAAATGACAATTTGTAATGATTTAAAAATCTTTAACAATATATTTTTTCATGATTTAAGTTTATTGTTTTAGTATTTAGATTTGAGTGTTTTTGATTTATGATTTATAATTTAAGATTTATTATTCATAATTTTTATTTTTTTTTAAGAAACTAAACTTATATTAAGTTAAGATCAATAAGTATAACAATACAATAAGAATTAAAATCCAAACAATTTGATTGGCTTGTTTAGTACGAACGAACTAATTAACTAAATAATATAGTTAGGAGTACATGATATATCTAGTGCACAAAGCTTTAAAATAAATTTCAGGTAGGACATTTTAAATTAAATTATGTAACAGAAGTTCTTTAATGAACTAAATTGATATATTTAAAATAATTAATGGAATATATGAATTTAAAAAAAAAAGTACTAACAATACTCTTTTCTTATAAAAAATTATTAAAAATCATCAATTTAGTTAGAATAAAATAATTTATAAAAATTAATCATTAAATAATATATGAAATCTATTCAAAAGTCTTTTAAAATAAATGTGAAAAAAAAAAAGTGATTAACCATTCTATTAAAAAATATTATGAAAATAAATACAGTGATACTACACTACAGCTGCACACGTTTCAAAAACCTTATTCTACACTTCATTAAAAGTGTAACTTGGTTATTTTTATAAGGTTTATAAATTTCCATGCATTAATTATTTATTCACAATAATACATTCATTAATATTGGTTATAGAATAACATGAGAGTGGAGAAACATATTATTGTTTGTTAGTTTTGAAAAAAAATATAATTTCTTTGAACATAATCTATTTTTTATTTTTATCATTTTTCTTCAAATATTTTTTTTTTATAATTTAAGACAAATTAAATGCTTTTAACTAAAGTATTAAATTGTTGTGCTAGAGTACACGGTTGTTGTCGAGTTGTTAAAATGAATTTTATAAACTTTAAATTTCACGTAAATTTAAATTTTTTATTCAAAAATTCACACTAATAATAAAAAATAATTAAACAACAATTATTAAAGTTAAATAACTTATTTATTACTCCTATCACGATGCTATTAGTATAATAACTTTAGTATTATTAGCGATGAATTTATGTGTAAAGTATAGATAATCAACTATTAAATATTCTAAGGAAAAATAAAATTCCGGAAAAGTAACTCGTGATTTAGGCATAATCGCGTTGGAGGGTGTAATGAGGTCAGTTCTGAGAAGAAATCAGCAATCGGCGATAAGAAGTTAGGGAGAGACAGAGCGATGGAAGGGATTGAAGGAGATAGTAGCAGCGGAAGGGGCGAGGGAAGCAGCAACAGATACAGTCTGAAACCCTCGCGAATTTCCAACGAAGACATTCTGATCTGCGTCGACGTGGATCCTCAGTGTCTCGTTGAGATGAAAGGAGCCACCGGACCCAACGGCAGACCCCTGACTCGTTTGGACTCCATCAAGCAAGCCATCATTCTCTTCGCCAATGCCAAACTCACCATCAACCCCGAACACCGTTTCGCCTTCGCCACTCTCTCCAACACCTTCTCTTGGGTTCGGTACCCTCCCTATTCAACATTTTTTGCTTTCCGGCTTCTCTTATTGCTTATTTATGCCAATAATTACAGGTTAGGAAAGAGTTCAGCAGTGAAATTGAGTCAACAATTGCAGCAATGCGGGGTCTTTCAGCTTCTTCATCCACCAGCCTACCCGATCTTACTCATTTGTTTCGTCTCGCTGCTCACGAAGCCAAGAAATCCCGTGTGCAGGGTCGCATCTTAAGAGTCGTAAGTCCATTCATTTCTTCATTATTATCATCTGCACTCGCTCACAAATCTTTATAATTCATTAAAACACAATAGGGAGTGATTTATAACGACAATGATTTATAATTTTTATTTTGTTTTTCGTAATGTCTAAGAAGTATGTTCTTAATTTGGATTTACAAAGTTGCAATTATATATTTATTATGTTTTATGAATTTCTATATATATCTATGTATGTATATACCTATTGTTTCTTATATATTTTAGAATAATCCTATTGTTGTATCCGATGCACATCGAATTGTACGCACATATCGTATCTGTGCATCATAGGGGACCAACAATGATGATGGTTTATTCTATTTAAAATTTATGAGTATCATAACACTAGCATGGTATTATGATTATGAATCCTAATATGCAATGTGCTGGATGTTACTCCATTGTAGATTCTGTTCTACTGCAGATCATCAGAGCGTCCACAGCATCAATGGCCTTTGAACCAGAAGCTATTCACCTTGGATGTGATGTACCTTCATGATAAACCTGGTCCCGATAACTGCCCCCAGGAGGTTTATGATACACTGGTGGAGGCACTTGAACATGTTAGCGAATATGAGGGTTATATTTTGGAGAGTGGACAGGGGTTGGCGCGTGTTCTTTTCCGTCATGTGCTGATACTGTTGTCGCATCCTCAGCAGCGTTGTATCCAAGAGTATGTTGACATACCAAAGTCAATTGCTAAGAAGGCTCCTCAGGTGGAGCCTATGGCTACTGAAGATAGTGCTCCCATATCCAGCCAATAACACAGAGTAATTGCATAGTTACTTCTCTCATGTCTTTTGAGTTGTTGGTTTCATGTGTATGTAGGTGATGGCTTTTATATGTGCTGAAGATATGGATTTGGTTTTAATGTTATGTAAGTATTGTTTAACATGTCTTGAACCCACTAGGATTGGTCTAGTGGGGTGGAGAGTTTGTATGAGGTTTCAATTCAAACCTTATTTTATTGACACTATTATTACCTAAAGAAAAAGAAGTTTAACATGTTCTGGTAATTTTCTGTAAGTTAGTCACTGTAGAAAAATTGAATGGATTGGCACCTGGTCAGTTCACTGGTGTTTTAATCGAAACGTTTTGTTGGCAGATTATTCCCCCCCCCGCCCGCTATGCTGGCATCAAAGTTTCTACCTGATTTTTCCTTCATTTCAATTTCAGGAGGTAATGGAATATGATCATAATTCAGCAAAGTACAAGTTGGAGCCTTGTGTTACTAGGTTGACAAGGAAATGATTGTTACAAACATGGACAATGTTGGAGTTTGGATTTGATGATACCATTTGCTATTTTGAATCAAATGTAGGAGAAGTGTATTTTGAAACATATCCATAGTATTCCAGCGTTTAGGCCTGGCAATGAAAGTGAGCAAGGGTTATACGCTAGCTGGTCTAGACACGCATCAGATACTTGAGTTTTCTGTTTCATTTGTCTGGTTATTACAGACCAAGTGCATGTATGATGTATGAATTGATGATGTTTCATGTATAGAGGAATGACAAGTTTATCATGTGATCCCAAAGCCTTTCTTTTTTCCGGGTAAAAGGAACTTTTGTTTTTTGTCGTTTTAAAATTTTCTAAATACGGTTTTAGTTTTTAATTTTTTTTTTCTTATTTTGTGGTATCTTTAATTTGAAAATATTTAATTCTTCAACTTCAAAGTGTATTTTTTATGTTTATAATTGTTTAATTATAATTATTTGACTAAATTGTAATTTTGATCTCCCTAGTTTTTTAAATACGCGATTTTAGTTTCTGTAGTTTAAAATTGATAATTTTGATGCTTTTAATTTTAAAAATTAATAATTTTAATCCCCTGGATTAATTATTAATTAATAATTACAATCAGTAGAGTTATTAATTTAACTATAAATTCATTAGAAAATATTAATTATTCAATGAGGTTAAAAATGATTTTTTTTAATTTTTATTATTTTTTAATGTTAAAAATTATTTTTTTAAAATTATTTTTTCTTTGTGTAAAAAATTATTATCGTTTTTATAATATTTTTTAACTAATTTTTAATTAACTCAATAACGTTATTAATCATAATTATTAGTTAATAATTAATCGGGAATCAAAATTATCATTTTTTAAAATTAGAAAACTAAAATTATCATTTTAAAATTTAGGGGATCAAAATCATAGATTTAAGAAAATAAGGGGATCAAAATTACCATTAAACCTAATTATTTTAAAGACCAAAAGTTGAGTATTTTCAATTTTTTTTTTTTTTGAAATGTGATTCATTCTCATAAATTTAATTAGATTTTATCTCAACATATTTAATTATTTTCTTATCAGTTCAATTATTTTTTATATTTCAAATCATATGTGCAATCAAAATTGATTTTTCTAATAATTTTATCTGATTATTTTTATTAATATATATCTCAGTAAATAGTTCAATTACCTCATGATATTTCATTACATAAACTTTTGTAAAATACAAAAATTCTCTCTGCAATGTAAAGAATAATTGATAATTGATAAATTCAAAAAATGTCATAATAGCAGTGTGTAATTGTGCACTGCGTAGTGTGCTCACTCCAAAAGCAAGCGAAGAAAATGGTAATAAAATAATAGTACTCATTTGAAATGTACCCCTAATCACCACAATCATAGGAAGAAGTAGGGAAAACCAAAAAGAGAAGACATATGAACTGAACAGATGCTCACTTACACCCAAGCATGGAAAATGCCTAAAACCTAAGCATGGAAAATGATTTTAAACAGAGGAGGAGGAATTCAAAAAAAAATTTGGACCATTTCTCGATTTGTGCGTGTCATCCTTGCGCAGGGGCCATGCTAATCTTCTCTGTATCGTTCCAATTTTATCGGATGTCCCCGAAGGGACAACATGTGTTGCGGTGCATCTTCTTATAAACGTTAATATTGTGTTATATTTAGCCGATGTGGGACTTGAATGGGAACCAGACAACATGCGCTGCTGCTGAGTCCTGTGGGAAAGGGAAAGAAACAACATGCCAACTGAGGTAATGTTGACTGTTGAGAATACGCAGCCTCGGAGGGTCCACCGGAAGCAAAGAAGAAACCGAGTCAGAGAAGCATCCGATATTTTTCTAGACACAAGAAGCAGTGCCGTGGTGTAGGTATAACTAGTAGCCTCGTAGCCTATGATGACTCTGCTCTCCACACTGCAGCCTAATCTTGATTTGACATTTTACCATTTATTTTGTTCAATATTACTGTGATTAATATACTTTATTTTATTTTATTCCCTCCATTACTCTGATTTTTTCAGAAGTAAACTAAAATACTTCTGCTACCGTGGTACGTACACGGTACATAAGTTTATATTTACTGATTATGCAGATATGTGAAGTGTGTTAGATTAGCGTGCATGATAGAATTGACTATAAATAAAATTAATTTTATAAAATTGATCTTGAAGTTATTATTAATTTATATTTAAATGATTTTGATAAGAATTAGTTTTAAAACAAAATTAAATATAAATTCTTTAATTCAATTCTAAATTATTTTTCAACGTAAAATTAAACATATAAAAAATTATTCAAAATCAAAATCAATTCTCAAACAATAATCTACCTAGCATGTAACTATACCTAACACGTGATAGTAAAGAATGACCGAGATTTTTTGTTGTTGTTGTTGAGCCTTTGACATGTGTGAGATACATAATAGATTGCAGTTTGCAAAGTAGAGTCATGATAGAGCTGCAAGGCTACCGATAGATAGAGTTGTAGTACAGTAGTTAGTGAGTAATAAAGTTTTCTAGACTTGTGCCCAGAATTATATATTATAATATCTGGATCTTTCTCTGGCTCCGTTTATTGAGACTTTGAGAAAGATGGTTCTTGTTTCCTTCCTGTTGTGGCTCGGAGCCTCCGAGGCTGTGTTTATGCTCAAAATTACTTTAGAGTTTAGCTTGCTTGTTGTTTCTTTCCTTTTCCCACAGGACTCAGCAGCGGCGCATGTTGTCTGGTTCCCATTCGAGTCCCACACCGGCTAAACATACCACAATATTAACGTTTATAACTAGATGCACCGCAGCACATGTTGTCCCTTCGGGGACATCTGATAAAATTGGAACGATACAGAGAAGATTAGCATGGCCCCTGCGCAAGGATGACACGCACAAATCGAGAAATGGTCCAAATTTTTTTTTGAATTCCTCCTCCTCCGTTAGATTTACTGATTTAGATGTCTGTTCCCTTTCCTTTTTTTCCTATGGTTTTGATCAGACTAGGGCAGATTTAGGGGAAATATTCTTTTTACATTACAAATGAATATGCTTTCACTTTCCAATTTTTTTTCAGAAATTTCTGTTCAGTTCAGGTGTCTTCTCTGCTTCTTCCTATGATTCTGTTTATGCAATGAAATATCACGAGGTAGTTGAACTAATTGTGTTTATGTCTCTCATACTAATATTTTTATGCAATGAAACTATGATTTTGGTTTATGCAATGAAATTATTTTTTTTAATAATTATTTTTAAAATAATATCTTATATAATTATTTTATTGATTGACAATCTAAAATCTTTATACTGACATTATATTAGAATCGAACTTAAAATAATAATAAAATCATTATTAATAATAGAAATATGTAGTGTTATCTCAAATTTAGTTTATAACTATATATTTTTAATTTAAAAATATTCGTATATTGCAATACATGAAAAATGCAGACACTCAATCTCCACAATTAACTTCGTAGGGTAAGCCTTATGAAAGTCGATCACCAATTATTAAGTATTGAAATGCTGTTCCACTTGGCAAGGTGCTTATAGGAGCTTTCATTTCTTCAACCGATACTTACCAAACAAAATATCAAGATCAATAAATACGATTCTACACGCATCCAAAAGTTAAGTGTTAATCATCGATCAACTCATGCTTTTTTATTTATAAAGTCAAATTAATCAAAGGTTAAAATACTATCCACGTACCTTAACCTTTTAGGTGCATTGTAGAATTCACCAGACCAGATCGATTACGGACAATACTTTCATTAATTTCTTTATATTTTATTATTAAGCTCTTTAATTAATAAGTGATGTGTCATTTAAAAAAAAAATCAACTTATTCTTATTACACAATTTAAATATAATATCATAATTAATAATTGTTTGGTGTTATTCTTTAATTATAGAGTCAGCATCCCATCTCTCTAATTCCTACCACTTTTAGTTAATTAGATGAAAATAGCAATTATTGAAATAAAATGCCAGCTTTAATTGGAGAATGACACTGAAAGTATCCCAAGTGTATTATTTTTAAAATTTTGTCTTATACTTAATGAAAGTTTCTTAATGTTGGAAAAAAAATGTTCAATTATCATCATTTGATTCAAGAACTAATTAATTGCAAGAATATATTAAGAAACTTGACTAGGTTTTAGCTATTAATTACATGTTTGGAGACAAATATCTTGGGAGAAAATAATTGTCTAGTTTTCAAAAACTATATATAAAAAAAATGGCAAAAAAAAACAATTATTTTTTCAAAATAAACAAAACCAAATAGACACTATATCCGTATTCCCCAGAGGTCAACTCAAACGCAATGTTAAAATGTAACTTCATCATATGGATGTAATATATATAGAATATAGATGATTCGGTCAACGAGAGAATAGTGTTGCACAAAGTGTTAGAATCTCTCATGGTGTTAGAGATCTTAATTTAAAATATAGAAAGTCATACCCATTTGATTATTAATTTAGAAGAAGAATAGCCGTGCATGCCCCTTAAAGCTAGCGTTGGGACATTCCGGTTGAATAAACAACCATTAAAAAAACCGTCCATTATTGAGTTAATTTACATTAGCTTATGCTTCCCACAAGGAACCACATAAGCAAGTTTCATTTATTAAATTGCAAATGATTGCTATATATTGGACCCTCAAATTCGTGAGTGTTAGGCTTATTCCATCTTTTGAATAGAATAGAAAAAGTCTCAAAAGGTGGAATGGGTATCTGCATATCCTCTGAATCTTCAGCGATTCATGAAGAAGGTCGTGATGAAAATGTGTTGATGTTTGAAACAACAACCAAGAATCTAACTGGACTTGCCTCTGCTTACACTAAACAAGGTAGCAAAGGACTTAACCAAGATGCCGCCACTCTTTTTCAGGTATATATATATATATTGTATAACTATACTTATAAATGAAATTAAAATGATTGTAATTAACTTGTGTTTGTTCATTATTACAAGGGTTATGGAACGGAAAAGGCAGCATTTTGTGGTGTTTATGATGGGCATGGAAGGAATGGTGAGATAGTAAGCAAAATAGTAAACAGGCGTTTGTGTTCACTGATACTGAGCCAAAAGAAAGTGCATGCAAAGATTGAGGCAGTGACAATGGTCGAAGACAATTCAGCAGCAGCAGCAACAGCTCCAAACAAGAATTGTCAGGAATGGAAAGAGGCTATTCTTGATGGTTTCAGAGTGATGGACAAGGAAGTGAAGCTTCAAGAGAATCTTGACTCCTCTTGCAGCGGAACCACCGCTGTAGTTGTCATAAGACAGGGTCAAGATCTTGTCATAGCTAACCTTGGTGACTCCAGAGCAATCTTGGGAACAATCTCTGAAGACGCTCAAATCATACCTATTCAATTGACCACGGATATGAAACCTGGATTACCTTGTAAGCCTCTAGAGTCTAGAGTCTAAAGCTAAAATTAATTAATAAAAAAAGTAAATTACGTGACAGATAGATATTTCATATTTGTGATTCAGGCGAAGCTGAACGAATAAGAAGTTGCAATGGTCGTGTGTTTGCGCTGAAGGAAGAAGCACACATCGAGAGAGTGTGGTTACCCAATGAGAATTTCCCGGGGCTAGCCATGTCTAGGGCTTTTGGAGATTTCGTGCTCAAAGACCACGGTGTCATTGCCGTCCCAGATATTTCATATCGCACTCTAACATCCAACGACCACTTTATTCTACTTGCAACTGATGGGGTAAGTGTTATTAATTTGTTTGATTATGATATATAGTTTTATTTTGCATCTTAATTATTTGCTGGTTTAGGTGTGGGATGTACTAAGCAACGAGGAGGTTTGCTCAGTTGTGTGGGGGACAGACAGTGAAAAAGAAGCAGCAAGGGCAGTGGTGGAAGCAGCAACTACAGCATGGAAACGCAAGTATCCTTCTTCTAAGGTTGATGACTGCACTGTGGTTTGTCTCTTCCTCCACAACAAACCACACTGATAGGCCCCTTTTTTCTTCGTAGATGACAGATCACAAGTTATGATAAGAGGATGTATTGCTTCTGTTTTTTCTATTATAAAATACTATCCATGTATCTCTCCTATCGTATCATCTTTTATTCCATTTAATACATACACGAGTTATTTCTACACGACTTCTCTCTTATTTAGATTATTGCCACACCATGTTAATGTGTCTTGTATATCTTCTCTTACAAATTTGAATTTTCATACGTGATGTAACATTGTATGGTAACATCATTAGAAGAATTACATTTGTAGAATGAGTTTATACGAATTAAAAAAGACAAATACAGAATAAGCGACGTAATAGAGAAGAAAAAACATAATTTTTTTTTACTAAACAAATAATATAACTTATTGTTAATATAAGAAAATAAGTAATTATATATTCATCCAATACGAAATAATTGTATGTAAAATATAAAACCCAGACTTCACAAAAGGCCTTAATATTAACACTAATTAAATGTTTGGTAATGGTTTCCAATTGATTTTATTTTTTTTATAGACCACATGTATTTCACGGAGATAGTATCCAATTGATTCAGGATAATTTTAAAATAAAAGCATAAAAAAACTCGCAAAATTTTTTTTAAAAAAAATTAAAAAAACGAACTGAAGGACACACGTACTAACCAAAATACTGGCGACATCGTTCACCAAGGAATCACAATACGTGCAGCAGTAAATATCCTTTTTCTTTCTTTCCATTAATTGGTTCTTTTTTTTTTCTTCCCCATCGTAACTATATCAGAAAGAAGTAAGGCAAAGTAGATAAAGGCCTCTTTAGTAACTAGCATTTAGTATTTACCCTCTTTTTAACATAAAAACGTCAAAATTCCTTCGGGAATAAAAAAATCAAAATTGGAAACACTGCTCCATCCATGAACTCGTTTCACAAGACCGGAAAAAGAAAAAACAAGAGGGACGGAGAGCAAAAAGGAGAATGAGAGAGATGTATCGGTAGATCTCCATCTAAGAGGGAAGGAAAGAAAATCTTGCCAAGTTATAAAGCCACTTTACTTCCAGACTCAGGTTGTGCATCATTAACCGGATTCTCTCCAAGCAGATCATCATCATATGATACAGGTATCCTTAACCTGTCATGAACAGATACAGGATTTTCTTCAGAAGTTGTTGCTGGTTGATGTTGATTTTGCATCTGGGATGCAAGAATATCACTGTCCGAAACATTGCCTGGGTTCCTGCCAGAAAATGAAAAGGGCACTCCTTGAGAAGATTCCTCTTTCTTTGGCACGGGTCGTTGTGTCACATTAGGCTGCCTGAATTGTTTCTGCATTATGATAAACATGATGCACAATGGCAAAAACAAAAAAGTTATCACAAAACAATGAACAATTTGAAGAACCTTGGTTCCTCATAATTAATTTGAGGTTAAATCACACACCTCAAACTCCTTTGCTTTTGTCATTATCTCTTTGTGGACCTTTGGTTCCCTAACTTTTAAGATGCTCCACAATATGCCACCCCCTGTTCGGAATCGTCTACCATCAGCAGTTTTCTGGCCTCCACAAGCCTGTATTGCATCCACCTGCAACTTCCACACATCATTATACAAGTCTACAATGTATCAACTTGACCAGATTAAAAAATAACAAAAATGGGTCTTATGAGTCTGAAATTGAAATAAACAGATCTCGTTAATACACAATATGCAAATTGTGGATATTATCCACTGTGGTTCCATACAAAGCACAAGGCACATATAACAAGCCTTAAGTCTTTTACCATAGTTAATGCATGATTTCGATCCCATGGTAATTTTTTACTTAAATTTAGTCCCATAATGTATTTTATCATTACATCAAGTCCTTCCATCTGTTTCCCACGGCCTGAAAGCCAAAAATCTTCATTTGTAAAAAAACTGATGGTTTAGGGTGAATTTAAGATATAAATTAATTTGAAAGGTTCATAAGCCATAAATTTGATGAAATTCTGATATTTGTGTAGAAAATGAGGATTTGAGGGATTTAGAGGGAACCTGATAGATACCCCATTAGCAGTTAGTTGGGTGTCTGTTAGTGAGGGAATTAGTTAGTTGGGTTAGTTGGGCAGGCTGAGATAGTATAAAAAATGAAACAAGACATGTTGCTTATAGCCTATAAACAAAGAGAAGAGATTGAGATTTGACAGAGAAAGCATCTTATCATTTGAGAAAGGATTAGACTCCAAGAGAGATTCAATTTTGGCTTTGAAATTGCTGGTTGCTACATTGAAGTGAACAAAAATTACTAATGCCCTGTTTTGTTTATGCTTTTTCTTTAAAAGAAAAATGCTTTATTAATTAAAACACTTCTTTTCTTTAGTCATTATGGTGACTTTTTCCAGAAGTCTAATAGCTTCTGAAAATAATATTAAAACAAATTGTATAATAAAAATATAAAATCATTTTTTTTAGCTTAAACAAACATTAATTCCCCTTCACCAGCACAACCATGCACATGCTTAGTAAATTCTTTATTGGGCCGAAAAGAGAAAACACTCTCCACACATGCACAACTGACAATATGAAGCAACAAATATTGACATCAACCTTCACAATTAGTAAAATATGAAGTGGTTCAGCCAGGAACATTGAAGCTCAAGCAGAGGGTTGGAAGGAGCAAACTAGCATCTGGAAGAAAAATCTGCAAGGTTAGGGACAAAATTGCACACATCAGAGGATATGAATAGCTGTATGGTGCTTGAAAGAGTGGATAAGAATAACCAGCTCAAGGCTCACCCAAATGTTTTGGAATCTTAACCCTACAACAGGTGAGCAAATTATGTCTCCTCCCAACTATAACCACATTCCCATTGAAGATATGACAACAATTCACAAAAATTAAAAATTATTTCAAAGAAAAGCAAAGCATGTGACTGAAGCCAAGATCGGGAGTATTCAGAAAGTAGCCATAGGACCATGTAAACCCAACAACATGATTAGAGACAAGGTTGTGGAAAACCAAAACATGAGGAGTTCAACTGGAATATAATAAGACAAAACGGGAAAAAAAAAAAATCCATCACAACTGTGCACCTGTACATCAGAGTAATCCCATCAAACTAACACCACCATAGAAAATCAATCTTAGCGACAAAAATCTTAAATATAGTTAGCAAACGTAAGATTTCAGACTTGTGAAATCAGTGTACAGATGACAAAAACAACTAGTAGGAACTAAGATAAGAAACAAGGGTAAGAAATTTATTGTAGGAAGACTGCAAATTCCAGTACAGGAATGCAATCAGAAGCAAATCATTGAGTTTGTTAGGTGGTTCTTAAATTATTTTCTAACAATCTAACTTCCAGTTGGCCATGGTATTTCACAGAAAATCTAACAGAGATACTAACAAACACAGTAAGCTGGCTTATTAAACAAAAAATGAGTACATAACAGGGTTTCAATACCTCATTGACGAGATCACTTAGTGCAGAGACCCCAAGGCAACCCACAGCAGTGTATACCATGTATGACTTTTTCTCTTTGAGCCGTCGACACGTATCTAATACAAATCTGAAAAACAAACAGTTTGTTAGAAATTCAATCACTGCTATTTTTTTAAAAGGGACAAACAGAGAAACACCTTATATCCATATTAAATTCATACAGGGTTGAGGATTGCGAATGGTAGGTTATTATGATAACAAATGAGCAGTGATCAAGGCTGCATTATATGACTTTATAAAAAGGAAGAAAAAAATGCATAACTCTTGAATACTTGATATTAGAATTCCAAATTGTATTGGGTCACAAAGGTAAATGAGTTTATTAAGCCATCAGTAATGACTAATGACTTTGGGGCTACACCAATAAACTCCAGATACTTTTCCATGTTTGCTAATAGAACTTGCATGATTTTAAAAGCAGTGTGTTAGGATCCAATTGCTAGGCATGGCTTGAGTCTCACATTGAAAGTATGGGATTCTTGGGTGGGGTTTATATGGCCCTAGACTCTCCAACAAGAAATCATAGATCCTGAAATTGGGGATTATATGTTAAACCTGTTTATGTCCATGGCATTAGATCCTGAAGCCTTCCTCTTCTTCTTATTCTTCTTCTTATTAGCTCTACGCTTTTGGTTCTTACTGAGAGGTTCTTGATTAGCTTCATTGACATCTCCGGCACTGCTTTGTCCCAAAACATTTTGGGAATCAGGCTCCACCAACTCTCCTTCTTCAACATCAACCATGTCAACATCATCTAAGTTATCCTCCTCCTCGTATATGGCATCCAGAATGTTATCCCCGTCCTCCATAACAAACACCTAACCTGCACTCAGAAACACTTATCCATAAATAGACACAGCAAAATAAGCACATCAAAAACACTATTATGAGAAATAAAAAAACACAACTATAATCTCAACTACAATAGGCACAACACAAAACTATAAAAATGACGAAAGAGAAGGAAGATAAAAACGTATTGGAGAGAAAATAAAAAACGATAGTTCGCGTCCAATTTTCATCAAACAGAAAAAAAAAACAAAAATATTCATCCAAACCCTAACGCTGTATGCATTTATTTCAAATAGAGCAATTTATAGAACTGGTTGAAATTAAACCAAAAGGCAAGCAGGATTGCACGAAGGCTACACACGCAAAACAATGGAGAAACGAAATCGAAAGGATTGGATGTTACCTTGCGCAAGGTTTGAGTGAAAAATCAAACCCGAAAGAACGATGAGCACTGCTTCAATGTGAGCGAGCGGAGTAGTAGACAACTGCGGCAAGTCGAATCCTACTCTTCTAATTCAGATATCAGAAGAAACAGAAAGGTCTCCATTATTATACTCGTAATTGTAATTGTAATTGTGAGTACGGTGAAATTTGGTTTTAATTTTATATAAACAAAAATATTAATTGGGTACCATTTTTTTTTGTTAAATCAAATGTGAAAAAAAAAATTATATTTTAGATTTTAGATTTTCATTTAACGTTTACATAATTCTATAGGCACAATATTTGTATATTAATTTTTTTTCACGTAATTTAATGTATGTGTGTGTGTTTTATATAAAAAAAAAAAAAACTTGAAAAAAAAACATATTGAATGTGGGATTTCTTTTACAAAACTGTTAGAATTTTGTCTAACTTAAGTATTTTATAATACATGAATTAATAACATATATTTATAATTTTGGATTAGTTTATTTTGAAAAAAAAAATTCTAGAATTTCTTAATAAAACTCTTTAAAAACAAGTCAATGTTATGAATGGATATATAAATTTTGAGAATAGAGAGCCCTATTGAGAAAATGACAGATTTAATGGAATTGAGACTAAATTTTCATTGCATTTCCATTACCAATACAAGATTATACTATAACTATGAAATAAAGCAATGTAATAACATAATGTTAACAAATTTGGACGTGGCAATTTTTGGAGAATCAAATTCATATGGCATCGGCATGTGCTTAAGAGACCATCATGGTACTTTTATTAAAGCTATGACTTCAACTTTCGCAGGTATACCAACGCCAAAGGAAGCTGAAGTGTGGGCATTACATAAAGCAATTGATTGGATTAAACAACTCCAACTCAATGTCCAAAATATGTTTTTTGAAGTTGATTGCAAAACTGTCATGGATAACATTAATAACTACACTTTTGGTTGTTGGAATTTTTATGTTTTAATTAAAAAGTATAGTGCATAATTACTCAATATTTCAAATTTAAGGTGAATTTTTGCAAGGAAACAAGTAAATTATGTGGCTCACAATTTGACAAATGTCTCAAGATTATAAATTAGCTCTCATGTTTTTAATTACATTTTTTTTTTTTGTATTTTAAACTTTATTATGAATAAAATGATATAGTATGATTTTTCCTTAAAAAAAAAAAATGTTAACAATCTATACGAATATTGGGATGGGCTAGGATTCGGAATAACAATATTGCCCGCATCCAAAGCAACCTCACCCTGAAGGTTGTAGAAGGGCTGCAATGTATCAGTAACCACAAAGGGTACTGTTCAAACTTGATTCAGCATGTTGGATTGTTAGGTCAAATGAAGGATCCGCTTTAGTATTGAATTCATGTGAAGATGACCCACTAATCTCGAAAGATTGGAATTGGAGACACAAACATCATATTAGTCTGTGACTAACAGCTAGAAACTTTAATTTTCCTTCATGCAATCAAGCCAAAATGAAATTCTCATTTGATTTTCAGCTTGTGACCCAAAATGAAACAGTTAAACAAAAAAAACCCAACGATTCGACTAGCAAGAGACTCAAAATCACTGAGGTAGTGAGTAACAGGTGAAGTTTGAGTGAGTTTGAACAAATTGTTTCTTTGGGCATTATGTAAATAAGAATATATGAAAATACTGGGTTGGGCATAGTCAAACGATATATTGAGAAGAATATAAAAGTTAGATGATGTAAAGATGAAAATTATGTAATTAATAACTTAAAAGTTTCAGTCTCAATATATAACAGGTGTAACCATCCGACAGATCTTCAATATACAAATGCAAAAGTTTAAACAAAGTCAAACAAATTGAAACTTGAAAGGAAAGTTAGATCAAAGAAAAAGCGCATGTTTACCCCCCCTTCAATTTATCATAAAATAAGAAAATATTTTATCCCATTATTTATTTTAAACAATACTAGTACAGATTTATTTATCGAAAAATATAAAAAAAAATTGTAGATTTTAGATTTTATTTGATGAATTTATAATCTTTAATAAATTTCAACCAGTAATAATAATGTATTATTATAACTTTTCTTAGTAATTTAAAAAATGAAAATAATATTTTTATTTATTATGAGTCGAAAACAGTAGAAGAGACAAGAGCGGGCGATGGGCCCTACTATAAGAGAGAAGTCCGATTGGCGCATTCCTGTTGAGTAATTTATAACCGAAAGCGAGCGAAGCTTCCCACGACACGCTAACGCAACGCAACTGGGTGTCTTGTCCTTCCTTGAATTAAAAATTTAATACTATGAATTTTTAGTTTAAGGAAGGTTGGTTGGGTTGGGTTGGGAATACTCTCATCTCTGATCATCATCATCATTATCATCTTTCATTCCAACATACCTTTCTTCTTCTTCTTCATGGAGCGTTTTCCGATCCTCTTTCTCGTGGCCACTCTCATCACCCTCGCCTCCGGTGCCCGTGATGATATTCTCCGCTTACCCTCTGAATCTTCCAGGTTCTTCAAAGCACCTGGTGCCGACGAAGACGATGAGGTTGGTACGAGGTGGGCCGTTTTAATTGCCGGTTCCAATGGCTACTGGAATTACAGGCACCAGGTCACTTTCCTATTTTCTCTCTGTGTTTCGTTTCCTAGGACACCAAATTTAAACATTTCATCTTAGTTTTCAATTAATATTTTTTTAATTTAAGTATATTTTGTTTTGGTTTGTCTCGTTGATTTCTAAGTAGTTCATTACCGCATTATATAGATTACTTCTAGACACTGTATTTTAAAGCTAAACTTTTCAGTTTTGACCCTTGGTTTTGAGTTTGAGATTTTAAATCAAGTCCTTCTACTTACATCATACGCAATAAAACTCTACAGACTATAAAAGCCTGGAACAATTGATTATTTGTATTATTATCCTTTGACCCTGTTTGGATAAATTTCTAGAAGAAAATAAGGAGCTAAAATGAATTAAACTTCTCTCGTAAGTTAAAATCAACTTATGCAAGTCAACTTTTAGAAAAGTTCTCAACATGATGTCCTTGTTAATTTTGATGATGACTGATGGACCCTTACAATTTCATCAGTCTGATGTCTGCCATGCGTATCAACTACTGAGGAAAGGTGGTCTGAAAGAAGAAAATATTGTTGTATTTATGTATGATGACATTGCTTTCAATGAAGAGAACCCGCGGCCCGGAGTCATTATTAACAGTCCACATGGAAATGATGTTTACAAGGGAGTCCCTAAGGTCTGTTCTCTTACTTTTAGGTATCCCATATTCTGTTTCTGTTTCCAATTCGAGCTTAATAAACTCCTAATATGGTCCTTTTTGTGGCAGGATTACGTTGGTGAAGATGTTAATGTTAACAACTTTTTTGCTGCTATACTTGGAAATAAGTCGGCTCTTACTGGTGGCAGTGGGAAGGTCGTGGATAGTGGTCCCAATGATCATATATTTATATACTACTCTGATCATGGTGGTCCGGGAGTTCTAGGTTGGTAGTTCTGAATCCTTTCACGGAGACTTTGTTATGAAAATCAAGGATTGTGTATGTTTTACATGCATTTCAGCATGGTGTGAGCCTTCTTGTGTTAGAATAATTATTAATGCCAAATGTGTGGTTCCTCTATTTTTTTCGGTGGGTTGATTATGTGTTTTTGCTTGATTTTGAATAGAATGAAGTTATTGGAAATTTTAGAATAACCTATAACATAGTTTCCTGAAATTGGAACTTCTGTATACTTACCAAGCCAAAAGTCTCTATAGTTGTTAAGCTAAGCACAATAAACTGAATATGTTGGTTTAAAAATAACATATTTCAAATTTCATACCAGTTATTTTGAAACCTTCTCTATAGTTGTCAACCAGTTTTATGAATATTTTTCTATCCCTAAGGTTGTCCCAAGTACTTAATTTGGATTTTTATTTAAAGAGGGAACTTAGTATTATATTATGCAGCATACTGGAACAGTGTAACATATTTGTGGGTTGATTTCATGGTATGTTATCTTATGGCCTTAACATATACTCATCAAATACTTAATACTATTACTATACATTGGCCAAGTCTGATGCAATGTTTTTTTTTTCAAACAACAATAGCATTTCAAAATGTTCTAATTAAAGTCTGCTTTCTGTTTATTATTTGTTTATTTCTTCTTCCTTATGTGGGTGACATGAAGGGTAAACAATGAAACTGGGGGAAGCTCCCCTCACCCCCAAAAATAAAACAGAGAAAGGAAAAAAAAAAGAGGAAGAGGGATGTAGAGTATATAGTCTTCAGTGACAGTGTCCTTATTATCCATTTTGTGCTGACCATTTTAGTGATACTACAGTTTATTGGTGATTCTTCTAGTGTCATTTCGTTTTTCATTACACAACAAAGTGTTTATTCACACCTAATATCTGCCCTTTTCTATTTCTTATGCGGTATTTTTTCCTTGGGGGTGGGGTAACTGGGGATGAATATCAGGAATGCCTACTAATCCATACATGTATGCATCCGATCTGATTGAAGTCCTGAAGAAGAAGCATGCTTCTGGAACTTATAAGAGCCTAGTAAGTTACTAGTAATTATGATTTGCTTACTGTTTGTATCAATCTTCATTCTAGCTATTTACTTACCAAATCTCAGTATTTATGATTTATGCAATGATGGTGTAGGTATTTTACCTAGAGGCATGTGAATCTGGGAGTATCTTTGAAGGCCTTCTTCCTGAAGGTCTGAATATCTATGCAACAACAGCTTCAAATGCAGAAGAAAGCAGTTGGGGAACATATTGTCCTGGGGAGTATCCTAGTCCTCCATCTGAATATGAAACCTGCCTGGGTGACCTGTACAGTGTGGCTTGGATGGAAGACAGGTATGACTATTTGAGTGTAACAAAGAAGCATTACCTTGTATTAGTCATTACTCAAAATCTTAAATGATTATAAACATATATTGGGGCAGAAAATAAGATATATTGGATGCAATACTTTTACCCAGGGAATTTCCATGACCTTGTTGAAGGCCTGTGGCTGCTGTGACATGAACATGTTTGATGTTACTATGAAACTGTATTTGCCTATTATTTTGTACTTTACCAAACCCTTTTTTATATATAAAAAAAACTTTTGCTTCATGCTCTAAGGTCTTTTATGGACTGATCTTTTTCCCACTACACTCTTGAACAGTGACATACACAATTTGCAAACAGAAACTTTACATCAGCAATACGAATTGGTAAGATCCCATTTCTTAGTTCGTTTATGCAATCAATTAATATAAACTGAATGTTATTTGATACCTTGGTTGCTTAAATAAATGGGAAAAAAATTGTCTGTTTTGATATGGGTTCAAAAATATAGAAGATATGTTTCAGTTGTGTGACAGATGCTTCTTACTCTTATACTCACAGGTCAAAGAAAGGACTATGAATGGAAATGCAATCTATGGTTCCCACGTGATGCAGTATGGTGACATAGGGATTAGCAAGAACAATCTCGTCTTATATTTGGGTACAAATCCTGCTAATGATAATTTTACTTTTGTGCATAAAAACTCATTGGTGCCACCTTCAAAAGCAGTCAACCAGCGTGATGCAGATCTGATCCATTTCTGGGATAAGGTATCATATGTTTGAAACATAGTTTTTTTATTATTTAATCATATCCTCAATATGATTTTGCTCCCACAATTTAAATTTGGAGGGGTATTATTCGCAGTTAGAAGATAATCAATAGAATGGTGATTCCATTCCACATTCATTTCATGTACCAAACAATTTAGTGCCATCCCATCATTGAAGCTGCCAACTGGGAATGGCTATTCCATCTTAGCTAATTACAAGAAAAGAAAAATTGGGGGGGGGGGGGGGGGGGGGGGTATCTTTGATGCTTATTTTCTCCTGTAAGCTCTTATTTTTGCTAATTATGTTCTATCTTCTTGGTTTCCTGTTCACTTCTTTGCCAGTTCCGCAAAGCTCCTGTGGGTTCTTCCAGGAAAGCTGCAGCTGAGAAAGAAATTCTGGAAGCAATGTCTCACAGAATGCATATAGATGACAGCATGAAACTTATTGGAAAGCTCTTTTTTTGGCATTGAAAAGGGTCCACAACTGCTTAGCAGTGTTAGACCTGCTGGGCAACCCCTTGTTGATGACTGGGACTGCCTTAAAACACTGGTACCATTTCCCTTGATTCACTTTGTTGAGTTTGTTCATATAAGACCCTTATCATGCACCTTTAATTTATAGCCTTCAATTTGGCCAAAAAAAAGGCATCCACGATTGGTGGACCACCTTAAAATGCAACAACTAGTAAAAAAAATCTAGGTGCATGCATCCTCCAATTTTAGAATGGTGCATGGTAGAATTCGTCTGTGACTGAATCATTGCTTTTCTGTTTGTTATTTATTGTCCGGTTCACATAATTACAGAATGAGATGTCAGCAGGGCCTCCAACAGTATCTTCTTCTATGAATGATGTTTGATTTGAACCATATAGTGTAAATTAACATTTGATTTCTGACAAAGTTGTGTTGTGGCTTAATCTATTTGTTTCTTGATGCAGGTTAGGACTTTTGAGACACATTGTGGATCCCTGTCTCAGTATGGGATGAAACATATGAGGTCTTTTGCAAACTTCTGCAATGCTGGAATACGGAAAGAGCAAATGGCTGAGGCCTCAGCACAAGCATGCATCAGTGTTCCTGCAATTCCCTGGAGTTCTCTGCACAGGGGTTTCAGTGCATAATTCATAGAATGCGCCCCATTGACGACCCAGTATAGTCGTTGTAGCATTGTGCTTTATCAGTGTTATGTACTGTACTCTGGTCATGATTTCTTATTCCAGCTCTGTAAATACACACGGGACGCTGGGAAAACCTCTTTACATTGTAATTTCGTGCAAAATAGATGCTGTAACAAAGGCATTTTACTTTTACTTGGGGAGAAAGAGACAGTGGAACCTTAAGGACCCTTGGAACTTCTAATATGACAGGGCACGTCGTGTTGTTTGTAAGCCAATGCTTTATTTTTATTTTATGGTCGTGAAGATAATTCTTAATAGAATGTAATTGGTAAAGTGTATTTTAAAATCTGTAAAATGATAACATAAATTAACACGCAACTATAACTGTAAAATTCTATTAACACCCGTTAGCCACTGAAGACAGATTTTAGATTTTTAAAAGTATAAAAGCATAGCAAAAAAAATAAAATAATAAATAAAAGTATTAGATATTAATGAAAAATATAAAATCGTAAGGAGTAATTTGATCAATATATTTTAATTTAAGAAAGCTCAGGTTTAAATTTTTGTTGGAATTAGATGAAAAATGGGTTTATGAAATTCCTGAAATCCAAATTAAAGTGGTCTATACATATGGATGGCCAGGATTTGGTCAATCCGTAGTCACTAGATTCAAGTAATCTAGGTTTCGTTTCTCACAATTCACAAACAGAACAGTGAAGAAACCAAATCCCTAGTTACCACTTGCCAGTTAACTAACCCTGGTTATTTCAGGTGGCGCGGGAATGCGATGAACTCAAGTGAGAGAAAAAAGACTTTAGGGATAGTTGAATTTCTTAATTATTATGTTGATAGAGATTTGTTGGAATTTTCACCAAAAAAAAAAGTGATTTGTTGGAAGACGTAGAGCTTATTTTGGCGTCAGTTATTTTTATGCCTCCAGTATATAAAGATGTTTTATTTTTAAAAAAAATTAGAGAAGAAAATATTAATAAATATAGATATAGATTAATTAAAAAAATACTTTATAATTAGTATATTATGATAAATCACGGTTAACTGAAAATGATTTCAAATAATGTGAGGAGAGTAGAGAATGATTCCGTTAACGTACGTGGTGAGAAAGAATAAACGGCGTGAGGGCATAGCATAGACTGTTGTAGGGGAAACCGTGAATGGTAAGAGAGATCTACGGTCATGAACAGCATCAACTCTGAGAGAGTGGACGGTTGGTGCAAAGGAGTGTGAGTACAAGATGTATATAAACAGCTCCTTCAATGGAAACGCACCATTTCCTTTCGTTCGTTCTATCCTGCTTCTTCCTCTTCAACCTATTCTTTCCATCATCTCCCACAAACTTTCTTTCTACCTGCTCTGGAATTTACAATACTAATTCGCATCAACCAAACTTAAATGTTGTTGAGGATCTGACACTTTTTTTCCATATAGAATGAGGTTTGCTATGTAGACAGCCTCCTCAATATCTTTTGTTCACCACAGAGAGTTTTATCATGTAGATGGACTTGAATCCTTCTTTTCTTTTTCTTTTTTATTTTATTTTAATTTTCTGGCTCATTTTTTTTGTCTGCAGATGCATGTTCAAAGAATATTTGCTGGAATTCCCTTATAGTGAAATCTGTTCTGGAGATTTGCTTGTTCATTGTGATTAATTAATAAGGTATAAGAGCAGAGTTTTTTTTGTTTACTTTCCTTTCTTCCTCTACCTCTGCTATGCTATAAGTTATTCTTGTTTGTTTTTGTTTCTGGGCACCTGCAGATACATTTGTCTTGACGGATACCGATTTTGAAACTCTGAACTTACAGGGACGACGATTGCGGCTGCTTTTCTGGATTTATTTCCATCTTCTAATAGGAAGAAGCCTTGAAATGTCATTGGTTGAATTTTCAGCATAGATTTGCATTCTCCATAGCTTTGGAACTGAAATCTAAGATTTTTTTTTCAGTTTTCAACCGGAAGTTTTAGCACAACCAGATTTAGGTGAGAGAAATTAATGTACTTGATCAAAATCAGAACTAAATAATTGATTTTTATCTCAACCAACCTTACAGTGTTGGCTGCAGCAGTTAATTCAGTTTTGATGTTCATTTCCTCTGCCTATTGTTCTCTAATTTCTCTCCTTTCCTTGTATTTCCCAGGCAAGAAAGGCTCTTTTCCTCCCTTAGTTTCAGAAGGAATTGATTCCTCGGACGGGTGTAAAATTTTAAGGTAACACATTCAGGTTGTTTTTCTGGATCTCTTTCACCTAGCTCTTCTTATCCTTAATCACCCTTCCAATAGCAGTTGAATTGAATCAATTGATGCCTCTTTTCCACAATGGCTATCCTATCCTTCAAAAACATTGAACCTCAAGATAATCACCGGT
The DNA here is from genome assembly GCA_014843725.1 of Amphicarpaea edgeworthii. NCBI lineage: Eukaryota > Viridiplantae > Streptophyta > Magnoliopsida > Fabales > Fabaceae > Amphicarpaea > Amphicarpaea edgeworthii. Next base: position 20,978,283 of record CM026322.1, on the reverse strand, counting down.
TTCTCACTCTCATCATCCATTTTTGTCTTGACCCAGATATAGAAGATGCTCACAGTGCACAGTAACCTTAATTAATTAATTCGGATGTGGAAGAGAGTCCGTGAGTGTGTATGTGTGAAAGAACACAAAGCCAATTTCGATTTCAGTTGGATAAAAATGTATGAATATATTGAATTATTATGATGGCAGGGGTGGTGGGTTGAAGAGATGGAGAAAGAGTCAATTATTCGGAGCAATACGAACATAATCTCGAAAAACGGAGTGGGGGATGGGTCGTTGCTGTTGAGGGCGAGTTCCGGTAGCGCTAGGCAAGCAACGACGACGCCGCCGGATTTGGTTTTGCAGTGGGGGAATCGGAAGAGACTGAGGTGCATGAAGGTGCAGGTTAAGGACCCGGTTCAGAGGACAACGGTTCGGGTGGATCGCCGGGTCGTTAGAACCGATAAGGATTCTTTAAATAAGCCCCCAATGTTTGGTGTCAATAATAACAACCTCCTTGGACACCACACTACTCATCATCAGAGTAACGGATATCCGAATCTCCGTCAACGTCCATCTTCGCCGCAACCACGAATTCTCAGGTAACGTAACTCTACTGTATATTACCATTCACTTTCCTACTTTCTCTTTCTTTTGCTTTATAGAATAGATAAATGAAGTGTGATTTTATGTTTGATTTTATTCCTTCTGATTTTGAGAGTATGAGACTGTACCCACGCCCACAGGTTCAGATCTGAGATGAGGTTGGAGGGCAATTTGGATTTTATACCCAAAAAAAGAGGGGGGAAAATTAAGATTTTTGTGTTGTTTTTCTTTCCTAAAGTTTAGAATGGTTACTTTAATTATTTATTTTTTTTCTTTTATCTGATTGAGTATCCATACTTATCTTTAGGGCAAGGTTCGTGTTGGTGGCGCACTGCCGCGTGGGGCCAGTATTTTGTTTTGATTTGCTTATCGAATCGTATTAAATTAAATTAATAAATAAACCAGGGTTTGGGTTGTGGTCGTGGACTCGTCGTGTACATGTATTGTACTATTGCCGATGAAATTTTAAGCAAAAGATAGTGTTTTTTTCTTTGTTCTTATCAGCGATGATATTTGAATTATAAAAATCGCTGTAGATATTAATTCCCGGCAAGCAGCACACATGGGGTTTGTGTCAAATATCTGATGGAACTCTTTGGTGTGTGGTTTCTTGGCACACTAGAAAGAAATAAAACAAAAGTGGCATAGAAAAAGCATAGCGATAGCCATGAGTTGAAAGTGTAGTGGCAGATAGTGGGGGCAAATGTGTGGAACTATCCATCATTCCATCTCATATATTTGGCAGGGCTTTTGATTTTTGAATTTGTTTAGTGCCACGAAATTTCGTTCCGGGCCGGCTATATGCGATGGAGGCAACGTGTAAGTTACATGTGTCAGGCAAAGAATCTTAAGCCTCAAATGTTACTATTATAAAAAATAAAAAAAAAAATTAAAAAAATTGGATGACTACTAGTACTGGCTAGTCAAATGACTTTTGTTTAACTCATGGGCATGAGGCTTATATTCTGTCCACTCTCCAAATTGATCAGGTTCCATGCGGATGTCTCATCCAAATTAAAGAATGAAGAGGAACTCACGGTAAGTGCGTGAGATCCCCTTCTTTATTTCCCTCCAAATTTATTTGGAGATATATATATATATTATTATGACTAGGCTAAGAGCACCACATTACTCTAATGTCTGCCTCACAAATAGCTAGGTAATAGGGTAATGACTTTGGATTAATCTATATGATATAGCTGTGCGATGATTCTAGCTAGCTTAATTCTTGGTTGGAACATTAACCTCAAAGGGGAATCCTTTAGACAGACATTGCTTTAGGGGTGGGTGGGTATCTAGTTATCTTTTAATTAATTTTAAATAAAAATAAAAATAGATCACATGTGCTGCTGCTTTGCTTCTGAGTTCTGACGGCTAACGGAGGAATTTGAGATTTCTTAGGAGGTTTAGGTTGGTCTTCGTGATTCTTTAACGTTGACATCTTTTTCTAGATCTAGTTTGTTTTTTTTTTTTTTATATTTGCTGACTTTTTCATCCGTAAGATGCGAGAATAGTTAATTTCACTCTTCAAATTCCATGCTATTGTTATTGTTATTCATGTGATGGCATTTATATGAAGATCAACAAATCCTTCAAGTTTTAGAAAGTAAAAGTAAAGAACGAGCTTATTCAATATCCCTTTTATACTAGATAGTAGTAGATGAGAGAGAGGCCATTTGCAGCAACTTCTGGATCTACATCTAAGGATACGGAACAAGAACCTCATTATTCACATCAATTACTGTTGGAAACATGGAATGGGCGGATTCCTTCCACGTGTTCAGGAAAAGTCTATTTTTTCCGTTATAGCCGTCCGATTAGAGGGACCAGATCGCAGATCCGGGCCGTCTTCTTAACCAGTCGACCACGTAGCACTCTTCATCTTCGTTACCCAATAAAAAGCTCTCTAAATCCAACGGCTCCGAACATGCCGTGGAAGCAGCTTTACCCGTTGGGAATATCTCTCATATACACATACACATACCCATACACACGCACACTTTCTTTCTCTCTCCCAACTCAAATATCCAATTCTCATTCCCATTCCCATTTCCATTCTCATCAAGGAAAATAAATTAACTACCCTCCTTGAAAGCAAAATACAAATACACAAAGTCCCGGAAGGAACCAAACACCAGCCCTTATTCTACGCAAAAAAAAAAAAATCAGTCTAGATTCCAGCTTCTCTCACCCTTGGATCTAGATCAAGGTTAATTTCGTAAACTCACCACTCCCTATCCCTAGTTACTTTTCATATATTATTAATATTTTTGAAGTCTAAAATAACCTCTGAATGCGTCTTTGTTTGCCCTATTTATTATGTCGTGTTATGTGATGATGTGATTCACGTTCTTACGATTAAGGAAGACACATACTGCATATAGGATATAGGATAATTACTACTAGTAGTTAGTAGTTACTAGTACATACATGTGGGTTGCGAGTTTTAATTTATGGTTTGTAAATTAGGAACTCAGAAAGAGAAAGTTCAAGTGCCATGAGAGGAGGACAAAGCAACGGGGGTGTTAGGGGAATTGCCTCACCGGACAGGGGTGCGCACGATAAGAGAGGGACCCATAATAATGACAATCACAACAACAAGTCCGCAGCCTCATCGGATACTGCGCACGATAGCAAGAAGGGAGGGTCACCGTCCGGCAGCGGAGACGCGGCTGCTCCGCCGGTGTGGCCACCGAAGTTCGTGATTGCCTTGACCAACAAGGAGAAGGAAGAAGATTTTCTCGCCATTAAGGGCTCCAAGCTGCCTCAGAGACCCAAGAAGAGAGCTAAATTCATTCAACGCACCCTCAATGTAAGCAAGCCCAGCCCCTTTTCTGCTTCATTTTTCATTATTATTCATTCATTGCATCAACATGATCCTTTGTTAATTTATGCCCAGTCTTAGAAATCGATGCTCAAGTATGATTTATTTACAATGACAATAATAAAAAAAATAATCTTAATATAGAATTTGGATCAAGTAGTTTGGTAGAGGCTTTAAGACCTTATTTTGGTACTTACTCAACAAGAAGGATGGTATAATTAATTTGCTGCAAAAAATTGATGTGTAAGTTAGCATATGTATGCATATAATAATAATAATATTAGAGCGGTTGTGATTTGTGGTGATATTATTATTATTATTCTTTATTACGGTGAGCGAGTGGCCCTTTTTTCCTTTGGTATTTTACTTTTCCCTTTTCCTGGAAAAGCAATACATACATGGTTGGCAGCTGTGGAGTGGCTTACACGCGTCAATGGGAGCTTGGCTCACACCGAATACTCACTGACCATAATTATTAGCTACTCTGAATCTGACCTCACCACCACCTGTCTCTAGTTTTGTTTTCACTACGCAACACATATTTTATATAATTTTAATATATGAAAAAAAAAATAGTAACAATTGATTACCTTCAGTTAAAGGTTAACAGAAACGGCCATTATCGAAACCAAAATCATAAAAATAATAATAAAAAAACTTCTTTGCTAACAAGTCTTTAAACAATTTTTTCTTTGTGAGAGTTTATTCAAACATTTTAATACAAATATTATTAGGATGATGACAGAGGTTGATTATTATTATTGGCATTCGGCCACTTGATGTTTATCTAAATTTTAAACAACACCACATTTGAGTTGGGGTCTGGTGGGATTTGGTGACCACGAACAAAATCAAAAAATGAAGTAAGAGACGATATGTGTGAAAACACGTGTCAAGGGTTTTTGGATGCATATGTTTAGAAAGTACTAGTGGATGGCCCTGATGGAAGAGTTATAGTTAATTATCAACAAAAGACTACAACTCTTACTAAAAGTCAAGGGGTTTTTGGATGCATTTGTGTTGTTTATTTTGATGTTATGTATTGAAATTGTAGAGTGTTAGTAATTCTGAACATGGTTTGATTTGGTTTACAGCTGGTTAGTCCTGGCGCATGGTTGTGCGATCTTACCTTGGAACGATACGAGGTTAGGGAGAAGAAGATATCCAAAAAGGTAGGTTAATTGAAAGAGGAAGAATTAATAACTGTTTCTACAAAATGAGAAGAATATATAATGTTTATTTATTTATTTGATGCAGAGACCAAGAGGTTTGAAAGCAATGGGAAACATGGAGTCAGATTCTGAATAGAGAGAGAAGTGAATGATTAAAACGGTTCTAAGCTTTATGTTTTGCTAAGCTAAGGATGTAAGAAATGATAATGGAAATGGAGGGATGTTGTAAGTAAAGCATGGCATGGCATCTCAGCTGCGTTGGGTGCCAACGAATCAGAATCGGAATCGAAATCGAAATGTAAAATATTTTAGCTTTTGTCACTGCTTAATCTCCTCGCCTTTATCATTTCTTTTTTCCTGCTTCGGATCATTACCAGTCAATTTTCAATAGAATTTCTCACTAATCTTTTTACAACATTTTCTATTTTTTTAAATTATATTATTCGTTTTATCACTAATTTCTGTCCCCACTCTCGGCTTTATAATAATTTTAAACTCAAATAATAGCCATGAGAAAAATTGACAGCTCGAGAAAGTGTATCTATCATTCATCAAATAAACATGGGTTGAAGGAAATTTTTATAACTTTGGGTTGAAAAACATAATTCAATCCATTTAACGGGTTGACCGTCAAAAGAATTATAAGAAAATAAAAAATATAAACTAAAACTTAAATTTTATTGGTTAAAATAGTTTTTTTTTTTGTTTAAATATGACAATACTTTCATATTAAAAATAAAGTGGAAATTTGAAATCTTACAATAACTTTTCTTTATCGGCAGGCCTTGTCACATGCTAAAAGCCTATGTATGTTTGGCGGGTCAAAAGGCCTAAACAAGGATGACGCTATCAATCCTGATGGATGATATATATATATATCACTTAAGAAAATATACTCTCTTTTTTTAATAAATTTTTTTAAATTTACTTATTAATATATTTTTTAAAATATTTTTTAATTTCTGTTTTACTTACCACATTCTCTAAACAACTATCACCACAATTGTGTTGATTTGTAAAAAGATCGTACTAAACTTTTCATTTAAAATTAAGAACATCGAGCATAACACATATTTTTATGATTTTAAATTTTGTAAAAATTTATATTATTTTTTTATGTTTTAATTAAAAGTAAAAAATAAAAAATTACCTTTGTCTGTTTTCTGATATATATTAAATTTAATGAAAAAAGAAAAAAAGAAAAAATAGACTTAGATTATAAAATTTAAAAGATATCAACATAAAATAAAAATAAAAAAACAGATTAAAAACGATAAAAGGATGGACAGGAGGAGGTTGGAAGAGGGAAAAAGAGGTAATAAAGTATAAAAATGAGGTTAAATATGAGATTAACGGTATTTAAAAATAAATAAAATAAAATAGATAAAAACAATATTTTTATAAAGGATATTTTAATGATAAAAAATAGAAATGGAAGTATATTAGTTAATTAAGGAAGGTATCAGCCAATCCCAATTTGTCAAAAAATTGGGTGAAGTGGCTTGGCCCAGGGCTGCCCAGCAAATTTGCCATCATACTTACGGGGCTAAATGAAAACAAAATTCACTTCATTTAATTTATATTTTTTTAATAACATCTTAGAATAACCATAATCGCCCATTACTTTCAAAAGTTACCTCACTTTACTCAAAAAATAATTAAACATAATCTTCAAATCGTCATCATTCATTTACAATACTATTAAAATTTTGAAATTATTACCCTAATTCATTTAACCGTTTCTTTGCTTGGTTGTGAACTCTAGTGGGAAACAGACAGAGGAACATTGGTTTGAGCCGTTGAAGTTGTTTGAAATTATTCTTTTGCTGTGTTGGGGCCTACCAACCTCTAAAGACAGTTTACGCAGCAATTATCGGAGACCTTTGTAATAGTTGAGATGGATGTCCTGTATTAATTGTTTAAACAAATCTTAGAACAATTCCCATCTTCAATGTTTAATAATAGTATCATTCACTAACGCTGCAACGTCTCTGTCTCTGTTTGGTTTTGGCCCTTGACGCGTTATTATATAATTTAATTGATGTATAAGCACAAGTCAAGCAAGAATAACAGCGATCGTTGACCCTTCATGAACAAGCTTCCGTTCTCAGCAAAAAAGAAATTATACCCAAAAGAAAAGAAAAAAAGGTACAAACAACCGCATATTAGAAGCATAAAAAAAAGAGACCACAAACTCATGTATTCTATTCTATTCGAGAAAACGTCAACTACAAGTCTTTGATTAAAGTAAATTTAAATTTGAATAAACTTTATTTCGTAATAACAATTTTCTCTTTTTTTCTTCTATTTCAAATTTGAACATATCTCAGGGACCTCCCAATTTGAAACCCAGACATGTTGTGTCTCCGTGAACTAACCTCATTGCAACAACACCAACAATACTTATAGTATTCTATGTGACTGTAAAAATAATTACACTCTTGCTCAATTCGAAATCATCGTTATTTTGTGATTAAATAATGTTATAGAAATTCACAAATTTATCATTCTGCCGTTACATACACCATTAGTACTCTTTAGTTATTAGTTATTCATTATAAATTTAAGCGTCCACTAGGAGCAAATAACCACCACACACCGAGAATTCACAGCAAAACTGAAAAAGAATATTTATATAATTGAAATTGAAAATAAAAACAACAGAAAGATCAAAGAACTAAGAAGTAAGAAACACATGGAGTATTTGAATATGATAGAAATCCATTATTATGTACCAAAACAATAATAACAAATGATAATAGCCATGAAATCGCAAAATTACTTAAGATCCAGAAATGAACACATAGAATCTCTGCACATCAATACATGATAACTATACTCTACTACTAGTCAAGTCTCGATCTCTGACAAATCCACACAACAAAAAATAAAATAGAAAGAAAATGAAAATTCAGAGGGCGGAGCGCAGCATGTTCAGATCCTGAGAGAAGATCCGAAGACGAGAGCAACGGCGGCGGTGAGAAAACCGGCAGCGAAGGACGGAGAGATAACGGAAGCGGGAGAGGTGGGGCTAGGTGCCGGCGCATCGGCGGCGTGAGCGGCGGAGAAGACGGCGAGAAGGACCGCCACTGTTACCATAACTACGACTTGAGAGGAAGCCATTGTTTTAGGGTTTTGTTCGGAGAAGATAATGCGAATTGCGTTTGCGGCGAGTGAAGTAAAGAAGAAGGTGAAGTGGTAGTAGTTTATATAGGAAAAGAAAATAGAAGGTAAGGGTAGTTTGGGAAGGTGAACCAATTTACAGAGTGGCGATTATAGTTTTGAGTGGGTGTTGTGCTGTGCCAGCTGGTTCTGTTGTCAAAGCTAGGCAACTCCTCTTTTTATATATGGAATAAATTTAAGTAATTATTTATTTGAGAAATTATTTTTAGTTTTTATCTTATATTGACTTCTTTTTAATTGTTTAAAAGATGTTATACCAAAATATCTTATACATTACGTAATTATAAGAGATTTTGTAATTAATATTAAAAAAAAAATATGTATTTAACGAAATCTAAGAACTAAGAAGTGTTCTGAACAGATACGGATGCAGGGGGGAAGCAGGCTTCAGTCCCCCTCTTCCCTTTCCTCATGTTTATATATATATATAATAAATTTTTTAATAAATATTAATAAAGAAAAATTTATTGAAAAAATAGATTTTTAAATTAATATTTATTTAATTTTCTTTTAGTAGTAAATTATATTTTATTTTTACACCTATAATTAGTAATAAATATTTAGTTTAATTATATTTTTTTAATTTTTAACAAATTTTATTTTTATTAAATTAATTTAATATTTTTTATCTTTAATTTTTTAAAATTTTACAAATTTTATTATATCATATTTTATTCTTATATCACATAATTATAAATTTTATTCTCAAATTTTTTTTAAAATTGACAAATTTTTTACTCATTTTTTTATATTTTTTTATTATAAATTTTATATTAAATATATTTTTTTAAAATTTTATCTTCAATTGTAAAAATAAATTTTAATTCCTCCCTATCTAACTTTCTCAATCCGTCAATGGTTATGAAGTGATTAGTATGTTCCGAAGGAAAAAAGTTGAAGTGTAAATTTATTGAGAATTATAATTACTTGCTACTACTAAAATATATAGAAATCATTACCAAGACAATCTAGCTGTTAAACATATTTGTAAATGTTCTAAATAAATTGTCTTTGATTTTTGCTAATTAAAAAAATAAATAAAAGTCAGTTTGTATAGGAATGTGATGGGAGGGTGAGTAGGGGCCAGGAGTACGTGGATTCTAACCGTAAGAGGGGAATCTCTTCGCAGCATGCGCCAGGTACTGAGAACAATAATTCTTCTACCTAACAAATAATTTTTCATTTTTAACATATTTCTTATTTATTTATTTATTTGTTTGTCATTTTATTTTTATTTAACTATTTTTAAAAGTAATTTTATTTATCATTACCTTCGATCTTATATAGTATATAATAAATAAATACCTAATTTACCAAGAACAATAAAATTAATTAAATTGATTGAGTTTAATTAATAATATAATAAATTTTTATTTTATTTTAAAATTACTCATAACATTAAGTGATTTTAAGTAATCGGTGTATATCATTGACCGACTTTACAATTAGTTAAGAGTACACAAATTTAACAATTAATACACTTAAAAATAATCTTATGGCAAAATTATTCTATTTTATTTCTTATATGAGGTAAGGAATAGGAGTAGTAACATTTGATTTTATAATACATTAATTATTATTAATTGCTATTTTATTAATTATTAATTTTCACATATTTAACACCTCATAGTTAAGAATAATTTTATACTTATCAAATTTTTGAGTTTTTATTGTAAAAATATTGAATGATTAATTAATAGTTTTGAATTGTATTTATGACAAATATTGATTTCTGTTCATTAATTTTTCAATTTACATTTAAGGGTGTGGTGGAGAGCCTGTGAGACTGGAGAGCACAGTGGTGGACCCACGCTGGCATGATATTGAGTATTTTTACTTTTTGCACCCCTGACTCAAGGGATCGGTAGGTAAGATATAGTGTAATTTTACTTTCTGTACATCTGTATTTTTAAATTGACCCCTACCTTTATTGTTTTTGGTTTCATTAATTTTTTTCCAGTTTTCTTCCAATATTTTGATCCTTCTATATTTTTATTTGGTTGGAAATTTTATTTTATCTTATATGTTATTTTTATATATAATAATAATAATAATAATAAATATTATTATTAATTTTTTAAAAATAATTTACCTCTACTGGTTGTTTGGTCTTGGATCCGACACTGGGAGAGCACATTATAAGTGTCCTCTATTTTCTTGTGTGGAGTATATGTTTTGGTCAGATGGAGAAAGGTAAGGTTGCAATGTTGCTGCTTTAGGTCTTGTTTGTCTTGTGTGCCACAGCAACAAAATTATCATCTTTATTAGAAATTGAAATTGAAGCCTAAATAAAACTCCTCAACAAGCCTGCAGTGAAAACCATTCAGGTTTGCAATTCCGTCACCTCCTTTTTTAATTACGCTTATCTTTTTTGTATGATTCAAAGAGGAAGAATTTTTAGTAATTAAAAATATCAATAAAATTTCAAAAGAATATTGATTGTTGATTTAACTATCAAATGTTTTTTTTTTTTCTTTTCATGCAGAGTGAAGATAGGGATATTATTGACTGCGTCGATATATACAAATAACCTGCTTTTGACCATCCTGCCATGAAAAATCACACTATTAATGTGAGTTATTTATTATGAATAAATATTTGATTTTTTGGTAAAACTAAATTGTTAGAAGGATTTTATGGTGTCATCATGGATGCAGCCTTGGTATGGTATCGTTTATGCATCATCTTGATAGGTAAAAAAGTGTCATGAAAAAAATGTAATTTTTTTAACTGTGTAATTAAATTATTATCATTAAATTCTCAAAGTAATAACTTCATGTCTAGCATTCGAGATAATCTTCATAATTATTATAGTAAAAAAGATGCATTAATGATATTAAATGTTGTATTTATGATTTAATGAAAAATATTTTTGACACTTTAATTAATAATTAATACTAATAAATATTAATTATATCACTTACTCCGTCCCAAAATAACTACAGTTTATTTCGAATTTATTGATGTACTTAGTTTTCAATGAAATGTTTAAATTTTTCTTCTAATTTTGACTTTAAAAAATAATTATGTCTTCCATACTTAAACAGGGAGATAAACTTACATCGGTATGACTTATTCATACTATTCAATAACTTTTAAATAAATAATTTTATCTTAAAACTCTTCATTAGATTAAAATTACTTGTATATAGACCATGTCTATTAAATTTTATATCAATAAAATATGATTTAATACTTTATTCATACATTGATGTATACATTAACCTTTGCTATCAAAATATTAAGGACAAAATATGTTTTTGGTTCCTAAAGTATTAAGCATTTCATTTTTAGTCTCTAATGTTTCGTTTGATCGGTTTTGATTCTTAGAGTATTTTTCCATTTAGTTTTTGGTTCCTCCGTTAGTGAGTTTTGTTAAAGACATGGATTGATATCACATGTCTCATTAAATAATTGACATGTGGCACTAAAATATTTTTTTTTTTGAATTTGTTTATAAAATATTTTTAAAAAAAATAATGTCACGTGTCACTTAAACAATAAAATATGTGACATTAAAAATAAATTTTAAATCTTTTAAAAAAAATAAAATAATAACATGTGTTAGTTAATTAATGAGACATATGACATCAATCTATGTCATTTACAAAGCTCACTACCGGAGAGACCAAAAGCCAAACAGAAAAATACTCTAAGGATCAAAATTGATCAAACGAAACATTAGAGATTAAAAACGAAAATGCTCCATACTAAAAACACATCTTGCTCAAATATTAATCTAAAAGTTATGATATAACACTTAGTAAGTTACACCGATGTCATTTCATCTCTTATTAATTTAATAACATATTTATTAAAATTAAAAAAGAGAATAAGAATATTTTAGTAAAATTATCTCCTAATAAATATTATTTTTTTGAAATATTTTATTTTGTTTAATTTGTGTGAAACAGCTTAGACATCAATCATTTTAAAACGGAGAAAATATATATTATATTAAATGTTAAACTAAATTTGATTATAAGCATGTCAAAATTAATTAAACAATAAATTGATTATAAAATTATTGAATGATAATAATTATAGTGTGTTTGGCAGAGGAAGAAGGACAAAAACATAGAAAAATAAATTGGTATTTTGGTGGGTTCTACATCTTTCATATTCTCATTTAATTCAAATATCTCTACTATTTTTCTTTTTTCTATCTTTATGGTAACTTATATGTTATTTGATTATTCCTATATACTAAGATACGATACTGATTTTTTTTTTTTTACAAAAATTTTTGGAGATTAAAAGTAATGGAAAAAAAATTCAGAATCAAAATCGTAAAAAATAATTTTTTACCACCAAGCCAAAAATATTCTATGTACATTATACTTCAAATTTACTAATAAATGTGTCATTAAATTTAAATGATTAGACTATTAGATATAAATTTAAATGATGACTAATTTTTATTGAAACCTGATTGCATGTAATATAGGTATTCCCTCCCAATGAATTATAGTTAAGCTTGTTTATGCAATAAATAAATAGGGTTATAAAAAAAAATGGAGTAATAAATAAATAATAGAAAAATGCTAGTTACCTTCTCTTTTAGACACTTACTTTATAATTTATTGAAATTTAATTAAAATTATTATTTTACATGAATTTCAAGTATGATTTAAAGATTTTTTTTTATTCAATTAATACCTACTAAAATTAATAATTTTTAAATAAAATTGACGGTGAAGAATAGTACACTTGTAAAAAAAAAAAAAAAAGTATAATAGTACAACTGGACTAACTTTATATTGAATACATCAATAAATGATATTCATAAATTTTGATACGTCGTCACATGCGAGCAAATGTAATTTGTATGTATATATATATACACGTATATCGTGGGTACTATTTATTAGCGGAGAAATGGAGAGAAGATATCAAAGTGAAATGGAGAAAACTAAGGTTGCAATGTTGTTGCTTTGGGTCTTGTTTGCCTTATGTACGAGATTGCACCTGAATGTTGAAGCAAGAGCATCATCAACCTCAGCTTTTGAAAGAGAAATCGAAGCCAAGTTGAAGCAACTCAACAAGCCTGCCGTGAAAACCATTAAGGTTTGCAATTACACCTTCGTCTTTACTCTTTTGGGTTACATTTGTGTTAATTTTTAGTTGTAGTTCTTATACCTAGCTACAAATTATCTGTTTTAATTCCTATTCAAGTATTTTTTTTTTTTTATCTTTTATTAGTATTTGTTGCTAGTTTTATGGCATTGTAAAACTACCACAAAATGGAAATATAAAGATTAAAATATTAAAAAAAATTATAAGGATTAAAATGAAGAGTTTTTAACTATAGGGACTAATTTATCTTTCTTAGTAGACAAAATTGATTACTGTTGTTGATTTGTTGCAGAGTGAAGATGGAGATATTATTGATTGCGTCAACATTTACGAGCAACCTGCTTTTGATCATCCAGCCTTAAAAAACCACACTATCAAGGTCTTATTATTATTATTATTATTATTATATGGAATTGTACCTAGTATGAATACTTGAGTTATTAGTCACATATATCCAATTTATTACATATCTTCATTTATGAATGAATATTGGAATGCGCAGATGATGCCCGATGTTTTGCTAGAATCCGAAAATTCTTCAAGCACAGAAGGTGGTTCAGATCAGTCAGTGATATTTCAGACATGGCAAAGAAGTGGAAGCTGTCCAAAAGGAACAATCCCCATTCGTAGAATTCTAAAGGAAGATTTACTCAGAGCTGCTTCCCTTGACCGCTTTGGTCAGAAACCCCCTTCAATGTTTAACAATTCAACAAATGCTTTCAACCTTAATTTCTCCAATGTCGCCGACAGTGTATTTATTCCAAAAAATCGCTCGGTATGTATATAGTATATTTCAACCTTAATAAGTATATATTTACAACTATATATACGTGTCATGTGAAGACACATATTTTATCTTTTGATTGCGTAGGCTAACTTATGCAGAAAAAATGTATATAATAATAATAATAATAATAATAAATACAATTTAATGGTATGGTGATGTGATCATGCAGTCATCATATCTGGTGACACTGGGATACAACTTTATTGGTGCACAAGCAGACATCAACGTTTGGAATCCAAAGGTTACCATGCCAAACGATTTCACCACAGCTCAAATCTGGCTTAAGAACAACAACGGTGACGTTTTTGAAAGTGTTGAATCTGGTTGGATGGTCAGTTTTCGCTCGCGACTAAACTTACTACTTAAGTATATTTTAGACTCTATTAATTAATTGCATGAAAACCCTGACTTACTATAAAGAAATTAACAAGAAGATTTAATTGTAGTTAATAAATACACACACATGCATCGTGAATAATGCTTACTATATGCTATGGATGGTTTTAGGTGAATCCGAAGTTATATAAAGACGGAGCCACCCGGTTTTTTGCCTACTGGACTGTAAGTATTGATTCGTTGAAAGATAGATACTATTTTGTTCTTCTTAACTTAAACTTAGTTGATTTCTTGAATAATGTTGTGGGTGCAGAGGGATTCATACAAGTCAATAGGTTGCTTTGATCTTACTTGCCCAGGATTTGTGCAAACAGGGCAAGTAGCGCTTGGTGCTACCATAGGACCTATATCATCTATTAGGGGCCAACAGTATGACATTAACGTTGGTCTTTTCCTGGTAATTATAATGTTTATTATATAATTAATTATGTGGTATTGAATGAATTATATATCTTAAACATTAATTTATATATAGGAGCCAAACTCGGGAAATTGGTATCTTAAAGTGAAGAAAAATATACCAGTGGGATATTGGCCCGCAGAAATATTGGGGTCATTAACGCACAGTGCCATATTGGTTGAATGGGGTGGACAGGTGGCGAGCACAAATATAAAAAAGCAGGAAAGCCCTCACACTGGAACACAAATGGGAAGTGGAGAACCCGCAAGTGGTCGATTTCAGAACGCATGCTACATGCGGAATGTGAGGATTAAGGATTATTCCCAACAACTTAAGTATCCTCGAGATGTATATGCAATGGCTGAAGAGCCCTACTGTTACAGCTCCCTCAATGAAGCCAAATATGGGCAAGAACCTGTCTTCTATTTTGGCGGCCCCGGACGAAATCCACCCTATTGTCCTTGATCCATTCATTCTATACTTATATAGTTATATTGTAGTTTAATGCGACGATTCATAGATAATAATACAATTGCATAATTAAAGGTCGAGGACTGAACTTTGTTGGAACAGAACGTATAACTCACATAACAGATATGATACTTGTGATTTTGTCTTAGTTTTGACAACCCACAAATCACGAATGGGCGAATAGCTCTAGATGATTCGGATATCTTTATAAAACAAATAAATGAATATTTGAAATATGGAAATTAGGCTACCAGAATCTAATTTGTGTTTTATTGTGTACTGAACTAGGAATACAGAAACAGAGTATTGGTTTTATATATGACTAGTGGTGCTAAAAATAAGGAAATAAAATCTTAGACTTTTGATTAAATTTAAAATGACAGATGATTCTCTTAATATGTTGCAACAGTAACTTATTTTAATTGCATAAATCAAGGGATACTAACAAAATTAAAGATTGGTCCCAGACAGATTAGCTGCTTAATTTTCTCTGCATGCATTATTTGTCGCAAAACAACACACTTCAAAGTGACCCAATTGTTTATAAATGCTTTGACTATCATTGAACTTGGAAATAAAATAGAATGGCTTCGCAAAAGAGATCATGCGCATCAAATCATCTAATATTATTTTTTATGTAAAATTAGTGTGCAACCGCTAGAAGGCAAAAGCATCCAACTATGTTAATACCCTTTTACAAATCAACAAGAAACACACCAGATATCATTAAGAAAAAAAAGGAAAAAAAACAACAAACAGAATGGAAGGACCAAACCAAAACAAATTATCTAACATTTCATATGCATTTTTTTTAAATAATATTACATGATTCACTATATTAAAATAAAATCACATTCTGTTTCTCTAACATAAATCATTTTGCATTTTAATATAGTGAAAACTATATATGAATAAACTTCTGAAAAGTTTGTATTAAAAAAGATTACAAAATGACAGCTGTGGGATTTGAACCCACGCCCTTTCGGACCAAAGCCTAAATCTGGCACCTTAGGCCACTCGGCCAAACTATCTTTTAATTAACAACTTACAATATACTAATTTATTGTTAATCTAAACTAAATGTAATTGAAAATTAAAAAGAGGAAAGATACAGTAGTTTCCATATACAGTTTTCAGTTGCTGCGAATGCAATGTTCAACATGAACAGAATAGAATTGTTCTTGTGAGCCTATCCTCTACTGGCTACTCCGATCTTTAGTTCCGAATTTGATGCTTCTGCTTTGGAGTAGGGTTGAGCATGGGTTAGGTTTGGACCAGGCTTATAAAACATTTATTCAAAATGATATTTGAATTGATTTGAAATTTTCACCTTTTTTTATACAATTTGATCATATTTTCCTATTTGGATTGGATAGAGTCATTAGGTCTGCGAGTAAAATAAAATGAAACAAAAAAACATGGAAAACTTAAAAAATAAAAAACCATATAACAAAATGAAAGAGAGTTGATGAAACGTGAAAGTCTCCATAGTTACACAACATGCAAAAAAAATTTTTTTTTTTTTAGTATAAGTTCGGCTTGGATCCAGTTCCATATACCTATATTCAACACTGATATCATTAAGTTTGTAATTTTAAAATCCAGACCATCTTAGATCATCAAGTGGACCTTGATCCGTGTTTACGCGTACTCCTGTGTTGAGTCTAAATTTGATCTAACGATATGTAATTACATATTCAACAAACGGAAGCAGAGAGAGATCCGCTAATAATTGGAATAAACAATTAGAGTAAGAGCTAAACACAGAGGATGCAGAGCACCTACTCTTTCGTGTAAAGCAATTACTGTTTAAAACGAACAAGTATGTATGGAGTGTGGAGACAACATACAATAAATAATATTACAGTTTTGATATGCCAGATATATCTACATACCAATACCAATACAAATGTGCTGTAACAAGGTCAAAACCAAAACAAATAGTATAAAATAAAATACAACAGCCCGTACTGGAACTAGTAGACAAACTACATGAACCATTACTACACTCAGTCATACTGTTTTCTCTCTTCTTGAATTGATTGAAAAATTCTAGCTGCTGATTCAGTTGCAGTTCTTCGGTTATGAGGCACGACCTTGATCACTCGAGTTTGCTGTCCGGTTTCAAGAGACTGAGGAACAAACTCTGGTTCTGCTGGAACCATGGGGAAAAGGGGAAGAACATCTCTTCCTTCTGCCACTTGCCCTGTGCTTAATCCCAGTGCCATTTCACTAGGACTACTTACTGTACTCCCCTGCAACTCAAAATCCTTAGATCTCTGATATTTCAAGACATGTGATATTGGTCCATTTCTCTGAAATGGTAAACTACAAGAGCTTTGATTGTTTGTGTTATGATTGGCTTCCCCTCTCCCTCTGGGTAAATGACTGCGAGAACCTGGTGCAGAGAACTGGTTCACCTGTTCAACAGCTGACTCTGACATTGCTGGATTCGTAACTGGCATGCCATATGGAGGGAAGTAAGCATGACTGCCAGGAGGAGTGTCTGGTGGAACCCCAACTCCTCCTTGATGAGAACCTGGGATTCCATAGGCAGAAGGATTCACGAAAGAACCACCCAAAGGAGCAGGCACAAAAGGCCCACCTCCTCCACAACCAGTTCCTGTGAATCCAGGCGCAGGATATGGCTTGTAGACAAGCCCTTCAGAAGGAGTCATAACAGGAATTAGCCACTGGTGCCCGGGTGGTGACTGATGGAAACTCCAGGGACCCATCCCACCACTATCAGCAGCCACATTTGTCTGGTGCAGATTTCCAGGAAAAGGGGTGTAATTTGAAAGGTGGCTACCGTCTTTCACCGATGAAATAGATGTTTTGCCAACTGCATTCTCTGCAGAACATTCCATTTTATGATTTAGCTTTTCAGAATCATCTTTGCGCTTAAGGTTTTGTTGCCGAGGTTTTACAACATAATCCAGTGGGAGTTTACTGGGAGAAGATCCCTTTGGATGAGACTTCCCCAGAAAAGCAACATCTTCAAGCAAAATATCTGGTGATCCAGCAATTAGCTGTTGGACCTGCTCAAATAAAAAGAATTGATCGGTATGAGCAGACTACATGAGTGTGTGTCCAAGAAAAGCTAAGAAGCTTCCCATTTTAGACTAACACAAGATGCTGAACAGTGCCAGAGATAATTTACCTTCATCAATCTATGCAACTCAAACACTTGAACAGCAAACACTCTCTGCTGACTGTGGAGAGGAATAGGAGTTGGATCAAGAAATTGCACAATACTCATCCAATTAGGACTTGAGTCATATATTGAAATAAAATGGAAATATGAAGCGTTTGGAACCATATATGATCATGTTGGAACACAAGCAACGATGCATAAACCACTGACTACCAAAATCAAAGGATCTTCAATCACATTAGGTAACATCCGGTCTACAATTTATAATTTTATACATATCATATCTTCAAACAAGTGGCTCTTTCAGGAGGACTCAACATACTAACAAGACATAAATATGATAACCATATCTGTTTCACAAAGATAACATGCCTATCTTAGGCCATAAAAAATCTTTCTCTCATGGTTTAAGACAGTAAAAACTTGTATCTAAAATTAGCACAGAAAAAACACTACATAATTCAAAAGAAATATGTGAACAATCTCCTTGTCCCTGTTGTAAAACTTTATAGCAAACTTCTTTTCAGGAGCTGGGGATAAGCACATATACATCAAAATCATACAAAATATCTATATGTAATGAAATCTGTCACAAGACACCTTAACTAACAACAGTGTTTATTATTAAAAAAAAAATCCCAACCCAAAAAGTCTAAAAAGTAGAAAACAAAGACACTGGATAAGTTGGAGAAAAGGGGGGGAAATCCCCTTGTCATCATAATTTCAATTGAGGACTCATCATAAGTCATAACTCTCCAAGTGTCCCTACCATCCATCGAGGATCATCCTGCATTACTTGGCCCCCTTCTTAGTTCAAGTCCTCAATGCAGTGTAAGGAAACATGCCCCAGTGGTGACATGGAGAACCAAGCAAGAGGAAACCAAGACAGAGATATATCCAAAATCCAGTTGCCAGAAGACAGTGAATCATGAGATGAATATGATCTGCTGTCACAAGGGTCCCCTCCAACATAGTATAATATTAAGACTGCTCACTGCCTGTTGTAACCAGTACCCACCATTAAAACATTGTTAAGGACTTTGAACGTACAACAACAGCAACAACAGACATATCCCACTAAGGACTTTGAATGTACAGAAAAAATAAATTAGAAGAGACCCCAGGACCATCAAATTTCCTTTCTTCAAAGCCACATATACAACTCAATTGAAATGAAAATATCCAGCCCACATGCCTTGTATATATATAACTAAGGATGCATAAAGTATACTTTACATTTGTAGCAAAAGGAGGAAACAAAAATCAGTAAGGAACAGTTTCCTAAAATTCAAGTTTTCTGGTCCTACATTTTCTTCTCCCCAAGGGAAGAACTTTCCATATTTTAGCTAATCAAACATGAAGACAAAAATAAGAAAGAAGGTAAGAAGAAATTTCACCATTCCACCAAATCAAGATAATAAAATCAGTGGGCATATCAAGCTTCCAGCAAAAGTAGGGCTTTGGGGTTTTGTATTCTAAATCTTTATGGTTGTCCAAGCAACATCATTCACAATTAAGGATATATGACAGAAATTTTTATGCCAAAATTATAATGATATTCACAAAACTCAACAATTAACATACTGTCAGGTCCAAGCAATTAAAAGAGTTTACTATTTATATGACAGAAAAATATTTCACAAGAAAAATATACTTCTTTAAGACCACTATAGGAACCGCCAATGCTGCTCACAAGCAACATGACTTACTTGGCAATTGCTCTTCTAGCTTTCCAGAAATGTTTTTGACCTATTATTCCAACAACATCATCTGGAGAAATTTTCACTGTTGACAAATTTTCTACCATGGAGATCTTGGAAGCATTGTCACTTTTATTTAAGTTTCGCCTCTGTATCAGACTGCCCATCCTGGTATCATGATATTCAGTGTCATTGATTGCCTCAGCTGGACTAGTTTGGTTTGCTGTAGGGGCATTTCCCTTGCCTGCCTCCCTTGCAGATTCAACAAGACAACCACTATCTCCAATGTCATTGGATTGGGACTCCACTCCACATTCCCGCCTTAAGAAAGCATCACCTTGTCGTAATCTGTCAAATTTTGATACATGACAATCTTGAAACCCTCGATTCGGATTCACCTTGGCTTGCCTTACTAAGGGGTCAATATTTTCTCTAGTTGATATGCTTCTGACAGACATTGACGGCTGCTCCTTACTTGTACTTACTTGTGGAAGCCCATCAATCTCCCTTCTCACATCTTTTCTCATATTGACAACTGAGGAGCCAAATTGCTTTGGATCTTTTTCACAATCACTTTGCCCTGCTATGGAACCACCAAAATACCTAGAGCCTGTAGGAGTGAGTCTTTTCCGGTCGAAACCACCAACACTTTTATCATTACATTGACCAGTCCTTGAATGAATGTACACAGGAACCCGAAAGTCATCTTCATCTGCCTTCTTTCTCTGTTCAAGAGAAGCACTCAAATTTGCCCCTTCTGATTGGCAGGACTTACACTTTTCAGGTCGACAAATAGGTTTTTGCGGTGGCAAATGAACTGGGAAGACATGATTTCTCTCAGGGACAGTCCCCTGCAAATATGTTAATCCAATTCCAAGAATTCAGAAAGAAAGACAACCATTGCAAGTGCACACACACACAACCAGAATAATACCAATTAGTCAATTACTATTCAGAACATACAAAAGAATAGAATCAGTGAATCACTAATTTGCAAACTAAACTACTCTTATGCTGAAGAAAACTAAACAAGAAATAATGAAAATTACCTTACTTGAGGATGCAGGGGGAACTGTATTACTTGAAATATTTGGGTTGAGTGGCAGAACACCTGAATTGAACCTTTGCGAGGGAATACTAAACTGTTCATAGAGGGCCATCTTATTCCTAGGTGGTGCTCTTGGTCCTCCCTTCTCTGTATCATTGACATGTAGTCTAGGGAACATTGGCCCCATCACCTTCTCATCATCCTTCCCTCTCTTCATCCTTAAACTTCCTAATCCTAATAATATGCAAAGACCTTTCTTTCTTTCTTGTCTTTTTTTTTTTTTTTTTTATGTTAAATTGCAATACATGATTCTCTGATCCACAAATCCAAAATCAATCTCACTCACACAACACAATCACAATTTACGATCAAATTAACACTCAGATATAGAACTCCAAACAAGCAAGCAATTGTGATGGAGGTACAGAACTGAGCTCGTGAGTATCCAATCTACCCACTTCTCGATATGATACAAAATCTCAACTTTCATTATTTGGGTACACGGGGAACCTATGCACGCACGCGCTGGATCTTGCTGACAGATGCAATAGCTAAAAAATATCAGAATTAAAATCAAAAGAAGGCAAAAAAAAAAAAGGAAAATAAAATGGCCAGAGATTACCGAAGCGCTGTTTGTGGTGAGTTTCGGATGGGGGAGAGCCAGTCAGAGCACAAGTACTTGGTGTGGAAAAAAAAAACTAATGGCGGAAATTAGCAGAGAAGGCGAGAAATTCGGAACAAAAAAAAAGGGTGATGTTGGTAGGGGACAGAGGAGAGGAAACAGATTCGAATTCGAATTCGAGGGGAGAAAAAGGCACACACATATACACATATGATACGAGAAGAGAAGAAGACAGTGGTTGTGTTTAGGATTATTCCTGAAAGAAGAGAGATGAGAAAGAATGGATCATACGTCATCTAGAAAAGGGAAAGAAAGAGAAAAAGTGCGAACTAGGTGGACCCCTTTGGATAGAACTAGAACCCTTTTCTTGCACTCAATTTTTTAACTGGATTTTCTTGTCCCAATCTACTCTTTTCTCTTCTCTTTCCGGATAAGATAATTGCATTACACTTACATAAAGTGTTTTAAAAAAAAAAAAAACCGGACCGACCCGGCCGGTCGGACCGGGAACCGGTGGACAGACCGGGTCGGTCCGTGCATCGGATCGGCCATGCCGCCTCTCCGCCTCGCCCTCGCGTCACGTGCTGCGACCTGCGAATCGCGACTCGCGAGTGCTGTTCTCGCGTGCTGCGCCATCCGCCACGCCGCCACGCCCTCCGACCTCGCCCTCGTGTCGTGTGCTACGACTTGCGAGTCTGCGACTCGTGACTCGTGAGTACTGTTCTCGCGCGTTGTCGCACCCTCCGCCACACGCTCCGCCGCGCCCTCGCCCTCGCCCTATTCTTTTGAGGAAGCCATTATATTGTTACTAGTCGGGAACGGTGAAGGAAAGTGTGAAGTAGCTAGCACTCACTTCAGCGGCCAGTCAATCTGTGTCGTCTGATTAAAGTGAATTTCCATCACACGGCTATGCATGGATGGAGTGGGTTAATCACTGCCAAACACAAGTCATCACTGCTGAGCTGACTGCTGGCCGCTGCCAAACTATATGAAAATCTAAGGATCTTTCTATTCTGTGCTGGCTGCTGATAAAAACTAAATAATAATTTAAATATAATTAATTCAAATACGTGTTTAAAAGCTACAAATCAAAAAAATTATCAACATTATCAAGTGATCCATTATTTTAACCATTAATTATCAACTAGTGATTCATTGTTCCAATCATTGATAAGTGCCTCAGTTCCATCACCGAATCCGTTTTCAAAACTATGATTTACTATAAAACATAGCACTTTTCTTTCTGCCTTTGTTTTTTTTTTTCTTGTTTCTTGAGGAATGATATTCCTACTCACCCACCACTCGAGGCTTCCAATTGGAGAATTTTAATCCTTCTTTTTATTTATTTTTTGAAGCAATAACTATTGAAAAAATTTTAATCCATTTTTTTATAATTGAAAAGGATAAAAAAAAATTAAAGTCTAACAAACAAAGTTTCAACTGTATTAGTTAGAACAAGTGTTATAGTTTGATAAAACATGTGTCATATATATAAAAATTCACTAAATGAATCATGTTTTATGAACTAATACATGTTGTTTGAGATATAAAAATTTTGATTATGTTAAAAGGTAATTGCATGAGGATGTCATTAAAGATAATCATTATTAATCAAATCATGAATCATTAATGAATATGTTTCACAAATCATCGTTCTGGATTATCCAAAATAAAGATGAAGACATGGTAGATTGTCAAAATTTCTACATTGGTATTTGTAGTACAATGACAATTATCATTGAATATAAGTGGCTATTCATTTCTAGAATTACCCATGACACCACCAAAATCTAACATATTTAGATTATCAGGACTGTTTTGAACATTGATGGGAGGAGTTTAAATCTAATTGATTTTTTTTATTAATACCCTTATTAAATTTATTTAAGAATGTGATAAGTCAAGTTTTCCTTGTCGAGAGATATCTAAATTTTATCTTAAAATATTTTCATATTACCTCTTTCTTGAGTATACCAGAATTCACATGCAAATACCATCGTATGCGTTTTTTTATTTTTTATTATAAGCTAAGCGGCAACCTGACACCAAATCAATACTCTATCCTTTTCTTAATGCCTGGTTAATATTTTTTGCTCATGATTAATTAATATTTATTCTTTTAATTAATTGGGGGAGAGAAATCACTGCGATCAAAATATCTCATGCACACAGATATATTCACATATAATATTGTAAAGTTTATTTGAAAATTTGTCCATTTGAAAAAAGTTTGTGGAAAATGATTTTATTATATTGTTTCTAGATTTCTCTTTCTTGCGTGTAATTAGGAGAAACAAAGAATAATTTAGGGAGCCTTTGTTTTGCAATGTAAATTTGTTTGTCCCATGAATATAAGAGAGAAAAGATTAATCAGACGTTTTTTGTCTCAGTATATTTTATCTTTAAAAAATTCATAATATCAGCTTTAAGTAATATTTAACCCTGATGAAAATGGTCACAAATAATAAGAATCTCTTCATTAGTAAAAATACAAATATAATTTTTACTATTATTCAATATTTACTATCTCTTATATTTGGTTTTCGGGTAAAAAATGACTTTTGAGGTAAAAATCATTTTGTAAAATGATCTTCATCCTTTATTTTTTTGTTAGACTTGATTTTATCTTAAAACTCATCACAATACAAATAATGATTATCCAAACATGCATAAATTTAATGCTTCATTCCCAAGCAAAAATAAATTTTAATGTTTCATTCTTTAACATGCTAATTTTTTTTTCTGATTTGAGTGATTTCTACGTATATTTTATTTCTTATCAATTTTATGCATGTCACACACAACAATTTTTTGTTTTCTCTCTAATTTTTCTCTTTTAATAAACAATTTCTTCTCCTCTCTCAACAGAAACAACTTAAGAAGGATCTAATTTTCTCTTTAATAAACAATTTTTGCTCCTCTTTCAACTTATACTATATTACATTTGTACCTTCTTTTTTTTTTTTGCTGAGGTACATTTGTATCTACTTTAGAAACTTTTTTTTTTTAACAAACTTTAATAATAAAGATATTTCAATAACTATTATATATATTTATAAGAAAAAACATCAAATAAATAATTTTTTAAAATTATTCCTGAACATATAAAAGTTATTTTCAATTATTAAAAAACTTATTTTTTATAATACATCCGAAATAGGATGCACATGTTTTATTATTAAGAACTAGCACGATACGTCTACACACGGTAATTAACAAATACATTTAATGAATTAAAGTATTTTTTAATTTAGAAAATAAAATTAAAATTAAAAGATAAAATATATTTTAATCATATTTAAATATGTAATTATTTAAAAAAATATATATAATAATAATGGTGAATATACATGGTAAGAAAACAAAACATAAATATATATGTTTTTTTCTTATTTTTATCTTCACTTAATAAAAAATAAAAAATTACTTTTTTTTTTGAAACATTAAAATATATTTTAATCTTATGAAAATATATAATTTTTTTTATTAAGTAGACATGATAATCAAGTAAGATAAAAATGAATATATAATTTTTATTGTGAGTAAAATTTTATATTTACCTAGTACTCATTCAGGTAAATTCACCCCATTTCCGACCCAACCTTATTCATTAAAAATTGTTAATTATTATTTTAAAAAATATATATGTAGATTTTTTTCTAATTTTAAATTTAAAACTATTTTTAGATGACATTAACTTAAACCATAAAAATGTAATTATTTTATATATATATATATATATATATATATAATATTAAAAAAAATATAATATAAAAAATAAAGAAAAAATAAAATAATTTAAAATAAAATTTTTAGTATAACATAAAGAAAATTTCTATATAAAGTAGATATATAATTGAAAAGGAAATTAGAGTTTTTGACACAAAAAATATAAAATAAATAAAATTTTATACAAATAATACATCTAAAAAATTATTTTCCTAAATGACACAAATCACTGTTTAATTAATAAATTGGTCCCCACCCCAATTTTCCTATCCCGCTTTCTCATTGTCACGATAAATTATTTTATATATAATAATAAAATATTAAACAATAAATTAATTTAATAAAGACAAGTAATGAATCAAAGCACTTTTTAATTTAGAAAACAAAATTAAAATAAAAAATAGCAATTAAAAGATAAAAGATATTTTAATCATATCTAAATATGTAATTTTGTTAAATGAAAAAAAAATGTATAATAATGATTGTGAATATGCATAACAACATAGCAAAATGTAAACATATATGTTATTTCTTCTCTCGTTTTCATCTTCACTCGATAAAATTAAAATAAAAAATAAAATAATTAAAAATTACTTTTTTTTTGGAGATCAAAATATGTAATTTTTTTTTATTGAGTAGACATGATAAGGTAAGAATAAGTATGTTGTAAGAAATTATAAATCTTGATTGTAAGAAATTAGGGTAGGGATCAATTTCTCAGTTGAATAATAATTTGTATCATTTAAAAAAAATGTAAAAGAAAGATAAAAAGAAATACAAACATTTTGTAGAAAAAAAGAAAAATGAGAGAAAGGGAGAGCAAAAATAAACAAAACAAAAAGGATAATACAAGGAAAGAAACAATAGAATAAGAGAAATATGATAAAAAAAAATATTTTGATCTTTTTTTAAATTTCTGTTTGAATTGAGAGTAAGAAGATAATAATGAAAAAAAGAACTTATCAAAAATGACATTATAATACATCCTTTTACTAATTATAATAGATAGATTACTAATATAGTAATAAATATAGATTGTGTTAAGAAAAAATACAAAATTAATAATTATGAATAAGCATAGTAATAGAATATGACAAACATGTATATTATTCTCTGTCCTTGTTCATGGTTCCGTACTCAACATAAAACAATAATATAATAATAACATAAATATATAGAAAGTGTAAAGTTGTAAAAAAAAATATAAAAGAAAAAAATTATAAGAAAATGAAAAAAAGAAAAAAAAAAGTAGTAAGTAAAAAGAAAAAGAAGTAAACGTAAAGAGGAAAGAGGAAAGATTTTTAAAAAAAATTGGAAAAAGAAGAGAAAAATATTAAATAAAAAAAATTAAATGATCTAAGAAAAAATTACTAATAATAATTAAATAAAAAATAGACATAATATTAAAATAATAAAAAATAATGAGAAAATATGTAATTATTTAAAATTTTGTATCACTTATTTAACCTAAATAATAATATAAAAAGCATAAAACAGTAATATAATAATAAAATAAAATATAAAAAGTAGAAAGTTGTAAAAAAAAAATTATAAAATTACATGTACTAACCCATCCTTATTCACTAAAAATTGTTAATTATTATTTAAAAATATATATATATATATATAGATAATTTTTTTTCTAATTTTAAATTTAAAACTATTTTTAGATGACATTAAATTAAACCATAAAAATGCAATGATTTAAAAAATAAAATTAAAAAAAAAAGAATTTTTTTAGTACAACACAAAGAAAATTTATATATAAAGTAGATATATAATAGAAAATAAAATTAGATTTTTTGGCACAAAAAATATAAAATAAATAAAATTTTACACAAATAATACATCTAAAAAACATTTTTCTAAATGATACAAATCACTATTCAATTAACAAATTGATCCCCGTCCCGATTTTTCACTATCAAGATAAATTATTCTGTATATGATAATAAAATATTAAACAATAAATTAACTTAACAAATACGTGTAATGGATCAAAGTACTTTTTAATTTAGAAAACAAAATTAAAATAAAAAATTAAAATTAAGAAGATAAAAGATATTTTAATTATATTTAAATATATAATTATTTTAAACGAAAAAAAATATATGATGATGATTGTGAATATGCATGCAATAGAGTAAAATGTGAATATATATGTTATTTCTTCTCTTGTTTTCATCTTCACTTAATAAAATTAAAATAAAAAATAAAATAATTAAAATTACTTTTTTTTATTGGAAAGATTAAAATATATTTTAATCTCATCAAAATATATAATTTTTTTTTATTGAATAGACATGATGATAACCAAGTAAGATAAAAATGAATATGTTGTATTGTGTCCGGTCATTCCCATCCTAGTTGTGTCATCATTTTCACTCTCATCTTTTTCTTTATGATTTTCATAATGAATAAAATTTTATATTTATCTAGTGCTCATTTAGAGTTAAGTAAATTCACCCCGCCCTTGACCCATCCTTATTTACAATGTTTTAGAACAAAAATCATAAATTTTGACTGTGAAAAATAAGGATAGGAATTAATTTATCAATTGAATAATAATTTGTATCATTTAAAAATAAAACAAAAATGTAAAAAAAAAAAAGAATACAAGCATTTTGTAGAAAAAAAAAGAGAAAAATGAGAGAGAGGGAGAGTGAAAATAAATAAATAATAAAAAAAAAACAGAGGGAGAGTGACACTTGTCCTAATGTACATCATTTTAATAATAAAATAGATAGATATATTGTGTTAAAAAAAATACAAAAGTAATAATTATTAAATAAGTATGGTAACAGACACACCTGACAAATATATGTCATTCTTCGTTCTTGTTCATGATCTCGTCCTTAACATAAATTGGTAATTGATCTAAGAAAAAAAAATTAAAACGATAAAAATGATAATTAAATAAAAAAATCTTAAAAATAGACATAATTTTAAAATAATGAAAAAATATGTAATTATTTAAAAATTTGTATCACTTATTTAATATAAATAATATTATACAAAAAAATAAAATAGTAATATAATAATAAAATAAAATATATAAAGTAGAAAGTTGTAAAAAAATTATAAAAGAAAATAGAAAAAAAGTTATAAGAAAATGAAAAGATAGAAATAAAAAAAAGGTAGTAAGAAAAAGATTCAAAAATATATAAAATAGAAAAAAAAAGTTATAAGAAAATGAAAAAATAGAAAGAAAAAAAAGTAGTAAGAAAAAGAAGAAAAATATTAAAAAACAAAAAGAAAATAGAAAAAAAATTATAAAAAAAATGAAAAAACAGAAAAAAAAAAGTAGTACGAAAAAGAAGAAAAATATTAAAAAAAATTAAGAAATGAATAAAAAAAAGCAATATATCAAATTGACCAAATTATCCTTAAAATTGATTAGGTGTCAAAATATTAAGAAGGGTTAGTTTGGTAATTTTCTATGTGCATCCTTTATATATAGTTATAAAAGATACCATTCTTGAAAATAAAAATGTTATTCACCAAACAAACGTTTCTACTTTGTACCCAAAAGTTCTCAACAAGTGGAATGCTCTCGGAAACCAAGTAGGAAAAAAATAGCGCAATGCTGGATTATTTATTGGTCTGTCTGTAATTGGACAAACGGAAAGTTAAATGTAATCTTAATAATAAAAGGACCCTTACTTACATTAAAGCCATGACAGTAACTAATATATTTAACTTTCCCTTAAAAAAAACTAATATATTTAATATTTTTTAAATATGTTTATTTTAATATTTTATAAAAAAAATTATTTAATTTAACTTAAATCAGAGTTGGTTATCAATTTTTTTTAACTTCAAAAATAGAGATAATATCTTTTAATTTAATGGATCAAAAATTAATTTTACTTACGATACATAATTAATATTGACTCAAAATTTTTTTATATACAATAAAAATCAAACAAAAAATTCTCGTTAAATTAATCACTTTCACCTTTAAAGGTCTTACACCAGTATTTCAACTATTTAAATTTGAGTTATTAATTATTTAGCCAGCACTAATATAATATAGGAAGTATACTGAACCCTTTAAAAAAGTATTGAACTTTATTGTAAAAAATAATGGGAAATAGAAATAGAAATACTTTATTGAACTTTATTGTAAAAATCCAGGTGTTGTTGGGGTGTGATTGTTGCAAGTAATGATTCGGTTGTTCCCTTTTTGGGTCCGTGGGGATCTTAAAATGACAGACGGTGAAAAGCACAAAATAAAGCAGATTCGATGAAATCCGCATTCGTCACTTCACTTCACTGTGATGTTATCTGTTCTGTACGAATAGAAGCCAGCAGTGGTGGCCAATGTTTGCGTGCACTCAAATAATTAATTGAACTTTTTAGTTTTTAATGAAAGTGCTTCAACAAACACTAACTACAATATGTTTTTAAACTCCTGATAAGAAGACCCTGAAATTTTGTGATTACAAAATGTTTTTGATGCTGTTATAAGATTAAAAAATTATTTCATAGAAAAGAGTAGAAATCATAAGATCGTAATTGTTTGGTTTTAAGAAAATTATAATTATCATAATCAAAAATTTATTTTATTATTATTATTCAAATAAAATAAACTATCGATTTATAATTAGAAAAGTAACAAATATTTTTCAAACCAAACGATTTTAACTGATAATAATCTAAACTTCTTCTAAAAAAACAATACTACTACTATTAATGAAAGATTTACATATAGAACCAGATATTTCGGTGATAAATCTTTCTTGTCCTCAAATTTCGTGTGTTCGTTTTAAAGAGAAGACAACTTCGTAAATTTCTTTAAAATAGAGTTTTTTTTTTTTTATTCCTTCGTATTAAAAAAATTATTTTGTTAGTATTTTAAATATGATATATGTTATTTTTAATCTCAAAATTATCAAAATAAGGTATGTAATTTTTATAATTTGTGATAATTTTTTTTATCATTAAAGTTAAATTGTGATAATAAAAAAATTATCACAAATTATAAAATTAATATATTTTATTCAGTAATTTGAGTAAAATGACTAAAAATCAACCTTTATTGTAATCAGGGACGGATCGAGGAATTTAAACAGAGAGGGGTTAAAATTTTTTTTACAAAAATTGAAGATAAGTTTAAAAAAAATAAAAATTTAATGTAAAATTTATATTAAAAAAAAGATAAAAAATGGGTATTAAATTTGTCAATTTTTAAAAAATTGAGAGTAAATTCTGCAATCATGTAATTTAAGAGTAAAATTTATAAGATTTTAAAAAATTATAGATAAAAAATGTCAATTTAATTTATTAAGAATAAAATTTACAAAAAAAAAAAAATATATATATAATGAAACTAAATATTTAATAGATATAAAATTAAGATACGATCTACTAATAAAAAAATTTAAATAAATAATAACTTAAAAATCTATTTTTTAATAATTTTTTTTATTAATATATATATATATATTAACAAAGGGAAGGGGAGGAGGGGCTGAACCCTGCTTCCCCCCCTAATCCGTCTCTGATCGTAATTAATAAATTAAAAATATAAATATCAAATTTAAAAGATTAATAATATATTTAAGAAAAAAAAAACACTCGTACTTTTTCTTTTTGGTATATTTAAGAAAACTTCGTTTACGTGCTTTTTTGTCGTGTTTTTAGGGAATGTAAGAAAACTTCGTAAAATAACATCTATTCTTTTATAAAACAAATTAATGACATATGGATAAGCACAAGTAAGTTGTCAATGACAACCAACAGGTTGAGACGGACAGTATTGTTAATAAATAATAGTATTGTTATATGTTGATATCATATACTAGTTTTAAAAAAAAAAAAATCATTTACTAATGTGTTGTAATTAAGGAAGGATGATGTATGACCACACGAGAACGTTGGCTTAATTAATTGTCATGGATAAATACCGAAAGACATAAATAAATACCGAAACTTAAGTGCGTACTTACGTTTAGGTTATGTTAGTTCAATTTAGTATTTTCTTATCTGCAGATGAGTTCAATTTAGTTCATGATCAGTGATCACCCTGTATGGAGTTTTTTGTGTTTTTTTTTTATGTAAGGATATATTAGTTTTTATTTATCATTTATTAAGAACTTTAGTATTGAAAACTATATTGAAGACATGCTTAGATATTTATATAAAAGAAAATGCACATATTATTAGATTTTCTCGTCTCGTTTACCATTTATTCGGATGAAGTGAATTTGGAAGGATGGAATTAGAGGAGATTTTTATTTTAATAAAATATTTCCAGTATTCTGATGAGTTTATAAATTAACAGTAATGATGAATTTATAAATTAATAGTATGAAATTGTTTCAATTTAATCAAATATTTTGAGATTGAATATCGGATATGCTTCTGTATTAAATACACTTGAAAGGAGATATTTATCACTAAAAATGATCCTATACAATTCATGATTGATTATGAAGAAGAAGGTGGTGATGGTTGTGGTATTTTATTTATGTATATTTAATTATATCAGGGTTGACTTTCATTATTTTAATATGTTAGGTTTAATAGTAAACGGCAATTTAAAGAACATTTAGTTTTGTAAAAAAATACTATGGCATTACTGTTAGTAGATGCCAGAACATCGTCATAGCATTACTAGTTACCACAACCACACACCATTGAAGCCTTACCAGAACACCAATTACCCGTTGTTAATTACCAAATCTTTTTTTTTTTTTTTTTTGTAAGTATTTATATTGATTAAAAAAAAAATTAGTTGGCAAAAGTGATTGGTTTTCAAGGAATGATGACCAGGTAATGCATTAAACTGAGACGTTGGGATTTTTGTGTCCAACTCTGGTTTCGGACTTTGGGTTATGCTTTAGCTTCGTCTTCTTATATTGAATTGGGTTGGTCCGTGATTCAAGCCTTTGGTTTGGGCCTTAAGGTTGTTGCATTTGTGTAACAAAATCGCTTCCTGCACCTCCCAAAAGACCTAAGTAGACAAAATTACCCAACCACCCAACACCACCACGCCCTACCTCCATCCAACCATCATCACTCCACGCAAATACCACCACCGTCTGCAACTTTCAGAAGAGGAGAAGATGACGAGAAAAATTGACGAACGTGCCTTCATTATGGAATAGCGAATCCGGCATACACAATTTATTTGTATACTTTTAGAATAGGTTTTTCAAAAATATATTAACATGTTTCCGGAATAGTCTCTCCAGAAACATATTAACAAAAAAAAAATGTCAGTATCCTTCTAAAAAGACTGTTCTAGAAACATGTTAGTATAAGTCTATAAAGTCTAGTATGTTAATATGTTTTCAGAAAAGCCTTAACATACTTCGAGAATTACGTTTCTAGAAGTATAAAAAAAATAGTGTATTCCAATTAACAATTCTAGAATGAGACACTCTAATTGTTGGGTGGTTGGGGGGAGGGGTAGTTTTGTCAGTTTTGATCTTTTGGGAGGTCCTGGAAACAAAAAGAGAGATGCAGGAAGCCATTTCCCTGCCACCTTGTGTAACTGTGCAGGTTGTAGTCTAATTTTCTTAGGCTGGGAGCAGGGACCACATATACCGCTAGGGTTGTTGATGTAGGATCTATTTACTCATTTTGGAAGAAAAAAAAAGACATATTTTCTCATACAATTATAAAATATAGTCTTATTTATTTCACATCTTATTTCTTATCTATGTTATTTATGTCATTACTAGAAATATATTTATTGGTTTTTATTTTCTACAAATAATTTAGAAATCATTTCACAATTTATTATTCTGACCTATTTTTTTTCTTACCTAAATGAAACATATCCTTATAACCCCCTCTCAAATTGTACCTTCGTTCGTATATGAATAGGTTTCATCCCATATGCAATGTTTTGTCATATGAATAGGGTTGCAGAACGGGTCCACGCCCAAGCTACCGCTCCAAAAACGCTATGCGAAAATGGAGAAAAGTACTGTCAACTCTTGTTAATCCACAACTAACAAATGGTTTCTTCTACTTGTATATTTATATTTGTACCAATTGTACTGTTGTGCCAATAAACGAATCCGCATGAGACGCTATAGAAGGACAGAAAAAAAAATAAAAATACAAGGACATGAATTATATGGTAAAAGTGGGAAAATGAAGGGGAAAACGTACATGGATCAGAAAAGAATACAATTAAGGACATGAAATATATAACGATTGAAAGAGAGAATTTGAACTTCTCTAAATCAAATATCAAAATAGAAACCTCCCTGAAAATATTTTTTTATTATAAATATGTAGAATACCTTTATTATAAATTTGAATAATAATTTTTGTAACATAAGGTTTAGACTGTTTCAAAATGAAAACACTTTTAGAATTAAAACATAATAACAAATTATAATAACTATTGGATCACATTTTTAAAAAAAATATGATTGAGATTAAAATTTGATATTGAATTAATTTTTAATATCAGCTGCACATTTATTTTTATTGTTTAATTTAAAGGTTAAAATTGTTTATTCTCTTCCTAAATATATATATTATTTGTCCGATTTATTAATTTAAGCATATATGCAATAATCGAATGGGACTAAATATTAAACTTCAGCCATCAAACTATCCTAAATATAGATCTTGCTTCGTGAAGAAACCTTTCATGTGCTGTGTGGATTGTGATTGTTGATGGATAATCTCGATGGCATAATGGCATTGTTCCACGCAGCACTCCATAACAGCATATCTCCCAACTCGAGTAACCTTTTCGTCCTTTCCTAAAAATTCAGAAAAAGTTGTCTATTTTCGATGGAATTGAGAAACCACCGTCCATTTTGTCTCGTTTTTCATTTATAAATAAACTTGCTTTCCTATAGGAATTAACGCTAATTTGTCGCCTAGCATCGCTCCTTCTTGTTCCTTCTCTTACTTAAAATTTAAACAAACCACATTTTGCTTTGTTTGAACTTAAAGGGCCCCTCCATTGCAAATGGTGCATCCTTGACCACATCTTGTCTCCTCCAAGTTCCAACTCTTAGATTTTTAGATGAGTGGATATTATCAAACATTGTTTTTATTTTGTTCCTTTAATACAATAAAGAAACAGTCACCAAGTGGATAAACAACAAGATAAGCCCCGCCTTGTCAGCATCGCCATCCACGTTCCATATCTAATCTAGCTTCAGATAAACCCTAATGCGTTTATTAATATATAAGCAATTGGTGTTAGTGATAACTGATAAGTCATGAGCCTTTCATATTATTCTACTATTTTTTTTCATTATCACTGACATAATTATTTGAACAACCATAGACACATATGATAACGCTAATTCCTAACGAATAAACTCATATTTCAAAATAGTCGTCACGATTATGAATGAGTAAAATATAGTTTGTGATTTATCCATAATACTAACGTTTTTTTTAATATAAAAATAATGTATAGAATCTATCCAACGAGGTTAGTTTGTTTTATATATTTTTTTTCATAATTTGAGGGTTTTCATGAAAAAAAAATCGTGAAATGAAAATATTGATAAAATACTATTCTTTATTAAACACACTACTCATTAATTATTTTACTTTTTTATTTTATTTCTCCTAAGGTCTGCTTTGCCAGGGAGTATATAACAATTATTTTTCAATAATAGAGAAGTATTAGAAAAATATTTTTTTTATTATGAGTGAGAAATTGTTAAATAAGAAATGAATTTGACACAATCTTATGATTTACAATAAACTTTAATTGATATAAATTATTATATACAATCATGAAATATATTTAAAATAGTATATTAAAGAGTGAGGCATTATCATATCTGTTGATATTCACTAAGAAGCTTCATAAATTTTAATTATTAAATTGAGTTCTCATCTAAAATCTTTCGTTTCAGTACTCAATTATTAGACCCAAAGTTACATCAAGCAAACATTAACCTAGATAACAAAGTGGTTTCGGTTGGGGTTGGGGTTGGGCAAGTTGTTTAGCTTCAGATAAAGAAATAATTAAATGTCATCAATCACCATCATTGCCTCATGTCGCTTACCTTCTGTAAACAAAAAAGAAGCCATTACAAAAACTTCGCCCGCCGCACCTGTAACACAGATTTCAAACACTGCAATTGCGAAATCTGTAGATAAACAATGTCTGCTTTCTACTTCATACAATAGATGAATAGTGTGCCAAAAAGATGGTCTCAAACCCCTAAATTGTAAATGATCTGAAAATTCCAAAATCAGAGAAAATGGATATATGATCATTATTTAAAAAAAAAAAAACAGTATGTCAATCCCAAAACGTGCATACTTGAAGGAACTAAGCTTCACAACGATTTATCGATCATACAGAAAATGAGGTAATTGAGCAACTGCATTGGACCAATTTGGCTTCGAATAAAAAAAATCCTTTCGTTACATAATTGTTCAACGAAAAAAACAGAAAAAAAAACATAGTTCTTGAATGATAATGTGATGTCCCTCAGACATACAGTACAAGGTAACAGAAAATAAAGTCCAAAATTAACAATTGATAGAATGAAGTGCTACCCAATATACAAAGGTGAGACAAGAAATTAGAAAACAGAGAGACCCAACCCAAACGGTGTCTACCTTCTCAACTATGTACATAAGAGTTCTGTTTTATTGAATTGCATTATGCATTATATGAGTACAACACAGCCATTCATTTAACGAGTTCTGATACCCATCCAATGTCAGGGGCAGATGATGCTGCTGAAACATTCGAGTTCTCCCTACTAAGCAGTTTGGCATAGATTCTTGCTCTAATGTCTCTCCCCGATTCCACTCGCTCCATAGCAGGCTCCTCCTCATTCACATTTACATTCACACTCCATAACCCGCCACGTGGCGATCCCAACACGCGACACCTTTCGTCTAACTCAACACTCCGCATTGCGTTAACTATATGTACGATGCCGTACGGCGAAGAGGGTGGCGAATCGAAGAAAGCTGAGTTAATGACCGAAGTGGGAGACGATGATGATTCCGTTACGACGCGGAGTTGGTCGTTGGTGTGAGCGAAGAAGCACACTCTGCGGCGGCAACTGGTTCCGTCTTTACAGAGCTGGGTCCGGTAGCGTGAGGGATGGAGCCAGCATTCGAACACGCCGTGCGCGAACTCACACGTGTCTCCCCTCATGCAGTTCCCCTTCCGGTAATCAGGGCACGCCGTGCCGGAGTAGAGGTACTTTCGAGGGTCACGGCGGCGAGCCTTCTCGCCGGGGTGGGCGTACGGACACTCCGTCCAGTCGTGGGACCTGCCACGTGAACAGCTCCGCACCTTGAACTGGAACATTCGGAAATGGTCTGAGGAGAACGAGCAAGGGGAGATTGCTCCTCCGTCGCCGTCGTCCCAGGGAGGGATTTCAACGTTTGGGATCATCGTTTAGCCTTTAGTGTTGGTACTTGGTTGAGTTTGTTTCGCTCAGTAACAATATATATACTCTTATAAAGTGAAGGGCATGCGGTTTGTTTAACCAAGGTTGGTTGAGTCAACAATAAGTACAACAAAATATCTATAGTATAGTCTAGTCACCATGATATGAATTATGATCATGTGTCCACTCTCCACATGCCTTGTTTAGCTTCTCTTATAAGCCTTCCTTCGTGTTTAGCTTTAGCTTCTTTGTTTTTATCCCTAAACAAAAAGCCGTTTTATGAAAAGAAAATACTCCATATATTTCTATTTCTTTAAAACTCCGTTACCTGATTCATAGTTACTATTTTAAGCACGTTTATTTGTAAAGGAATACAAGGCTCCTTTGGATTTTTGTTAAAGAGTAGAATGCCGATTTTTCTTTTTACAGAGTATTTGATTTAGACGAAGCCCAAAATGCACTTTTTTAAGGTAGGCCCAAAATGCATTTATTCACTTACAGTTTGAATTGTCAAAATTCA
The DNA here is from genome assembly GCA_014843725.1 of Amphicarpaea edgeworthii. Taxonomy (NCBI): domain Eukaryota; kingdom Viridiplantae; phylum Streptophyta; class Magnoliopsida; order Fabales; family Fabaceae; genus Amphicarpaea; species Amphicarpaea edgeworthii. The sequence continues at coordinate 20,941,262 of CM026322.1, read as the reverse complement.
AGGCAATTGCTATTGGCACCTTCCTCATTTCTATTCTAACAGTCCAATTGTTGTGTTAACTTAAAAAAAAAAATAATACAGAGTACAAAAAATTCTATTGTATTAGTAGAGAATGTGAATTCAAAATATACAACTTGTTTCTACCATAAAAATCTACAAACATTCAAGGTCATCCCATCCAAGGTATTGTCTATTTATGTACTCAATGACCGTCACATTTTATTTTTTATAAAAGGCACATTAGTGGGTTAAGAAATAATGTTGTATACAAAACTCTCGTTGACCTCAACTGGTTAGAGATGTTGGATTATTTGACATATCGGAACACAATTAAACCAAGTTTTCATTGTATTAAATTATTAAAAATACCATAACATAAATTTGATTCCATTATGTTAATTTTAATCAACAGAAATATGTTTTCATTAAGGCATTTTAACTGAATACCAAAAAGATATTTTTGTTTTTTCACTTTGACTAGGATTTAAATAGAATTGGGAGTGTCAATAGGAGTGCCCAATTTTTAATCTTGATCCGCATTATTGGCTTGGGCTTATTATTAGTCCATTTTCCTCCAACATATCCCTCCCACAGTCCCATTAACTGTTCTAAACCGAAAAGTCAAGAACGGAGTGGAAGGAAAGAACAAGAGTTCTCAGCCAAAAACAAGAAAAGAGAAAGAATAACGTTTGTGTTTCAGTGTCCACGAAAGTGTTACACACAATTTGTGTGGTGTCTCCCCTGTTTAACCACAATCTGCTGAAACCACGGAATGCCGTGTTCTTCATTCTCCATTCGCTGATGTCTTTCTTTGTCTGCGCTGCACCAAAGCCAACCAGTGCTGTTACGTAAAGCAACGGCCACTTTTTGTTTTTTATTCGCTCCATTTCCAGTTTGAGAAAACCTTCTTCGTTAAATTTCAAAAATTTACACATGCATTTACTTGTTTGATACGTAGCAGGGTAAGGGTGTCTCGGTCATTTACATTGAAAAACATTGGTTATTGTTTCCCCTCCGATCCTCCTTAATGATGAGAGCCTTGATTTTCTTTCTCTTGTCAGTGTCTACCACTCTAATAAGTATATTGTTGAATGAAAAATGAAAATGAATTTTAGTTAAGTCAACCCAGTCATCATTAGCGAATAATCGAATCGTTGTTAATAACCGCAAGTTTCAATGTGTGCACAAGCAAAGGCTATATTTGACTTACCAAACTTACAAGGAATCTTTTGTCATAACATACGTTAGATCATCATCATACACAATCACACATCACTTGACTTCAACAATTCATATTGGATAATATGGCTACCTTGCAACATCACATTTTTTTCGATTGCAAGTTGGCTTTTGCAATACATAATAATATGATATGCTTTAGGATTGAACGTGTATGATAAATGGATCGAACATCTATGTCCACCTAACTCTGGCAAAACCTTCAAGTCTCGTGCGAATGAATCAGTGGTTATGTTAAATTAAGGAACCAACACGTTTTTCCTCAACGTGTGAGAGCCTAAGGCTTCCATTCCAATTCAAGCATTGCTTATCTGCAAGACAAAGCAACAGGGAAGGAAAAATAAACGCAACTGTAAAACAGAAAGGCAACACTTTTTATTGGGATTATCACTTAAAAGGGTATTTAATAATAATCAGTCATGAAATTCATCTGAGACGAAAAGCTAACGGCAATTTCTCACAATGGGGTTCTCGTTGATGAGTTAGGCTGGTTGGCCCCACAGTTTTTCGTAGCCTTCACTCGCAAGCGCCTATATATATGGAAGAGGTTGTGGTCCTTTGGCTTCACAAGCAAAGTCTCAAATTTACACTACTGTAAGAAAATTGTCTTCATGATGAGTATTCTCTTATTGAGTCATATTTGTTTAATCATGAAATTAATTTTGTTTCTTCTTCCTAATTGAAGGTCTCCTGGTTGATTGTTGTTTCGGCTTAGAAGTTTGGAGAAGCTATGGAAAACTTGCAGAAGATCAACGCAGGAAACCACTCTGAGGCATGCACTTTTACTACTCACTATTCAGCTTGTTTTCATATGCTTCCTGTTGCTTTACCTTATTTAATTTGTTAGCAAGAGTCGTGCATTAACCTATAACAAATAATAGCAAGTTATGTAACTTGTGATGCATTTTCCTCTAATTTCAGAAGGGATGTGTTTCCAGTGAAGATGAAAGCATCATAGTAAACCCCGAGTTTGATGATGGCCTGAATAATTGGTCTGGAAGAGGTTGCAAGATAGCAATACATGATTCTATGGGAGGGGGGAAAATTATTCCAAAGACTGGTAAGTTCTTTGCATCTGCAACAGAACGTACACAAAGCTGGAACGGAATTCAGCAGGAGATCACTGCAAGAGTGCAACGCAAGCTTGCCTATGAGGTTACTGCTCTAGTTCGGATATTTGGAAACAATGTCACCACTTCTTATGTAAGGACTACTTTGTGGGTTCAAGCACCAGATCTTCGGGAGCAGTATATAGGCATTGCCAAGTTAGTCTCTATCCTAATTCTTCATTACACTGTTTCACATAGACTCTAATGAAATTACTTTTATGGTTATTATTATTCTAATTATTACATAGAAAAGAAAGAAACTTGGTGCAGTAGTAATGTTAGATTAAGTTCTTTCAAGATCATGAATAATTGATATCGGAATGATTAAAGATTTTTGAATTGAAGTGTGCAGGCAACAGATAAAGATTGGGTTCAAATGCAAGGAAAGTTCCTTCTAAATGGTTCCCCATCAAAAGTAGTAGTTTATTTAGAAGGTCCCCCTCCAGGCACTGACATTCTTGTCAATAGTTTTGTCATAAAACATGCAGATAAAACACCACCTTCAACACCCCCGGATTGTGAGGTTGGACTTTCAAATTACTCTGTAAATTGCTTTAACATATAAAAATTGGCAATTGGGAAATTCTTGTGATGTCAGAATGTATGTGTCAAGCACCTAAAGATTATTTTTTTTTTTTATTGCAGGGTGCTTCTTTTGGTGTTAATATAATTGAAAACAGTAATCTGGCGAATGGAACCAATGGATGGTTTCCTCTTGGTAATTGTACTTTGGGCGTTGGAACTGGTTCACCGCATATAATTCCACCAATGGCAAGAGACTCTCTTGGGCCTCACGAATCCTTAAGTGGGCGTTACATCCTCGTAACCAATCGAACACAAACATGGATGGGTCCTGCTCAGATGATCACTGAGAGATTGAAACTCTTTGTGACTTATCAAGTATCTGCTTGGGTCCGAATTGGTTCTGGATCAACTGGGCCTCAGAATGTAAATATTGCCCTTAGTGTTGACAACCAGTGGGTCAACGGGGGACAAGTTGATGTTGCTGATGTCAGGTGGCATGAAATTGGTGGGTCATTTAGAATTGAAAAACAGCCATCTAAGGTTATGGTTTATATTCAAGGTCCTGCTTCTGGTTTGAACTTAATGGTTGCTGGACTTCAAATTTTCGCTGTTGATAGACGGGCAAGGTTTAAATATTTAAGGAGACAAACAGAAAAGGTAAAATCTAGTCTATTATAAATATAATATGTGAATGTGAATTTGCTAATTTTTTTAGTTACGTAACATTCATTCTGCATTTATAGGATATGTGAATGTGATCATCTACATTCTTTGTAATTTTCCCCAGTTTCTCATTTCAATTATTTCTCACTTGCTCCTATGCAGATCCGTAAGAGGGATATTGTCCTAAAATTCTCTGGGCTGGACTCAATTGGAAATCTTGGAACCTTGGTGAGAGTTAAACAAATACAAAACGATTTTCCCATTGGATCGTGCATTAGTAGAACCAATATCGACAATGAAGATTTTGTTGACTTCTTTGTGAAACATTTCAACTGGGCTGTTTTTGGGAATGAGCTGAAGTGGTATTGGACTGAGCCACAACAAGGGAATCTAAATTACAAAGATGCTGATGAAATGTTAGACTTATGTCAGAAGAACAAGATAGACACCAGAGGTCATTGTATCTTCTGGGATGTGGATGGCACTGTTCAGCAATGGATCAAATCACTGAATAAAACTGATTTAATGACAGCTGTCCAAAATCGCTTAAACGGCTTATTGAGTCGCTACAAGGGAAAGTTCAAGCACTATGATGTCAACAATGAAATGTTGCATGGTTCGTTTTATCAAGATAGACTAGGTAAGGATATAAGGGCAAACATGTTTAAGACAGCACACCAACTAGATCCATCTGCTACCCTTTTTGTGAATGACTATCATGTTGAAGATGGATGTGACACAAGATCATCACCAGAAAAGTACATTCAACAAATTCTTGATTTGCAAGAGCAAGGTGCCCCAGTTGGTGGAATAGGAATTCAGGGTCACATAGATAGTCCTGTGGGGCCTATTGTTTGTTCTGCCCTTGATAAAATGGGAACTCTTGGTTTACCAATATGGTTCACTGAGCTTGATGTGTCTTCAACTAATGAATATGTGAGAGCTGATGATCTTGAAGTTATGCTTAGAGAAGCATTTGCACACCCTGCAATAGATGGTGTTATGCTATGGGGATTTTGGGAGTTGTTTGAGAGCAGGGAAAATTCACACTTGGTGAATGCAGATGGGGAACTCAACCAAGCTGGGAAAAGATACCTTGCTCTTAAACAAGAGTGGTTGTCTCACAGCCATGGTTATGTTGATGAGCAAGGGCAATTATTCAGCTTCAGAGGCTTCAGTGGAACATACAACGTGGAAGTTGTGACCTTAGCAAAGAAAGTTTCCAAGACATTCGTTGTTGACAAGGGTGACTCGCCACTCGTGGTATCAATCGATTTATAAGCTTTCTGCTATGCTATGTTATGATTTCTTAATTCTTAATTCCTTGTGCGGTTTGCTGCATACAAAGTTGGTTATGTTATGTTGTGATTTCTTGCTGGGAAATAAAATAAGATTTACTGATTTAATATGTTCTTAAATTAGTTGTTGTCACTCTCCAATTTACTATTCACTTGATTTCTTGGAAATTTGATTAGAAAGTGCGAAGGTAGCTTATAAGACTATAACTATGCACTATAGTCTCCATGGTTTTGGAAACTAGTGTTCGTATAGTGTTACATTACAAAAAATAATTTCTTGAAAAAGTATTTTTTGTAAAAAAAAAAAACAAAAAACAAAAACTGGCAGCAAGTGTGAAGAACAAAAACCGGTGTGAATAGCAACTCCTAAACAGTCATTCGGCCATGTCATCTTGTAACAAAAACATTGTTTTTTTTTATGGAAAAAAAATTGTTTTGCATTACGTAACTTGAGTTTTACCATTTTCCATTTGTTACTTTTCTTTTAAAAAAAAATCCTAAATTTTAATTCTTTTTTAAAATATTATTTTTTTTCAAATACAAACTGATACATTTAACTCACAGCCTTAATGAGATGGGTGCGGCGGGCTAAGAAAAAAAATGAAACCCATCAATGATGGGAAATCTTCAATTCGGGCTTAACCGTATGCTGAATTCTCAAGCCATTTGCGTAAGTACGAGTGTATGAAAATTGCTAGCTTAGTACTTCTAAATGCATGTTTGAAATCTCCAATTAATTGCGTATAAGAATAACAGAAAATTTATTATACATAAATAAATGTATGAAGATCAAAAGTAATTGTGCGGAAGTAAAGTTTATGATCGTGACTAACCTTTGTCTCAACTACATTTAAATGCACAATTTGAAATAATTTTAATCTAAAGAAAATAGTTCCTATCAGATTTAAAAATAATAATAATTATTATTATGAAATTAATTCATAAAATGAATAAAATCATATAAATAAAATATTTATTAAATAAATTTCACGGGAATTTTAATAAGCATTTAAATTATTGAATAAATTTAACGAATGAATAAAACTTTAATAGTTATAAACATTACCATATTAAAATATATAGTTCTATATGGAAAAGAAATAGTCTTAGATATAATAATATTAAAAACAAATTAAATAATATTATAGGTGTCCCACAACCTTGAAACGAACCGTTTCATTAAAAGGAAAAAAATAATATAATATTATAATACTTTAAAAAAATTAACATTCTCCCCCTCTATTATTTTCTTCTGCCACCGAGTCAAATCCCTCTCCCCATCCTCTTTGACCTTTCTTCTCCAACCCATCCCTTTTCCCTTTCTCATCACCTTTCTCTCCCTCCATCATTTTTAAAGTCATATTCTTTATTCTCATCACCGTTACCATGAAATATTTCAAGGTGGAGCATGTGATTTGAACATGAAGGGATAATATTTATCTCTTTAAATTTCTCTACATTTGTGTTCTTCTTAATAAATTTTTGTAATCCATTGGAGTAGATGAGTGTAGTTATGATAAAGATTAATAATGAATCTTGTATGGGAAGTTAAAGATGTGATTATTGCGGTTATTGCTGTTCCCTCAAAACCCTAGGTATGTTAACTTAAAGATTTTGTTTAATAAATGATTCTTTTATTTTTTCATGTTTAGATTTTGTGGCAAATACTGCAGTTGCTTCTTCTGACGGTGTTGAAAGGTGTTGATTCGGGTCCTTTTTATTTGTGAGTAACTATTTTACTTAGTGACTTATTTGACTAATATTTTTTGAGAAAAAGTAAAATTTAAGATAAGTTTTTCTTTGAGTCATTCAAATATTTGAAAATAAAAAATAAGTATAATAATTATTTATTTTTACTTGACTGTACTTAATTCTTTAGAAATTTTAGTAATTCTGATAATGTGGTTTAAATGTGGAAAGTGAGTTCTCGTTATGAGCTTGTAGTTAGTTACCGTTTGTTACAACGAAGAGATAATGTAGCCTATGAGTTAAATATACATAGATATATAAAATTTTCGTTCGCTACAATGAAGAGATAATGCAATATAGTTATCATTTGCTATAACGAAGAGATAATGTATTATAGTTACTGTTCACTGCAACAAAGAGATAATGCAATATAATTACCGTTCGCCACAACGAAGAGATAATGTGGTCCATGTGCATATAGTAAATTGAATGTCAGTATAAATGTTAGTTATACTTATGTATGATGCAAAATTATATTTATAATGAGTTCTTTAGTGAGTAAATGTTAGTCTTCAAAAGTGAATTGTGATTTCTTTTATTTTTACTTTTAAGTTATTTAAATTCTTTGGATGATAAACTCGTACAATAATTGTTTCCTCATTTTTGTTCACTTTGTATTTTATACTCTCTATGACTTACCCTATTCTCATTTCTTTTCCCTTCAGCTTCGCAAGTATTAGAGTAACAGGTTTTCTGAAATTTGCTGATTCATCTAGGATTTGTATATCTTCTTGGTAGGCCTCCATTACCTATAACGGAGAGTATATGATGCAACTGTAGCTATAAGGATAGACTTAGGATGAGAAAGATGGGTTGGTAGTGAATAATTTTTTTTTTTGGAGTTGTAAGGGGGTTTTCTTGCATTGTATGTCAATGACGCATTTATAATATTTTGAGAAACTTTAAATATTTTGTAAATGATCTATTTTGCGATATGAACTGGCTGTTAGATTTGATTTCACATGTGAAGTTTTTATGTGTTTGTCTTATTTATAGGAGAGGTTCTACCAAATTTTTGGTAGTCCTTTTATGTTTTTTATTTTATTTTGTCTTAATGAAATTTTGTTGTCAAACTAGAGGAAGTGTAGCTTGTGTGCGGTCATGACCTTGGGGTGGGTAGTGACAAACCTACTCAATTAAAAATTAATCTCCCTCACATTAAGTGGGTATTGTTAATCTATGAAACTTTTACTATAAACTCAATAATATCATTTACATATTTATCATTTATTTATTTATTAGCTAGTTTATTATTTAAATTTTTACATAAATTTTAAATAAATAAATTAGTTTATAATACCATTCACATTGGTGTAATTATTTTGAGTTACTTGCAATGTATCTTATATGTACACATTATTCATTTTTATTTTACTCAATACAAGCATCATTAGAGTATTCAGTGCAATTATTTTAAGTTGCTTGTAGTGAATTCCATATAAATACGTCACTCATTTTTACCTTAGCCATTGCAAGCATTATTAACCCTTAAATCTTTCCGTATAATTTTTTAAAAATTATTTCTAATAAATTTTTAAAAATTACTCATAAAAAAGAGAAAAGTAAAATTATTTGAAGAAATACCATATTTTACACACAACACATATTTATTATCCAATAAAAAACAAATGATTGATAAACATTATATTTTCATCCATGCTCAGCAAATAACTAATTCTGGATGTATTAGCTCCTAAATATTTTTATGATACAATTTTTAAAAAATTAATTTTAAAAAATTATTTCTAAAATAAAAAAGTAATACTGATTTGAAAAAGCACAATTATTTCTTAAAAAAAGAAATAACGGTGTACCATATTTTATAAGCGACACAGAATAAATTGTTAGCTAATTTATCTTTTTTCTAATTATTATTTATTCCATGTATAAGCAATTGAGAGTGACATGACCGTAACAGCTCATACACATACATAATATGATTAGATGGTGATGTGATTGGAAAAAAGGTAAAGCCCCAATAATGCACCTTGACTATAGTCCATCCATCTATTGAAGGAAGGAGACGGTGAGAAATGAAAAAGGGCAGGGGGTGACATAGGGAAGCGGCGAAGAATAGCAGTGGTTGTTGAATGACAAATGAATCCAATAACTCAAAATCAAAACATAGAGTGGGAGTCATTCACTCACAGTCACAGAGTCTTCTGTGTTGGAAACGTCCAATCTGTCTGTGAGAGAGAGAGAGAAAAGTAATGGATTGGGCTGAGCCGGCCCCCACAGCACAGGGAAGGAGGAGCGCGGGACTCCCAGGGGAGATTGGAAGCCTGTTTGTGTGTGTGTGTGGCACGTGCGCGCGTTGCTCCAAAAACATTCTCAATAGAGCCAGCCAAGCACCAAATATAAGAAATGGTGTTCGCCTCCAAAAAAATATATATATTGACGCCCACATGTGCATCCATCATCACCTTCTTCCTTCACCAAACACACAATCTATGTTTAGTCAATTTTTTATTCACCAATCATTTCTCTAATTTCAATATAAACTTACGTATTTCATCTTATAAGATAAGAAACAAATTGCTGTTTAATTTTGAAACTAAAAGTATTCTTTATTTCTTTTTAACTTTAATTCAAACGTACATGTGCTCCAACTTGTGCTTGTGATGTTTTTGGATCACTATATTATTCATGTGACACTATAAGTAAAAGTGATGTTTATTAAGATGGAAAAATGTTCAAGTCTTAATTAAGTACTATTAATATAAAATAAATGATTAAATATAAAACAAAGCTAATTAAAAACAGCGTAGGGTTTGGTAGGCTATAAATACTTAACATAATTCATAATTTCAAAGTTTCAGCCTTATCTATTTACTTATTATAGGTTATATAATTTTTAAGCCGCAACCCAACCTATATTTGAAAGTTAAACCCTTAACCAGTTGCTTGAAAGAGGTTTGATCAAAGTCTAAAAAAACGACATACGATAAGTAAGAGAATCAGATTCAAGTCTTGAATTTTTTAAACACGTAGTAAGACACATTTAAAAATTCTTATAATGGAACTAAAATAATAATAAAATACAGACTCAGAAACTAAATTAACTATTTACTAAATAAATAACAGTGTAATACGCAACCCTCCATATCATTCAATAGTTTGGAGTTTAGACATTTAGAAAAAGAAAAAAAAAAGTGTCAACAATTCTTCACATAATATTTGTCTATTATAATTATGAAGCGGTGAACACAAATGGCTTCTGCTGTTCTTCACGTATGAGAGACATGACAGATAAAATATAACATCATGTACACGCAAGAGTTACATTTGAACAACTGTGCAATAATTGTTGAGGAAATAATAATAACAATAATAAATAGAAAATGAGAGTCAGAGATCGGAGATAGAATTAAGAACCCATGCCCGAATGTTATGGGCTTATCTTCTAGGCTAATAATACTTTGCATATTATTTAATTTTCTCAAAAGGAAAGAGGGTTTTGTCAACTGCATCCTATACACAGTGCCATTGCCGGATTAAATTGCACCACTCCTTCCTCTCTCTCTCTCTCTCTCTCTTTCCCCAAATATGTGAGAATTTCTCTCTTCTCTACCCAAACCTTGATTAGATTTTTTTTTCATCACCAATCTTACTCTTTTAGGGTTTTTTAAGCTGTACACTTGATCAATTAAGTAGGGTTTGTGGCTATCGCTTCTTCTTGAATCTTGATGCTGAGGAGTTGTATACAGTCGTACATACCTATTGGTTGAAGCTCTAGTTCAGCTGGGTCATGCATATAGCTGATTGAGAAAGTTTTTATTGAAAAAATTTGAATAAATGGAGGAATACAGCAATAATAATCACCTGAGTCCAAGGGAAAATTTGTTGTACTCCCTGGCTAGTGGTGGTTCAAGCGTAGGAAACCGCCACCACCAGCTTCCATTGAACATCTTTCATTTTCAATCGGGTGGATCGGATCACTGTTTTCAACCCAATGATCAAGCACCACACCCTGGTGTGAAAACCGAGTCCCACCTCCACTATCCTCTAATGAGATCAAATCTTCCCCACATACTACTGCATCCTCAGCAAGGAGCTGCGAGCCAGAGCTCTAACCAAGAAATTGAAGCCATAAAAGCCAAAATCATTGCCCATCCTAACTACTCCAATCTTTTACATGTTTACTTGGATTGCCAAAAGGTCCGCAATGATTAATTAATTTCTCATTAGCATACAAAATATTTTATTATAATTAAGTATATATTGTTTTAGCTTCCTCTTTAATTATGTTCTTTGTAGGTAGGAGCTCCGCCAGAAGTGGTGGCGCGTTTGGCCACGGTTATACAGGATTTTGAGGCACGGCAGCGATCTATGGTTAGGTCTAGGGAAACTTGCAAGGACCCAGAACTTGATCAATTCATGGTGGCTTTGTGTTTTTTTATTCTGATTAATTATATAATTTCTGATTATAATTGTGATTATAATTGTGAAATATGGTGTGTGGAAATTAAATAGGAAGCTTACTATGACATGCTTGTGAAGTATCGGGAGGAATTAACGAGGCCTATAGAAGAGGCTAAGGATTTCATGTGGAGAATAGAAACGCAGCTGAACGCGCTTTGCAATGGAACCGTGCGGATCTTCTCTGGTATTTTTCTTTTTATCTTTCTCTTTCTGGGAGTAGTGGAGGACACTATTCCTACTGTACTTTCGTTACTCATCAAGTATCACAAATTTTCATTATTTTAATTTTAATTTTGATGTCGTTGAGAACAAACTAAATAATTCTAAAGTATACAATAATTATCAGCTATATATCATATATGTAGTATATATGACAGTACTGCAACAAAATTTTGGTCTGGGTCGTTTGTGATTCTTGACCTTGGTAAACTGGGGTATTAATTTCTGCATTCGGAGTCAGGAAGTTTTGACCGAAAGTTCTACCTTCATATCTTGGGGAGGGACCCAGAATAGACACGAGAGTAAAAGACATTCATTAACCCTAATTACCTTACCTATACTTTATGTATTACTTTAATCCTTTTCTTTTTCGTTAAATAAAGGGTTTCTGAGATTTGACAAAGCTACTTTCTGTAATAGTGTGTTAAATATAGTATTATTTAAAAAGTAGTATTAAATATTTTTAACTATTTAAGAAGTATTTATGTGCTAAAGTACTTTTTATATATCTAATCAGTTTTATTCACTTTTATTTATAATCATTACAAGCACTTACGGATTGATTATTTAGCATTTTCTCGAAGTATCTCACTGGAAATACCGTTCTTATCTGTACAAATCACAGGTGTTCGCGTCTCTACTTACCCTCTCCTTTTCTAAACTACTTAAAACTGACAAAATGATTCTTTTAGGGTTTCCTAGTTAACTATGACATCAGTTTTGTTGATATATAGACACTGTAATTTATCATATTGATATTTTTCTTTAAATGTTAATTTAGTGTTAGGTTTCCTTAACACATTCCATGCAGATTTTGATACCTAAATCAATTATGAGTTTGTGCTAGCTTTTGGTGGATTCATTGGGTTTTGTGGTATAATATTTCTTTCACATACATTCCCACGATCACTGCAGAGGTCAGTTGATCAGTTCTATTCAGTCATAGTATTTGTTTTCTTGTTTTGGAGTCCAAAGTAGTAACTTACTACGAATGATGAATAATGAACTACACATTGGATGCTAGCTGTTCTAATCACCCTCATCTCCAAGAATACTGTTAGTTTTGTAGAATCTCAATAAATGTTTAACACATGACATGAGTACTCCCAGTTGGACTGACCGTCTCATTTAAATTTCTGTGTTTATTTCTGCCCACGAGGTCCGGTAATTACTCCTTCTGGAACAGTGCATTTGAATTTGGAAATAGTTTTCAGGTTCTGAAAAGAAGTTAATAAGTAAATAAATCATTTTTTCACTAGAAATTATAATAAAACTTTCTTAGAGATTACAATAAGAGTGTATTCGTTACCTTTTTTTTAATAGATTGTTTATTTTTAACTAATTTCTTAAAGAAACTTATTTGCATATATATTCTCCTGTTTTTTTTATAGTTATAGTTATAGTTAATAGACTGCGTAAGCAGCTTTGTGGGTTCTGGTTCTTCTGAAAGCCTGTTACTCTGGTCAATACTCAATTTTGATTTATATATATAGCTGGTTAACTTGATAAGTGATCTAGAATTTCTTCATCATCGTAAGACTCTCCCACACGCTAATTTCACTGTGATTAACGACTTTATCCAATATATATGCTTAATCTGACAAGAGCTTTAAACCCTTAATGTTTAACTGTGAGTGTATGTGTGCTCCTAAAATATCACTTTCCTTTATAAAACACAAAAAAAAAAAAAAAACACTTTCCAGTGCTTGGTACCCCGTTATTCGCATACTACCTTTAATTTACAAAACCAGGAAAAGTTTTAGCAGGGAGAGAATGCGTGATGAGATAGAGAGATAAAAAAATTAAGTATAAAGAAATATTATTGTAGACAATTACTAAAATGCATCAGATGTGTTGACTGTGCATTTGTCAGATGGCCGGAATGAGATATTTTTCAATATATATACATTTCTTTATTTTAATAAGCAAAATAAATTAACACAAATTGTGCTCAAAATAATAGAAAGTATATATAGCAAATATTTATTTATATATAAGCCGCCATGTATTGCATGAGCAGATGATAAGTGGGAAAACATTGGTTCATCGGAAGAGGATGAAGAGAAGAGTGGCGGAGAAGGAGAAAGAGAATTGACGTCGGAGATTGGTCCCGGGGCAGAAGACCGAGAACTGAAAAGCCAGTTGCTGAAGAAGTACCGTGGCTACTTAGGTAGCCTTAAGAAAGAACTTTCTAAGACAAAGAAAAAAGGAAAACTACCTAAAGATGCTAGGCAAAAGCTACTTAGCTGGTGGGGATTACATTACAAATGGCCATATCCTTCGGTATATTTGAATTAATTTCTAATTGCTTCATATATATTTTTTCATGTTTCCTCAATTTCTTTCTCTCTATCTTTTTAATAACTTGTTCCGTGATTGACCTTGTATAATTAATTAGGAATCAGAGAAGGTGGCGCTGGCTGAAGCAACTGGTTTGGATCAGAAGCAAATAAATAATTGGTTCATAAATCAAAGGAAGCGGCATTGGAAACCATCGGTGGACATGCAATTTATGGTTATGGAAGGCCTGCATACGCAGAACGCAACTCTCTATATGAATGCCCACTACATGCATGGCTGATGCTCATTACCGATTATATATTATATATGCACATTCAACTCAAAAGTCATAACTAGTAAATGTATATAGGGTTTCATAAGCACTTTGGGATTTTATGTGATGAGTTTCTTAATACAACTAGTTTAGGTTTTTCTTTCACTTAATTGTAAATCCGTTTTTAATGCTTGATATGATTTTTTTTGGTGAATAATGCTTGATATAAATTAGTTATTCATATTTTTTTTGTTACAGTAACTAGTGCTTTTTCGTGATCCTCAAATCTTTTCTGGGGAAATATTAATCTGTTGCATGGATCAGGATCGCGATTCACGATTACATAACTCATGTAAGAGAATCTGTGTCATTAATGATAAATTAAGAAGAAAAGTGAAAAAGAGGGAATAAAAAAGATAAATTCATGGTGTAAAAAAAGAGATAAATTCATGGAATGTACGTACTTATGCAATTTTATATTATATAATATTCACAAATTAGATGCAATGTTAACATCTTGGTTACATGCATTTCTGTTAACAATTTTACAGTGAAATGAATGTATTAGTGTCGCCAAACGAAAATGAAAATTGAGAAGTACTAAAAGATTCAAGAACCTTGAATTGAAATCAAGACCCATGGGTCTAAAACCAAAAAGATACTATATGTTATTAGAAATTGGATTATTCATTATCACAAATGAAAGGGAAAAGGGTCAACAAATTAACTAACTATACATTGGACGACTAACTTACCCACAATAGCTAACTAGCTATTAGAACACATAAATATTTATATCTCTAATAGTCCCCTCAAGCTGGGTGGTACAAGTTTAGTGGCCCTTTTCTCTGTGTAACAATCAATTTTAATGTGTTTTGTTTTATCATGAAACTCTGGTTTTGTTAATATGTGAAGAGCTGACTAATTGTCACAACTTAGGCTTCACAGATGCCTCTGTCACACAAAATAAAGGAACCAGCTTGGGGTCAGTAAATAGATGCCATTGAGGTAATACAAAAAACTCTGTTTCCAAATATCTAATATAGTGTGGTATAACAATTTAGGCTTACCATTAAACAAGCATCCGAAGATGTGAATAATAAATAATTACCACTCTCCATCTTCCTCTATCATCACTTGAGTCACCATATATTCCCTTGTGGTATGTTTTCTCTCTAGTTCTAGTTCTAAATGTTTTCAGGTCAATCGTTTAGATAAATTTGATAACCATGGTCCATGGAATTTGACAAACATTTAGAGAAGTTTCACTGTTCATGGATTATGAATCGAATTTTTTTCTAAATAGTTGCAATGATATCCGTGGCATATGAACCAAAGATATTATATTTGTCTGGTAACAGTGATTGTCCACTTTGAATTTGAATTTAAAAAAAAAAAGAAAAGTTACTAGCCATTGTTTGGCCAACATAAGATATTTATACGAAGCATATAAGTTGCACACATTTAGAACAGAACTAAAGAGAAAACACATATCACAAAGGCAGGACACAATGACTCTGTTGGTGGTAGAGGAAAGATGTAGAGAAAGATACGGAGAAGGAGAAAGAATTGTACCTATTCAAGAGTTGTAATTAATGATCTTTTATTTATACTAGAACTAGAAATAGAGTGACCATCTGTTATTGTTTGTTTCATATTAAGTCCAAATTGATATACCACGCCAATTATAAAATAATACAATGTCTAGGTGATTATTCTCAACACTAAAACTTAATACTTACTAAATAACATGTTTTAGAAATTATATTCAGAACTCGATCAAAATTTAATATCATTAATTAAATTGGAACAATCTCGTGATCTACACATTCGGTGATATAGTTTAGATGTTTATTAAACATGAATTTTCATATTTCAAAAAAGCTATCATTTATTCAAATTAATAAATAAATTAATATTTTCTTTATATTATAATAATTTTTGTATTTATTAAATATAATATATTAATACTAAATGTAAAAAATGTCATATGAATCTATAAATGTTAAAACCTTTTTTTAAGAGAATATGCATGTTAAAACTTAAAAGGATATTATTAAATAAAAACGAAATGATATATATTTATAGAACAAAATGAAATTAGTATTAACATCTGATTGGTTATTTATTCTTCTGTCTCTTGCCCTTAACCTAAAATCCCTCCCTTGATTGGTTACTACAAATTCAGATCAATACACTTTCATCATAATTTTTAAATATGTTCTGATCGTGATTTTTAATTAATAGTGGAATTATTTATTAAATGCTTAATTGATATCTTTAAAACAGTAGTTAACATAAATAAGAAGTTGCATTGGCCTCCCTAGCCAGCTATTACTATTAGCAAGCTGCGGATGATTGGGTGAAGGTGTAGTTATTTTTATAGAAGTGCTGGTCATGATGGGCCTTTGGGCCTACAAGCAAAGCCGTTGTGGGAGAAGAGCCATTGTTTCTCTGACACGAAGGGCATAATATTGTTGACTCTGGAACTGGAAGCTGCATATAAAAGGGTCCCATAATCGATTTAAGCTCTTGCAACTCTTTTTCCAGCATCTTGTTCTCCTCACTTAGAGTATCACACCACTTTTTCAGTGACTCATAGTCCACTTCGGTTTGTTTCAGTTTTGTCCTACACAATTAATTATTACATTAAATACAAGAACAGTAATATATCATATTGTCAACACCATTGTTAATTAGTACCACATTCTTTATATTGGTTAAAATTGATTAGAACTTACTAAATGATGTGAGACTTATAGACTTACACATTTGCAATTTCTAATAAGTGTCAGTAAATAAGACTCGGGTTAAAACAAGTTTTAATGAAATTTTTAGTCTATTAATTTTTTTTTCATTTTAGTATAAGATGTTTTAAAAGTTTTAATTTGTTACTTTAATATTTTAATATATGTTTTAAACATATTTTGGTATATATATTTCGTTGAAAAATGTTCGAAAGTTAACATAGTTAGTTTTAACACGGCTGTGAATTGAAAATATCAGATAAATTCAATTTTCTTTTACCACATTCTTCTCCTAACATATCAATAAAATTATCTACTTTTTCATTTTCAGAAGTAGAGAGTTTTGTACAACTCAAAAATTATAACAATTTTTTTTCTCCAACAAGTTCCTTGTATTTGTCAGTTTATTGGATTTTTTTGTTGGTTTGGCCATAATAATTAGTAGTGCGAAATATATTTCAAATATAAATTGTTGGGGAGAGGAAAGGTTCTGATTCTTTAAATCGAAATTTGATGAATTAAGTATCGACTAGTTAGATAGTGGAAAAAGAATTGAATATTTATGTACTTAATTAGTTTTATATTTGATATCCATCTTCTACATTTTAAAATTAGATATCCAAAAAAATACTAACTAAATTTATATTTATGAGATAAAAAGATACATTTATTTTTTGAAAATTCAGCATGATTATGTTAAAAAATAACGTGACCTTGTTATAAAAAATTAAGATTAATACAGTTGTGTATTTATAATGACTGTATTAAAACTAATTCTGTTAACTTTTAAATGTTTTCGACGAATAATATGAAAACATATATTAAAATATCAAATTAAAACTTTTAAAACATTATATACTAAAATTAAAAAAAGTAAAACTTAATATAATGAAAGTCGCATTAATCCTAAAATCAAAAGTGTATAAGAATGTGTGTATTAATGTAAACATGTTTCTAGTGTGGACGGAGCATCATCATGCATAGATTTGTAATTACATATTAGTCCAAATATCTGAGAAATTAATTAACTAACTAACCTGGCTCTCCTGTTCTGAAACCACACCTCCACTTGTCTAGTCCGCAGATTCAGTTTCTTTGCCAATTCTTGCTTCTGTTTCTGAACCAAATGCCAAAGTAATTAATGCATGAAAGGGCGTTAAAGAAAACCAAGAATCATTTTAAAACATCAAGATCCTGTAGTAATAATTATTTAGGAATTAGGAGTAACTAATAATAATTACAAGAGAGCGCGCTGCTATGATAGACAGAATTTAGGTTAAATTTATGTGGATGCCATAAATATCGATCTTCTTATCAAGCTTTAAATAAATAAATTATACAAAATCATTAAAATCTTTGTTGGATTGATTAGTTTAGAAATGTAAGATACACACCGGAGTGAGAGTAGAATGTTCTTTGAAGATATCTTCTAAGACTGCAGATTGTTGTTTGGTGAGCCTAAGTTTCTTCTTGGGGTTACCATTTTCGTCAACCCTTGACGACGGAATCCTCTCTACCCCTAACTCAAGTTCTTTTCTCTCTCTCTTGATGATACTAGATGAGTTGGAGAATGAAGACACTGCACTGGATTCAGTCTTTGTAATTTGTTGGTTATTGTTTGCCTCATCATAGGGTGGTCCTAACGTAAGTGATGGGTAAGCCGCTTTTTTCTTCTGGCTTTGCCTTTGTTCATCGCTCTTCATGTCTGATGAGTGATCATCATGGAGACCAAGAGCAAGTCGAAGCCCTGGGTTAGAAATATCAAAGGCCATGATATTTCTGGGACAGGAGCTATATATGGTGAACAACAATGTTGAGTGTATATGTAGCTAGCAATCTTCTGAACTAAATAGTAATGAACCAAGACTCCAAGAGGATTTGAGCTAGGTAGAAGATGAAAGAATGGAGAGAGAGTTGTGGGAGGGTCCGAAGAGAACAATTTGTAATTGTAAAAGTAATTTTTTAGATATAGGAAGAAAGACAAAAACGAGTTGGTGCCTACGCACCCATCAAGGAAGCAAGTAGGAATCACAACTGAAAAAACGAAAGCAATGTCCACTAAGATTTAAACATGCTTCTCAAGCTTTCAGATCACGTCGACTCTTAATCTTTGCATCCAACACTTCAGAAACCATCATTGTTAAT
This sequence comes from Amphicarpaea edgeworthii, assembly GCA_014843725.1. Lineage (NCBI taxonomy): Eukaryota > Viridiplantae > Streptophyta > Magnoliopsida > Fabales > Fabaceae > Amphicarpaea > Amphicarpaea edgeworthii. The sequence goes on along the minus strand of CM026322.1, from coordinate 20,922,592 downwards.
TTTTTTTTTTTTTTGAAGTATGATGGAAAAGAGATTTATAACAACTCTCGATCACTCACGTTAAATTCAATCAACTGGACTGGACTAGACTTTTCAATTCTTTATATGCGCGCGTTTTGTCATTTTGTACCAAGGTTAAGTTGCTTGTGAGTGAAATTAAGTCAACTTGTATCTGTGATTTGTTTTCATTTCTCCAAGATTAAAAAAAGACAGCCATTATATGGAATTATTAGAACATCGGGAATTTCACATCTAATAATTAACTATTTGGTAAGAATCTAAATGTCACAAATTGAAAAACTATAAAATATTGGTTAAATGTCATTTTTATCCTTTATATTTTATAGTTTATTTCTTTATATTTTAGAAGTTTTAATTTAGTCATTTATATTTTTAAAATGAATCAAAATGATTTTTTTAAAATAATATATTTTTTTTAATTTTATGAGGTGATTTTGAATATTTTTTTGAGGATTTTGAGATGTAAAATTTATTTTATTAGATTCACTCACATGAAAACTGTGGAACTCAACTAATGTACGAATTATAAGAAGGTCAAATGCATTTTTCATGAAATTTTGACTATGTTTATTATCTTTTTTTTATTCAAATATTATTTGGGTTTCATAATTTTTATATAAATGAATCTAATAAAATAATTTTTACGTCTTGAATTAGTCAAAAAATAGTTCAAACTTGTATCATAAAATTGAAAATCATATTTGTTTTTAAAATAACCATTTTGACCATCTCTAAAACATAAAGGATCAAATTGAGTCATTTAAAAAAAATAAAGAACCAAATTAAAATTTCTAAAACATGAAAGATTAAACTGAACAAAAACTAAAATATAAAAGACTAAAAATGACATTTAGCCTAGATTATTATAGAGAAGAGACGTGAAGAGGATGTTAAGAATATTGCGTTTTGTAGTGATGGTGTGAATGATTTTTTTTTAAACAAAGCCATCTATCCTGTTCGTGTTTATGATCCTATCCTCCACTTCTACTGAACACACAAACACAATTCATAAGCATAAGCACAATTCATGTATAATTTTTTTATTATTATTAATTTGTCCGTATAGAAAGGTCAATAGTATGTACAGTTAATGCTTTATGAGCGATGAGGTGGATATAATTTTTTTTACAAATTGAGGATAAAATTTTAATAAAAAAAATTTAATGTAAAATTTATAAAAATGATACAAAATATATCAATTTTAAAAAAAAATTGAGAGTAAAATGTGTAATAATGTGATGTGAAGATAAAATGATAGAGTAAAATTTATAAGGTTTTAAAAAATTGAAGATAAAAAATGTCAAATTAATTTGTTAAGAATAAAATTTATTAAAAATAAAAAAATAATTAAGTCAAATATTTATTACTAATTATACATATAAAACTAAGATATCATCTACAAATGAAAAAAAATTAAATAAATATTAATTTAAAAACTTATTTTTTTAATAATTTTTTTTATTAATATTATATATATATATATATATATATATATATAAATATAAATAAGAGGGAAGGGGAGGAGGGGGGCTGCTTGCACCCCCGTAAATCCCTCCCTGTCTATGACAATGTAGTTTAAGCGAATTTATGATAATTAATGAAAAGTAATGTATATATAGTTGAAATAGATTAACACGGGTTAAAAAAATATACTTGGTAGGGCATGATTGATATGAATCACCGACGAATCAATTAGTTCAATGGATCATATGATTGAACAATTAAAATTGAAATGACGAGTTACCCTAAATTATTTGGACTTTCTCCACTTTGAATTGTTCTGTGTGGAATTAAAACTTTATAAAATAGGTTCCATAGACTTTAAGACATAACGGATAGTAACTAAGTAAGTGATCGAAGACTTTAAGACAGATATTGACTTAAGCACAGTAGACAGAAACAAAAGCATTAACTAAACCAAAGTATGAATGGGAATAATTGGGATTAGACCAAAAAACAGTCTCATACTCGAAATTTATTAGAACTAGAGAGAAAATAAAGAAAGAAAGAAAACTTCAAATTGAAGGATCGATGTCCTATACATGGCAATTGATGCTGGTTCTCCAATTAATGTTGATCTTCTCATCATCTTGTTCCTTAGAAGTTTGCTAGCAAGTTTGTAAAGAAAGTAAGGAACACGTACACATTGATTCTTTTTATTTAGTTTTTGGTTTCACAGATACATGTTAATGAATTTTAGGTGCCACGTTGGCAGGGTGCGAGAGAGAGTAGGTGGAACAACCTATAATTTGGAATGATTGGGTATTTGATTCTAAAGGAGGATTATGACGATGAATCGATGATGGTTATGGAGCGTAGAAGTTGGCAATGATGGAGGAGAAAGGAATTAATATGGTGTCACATGGTTCTCCACTTAAACAAGAAGTCATGGATTGGATCTCATATGTTTTCTTAAACATGTTAATTTGTTAGTGAAAAGTATTTGAATTCATCACTTTTCTCTCATTTCTTGTTCGATTAACCATCAAGTCAAATCTCTCATACTTGTTCTCATGTGTTTGTGTATATAAAAAAAATACCTATTGGAAAAAAGTAATTTTTTAAATGATTTTCAATATTTTGAGAAATTAATTCTTAGTTTTCGAAAGAGGGATATAAGGTTCACAAAATAAATGGAGAAAAAAAGAAGATAAATTATTGAGTAATCTAGGAGTCTTCACTAGTTTTTTTATGACATATAGTTGAGCATTAATGGAGTGATGATTTCGACAAACCTAATGATTTTTTTCAAAGGAAGAGACGGTGCTTGAGATAATGTTCCGGGCTTTAAGGCCCATCGACCAGTGGGAAATTGGGTTTGTTAGGCTTTTCCACATCTCCACGACAGAGCCACCACTTTTGGCTGCATTTACAATACAATCTTGGTTTTGAGTGCAATCTACGTAATCATTTCTGTACCCTTTGCGCATTATTGTCGTTAATCACCTAGCATCTGGTTCTTTCTCTTTGGATCCACTACCCCATAATCCATTCATTGAGTAAAAAAGGGATACACAAAACGCGTCACATATAGACATGCGATTTAAAGAAAAGTATGTTGAAAAGGTTTGCCTTTCAACTAAGGTTATGTTTAAGATCATTAATCATTGGCATATGATACCAGGCACAATTCTCAATCTTGGTTCCTATGGTATAAAATTTTGCACTAAATTACACAGAAAATATAAAAAAATATAAGAGATGTCTTTTTTTTTTTTTTTTTTTTTACTATATGATATTTCCTCTGTCCTATTTTAATTACATTTTAAAGTTTTTATACAAATATTAAGAAAAAGAATAAATAAAACACTTTTTGAATCAATTTATTAAAATAATAATTTCTCTCAATAAATACATTATATTTATCTATTACATACATAATCATTACTTGATGGTAAATTATGAAAACAATAACATACTTTCTTGTAAAGTTAAAACATTAAGACATTTTTTAACATCTAAAATTGCAAGATAAAATGGGAAAGAAAGAGTATGAGATAACATAATTATACGTATTTTTAAATGATTGTGATTTTTATATTTAATTTATTTAAAGTTATTTTATTATTTTAAAATATTTTTATTGAATAAAATGAGATTTTATAAATAAATTTACATAAATAACTAATGAGAGTATGAAACAATGAGTTGTAATAAGCGCTAACTTTGAACATAAGAGAAGTAAATAAATAATTCTAATAAAATAGAAAATATAATAAAACAATATTTCAAAAAATATTGCAAATTAATAAAATAAACTTCTTTACCAAACAATTTTTTCACTTAATCAAATAAGCTAGAAAGTAACTTATTTTCATTCCAAAAAAGAAACTAACTTATTTGTCTAGGAAAACACACTACATCTCATGCCTATATTCAATATATATAGCATCACTTTATTTAAATGAAATATTTTAATATTTTTTTTATAAATTAGTAACATAAAAAAACACTAATTTAATATCAAAATTATTATGAAAAAATTAATTTAAAATGTGATAAAAAAAACATAACATTTAATTTTAAGTAAAAAAAAAATCTAAACATCTTTCCAAATTTTCAGTACATTCCAGTATATAGCTTGTAGGCCTGATTATGTTGTGCTTACCGTCTCAGAGTTGGGTTCACTTCTCCAAAATTTTGAATGGAAACTGGCAGGCCCATACGATGTCAACAAATGAATCTCAGCAACCCAAACAGTCTATATAAGGTTGAATAAAGAGAGCATCGTGCTATTCTTACCAAAAGTTTTGTTCATACACTACTCACGGCATTTCTATTCAACAAATTGAACAAAAGACAGAGAGAGGCCAGTGAATTACAACTTCCATTACAATTTCCTTCGTATTCAAGCAAATTATCTATTCAATCTTAAACATTGCCTCCACTTTGATTTTATTTTAAAATAATATTATTGAGGATGGGGACCTCTCAAATGTCAAATGTAAGATGTTTCTATTTTTGATTGTAATCCTTTGTATTGAAGTGATACTTGACTTCTCTTTATTGAGGTATCACGATCTTCGGGTCTGTTTGGCGAAGTGTGATGCCGAGTCAAGGGGTACTTGTACAAGCACTTCAAAGCTCAAGGAAGGTTCAATTCAATATGTGTAAATTATGTTGTTAAATAAAAGATGACTATTCACCTATTTATATAGGTTACTTTTGGGTCCAGATGCATGGACTTGGATGTCTAATTACCATTACCTTAACCTTGGTTAACACTTCGTTCGTATTATTTTTTGCCTAAGTTGATTCTTCACTAACCTTTTATACTTAAGGCAATCACGCAAACTTCCCTTGTCACTTGCGATAGTGCAAGAAATCCACTCCGAAAGCTTGATTTTCGGCCTAGGTCGTAGTGGTTTAGCTTTTGGCGATGGTACTAGGGTTCGGCCTTCAACAATGGTTTTAGGGTTTCGCCTTCAGTAATGGTTCTAGAGTTTAACCTTCAGCAATGGTCCTTGGGTTTAGCCTTCAGCTAGAAGCCCAAGGTTCGGTATAAATATATTTACTATTATTTCATGGACAGCTAAATTGTAAATTTAACTTAAAAAATATTATAAACCTAATAAAATGTTTAAAACATAATATAATCGAGTCTATCCATATTGTAAGACACCTTAACAAATTTGTTTTCAATACAATAAAGTAATGACTAATGAGTTTCACATGTGGTAAGAAAAGATATGTAAACTATGTTTGTGTGACATATTAAGTCTAAGTCTAAATGTCATAGAAAAAATATCTTGCTAATCATTTTAATTAAGCAAGAAACGAAATCTAGTACTGTTATATTTGTAAAATTCTAGTACACTTAAAAATATTAGCCAGGAAATATGATTCAAAATCAGACTAATTTAGATTTTAGAGTGACTGGGACAATAAGTCTTGATAGAATTAATAAATTTAATCTTGTTCTATTGTTATAATCAATTTCTAATCTAATTGTGAATTATTTGTGCATGTCTTTTTGCACAATGAAATGTTTACTTTTCCTAGCTCGTGGTGCAAAAGTCAGCTCTTACCGACCCCCTGCTACTGCGTACACTTTCAGTTTCAGGGCCATTACCTGCAAACTTCACTCAATTCCCAAAATAAATGCTGAAAATTAAATTGTCCTAATTAATTGCTTCTCCAATTAACCATATATATATATATATATATATATATATATATATGTTCTGCTGATCATCTCAAGTAACCTCAGCACCTTTTGAAAATATAAATATCATTGAATTAAAATAAGCAAGTTGGGTGTTTCTGAGAAAATTTGAAGGAAAAAAAAAAGAAGAAAATTGAGTGTGAAAGGACATTGTGTTGGAAAAATTAGCAATAGTAGCAAGCTTAGAAAAAGATTTCAGGATATCCATGGCAGATATATTACTACTAGAAATAGGATAACTAGGAAAAGAAAGAAAACTAATTTTCTCTCTAACACTGTTAGAAAAAATAGCAATAGCAGCAACTTAATAAGGAGAGAGTAATATCAGACTGATAATATAAAATAATATTTAAATAACAACAACTAATAAATAAATAATATAAATTCAAGAAATAAATTTAAAGAAATCTTAGTTGAAGTACACGAAGCGTTATTTTTAAAGAGAAAATATTTTACTGTGATGTGAAATAATAATAATAAAAAAATTATAAGGATGAGAAAGTAAAAATATAAAATAAAATATATTTTTGTGTGATGTGAAATGTGATATTTATACAATAATAAAAGGATAAGACAAAAATATTTTATAACAAACGACTTAGTAACTTTTCACAAAAGTAGTAACATTACAAAATCATTTTCGCTTAGTAAAGTAAAACGTTTAATAATAATAATAATTTTGCTAACAAATAAAAAATTAATATTTATTTTATTGTTAGAATTTTTTTAAATTATAAAGACAGATTGCACCCACCAAAAAAGAAGAGCAAGAAACTAGTGAAAGATCATGATTCAAGAGGACCAAAAGGCTAAGGCCACAATCCGGTAAAGAATTCTTGGAACATAACTCGCTATTTTAATCCTTCCGTGTATACTTGTAATTTTAATCTGAAATTTGCTTCAAGTGATGCTATGCTTTCACACACACACAGCATCAGTTCTATTTATTCACCATCACAGTAAAAAGAGATTCCTGATAATAAAAAAAACCATAGTATCAGAGACTGCATTATTAATTTCCACTAACGGCTAAAAGAGGATATGGATCGACGTGGATGTAGGCTGTAGGTAATGGAGCATTTTGGATTTGGATTTGGATATGTACTGCCACCTCTATCACTGCTGGCTTTCTTCTGGTATTCGTCCTTTTACTTTTACATCGAATTAGATTACATGGTAAACTTTTCTTTATCCTTATCTTCCATACAATTATTATATTATATTAATAATTGTCTAAATATGAATATTTTATATTAATACATTATACATAACAAAATAAGTGACTACTAATTATTAAAAAAAGTATTAATAGGGTAGTCCTGTTACAGGAAAAGTAGGTAAGTGGTCCCTAGGCTTAATATATAAAATTAAAAATAATGTTTCCATTGCAATGCTCCAAAAGAATTAACTCGAGGTTGTATAAATGGCTATATATTCAGATTGCAGCGTCACCAACTCCTCCTATCTGTTCTTCTCCTCATTTTATTTGTATATATCTTTCTCTTTCTCTCCATTATTTGGCGTGCATGCTCACGGATTCATAGTGTTTGCGACAAACACACCACTGCGTTTTGAAACCAGAAGGATAGAGCTAGCACAATGATTCAAAGAACTGTGTCGACGTTTCCTAATTTAAGGAAATTGCTTCTTCGGGCTACTTCTGCTTCTGCTTCGTCCAAGGTAATCAATGTCTTACTTTCTTCCTCATTCATAATTATAGTTTTAGGCTGTAATACTTTATTGCATTCTTATCTCTGTTCTTACTTTATCGTGTTCCTTGTCTGATAACAAATTGACCTGTAGCTAAGACAAAAAAATTATCATACAGATTTGTAATTTGCATGATTGTGTCGAACTAAGAAGAACAAAACTAAAGAAGAGAAAAACGGATAAAAAAACAGACTAAATGCAAAGGACGTGATTATTTTCGCATCACGTGAGTCGGATCTGCGTCACACATATATAAGCCAATCTAACTTATGCGTGTTGGACGTGATTTCCTGGCGAGTATACCACGTGTTTCCAAACACGCATGTAGATGTTTAATGTTTTTCTCCAATTCAGTTCTAAACATCTATTTTTTATTTTTAATAAATTTTAATCAATAAAAAAATATATTCAAAAAAAATGTATTAAATAACGTGTTTCTAACATATCTGTAATAAATAATACTACAAGTAATAAACAATAATTTTTCTTATAAATAAATATTAGTATAAATTAATAATTTATAATGGGCTGGTATGGACTGGAGAAAGAAAGTCAGATAACTACTTAATACAGTGCAACGAGAAGCTCGTTGTCGTTTTGAACTCTATTATAATTATGTCCTTATCTTACATTTGGAATCATACTTATATCGGATAAAACTCTATTTAGTCCAAGAAATAAAAATTCTAAATATATTATTAAATTATATTTAAATGGTCAAATTAAAATTTAAATATCTATAATTTTTTTTTGACCAATCATATGACTAATAATTAACTTTTACCATTGACCATTTAAGTATAAAAGAAAATAATATATGTATTGATATTTTAAATTTTTATTATATTATTGTGTAGTTATAAACTATCATTTATCATAATTTTGTATTTTTATAATAATATATTAAAAGTTATGCCAAAGATAAATTTTAATTAGTTGACGGTGTAAACTTTTGTATTTTTGTTTTTTTAGAGTTATTATTATTTTATTCCATTATTTAAAATAATTTTATACGAAAACCTTATATGCGACAATAAGTTTTCTGTTTTTAGGAAATCTCTAAGCATTTTGCGTACTCATTTTTTTTTCTTTATAAATTGTATGTAAGAAATAAAAATATTATCTCTATTTTAAACTGAAATAAGTATTTCAATACGTTGAATTCAAAAATTCATTTTATTTCCGTGGAGCACGTAATCAGTTGAAAAGATTAATTATTATCATCGACAAATCAGAATGCAGATAATCTTGTTAATTAATCCTGGTAGGCTCCCTCACTTGCTATGCCGATGACGATGTTTCCACCTCTCTTATCCTCATCTTCTGGGAAGATGTTTCTAGTGCTTTTCTTTACTCGCTTTATGTTTTATGTTTTTTAATTACACGTTTCTGTTGTTACTTCTTAATTACTCCTTCCATTCTAAATTTTTGATGTTTTAGATTTTTTTTTTTGTTTAAATGTAGTGATGTTTTAAAAGTTTTTTTTTTTGACAGAATGTTTTATAAGTTTTAAGTCTTATTAATTACATTTTTTAAATGTACCTCATTTAAAATAAATAGACTTTTTTTTGTGTGCATAAATGAAGATGGAGCTTAAAAGTTCTTATGCACAATTAATGTATCATAAAATACATGAATATTTTACACTTAATACTGCTTCTTGATCAGATTGGTCGTTCTTTTTTCAAAACACGAATCCAATCATTTTGAATAAAAATATATATTCAATTTTATCCTTGCATAAAAAAATATATTCAATTTCATCCTAAATCTAAACTAATCCAACTCTTGAACAGACAAAAGTTACCACTTATAAAAATCTAACTATATTAAAACATTATATAGGTTAATTCAGACTATGATCTAAACAAATTTATATTGTAACAGATCGGAACTTACAAATGCTTTGCTTCTCAGCCCTCCCCTATCCGGAGCCCCAACCCTACTTACAGGTAAGTAAAAATATGACCTACTAACAGTATTACAAATATACAAGTAAAATAAAATAAAATAAAATAAAAATACAAAATGGGCTGAACTTTTAGAAGCTCAAATTATTTTTATTTATTTATTTTCTTCTCCAGTTAAAAATATATTAAAACAAAAGTTAATATATGTACTAATTTTTTTTCCAATAACAGTGATGACGAGTATGCTGATGTGGACTGGGACAGTCTTGGATTTGGATTGATGCCCACTGATTATATGTACATTACTAAATGTTCTGAGGGTCAGAATTTTGGACAAGGACAACTCAGTCGTTATGGGAATATTGAACTCAGTCCATCAGCTGGGGTCCTAAATTATGGGCAGGTGTTATTTCAAACTTTTTTTTTGCTACTCTTCTCATCTCTTCTAAGAAACTAATTACTTCAACTTTTTAAAAAGAGTTCATAAAATAAAACGACAAGGACAGCTTCAATTTTCGGAGTGTGAAATGTGAATTCATATTTTTATGTGAAATATGAAAACAGGGATTATTCGAAGGCACGAAAGCATACAGAAAAGAAAATGGGGGCTTGCTACTGTTCCGGCCAGAAGAAAATGCCATTCGCATGAAGACTGGTGCCGAAAGAATGTGCATGGCATCCCCTTCCATTGATCATTTTGTTGATGCTTTGAAGCAAACAGTTTTGGCTAATAAGCGATGGGTATTAATTAATTATTTAATACTAATTCAATTCTAAAATAATAAATGACAGTACAGAACTGAATTAATGTGTAATTAATTGTACACGTGTGCATGCTAAGCAGGTTCCTCCACCGGGCAAAGGATCCTTGTACCTTAGGCCTCTGCTCTTAGGAACTGGTCCAGTTTTGGGTTTGGCTCCCGCACCTGAATACACATTCCTCATTTTTGCTTCCCCTGTTCGCAATTATTTCAAGGTCTTTCAAAATTTATTCATTTGATTTAATTTAATTTCTCTACCTAACTTAACTATTCGAGTGGTTTATATATGCGCACCGCAGGAAGGTTCGGCTCCGCTCAACTTGTACGTGGAGGAAAACTTTGACCGTGCTTCTAGCCGCGGCACTGGAAACGTTAAAACCATTTCCAATTATGCACCGGTATGCATGCGTTAATTTCAGGACTTTCACCCAAAAATAGAAATCAATGAACTTGTTAATTATTATGTGCAAAGAAAACCGGTACAAATGCAAGGCCTCTGGTTTAATTTTGTTTTATTCTTTAGATTAATCTTAATTAGAAAACAAACAACACATCATAGTCTAATCAGAGTGCTCAATTTTATTTCTTGTCGTGACGTGTAGGTTTTGATGGCGCAAAATAAAGCCAAGAAAAGGGGATTTTCGGATGTGCTGTACCTTGATTCAGCCACCAAGAAAAATCTGGAGGAGGTCTCTTCTTGTAATTTTTGTTGCCAAGGTATATTCTTTTAATTATTCATCTTTTCTCCCTTTAATTAATAAAAGGAAAAAAAAATGGTTTTCAGATAACTGCAGTTGGGTTAAAGTCTTACTTAATTTGACAATTGAGCATGTTTTAAACGAGCTGATGAAAATAACTTGCTTCCAATTTCACAGGGCAAATGCATCTCAACACCTGCTACTAATGGAACTATTCTTTCCGGAATTACCCGAAAAAGTGTTATTGAAATTGCTCGTGATCATGGTTATGAGGTATAGTTACATATATGTAGCTCCTACATGATAACGGGACCTAATACTCATTCAGCATTTAATAGTTTCTTGCTTAGTATAATATAAACATTATTATTGACGAATTTGGTTCAGGTAGAAGAGCGTGTTATTGGCGTGGATGAATTGATTGAGGCAGATGAAGTTTTCTGCACAGGAACTGCGGTCGGTGTTGCTCCCGTAGGGAGTATCACATACCAGGATAAAAGGTACCGTAATTAAATTCATGGTAACACGTAACCAACCATTCAAATACACACAATAACTAAAAGTAAAAACAGGGACTTATCATAATTTATTAGGAAATATGTTATCAGTCTTTTACTCTTTATTACTATGTTTTACTGTAGTTATTAGAACACTCGCCTATAAAACTTTCATGAAACACTATGCTCTATGTATATATGCAGGATAGATTATATAACAGGCTATGGAACCATTTGTCAAGAGCTGAACGATACCATTTCAGGAATTCAAGCGGGTACTATTGAAGATAAGAAGGGATGGATTGTTGAAGTTGATCATTAACAACGCGTGTTTATAATTGTTTATTCCAAAGTTATTAAACAAATTTTAAACTATATATAATGATTGTCTATACCAAAAGTGACCGAAATACTGTTGTTTGAATTGATCGTTATCTAAACGCATGTTATATATATATATATATATATATATATAATATGTTATGCACATTACATAAAGTAATGGACTAATTAACTGCTTTATCTAAAAAAAAGAGAGTAAAGGACTTGCAAATCATACTCCGAGAAAAAATTGAGAGTTTGGATTTTGTTTTATCCAATAATGTTAATTTCTATTCTATTTGTTAAAGTTTATTTACTTTAAAAATATCAAATCATTACCATTTTGCTCAATAAATCATTATCCATTTTTAACATACTAAGCACGTGCTTGATTTACTTTATTTAAAATTAAATAAGCGTCTATTTTAACAGCCGGGGTTGGAAATGAGTCCCAGAAAAGTAAAAATTGGGAAACGAAGGCCGTCTTTTGGTATAATCAAGTGAAAAGCTCATAGAATTCATAAAAGTTTTTTTAAGCTCCTTTTTATAAAAAGAAAAATTAGTATAAATAATCTCTTTTATTTTATTTCAGAAAAAAGCTTCAGTACGTAATAACGACTTCATATCATAGGTATGTTACATTTCCATATTTACATTTTTGAAAATGCACTTATAATTTTCAAAACAAACACAATATTCCAAATTCGCGGTCATTTTATGACAATTAAACCAGCTTCATCATGCATGACCCAAGGTTCACTTAATATTTAACTAACTTCTGTGTGCATGATTCTCCTGATTACTCTTAACCAGAATGAGAATGCAACTATATATATGTGTTAACGTTGTAGAAATATTTGAAATAAAATCCTAAAGTTAACATACATTATCATAAGAGTTAAAAGGACCCTGAGAGAAAGTTGGCTTCAGCTGTACTATTGAATTGATTAGCTACTAAGGAACGAGATTGTCAAGAAATGATTGATTTTTCAAACTTGCATGGAAATATGGCCCAACTCGGCAGCAGATATCTCTGTCGTTATTAACCATTATACACACATTAGTGCTTAGCTTACTTCTATTTTCCGCTAAACCATCGGAATCTTTGGACGCGCAAGTCCTACAAGCTTTTGTTTTCTTCCTCATTATCAACTTTTTTTTACTGCATCTTTGTTTTAGTATGTTTTAAAGATGATTGGTCAATAAAACAAGTAGTCAAGTACTACTCAGAAGCAAAATAGTATATGGAGCTAGCTAGTTTTAGCTCTCTCAATCCTTACAGAAACTAAATTCTTGGTCTGATGATTTATTTTAATTGCCATCATAGTAGCTTGGTTGACTCCGTCGTTGTGTACGTTAGAGTTTCATTTGGACATAAACAATCAAAAGTTAGGAGAAGAAAAAGTGTCAGCCATGGCTTATTAATTGCCAGCTAGGGGTTAATTAAAAACACCTGACATTTACTAATAAAGTCCGTCATATTTGATAAAACTTATTTTAGTAATTTATATATATATATATATATATATATATATATATATTTTAACAATGCATATAAAAAATATAAAAAAAGTTTAATGGTGATAGAGTGGAAGCTTGCTCGTTGGTCAACCTGCTGCCTCGGTCCTCACGGCATTCTTTTATCTTGTTGCTTTGTTGGTCATTTGTTCACCAACCAAAAGGAAGAAATTCGTACAATTTTTCCATATAATTTCAATGCCGCTAGTGTGTCCTATATTTCTTGCTTCTAGAAACACTATAACCTTTCGATTTTAAAACACATGGGTTGCAATTGCAAACGCAACGAGATGGATTTGATAGTTGATGATAATTTTTCAACATCGTGCGGTTTTAATTTCTCATTTGGTTGAAGTTTGGTCAGTGAGTTACTGGCCCTACAAAATTACTATCCAAGTTCTCTTTCTCTCTCAACTCTGTCTCTTCTCCTTCTCTATCAAATTCTTAGACTCTTTTGTTGGTATGGACTTGTGCAACACCCTTGTTCGTCAATTTTATTTCTCATCTTTTATAATTCTATTAGAGAGATGAACCTTTTGAAGTATGTAGTAAATTTTCTTTTCTTCTATTTTTGCTAAAGCTTCTTTGAAAAGAGGAATTACGAAGCTTTTTTTTTTTTTCAAAAAAAAAAAAAAGGCTGCCTATGAAGGCAGGGTTGTCAACTGTTCCCTTCACAACAAATTTTGAAAGTCTTTATCCCATACAAGAGGGGAGCGATGGAAAAATAAAAAAAGAAATAAAAAGAGTTTTTTTTTTTACAGTAAGAATTAAAAATAGCTAATTAATGTAAAATATGGTGTTACAAATTACAAATTTCAATGTCTTTATCCTATATATATTGGATGCATTAAATAATAATATTGTATTCTCTTCAAACACAAATGATTGACATAAGTGTTTGGATTGTTAACTTTTTGATAAATTTATACTCTTCCTATTCTTCTGTCCAAAAATTGAACTTTAATTTATTTAACCATGCTTTTTTTTAAGGCAGTAACCATGCTAAACTAATGTTTATTTGTATTTTTGAGTGATTGTAAAAACAAATTAAATACAATTTTAAATGCTTCTGGTATGTCTTCGTGGGGGAAATAATTAACTACTGAACTGAACTGATCAATCGATCCAGAGTTTAAAAACTGAAGTCATCGATCGCCTTTTAATGCTATTACATACTCTAGCTACCATAAAAAAAAAAAATAGTTGAACAAGGTTATAATAAATATTTGTTTTTTATAACAAAAATTAATACATGTGCTTGAATCAGACAGTAGAACAATTTAATAAGCAAGCAAGCCATCGCCCAAAATTTGTAAAACCAATATCTATACATCCTATAATCCCTGGCCAAATAAAAAAAGTCTCAGCTTCTCATGTTAACATAATGTTCCAATAATTAATGTGTATAGCAATTAATTTAGTATAGGAACAGGAAAAAGAAAAGAGTGATAGGCATGTCGTATGGTGGTATGGACTTTAAAAAGGTTCAAGAAAAGTTGATTCCGGTTAAAGAAAGACAAGAAGAACGACCCTTATTCTCCTAACTCTAGCTGGAATATTTTTCTATATAAACCACCTTTCTTTTCTGCCACACCCTTATATATAAATATAAATTGTACGATGGGATGTTCAACAGGAATCATGTTTATCCGCTCGCTCGCTCGCTCCTAGTTTTATAATTAAATAACCCTCAATTATTATTTCAGAGTTCAGACCGTAAATAGATCGAGAAGGGTTAATTATCCCAAATTATAATCAAGCTAGCTAGCTGAGAAGAAGAAGAAGAAGATGGGGAGGGCACCTTGCTGTGACAAAGCAAACGTGAAGAAAGGGCCTTGGTCGGCAGAAGAAGACGCCACACTCAAATCCTACATCGAACAGCACGGAACCGGAGGCAACTGGATCGCTTTGCCACAAAAGATCGGTATTATACACTACTCAAATAATTAACCCTACTTACCAACTCATGATTCAGTAAACGAACGAAGAATTCATTAAGTTTTCTATATATTACTGAAGCAGGTCTTAAACGATGTGGCAAGAGTTGCCGTCTTAGGTGGCTAAACTACCTCCGCCCTAACATCAAGCACGGTGGTTTCTCCGAAGAAGAAGACAACATCATTTGCAGCCTCTACGTTAGCATTGGAAGCAGGTAGCTAGCTAGCTAGGTCTAATTAAAATAAACTTGATACATGATACATGCATGTGATGTGATTTTGAACAATAAATAAACCCTTTTAATTTTGTGTTAATTAATTGTGTGACGCATGCAGGTGGTCGGTCATTGCAGCACAATTGCCAGGAAGAACTGATAATGACATAAAGAACTACTGGAACACGAGGCTGAAGAAGAAGCTTCTAGGGAAGCACCGTAAGGAACTGCAGGCACGTAACAAAGGAAACGGTTACGGTGTCGTTAAGAAAGAGACCAATTCCTCACTACTCTTGCTTCAGGAAAACACTAGTACTTCTCAACAACAGCATCCATGTTGGCCACCGAATATTCCTCATCATGTGCTCCCGCTTTCACCGTACACAAACCAAAGTCCAAGTTTCAACGACCAAGACTCTATTAGAAAGCTTCTAATCAAGCTCGGAGGGAGATTCTCCAATGATTATCAACCCATTCTTGATGGGTTGAATCTTCCTCAGTTCCCACTAATTCAAGAGGAGCAAGTCCATGTTGGTTCTTCTGGGTGCATGAACCAAGTACAGTTTGGTGGTCATGATCAGTACTGTGGTGAGTTGGTGCATGGGCAAGGGAGTTTCACAGCATCAGAAATTGGGGAAATGGTTTCTAGTAACGATGATAATTCTCAAATGTTATTAGGGGGGTCGGAGTTTTTCTATGGGGAGGAAATGATTAACGATAACATCATAATGGGTGCTTCTGCTTCTTCTTCAAGTTGTGGACGACACAGTACTAATTGGGGTGAAACCACTTCTCTGATGTATCCTTCGCCTCTTGAATGTGCTAAGTTTGAAGAGTTGAGCTACCCGGGGGCGCAATAGCATGTGTACATTATTTGTTACCAATGCAAATTGAAGCTAGCTAGCAGCAAAAGGGAAGCTTGTATTTCATTCCCATATAGATATAATAAAATCAGCAGCTTGATTTATATATAACTAGCTAGCGATATGTCTGCCCTCTCTGAGTGATCCCTTAGTGTGGCAGTGCAGATTATCTGATTTGCATTGTTTGTGTATTATTATTTGGTTCTAATTTTGAGACTCATTATTTAAATATATATCCTTTTATGTTCTAACTGGGTATTTTGCAGCATTGGACCTAAATTCAAGTATACAAATATAAAGGATTCATTTCCTTTTTAGTTACTACAACGGTAGCAGAAGATAAGCATTTGCAGAAAAACTTAACTATTACTGGCACGCACATACTGTTTATTTTCACACATTTTATTAATTTGTTTATTCATATACCTATAGACGATAAAATTAATTAATTTCAGGTAATCGTTGGAAGGGGCTCTTAATTAGGGACGGTGCCGTATAGTCTGCAGTCATCTCTTGATAACATGGTAGGGATAGACTATAGATATATACATGCGACTCTTAAATGCAAGATGGTTTTTTTTTTCAAAGGACATATGCTTCGAAGTTCATTTATATAACTTTTATATAGCTAATTAAGTAGTAACTTTTATATAGCTAGTTAATCACCTTGTATACATTTCTCAATTTTATATCAATTATTGGTGAGTAGTTTTAAATTTTTTTAATAGTTATAATTAACTTAAAGTTAAGAGTTATTGAAAAAATAACCTATCTATCATTACTTTTTAAAATATAAGTTCCGGTTTAACTTAATTTTAAAAATTGATTTGTAGGGTGAGAATTGCCTTTTATTTATATATTCTATCTTGACATCTTGGTATTATCTTTAGTTAATGTTTTACTTCAATTGAAATTATTATAAAATAAAATATTTAGAAATTGACTTTATCTGTCTCTAAATCCATTAAATCAGTCGCTATTACCAATAGCAACAAAACATCAATTGCCAAAATACTAGTCACTGAAACAGATTAGCAATCTTAAAAAAAAAAAACAGATTAGCAATCGATTTAGAGACTGAGTTGAAAATAACTGCTTCAATCACTAAATCCATTGTATGAGATTGGTCTCAAAATCCGTCGCTAAACTATTTTTTTTTGTAATAAAATAACCTTTTAGACTGGTTAATTTTATTATAAACAACGAAAAGTCATATATGGTACAGATTTCTTACGAAGCATCTCTAAGTATGGATTTATTAATTTTATCATGTATTATTTTTTTCAAATTAATCAAAAGTCTACAACTAGTTATCTTTTGAACGCCCACAAAAACATTTATAAATTTCAATATTTTATATTTCTAATAACAACACATTGTGTAGTTTTGCTTTGCGAGATTGAAATGCATGTATATAGTAAATGCTGCCAAAATCAGGTTGATTAGTTTAGACTCCATAGTCCATACTTGATTTGTTTGTGTATCTTTTTGCTCAATCGGTCAGAGCTAGATTTGCATTTGCAGTAATTTCGAGAAATTCCCTTTATTTATATCCCGCATGTATTTTATTCTCTGCCCCCTCCCCCGAGAAAATACTACTAGAGGATTAACAGTGATATGCTTCAAATTTTAAGACTCGTTGATAGATGATGATAACGCATATGGAGCTTCTAAGAGTTGGTTTCCATCACTATTACGAAAGTCCTTCATTTCTGCGATACTTAATGTTCGTTTACAACAATTCTGGTTTTAGAACAATTTTTTTAAGACAAACATACTAGAAAAATATCAGTGCCACAATTCTGGTTTCTATAGTATGTTTGTGTTTTATTACTCAAGTTCAAAAGTTAATTTAAGAACCTAAGTCAATTATAAAGACACTTTAATTATATATTCACCAATGAAGTATTTTTATACACACTTTCCCAAAATTACAAAAAAGGTTTTGGTTTCTGATGACTTAATTTCACTTAATATTCTTCCTATTAGCTTTCAACTAGTGCGAAAAACAAAGAATAGATGAAACAAAGTGATGATTCAGCTTTACATTATCGGTCATATTCATATGTATCGCATCCAACACAAAACATATCTAGTCTATGGACCAACCGCTACCATTTTTTACTTTGTTTGCTTAAAAAGGTCAAAGCAGTCATTGTCTTATAATAGCTGATATGACTAATTGATTACAGTTGTAATGCTTTTTAGATGAAATTTTGTTGACTATGGATATTGTCTGGTAAGTAATGGTCATGATTTGTTAGAATTGGTTGACTTATAGCTCATTATGATTTATGAGTTTGTCAACAGTTTCAAATTAATTCGGTCCCATTTAATTACTGATCCAACTTCTTCAATAATTATAGTATAATTTAGTACAGTAATTTCTTAGAATATCCCCCTAAAATAATCCCCTTTCGTTCCCTCTTTGCACAGCCTCAATTAATGATTTGAATAAATATTTACACTAATAATATTAGCAACATTAAAGTAACTGATTCTAGATAAGAATATATGTGTTGGGTAGGATGAGACCTGTTGAAGTGATTCAAGAAAGAAGCTATAGCACTTTATTCAATCACATCATAAAAAAAATGCTATAATTAATACTTTTGCCTTAGTTCTAATTAACTGGTGACACGCACACATAATATCTATAACCATCAGTAGTAACTGAACTTTCAAGTAGTTAATATCTATAACCATTGTACAGCTACGTAAATTTAATTGAAGCACACCAAAGAGCTAAAAAATATATATATAAAAAAGAAATCTAAAAAAACGCATGCTTAATAAACTATGAGCAATTAGGAATTATTAAAAAATAAAAGTTTATAAAATGAATAATTTCGGTCTGTAAAGTAAAAAGGAATATCCGAAAGCCAGAAAAAACATGAAAGAACAATCCTACAACATAAAACAAGGATTTAAAAAACTTGAGTTGTGAGTTAGCTGATACTACTTTACAGAAATATAACAATTAATAATTGAAGAAGAAAACAAAAGTAATTAACAACGATCCGTGATTGAGGCCATATAGGAAGGGCATGCCCTAAACCTGACAACAGCCAAACGACGACTTATCCTATAGCATAATTCATCTTTCAATTCATATTCTTTTAATAATAACAAGTCCCCTTCTATCTGGATTCTGAATCCTAAGCAAATTTAAATCCGTATCATTAATTAGTATTTGTTTATGCCATGATAATGACACTCACTAACATGTAATTACTTCTCAAAATTCAGAGTTAGACCTGACAAGACAAACATGTTTTGTTCGTTAATTGCATTTCTTACATTACATTGCCTCACAATGGCTGCAGATAATTTTTAATACCGTTTCCAAGAAAATGCGATAGCCGACCTTGGCCCACTCTATTTGTGTGTCAATGGTTCCAAAGATAATAGTATATCATATCTTTTAATCGTGATTCATTCTTTTCCCACCTTGGCTCGTGTTATTTAATACATCTACATTATGTTTAATATATTATTCTTTTTTTAAAAAATAATGTTAATATAATATTATTTTAAAGAAATTATTATATATTATAAATTTAAAAATAAAAAATAACTATTTAACATGCTAATTACTGTAATAATAACATTTTTTTTCTTCTATATTAATTGAATGAGTGCAAATATTTCTACATCTCAATACTATAAACACCTATTATACACCTTATTTTTCTTTTTAATTCTCTCTTCTTATCAAATCATATCACCTATCATATCTATGTTTATTTCTTTTCTCTCTTTTTCTTTTAAGGTGTATACTAGTATAAGGATGTCCATACATATTTATTCTCATTGAATTCAACAAAACTTAAGATTCCTCCCCTGATCCATGAGCAAATTATCTTTCTAGCTAAACGATCATACTAAAGAGTAAAGAGTAAATTAAAGACTAATCAGATTAGACGGTGGATATTAAGAGGATATAACTTTCATTCAAACCTGTCAAGAAAGTATGACATAATCTTGTTCCCGATCGATAACGTTTGGGTTCTCTTGCGGATTCACATGCACACTTAATAGGATAAATAAGCACAATCTTGAGTAGACCTGTAATTTTCAAGTTCTTGTCAAAGAACTTTCAAATTAGTGAAGTAATCTTTAACAGAAAGTGTTCCTTGTCTAAAAGAATCCTCTTTCAATTCTCTGTCATCATCTAATGTCAGATTAAGCTCTTTATGGAAATAACTTCACGTTAGAACTAGCTGAAAAGTTAGTTGGAAGAAGCTGGAAGCTTTTAACTTAATTTTTTAAAATTTTAACTGTTTAATAAATTATATGTTGAAGTAATTAAAAAATATCAAATGATAAAAATATTTAATTTTATTTTATGAATAAAAGTATATTTTGAGATATTATAATTTAATTTTTTTTAATAAATTTTAAATTTTTGTAATTTTTATTTACAGATAAATTATTTTACTTTTTTAGTTTCAAATATTACATGTTTTCATATTTATCAATCTTATATTTAAAGTATTTTATATCAAATTTAAAACAATATATATATTTTTAAAATAAACATTATATTTTTATTATTTTAATTAACATAATAATTAAAATAAATTTTAAAATTATTCAAAATTAAAAAAAAATCTAACAATTATCATTTTTAATTTTATAAATTATAATAAAAAACTAATAAATTAAATATTACAAATATTATAATATTTATAATAATTAATGTAATATAAAAATCTGTAAGAAGAATAGTGAAAAGAAAAGAAAATAAATAATAGAATGTCGTTTTATTTAAAAAGGATAACAAGAAAAGTTAATAAATATTTTAAGGATAAAAATAAAATAAATATAAAATTTAGAAGGTAGAAGCTTATGGTTTTCTAAAAGTGTTATTTCATGTAGTGTTTAAAAAACGCTAAAAATTATTAAAAAAAGTTCAGTTACCAAGCACTTATACGATATGTTAAACCTGTTACACATTTTGGCCGAAGAATTTAGTAAAATCCAGCCTTAAAATGGTATCGGAAAAGTGACAATTACGGACAATTTTTACTTTTTTTTTTTTTTTTTAGCAGTATTGAAATTCACCATCGCCTACCGGGTGCTATTTGGTCAGTGATTTATTAAAGAATAAAACTATTACTAATGAGTAACAACTACTGAAAAAATTTAGGAATTCATGATTTTTAAAGTTTTGGATTTTATAATTTTCCTAGAGTTTAAAGTTTTAGGGTTCAATGATTTAGGATTTAGTATTTAGGGTTGATGCTTTAAAATTTTAAGGTTTTGTGTTGTATGATTTATTGTTTTATGGTTTAAAATTTAGGGTTTAATGGTTAATATTTAGAGTTTGAGATTTCATGGTTTATGATTTAGACTTTCATTCTATGATTTAAAATTTATGGTGTCATCATTTAAGATTTAGGATTTTATTTCATTCTTTAAGAATTATAATTTCATTTCATAGTTTAGGATTTAAGATTCTATTTCAAGGTTTAGAATTTAGGGCTTCATAGTTTAAGGTTTATGGTTTAATTTATAAAACCTTAAACTAAACTAAGATTTAAGGTTTCATATATTTGGATTTAGGGTTTCATTTATAATTTAAGATTTCATGATTTAGGGTTTCGTTTTTGAAATCCTACATTCTTAAGATTTCATTAATGATTTAGGATTTCATTTATGAAACCCCAAATTAGGATTCAAATTTTCATTTAAGTTTTAGGGTTTTATTCATGAATGAGACCTTAAAGATATAGAGTTTCAAAAATGAAACCATAAAAATTTAGGGTTTCAAAAATGAAATTATATATCCTAAACCATGAAACATTAAAACCTAAATGAAACCCCAAAGGTCAATACATGAAACCCTAAATCTTAATTTATGAAACCTTAAAATAGGATTTAGGTTTCATTTAGGTTTTAGGGTTTTATAAATGAAACCTAAAATCCTAATTTATGATTTCTCAAATGTAACCCTAAATCATGAAATCTTAAATTCTAAACGAAATCATAAATCCTAAATCATAAAATGAAAGTATAAATTCTTAGGGTTTCATGAAAGAAACCCTAAGGATTTAAGGTTTCAAAAAATGAAACCCTAAATATTAAACCACAAAACCCTAAAACCTAAATGAAATCCTAAATTCTTACCCATGAAACCCCAAATTCTAAATCATGAAATCCTTATGGTTTCATTTATGATTTAGGGTTCATTTGATTTCATAAATGAAACATTAAATCTTAATTTAGGGTTTCTCAAATGAAACCCTAAATTAGGAAACCTTAAATGTTAAACGAAATTCTAAACCATGAAATGTAACCCTAAATTTTAGGGTTTAAATTCTTTAGAGTTTCATAATTGAAACCCTAAAATCTTAGGGTTTCATTCATGATTTATAATTTATGGGTTATGGTTTATAGTTTAGGATTTTGTGAATAAAACCTAAAAGATTTAAAGTTTCAAAAATGAAACGATAAGAATTGTAGGTTTCAAAAATGAAATCATAAGTCTTAACCCATAAAACACTAAAACCTAAATGAAACACTAAATCCCAATACATAAAACCCTAAATCATAATTTATGAAACACTAAATTAACATTTAGTTTTCATTTAGGTTTTAGGTTTCATAAATGAAATCATAAATCTTGATTTAGGTTTTCATAAATGAAACCTTAAATCATGAATTAAACCCTAAGGATTTAGGGTTTCTAAAATGAAACCTTAAATCCTAAACCATAAAATGAAACCATAAATTTTTAGGATTTCATTCATGGTTTAGATTTTAGGGTGTAAAGTTTATGGTTTAAGATTTAAAATATGAATCCTAAATCATAAATCATAAAACCCTTAAACCTAAATGACACAAAAAATTTTAAATCATGAAACCATAAATCTTAATTTTTGAAATCCTAAATTAGAATTTACATTTCATCGAGGTTTTAGGATTTCATAAATGAAAACTCCAATCTTAATTTAGGATTTCATAAATAAAACCTTAAATCATAAATGAAACTCTAAGAATTTAGGTTTCAAAAATGAAACCCTAAGAATTTAAGGTTTCATAAATGAAACTTCAAATCCTAATTTATGATTTCTTAAATAAAACTCTAAATCATGAAATCTTAAACCAATGAATGAAACCCTAAAATCTTAGAGTTTCACTTTTGAAACCATAAATGCTTATAATTTTATTCATGATTTAAGGTTTCAAGAATGAAACCTTAAGGAATTAGGGTTTCATAAATGAAATCTTACGGAATTAGGGTTTCAAAAATGAAACTCTAAGAATTTTGGATTTCAAAATGAAATTGTAAATCCTAATTTATGAAACATTAAATTAGGATTTGGGTTAATTTAAGGTTTTTTAAATGAAACCTTAGATCCTAATTTATGGTCTCATTTGAAACCCTAATTTCTTAGTGTTTCATTTTTGAAACACTAAATTCTTAAGGTTTCAATCATGATTTAAGGTTTCATTTATATACCCTAGATCATGAATGAAACCCAAAGGATTTATGGTTTCAAAAATAAAACTTTAAGAATTTAGGATTTTACAAATGAAACACTAAATCTTAAATCATTAAACCTTAAAACTTAAAGTAAAACCCTAATTGTAATTTATGATTTCATATATGAAACCTTAAATCTTAATTTATGAAACCCTAAATTAGGATTTAGGTTTCATTTAGGTTTTAGGGTTTCATAAATGAAATATCAAATCCTAATTTAGGGTTTCATAAATAAAACCCTAAGAATTTAGGATTTCCAAAATGAAACCCTAATTCATAAACCATGAAACCCTAAAACCTAAATAAAACCTTAAAAATCCTAGTTTGTAGTTTCATAAATAAAATCTTAAATCCTAATTTATGGTTTTATAAATAAAATTCTAAATCATGAATGAAACCTTAAATCATAAATGAAACCCTAGGAATTTAGTATTTTAAAAATTAAACCCTAAATCATGAAACTTTAAATTTTAAACCATGAAATGAAATTCTAAATCTTAAATCATGAAATGAAACCCTTAATATTTAACCATGAAACTCTACCCATACATCTTAAATAAAACCCAAAATCATAAATCATAAAACCTTGAATCCTAAACCATGAAACCATAAATCATAAAACTCTAAATCTTAAATAATGAAAGTTTAAATCGTTAGGTTTCATTCAATTAGTTTAATTAATATTATTTCTAAGTTATATATATATATCATGTTTTTTTTATATTATTCTTTGAAATTTGAAATATGAAATTTGAAGTTTAATGTTCATGCACGGTTAAGTATAAGATATTTTTACATTGTCAATCAATCATATTCTACCATTTTAATTACTTTTAAAATAATTTTTATAAAAATCAAAATGATTTATTAATGATTGTGATAGTGGCTCACATTTTTCCTCTTTTTATACTTAGATACAAAATTATTTTATTATCATTTTATAAATTATACTATCATACTAAAAAATTCTTTCCAATAAATTTTATAAACAATACGTCATTGCACGGGCTCTCTTTCTAGTTATAATATCATGCACATTTATTTGCGTTAAAAAAGAACATAGGGAGGTGAAATCCTTGCGGTTGATCTCTCTTACGAAACCTGAGTATATTAGAAAGAAATAATGTGTATATTTACTATTAGCACTTAACAAAAAATTAACCTTTGTATGGTTATCATCATAATGCATATTTTACAATTTACAATTTACAATTACATTGAGAATAGGATAAATAGCATTCCAGGAAAGTCCAATTCCTAGCTATTTTCTTGGCAGAGGTATTTGGAATCTAGATTGCATTCCTCAAAATCGTTCATGCACTACGATGATTCTCACAACATCTATAAACTCTTTGGTTACTTCCCGACAAGGACTGGTGACCATGATACATCTTTTTGGCTAATTTCTGTGGCTGAAAAAAAATAATAATAGTCAAACTATCATATCCTTAATTTCACACTGATCTAATTACAATCTGACAGTTATAATAATGTATTGATTTTTATAATGACTACGTTAAAAGTCATAATTTTTTATTTATTAACAATTGATAATATTATATAAATAAAAAATGAGAGTGGGTGAAATCCATTGGATGGAATTAAGCAAACCTTTCTCCAATTCTTCAGGAGTTCTAACATGTTCCCTTTCTCCTTGACGACTGCTCAAACATTCGGATTCAGTAGGACCAGTGAATTGGCAGTATGCTGAATGCACTAGTTCATAAACCAGATCCATTTTCCCACAACGCTCATCTCTCCGATCCATGTCAATAAGAACCTAAACCAATTGCTGTCAATTAGTTTTAGAGGGGAGAATGAGAAACGACGGAGGGTAAGTGACAGCACAGTACCTGTGTTGCATTTTTCAAAAATACTGGGAGAAATCGCTGCCTACAATATTGGTTAAATAGAATGGTAGAAATCAGCAGTGGAATGGTAAATCCAGATGCAATTGGTGATTCTTTTAGTCCAAACACCCCAAGTGCAATAACTTGAGCGAAGAGCAATGAAAACACCGTTGTGTTGAAAGCAATGGGCCATAACTGTCCCCCGCTATCATATTTTTTAATATATACGTTGAGAATCTGAAAATGCTAGTGTTAAATAAATGGAACCTTGGTAATAAATGCCTATATAAAAGAAATAAACACATTAATTTCATGATCAGTAAAATTAAGCTGACAAAAACATGAAAGTACTAACCTGGTTTCGGTATACGAAGTATGCAAGTACAAAGTAAAACAATAAGAAGGGCAATATTAGGGGTGCCAGAATAGAACAGGTGAACCCAAGGAATCCAAAGAGTAAGATCCTTGGAACTTCTGTATGGTATGGAAAAGTTAGGTGGCCATTAATTGTATCCTCCTTAGACCCGAGTATGAATCTCTGGAACAGATTGCTGAAAAGTGGATACAGTTGCATAGTTTCAAATGCCAAACTTGCCCAACCAGATGATAAAACGTACGTTGTGAAGAAGGTAGCCTGTATGCCATGAAAAAGCCACAGTAAAGTGAATAACTAATCATGGAATAAGGATTACCAAATCACCTGTTCTAAAAAACTGAAGGGAACAAAACTTAATTCAGTGATGCTCAAATCTTTGATGCAAGTGTAAGTCCACAAAAGGGATAAGTAATTTACAATGGGCATATCACCTGCACTGGGACAGCCTTGGCAAGTTGGGAAGGTAATTCTGTTAAACTACTAAAGACTGCGAGTTGGCTGATAGCAGACCCGGCAAAAACATTAACAAAAAACACATTCCAAATTGTGAAGTACAAAACTTTGGTGCATGCACTCCTCTTCCTTCCACTACGAGAAATACATCCCTCCACTGCTGAAAAGAACATCATCACCGGTGGAACAGCATATAAAAATAAAACCAAAATCACACTTGGCAAGTAACCAGTCACCAGCTGAGTAATAAATTTCCTGGAAAAAAAATACTGGCTCAATTTACAATAAATTGTACAAGCCTTAGGTGAAGTAGAAGGACAAACAATAAGCAACTTCAACTAGTATTCAAATATGCAGAAACCAGGTCTACCAAACAAGCAGAGCAGATGACAATAACTAATAAGCATAGAATGACTTAAAATCTAGGGGACATTACAAAGAATGAATTCTTGGTAAAAAAAAAATCCACTTTAGGTAATACTAATAGAGTTAAGTCAGTAAGTGGTTACTCACTAACCACTCTTCAACATCGTTAACCAGTTGAGTTGATCAATTCCGAAATGGAAACATTTTTATCAAAAAACTACAGTTTTGTATTTTTTTCTGGAAAGCTTTTTTTGAAGATTTACTCAGCTTGAACAAATTCTTCAATTTCATCTATTTATGGGAGTATATTGCAATTACAGGATTAACACTGTAATTTGTAGAGTTATAGAGTATATAATAAGTTAAGAAATCTTGAAATGTGCAAAACAAAATTTGTGGTAGGCCTAGGATCGTTTATGGATTCAAATATAATGCACCTTTGTTGCTCAGAGAAAGGGTTTAATAAACAAAGCTCCACATTTATTTTATCATGCATAATTATTTCTTTCAAAACTCTAATCCATAAAAATTGGGAAAAACTTGTCCCATGTGAAAGGGGAACATCTTACTTTTGAAGCATTCCTGCCAGAAAAGGAAACATTTTCTCTAGCTTATCCAGTTGAGTCAAGCCTTGTGTGAATGTGACAGGGATAAGGAATACAAGCACGAAGGTGATAGAAGCCACAAATATAGATATCTTACGGATCCAAAGTTGCCTGTATGGTATGCAAAGGTTGGCCCAGTAAATATCCTTTGGTTCAGGAGCTAGGTCTGTGACCCATAACATGGGATTTGATGATTGAAGATTTTGGGCAACTGTAAGAGCAGCATACCGACTTTTAAAGAACACAAAAGCAGCTGCACATTCCTGTATTAGAGTCCAAAACGTGTGCATATTTTTTTATTAAATGAGCATAATCTTTAACATCACATAAAATGCAATTCTAGGACCAAAAAGAGCGATTCTATATGTACTTCTATAACTACAGTGGCCAAACAAATCCCAGCGATGAATGCTTCATTTGTGGCTTAATACACAAGTAGTAAACATTACAAGTGTTTTAATGTATCAAACCACCAGATCTGGCGGCACAGAAACTAGAGATAGAGTCAGAGCCAAATAAGCTTGAAATAAAGTCGCAAACCAGTGCAAGGATACCATATAGATATGATGAACCTAATAATAGTATAATATTTGTCACCACTTGTTACTTTCTTAGTTTTGGATACACATCTATCAAACTAATACACATTGATCTTCTAGGAGACTATCTGTCAAACATTTGCCCCCTAAATAATCCAATCTATGGTATCCTTGTCCAGTTGTCCAAGACCAATTCTCCTAATAACTAAAATTGTTAGATTGAGGCACTTGAATGAATTTTTTTATCTCACAGTTCCCCCTTAAGCTAGAGCCTGTAGGACTTAGAGTCTAGCTAATATATAGGCCAACTTTACATATTTTATACAACAGATTTAAAAGAATGAAGATCCTTTGATGATGATTTCATTGTTTTGTTCCTGAAAATTACATCAGTAACTTGGCTTTTCTATTTTCACATTAAAAGGTAATTATACATTATGTTGGAGGCCGAGACAAACTTCTTTTAGAAATAGTTTAAACTTGTTTCCCAGGTTTAAATTGAACACAGGTCAAACAGTGTGGCAGAAGAGAAAATAATTAAGTGAAACACTAAAAACAAATAAAGATGAAAGAGGTTCACATAATCAATATTTGATCAAGAAAATTCTTAACATTGTAGTTCACCAGATCATAAAAATGAAACAGGTTCACATATATTATTAATATTGTAATGTAATTATATAAATCAATCCAACCAGAAAATTGACCTTTTTTCTTGCATTTATATGCAGGTCACTGTAGCCTGTTCTCCCAGGCATACTATCAATTTCATTAGAAATGATCTTGAAAGAATTATTAGTGGATCCTCCACAAAAGTAACATTCCGAAAGGCTTGGCATACACGTCGGTTCCATTGAAGCACAACTAGCACTGAGCATCTTACACATATACTCTGCGTCATCCTAGCAGAAACAGATAGAAAGAAACAAAAGTTTAAACAGCAGACATGTCAACAGAGAGAAGAATGCTTGAAGTTTATATTATTTAAAATTTAAAATGCTTGGAGTATATAACAACACTAATATCGTAAAAGAAATAGAGAATTCTTTGGTACTTGTACTTCTGGAATCATAAATAAAGGCCCGATTACCCCCATAAAATAGGAATGACACCATATATATTAAGAAATCCCACTAACATGATACAAATGAAATCCAATAACTATGACTATGATAAATATTCAGGAACCGAAGCCTGTCATGGACCTTAGTTTCTGTTAGATAAAATTCGTCATAAGTCTTCATTTAATAACTTGAGTTTTTTAGAGCATTGGTTCTTAAGATAGTGCCATAACCACTCATAATTGATACTTATATTCTTCTAAACAAAAGTAGAATTTAAGCAGATCCACACTTTTGAACTCAAAGGACTCCTGTGTGATGGGGGCACCTTTTATCTTGAAAATAAAAAATAGAGAAAAAAACTAAATTTAACAAAATTTTAAACTAAAATTGAGTTTAATGAATAACCTAATAAAGAGCCAAGCATTTAATTAGAAAAGCATACAGTTATTTCCATAATAAGCCCACATATAAGCTAATCTACCTTGAACTAAATAACGGAATTCCTGTCTATCAAATACGTGCACTTTGACTGTTATGAAAATAATTATGTGTGACATAAACTGAGACAAAAATTACAAAAAATATAACATGATACTGTAATCACAATAAACATAAAAATATTTGAAGTTACGAGGCAGACCTTCAGTTTCTGAACTGTACCAGACTTGTACACTATTTGGTGCGACAAATATGTTGATGCGTGATAAAATGAGAAAAACTTTTTCACTGTTTCGCAGTATAATTGTTCTGAAGACCAGGGTATTCCTCGAACAAGAATTGTAAAATGACTAGGATTTGGCGGTGATGCAGTAATATGCATTAGCCGCAAATTAGTAACGCTCTTGTATTCCTGGATAATATTTCCACTTAATTAGTCATATTTAAAAATTGGAAAAGTAACACAAGTTTTTAGGTTAGGTCACTCTGAAAACAGATATAGAAATTAATCTTGCAGGTTAATGCAGCTCCTTACACAATAAAGAAGAGAACAAGCTGTTAAAGTTATGATGTATAACGCGAGACAATGAGCCCAAAGCCTGCACATCAAGCAAAAGAACAAATAGAACCTATAAGTAACCAGTTAGTAGGAGTATTCCTGATTAAAATATTCACTATTCATGCATTAAAATCTAAAATGGGAGCGAAAAATCGTAATAAGAATCATTCCAGCCTGAAACAATTCTAGTTGCTGTTGGGAGAAAAGGTTAACCTCCCCCAAATTAATAATAACAAGGCTTAATTGCATTTTAATCATTTTAAATTAGAGTGTATGCAATTTTAGATTTTGAGGCAATTAATTTTTTTTCTCTTTAAAGTTAAGTAAATTTACTCCTATTGTCAATTTTCTTCTATCTAAAACTCTCAAATTATCATTTTCTATCCAATATTTGAGAATTTGTGATGGATTTGGAATATAAAAAGAAAAATAGTGATATTTTAATGAAGTTTGAAAGAATTTATAAGATATGAAAGTTTAGAGGGGGAATTTTTTAACCAATTTTTATCTTTACTTTTGGCAAGATATAATATTTTGGTTAATGATTTTTTAATAGAAGATTAAAAAAAAATTAGTCAACTAAATTATTAAATATTTTGATTAGAAAATACAAATTTAAAGATTTAAAGTAAAATAAATTTAATAGAAAAACTAAATATTTACTTAATTTTAAAAATAAAGAGACTTGATTAGTGACAAAAAAAATTAAACTGAAAATCACGTATAATTCAAATTAAAGGAAAAATATATATATTAAAATCACAGACAGAGCAGATCCAAAAAAAATTGAGCATTATTCAAATTAAAGGAGTATCGTTTATTCATTATTTTGTCAGCTTCAACACATTACTGGCTATTTTGACATATTGAAAATTTCCATATAGAATATAAGAAACGGGTTCATACCACCGGGATCCTTCTTTAACGTTCTCAATGGTAAATACTTCCAGTGATTCCAAAGGTATATTCTTATGTATTCTGTCCCGACCATAATAATTCACTGGAAGCACTAGAACAGTGCAGATGACAGCAGCAACAGAAAATACTCGAATACTGAAAGAGAAAAAAGCAATATCAACAATTAGTAAGGCACTAAAGCCACAAAATGGACAATAGAAATTCGTTTACACTTCATTTTTCTTTCATTAGATGTGCTTTTAAGTGGGTGGTTAACAACTGGTTTCTTGAGTAACATAAAATGGTGCTGAAAGCAAACACAAAAAACTCAGTCAAGTAAATACAATAAATTGGGCAAATTTACCATACTGAAATGAAAAAGATGGTCCAACACAAACTTCAGTTTAGCATCACAAAAAAGCTATCTTAGTAAGTTGATGACTTATAAACTGGCTTACCTATACCAATTAAGCATCCTATAAGCAGTATCACTTCTGTGAGCACAAGTCTCAACTCCCATTATTATTGTACAAATTATTAAGCTATTCATAGCTTATGCACGCAGTATAATAACCATCATTATAGATGATATATCTTGTAAAAGTAAAAAAAAAAAAAAAAAAATCAGACTTGCCTTAACAGTACATAGATTTTAAGTACTAGCACTCTCCAACAACACACAACATATATGCATTGACTTGCAACAATATCCCGCTTCGGACTTCCTGGTCACTTTTAATGTTTTGCTTCATTTATTTCAGAGACTCGAGCAAATCATAAAATTGTTGTGCAGCACATTTAACATTTTAATAAATATTGATGAAAGATTTTTTGTAGTGCATAATGCCTGTGCCATGTTATCAAAACATGTACTCCTGGCATATGAATTTTGGGACCAGGTGCATCCAGAAAATAGACTTCAAAAACAAAGAAAATATCATAATAATTGAGCTTAACACTTATACCATACCATCTATTCACTACTACTTGTCTAGGATTAAGATAACTTCACTCAGTAAGTTGGCATCTTGTGGATTTCAGATTAAAACTTGTAGTGTAAGCATTTCACTATAATAGTCTACCACAGTGTAGGACATGCAACTTTGAAAAGTTTCAATTTTAAAATGATTAAACAACCTGAACACAACCATCCTGCTAAAAACCACAGCATCCAGACCACCGGTGGTCAGCATTTCATCTTGAGTTGTTTCCCATGCTTTCATTACCCAAGTCGGAGAAGGAACAAATCTTTCCAAACAAACATCACGGCTTTTTGAACGCCGAGTAGCTACCCTTCTTCCAAAGTACACATGGACATAACTAGGCTGTTTCCTTAATACTGAATAGAGTGAAAAGAGCACCACACACACGGCGATGTTAATTCCAGCAGAAGTTAAAAGAGCAGCAATGTCCATCTCTGCCTACTGAGGCATACTTGTTACCCAAGAAGACAGACATAAAATACCAAAATCATATCCATCACCTGAAAGAATAATATTCCAATTAATGTCCCAGTAATAAATGGCTTTCTTTGGACAAGTTCAAGAATGCAACATTGAAATATCCTTTCCTTTATTTATATAGTTAAGTTGCACCTGTAATCTGTGTGAATTTTACCTTAAAAACAATAAGCAAAAATACAGAGAAGCAAAGGATTTTGAAATGAAAAGAATGATCATTCATCTGAAACTAACACACACTCCCCAACACCAATCGAAAGAAGTGAAGCTTAAAAGCAAAGCCACATGACATCAAGTATTGCAAGCCTTTCATCACCCTTGTGCTACTTACCAAGGAAAACCAGAGACAGAGAGTCTACACAATTCATAAATGTGATATTGTACCTATTCTACTTGGTTTTCATAAAATCAGAGTTAAAGATGGTAGTGTACGTAACTAAAAGGTAGGATTGGGAAATCTGAAAAGAAAAAAAAAATAGAAGGGGCAAAACTTGTGGGTAAGGATGTGTTTGGAATCCTTTTGCACCCTGTTAAATGGAGGTTTCCGACATTCCAATGCACAAACTTAAAATGAAAGGGAAGGACGGATTGGCGTTAAGTTCAACTGAAAAGGTTTCCAAACACATACTAGATAGTGAAATTAAATAAATAAACTTAGGTACCTATAGAAAAAATAGTTATTTCATAGATATGACCAAACAGACTAACACTGTTTCTGGAACCAATGTTTCATAAGATTTCACCGCGAGTCAAGAAAGCAAAACAGCATAATAGAGAGGGAACAATTGATGAAACGTAATCAACACGCATTACTTCAAATAAAATAAAAAATAAAATAAAAACATTTCTGTGTCACGCATATATATTTATACTATTATTATTCAATGCATACAACTTGTGAGTAACATGAGCACACAAATGTAGGGTTTCTATTTTACGTAAAACAGGGGAAAAACAAACACGAATATATTCGAGAAAGAATGTACCTGCACAGAATGAACAATTTGTTGGTGAAGGGCGTGGAATTAGGGGGGAAAGGGGAAGAAAAAGCACAATGTCGAAGAAATGAGAACGTTGACGCCTTCACGGAAAGGTTTTATGCAGAAAACGGTTCAGGGGAAACCATAACAATTGTGTTTTTTTTTTTTTTAATGATCCTCAAACTTGAGAA
This sequence comes from Amphicarpaea edgeworthii, assembly GCA_014843725.1. Lineage (NCBI taxonomy): Eukaryota > Viridiplantae > Streptophyta > Magnoliopsida > Fabales > Fabaceae > Amphicarpaea > Amphicarpaea edgeworthii. Next base: position 20,889,206 of record CM026322.1, on the reverse strand, counting down.
GAGAATGAGGATAGTTAAACGTGGAATCGCTTCAAAAACGTGTTATTTCCCTCGCTCTATGGCGCTCTCTGTTAGAGCTAGCCAACAAACAAATAGCGAGAGTAACGGATTCTCCACGTGGCCATCCCCTAATGCCAAAATCGCCACGAGGCTTTCCCGATACCGCGTTTCGCCTTGCTTCTCATTTTTCAGATCGTAATGCTACGTCATCACGCGGGATGATGTTAATGTTAGAGCATTTACATGGGTATAATTGTTGTTTTTCGTTAGATTTTGTATATATCATTTATTTTTATTCTATAATCAAGTAACATTAATTTTTAAATTTTTTAAATGATATAATTTTTTAAAAGTTACTTTTAGTCAATTTTAAAAATAAATTTAAATTATTATTTTTTTTTAGAATAATCACTATATTTTTTTAATAATTTATTTTTTAAACTAGAAATATATAAAATATTTTTTAACACAATAAAAAATATATATACATAATTAAAATATATTCATTTAAAATAATAAAATATATTTAATTTCACGTAAATAAAAACATATATATATATAAAATATATTTATTTTAAATATCATGTAACCAATTTATTATTTCATAAAAATAAGTGTTTGATATGTTTCCAAACATAATTTTGACAAATTACGAAGATATCTTAATGATATATGATTCAAATAATGACAAAATTTGAATGTGAAACATAATTACATAAATGATAAACCACCTTTCAATTATTTTTAAGATAATTATCATATTAAAAATAATAAATTTTAGCATACATGATAATTTATAATTAAATAATTATATAAAAATCTCACTTTGAAACCTTGTGTGTTCATTTTAATGTAATTTTTTATATGATTAATTAATCAAAAATTATTATTATTTTTAAAAATTAACAAATTTATTATAAATTAGTGTAAAATTATTTGATTGAACAAATTATATTAACACTTCTAACTTTTAAATATCATGTACAAGCCTCACTTGTACTTGTAGATATATATTTGACAAAACATGAACATGTTTAAGAAATCATAATATCCGAAGATTGATTCTAGGCTTTGATCTGTAGCAGGATTTCTTACCTACGGTAACATATTCTAGGAAATGATTATATTGTACATTCATTCTATACGCTTCTCTTATTATTAAATTTGACAGAAAAGCATAATACATAAACTTGTATGGATGGCACTTAGCTATGGATTGAGTCCGTGAAAGTCTTGATCCGTCGCATTGCAACTTCTAACGTGTCTTCAGACATGTTGGCAAAGCAAACCCTGAACCAGCCAGGTTCACAGCAGTGGCAAGAAGAGCCAGGAGATATGTTCAACCCAACTTGGCAAAGAATCTTCATCCAAAGCTCCTTCTCTGCCTCAAAACTAGTGCCTAATAATAAGTGTCTCATGTCAACCCAGCAGAACAACCCAGCATTGCTTTCCAAACACCTAATCCCTGCGTTTCTGAGGCCAGACACCAGCATCTCCTTGCGCCTCTTCAGTCTCCTCTGAGTCTCTTCCATGTAATTGAAAGTGAACTTCTTGTCCTTAAGCAAGTTCGCCACCAAATACTGAGTTTGTGAAGACACCAATCCAAAGCTTGACATTTTGGTCGCAGCGGCCACAACCGTTTCGTTGTTGGAGTAAATCATTCCCACGCGAAATCCCGGTATGCCAAGGTCTTTTGAGAGACTATAAACTATGTGAATGCGGTTCCAGATGCTATTGTTGTTTTTTACGCTAATTCTCTCGTTCAGAACTTCAGTTATGCTTACGAATCTGGGTGAGTCGAAGACTGTACCCGAGTAGATTTCGTCGCTTATTATGTGAATGTTTTTATGAATTGCGAAATCTACTAGGAGGTTGAGCTCCGTTTTGGTCATGGTTATGCCGAGTGGGTTTGAGGGGTTGGTTACTAGGACCCCTTTGACGTTGAGATTCAGTTTTTGTGCTTGTTGATAGGCTTGTTCTAAAGCAGAGGAAGTGATTCGGAAGCCATTTGAGCTTGAGCAATGCATTGGAACAATCTCAACACCGGTTCTCCATTTCAGATCTCTATCAAACCTGCCAAAATTAAATTAGTGAAGATGTTCCAAGTTATCAATCAATTCAATATTAGTTAGTATTTTTAAAAATGTATATACCCAGGATAATAGGGTGTGGGAAGAATGAAAGCCTCCCCTGGATCAGCAAGGCAGAACATCAGAATCTCATTCGCCGGAGTTGCGCCGGCTGTGAGGACAAGCTTCTCCGAATCAAATTTTACTCTATTTCCTCTTATATTTCCCATAAAGTCCACCAGTACCTTCAAGGGGGGGAAAGTTTACAAACTAAGCATATACGTAATTTAAGTATAAATTTTAAATTACGGCAATTTAAAATAATATCTACATGTCCGTAGTAGTTCATACCGGACTTAGATCTCTTAAGTAAATGTAATATTACTAGTGTTTAACTTACCATCTACTTTGATTTCTTTTTTTATTTATATTTATATATAAAAATTTACATCACTTCTTATATGTTTTTTACATCACTTCTTAATTATTTTTTTATATCATTTAACAAGCATACAGAATCTTACGTAGAAAAGGTCAAAAGCCATGTTAAAAATCTATTTATTTTTAAAATGCCAAATTATAACAGCTTGATTATTAAAAATTCACACAGGAAAATTTATTCCCATGCACGTTTAATGTTCTTAACTTTTAGGAATATCTTTAGCTGTTGCATGAACGCAAGAATTAATTTCATTTTCCTTAAAAAAAACAATAATTAATTTCATTGATTGATTTTAAAGGTCTTAAAAAGATTAACAAAGTAACATTTACTATATATTATTAAATATTTTTAATTTCTTAAAAGATAAATATTAAATCATTTTATATTTGTAATGAAACAAATATTTTGTATATAATATTTTAAAATAATAATATTTTTATTTTTATTTTTCTTATTCCCTATCTCACTATAACTAATTACCATTATCTTTTATAAAAAAAAAAGTAGGTGAAAAATATATTACAATGTTTTTTGTATTATTTTCTATTAAAAGTATATTTTTATCGCAATAATAATAAACATAATAAATATCAATACGAGTTATAGCAAGATAAAAAATTGCTTTTAATAAAAGAATAACACTAAAGAACTGTCTCTTTTTTTAGTTGAATCAAGTACAAACAACGATAGCAGCGCAATCGAGTTAATTATTTAGACGAGAAAAAATTCTTCATATATAAGTCTGGTATTATCAATAAGGAACACTTTTATTCCTTTTTTTTCTATTTATAATCAACAAAAACTATTTTTTTAATCTTACTTTATAGTTAATTTGATCTATAATGCTCATTCTATTTAAAGTAAATGGTGTTTTAAAAATAAAACATAAATTTATGATATAATAATTATATGTAATTATTATTCTTCTTAATTTTGATTATAAGTCATATGTTATTTATAATTATTATATTATTATGATAGTATCATTTAAGAAAAATATACCATTTAACTCCTAATTCACAACTTATGTACAACCGAAAGAAGAGAGATTGGAAGAGAAAAAAGTAATCGATATAATAATATAATAAGAAAAATTTTAAGAAATAATAAAGTGTAGTCAATTAAATACAACAAAATGAAATGTAATAAAAATCAATCAAGAATGGTGCATCCATGCCCCAATAAAAAAAATCATTTAGATACAAATACAATACAACATTTGTTTTTATAAAATAAAAAAAAATAGTTTTATTTTAAGAATCTGAAAAAAAAAAAAAATACACATACATACATACAAGTTACCAATTAGCATAAAATTTTGTTTTTAATGAAGAATAACACTAAAATTACTTATACCATGCATTGTACCCGAGTTTTATCTCTCTTTTTTAAGTTCAATGTACCTAGGCTTACTTAAATATCTAGTACAAACGTGATAGCAAACATAACATATTGTGTTGGACAAGAGAAAAGTCTTCATGTACTATTTAAGAAAAATATCATTGAACGCCAATTAAAAACGTATGTACCCACTTTGGAATGTAGTGAGAAAAAGTGAAGAAAAGAAAAAGAGTAAAAAAGAAGTTTAAAGATAATATAAAAAAATGAAGGTAAAAAAATCATGAATGGTGCTTCTAAATATGCCCCAATATTTAAGAAAAGAAAAACTTGGATGCAGTTAATATTATATTAATATATTAATATGTTTTTTGTATTGTTTTTTTAATTAAAATTTGAGTTCCATCTTAATAATATTTACATAAAAAATTCAACATGAGTTACCAAGATAAAGTTTTAATTTTAATAAAAGAATAACATTAAAAATACTTGTAACATTGCAACCTGAGTCTTATCCTCTATTTTTTTTAGTACAAATTTCCTCTTATCTTACTTGAAGATCAAGTACAAACAACGATAGCAACACAAACATGTTATGTTGGACGTCAGAAAAGTCTTCAAGTACCATTTTTAAGAAAATATCACTGAAAACCTTAATTTACAATCTTTGATGCTTGTTATATTGTATATATTAATATTAATTAAAATTTGAAATATAGCTCAAAGTTAAAGGAAAGAAAATTTTACACGTGTTCTTAAGCACATATGTCTTACATTTTTAAAAGCAGGTATGCCATGGTAATCCTGGAAAAGAGCAAGCTCTCTAAATACGGATATTCCATCATTCTTCATTCCCACTATGTCAGGATTTCTTCGAAGCCATGATTTAAGAAGGTCAAATGAAAGCTGCAAATTATTAAAAGATGTCAGCAAAATTAAAGTTGTTGGACACAGCTATTGCTATAGAGAATGAAACAATACACACTTAGAAACCCTTTTGTTTTGCCTGATATATATAGTTTATATAATAGCCGCAAACGAAGGAAATTCACATGTGCACCGCACTTAAAAAACATTGTGTTGACATATCCCAACCCCAACTCCTTGTTGCTAGCTAGGTCAACTGGTCAAGCATGATTGCAAATAAAAAGCTTCAATCAAACATCGGGAGTTATAAGTGGGTTAGGTGGTAAAAATAAAAGTGAAAGGAAAAAATGGAGTGATAGGTCTCCCATATGAGTTTTTTTTTTTTCCTTTCTTTATTTTATGTATATTTTTTTCATTTTTTTTTCAGAGTTGAAGATATTTTTTAATCAAGAATTCAGGACTAATCTTTTGAAATAGATCCATTAAAAGAACTAGTATTTCTTAACATATGTAATTTCATATACATGAATCTAAGAATTATACTCTTAACACATTGTTTGACAGACGACATAACTATCTGAACCATATTGCACTATATATATGTTAGTATATTTTCTAGATAAAAGTAGTACTTGTTACTACCAACAAATGAACCCTAATTTATGAATCGAAATGAATGATATGTATAACCTCGATCAACTGACTTGAGTTTCTATTAAAAAAAATAAAAATTAAGCGTGCTAACCTGATTCTCTGCAAGTCCCATCTGAATGATTCCGGTTAGATTTTGAATGGGGTGATAAGGATTCCTCTCGTACTCTTGCCATCCTAGAAAGTAAGAAGAGTCTTGGCCATGAGAGTCATGACTAGCCTTCCTAGACAACATGTTGATCAATGGTAGGTTTTGGAAAACTTAGGGAGGTATGGTGAAAATAATAGTCTGCTAGGGTTGTGTATTTATAAGGTAAAGAACCTAGCTAAGAGACATGACCCCGACAATGTGAATTATCGCGTCTTTCGATCTGACATCATCAAGCAAGCTGCAGTCCTCATGTACATGGTGGTAAATCAGCAAAAACTTACTATAAGAGACAGGTCCACCTTAAAGATTAATTACTACAAGCATGATTTTAGTGACTTTAATTAAAGAGATTGAACCCACATACATGAAAAAATAATATAGCTAATTTTAGATATTTTATCACTTGTGTTTATGTTGACTCTTGTTGTGTTATTTCTTTTTCCTTTTCCTTCTATGATAAACGATAGGGATGTTAATAGATTGACTTGGTTTGATTCTAGAATGATTTAGTTTTTAAACCATTTGATTTTAGTTGATTCAGTTTGGTTTGAATTTTAAAAAAAAAAAAATCTGAATCAGAATGGATTAATTTGATTTGATTTATTGGATATCCAATTTAAAAAAATAATTGATTTTAAAAAGGATAAAGATTTTTGTAAAATCTTCTAAAATGTTATTCTATGAAAGGATGGATGTATTTACTTAAATAAGCTAACAATAAAAGATATAAGAGTTCTTATCAATTATAAACAAAAATAAATAAAAATAACGTTTCAATAAAAGAAATTCACGGATCGTATTCTTCTCCCTTCTGAGTTTTACTCAAGTGAACATATTCAAAGAAATTCTTATCAAAAGGGAGAATGATGGGTAGATTTTGAATAATTAAAATGACTAAAACTAATAAAATAGTAATTACAACCCTGTACGAAAGTGTTACTGTATTCATTGATGCAAAGATGGAAGTGTTGCACCGTTGGTTGTGCTGCACAGCGTGAGTGAGATGGGAATTGGGAAGGAAGTTACTAATTTAGGTTAGGTGAATTGTGAGTTGAATACTGTTGTTTTTAATTTTTTTTTTTTTTTAGACTATACTAAATAAATAATAGTAAGTAATAACTAAAAGTCTAAAATTAATGTAATAAAAGTTTAAAAAATAATAAAATTAAAATATTTGGTTTGATTTGAATTTAAAATATTCAAATACATATCCAAACCAATAGTAATTGGTTTGATTTGGATTGGACCAAACTAAGTAAAAATTTAAACCAATTTAATTAGTTTAGTTTGATTTTTTGGTTTCATTGAATAAGTCTGTACCGATAAATACCCTTAATAAACATGATAAAAGTTAAGAGTATATTTGGTTATTATATTCCCTATGCTTTTGGTAATGAGAGCTGCAATACAATAATTAAAATTTTGTGACTTATTAATTACTTGGATAAAAAATAGTAGTAAAAATAAATAAATGAATTACAAAAATAATATATTTGATTTTTAAATTGTTACATTTGTTGGTAATTTGGTATTTATTTTATAATTTTATATAGTTAAGCTGGCATGTTTTTATTTTATATAATAATATGCAGTCTATATATTACAATTTTTCAATCTTGCTAATATATCAAATATAAAGTTAATTAGTTTCCAAATCTAAAACCATGAAATAAAATTAACTTCATTTGTTATTTATAAACAAACTATAAGGCATGTAGGTTGACAAGAAGTCTGACATCTTATATTTTAGACATTATGGATCTTTTGGGTGTTCTTCTTGATAACATTATGGAATCCTTCCACACACCTACACACATAAGTGGTTGACCGATTAGTTAATTAACAATATATTAGAAGTTTATTGATTAACGTTAATTAAATTATATCATGATGCATCTTAAAATATTTATAATATGATTAATAAGTATTGCATATGATAAGTGTATTTAAATGGTGTATGGATGAATTCATAATGAGTGAGTAACTTTGCATAACAGAAGATGATTTGGAGGAACATTATAGTATTCTTGAGAGACGTCAATGAACGGTTATTTTATTTTTTTTTATCAATGAACGGTGGTTATTATCCTTCATGTAGGTTTTCTCTTCTTTTTTTTAATGATATAGATTTTGGTACCTCAAATTTCAATTGAGAAATTTTGATTCCAGAGTCTTGTTATTATGCATGTAATTTTGGTTTCTCAATAATGCGAGTGTGGGACATGCACGTGATATTTTTTGTGGGACATGCATGTGAAAAGCTCCCAAAAAAAAATGTAATATATGAAAATTGAAGAATAAATTGTGGTTTGATTTAAGGAGATATTTTTTTTTATTCTCAAAACAGTAAAAATATTAAAAATAAAATATTTATAAAAAGTAAAAATTTGAAAATTTCAAATCGATATTAATATTTTAAAAATGAAAGTAGAAAGCTCCACCCATTTCCAACATCAATACTTAAATTTAGTATATAAATGAAAAATATAATAGATTTTAGAAGAATGAAAAAAAGTAAAAACTAACATAAGGTACAAATAACAATAGAAAAAGGCTAATGTAAAAGCCATATGACATGACTAATATAAAAAGGCTAACGTAAAAAGTCATACAATAATAATAATAATAAAAAAATGCAATTTTAAAAGCCATGTGAAAAACTAATGTAAAAGCCATATGAGAATAATTTAAAGTAAGCTCCATCTCTATATATAATTAATTGTATTAGCAAATGATTTAGGGGGGGTCACCCGTACACATCACAAGATCACAAACAGTAAAGTGAAAATTGAGACGACGATAATGCAAAGCCTTTTAACTTTCAACTTAGTTAGTGACTTACGAATTACGCTATCACTTAGATAGTGATATTAAACACTGCAATTTTAAACTTATTATTTAAATCAAAGAGCAGGAACGCAGAAGGATATAAAAAAAAAAAAAAGGAAAAATAAAATTAAGGATGAAAAAAAATAGGAAAATTTAAAGATTAAAAACATAAATTTAAAAAAGTTTAGAGATAATAATCCTAAATTTTAAACCCATTGTTAAAACTTCAAACTCAAAAGCACAAATTATCAGAAAAAAGTTTAGGAACAAAAAACTTTTACAAGAATAAAATTTAATAATTTTGATTAGTCAAACAAAAATTTAGAAAATAAAAAATAAAATTTCAAAAAGTTTAATAACTAAAAAATAGTTGGTGTAAAATAAAAATAACTAAAAAATAGTTAACCCTTATTTTGATGATGATCAAGAGGAGCTCAAGTTTCCTATGATTGTCAGCCTAATAAGGTAGGCATCTTATATTTGGTGTACACCTCCTTTATTCCGGAGGAAATGGCTCCTAGAGCTAGAAGGCTTAGACCTTTTAAACTTGGAGAATAACCCAACCAATCTTGCTAAATGCTAATTAAGAGTATGAATTGCTTTGTTTAACTTTGGTTATAATTAAGTTAAGGGTATTGTTTCATTTCATGACACTTGTTTTCTTTTTTGGGGGACAAGTTTGGTGGGCCCGAAGATGGACCAAAAGGAAATGAGGAAGCTAGTAGCAGCGTGGAGGAAAGGAAAAGAAAGACAAAAGCTAGAAACGGTCAAACCACGAGCTAAAATTTAAGGATAACGAAATGTACCGGGCCATTATGAATTACAAAAAATGTTTGTACTAATAGAATCCGGTCAATATGACTACTATGATAAGTTTATCTGGTCATATTGGATTAAAAAAATATAGATCTAAATTTAATCATTTGATATTTTTTTCTTTTAAATTTATATAAAAATAGCCCTAAGAATAATATGGATCAGTCGGCCAAACTATCAGATTAGACTAAATCACAAAAAATAAGATTCACACTTGTTCTGATCGACTGAACTACCCATTTTACCATCTCATTAAAAATAAAAGGTAAAATAAAGTCTTTTGCACTTAAAAATTGTAGTATTTGTTATTTAAAAATTAATCAGGTAAAATATATTTTTGTTCTTGAATTTTTTAATTTTAATTCCTAATTTTTTTTTAACCAATAAAAGTTGTCAAACTATTTTAGTATCATAAGTTTAATTCTTTCCATTTATTTTTTACCGTTAAATTATAATGTTTCAACAATTTTATTACGTCTAATTGAGATTATTTTTGTGAGCGTTCAAGAAACAAATTTTACACATAGTTATTGTGATCCCTTTTCAGACTACCTAATTCTCAGAGTTACACATACCATACCCGACGCCCAGCAAAGTTAGTAGTGGTCTGGTGGAGTGTCAGGATGGAAAGTTGAAGTATCATTATTCAAAAAGCTCACAGCATTATGCTTGAATGAAAGTTACAAATAGTTATCCTTATCCCATCCATGTCTTTTCAACCAAAAGTAATATGATGAGATGGTCGAGCTTTGTGCATAATTAAATTAACATAAAGGCGTCCTAGTGCTTCATTCTCTTCCACTTTTGTCATCTGTTTTATATTCTCATGACAGTTTACAAATTACAATAACAATTGCGACCAGTTTTTCATCTTTCTTTTCAATGTTTTTGACTTTTGCCTCATATTTTCAGATAAATTCTCCCAGCCAATTATGTACGCCAAGACCATTCGAGCAACAGGCCCTCTTCAGTTCCAAGTTTGAGTACTTTTCTCAGAAAGGTTTCTCCATTATTTATCCTGTTTTCCACAAATTCGGAAACCACCTTTCTTATTATGCGCATTTTTTTTCATAAATATATTTGGGATATTAATCTTTAGGTACATACATACAGCCGCAGTTATTAAACTATAATTACTTTTTAATGTCTAAACTTCTTTTCTGGAGAGTGTAACTCATTTTCCACCGTCCCCAATCACCTTACTCCAATTAACTTGTCATAATTAATCTATATAAGAGATATGCTTCTTTTTTTATTATTATTTTTCTTTTATTTGGAGACAGACTATTTTACTGTCTTTATTGTTTTATACATAAAATCTACATGGATAATGAATTTTATTGACTTAAGAGTTATTTTTCGGTAAAGAATCACTTATATGTATCAAAAAATATACTTAAGGCATATACTGACTCCAAATGTTGGGGCCCTTATTGTTCTTGCTATAAGAGTTGCAACAGTTTGCGAATTGCTATTTGCCAAATGTCCTCATTTTAATAGGGGACCACCCAATCGAGACAAACTCTCTGGGTAGGTGCGTGATGGAACCTAGGGCTTAATTACAAAAAAAAAAATAGCATATATTATGTACTACACACATTAGACTTGAGAGTTGAGGCTACTCAACTCATCCCTCAAATCCATGTCGGCCATTCATTGTCTCTTGTTGAATCACAATTACAATGACAGTCTGTGAGTGCAACATAGTTACAGAACTAGTACTTGCTTATTTGTGGTTTGTGGCTTGCCTTGTTAGAATAATTAATGATGCACAGCAATAATTCATATATTAACAAAAATACTGAAGACATGATCATAACATCTCCTGCACAAGTGCCAACTATAATGTCATCCAATTAAAGGATAATGCAAGACGTCTCTAGAATTTTCCATAAAACAATATTTAAATCTGAATTATGTGTGGCTGTGCAAGCATGAGTGTTTACTGTTTCCTGCTGGTTTTGAGATTGTGTGGTTCATTTTGCCCAAATTTCGAAATCAGTCTTAATTAAGATAGATTTCATTTGTTTAAAGCTTTAGGTATATAAAAGACAATACTTAATTTTCTCTGACATCAATCAGATATCGAATATCTGATGACTAGTAACACATGTTTATTAACGTATCCTTTTTATTGGATTAAATTCTATGAAAGACTATAAAATTAAGAGAGAAATTTATTAATATGTGATTTTTAATAAATTTTAATCGATGAGATAAGATGGATACAAAATAGTATTTTTAATATTTAAAAATAGGAGATATATCTTTAAAAACATACTAATGTTTAAGTTAATAATATTTTTACAAAGAGTAAAAATATATAATAAATGTTTACTGTATTGTGAAAGAAATAAATGTTTACTTAATATTGTTGACATTATTTATATTTATAAGAGTAAGAAATGTATTGAAATTAAGACCTTTAAAGAGAAATTTTATCCTATTGTTGTGCAACAACAAGAAAACTTTACTCCAAGTTGAAATAGCTCTAGGTGTATTCTAGTGCTTCTACTTAAGTGTTAATATTGATAGATGGGGCCTTAAGCCCCATTCAAAATAATTGCCCCACAACTTTTTTTCTTCTTCTTTATATGACTGTCAGTTTGTATGTTGATTATGAAGTTATTGTTAATTCGGTGAAAGGACCCCGATTTGAAATTGTTGTAGTAGGGCTTTCAGGATCCGTGTAGAAATTATTACATTTTCTTTTTGTCAAAGTCTTACCTTTACCTTTGATTTTAAGGTGGAAAGGTCTACTTATGAATCATGAAGGAAGTCTTTTCCCTGTCGATAAATGACAATATACAAAAGTTGAAGAATTTGTTAATGCTTCAAAGAAGGTAGTATTTCACCACAGGGATTATTGTGTTAACAACTTAATACAGATAGTTGTTTAATTTATTTTTCATTTCGAACTTTTCTAGGGAAAGTTTCTTTGTTCTTGACAAGAGATTTTCTATCTACTGGAAGCTTGAGGTTATTCTACTCGAGCACTGCGAATTCTTGAATTGCTGGCCTTTTTTTTTATTTTCTTAAATAAATAATATATTCAGCAGTAATCACAACTTTTGAAGGCAACAGGGATCACAGCTTTTCATCTTTCGGGGTAAAGACTTTAGTAACTTTTATTAATTGATACTTTTCGCTATAGAATTGATGCCACCTGACCCTCTTATACAAATTATTGATTTCAGTAAATATTAAGAAGGTTATGTTTGTACATACAATTCTAAAAAGATTTTTTAGAAGAAAAAAAATAAAATGAAGAAATAAAATTAATTTAATTAGAAGTTAAAATTTTTTTCTGTTATATTCAATTAGTAATAAGATCTTACATATACATTAGTTTAAAGTGTAAGTCTTTTATAAATTAGATATTAAAAATAATAAATTTAATTTTTAAAGAAGTTAATTTTATTTATTTATTTATATTTTATTTTTCTAATTTTTTTTATAAAATAACGTGTCCAAAAACTTAATTAATAACATCTCCACCATTCTACTATATATATGAAATTTAATGGTTGTATATGTTTCTTTTATTATAGGCTTAAATTTATTAAAAACACATTTTTTATGACCAACAAGTTGTCCATCTGAAAAAATTCTAGCACGTATTTAGATTAGTTTATTTTTATTTAATATATATAAATAACAAAAACATTCAAAATCTTTACCATAATACCTTTTAAAAATTTGCATTTTTTTATTATAATTGAATTAAATACAAACATTGTATTTACATGAATTTATTTTATATTAAAATGTTATAATCTAATATAATTATATTGATTGAAAGATTTTTTTTGGAAAAAAAAAACAATTCAAAACAAACCTTCACTATATATATGATAAGTACAATAAATAAATAAGTGACAAATACATGTCAGATCGACCCAATTTGAATGAACTAATATATATGTACTTAAGAATGTCTCCACTATAGGAAGCAATAGGTGGGGGACGGGGAAGTAAGAACCTTCATTTACAGTAGAAAAGACTTGTTGAGTTGAGTGATGAGTGTGTTGAAAGTGGAAACTGTGAAGCCCCAATGATAGTGGTGTGCCATGCAATTCCAACATGATTTTTTCTCTAAATCACGTGGCTAGATGCTAGCTAGTTGCAGTCCCAAGCATAAAATAGGGTTAAAGTCCCTACGAAAATTCTATGGAGTGAACTAAATGAAAAATAAGTGTAAAAGAAACATATATTATTTGGACAAATAATCTTAATCATCTATGTTTAAATGTAAAACTAAATATTTGTTCTTCTCAATTTTCATTGTGTGTTTTTAAATAAATAAAAAATGATTAAACGAGATCCTTAATTATGTATAACAACTCCAGAGCTTTGTCGCATGCTCCTGGCAACTGTGAATACATCAAAAGTTGGCACCAATATTTGATAAAGAATAATATCTCTTTACAAATTCAAAATACTTAATTTAATCTCAATAAAAAGTCCTCAAAATTTACATTTTAGTTTTCTGCATTAAGATGATGGGTACGGTGTTCATAAATCAAATTAATAATCCAGTACAAAAAGTGACATCTAATTATCAATAATATTTTTTATATTAATAATATATTAAAACTATTTTCGTATAATTTAAAATGCTAAATTATTTATAGTACAACAAAAATACAATTATTGACTGTCTAAAGTTTGTCAATAATTAAACATAACTTTCTTAAATATTTCAAATTCAAATTTTGTAAATAAAAAAAAAAAAGTGATTGAAATTCACCAAAATTGTTCAAACATGTTTCTTAACATTGACAGGTTAACCAACAAAGTTAATAAATATTTCATAACCATAATGGAAATAAAAAAAAAATACATTGCTAATGTAAAAGTAAAATAGTTAATTATTAATGACTATTAATTTGTGAAACATATACTTATGGTACAATTATGAGTGACGTAACTTATAAAATAGTCTTTAACTATCATTCAATTTAGTCTATAAAATCAACTTAAAAGTTCATATAAACAGTTATGTGTTGTAATTAAATAATAATATAAAATTAATCTAGACTATTGCATCACCATTAAATTAATTGTAAAGTGGTAAAAAGCCAATAAAATTTAATCATTATTAACGGCTATATTATTTAAGAAGTTACCGGCTGCCAAGCTATGTAGGAAATATGATCAATGAGAAGATATTATAATGTTTATTTCTATTAATTTTATGTCTTTCACAAATATATTATACGATTAAACAATAATAAATAAATAAATATATTATTAATTATAAATGATAAATAGTTTTATATTATATATTTAAACAAGATCATGATACGATAGTTTTGGAGAGAAAGGTAGAGTGAAGAAAAATTTACAGAATATGTTATCAGTGGACTATTATTTTCGTCTTCATCACAACGATGAATGAGTTTTGCTATTATCAATGAGCTATTAACGTCATTGATCTTTGCTTGAGAGTCCATTTGAAAGACGAAAACAAACGTAACGGAGATTAGAATACTTTTATGGTACTTATTTTACCATTCGAGAAAATTATATTTTACGATGGAAAATGCTTATGGGTACGAAGATTTGATTATTCCTCATTTTGTATCAGCCATGATTCAGAGGTAATATAGCTAGAGTAAAAGCAAATGTGGTCGTTCATCATTTTACCAGATTAATCCAGCATATGTAATGAGATTCAATTATATCTCAAAAGAAAAAGTTGTATCCCTTTAAGATCCATCTATTCAACTTTATTAGTTAAATACCAAACTCATTTACCACCAAGAGCTAGTATGTCAAAGAATATAAATCTATTACAGTCAGCAACAAACAGATACACCATTTATTTATGGTGAGTAAAATTTGATTAATTAAATTAACTTTATAGAAGAAAACGTTGTTGATGAAAACACGGGTAAGCAGCCATTTGGAGCTTCAATGGAGAGACTTCAGGTGGAATATCTGGCAATTTGGAATGTATGAACTCTTAGTTGAAGCCTGTGTAAACTTTTTGGAAGCAATTTCATTCTCCTCTAAGTTAATCTGAAGGAAAAACCGAACCCACCAGGATGAACTCCTCATCTTAGCCTGAAACAAGACAATTCATGAGTAATAATAATGCATATTGAAGTAATGATTAACAATATAACTATGATTACTCTTAAGTAAAATGTACTCACCGCTCTTCCAAATTTAGAAACATCTGCAACCTTGGCCTTTTGATTATCTGGCAAACCTACATTTAGACATAAAACACATCAAAATTTCAACCAAAGAAAGCCTTAGATCCATATTAAATCCAGTAAACAGAATGTAAGAGTATGGTTCGTATAAGCTAAAACACACTAATTTAAGTGCACTCACCAGTAAATATCACTATTCCATCAGCTGATACCCTTGCCAAATCTGGAAGAGTCATGTTAAGGTATCTGGGAGATAAGAAATCAAGGGCATCCGAAACAATTACGAGAGAGAAAGATTTTGGCCTGTATGGAAGTGGGAACTTGATATCAGCCATACGCACAATGCCTTTGTGGATAAGTGCTTTGCAATTAGCATCAGCATCCTCTGTATCATAAGGTTCTATACCCCATGCTTCAGTTTCCTCCTCCTTTAGCAATTTTGAGACCACATAGCAACTATCAGGACCAACATGCAAAACTTTATGTAAGCTATCACCATATGCTTTCTGCAAAATGGGAATTGCTCGTTGGACCTCTCCAGTACACAAATAATCACCTGCATTTGGAACTTCTGCATGTTACTACAATATACTATCTGGAAGTAAAAGTGTAAAACAAATGCCAAGCTATGAACAAAAATAAAATGAACAAAAATATTTATCATAGAAAATGCTACTAAGTTATGGCCTTTAGGTAAGAGCCAGACCACAATTTCTTAAACAACTCCAAAAACTGAACCCTATTTCCAAAATCCTATATCATGATTTCGGGATAATTTGCAAACATATACAAGAAATCAGTGTAGTGAATATTACTGAAGTAATCTTTGAACTGGAGAAGTACAATGAAAATTATTCAGTTTAAAACTGGTATTTCATTATCTTTTATCCTATTTACACAAGTTATATAAGATGGTCATTGTAATGGTCACAATCAGAAAACACTAATAGCCAGAAGAACAAGCCAGGATTGTGCTTTTGCTTTCATTTTAGTCGAACACTTAAGCACAATAACGACCAATTTAAAAAATAAAATGAGGCACAATTAATGCAATACCAAACAAAATAACACCCTCATATTTTTAATGGATTAAAAACTAGAAGGTAAAGCAAATGCCATTGAAGACTCAGAGTAAATAAAACAAAATTACCTTCAACCCTGCTCACAGATTCCAAACGGCTACTCAACCCGCCTATAAAAAATACCAGAGAGGAAAAATAAATAATAGATAAATGAACAATTGGAAAATAGGAAAAAAGCCACAAAACAACAAGTAACAGACCACAGTAACGTAAGAAAGCATAACAAAAGGAAAAAAAAAAAACGTGAGAAACAAATGGAACCAAACCTGAGGAGCCCTTGTACACATAGGCCATGAGAAACAGTCCTCCCTATAAAAGTTACCAACCTAAAAGTGATTAGAATCTCCTCCACATAATAAAACGGTATAAGAGAGCTTCTATGTGTTAATAATCTGAATCTATACATTACCACAATTATGAGCCCAACCAACAAAACTGGCGACGTTTTTGATTTCGAAGATGAAAATATTCCACCTCCATTCTCACCGAATCGCCGAGACAACGGATTCACCGGTCTCCGCGACATGATTCAATTGTTTATGTTTTCACCACAACGGTGTTATATGGTATTCTGCAAGTGCAAGATTAGTCAGCAGCATGAAAATATATCAATAAATGGATTAGCAACTAAAGTACCTCCACACAACATCGTATAATCGTAGCAGCTATATCAAAAGAAAAAAAAAAAAGAATATCAAAGGTTCCATATTATTGCACCTGGTCTGGATACGGATCCGTACAATGTTATATTCAGTGTTAGAGAACTTGCTCTTTGCAATTGGTATCAGAGACTAGATCTGAACTCTGTGCATTCTGTCTGTCCTCCACAACGCGCATGGATAAAGAAGAAGAAGGAAAAAAAGACAGAGAAACAGAGACTGGGTTCGTGGGAATATAACTAATGTTGGGTTCGTTCGTGGGAATGTAACTAATAATAAATTAATAATGTTCCTGACTCCTGTTGCCAAGTGCGGTTGGTTGGTTCGACTAACAGTATCCAACGGTATGGGTTCATAATGGGCTTCCCATGGGCCCACTTTCTTTATTCTCATCGGCCCAATGTGAGATATTTTTTAGTTTCCTTTGGCTCGTTAATACTTAATAGTTAATACTACTCAAAACCGCATATTTATTGCGATGAACAAAATAATAAAAGTCTGACGAGTGTGGGAGAGTTTGTAAATTGCCACTTCGAAATTCGATAGGGAAAGTGCGGCAAAGGATGTGTGTGTTGTGCTGTGGGCTTGGTGATCGAAACTGTTGAATGCGTTATTCGCTTACGAAATGAAGGAAGAAAGCAGGGAGAAAGACAAAGGCAAAGAAGACAATAGGATTTGGGGAGCTCTTCTCTTCGGCTTAATTGGTGCCACCGTCACTACCTTCGCGGTGATTCTTTTTTCTCAATCGATTTTAGTTAGGTTTTGTTCTGAGAAGATTCCAGATATGGATTTTGTTATTTAGCGTTTAGAATTATTACAATTGCTTCCGAATTTGTAGGTCGGTCAGCTACGGAGGAATGTTGAATGGTTCTATACTCAGGTACGGACAGTGAATTCTAATTTGTTTCGAACTAAAGGCATTGAAAATATGAAATCTATCAGAGCAATCGAATGTTGTATTCAACGAAAATAAGTGTTATTAGTTATTAGGATGATTTGCGTGTGTGAGACATGAAGAGTATAGGTTTTTCTCTGCTCGATCGTCTTGTAACTAGGGATGGCAATATGACCCCAGACCCTACAGGCACCCACAAAAATACCCATACGCGGGTAGGATAATAACCCGCATATTTGGGGATGGGGATGGGGCGGGTATTTACCCGCAAAATCTCACGGGGATGGGTGCAGGTACGGGTACTGTAGTACCCATCCCGTACCTTATGTATATACATATTAATTAATATATTATAATTTTATTATTTAAATTATTTAATTATCTATTTATTATTTTAATTATTCTTTTTATATGTTAATTTTGATATTCTATTATGATTTAATTTTTATTTGTATTAGTAGTTTAAAGCAATATAGAAACTATGGAAATACGCATTTGCAAAATATAGAGAAATTAATTCAGATGATGAAGTTAAAATATTATATCTATTTGTGTTTTATTTTTAATATATAATTATAAACTAATTAGTTTAAAAATATATTAGTTTGTCCTGTTTAATTAGAGTTTTTGTTTAGATTTATGTTGAATGATTATTTTTGTAATGTTATTTATTTATATAAATCAATATTCGTTTGATTTTAATATTATATAAGGTGTATTGGACTAGGATTTTAAAAGACTTTTTTGGCATAAAAAAGTTTTGAAGATTTTGTAGGAAACTAACAAATGTTAAAAAAATTTTAAGAAAACTTTTGTGATTAGGATTTTATAATTTTATGGATTTCTAGAAAAAAAAATATTCAAAACTACTAAACACAAGCTAACAATAATATGCTTGAAAATATTATTGAACAGAGATTAATCACAAATTATCATAAGCTGAACCATCTCACCTACTAATAATGTACATGAACTCAAAATCAAAGTTACAAACTATTAATGCATTTTGAGATATATTTTTCACAATTTTTCATGAAGTAATAGTGAAAAATAATAACAAAATATTAGTCAAAAATATAAAATGTTTCATTTAACTTATAAAATCAATAATGTCATCGAAATATAAATCAAATAATTCAACAAAAATACATGATGATCAAAACATGAATCATTTGCCTAACTTGAAGAATATCCAAAGTTGTCTATGTTTTATAACATCTCAAACATTGCTCTTTGTTTCCTATGTTAAATTGTATATTTTTTCAAAATTGACTGCAATAGTTTAGAAAAGTTTTTTAAAACTTTAACTTGATTGTTTGTTTCAAGTTAAAACTTTCTCTAGACTCAGATCAATTTCTCTTATGAAAATTTTCATTTCATTAAGAATTTATGAACTTAAAATGAATGAGACAGTGGACTACATTGTAGCCTTGTAAATTGATTCATAGTGATTTTGAGGTATGAACACATCACTATTAGAATTATATGAAAAGTCTCACCTTGAAACAAAAAAATGTGTGGGGGACAGATTATGTCACTGCCTCCAAAGCTCTTATAGTTGAATGTGATTGTTTGTTGGTATTTATATGATCAACTAAAAAGTTTATAAAATCTTTATAATTTTGAATAATAGATGACTTTTTTTTGTGTTATTTAAAATCTCAATCGAATACCAGATTTCGTTGTCCTCTGAAAAAAATCTTGATAATCTTGATTGAATATCATCAGATTATTTTTTATCATTTAACAATCTTGATTGAATACTCAAGACATTTTTACAAAAAAAAAAAAAAGTCATTCAAATCTTAAACAATTCTAATCCAATACATCCCCTAAGTTTTTTTTTTTTTTTTATAATTTATAATTTTATATATATGAAAAGTGCAGGTCGCGGGTGCGGGTATGGGTACATAGGTACCCAGAGGGTATGGGGATGGGGATTGAAATTGTTACCCGCACGGGTATAGGGCCGGGGACGGGTACTTTTTTCAAACACGGGTATGGGGACGGGTACTATAGTACCCTACCCATTGCCATCCCCACTTGTAACAGAGAGATTATTCGATTTACTGTGAAATTGACGGTGTATGATTTTGAACACGTTATTTGTTGTTGTAGCTATTGAGGAAACAGTCACGAAAAGGAGAGAGTGGTGGTTCTTTCCGATCAGCTTTTCAGGAAGATGCATGGAGGAGGCACCATAAGCGAATGCAAGAGGAGTTAGAGGAGGAGATGGAAAGAGTGGTAAGTTTTCTATGTTCTTTTTACCTTTCCTTATTCTCTCTACTTGTGTACTTTTATTGTTATTGTTATCTAACGAGCCTCATTCATAAAACTTTGTAGTTTTCAATAAATTTGAATCAGTAGTAGAGAGTGAGAGTGTGATGAAAGGAGTGTGCTAGACACTTGGAGATTATGTTGCTAACACTCCTGATGTTATGGTTTTTTATTTGGCAACAATTCCTCTTGTTATCTATATGGACTTTGCATTGCACTTTTCAAATTTGGGACGGAAAAATGTGCCATGCTATATTTTTTCAGAAGGCTGAATCACAATATTTTGGGAAGAAATCAAATTAAGGCTTCATAGTGAGCCAGAAAGAAATTTAGCTTGCATGAATCTTGGATTGGATGGTTATTGTAGGCACCTTAGCAACCAAGGTGATCTAGTACAATAAACCTAAGCTGAGGGGGGGACTTATCTACGGCAAAGTACTCTTACTGAGTTTCTGATACTGAGGTTTTGAGGAAAAAGTAAATCTCAATATTATAATTGTGCAGAAAATTCTGAATAATATAAGGCACTTAAAATGTGTTTATAATAAAAATCACTAGATAAATCTTAATGAAATATAAAATCCTAATCAATTATGAATTTTCTAAAATATGTGACTTAATTGAATCAAATCTAATAGGAAATGTTAATATGATAGTATTTTCCCAAGATTAAGAAGCATAATTTATTAAGGATCAAATCCCTAAAAATAATGAAAGATCTCTTTCATAATACTATAATAGAAAATTCTAAAATTTCTGTGAATGACATGATAATCCTTAAATATGCTTCTTCATTCAGCATCACTCACCACTTGGTGGTTTTCCATCTACTCTTTGCAGGAACGAATAAGACGTATGCAAAGTGTGTTTAACAGAGAAAGGAATAAGTATAAAAGAAGCTATGAGAGCTGGAGGGAAAGCGGTCCTGGTGCATATCATCAGCATTTCCAAAGGGAAGATTGGTACTGGAAGGCTGATACATCCTTTAGAGACAAGAGAACTAATTATCGAGAAACTCCAAGAGAAAGTGGAAACTATGCATTATCACATCACTACTCAGTTTTGGGTCTTGACAGGTACTCATAGAAATCTTGGATAATGGTCCATCTAATATGTGGTTTCATTCTGTGATTGTGAATCTTTGGAGGACTATCACGCTCTGGGAGAAGGAATGGTATTTTTATACTGTAACTGTGCATGTTCTTTTTCTAATTCAACATAGCCATCCTCTGTTATTAATTTCTAATCCCCTAACAACTTTCAATGGTGTTTCCATATTTTTACTTGAATGTAACTTCATAAATACTTAAAGACCCATACATGAGTGTGTTATTATTTGCATGATAAGTTAGCATGCTTGTTTTACATTCATGACTAGACATTGAATTTGGCTTTCTTTTTATGGACCTCAGGTTTAGAAAAACGCCATATTCAGATGCTGAGATCAAGGTAAGTTATCTTTATGTCACAATGCTTTGCATATTTTGATGCTGAGATTTTATCGAACAGTTACTGTATGCATCATACTTGTCTTGATAAAAAAAAAAAACATGTTTCAGCTTCTATGATATGTAACGTTACTGTAATTGAAACTTCATTGATAGTACAACATAAATAGTTTCATTACTAATCTGTTGGAAATTATTGAAACCATATAAAATGATGTCATGGTCTCACATATGGTTTGTGCTTATTGGTCCAGACAAATTATAAGCCTGCCATAATTCTTGAACTTGTGTTCTATCTTTAGTCACATTATTATCATAAATTAGTCCTGATTTGATTCCCTGTAGTGTGGTCTCCCTTCAGATTTTTGTTAAATATGTTGGTGTTGATAATTGCTAATTGCCCTCTGTTATCTGCATCACCTTGTTATTCTGTCTTCATTTCATCTGTAAATAAATTATCCTCTCATCTTTGCAGTCAGCATATAGGACTAAGGCCAAGGAGTATCATCCTGATCAGAACCAGGATAATATAGGTAGGTCTTGACTTGTAATCAGTTCATATGATCTTGTAGTCTCATGCCATGATATTATCAATCACGGATCCATGTATGTGAAATTGTTACAGTGGCTGCTGAGGCAAAGTTCAAGGAAGTTTTGACTTCATACGAGGCCATAAAACAGGAAAGGAACCATCATATGTAGTTGCCTAAATCTGCCCAACTATCCTGGGACCGGGAAGGATGCGAGGTATTCCAAATAATTAATAAAGTTTCTCATTACTTCATTGGATTATCATCCAGCTAAAATATAGTTGTGCTGTGAGTAAATTTTCTGCAATGATTAGAGAATTAGATTATGCTTCTTTTTTTTTAATTTTGAAATTCATCAAATATAAGGTTATGTATTAATTATTTAGCATTCCAACCAGAAATTTAATGCCCCTGTAATTGTAATGTGGTCTCAGTAGATTCCAGGAGGTTGTGTTGGGTGTTGGGCCATTCACTTCCTGTACACAGTTGGAGCCCTTCAAAGTAACGAAACTATTTCCTCACAGTATGTGCACGATTATTTTACTACGTATTATGCTAGACACACGTTTCTTGCAGTACACTTGTCAAACACTGATACTGCATATATAAGAGTCACATTTGACACACGTTCTTTGGAGTTTGGATTTTTACTGCCAACTTTATTTATCTATCATTGTTTTGTCAATCAATTATCAATTACACAGAGACTACATGGTAGTAACTTAAAAAGTGTTTTTCTATTTAATAAACTAATGCAACTAGATTCCTGAATAGAGACTCGATTTGGTAAGTGCAGAAAAACGTCATCGATGGTAATAATGGAAAAATGATGCAAATTTCATTTGGTTAATTTTTTTTCCTTTCCTGTCCTTTTTGGTAAGGAAGCTGGATTGGATGTGTAAGGTGCTTATGTATAACCTTATAAGATTATACTGATGGCAGCAGTTCGATTCTGTTTTTCCCCCTTCAATAAATAGAATGTAACGTGTGTTTAACAAACAGACTTGCATATCTCGTTTGGCTTGTGCAAAGTATTCAATTGTTGGCAGCATGAGTTGATTGAGTTGCTATGTCATTGCCAAGCGTCGAACCCAGGGTAACATAAGAAGGCTGTATATGGAAGCCTTAGAAACAGGCAGGGCCCTAGACCCAAATGCTTTCCGAAGGCTGAAATATTCTCCTATACAGAAAATGGGCATAATAGTGTCTCTTTTATTTTTCTTATTTTATTTTTTAGTACTTTACACTTGAAATCTTATTTTGGTCTTTCACTATATTATTTTTCTTAATTCTGTATGGAGGAGCTAGGCCCCAAAACTTATTTCTCTTAGCAGTCAAAAATTTGCATCAATTTGGATGAGCTGAATTTGAGGTGATTTTTTTTTTTTTTATCACAAGCTTGGGTGTGATAGGAAAGTGAGATTAGCTTGTAAAATTCCCGGAACTATATTGAGAAAAGGTATAGTGAATGACCAGCATAAGGGTTTTGCATTTAATATGCTTTTCTTTAGCTTACATTTTTATGTCCGACATGATCCTTGATTAAATATATTTTTGGTCACGTAAGTTTATATTTTTTCAATTTTGATTCTTGCTAGCTATTTTATTCCTTTTTAATCTTTGTAAATTTGCACTTTTTCAATTTTAGTATCTTTAATAATTGAAAAATGCAAACTTACAGGAACAAAGTTTTATTTAAACCTTGAATTATTGCACGAAATTATAAGTATTGAAACGAGAGTTGTAAGTATCAAAACGCAAACCTGAGTAACCTAAAAGTATTGCAAAGAGAGTTGTTACTGTATGTTACACGCTGCTCAAGAATTTGCACGAAATTATTGGTATCAAGTTTTCGAATTAAATTCCTCGGGATTTTTATGGATTATGATTCTCGCTTTGAAATACGCCTTGTAAAGAACAAAAACACTTAAAAAATCTAACTTTTAATCCAAAATCGACTTTACATGGTGGCAATAGACCCAAGAATGTTTACAACCGTCCCAATTGAACTCGTTGAATTTCTGAAGAATGGAAAACACTGATAGCTTATCTTGAATGACTCAATTATGAGGATTCACGGAATTCACAATTATGCAGCCGGGGGATTTCTATAGTAAGCTGGAACAGTTGCAGGGAAGAACATCTGACGGACTCCTTCTGCCTTAATTATTGGGAAGATGATTCCAGATGCACTCTGACAAAAAGATAAAAATGTTTTTTGCAGTTAGAGATGAATGAGAGTTTTCCGACTAATTATCTAGATTAGAGAATAATGAGTACAAAATTGTTGCTACTTACAGAAATTAATCGGACTCCCATCCATATCCGTTTAGGTGAAGGAAATGGTATGAGTAAACGGCCAACACCATATATTGCAACAGCAAAGAAATGGAGGACCAGGCTCAAGGGTCGAGGGTTTAATCCTGAAAGCAAAGAGACTGGCCCTTCCGAGAATAAACCTCCAAGACTAAGATAATCGAAGCAAGCTTGGCGCATTTCCTTCCTTGCTGGATCAGGTGATGCGCAAAAAACCTTGTAAAGGGCTCCTGCCAACGTATTTATAGTGGATGCCACAGGCTGCAAATAAAAAGATTAAAGATTTGTTTAGGTAACAAGCTGAAGGACGTGGCTTCGTGATCATCGTTTATTCATTCATTTTTCTAGTTCAGAAAGGGAAAAAATAGCACAAAAAGATGGTCATAGAGCACATTACCTTGCGCAAGGTATAAAAGGATTCTAGGTATTTGCAAAGGCTGGTTGCGTCATTCAGGTCACGCAAAGGTCTGAGAAGATTTCGAAGCACTACGATATCAGATAATGCCACAGTCATTCCACCCCCCGTTAGAGGATGGCGCATGTTGAATGCATCTCCCATCAACAAAGCTCCGGGAGTAGAATAAGGAGCTGCTGGCATGCTTCTGTTTGGCATTGTCCTGATGTTGCCTTTGTCAATTGCAGCTATGAATGAGTCATGAAGCTCAGGAGGAATCTGCATTAATTTCCCAGTTATCATTGTCTAACACTATTAACTGAGAATGTGAAGTAAAGAACTGCTCTCATTTAAATTGAAATAACTTAGGTGCCAACGAAATAATTTATGGGATACCTGTGGGGCTACCACTGTCTTCAAATAATTTGCCATTTCACCATTGGAAATAGATGGAAGCTTCTGACCAGGAACATCAACCAGACAGCGGATTTCTGAACTACTTATACGATAGAACAGAACTGGTGAAGGATCTCCCAGTATGACATGGCCATGATTTACACAAGGAAGTTCACAATTCTCCAAAATTAAGCCAACGAAATGAGAGGGAACATCTACCTGTAAACATAGCATTATAAAACACAAGCAATCAGGAATTCTAGACTACTCATCTGTACAAACATGACTAACAATAACGTTTAACCAGGAGAATAGGGGAAACTCTCCAAGAATAATAGCGTTAGGTTGATTCATTGTACGGGAGCCTGTTACTTCATAGAGGGAAACCAAATTTTATTCGACTCTGGAGACTAAATCATGTATTTAAGCTTAATAAGCTGAAAAGTTAATCACCTTTGGATTACAAAGAGAACGGCGCAAGTTTGAGAAACAGCCATCACAAACAATGGTAAGGGGTGCACAAGCTGATAATTCTTGACTGTCCTTCGTTTTGTAGTGCACGCCTTTAATAACCCTCTTATCTTCAAGTAGGGAAGTAACTGATCCTTGCTCCAGTCGTACACTATTAAATAAAAAATAATTAAGCAAATAAATATATGTATGAATAAGAGAGTATCTGTAGTTCAAGTGTAGGGTGGTAGGTTGATCTATTTTTCAATTGTTAAATATCATTTTCTGAATTATATTGACTAACAATAGTGAGCACTTATAGCATAAATAACTTCAAACGAAAGTAACATGATTAAAATACTCTAGCCAAGTCAGCTCAAATGGTATCAATGAGTAAAATGATACACTTCTCAAAAACTAAATCCTGTGTAGTATAATAGGCTGGTGCAACACCGTAGCAAGTCAATATTTTATAAGACAAACAGGGACTGCAAAGTAAAGGAAAAAACAAATACTTGGGAAGGGAGGCAGCCTTCTCTCTCATCCTCTGAATAAAACGCCCATTGTGAAAGCTTCTGCCAGTAACATCTGAGTGAAACTTTTCCAATGGATAAGAGAGTCGTGTGTGTTTCCCGTCCTTGAAAAGAGCGTAACCAAACACCGGCTGAGCATCAATTTTCTCCACACAATCTGCAGCAATAGAAAATCCATGGTCATTCACCATTTTGCTCTAGCCGGAGTTAAGAGGAGCAAAAATTTTATGTGTATTTCCAGCACTCATGATCAGCTACAATCTAGAAAAACTATCATATGCCAAATGCACATAGTTAAGTTTGCACTTTGCACTACCTTCAAGTCCCAGCTCAATTAATTTGAGATAGCCTCCAGGTTGTAGCAACTCTCCAACAATTCGGTCTGGTTCACTCAAATCTCTTTCAATGACAAGTACACGACGTCCATCCTACATTAGATAATAATTATGACGTCAAAATAACTAATAATGAATCTGTTTTAGAAAAGAGTACTTAAGAAATCCGAAAAATATGTCTCGGCTCTAATTGATCGACGCCACAACACAAAAATTGCTAGAGAAAAAAGGTCACTATATTCATACATTCAGTTTCTTTCCCATATCATTTTTCTTCGTATCGCTCGATTCATTTATGTATCTATTAGTTTCTCTCTTTCTCTTTATTTTTTCTTTCTACCTATCTGTTTCTTCCTCCCGTACATCCCAAAACTTTTTTCCAGAAAAAAAGGGACGTGAGAAAGGCGAGGAGAGAACCAGCTGGACCGCATAACCTAAAGTCCTAAAGTAAAATTCAAGGTCACAGATCCCCCTCCCATGCACAACCAGAAAAGTTAGTGATCTGTGTGTTGGTGTTTGGTTTGATGTTTTAAAATTGATTTTAAATTAATAATTAATTTTTTATTGTTTTTAATATATTTAATTTTACATTAAAAAAAATTAAAATTAATCATATTTAAAATTAATTCTAAACCAAAATGACTATTAGTTCATGCATTCAATCTAAAAATTTGTAATGAATTTTACTTATAATCAATTCTAACAAAAATAAATCATCCAAGCATGAAAAAAAAATATCATTTTAAAATTAATTTTGTAAAATCAATTTGATTCACAATAATTTTATCATGGATAATCCAATCACACAAGTCATCTATCAAAATTAATAAATGTTAAATGAGTTATTTATAGTATTTCCTTTTAAATACTTTAACAACTTTATAATTAGATTTTTGAATAGAATATTTAAATTTATATAAAAATAAAATTTATATGTCGAAAATGAATTTTCTTTCCTCACGGTTTAAATTGGACGCAGAATAAAGTAATAGTAAAAATCAAACGGTTTATTTCTGTCTCTCTGTAAATACCTCTAAATCAAACTGTTTATTCAAGGAAACAACCAACAGCTTTAGATTAGAAGCAAAGACGTGATGCAGCACCACCATCTTAAAATTGAAAACAACACAATTTTCAGAAACATCTATATACCTAACGTCTTATTTATCCTAATTCACACAAATTAGATCTTCAGCTGCTTAGAAGAAAAACAAAAATATTCAAACTCCAGAGTGTTCGACTTTCAAAGTCTTCAGATGCAAGATCCATCACCTGCCAACGGTGTATTGTATATTTTCTTCAACACGCGTAGTTTAACAATAAAATCAGAGGAAAGCGTAGCACTAATCTCAAATCGCCGAAGCAATGAAGAAAAGCAATATTTCTAACATTTTTTCTCTCAAATCTCAACATCAGAACAAAATCAATAAGCACTCCGAGAGCAACGCCCTTTAAGTTTAATCATTAGCATTGTGCTTTCCTCTAATAATCTCTGTTTCTATAATGCTAAAACAACATGCAAGCGAAACTTAATTAATCTTACTCGCAAACAAAACCGTTAATCAAAATGCACATCCGTTACTATTATCAACCAATCGAACGTCCATCAACGAAGAAACGACAACGCCTTTTTCGTCGTGTTTCGGATAAAACGCAACAAAATGAAGGCGTAAACAACGAAGAAACAGAACTCGAGATCGAAACAGTTTAAAAGGAGAGATCAAATTCAAAATACCTTGCCGAGAGTGTAAGCGAGAGCGGAGCCGGCGACACCGGCTCCGACAATAATGACGTCAACGTCGTCGTCGCGGGTCGAGGATCTGCATTCTCCGGCAGCGGTGGTAACGTTCTCCGACGAAGCGCAACGGTTCTTCCGCTCGAAAGCGAAACTACGAAGCGCGATGAGGCTGAGCACGGCGCATATGATCCATCCGAGCACGTAGGGGTCCACCATTGCGAGGAACCTCTCGGCCACGACGACGACGACGGTGCGGTTGTCTCGTTCTCTCTTTGTTTCACTTTCTCGCTCTAGTTTCTCTCTATCTCTCTCTGCCTCGCTGGCCGCAACGAGGATTTGGAGATAATTGTTGCGTTTGCGTTCGTGGGTCTAGAGAAACAAGAAGCTTCAGGAAGGGGCGGCCCTTTTATGCGTAGACGGGGTAGTGGCCATGGCATCATGGCTAGTTTTAGTTCACTAATAAAAGAATATATTAAAAGAAATTTATTTAAGTGTGTTCTCACTTTATGCTTACAGTTCGCCCCGCCCGTGATGCAGCACTGGCCTTTTTTATTTCATATCTTGAATTTACGATTTTTTTTTTTTTCTCATGGTCACATTCATACTGCTACAGTGCTACGTCATTTTAAATTGGATTAAATTATAATTTTGACATTTTTATAATTCTTACTCGATAATTTTGGTTTTTCTATTTTAAAGAAAAAATATACAATTTTAATCCAATTTTTCATTTTATATATATTAATTAAATTGTTTTTTTTATAGTGTCTTACTTAAATATGTTAAGTTGAAGGATTTAGTTTCATTTGGAAATGGGAACTTTCAAAAAGATTGAGTGGTAAATAACGTTGTGTACAAGTAAGGGATGAGAATAATGTTAAATTCTAAAATGACAAGTGGGTTGGGAGAAAGAAGTTAATGTCTAAATTTTGTAGATTATTTTGTAATTCACAACAGAATTGTTACATTATAGATATGGAGAAATTTAATGTAGGAATGGGATTTTAAATGACACAGAGAATGATTTATCTTGGAACTAAACATGGTGAAGGAGCTTATGAGAGTGGTGGGAACAGATTTGAATCACCAGAAAGGGAAGGATAGATTGAAGTGGAAACAAAATATGAAGGATTTTAGTGTAGTTAAAGCATATATGTGGTTAACTAGGGGGAAGGCAGTAATGAAAATGTGTTCTTCAAACATATTTGGAAGGTAAAAATACCTATTTTGACTATTCACTTTGTTTGTAGATTGGCTTGGAATAGATTACCTACAAGATTTAATCTAAACATAAGGAATGCATTTGTCCTGAGTACTCTATACCTTTCAGAGGATGAAACAATGAATTACTTATTTTTTTGGATGTTATGTTGTTGATAGAATTTAGAAATTTTGTTATGGTTGGTTGGATCTCTTTGTGGTCCCTACCTAGTGAATTACAATCTCATTTCTTCCAACATGTCAATTTTGTAAAAGGGAAGTTAGGCTTTCTAGCATGGTGGATTGTCTGGGTAGTAGTTTGGTCCCTTTGGACTACTAGAAATGATATGTTATTCAATAACGGAAGTCTATCATTCAACGAATTATTGGAATTAATGAGGCTCAAATCGTGGATGTGATTAAATGGAAAATTGAAAGGATTCAACTATTCCTTCTTTAAATGGGTCAATACATCAGAACTATGCCTCCAGAACCTGGACGAATAAGAGGTTGACTAAAGGAACGTTTTGATGTAATAGAAGGTAGGAAATTAAGGGATGAAATTGGCTTTAGTCAAAGACTTGGTTATTGGCCACAACTACATGAAGACGAAATGAATAGGGGGGAAGGGCACATGAAACAATTAATCCTACTAGAGACCATCACATGAGAATGAAAATAAAGCATACCTATTTTCGTTTCGACTATGTTGGTGTTGTGTTGTGCCTGCGATGGTGCCTTGTCCCTAGTCCGACGAGGTTGGGGCAAGGCGAGTGGGTCGAGGTGGTTGGTGTTGAAGCTCTAGTGGTGTTCTCCAGCCAATTCTTCAACATGAACCCTGTTGGTACTTGAGCGGAATTGATTTCAGGTCTCCTTTGACATCTTCAATCACAATAAGTTTGGGTTTCATAGGTCAGATTGCTGCATTGGTAATTCATGAAGTTCTCTAAGTTGAAATTGAGGATTTTTTTAGGGATGAGGCTCTGTTGTGCATTTATTTTGAGTAATAATAGGTAATTTTGAGTGCTCTTTATATTGAATTAATTTGTGAAAAATGTAAGCATTAGTAGTAGGAAGAGACCTCTTTGGTGTGGATAAGTTTAGTTATCTCTTTGACTTTATATTTTCTTTTTATTTCGTTTTCTATAATTTGTTTCAAATAAATGGTTTTACTTATTAAAAAAAAAAAAAAACATGTTAGGATTATGATTGATATTGTACATTCGAAAAATGGAAAGCGATACACTTGCATGACCTTTTCTGAGAATGGCTTATGATTTTTATGTAAGCTTTTTCTTAACTTGTTACAATAAAGTTGATGGTAAAACTTATTAAAAATACTTTTTCTTTCACGTATACTTATATTTTTGTTAATATTTGGTCAATTCAATTGATAAATTTTGTAAGTGTAAATTTTATTTAAAATATAAAACACAACAAATTATAGATTGAGTTTTAGCGGAAATGTATCAACACTTTGTAACTTTAATTTGAAATTAATGTACATTCTTAATATATGGAAGAATTCAGCTCATGATGACTTGTGAATAATTTGAATTTTTTTTTTTAAATTCATATAATTTTTTCAAATTTTATAAATATGTGAAGTCCATTCAAATCTTACGTTATAAATTCATTGAAATTGAAATTACAAAATCCTTATCATAAAAGTCTTTAAAAAAAAATCTTAAAAGTTTTGATATTCCTTTTAAAAATTCACAATATTTTTTTACGTCAAAATAGTCTTTTAAAATCCTAATTCAATACACTCCTTTAGTTTTCACACATTTATCACCTCTTTTTTTTTTCATTTTATCATTTCTATTTTTTTAATTTTGTTTTTTTTTTACATTTTAGCATCATGTTAATAACAAAATATTTTGTAAAAATTGAAAAAAAAAAGAAACTATTTTTCAACTTTCGTTGAGTCAACATCATCGGGAAAATAAAATAAAAAATCAAAATTTATGTGAAAAAAATTGTAAAAAAAATAAATTGAGCGACAAAAATTATAAAATGATAAAAGTTGAATAATAAAATATGATTTTATTTTAAGTTAATTTTATTTCTGCTGATAAAAAGACCATAAAAAAGTACATAATAAGAATATGGACACCACCATATAAAAAATAAGGTTTCATGATATATTTATCACCCTTAACTAATTAGTATATACTTTCATTTTCTTTTTTATATTTTTTATTATTAAAATATTCTTTTAAAGAAAAATAATATTAATCCTATATATTCTCTAAACCCTATTATTACATTCTTTATTATAATTCTTTAAATTTTATTACTCTACCTCTATGATTCTTCATCTCATCTTCGTTATTTTTTGAATTCTACTTTCTTTGACTTAACTCCTATTAGAATGTGTGGACGTTATCACATTTTTATGGTGACCGATTCTTCATCTACCATTTAAAAGATACTGAACAATGAACATCTTCTAAAAGTTATTGGGGGATAAAAATTGCCATCAACCTTTTTATTTTGAATAAACTTTAGCTCCCAGCTTTTGTTCAACGCACCTCAACAGGGTTGAACACTTTAATGTTTCAAAAAGAGAAAATTTAGGAAGGACATTTAAGGAAATTTAATACAAGAAAGAAGAAGGGAGGTATATTTTTATTAATAAAGGGAGGTATGTATATCACTTGCCAAAATCAGTGTCAAACTAGAGGTGCTGTGTAAACTGTATTTTGGGCTGGCATTTTGTGGATTAACGACAATTCATTGCTCATTAAGAAATCAGAATTTAGAACAGCTCACCGACACTACTTAATTAACTTAGCTAAACTTCCTTTTATCAGTTTATGAGATGAGATTGCTTTCTGTCTTTTCTCTTTTCGGTTCTTCTCTCCGACAAAAATAAATTAATAAAAAAGGATAAAAATGAAGAAGAATTTGCAGTCTTGCAATAGCGATTCGCTCATCTTCTTTTCATGTCAACACTTGGCAGCGTGTATAAAATTCTATTATATAATTTTTTTGTAGTGAAAATAAAAAGCTGATATTTTTTTAATGCTTTTCAAAATAGAAAAGTACAAATTCAAAGGTAGATACGCATTTGTTTTTCTTAAAAAAACATGATATATTATAAAATAAAATTAACGATACTTGAACAACTTTACACATACATTTTTTTTTGACAATTACACATACATTCTTATACAAAGCATTAATATGTATTTGGTAATTTGGGTCTTGCTCACTAGTGGCATTATTAGGCCTCGTAATATTTGCATAAACAACTTACTTAAACACTTCGGAGTAGTAAATAATTATACATCGGAGTTGCTTTAATAAATGTCCTTAGAATATTAATTAAGAAACTAAAATAAGGAAAAATATATAATATAAATGATGAGAATATGTAAAAAAAAAAAATATAGTATAAAATTGCGTTCGCTATCATTCATCGATACACAACGCAATTTTATATACCAAATAAAAATACAACAACCCATCATGATTCTTAATCCGGTGCAATCGGTGATTGGTTAAAATTCATGTGCTCTGCTTGGATTTCCGTGATTTTCTGTGATCGAATCAGCACAAATCAAACATCCTTGTTACCAATAATACATAAATACGGTAGTGTAATTCACTTTATTTTTCATCCAATATAGTGAAAAATATACGGTGAATTTTACGAGTTGATTTGAAAGACATAAAGATAGAATTGAAAAGAAATATTGAAATTTCTCATAAACTTGTCTGGTTAATTTATTATAAAAAAAAACGAGAGAAATAATATTAGAGCTTCAGACAGATATGTACGGTAAGTATCACAATTGATTTATAAATAGTTAAATTAATATGTAGATACCTGAACTATTTAGACAGTTTTTAATCAGGTTTCTTAACTATTTTTCTTAATTGAATTCCTGAATTTGTATGTCTTTTTAATTTAATTTTTCCACTTTTAATCAGGCAAAAAAATGTCTTTTTTCTTTAAAAGAAAAAAAATGGATACAATCTCAAAAGGAACACGGGCCAAGGCCAAGAATAGATAATCTGACGCTATTTATACCTAAACTCGTAAAGATGACGAGAAAAAACGGAATATGTTTTTGCAAATTTTGAGTTCCATCACCATCGACTTGTATAAATTTGTTAGGTTAGAATTCATTTCATCAAAATTTGCTAGGTTTATTTTGCAGTTGATTTAGCCTTTAAATTATACAGTAGTACAACAAAAATAGCAAATGAGATGTGTGTCCGTCGCGCTCTTCGTGTAGAGCGTGTGCATTACACTGCCCGAAGTTAAGCTTGGAATTAGCGTTACGGTGGGGAATAAGGACCTGGTCAGCTCCACAAATGAAAAATAGGGACGGCTACGGATTTCTTAGCACCCCTTTCACATTCTTCACCACCAACCAAAAAAAAAAAAAAAAACTCTAGATATCTGAAAGCATCATGGGAAAAAATTAAATATGATTTGAACTTTGAAAAACGAACATTAAGTTAAAGCTAAACAATCTTAATTAATTATTAAAAATTACTCCCAAAGACGCTTTTTGGCTTTTTGACGCGTTGGTTTGCGCTTGGCTGTTGTATAGTTCAGCGTCACACTTCTCTGAATCTTTCTCCACCTCTGTTTCCCCGGTTTGAATAATAATACTAACAAGAAATAACCCAATTAAAAAAATTTACCGTAGTAAAAGGCAAAAAATAAAATAAAAGCTTAATTGTAAACTTGTTCTCCTAATTTAAAAAATTGTCACTTTTATTAGTCTTCTAATTTTTAATTGGAAAATTTGATTCTTTAGTTTCAATTATTGATAATTTTAATCACCTTACTTAATTATTAATTAATAATTATGATTAATAGAGTTATTAAATTAAGTATAAATTATTAGTTATTAAAATGATTTTTTTAATGTTAATTTTTTTTAATAATTGATATTTAATGATTTTTTTAATGTTAAAATGATTTTTTTAATTTTTTAATTATTTTTTCATGTGAAAAATAATTTTTAATTAATTTAATAAATTTATTAATAATAAATTATTAATTAATAATTAATAAAAAGATCAAAATTATCAAATTTTAAAATTAAAAGATCAAATTTTACTATTAAAAAGACCAAAATCACTAAATTTTTTAAATAAAAAGAAAAAAACTGAAATTAAGCCAAAATAAAAATAAATTAATCACCACTTCAGAAAATCCTCACGCGCGAGGAAGGGAAAAAGGAAAAGAAAGGAAAACAAGGATCGAAGCTTTCAATTTCATCACCCAGAGATAAACTCCGTAACTTAAAATCCCTACCTACCGCTGTAAAAATATTTATATAAAAAAACTGTATTTCCTGAAAGAGATTGCAAGGTTCCAGTTGTGTGGTTGTTGTGAATGTTTATTGAAAATTAATAGGAGTTGTTGGTTTAATGAGGTAAAATAAGGTAAGTGTCGGAAAATTTGCGTGTCACGTCGCGATTTTGTTCCACTTTTATCAATTGTCTCCCGAAGCATTACTTGTGCTATAGTCTTAATCCACGATGATTGCTCTCTTCCTATATTTAAAATGGATAGGATCGTGACGGAGAGAAAATCTGAGTCACGGTAAAAAAGAAACACCTTTGCGAAGGTTGGAGACTTTGACGGGCGAAGGTGCTTTCTGGGTAATGTAATGTAATATTCTTGTTCTTGTTGAATTCGCATTCCATTCTACATTTCTTTTTAATTAAAATAAAAATTCCCGAAACCAAACACAAAGACGTGTGGAGCTGTAACCTTTCCTAATCCCACTTTTTTATTTTCTTCTTTTAAAAATTTCATTTTCATTTTCCAACAACGCCTGGATGGCTCCCTCCGTTCTTGTTGTTATTTCTACTATTTAGGTTTTTTAAAACACCGTTTGTTGCTATTGTAGTTGAGAGGGGCCTGCTTCGTAGTACCACTCATCCAAACAAGTCACAGTGTTCTTCTCCCTCTTTCTCTCTCTCTCTGAAAAACATTCCCCGTATAAGCTCTCTACGAATGTCACAATATCTTAGCGACGCCTCGCTCTGCTTTCTTCCTCCACGCGTCTGTCACAGTTATCATTCCTCGCTCTCATTTCGGTTCCTGACAATGAGATCAAACTCCTAGTAGTGTGTTCTGCTACTACTCTTTTTCTCATTATCAAAAAAGAAAAAAAAATAAAGAAAAAGAAAAACAGAGAGGGGCATTATTATAAATTAAATATATATTTTTGTTGTGTGTGGGTGAGATCAGAGGCGAGAATGGCACCACCGTTGTTCAATTGGGGTGTGAAGGACATTCACAGGGGAACCCCAGTGGTGGTTAAGATGGAGAATCCAAATTGGTCGATGGTGGAACTCGAGGGTCCCGAAGAAGAAGACTTAATGATAACAAATTCTCCTTCTTCGGCCGTTTCAAGAGACAAAGGAAGAGGAAAAAACGCGAAGCAGCTCACGTGGGTTCTTCTCCTCAAAGCACACCGCGCCGCGGGCTGCTTGACCTCCCTTGCGCCGGCATTGTGGAGCCTTGTCGCCGCCGTGAAGCGT
Source organism: Amphicarpaea edgeworthii (assembly GCA_014843725.1). NCBI lineage: Eukaryota > Viridiplantae > Streptophyta > Magnoliopsida > Fabales > Fabaceae > Amphicarpaea > Amphicarpaea edgeworthii. Next base: position 20,853,107 of record CM026322.1, on the reverse strand, counting down.
CGTGTCGCTGCCGGAAAAACCGACGCCGACACCGACACCGACGGCGGCAGAGAGGAGGAGAACCCCGCCGTGAAGACGCGCTTCTATTCCTGCATTAAGCTCTTCCTCTGGCTCTCCGTGTTTCTATTGTGTTTTGAAATAGCTGCTTACCTCAAAGGGTGGCATTTCGCCGCGGCCAGTTTTCAGTTCGAACGTTTTCTGTGGTTACCGTCGTTTGGAGTCAAGGGTTTCTTCGATTGGCTCTACACGCTGTGGGTTTTCGTACGTGTGGAGTATCTCGCTCCTCCTCTGCAGTTCTTGACCAATGCGTGTATCGTGCTTTTCCTTATTCAGAGTGTGGATAGGCTTGTCCTCTGTCTGGGGTGTTTCTGGATCCGGTTTAAGAAGATCAAGCCTGTCCCCAAAGGTGGGGCTGCGGTAGATCTTGAATCTGGAGAAAAGGGTTTCTCTTTTTCCCCAATGGTGCTCGTGCAGATCCCCATGTGCAACGAGAAAGAGGTAACGCAACGTTCGATTGGGAAATTGTGGCAACTGAATTCTCGTATTTTTGTCGGTTGGTTGAGCTAATTAGTGTTGTTGTGTGTGTTTTTTTAGGTTTATCAGCAATCGATTGCGGCGGTGTGTAATTTGGATTGGCCGAAGGGGAAGTTGTTGATTCAGGTTTTGGATGATTCGGATGACCCAACGACGCAGTCGTTGATACAGGAGGAAGTACAAAAGTGGCAACAAGAGGGTGCCAATATTTTGTACAGGCATCGTGTGATTAGAGATGGGTACAAGGCTGGGAATTTGAAATCCGCCATGAATTGTAGCTACGTGAAAGACTACGAGTTTGTTGCAATTTTTGATGCAGATTTTCAGCCTACCCCGGATTTTCTCAAGAAAACCGTGCCTCATTTTAAGGTATGTAATTAATGATTCATTCAATGTTCGTTTGTGTGAGTTTGTAAGTTACAGTATGAGTTATAATAACTCGCTAGAAAACTAATGTTTGCTTTTTATTTGATTGTCCTGTTGTTGTTTTTTATTTTTTTTGAACGGAGATTGTCCTGTTGTCAGGAGAGCAATGAAATGGTAAATGTGTTTGTTTGTTTGACTTGTTTTTGTGATTGGTGATGATGCAGGATTATGATGAGTTGGGGCTTGTTCAAGCGAGATGGTCATTTGTGAACAGGGATGAGAACCTGCTAACGAGGCTGCAGAACATTAACCTGTCTTTTCATTTTGAAGTGGAGCAGCAAGTGAATGGGATTTTCATTAACTTTTTTGGGTTCAATGGAACTGCGGGAGTGTGGAGGATCAAGGCTTTGGAAGATGCTGGTGGCTGGTTGGAGAGGACTACCGTTGAGGACATGGACATTGCCGTTCGAGCTCATCTTCATGGCTGGAAATTCGTTTTCCTCAATGATGTTGAGGTTTGTCAATTGCCATTCACATTGGTTTCATATCAGTTATGTTGGTTAAGTTGGTTAAATAGTTTATCCTTGCTAATAATTCATTCTCAAGACTGATTTCAAGTTTTTTTTGTTTATGTTTATGTTTGTAGTGCCAATGTGAGCTACCGGAATCTTACGAAGCTTATAGGAAACAGCAGCATAGATGGCATTCTGGGCCAATGCAATTGTTCCGCCTTTGTTTGCCTGATGTCATTAGGGCCAAGGTATGTATAATTCTCAATCAAGACCTTTTTTTTGTGTTGTTGCGGTTCTTATGTAGTGTTGGTGTGAATAATGTTTTTGCAGATAAGTGTGTGGAAGAAATTCAACCTGATATTTCTCTTCTTCCTTCTTAGAAAGCTGATATTGCCATTCTATTCATTCACATTGTTTTGTATAATCCTGCCTATGACAATGTTTGTGCCAGAGGCGGAGCTTCCGGCATGGGTTGTGTGTTACATCCCAGCTGCAATGTCTTTTCTAAACATTCTTCCAGCTCCAAAGGCCTTCCCCTTTATAGTGCCTTATCTACTATTTGAGAACACAATGTCAGTTACCAAATTCAACGCCATGATCTCAGGCTTATTCCAGCTTGGTAGCGCATACGAGTGGGTGGTGACTAAGAAATCGGGCCGTTCCTCGGAGGGCGATTTGGTTGCATTGATTGAGAAAGGACCAAAGCATCAAAGAGGGTCCTCAGCACCTGACCTGGAGGAACTTCGAAAGCAGGAGAAGGCATCCTCTAAGAAGAAGAAAAAACATAACAGAATATATATGAAGGAGCTTGCTTTGGCTTTTCTTCTTCTAACAGCCGCAGCAAGGAGTCTCCTCTCTGCTCAAGGGATCCACTTCTACTTTTTGTTATTCCAGGGAATGTCATTCCTCTTGGTTGGTCTAGACTTGATTGGTGAACAGGTGGAATGAGATAAATAAAAATTTACGACAGGACTATGTACTTTTGCATGCACGGAAAAGCAAAAAGGTTGGGAAGCCAGGCCTTGTGAAATGAAATTACTGAAGACATTTTTATTTGGGGCAAATGGAGAGTGTAGACAGAGAGGACCCATAGTGCTGCTTTTTCTTGCTCATGCTCCTCCCCCCTCCAGGCTCGTAAATCAAATCCACCCAATACGATGCTTTAATTGTGTTATTATGGACCGAAAATTGGGAAATGGGTGCAATTGAGGCCAATTCTAATGTGTAAGTTTAGCCTTGCTTTCTTGTTAATTTGATTCTTTTTTTTTTTGTAATTTTATGTGGATTCAATTCTTTTGTAAGAAAATTGGTGGTGCAAACTTCAAACCTTAAACACCCCGCACCCATTGGGATTTATTTTTTTCTTTTATATTTCTTTTATAGCGATAGTCAGAGGAGCAACATTATTCTCCTTGTCATGCTTCCAGCTACTTCCTCCACCGCTTGGTATTCATAGTACTGTAGTACTTAAAATTCATAGTATTTTGTCAACTTTCATGATGGTAGTAGAGAAGAGAAGTGGGTTTTGATTTCTGGGGCCCTTGGAATGTGATACCCTTTTAAATTTAATTCAAGGTGGTCCTCTGCTTATACTAGTTTGTTATTCTCACCGCTTTTAAACGTTGAGCTGGAAATTACTACAAGTGCACAACAAAGCTTTGATGAAGAGTCTGTCTTATCCAAAAGAAGATTGAAATTCAAGATTCCAAGTTTTATTTGAACTGTGCCGCTACAAAATCACATATACTGCTCGAAAAATGTAATGTAATAATCCGAAATGAAACCGACTGACCTACGTAGAAAAAATAAGTAGGTTGGTTTTTAACAGTGCCACGTGGATGCAGGGTTCAGTTCATTAAAATGGTTAGTTAAGTTACTTTGTTCTTCAATCTTCAATGCGGTTGCTATTGGTTGGGTTGGAGCTCGGAGAATTTGGCTCACAAAAGAATTGCGTTCTGTCGTTTGTGGTAGCGAGACAACTGTTAAGTTGTGTCTTGTGTGAACTCTCAAATTCAACCCAGCTTTCTTCCACTAAACATTAATCACCCATACTTTGTTTCTTTTAGGGTACAATTCAGATACCAATGCAATGGTTACTTCGTAGTATATGTTTGTTTTTTTTCGTAGTATATGTTTGGTTTTGTTAGTCCCTCTATTTACTTCTTCATGTCTTTTCTATTCAGAAAATTTGAATACTAGTTGCTTAATACGACAAATAAAGAAAAAAAATGTCAGTGCTGTGACGTGGCAATTTGGTTCACCCTCCAGCTGGATGTTTGCTTTTCTTGTTTTTAGTTATTTTTTAACAGAAAAAATGTCTGTACGCATGTTTTAATGAGTTTCATTACTGATCTTTTTATATATTCACGTGTATCTTTAATTAATATGACATTATTATTATTATTTTTTAATTTTTTTTATTATTTTAAAATGAAAAAAAATGTTTTTAGTTTTTCTTATTATCACATGTCACTTAATAACATTAAATTTTTTTTCTAAAAATATTTTTAAAAAAATTAAAATATTTTTTTAGTATTATATGTAATTTGATTAACGAGACACATGACATTTATCATAAACAAATAATTTATTGACAGAATTAATCAACGAAAAAATTAAAAACAAAACAAAAAAATATTTTAGAGACCAAAATCAATCAAATGAAACTTTAAAAATTAAAATAAAAATATTAAATTTTTAAGATTAAAAACGTATTTTGTCTTATTTTAAATGAAATAGTATTGGCCCTTCAGCTCCTTTACTTTGTTGTCATTCATTCCATGCTTGTTGGAACAATTTCAATTTTTCTGAAGCCAATCTATAAGGCTTTTGGGCATGTTTGTTTAAGTGTTATTTTTTTTGGGTGGTAACATATGTTTGGAAAGTAAACTCAGTTTAGTGACATGTTTGGTTACCTCAAAAAGTGGTTGTCTCTTCAAAAGTTCGTTTGCAAATGAAAATTTTGGTAAGGAATTCCGTTTATAACTTATAAATCTGTAAACTTTAATCTAAACATGTACTTTACTAACGTTTGGAATGGAATTTGAAAGCATGTAATTTTGCGCGTAGCGTAACGTTGGAATGGAATTTGAAATCATGTAATGTTGCGCGCAACGTTGGAATGGAATTTGAAAGCATTTGATATTGAGGGAAATAGTAGAATTTGATGGAAGAGGAAAACGGGTTTTGTGGCGTTGTGGGGCTATATCAAGTTGGGAGCTTGTGGCGCGTTTGGAGGCCCCACTACAATCGTACTTAATTTACAGCATCTCGCCAGCTCAATATCCAAACTTTTCCTTCGACCCAAAGAAAAAAATAATCCAAACTTTTCCTTAATATATGTAATATATCGTATTATTATTTTACAAGCTAAATAAATTCAGGAATTACTTGTACTTGCATTGAAATAACAAGCGCGAACAGTTACAGAACAAGGATTAGTTGTGCTTTTGTTTACTTTTGCTTTTGCTTTTGTTTCTTAAAACAAGGACTGAAAATTGGACGCTTTTGTCATCCATTAATCGATGTCGTTGGTGTTTGATGCCATTCCACTATTCAGCCTTTTGTTTTACAAATTTAAATTACTATACTTTAGTGTATGTGTTACCTAATCATTAGTCATCATATAACTAAAAATTGTTAACTTTTGTACTAATTACTCGAAAAGTCATATCTAAAATGATTTGGAACAAAATTAAATTCTTTATTTGAGCGCTTTCATGGCTTCAGGTGCTTGTTATTGTCGCTCCCATTTTGCAAAATAACCCAAAAGCAACTACTTTTTCTTCTTATAAATCTCTGTACCTATCAAAATGGTCTTGCCTAGATCATTAATATCACATTCAATAATGGGGGTAGATGGGTCATTATAGTAGTATATGTTAGTGATGCCTCCCCCTAATTAATTGAATGAATGAGCAAGAAGATGAAAAGAGCACCCACCCAATTAATGAGTAATAGAAGCAGCTTGTTTCACAATTTACATGCAATTTATGGTTTATGAAGAAGTGTCATTTGTGATACAGTCAATGGGATTTATTCTTTCCCATTTATCAACTTGTACCATTTCACCATACACCCTACACTGCGTGAACTCGTGAATCATTTCAGACGTCACGTAGAGAGTACAGTACCATTTCAATAGGTTTCCACCTTACTGATAAAATTAAAGCAGATAGTGTACTTTGGCTAGCTTTTTTTTGTGAAGGAAATATTTTTTTAAAAAAAACTAAAAGTAAAATAAAGTATTTACTCGTCAATCTATAACCCGTTTTAAATTTATATAGAGTATTATATAAGAACAAAATTTAAATTATATTAAACTTAATTAAAATGTGTGTTCAAATTAAATTAAGAAAGATAATTTAATGAAGATATTTAATGGCATTTGGTAAGAAGTTAATAACTGTTATTCTACTAAAGAGTTTCTCAAAGTATACAAATCTTTATTTTTCAATAATATGTAAGAATTTCTTCATTTAAAAAAAATAAAAAATTTAATAAATAAAATAAAATGAGACTTATTAAACTTAAAAATACGATTTCAAAGCGAACACACAAATATAAAGTTAAAAATTCAAAATGTATTCTACCATTAAAATAAATTAAGAGGTGAGTTTTTATAATTTAAGTGACATTGTGAAAAAAAAATAATTTTAATAACCTAAAATAGTTTCTACCTAAAGATGTTTAAATAATTTAAATTGAACTTTGTGGATGATAATAATTTTTTTTTATGAGTGAGATTGTTTTTCATGATTGTAGATTTGTAGTGGAGAATACCTATGTAATAAAAAAATAACATTGTATGTCATATTGTCATGTTAACAGAAATTGATTCTATGACTTCTTATTGAAAATACACGTGGAAAACACAACACACTAAGCATGATTTTTCATACACTCGCCAAACCATTTCAAGAAAAGTCATAGAAGCCGTGCGGGTAAATATAAATGGTCAATCAATGATTTAAATCTAATCCCATGCCTCAGAAGCCGTTGCCATAATTTTTCTTGTTGGTATATATTTCATTTATAATAAGCATGTGGCTTTTGCACCCCAACTGAGCCATTTGCGAAATAAATGTTTGCAGAAATTAGTTGTCATTGAAATAGAGTAGGAGATAGCTGGTAGTACATATTAACAGACTCTACTATTTCTTTTCCTCTTTGTTAATTAAACTGTGATTGAAAAATTAGTGAGACAATAGACATAATGTAAAACACACTTTTTAAATTAAATAACAAAAAAAAAGAAGATATTTTTAATGTAGAAATTTGGCATGTAAGTATCCAAGAATAGTCAATAATATGATATACGATATTTACCGGTAAAAGAAAAAGTGAAAAGGAATAAGAAAGAGACAGGTAGTGATTTGAATCTTTCGATTGATATTTTTAACAAAAATTAATAAATTATTTTTTTTTAATAAAAAAATAAAAATAATAATATGATATATCATTCCTAGAGCACTGATGCGAAACAATATCCCATAGATTTTGCAACATTTACTCATCTATCCGGTTTACTCTTTGCATAAATTAAAGTACCTCACATTGTTAGGTAGAGAATTACCCTCATTTTCCAATGGGGAACACTAGTTGACAAGTAACAACATTCATCTTCTGCTAAAAAATTCGAAGAACTAATTAACAGTTAGGTATTAACATCCTATACCACTAACTAACTACTTTCAAAGAAACAAAGGCTCTACAACTCTGTTTTCAACCATCCTGCACAACATGCCAATGAATTATTAAAAAAAGAAAACACAGAAATTGGAATTGATTATTGAAAAAACCAAATCACAAAGAAGTTTCTGGAATTACCACTGGTTTCCAAATTGTCAAGTGCTGTACTGAAATTGTAACTTTTTCCATAAAAGCTTTGGTTCAAAGCAGACTGCAAATACATGTATGATTATAATTATTATTTTCAAATCCTCACAAACAAGAGATTTTCACTCTTTACTATTTAGTTTTTACCTGTGGCATTGGAGGGAATTGTGTTGATGGGCTAGGCATGCGTCCCTGGGCACCATATCCACCCATAGGTCCAATGCGTGACTGGATAATGTTATTAGAGAAACAATTAAACAAATAAAGCTAAATTAATATTTTGTATTAAAATTTTGGTGAATAAAAAGATTAATCTTCTCAAGATCTTCACTTACATCTTTGGAGCGGATCTGCTCTACATTAAAATTCAATTCTGGGTTTACAGTTGCAAGTTTCATGGACAGAAACTGCAAAATATAACTTACGTAAGTTGAGCATTCGAGTAATCACGACATTGGAGATGACTCTTTAAAAAGGTGTTATCCATAATTCCGTATCATTAAATTTAGGAGAAATTACATTTTATGCTCATGTGGTTCGCCGAAATATTATTTTCTCACCATGTATGTTATAGCATCTAATAATTAGGCCTGCATATATTTATCAATTTCAAAGAATGAGATATTTGAACCTGAAAAATACATGTTGGATTGTATGCTAATGAGAAAACTTTAGGATGAAATATATATTTTAGGCAAAATTGAAAATTTTATATAAAATTATGTACATCAGCAAGTTAGAGGCGCAATCCAGTATTTTTTATGGCATTATCAAAAGCTAAATTAGTTACTTTATTACCAGACTGCTTCACAAAAGTTGACTTAAACCCAAGATGGGATGGGTGAGGTTAAATGATCCATTTATATGTTATATTGCAGAATGATTATTATTATTATTATTTTTTAAAATTTTCTGGGAATGAAGCATGTGCATAGAGGAAACTAGATCAACATTCAAGTCTGAACAAAACATAGAATGTCTACTATGATCCCAAACAATTAATGCATAGAGTATGTTTGCATATAAGTTAGAAGTATTTTTGAAATTTTTTTTATTAAAAATATAAAATATTTTTTAGTAGAAAAATTATCAAAAACACTCCTACCTTGTATCTAAACAGACTAGTAATAGCATATATACCTCAACCTGTTGTTGCAGTGATTGCACATAATTTATAATCTCATCCAGCATTACCGCTTTACCCGTTATCTGAAAGCCAATACATAACAGCATAAAATTAGTACACCAGAAATCAACATTACATTATTAGAAATCATGGCAAACACAGTCTTCTGAAATAACCTTGTCGCATCCTGGAACAAGTTCTTGAAGCAACCTCATTCGCTCACTAATCTTTTCTCTCCTTACCTGCAAACAGAAAGTGTTATAAACTTATAACTCCTAATTTATCAATAAAAAATGGGTTTCTCGTAATAAAATATTATGTGCTAATTAAGATGATGGTACCCTTTCTGCAAGGCTGTGACTGTTTGTAGCTTGGCCTCTTCTGGCTCTCACATGAATGAAATTTTCTTTGAGAGCTTCTCCACTTTCGGAGTCAATATCTTTCTTGTGCTTCAGCAATTGCTTTCCACTCAAGTTAGCAGCAGTATTATTTTGTGTAACTTTTTGTTTCTTTTCACATTGTTGTTTCACAGAAGAATCTTTAAGTGTTTCCCCCTCAGCATTCTAAACATTGTTGTTTTCAAAAACCATTTCATTCATTAGCTTCCTAAACTAACCAAAACAAGTCAATGAAATACTCTACATCATAACCGAGTCAGATATAAATAAATATAACACACTGGACCTACCTTATTTGAACTGAAAGTAAAATTATAGTAAAGTCCTCGCTTTCTTTTATGTTCACCAGGTGCAGCTGCTCCTTCTTCAGAAGTTGAACCTTCATGCTGAGATTGCTCATTTTTTATTCCAGACTCATTACTCGGATTATGATTTGGCAGCAGATAGTTATCTATATCATAAAAACCAGTTTGGCCAAAGGAGGGAACCTTAAATAATGGCATGTGCTCAAAATTTGAGTCAGATATATATTGAACAAAGTGAGAGTCGTCACAGTTCATTCCCTGGTTTTCAAGAACAAAAGGGTAAGCTGAATTGGCAAACTCACTCTGAGTCTGACTCAATGGAACAAATGGTTCCCAAGCAGAAGAAACAAGAAAAGGATTAGCCATAGACACAGTAGAACTAACTGTCATTTCAAGACCACCCATTTCTTGAATCCAGTATTGCCCCTAAACGCCTAGAACTAAGAATATAACGTATAAATAATTAATCACGGTTCAAAGGTGGTACATGTAGTGAAGATTATACTTGAGTTGAAATAAACATAAGGTGCATGATTAAAGGCAGAGAGAATTTTGACTACGTAGGCTGGAGAGATATCTTGCAGGAATCAACAAGGAACAAATAGCATTGGCAGCTTTATAGGACTGAGAGGAAGATAAAGTAAAAGAAGACCCTCATTGGGGCATTGACAAAAAGCAAAAGGAATATAATCTTACTTACTTATTCTTCCTTCAAAGTTCAAAGATCGTAGGATCGGGTCTATTGCTATTTATGTGCAGGAAAAAGGCTTCCCCTCAGGCAGAAAGTGAACCTTCCAGAGCATAAAGTGGAAATAGCAAGCAATGTGATAGACTGATAGCTAAGCCTTATGACCTAACCAGACTGCAAATAAAGAAGATTCCCTTTTCTTCTTTGTTCACAAAACATCCGGGTATTTGTTTGATAAATTTTTACATGATTAATTTCATATTAAATAAGATTTAAAAATTGAATTTGGTTTAAACAATTTAAAGTGATAAAATATTTTATGGTAAATTTTACTCCTAAGGTGATTCTAAGATAAAAATATAAATTATATCTCTTCAAAATTTCCATTCCTCCATCGGATTCAAACAACAATTGGGGCAGGATCCATTGAATGACTTAGAAGTCTAGGTTTGAAGCTTGAAAGTTGAAACGAAGTGAATATACAATAAGTATTGTGAGTTAGTTTTGATTTAAGAGATGGACATGACAAGAGAAGAAGTCTTGGTGTGAGTTCTGAGAAAGAGAAACGACCAAAGCAAAGGCATCAAATTCCAGTGAATGAGGACTTGTGAAAGGGGCAGGAGAGTGCACAGTACGTACCCTTTTCCAGGTATCTGACCGTGTCATAACTCATAAGGCGCATCAAATGCTTAGTTAATTTGGGGATGAAAAACCACTTTTACCAACTGGGTAGTGGCATAAACATCGAGGGTAGCACAAAAATCCACTCTTTTGTAGATTACAAACAAACTACACAAGGAAAGAAAAAAGGCACGGAGGTTAGAGCTTAGAAGTGGCATGCACAGATGTACTACTATCATTTTATAAGACAGATAACTTCTAACTGCTACTATACGTAAATTAATTAATTCAATAGCTTATGCCAATCTCTTTTTTTTCAACTTCATAGCTCAAATAAAAAACTTCTACAATTAAGAAGGGAATTTACTTATGTGTACGAATATTGTATATTGTTTGATCAGGCATAATTTCCGTTCATTATCAAATCCATTTTATCTTTTAATTTGAAAATAAGCCAATATTGCACTTGGTTGTTCTGGAATCAACAGCATATATATTCTCCCAATAGCTTATCATTCCAGAGGCTCCACAAAATGCACTCGTACGTTGATGCTGTATTCCATAGGCTGATTTAACCGGTTAGACTCCGTCCTTACTCTAGTATCAGCTTCATGAAGCTGTCACAAAGAAATACTCAAAATAGCTTCAGCATCTCATCATTCCTATGCTTTAAAGAGTACTACTATTTGAATATGCATCAGAGACCCCTTTCAAAAGCCAATTGTTTTCATGCTATAAAAAATTATTTTTGCATTACTATTCATCGTGAAAAAGATAAGGGTGAGTGGAAGAAGAAACTAACTTGTGGATGGTATGTACAGTTAAAAGGGTGAAAATAAGCGAATTTGTTTTTAAATGTAACTTTTAAAGGATAAAATAGTTTAAATAAAAATGGAAACCCAAAAAACAGTTAATAAAAGTGGTACATATATAATTTTTGGTCATAAAAATGGTCAATTATGCTAAAGAAGGAGGCAAGGAGCATGCCATCTATTTGGGCCACGAAGACCTTCATTACCAGGTTTTCAGGCGTCTTGTTATTTTTATTTTCTGGGCTATACATTAAGTTGCAAATGGACTAACAAACACCAGATATTTAGGCCCACCAAGAGTTTGATAAAAATAAGACCATTGTTTTACTAATATTTCCAAGCCTGCATGCAAGGGCGTGCTTCACATGTACGACGGATAACTCATAAGGTGAAGGGTTAACATGTTGTATTTTGTCATTATCTATAATCGTAGGACTTGGAGTTTTTCCGACATTTTTATTTATAATAATTAGAACAACAAGTCATATCGAATTATCAATAATATTTTTTTATTGATTAATAGTATTAAATTTTTGCACTAACAATAAATATTAATTAATTCAATTATTTCTCTTTCTGTACAACTGATGACGGCTCCAAATGGGAGACTTCTTTTTATAGAAATATTTTTATTTATGAATAAATCATACAAAGAAGATTGTAATTAACTCTTAATATAAAATAATTTTATATTAACAATGTATAAGTCTTTTCTTTTTATTTATATGTTGTTGTTTATAGTTGCGTTTTGCATATAAATAAATACAGACACGTTTAATGAAATCTTCTTCATTATGGACGCCCAAAAATTAACGCATTTTTTGAAACACAAACTCATGAACTAGCAACGAGTCAACGACAGGAAACTCAGAGTACTGAGAGAAGAAAACATCTATTTCAAAGACGCACTTATTTGTTTAGAATAGCAACAAAAAGGAGTGCAGAAAGAAAAATAACGTCTGGGTGTTTCATCTCAGGTCAGAACAGGCAAAAAAACAATTCCGATGGGTATCAAATTAATAAAATTTACACACACTGCCACAAGTAACTTGTTTTTTATTATAATTATATTTTATTATAACATTTAGAATGGAATATTACCTATCATAATTGTATTATTTTCTTTCCTGTTTTTTTATTCTTATTTTTCTCTCGAAAAACAAATAACATCTTTTTTTTATATTATATTTTTCTTTTTCTTTCCATGTCGAGAAAAAAGGTTAAATTGTAAAAGGATAGTGGTACTACCATACCATGCCGAAACAAAAACAAGAACGAGATCAGATCACGAGGCAATTCTGTCAGGGGCACAAGATTCTTACTTAGATACGTGACGCTGACACCTATCTATTCTTTCCCGCGCTCTCTTTTTCTTTTTCTTTTTTCTCTCTCTCTCTTTAATTATTACTAGTATATACTTACTGACGATTAAATTATTAAGTATTTATCGTAAAACAAATTAAAAAAATTTACTGTTGCCAGTGGAGCTGTTTTAAAAATAAAATACACGACCCACATTTTCTTCGGACTGTAACTTTTTGGGCCCAGTTGGGCCAAACTCCATTGAATCAAATTAGTGTTACTTAAAAAAAAACATAGTACCGCACATATGTGCATGGTGTTAATTAATAAATAATAATATATTTTTTAAACGAGCATAAGGATGTTTTGTCTTACTAAGGAATTGTTATTGTTATTCCCTAGCTATATATTTCACAGTTTTTATTCATTGGATTTTCCATTTTTGTTTGCATACTTCTTATGTTCTCATGTGGTAGTAGTATATGTATTATTAAATATCATAGAAATGCATAGATCCAATATTTCTTGTATTGGACATGGACAATACAACAAGGTACAAGAAAAACATTATGAAAAGAAACACACGCTGCACGAAATTTTTGACTAATAGGAGGGTGTTCACATAGTATAGAGAATACGCAACTCCATTTTCCACTGCCATTTCCGGAGAGCCACCTAAGAAAGAAACATGAGAAGGACGCACGGAACCAAAACCAAATTGTGACTCGATTTCGAAGGAAGAGCCTCTAAATCTAATAGTATATAGTAGTAGTATTATAGGCCTCCCTGGATGAAACATGGCTCTTCCATAGGGGACACATACTATTCTCTCCTTCTCAGTAACAGCACAAAACATTCACATTAACGTTATATTTCGGTCCCCATTATACGGTCCTAATATTATTGAAGAATACGACATCTAATTTTGGAGTTTCAATCAAGTTGTAATATAAGATAAGGCCACAGCATGTTTCCGGGACCATCTCTGTTACATTGCATGCAACCTGTTTTTGTATCTGTTTTTCTATTTTTTTCTGCGGGGACCTTTCGACTAAACATTAAAGCTTTTAAATACACACGTACGTACAGTAACCAAGCATAACTTAAAAATTAAGAAAAAAGATAGAAAGAGAGGTCTTTGTGTGAAATACAAGAATGAACATTGTGCACCCATGTTCGAAGGATGTCACAGAGCAACTACCACCCTTCAATCAAGCAAAATTTCTTGACAATGGGATAAAATTACAAAATGATATGAAATCTCTTAGCCTCGAAGGGAAGCTCATTGGCCGTTGGTGTTGACCTATGCCTTCACACCTTGTCTCAAATGAAACAAGCTACGTGCTAATTAACTAGCTTCATCTTTCTATATTCCATGTGCCTTATTATTCAACTTTTTAATTATATTCATTTTGAATTCACACCTACCACATTAATTCACCTTTCTTTAATTTCATTTCCTATCGTCAAGTCCTTTCAATGTCTTCAATGCAACAATGTATGTACGTACGTAATCCTGAAATTTTCTTCACTAAGTTTTCAAAAATTCTGATAAACTGGCACCATAATCCAGCTCATGAGCAAGAGCTTTTCCAAAGCTGTCCTTTTGTGAACCTTATTTTTTGTTCGTGTTTGTTTTCTTTGCTTAAGCTGTCCACAATAATAAGATTTGTAATCATATTTGTTGACTAATCTCCATGGATAGAAAGAAAAACAATAAAACTGAAGTGGATCTTACTTTTTCTCCCTGTTGAGAGTGACGTACAACTTTTACTTTCCATTCTTTTACAAGAGACTTGCTAGCTTTTTGACCATCAATATTCCTATTCTTGTTTTTAGCCTTTTGCTTTTCATGCAATCTGCTTCTTGCTGTGTTTCACTTTTAGACATTCCCGCTTTTCCTTTGTCACAACAAATATTTCTTTTCTATTCCGCATACATTAATTTGGATCCAGAAAATATTAGGTAAAATTAACTATCATTCGGGGTTTGCACCGATTTTTTGAACAACCAAGATGTGTAATTAATGTTAGATTCAACCAAAACATTTGAAGATTTTTTTATAAAACTTCCTGGAGAAGTTTCCCAACAAAAAAACACCGTTGACTTAGTGAAAATTTCACTTCGTTAAAATAGTTCATTAATGGGAAATGTTACAAAATACTCTTCTTCCGCTATTTGTTAGAAAAAAAAGTAATTTGGAACTTAATTAAGTTTAAGTTGGAAGAATTTTATTCTATATATGTGATCTTGGTTTTACTTAAAAGTAAATTTTAAAATGATTTATGTTTAAAAACTTTTATCTTAAAACATGGTATAAATAACTGTATAAGTATATTGCACTATACATTTGGTTTAATCGAGGGAATGGGTGCGGAGATATTTTAATAAAGGGCAAGAGGAGGAAAGATTGTTTGGTCTATTTCAGGAAAACAAAAATCTCAGTTGATTTCTTTAGTTCCTAAGAAAATAAAAATATGGATAACATACTATTATAATACATCACCGTTAATAATGCAGAAGAGATTAAAAACTAAACTAAAATCTAGAGATTTAATCAACATAATCTAAACTAAAGAAACTAAGTATTAACATTGACTTGATAAAAAAAAAATCTAAAAAAAAGAAGAATATATATATATTTAAAATAGTAGTAAGAATCACTGTTTTTTCTTCCTTAACATCCGGTATCACCAAACACGTGCCTTTAATTGTAAGGATTGGATCTCGTTAATGGATGCATCGCATAAGTATGCATTTTATCGACAGAAAAAAATTACTACTACTACTTAAGGACGCTGGCTGATGGAGCAGTAGGCGTTGCTTTATTATTTTTGAGTTTTATTTAACTATTGCTGTGTCCAGAGGTATGAGTAAACAGTATTTGTGTACCTAACCCTCTATTTGATGTGGCTCCACCACTTTGTAACCGAATAATTGAGAGAAAACTATTTCAAACAAAAATACTATTAGTAAGTGTATTGCGATAACTAATTAAAATTATTCTTTCTAATGGAAAATTATAATTATATATAATTCTATTAATAATTTTAGCGTAATTTTTAATTTATAGTAATTCTTTTATTAAAAAAATGATAATACTCATTAACAGAAACTGTAACAAAGAAGATAGCTAGCTAGATTCCTTAAGGTGATCAGTGATCACCCACTCATTCACCCAGCCCGTACTTTGGATCAATAGCTAGAACCTGTCTTTTTCTCTTGTTAAATTAAAGACGGTGTTATAAAATAATGATAATAATTTGGATTATAAACGTATTATTAAACATCATGCAAAGAAACAGCTATTCCCCAACTTCTGAATGGAACTACTTCCAGCTTTCCCGGCACTGATTCCTCGTTGTCGTCCCAAGTTATTATTTATGGTCAAGAATCAAGAATAGTAGTAGTGCAATCAAGCACAAATACTTACACACGAGGGAGAAACACACACGTGGGAAAGCATGCACTCGATAACAGGATGGACTCAAACTTGTGTTAAGTTAAGGCACCAAAGCATCCACATCAAGACATGCAATCACTTTTAGACCCCAATATCTATCTATCTTTGGATTTCGGCAATTGGAATGAGAAAAAGCTCTAGAATTTTATTAACCACGTAGCCACCTTTTTTTTTTTTTTTTTCTTTTTTAATAAAAGAAATGAGTTAGTGGTGTACCCAGGTAATTATGACAATTTAGCCAACATGAAACTTTCATGCAAGAATCTCCTCAATGATCACCTTTTCCTTTTTGAATAACGAATGGAGCATTAGCTAGCTGCCTTTGAAGAAAGCTGAGATAAGATCGGTTTTATGCAATGATAGTATTTATGCAGATTAGCAACAAAACTAGACATATAATGTGGTCAAAGTAGTAGTGGTCTCATTGCATTATTGGGAAACATTGAGCACATTTTTGTACTTAGCAGGACCTAGAAAAGATGAACCTCCATAAAGAAAAATCAATAATGTAAAACTGTAAGGGCCACTTCCCATATTGCCAAACATCATTTCACGGAATTTAATCATTAGTCCCCCCCTTCAATTAAATTCTTTCCTTCAAATATGAATATTTCCATTCCAGCATATAGCCAAAAGGCTATGTTTGTAAAGGCCGTGTTACACTTGTTACATATATTAAGATGACAGATAGGGTGGCCCCAACCTGCATTTCATTAATTCCCCAAATTCCTCCACTCACGTCTTCGCACAGTAGAAACGCCAGATGTTACCCAACCCCCCCACCCCTCAAAACCCAACTTTGGTCCCCATCAACCGTTTTCTATTACATTACATGCAAATTTTTACCTTCATCTTCTTTTTTGGTTTTAATTTGATTATCCAAGTTCGAATTTTTTACTTTAATCCTTTAAAGTATTGATATTAGATCAAATTGATGTTTCCATCAAAACACTAACTTAGGTAACACACAGTGAGAGAATGTTACTGTAAAAAAAAACTGATGAAATGATCAAATTGATCTAAAAGAAACACTTTAGATGATATCAAGATAAAACTTTTAAACTTAGGAAATCAAATTAAAGATACGATGAAGGACAAAAAAAAGTGCGCATTTTAGCTTACATAAAACATAATATGAAAAATGAAGCCTGACTTTAAGTATCGGTCCAAGCAGCAAAAACTGGCAAGTGAGACAAAGAAATAGCAGGAGCTGGCCTCATTTGAACCGTTGGTGAGGGTAACCAAGAGGTACCAATGGGGTTCACTATCTTTGTTTCCATTGGAGGCTTTGGGAACAGAAGCGATGGACCCGTTTTATCAGGACTAGCCTCTCTTGAAGAGCTTAAACTCGTAACCAGCGAGGACGGGTTTGAAAAATGAGTTCCAATTTTGCTATTAGACTCCTCCAGCATATGCTGCTGAGAACCCCCAACCGAATCAAACCCAATGAGATCTTGTAGGGCCATAGAAAATGCACTGTTTCTATAATTTCCGTAGTTCATTATTTTTTGGTCATTACTACTACTACCAGTGCCATTAAACAGAACCATCTTCTTCCACTCCGAATCGTTTTCATTGCTGTTGTTTCTTGCGTGAACCGTTTCCTCAATGTTAACACTTGAGGTTACTACACCACTCTTGTTGTAGTCAATGGCCTCGTTTCTTGGATCGTTATCTTTGTTACGCCTTGCATGCTCCCCAGCGAGAAGATTGCTACTGGCCATGATTCTCTCGACATCGTATCTCGAAATGTCAAAGTTTGTGACTGCATTTGCGCCGCGGAATTTGATTGCCGCAACATCGTATGCTTCTGCTGCTTCCTCTTGAGTGCCTAAAAGAAAAATTAAAATTTAACTTATTTATTTTTTAAATAAAAAAGGGTATTTCAAAAATTTGAACTTTCCTTAAGCCATATTCTTGTCAAGATACCCTTTATCCATCTCTATCATATTTTATCCGCGTGAGTAACAGCCTTAAAAAAAGGTGCCATGTTGCATTCAAAGTAGCGGTATGGTCAGCCTTATTAAAGTCACACTAGTGCTTGGGAAAGGAAAGATTGAAGCAGAACTCAAATAAATGCCATAAGAAGTTACAGTACTTTCTTTAAACTAGCTAAAGGGGTAAAATTGCACCAAAATTAGAATTCTTGGTTACAAATACAAATGCTAAGACCCCTATGTAATTAGGAATTGACAGTAATTTAGAACTTACTGAATGTCCCAAGGTAAAGGTCCTTGTTCCCAGCAACTCTGCCTATCCTTGCTTGCCATCTACCGTGTTGGTGATGCCTGAATAATTTATTTTTTTAAAATATTTAACTTAACTCAAATTTCCAAATTAAAGTGTCACCAATCCTAATGAAAATAACAAAAAAAAGGCAAGAGAACCACACGAACCTAGTGACCCCTCTGTATATCGAAGCACCCCTTGAAAATCCACTGCTTTTTCTGCAATGCAAATAAATACTCGATCATAATGATTATCATATAATAATTGGTAGCTTTTCCCTACATAATTTTTAATTAATAAATATGTGTACCTTCTCAAGTGTGCAACGTATTCCTGCCTGCTCATGTTCTTCATTTCCTCAAGCTGAACTTGGTAATTTTCAATCTGCAAAATCGAACAAAAGGAGTGGGATTTCGAACACACGGGATTCGAATCAAGCAACTTTTTAAATAAAAATGCTACACGCAATGAAATATACCGAAAAGTTTATATGCGTTGAAGGTCCCCAGTACTTAAGAGCCGCGAGATCATAGGATCTTGCAGCTTTCTCTTCCATATCATAACCACCTTCAGTTCACAAACAAATTGACCACGTAAGACGTAACAATTAGAAACAGTAGAGAGAGCGTTGAAAATGCAAACAAAACCTTAAAGTGGTGGAGAAGACATACCCAGATATACTGCAACATGCAAAGTTGTTCGATTTAATCGTCGTCCACAAACACCAACACATGACACAAGTTAGTGGGCACATGTCAGATTAGGGACCAAAAAGCCTTTAATAGAGAAGAATACTTCCAAAAAATTAATAAAAATGTCAACCACTATTATTCTTCTTTCTCACTAACCTTGTCTTCCTTTCCTAGTCTGCCCTTCCTTCTTGCAACTATTATCCCACAAATGTGCCTCATACCTACCAGTCCACCTATGCCTAATGGAAAACAATAATGATTTATTATATATAAAAAAAAGAAAAAAACATGATTGAGTAGACAAAGAGAACCAATTTATTTCCCGATTGGAAATTTTAGTAAAAGTTACACAAACAAAGAAAGTTTCATAACTACTAAGTACTAACCTTGTGACGCCTCTATACTGCGACGTTCTTTGCCCAAATGTGTCAATAGATTTCCTATGCACCGGTTGTTTCTGACCCAACTTAGCATGCCCTCTCTTCTTTGCTTCCACAGCTACAGAATCTGTGGCAGAAGGAGCAGTGACACAACTAGACTGAGAGCCAGGACTCATGGATAAGCTTAGAGACTGTAACTCTCCACACCCCACAGTTCCTAGAGACACGCCACTTCTCTCATTTCCCATTCCACAGTTTATTTGCTGCTCCAGAACCTGCTGATGAGTTGAATACTCCCTTTGAGGAGCAACCCCCCAGTTTCTAAAACCTTCTTCTTCTGTCATTTGAGGCATTAAGGAGCTGCAAACTGAAACGTGCGTTTCCTTTGTTGTTTCATCTTCCAATGGTGCTTGATACATTCCATGGCAAGCAAGTCCTGAAGAATAATAAGGGTGTGTTTGGACATTCATATGCCCTTGTTGCCTGAAGGGTTGTGAAAGAAGGTCTCTGTTGGGTTGAGCTTCTGCGTTTTGGGAGTTATAATAGATGCTGTCTAGGCTCAAACCTCTCTCGTGGCTTCCATATTCGTGAGTTCCCATAGTTGCACCACCTAGGAAGTCCTCCAATTTCGGAGACGAAGTTGGCACCATCACTTCAATAATGCAACCAAAGTCACGAGTAATGATTAATAAAGCGTCATAAAAAAATACAAGTACATCTTTTTAAAATATTTTCAGAAGAGAAAAAAAAAAAATGGGAAAAGAAAGCCAACCTTGCGTTTGTGATCTATTGAGAGCTTCCAAGATGCAAAGTGACCCATCGGACTTGAGGGGCATAACGGTAAGAGGAGAATGGAAGTTACCATTTTCCCCGACACCGTAACACATTCCGGAGTTGGACATGTGAGAAGGGGACATGTAGTAGGTTGTCGGAACAGTGGCTGCTGAAGTAACCTCCATTTTCATGTGGGGTGAGAGAGAGAACCCCAACCAGTTATGATTGTTTCCATCATCGGTGGTGTTGGTATTACTCTCATTCATGATGCGCTTCATCTTCTTGCTTTTGTTTTTATCCTTTTGGTTACTCGAAAAGAAAAGGTTTGAAATCGCTACACTAGGAAGGAACACAAGGCAATCATTGCTTGGCAAATAAACTAGTAATCATCATCATGTTGAAGGAAAAAAAAAAACTCTTGCCTCCTCTATGCATGCGATGAGAGAAGACTTGGTTTTTGTTTTGTTGTCTTGCTACGCTAAAACAATGCAAGGTTTTTTGTTTCTCCTCTACTACCAACCGAGCTCATCGTTCTATGCGCTCAACACACAAATCTGTCTCTCTCCGAACACAACAAAACTGGTCTCTTTAAACTAAACAAAAAGAATGAAATTCTCGGCAAGCGAAGATTGGGGAGCACCCACTTCATTCCATAGGGATCTGTGTATATATCAATGAGAAAGACCACGTCTTTTGGTTTGCCTCCACACACAACACACACACTCTCTCTCTTTCTTTCTTTTTCCCTTTTGTTAAAAAATAAAAACAAGTCTTTATAGTTAAATAAACCCTACCTTAAACCCAGAATGAGAGCGTAATGAAAAGGCGAGAATCTCGAGAATGGTGAGGGGAGGGGAGGGAAGGAAGGAAAGAGGTGGGAATGTAAATATGAGTAGGATATAACTATTTTGGTCAGGTTCTGAGCGTGTCTGTGGCTATGTGCCTTGGAAACTTGAAAGCGTGTGTGTGATCGATGAGGTAGCTTAGCTATTATGTAGCTGAATCTAGTGAGCATGACATGAAATGGGCACACACTAGAGTGTAGAGTGGGCTCGCAAGTGGGAATTGGGGAAACTGGAAAGGATTCAGGATTCAGAATTCAGAACTCGGATAACCAAAAACCACTCTTTTATTATTTACGATTTTAATTTAGTAGTAATTTTTACTGTGACAACGTAGCTAGAGATAGATTTCACGGGAAGGACCTATCTGCCCATGCAGTCACTTCGCAGTTCACACTTCATACAGTACAATAAATAAATAACTCTAATTTCAAATCTATCTTATTTTTTAATCTACACCCCCAATTTTTTTTAATTGTTTTTACTGTATGTATATTTTTATTTTGGTTTTGAAAGAAAGAAAGAAAAAGGAGAGATTAGTGTTACAGTACTTGACTGTCAGGATGAATGGGTAACAACCCATCGCCCACTGTGGATATGGACAAAGAGAGGTTTATTTGGTGGGTCATCTCATCTGACTATACGACCCAATCTAAATTATCCTTCGGTTACGTGCTTTGTTTCTTTAACAGACGGCATTGCAAATAACCATGTCAAAATTCCCCTTCCACAACTACTCAAGAATCTAACCACATTTACCATACAATTTGTACGCTGTAAAGGAAACAAACATGTATGATGTATCTTCTTGCAATGGTAAAAAAATAAACACTACGGTATTATTATTTACATTACATACAGAAAAGTTGACATTCTCAATAAAGAAAACAAAAGTTGACATAAAGATTTCTATGTAGTACAGAGAAATACAGTGTTTATTGATTTCATCACATTATTATTACTGTTACGAAGTCAAGATAATATTCAGTTTTTATTAGAATGAATGTATTTAAATGAGTTTTTTTCTATCAATAAATGTTTAGGTAAATTGGTTTCTTGTAAACGTTCTTATTGGTGAATAAGGGTATTCGCTGGATTATGAATTGTCACCCGAATTTGAATTTACTAACAGTGTAAACGTTCTTATTAGTGAATAAGTATTCGCTGGATTATGAATTGTGTTATTATATATAACCATCCATATATTCCCTTAAAAAAATTCATCACTTAAACCTATTTAAGAAATAGAATCATTTATTATAAAATAACTAAATAAACTAACAAATCTAAGCATTTATATAAATTATAAATATAACATTAAGATATTATAATTGGGATACTAATTATTATTATTGTTATAATAATATTTACCTAAATATACAAACTTGTTATAAAAAAAATTGAATGATATAAAATCCTTTTTTTTTAAATATGTTTTACAAACACGTATATGTTATACAAATTTACTGTAATAAGATTATAAGAATTTGGCGAGTGTTTTTTTTTTTTTTTCTAAATAGACAACCATAATCATAAGCTAAGCTAAAATGCTAAGCTAATAGGGAAACCCTTTACTTTTCCCGTTTGTCCCAGAGTGTGCAGTCAACACCTACTTTCAGACAAAAAGTGGAAAGTAGGTCTCTCGTAAGCTTGGAAATATGCCAGCTCAGGAATGATTAGCACAAGGTCCCGACCCAAAACAAATTTTATTTGTAAAACGTATTTTAATTCTTATATAGGTAAATCACAATCAAAATCTTTTTTTTTAATTATAAATTATTAGCAAAATAATTTTTATGCTTGATATAATAGCTTAAATCTAAAAAAATCATGTTTTTTAAATAATTTATTTTAATAAAATTGAAAATTAAAAATTTATGATTATTTCTTAATTATTTAATTTTCTTTTAGTTGTTTTTATGATCTTTTAATGTGAAAAATTAATTTTTTTATTACATTTAAATAAAATTAATTATTTTTAAATTATTTTTCAACAAATTTATCCAAATAAAAATAAATTATAATTATAATTGATTATTGGAATAATCTAATTTTTATTATTATCCCATATACAACCTACAACATGAGTCTTAAACTATTTAGAATACACTTCTAGATTATTGCATATAATAATTATTATAAAAAAAAAATTAATCATATTACCTAACTAGTTAATAGAATTACATGGATTTTTTTGTTATTTTATCTGATGTAATAATGAGTTAATTTCTCTCTACAAGTGAATCAAAGTTTGAATCTTCGTTTAAAAAGGTCTCCACAATTTGTTGTGTTTGATAGTGTCTAAGATAAAATTGTTGCTTTTTCCTTCAAAGGAAAAAAGATAAAATTGTTTTTGGAGAATAATACATGTGAGAAAAAAAAAAACATAGACGGGCCACTTTATATTGTTAGGTATGTGTTCTTACTCGTAAGCTTACAAAGAGGACTTGTGTGTCCTTGACATGTTATTAGAGAAAGATCATAAACTTTAAGTGTAAATAATTTTTAGACTACGAATTAATTACTATTATATGGCTAACCCCAAAGACGAAGCTGGTAAAAATACCTCAGGGTTTAACTTTAACCTATAATAACCGAGCGCTACACGACACTTTAACCTATTATTGGATTAATATTTTAAAAGACTTTTTTAGTATAAAAAAATCTTGAAAATTTTTAAGATTTGGTAAGAAATTAAAAATTTTAAATTTTTTTTTAAAAAGACTTTTGTGATTAAAATTTTATAATTTGAATTTAATGGATTTAGAGTATAGGATTTAAAAAAATTTCACGAATTTATAAAATTTGAGAAGACTGGATGGATTTCTAAAAAAAACACATTCAAAACTATTAAATATAAACCAACAAAAGTGTGTTTGAAAATATCATTGAACACAAACTAGTTACAAATAATCATGAGCTAAATCCTCTCACATGCTAATAATGTACATAAATTTCAAATCAAAATTATAAGTTGCTAATATATTTTAAGATATTTTTTTCATAAATTTAACCCATAAAATCAATAATATCATTGAAATATAGATAAAATAATTCAAAAAAAAAAACATAATGATTAAAATATTAATCATTTGCCTAATTTGAAGAATATCCAAAATAAACATTATTCCAGTGACATATGAATAGATTTGAAATTTATTTTATAGCATCTCAAACATTACTTTCTATTTTCTTTATTAAGTTATGTATTTTTTGAAAAGTATTTTAAAATTTAACTTAATTGTGTGTCCTAACTGAGTTAGAAATTTCGAATATTTTCATTTCATTAAGAATTTATAAACCTAAAGGGGAATGAGATACTGAACTACATTGATCAAATGATGTAAACTTGTAAATTGATTCGTAGTAACTTGGAGTATGAACACATCTCTATTAGAATTATATGAAAAGTTTCACCTTAAAACAAAAAAAAAAAAAAAAAAAAAACAAACAAAACGTGTGAATAAGAGATTAGATCACTGTCTTCAAAGTAGGGAGAATTATTTATTGGGTTTGATATTTATATGATCAACTAAAAAGTCCATAAAATCCATTAAAATTCAATTAAAAAAGCAAGTCCATAAAATCTTTATGATTTTAAATAACATATGATTTTTTTAAATTATTTAAAATCTCAATCAAATACCACAAGATTTCGTTGTCATTTAAAAAAAATCCTGATAATTTTGATTGAATAACATTAGATTATTTTTTATATTTAACAATTTGATTGAATACCTCAAGATATTTTTACAAAAAAAAAAATATTTAAAATTTTAAACAATTCTAACCCAATACACCCCTCAATCGTATAAATAGTAAAATGCATGATAAATTTCACAGCATAAAAACTCAACATTTCAACATATTAACACTTAATTAGACTCTCTTGTGGAAAAGACAATGACACCATTGCCCTCAGGTCTTAAATCTAGGCCACAATCTTATCCAACAATTAAGCCTCTATTGTCGAAAAGTCTGCAACACCATGTGCAATATTATGCATTCACAACACCTTATAAATAAGGTGTAAGTACTTGGAAAAAAAATTATGGGAACTTTTATTTTATTTGCACTCTTACGCTTTTGTTTCCGTGTATAACAATTAACACATATATATTAAGTTTTACAAAAGAATTTAACCACATTCAACTTGGAAATATTAGATAAATTTAATCAAATTACCCAATTTCATATTATAACCTGTCACTATTCCAAATTTTAATTAAATTATAACAAAAGGGTTGCGATTCTACACAGCTTCCGTGTGTATAAATTTTCGTAACATTATGATAAGCATTTTTCCGAACTAATAAATATATTTTTTTCTGAATCTAAATATAAACAAAACTAACTAGTTTACGTTAGATTTAAAAAAATTTAACTAATGTCATTTAATTTTTGTTTTTTAAAGTGTCATCAATTGGAACTTAATATCGAGGATAAAAATAAAACATTGGAATAAGAATCACCATTAATTGAAAATATGTTTAGAAAGACGTCATTAAACAGGATAAAAATTTATTTGTTTATACGGAGTATTTAGTTACGAAGGTAAGAGAGTACATAATTAAGAAAAGTGTAATTTTTTTTTTGGCTGAATTAAGTGTAATTTAGTATGAGTAATTTTGGAAGGAATTATACGAATTTTTTATTTCGTTCTATTCATTTTTATTATTGTCTGTTCTGTTCTGTATAATTAATGAAGTGCATTCGTACACGTAAACACTAAACATTCATTAAATCTAGTCATATAGTAATTGCCGTCGCTCTCGTTCACGCGGTGCCTGCATTTTTTTGTATTTTTCTTGTTCTCCTCCATTTACTTATTTTGGCTGGTCAAAGTATCTCTTTTGGACCTTTTATTTTCAGCTAAACTTTTTCTTCTTTTTTTTTGCCGTGAATGAGAAAATAATGCGGTGTATGCAACTCATATTTTCCATGGTAGTACTATGTTTTTTTGCTTGGCAGTGTAAGTTGTTTGTCGAGTCGAAAAAATCAAAAACTGTTTGACGCAGATTTTGCATGGAAGTTTTCGTTACATGGTCATGGAGACAAATTTTCAAACGGAAATCATTTCGTTTTGAAAGGTAATAGTAAGTCCCAATTTGCGAGGGAAAGGAAATAGTAGTAGTGAGAAAAAAACAGAGGTGGGAATGATTCGTTGTGCTATTATAACGAAATCATCACCAAATCCATATGAGCAATAGCCACTAACTCTCTCTCTGTAATTTGTTTGGACCTTTTAGCAAAGCACTTTACCGTGCTGCTTGGTCATCACTCATCACAATTCATTTCTCTTGTTTCACTTTCACCAACCTTTTCAATTAGCAGCAAATGTGGTAGACTTGGTAGGTTGTGTCACAGTGGTGCATTTCTGTAATTTCATCCACACTCTTTTGGACTTTGGCCTTTTCTTTCATTGTCTTGGTAAAAATATGAAAAAAATAATAGAAAATATGGTTTTTCTTCTTGTTTTGTATAGCATAGAAAATGGAGAAGAAAAAAAGTTAGACTAATTCTTCTCTCACATGAGAAAATAGAATGAAAAGTTATTTCTATGATTTTTAAATTAGTTATCGTAAAAGTAAAAAAAAAACCCTTATGAATATTAGCTTTTAACTTTCACCTTTTCAAGTAGCAAATTAAAATGAAGAAGTTGTATGTCTTTCATTGTATTTTCTCGTTATAATAATATGAAGAAGCACTCTTGGGATGGTGTCGAATATATATATCCTTAAGCCCACAACAAGTCACCAAAAACTGCAAGGTGACCAAATAGAACAGTATTCCTTATAATTAGACCAAAGCAACAGAACACACAAGCGAAAATTCATAATTTGGACGAGTCTGGGCTTTTTAGAAAAAAACGCACTATTGCACTTGCACTTCAGATAATCGAATAATATTCTGAGTGTACAGCTGGTATATATCAGAAGAATAGTCAAATGGTGCCCACAAGCGAAAATTCATTATTTTGATGAGTTTGGGCTCTTAACAAGTGGAATTAATTTCAATAAAAATAATTTTAAATAATTAAAATGTTTACCCAAATTAATATCAATCATAAATTTTGTATTAAACTTGTAATACAGTGATGAAAAAGGAAAAAAAAAAACTTGTTAAGTCTTGCAAATTTCCTTTTGAACCCTCTCAAGTTGAGAAAGTTAAAATTTTGAATTAAAGTGTTCATGTCAAATTCATTTATATAATGTGCTTGAACCTATTAATTAAATCTCATGAAATTTCCATGCTTTCCCTGTCACACGATTTATAGAAGAAGGAAGTAAAAGTTAACAAGACAAAAATTGAAAACACTGTTCAGATGCACAGAACAGTTGAAGCATGCCATGCATACGGACGGATTACGGAAAATCTGCAGTCATCAAAATAATGAATTCAGAGGACAGATATTCCCATCTCATGGATCTAGATTTTGATTATTGATTAATAACCACATCAGTTTTTGGTTCAATGTTCAAATTCGAAGTTAGATATAAAATTTACGACCAACTTTACTTCACTACCTACTACAGACTGACACCACCACTTAGTATTTAATTATATTTTAAACAGAATTATCTTATCTAAAAGCTTTTTTGTTCTAATAAAAAGTTTGTAACTGAACTATGGGCAATATATAGCTATCTAATATTAAATTCATAAAACATAAAAAAGAAAGCTTAGTTAATTTCATTGATTGAATTGGGTATTAGCTGGAGAGGCAGAGGGCAAAGAAACATCAATGAAGGAGGAGAGTAATGAGGATCACGTGAGATCAGAAAATCCAAAGCATCATGGCAGAACAAAATCCAAAGAAGTGAAGGACGATCGATGTGTAATAAAATAAAAAAATAAAACTGGATTATGAGATCAGTGATGGCTACCCGTCCAAGTCAAGCTGTTGTGGCCCTCTGCACTCTGCCACCATGTTTGGCCTTCGCAAATTGAATTGAAATGCATCTTTCTCTTTCTCTTATGTCATATGTCATGTAATTTGGTTTCTAAGGCTAAGCTACTCTCTTACTCCTAGTGTCTTACCTTACAAAGTTACCATATTATTCTCTCTCCTCATTACTTATATGCAAAAATTAAACTCAATTTAATGGATTCAACCCTCCCTAAGATCTTCCTTCCTTCCTTCAATTTGTCACTACCAATCTCTCTTTTTCTATTCTATCCTTCACCACCACCTGTGATGAAATGTCAAAATCTAAGCTTGCATGTCCTGTCACGATCACATTAGATTCTCTCGCTCTCACTCACGATTTACATTTACCATAAAAAAAGAGAGAGTGTTTCTTTTCTCTTTCTATAGAAAATGCTTTCTTCAGACATTGATTGATTGATAGCACGCTTAACAGCATTTGATATTTGGCTTGAAAGGTGACTAGCCTCCAATCCTTGTCGCAATTAACTGAGATATAAGTATCCAATTATGTGAAAGAATCCCAGAAAGGGTATACCAAGTGCTAATTACTAAATTATTGAAAGTCAAGGTACATCAACAAAACTAACTACTGCATTCTCCAGGCTCCCGGTACTGAAAAGGATACCAAGAATGTAGCATTTCATAATCAACTAATCAAGAAAAACGAATATTATTCCTTTGTTTAGATCTAGAGTAAATTGAAGGAGTATTAAGTAATTTTAATTCATTTTATTTTTTGCTATATTTAGTTAAATACTTAAATCTCTTATCATTTAAATAATTCAATTTAATTGGTTATATTTTAAAATAAGTTAAAATATTCAATTTGAAACAATAAATATTAATTCGATATATAAAAATTATCCTAGATTAATTTATATAAAAACTTTGGAATCTATGTTTGAATTAAAAAGAGTCAAAAACATTGAAAGAAACACATAAAAATAAGTCTCAAAACTATTAAAAAAATTAATATTGATTTTTTTAATGTCCAAAAAAGTCATATATAGTGTTTTTTCTACTTTAATTATTTTCTTTACGGCTTATTTCTTTTATTCTCACAGGCAAAACAAATTGTGATTAATACGACAAAACAGTTTATTTCCATAGTTATGTTATGTGTCTGGTTTTATCTATTGACACTTGCATCCTGATATGTTGTTTATTAGTGGAATAGAACTATGAAAAAATATTTCTTTTTCTGGTATTATAGGTTTTTAAAAATAAAAACTTGCTGACCTGTAGTGAAAAACAAAAAGAAACCTAACTCCATTTCCACAAAACAAGACTGTTATTAAATAATGGGAAGGAAATCCCTCTAATCCAAAGACATAACATGTTTCTCTCTTTCTTACAACATCGCCTATCACGTTAATATCATCTTAAAAAAGAATTGATCAAGGTCAACCGTGGCGTGACCGACAGCATGAAAACTTGTTTTGGCAGAATCTTGTGGAAAATGGGATATTTAGAGTATAGTGTAGTGTAGTGTAGGGTGTGTGATTTGACAATTAAATGACACCGCAACCCAGCAGTACCCAAATCCAAACCTCTTTTCCCGACGGCTAGCGCCAGACTCATCTTCTTCTGTTCTGTTCAGCGATCGATATCATATCATATCCTATTCATTTTACTATTATACCACCCTCCTGTCCACGATGCAACTACTCACAATTATCATCCATTCACTTCTCAATTTCATATAGTTCAAAACCATTCAATTTTCACGGTAAATAATTCAATATTAGTTTAGGAGTCAGATTTTAAGATAATTTTTAATTGATTAACTTTTATGTGAATGTATTAAATTAAACTTGTTTTATATTAACTCAATGTTTCTTTCCACGCGTACTCACATTAAAAATAATTTTGATAAAAAAATATCAAATGCAAAATAAATAAAAATAAATAAAATAAAGATAATACACTGATAGTACAAGACATAACTGTTTATTTGTATGATTTGTGAAATAATTTCGTAAAAATCAATTGATTTATCATAAATAATTTATATATTTAGTGCACTGTCTTATTTTCTAAAAAAAAAAAAAAATCTTAATGTTTTCTTTACTAAAATATATTTGCAACTACTAAAATTTACTCTCTTGCTTTACGTCGGACTCCGTTGGTTTGGTAAATTACTTGTTTTGCCTTCTTATAACCAGTGAACTGTGTTTATTTCTGGTGTAAATTAAAAATTATATTATATAATCTTTGTCTAAATCATAATTAGAAGTTTCAAATAAACAAGAATTCAAAGTTCAAACACCATACAAATCATATATAAGTTATTAAGTGTGTTTATGTTTATCTTTCTATTGCTAAAAAATTAACTAGAAAGCATTTAAAGATTTTTTTAACACGATCGTCCAATAATGGTTTTCCATACCACTATAACCGAGAACAATTGACTTTTTGACTGGAAATTGTCTGTAATTTTTTTACATTATTCATTAAAAACAAAATTTAACACGACCTTCATATGTTACATTGTCTGTACATATGGGTTTTTTTTTTTTAGGTATTGTCTGTACATATGTTATTCTATCATATATTTAACATATTTGTTATCAACTTTTTTTTAGGGAAATTTGTTATCAACTTCATCACCACTGCTATCGTATTCTGGTACAATCTGCTAAACGGCCTGGCCTTGTTATTTAGCTTTCAAATCATTAACGTCAGCCCCGCTATGCATAACTATAACGGGCCAAAAACCAACCTTAGAATCATAGGATAAGAAAATCTCTCCTTTTCTCAAATATTTTCTTGATACCATGTGACCTTTTTTTCGAAAACAAGATATTCATGTTTTCAATGACAATTCCATGTGATGTAGTATTATACGTCAAATTGTCAACCTAACACCACAGCTTTTAGGATCCAATCATTTTTTTCTCAACAAGTCATCTCCATTTTTTAATTGTTACATTAAGTACATGTTTGATTTCCCTTTACAAAATTAATTCTTAGTCCAAAATTGATTTTACATAATTATTGACATATTTGATTCATGTTAGAGAAAAGTTCAAAATTAATTCTGGTCCATAATTGATTCTGGACATAAACATATAATAGTAACTTCATTGGATCCTAAATATAATGGCCGAAACTTTCCAATTTTGTGAAGAAACATGAAAAGTTCAAATCTAACCAACACGGAAAAAATTGTCTGACAGAACCGTCCCAACGTTATTTGTTTGGCCGAAATTGTCTCCCTGATACCAAATTACCAATAGAATGCAACGGCTTCTAAAAATCATAGATTCTGATACCGGAAGTCTATTATTGTAGTTCCCAAGAGAAAATTTAATTTGATACCAGATAGACACTATTACTGGGCACAAATAGGCTGCCATCTGCACTCTGCAGTGATCGATTTGCAATCACAAAATGGCATACAGAAATCCAATCCAAAAACACAGTCAGCCTAGTTATATGCATGTAGAAAAGGCATTTGATCTGCTGCTCAAGAAGTATAGATTTGGCAGCATCTATTATTATTCCTTTTTTTAAATCAAAGATGGCAAATTTACCATTTCTAGCAGGATAATGGATTTCTATGATGTGAAAAGAAAACTTTTACTGCTCTCTTAACTTAATAATCTGTAGAGTAAATATATCATATATTATTCCCACCTTGGTTGGTGTAATAACTTGCTTTACCTATCCAAGCGAACATCAAATGATTTATAGCTATAACATAACCCAAACAAACACCACGAGCAACATTAGCTAACAGCACTCTAAAGGAAACAACTAATAACCTTTAGCCAAACAAAGAACCAAAAATAATGCATTTCAATCAACGAAAGCAAAGGACTCATGAAGCACTGATATGTGAGAGTGGATGTGGGAGAAAATACAGAAAAACAAATTAAATGGCACACACTGAAAAGAATATTAAAAGAACAATATAAAAGGATTTGCATGAAATTATTTTACAGATGCATGAAACCTCTACTAATTAAAATCCACAACTAAACATGAAGGGTTGCTAAACTACATGTTTATGACACATTAAAAGGTATCTTCACAAATTAAGACTAATAAGATACAACGAGTGACTAGCCCATACAAACATCTAGTGAAAGAATTGCCAACCTTCCACAGCCCTGAAGCAGTCAGTAAGTATTTACCTACATGTTAAGGTTGAAGGACCCTTTTAGTCTGTCAACTAGAAATTTCACCATTGCTTCCTTTCAAACTTGAAGAGTCAACAACATCCAGCATTACACCATGAGATGATGTCACATTGCCAGGAACATATCCGTTGGCATTAAAAGCTTGATCAAATTTCAAATTTGTTGCAGACCCAAGAATGCCACTATACCCCCAAGATCCAGCACCGTTACTTACAACTCCAATCCTACCCCCCACATATGCAACATTCGGAACAGCACTAGCATAAGGCACCTGACATGCCTGAGGACCAGTTATCATTGGCCCATACCAGATGTTCCTAGGAGCATCAGACGGAAGCGCATATCCATTCCCCCCATACCCACCCACAGGGTACCAGCAATCATAAGCGTTAGACCCGTATGCATATACCCCATCACCACCATACCAAGGCAAAGGGGCGAAACCCGGAACCATACTCCTAGTATAAGGAGCAAAACTCTTAGGAACTCCTCTTTCGTTCTTATTTCTTAATTTACTAAACCCATCATTATAGCCATGGTTCCCCTCTTTGGGAACAGCCCTCTTGACCTCCACCTGTCTACCATTCAGGTCATGGAAATTCTTGACCATAACGTTTTGAGCGGATTCCTCGGAATCGAAAGTGATGAACCCAAACCCCCTCGGACGGTGAGTTACACTGTCCTGCATCACCACCACATCAGTTATCCGACCAAACCTCTCAAAGTAATTCTTAAACTCCTCCTCGGATATACCAGCAGGTAAACCCCCTACAAAAATCTTTTTAGTCCTAACGTTGCTGTCACTGCTACAGTCATGACTATAACTATTATTATTATTATTATTATTATTATTATTATTATTATTATAATAATAACCACCCGCTCTACTCTGTAATTGGTTTTGGTGTTGATTTTGTTCACTCCTGGGAATTGCTTTTTTCACTTCTACCTATAAAATACAAAACAAGAAAACAGAAGAACTAACCGTAAATTAAACAAAAAAATCATTAAAACATGGCGAGAAAACATAATAATTTGACTTCGTAAACGTGGAAGTGTCGAAAGAAGAAGTAACAAACCGTTCTTCCGAGGATGACGTGGGTGTCTTGGAGGGCTTTATCAGCTGCGGAGAGGTCGGAGAAGGTGACGAAGCCGAAACCTCTAGGGCTTCGGGTGGTGCGGTCGACGGAGATTGTGGAGTCAGAAACGACGCCGTACTTGGCGAAGTGGAGTTTGAGAACGTCTTCGGTGGTATCGCGAGAAATGCCCCCAACGAACAGCTTCGCTCTGTCGGAATCCATCTTCAAATTCATTCAACTACTGTACACAATCCCTAAATCCCCAATTCAATTCAATCACAAACAAAAACCCCTCTTCCTCCACGCTCCCTAGTCCCTACACTAAACTAAACCCCTCCTCTCTCTCTCTCACGTTGTCCATTAATAAACGGATCTCCTTTATGGGCCCAAAGAAACCCATTTTCTTTTAACCTATCCTTTATGGGCCCAAATAACCAATTAAGTTGTAATTTGCATCATCTCCCTCACTCTTGCATAAACAGAATAACTATTTTTGAACAGGAAAATGCATTTTCTAGCAATCAAGCTTGGATCTATTTTGACTTTTGACTTATGGTAGAAGAATAAGTAAGGCAGCCGAATACTTTTAAGTCAATAAAGGTAGGGGTTTGGTTGTATAAATTTTCAAAAGGAAATTTATAGTTAAAAATAATGGTGGGTAGATGATAAATGATGTAAATAGTATGGCAAACAACATATGATAAGAAGATTTTAGGTAAATGAGAGTGAAAAAGAAGGGCATGGGTAATATTAAAAATTGTGCCTATTTAGGTAAGTGAAAAAGGTGAAAACATTTCGGCCTCCTTGCCTAAGGGAATAAATGTCTTAAAAAAATATCAAAAAGAAATAAAAGATATAAGGCATGTTTGGTTTCTCTTGAAACATCTTACATACTGTTGGATGATTAAACTGGATTTTGATTCGTGTTTGGTTTCCCCTAACAGTACTTTTGTCACATACATTTGAAAGTAAAGTGAGTTTGTTTCAAAAGCAACAAATGGGTTGTTTCACCAATATTTTTGAAAAACAATAAATGCACACTTTCTATTTTGCCTACTCATTATTTATCCAACTCCTTCCGACTTAAAGACATTGTAATGATTGTATATTGGACTTGCAGGTGTATTTGAGTGCTAGCTCATATTATTGTATGGTGTACCTTTGTTTCCTTTTCATATTTGTATGGATCAAGGTGGGAAGGGGTTTGTATTTTGTTTTGGATGGGGTGATTTATTGCTATTTGTACACTCTCTTAATTATACATTTTTAGATATATTTCCTTTTATTAATAAAAAAATTGGAAAAATTGATTTTGATACTAATTAAAAAAATGAAATACAAAATTATATTATTATTATATTATAAATTCCATACACTTGTAAAAAACTTGAATTTAAAAGATACTTTTAATTCAAACTTAAATTTACCAACTTTAATCCAAGTATCACCCGTACAATCCACAAATTACAAGTACAAGTGTAAAAAAGAACAACATAATGTTTACTAACCGTGGCTTGTTTCGATTTTCAATCAAAACACATGTTTTTAGTTGTTTGATGGTTTGATATTGCTGTGTAGCATTAAATAAATGTTATAAATCTTAAAAGTTTTTAAACAATGGGGGTATCGTTCATTTCACAGTGGATAACCTCATTTTTTTTAGGTAGATTTATGT
Source organism: Amphicarpaea edgeworthii (assembly GCA_014843725.1). NCBI lineage: Eukaryota > Viridiplantae > Streptophyta > Magnoliopsida > Fabales > Fabaceae > Amphicarpaea > Amphicarpaea edgeworthii. The sequence goes on along the minus strand of CM026322.1, from coordinate 20,818,395 downwards.
TAGGGATGTCAAAGCTGGTTTAGGTCCCACTAATTCGTGAAAAATGGTGGGTCTAAGATGTTAGTCCGTCCAAAAAACCTAATACATCCTATTCTTCTCACCTTTGCCCAAATGAAAAATCCAAAATAGAAACAGATCCGTCATCATTCTCCCTCTTTGCCACACCTCGCCACCTAACCACCACGCAATCGTCACGACCCGCTGTTGACCTCTTCGTCTTCCTTGCGCGCGACGCCCATCTCCCTTGCCATCTTTCGTGCGCGTGCACTCTATCGCCAATCGTCCTCGCGCACGACGACGACGCCACCAGGCCACACAAGCTTGCTGTCGACCTCTCCGTCTTCTTCGCGCGCAACAACGCCGCCACCAAGCTGCACAACCTCGTCGTCGACCTCTCCGTCTTCCTCACGCGTGACACCCATCTCCCTCGCCATAATTAAGGAAAAGAGTTGATAATGTTTATAATTATTATAATTAAGTATAAAATATTATCATTAAGGAATAACATTGTGTTTGTGAGATCATTATAATGTTTATAATTTGTAATTATTTTAAATTTAATGCTTAAATTAAACTAATAACATTACACAAATAAAATATTTATATAATAATTTTTTAAAAATTTTAATTTTTAATTTTTTTTAAAAAAATATTTATATAATAATTTTAAAAAATTTTTAATGTCCGCTTTACCATAACTAATTTATGTTTAGGTTGAGAACTTAAGAAAAACTTATATTAATTAGGATGTTTGGTTACATTTTTATGATTTTAAAGATGTTTGCAAATGTTAGATTTGAGTCTATGTGAAAAACGTGAATTCAACCTAAAGTCAAGACTAGCTTTTGTCTCCATTCAAAATTTATTTTCGGTGGGTGTTTGGATCGCGTCCAAACCCCAAAAACGTGGATTCAATGGGTAAAAATTGGAAGCAATGTGATTTTTTTTTATCTCATTTTTGCCCTCTCTTTCCTTACTCTACTTTCTTTCTTCTCTCATGCTACTATTATTTTGCCACAACCCTTAAAAGCGACCGATTTACAATAACATTATATGAATTTATGGCTAAAATAATTTCACCTTTTTTAGGACATTTTGAGGATTTATGTTTTTCTCCTTCCAATACTTTTATTTCAAGTCATTAATCTTTCATATTTTTCATTTCCGGGTATTTTTTTTCATTCCAATAGTGTGCATGTCCATTGATGCATTGGGTACTCAACTTGTATGATTACAAAAAGTTTTTATAATTATAGTGGTTTAAAAATATTTTACATCCTTCAAATATATAAAGGATGTGTATTTTAATCGATCAAAATAAAATTTAATTTTTTCAATTTCTCAATTTAAAAAATATTTTTTATTCTATTTTGATCAATGCACCCATTCCTATATGAGCCTGCGATGAATGTTTAAGGACCACAGAGCCTGAGAACGTATTCAGGTTGCTTCGCAATGCCTTGGATTGTGATGTGATTATGGGCTAGGATTTAAAATTAAAATAAATAATTATTTTATAAATGAATAGGATTTTTTATTTTAAATAAGTAAAAAATTACTTACTTTAAATAAAATAGATTAAACAAATACATTAAAAAAAACATAAGTATATATTTTATTATAATAAATATTTATTTTATCAAATAAATTTAAACAAATTAGTTTAGCAGATACATGATTCTTGCTAGTAATACTGTATGCTATAATACTTCAAATAAAATGTTTTTCAATTCTATTTAAGTAACGATTTTATTGTTCACCCCAAACAAATTTATGCCTCGCTTATGCCTCGCTTATTCATCGAATATATTATATTCCAAAATCCGACAGACAACTGAAAACCAGACTAACAATGGAGTATTGAACCATGATCCGTGAAGTGGACGAAACATAATGCTAAACAAATTAAACATAATGGTAAACAAATTAAGGTAGTAAGCTTATGTTTCAAAGAAAGGACGAACAAAATTATTTGATCTATTCAATAAACCAAATTTAATTTCACACTTCCACGTAAATAAATAAATAAAATTTAAACACTCATCTGATAGAGTGACATATTGAATATGGCGGTGTGCGTAACCCAAACCCAAATGATTTAGGGTTAGGGCTTTAAACACCACTCAATCAATTTTCGGAGTCGGCTAAACAGAAGCAATCATTTTATCAAATTATGTTCTGCAAATCGTAGAACTGACTCCATTTCAAATTTTACATTTCAATGTCCACTCACGGATCAATGAGTTTACGGGAAAACCAAACAAAAACATAGAGGAGACATAATTACATAAATACATAAACAAAAAATCAGAACAAAAAGAGAGAAATGATTAAAAGGGGGCAGCTCATATTCTATGGGTGTATAGGTGTCTGTCATGCAATGGCATTAGCATTCAGAACGAGGAATTGTTTATAATCATCGCAGCCAAACCCGTCTCTCTTCAGTTTTATGGAAAAATCAGTTAAAAAAAAACAAACAAAACATAATGATACCATAGAAAGAGATGTGAAGCCTCTAATTCAACCGCACAAACTGCCACAGAAGAAGTGGGGAAACAAAGGCTTGATTCGACATCGTTTCAAGAATGAAAAGACGTGAATTGAAATTTCAACAAAGCAACGAAAGATAGGAGAAAGAATGGAACTACGAATTCAATCAAAGCCTTCGGTTTGGAAATAGCTGGCTCCCTGATCTGTAATCGGAGAGCAGAAGATGGTCGTATTTAAAGATGAGATTGACACGCCGCGCCGCTCAAAACCCTTAACCCTAACTAACCCGCTATCTTCTAGGTCTTGCTATAACAGAAGCCCGATACAAAGTAGGCTTTGGGTCAATGGGCAAGCCCATATGGAAAAATTTACGAAAATTACTGGGGGATTGCTTTCTGTATTTCCTGTTTTATTTATACACTCTCCTCTGACGATTTTACTTTTTTTTTCTTTCCAAAATTCTTATTTTTTAAAATTTATATTCCAAATATAATTGTACTAGTCAGTAAATATTTCAAAAAATGGTTTTCTAAATATATTAAATAAATTTTTTTTAACACATCCAGTATTCCCCCCCCCCCCCCCCCCACCCCCCCCCCCCCACCCCCCCTAAAGTGTTAAAATTTTGAACTTTCAAAAGTTAGTTTCCGAAAACCTGGATTCTGTTAAATATTACGCCTGATATTTTTGAAAACTAATTTTCATAAATGAGGATGTCAAAAATATTACAAGATTGGTAGTTTTGGTATTTAACAACACTTCTATATATAAACATATGAATATACTTCGCTGTTAAAAAAAAATCGCCATATAATATATAATGAAAAAAAAAAACAACTCTGTGAACTGAACTCCAAGCTACAAACTTGGCCAACCAAAATTATAAATTATCCCCAAAACTAATGGTTAATTTTTGCATTGGTACCATCATTATTTGATCCGGAGTAATGTTTTTGGTACACGAATCAAAGGGGTTGAATCTTGACAATTACGGCATACCATACGTATTAATTATAGACCAAACGTATTGTTTATTAAGCAGTGACAAAAATACCATTATTATATTTGACATAATCGTCATAACGTTTCTTAACGGAGCAAACTGCCAATATATGTAATTATGGAGAAAACTTTTGACGAACATTTCAGGCAATCAAGATCCAGCCTTTTTCTACCAATGTAAGAAAAGCATGTATCGTGTATATATGTCATATAATGCATGTGATGACATATAACACAGTTTGGTTTTGTAAGAAACATGAAAACCTTTGTTATTTTAAATGGATGTATCCAGTATCCGCTATAAAGATTAATTAATATAATTTTGTGTTTCGAAGATTAACACGTAAATAAAGTGTGTATGTATTGCCATACTTTCGGGAAATACGATGACAGTTTTGGTTGCAAAAATAGATGCATGATTTGTCAAATATGGCGTGAACCTATAATGTTTCTTGCTTGTTTGTCTGTCTGTCTATGAATTAATTAATCTACAAGCTATCTCCCTCTGCAACAGAATCCGGATATATTATATATTGTAGTTAACAAACAAATCGAGAAACTCGTGACATGCATAAATATATATAACACGTAGCTAGCTAGCAAAGCAGCAAGTAATAACACACCATGAAGCACCCTGAGTTGGGCACTAGCAAGAACTATACCCTTAATAGTAATAACGATGTTTATTTTCAAGAAAATGTAAGCATACCCTTCTCATGGGAACACAAGCCTGGTCTCTCCAAAGTCACTACTACTCATCAGAAAAATGACTCGAGGCTAAGTAGTTTAGTGTTACAACCTCCTCCTCCAGGATCATGGAATGGACGCAATAAACAACTTGGAATTGAGGAGGGTCCTACTTTTATTCTATGTGCGGTGGTTCAGCCTTCTTCCCTGAGAAGTAGATCGCTTCGGTTGGAGAGTGATCATCATAATCAGAAAGGAGATCCTTTTGTCGAAGCTTACAAGAAATGCACCCAAACCCCCAAAGTCGTGCATAAACGGTCTTGTAAGAGTTATAAAAACAATAATGGATCTAGGCTTAACATAATCAAGTATATGGATTTTTTTTCTTGTAAGTTCTCAGCCGATATTATAATATAATGAGAAAAAAGTTTATTCACCGCATAAAATTATTTAAAAATTTATTATAATAGATGATAATTAAAGATCATATAAAATAATCTTATAGAGAGACGACATATGAGTATCTTACTTATAATATAAACATTGTTTTTTTTTTTTAATCGCAAGCTGTTGATGTTGATAATCTATAACAGATTAAAGATTTCAATTATATATATCCTCGTAATATTGATCATCTTTATTTTATTTTTGTATAAATGTGTATTTTTAGGTTTTTGGGAGGATTTGTTTCAGTTAAAATTAATGGATCACTGTGATTGCTTTATTATTTATGGTCATGTCAAACTAATGATCATCAAGAGACTTCAAGTACTACCATAAGCTGTTTATAGAAACACTACTAGGTTGGTTCTATAATACTTTCGATATAAACTAATATATATAGCCATTAGATTTGTCACCAGGTTGATTTTAAGAATTATCAATAGATAAATTATTTTTTTCTTTTACCGTAAAAAAGAGGAAATGATTTTCAGCTTTGTGTTACCATTTTTAGTATAATAAGAGTGAAAAAAAAAAAAAACTCTTCTTTGGAACCAATTAGAGCCCAAATATACACAACCTTGCGATTTACAGTTAAAATTGACCCAACAAGGAGAAGCAAACAACCACATACATAACACAGTAATTTCATTGCTTAAATAAATTTTGGTTACTTATCAAATATATTATTTTTACTTTGTATTTTTATAAAAAAAAATTTATGTTTTGGGTATTTATAATTTTTTTTTGAGTCCTATTCCGTGACATTATTAGTTAAGTAATGATGTGACACCATCTAACATATATCAACAATTGAGATGATGTCACATCATCGATGGATCCAAAATAAAAAAATATAACCCAAGACATAATAAAAAATTTCACGAGACCTAGAATAAAAATAATATATTTTATAGGAATAAAAACTTATTTAAACCTATTTTTATTTATTAATGTTCATTGTGTTAATTTTTGTTAATAGAAAATTTCGTCATTATGATTTTTTTTTCCACTTTTTCTATTTTTATGATTAAATAAAGGTTAGAGCATTTTTATTGGAGGATCTTGAAAGAGATTTAAGCCTTAAGATCTTTAAATAGATTTTCACATGTAAGATCGATTTTCTATTAACTAACCAATTTTTTTAATAATATAAAATATAAAATAACTAACCAAAATTATATTATTAAATAATTAATTTAATTTTAAAATAAAATTTTAGATCATTAATGAGTTTATAATGGGACTTACAAAATTATCATAAGACCTCTCTAAGATCTAAAATGATGTGACACCGTATACTAGAATAAGAGTGTAAAATATTCATAAATTTTAAGAATACAAAATTAAAGGTGTTAAACAACACATAAAAGTCATAGTTTGAATTTTTTTTTTATAGTAAACAAATAGTTACAAGAACGATTTTGGTCACTATGATATCCTAATTAATATCAATAGAAAAACTAATAGTCGTATAATTTAAAATTAAAAATGACAAATACCCAATTGATTCGACCTTTCTTTGCTGGAAGCTACGAGGAAAATAGCCCAAATTTATTCAACATTCATCGTGGTCGTAAAAAATCATATTATTTTTTAAATACTTTTGTGTAATTTTAGGGTTGATACTTGATATGACACAAATTTATTTCAAACCTCCTATTAACACTTTTTTTTTTCCAATCTCTTATTATATTATATCTCAATCTCGTGTCATACTTATATATATATATATATATTTTTTTTTTTTCTCTAGTTGCTTATTATTATAAGTATTTGGATGTATAAATATATTTTTTATTTATAATTTTAGTTTCTTGATTAAGAAAATCTCATCCAAACACTAAAATATTTATTTTCTTAGATTTGATTGATGCATGCATACCGTGTGAACGTGGGCTTCCTTTTCTAATTAATAATTAATAGCCAACTCTCCTGTCTTCTCTTGTAAATGTCGTTTCAAAGCCAAAAACTATTTTGTCCATGGTCACATTTAATGTGCTGGTCCCTTAAGATATGATGTTTGTCAGTAATTAAGAGCTAATTTTAAATATGAAAAGTCCACGCAATATATAAAAGACTTTTCCTTTTTCTAACTTATTATCTTTTGGATAATATGCCAATAACTTCTCTATCTTCACAATGTACAAGATAAAAGATAAGTGATAATTAAATTATATCTTTCACATTTAAATATATAAAGATTAGAGTTATTTATACAATATCTAAATATATAGAAAGATAGAAATTATA